>CM048746.1:465021383-466295271 GCA_026315105.1 Locusta migratoria | reverse complement strand
TGCCACTTTGGTAAATAAACATTTCGCTTTGCTGCTACATAGAAGCGTTATTATGGTGCCTTTCCCGGTTTCCCTTTTCTAGGATCCGTTCCTCGCCGCTCTACAGTACTCCTGTACTAGTTTCGATCGACGGCAAGGAAGTTATATTTTCGCAGACACTGCCACAAGAATTTTTTTTTCTTTTAACTCTTGTAAATACCCAAAGCATGCAAGCTTTGTAAATAACAAAGGTCTGTGTGGATGTTTTCATAACTGTTGTAATCACGAAGTCCGGTATTACGAGTTTTGCCACGTTTGAAAGTACAGTTATCTTCAGATTCGAAATAAAACGTTACTTTGGTGGCCCCTCCCCGATTGTCTATCTTTCTTTGGTGTCCGAAAATTCGCATCTCTTCACTCCACAGCACTCGTATACTAATTTCGACCGATAGCAATGGAGCTGTTGGCTTTTAACGTGCGTTCCACACTGTTATTCTTTGCCCTCCGCAGTAGAAAGATATTTTTTCCTCTTTTTTTTCTTGGACGTGAAACGGTAGAAACGTTTCATCTTTACGTAAATAAATAACACTTTCCTTTCACGTTACACACGATCGAATGGCGTATCTCGGCGTGTTATTTTTCGTTAAATATGGCACGATTTCTGACGAAAATTGCGTGTTAGGAGAGAAGCGGAACATAACCTTCCGCAAGCAATTACTTAATTGTGTAAAATCGTCTTTCTTTTACGTGAAAAAGAAAAAAACTTTACGCAACTTTTTGCTATTTCTTCTGCTTCTCGCAGACGTACCCTCGTGTTTGTGCCCTTATAAACCCCTCTCCCCCCGAGCGGCAGCGAGCGGCAGTCGAGCAAAGTCGAGACAAGTCGAGACCTAAGGGGAGGGGACGCTATGCAATACGCTGGGCAATAATTGCGAATGAACTAATCTTAATTGTGCAGTCTTCTGGCACGAGAAGCTCATACGTTACTCAGCTGTTTAAAAACACCGCGTCCTTTTGCGAGTGTCGGAAGCCACGCGCGATCGCGAATGACAGGGGGCGCATAGAGCACCGCACCCCGGCCGCGGGACACGCCGGCTAATGGGGCAGGCAGACGCTTCGGAAACGCCAGGCGTGCACTGCGCTCGGCCTTCGCGGCCGGTGGCCACTGTGCACTTGCTCTAAAGGCGCACCTTGTGGCGGAAGCAGACGCCATCTATCGAATATGGGCCGATTTATGCAGAAAAATTAGATTCTAGGTGTTGGCGGAGGAGCTGGGGGCGACTAGTAGCGTGCGAGGACATCATACTGGCGCCAACGGCCATACCACGTTGAATACACCGGTTCTCGTCCGATCACCGAAGTTAAGCAACGTTGGGCCCGGTTAGTACTTGGATGGGTGACCGCCTGGGAACACCGGGTGCTGTTGGCCCCTTCTTTTTTTTTCCGCATCATTTTACATATATGTGGAAGCTATATTTATATGGTACGAATTATGCTCTGTAAGCAATTCTAATTGTTGTAACAGCTGTACGACAATTTTCGTAAATTCTTATTTGAAAATATTACAAGGTAGAGTGCTGTGCAAATAACAAGAATGTTTGTATTCATAGATACTGTAATCACCAAGTCCGATATTGTGTAATTTGCCACTTTGGTAAATAAACATTTCGCTTTGCTGCTACATAGAAGCGTTATTATGGTGCCTTTCCCGGTTTCCCTTTTCTAGGATCCGTTCCTCGCCGCTCTACAGTACTCCTGTACTAGTTTCGATCGACGGCAAGGAAGTTATATTTTCGCAGACACTGCCACAAGAATTTTTTTTTCTTTTAACTCTTGTAAATACCCAAAGCATGCAAGCTTTGTAAATAACAAAGGTCTGTGTGGATGTTTTCATAACTGTTGTAATCACGAAGTCCGGTATTACGAGTTTTGCCACGTTTGAAAGTACAGTTATCTTCAGATTCGAAATAAAACGTTACTTTGGTGGCCCCTCCCCGATTGTCTATCTTTCTTTGGTGTCCGAAAATTCGCATCTCTTCACTCCACAGCACTCGTATACTAATTTCGACCGATAGCAATGGAGCTGTTGGCTTTTAACGTGCGTTCCACACTGTTATTCTTTGCCCTCCGCAGTAGAAAGATATTTTTCCTCTTTTTTTCTTGGACGTGAAACGGTAGAAACGTTTCATCTTTACGTAAATAAATAACACTTTCCTTTCACGTTACACACGATCGAATGGCGTATCTCGGCGTGTTATTTTTCGTTAAATATGGCACGATTTCTGACGAAAATTGCGTGTTAGGAGAGAAGCGGAACATAACCTTCCGCAAGCAATTACTTAATTGTGTAAAATCGTCTTTCTTTTACGTGAAAAAGAAAAAAACTTTACGCAACTTTTTGCTATTTCTTCTGCTTCTCGCAGACGTACCCTCGTGTTTGTGCCCTTATAAACCCCTCTCCCCCCGAGCGGCAGCGAGCGGCAGTCGAGCAAAGTCGAGACAAGTCGAGACCTAAGGGGAGGGGACGCTATGCAATACGCTGGGCAATAATTGCGAATGAACTAATCTTAATTGTGCAGTCTTCTGGCACGAGAAGCTCATACGTTACTCAGCTGTTTAAAAACACCGCGTCCTTTTGCGAGTGTCGGAAGCCACGCGCGATCGCGAATGACAGGGGGCGCATAGAGCACCGCACCCCGGCCGCGGGACACGCCGGCTAATGGGGCAGGCAGACGCTTCGGAAACGCCAGGCGTGCACTGCGCTCGGCCTTCGCGGCCGGTGGCCACTGTGCACTTGCTCTAAAGGCGCACCTTGTGGCGGAAGCAGACGCCATCTATCGAATATGGGCCGATTTATGCAGAAAAATTAGATTCTAGGTGTTGGCGGAGGAGCTGGGGGCGACTAGTAGCGTGCGAGGACATCATACTGGCGCCAACGGCCATACCACGTTGAATACACCGGTTCTCGTCCGATCACCGAAGTTAAGCAACGTTGGGCCCGGTTAGTACTTGGATGGGTGACCGCCTGGGAACACCGGGTGCTGTTGGCCCCTTCTTTTTTTTTCCGCATCATTTTACATATATGTGGAAGCTATATTTATATGGTACGAATTATGCTCTGTAAGCAATTCTAATTGTTGTAACAGCTGTACGACAATTTTCGTAAATTCTTATTTGAAAATATTACAAGGTAGAGTGCTGTGCAAATAACAAGAATGTTTGTATTCATAGATACTGTAATCACCAAGTCCGATATTGTGTAATTTGCCACTTTGGTAAATAAACATTTCGCTTTGCTGCTACATAGAAGCGTTATTATGGTGCCTTTCCCGGTTTCCCTTTTCTAGGATCCGTTCCTCGCCGCTCTACAGTACTCCTGTACTAGTTTCGATCGACGGCAAGGAAGTTATATTTTCGCAGACACTGCCACAAGAATTTTTTTTTTCTTTTAACTCTTGTAAATACCCAAAGCATGCAAGCTTTGTAAATAACAAAGGTCTGTGTGGATGTTTTCATAACTGTTGTAATCACGAAGTCCGGTATTACGAGTTTTGCCACGTTTGAAAGTACAGTTATCTTCAGATTCGAAATAAAACGTTACTTTGGTGGCCCCTCCCCGATTGTCTATCTTTCTTTGGTGTCCGAAAATTCGCATCTCTTCACTCCACAGCACTCGTATACTAATTTCGACCGATAGCAATGGAGCTGTTGGCTTTTAACGTGCGTTCCACACTGTTATTCTTTGCCCTCCGCAGTAGAAAGATATTTTTCCTCTTTTTTTCTTGGACGTGAAACGGTAGAAACGTTTCATCTTTACGTAAATAAATAACACTTTCCTTTCACGTTACACACGATCGAATGGCGTATCTCGGCGTGTTATTTTTTCGTTAAATATGGCACGATTTCTGACGAAAATTGCGTGTTAGGAGAGAAGCGGAACATAACCTTCCGCAAGCAATTACTTAATTGTGTAAAATCGTCTTTCTTTTACGTGAAAAAGAAAAAAACTTTACGCAACTTTTTGCTATTTCTTCTGCTTCTCGCAGACGTACCCTCGTGTTTGTGCCCTTATAAACCCCTCTCCCCCCGAGCGGCAGCGAGCGGCAGTCGAGCAAAGTCGAGACAAGTCGAGACCTAAGGGGAGGGGACGCTATGCAATACGCTGGGCAATAATTGCGAATGAACTAATCTTAATTGTGCAGTCTTCTGGCACGAGAAGCTCATACGTTACTCAGCTGTTTAAAAACACCGCGTCCTTTTGCGAGTGTCGGAAGCCACGCGCGATCGCGAATGACAGGGGGCGCATAGAGCACCGCACCCCGGCCGCGGGACACGCCGGCTAATGGGGCAGGCAGACGCTTCGGAAACGCCAGGCGTGCACTGCGCTCGGCCTTCGCGGCCGGTGGCCACTGTGCACTTGCTCTAAAGGCGCACCTTGTGGCGGAAGCAGACGCCATCTATCGAATATGGGCCGATTTATGCAGAAAAATTAGATTCTAGGTGTTGGCGGAGGAGCTGGGGGCGACTAGTAGCGTGCGAGGACATCATACTGGCGCCAACGGCCATACCACGTTGAATACACCGGTTCTCGTCCGATCACCGAAGTTAAGCAACGTTGGGCCCGGTTAGTACTTGGATGGGTGACCGCCTGGGAACACCGGGTGCTGTTGGCCCCTTCTTTTTTTTTCCGCATCATTTTACATATATGTGGAAGCTATATTTATATGGTACGAATTATGCTCTGTAAGCAATTCTAATTGTTGTAACAGCTGTACGACAATTTTCGTAAATTCTTATTTGAAAATATTACAAGGTAGAGTGCTGTGCAAATAACAAGAATGTTTGTATTCATAGATACTGTAATCACCAAGTCCGATATTGTGTAATTTGCCACTTTGGTAAATAAACATTTCGCTTTGCTGCTACATAGAAGCGTTATTATGGTGCCTTTCCCGGTTTCCCTTTTCTAGGATCCGTTCCTCGCCGCTCTACAGTACTCCTGTACTAGTTTCGATCGACGGCAAGGAAGTTATATTTTCGCAGACACTGCCACAAGAATTTTTTTTTCTTTTAACTCTTGTAAATACCCAAAGCATGCAAGCTTTGTAAATAACAAAGGTCTGTGTGGATGTTTTCATAACTGTTGTAATCACGAAGTCCGGTATTACGAGTTTTGCCACGTTTGAAAGTACAGTTATCTTCAGATTCGAAATAAAACGTTACTTTGGTGGCCCCTCCCCGATTGTCTATCTTTCTTTGGTGTCCGAAAATTCGCATCTCTTCACTCCACAGCACTCGTATACTAATTTCGACCGATAGCAATGGAGCTGTTGGCTTTTAACGTGCGTTCCACACTGTTATTCTTTGCCCTCCGCAGTAGAAAGATATTTTTCCTCTTTTTTTTCTTGGACGTGAAACGGTAGAAACGTTTCATCTTTACGTAAATAAATAACACTTTCCTTTCACGTTACACACGATCGAATGGCGTATCTCGGCGTGTTATTTTTCGTTAAATATGGCACGATTTCTGACGAAAATTGCGTGTTAGGAGAGAAGCGGAACATAACCTTCCGCAAGCAATTACTTAATTGTGTAAAATCGTCTTTCTTTTACGTGAAAAAGAAAAAAACTTTACGCAACTTTTTGCTATTTCTTCTGCTTCTCGCAGACGTACCCTCGTGTTTGTGCCCTTATAAACCCCTCTCCCCCCGAGCGGCAGCGAGCGGCAGTCGAGCAAAGTCGAGACAAGTCGAGACCTAAGGGGAGGGGACGCTATGCAATACGCTGGGCAATAATTGCGAATGAACTAATCTTAATTGTGCAGTCTTCTGGCACGAGAAGCTCATACGTTACTCAGCTGTTTAAAAACACCGCGTCCTTTTGCGAGTGTCGGAAGCCACGCGCGATCGCGAATGACAGGGGGCGCATAGAGCACCGCACCCCGGCCGCGGGACACGCCGGCTAATGGGGCAGGCAGACGCTTCGGAAACGCCAGGCGTGCACTGCGCTCGGCCTTCGCGGCCGGTGGCCACTGTGCACTTGCTCTAAAGGCGCACCTTGTGGCGGAAGCAGACGCCATCTATCGAATATGGGCCGATTTATGCAGAAAAATTAGATTCTAGGTGTTGGCGGAGGAGCTGGGGGCGACTAGTAGCGTGCGAGGACATCATACTGGCGCCAACGGCCATACCACGTTGAATACACCGGTTCTCGTCCGATCACCGAAGTTAAGCAACGTTGGGCCCGGTTAGTACTTGGATGGGTGACCGCCTGGGAACACCGGGTGCTGTTGGCCCCTTCTTTTTTTTTCCGCATCATTTTACATATATGTGGAAGCTATATTTATATGGTACGAATTATGCTCTGTAAGCAATTCTAATTGTTGTAACAGCTGTACGACAATTTTCGTAAATTCTTATTTGAAAATATTACAAGGTAGAGTGCTGTGCAAATAACAAGAATGTTTGTATTCATAGATACTGTAATCACCAAGTCCGATATTGTGTAATTTGCCACTTTGGTAAATAAACATTTCGCTTTGCTGCTACATAGAAGCGTTATTATGGTGCCTTTCCCGGTTTCCCTTTTCTAGGATCCGTTCCTCGCCGCTCTACAGTACTCCTGTACTAGTTTCGATCGACGGCAAGGAAGTTATATTTTCGCAGACACTGCCACAAGAATTTTTTTTTCTTTTAACTCTTGTAAATACCCAAAGCATGCAAGCTTTGTAAATAACAAAGGTCTGTGTGGATGTTTTCATAACTGTTGTAATCACGAAGTCCGGTATTACGAGTTTTGCCACGTTTGAAAGTACAGTTATCTTCAGATTCGAAATAAAACGTTACTTTGGTGGCCCCTCCCCGATTGTCTATCTTTCTTTGGTGTCCGAAAATTCGCATCTCTTCACTCCACAGCACTCGTATACTAATTTCGACCGATAGCAATGGAGCTGTTGGCTTTTAACGTGCGTTCCACACTGTTATTCTTTGCCCTCCGCAGTAGAAAGATATTTTTCCTCTTTTTTTCTTGGACGTGAAACGGTAGAAACGTTTCATCTTTACGTAAATAAATAACACTTTCCTTTCACGTTACACACGATCGAATGGCGTATCTCGGCGTGTTATTTTTCGTTAAATATGGCACGATTTCTGACGAAAATTGCGTGTTAGGAGAGAAGCGGAACATAACCTTCCGCAAGCAATTACTTAATTGTGTAAAATCGTCTTTCTTTTACGTGAAAAAGAAAAAAAACTTTACGCAACTTTTTGCTATTTCTTCTGCTTCTCGCAGACGTACCCTCGTGTTTGTGCCCTTATAAACCCCTCTCCCCCCCGAGCGGCAGCGAGCGGCAGTCGAGCAAAGTCGAGACAAGTCGAGACCTAAGGGGAGGGGACGCTATGCAATACGCTGGGCAATAATTGCGAATGAACTAATCTTAATTGTGCAGTCTTCTGGCACGAGAAGCTCATACGTTACTCAGCTGTTTAAAAACACCGCGTCCTTTTGCGAGTGTCGGAAGCCACGCGCGATCGCGAATGACAGGGGGCGCATAGAGCACCGCACCCCGGCCGCGGGGACACGCCGGCTAATGGGGCAGGCAGACGCTTCGGAAACGCCAGGCGTGCACTGCGCTCGGCCTTCGCGGCCGGTGGCCACTGTGCACTTGCTCTAAAGGCGCACCTCTGTGGCGGAAGCAGACGCCATCTATCGAATATGGGCCGATTTATGCAGAAAAATTAGATTCTAGGTGTTGGCGGAGGAGCTGGGGGCGACTAGTAGCGTGCGAGGACATCATACTGGCGCCAACGGCCATACCACGTTGAATACACCGGTTCTCGTCCGATCACCGAAGTTAAGCAACGTTGGGCCCGGTTAGTACTTGGATGGGTGACCGCCTGGGAACACCGGGTGCTGTTGGCCCCTTCTTTTTTTTTCCGCATCATTTTACATATATGTGGAAGCTATATTTATATGGTACGAATTATGCTCTGTAAGCAATTCTAATTGTTGTAACAGCTGTACGACAATTTTCGTAAATTCTTATTTGAAAATATTACAAGGTAGAGTGCTGTGCAAATAACAAGAATGTTTGTATTCATAGATACTGTAATCACCAAGTCCGATATTGTGTAATTTGCCACTTTGGTAAATAAACATTTCGCTTTGCTGCTACATAGAAGCGTTATTATGGTGCCTTTCCCGGTTTCCCTTTTCTAGGATCCGTTCCTCGCCGCTCTACAGTACTCCTGTACTAGTTTCGATCGACGGCAAGGAAGTTATATTTTCGCAGACACTGCCACAAGAATTTTTTTTTCTTTTAACTCTTGTAAATACCCAAAGCATGCAAGCTTTGTAAATAACAAAGGTCTGTGTGGATGTTTTCATAACTGTTGTAATCACGAAGTCCGGTATTACGAGTTTTGCCACGTTTGAAAGTACAGTTATCTTCAGATTCGAAATAAAACGTTACTTTGGTGGCCCCTCCCCGATTGTCTATCTTTCTTTGGTGTCCGAAAATTCGCATCTCTTCACTCCACAGCACTCGTATACTAATTTCGACCGATAGCAATGGAGCTGTTGGCTTTTAACGTGCGTTCCACACTGTTATTCTTTGCCCTCCGCAGTAGAAAGATATTTTTCCTCTTTTTTTCTTGGACGTGAAACGGTAGAAACGTTTCATCTTTACGTAAATAAATAACACTTTCCTTTCACGTTACACACGATCGAATGGCGTATCTCGGCGTGTTATTTTTCGTTAAATATGGCACGATTTCTGACGAAAATTGCGTGTTAGGAGAGAAGCGGAACATAACCTTCCGCAAGCAATTACTTAATTGTGTAAAATCGTCTTTCTTTTACGTGAAAAAGAAAAAAACTTTACGCAACTTTTTGCTATTTCTTCTGCTTCTCGCAGACGTACCCTCGTGTTTGTGCCCTTATAAACCCCTCTCCCCCCGAGCGGCAGCGAGCGGCAGTCGAGCAAAGTCGAGACAAGTCGAGACCTAAGGGGAGGGGACGCTATGCAATACGCTGGGCAATAATTGCGAATGAACTAATCTTAATTGTGCAGTCTTCTGGCACGAGAAGCTCATACGTTACTCAGCTGTTTAAAAACACCGCGTCCTTTTGCGAGTGTCGGAAGCCACGCGCGATCGCGAATGACAGGGGGCGCATAGAGCACCCGCACCCCGGCCGCGGGACACGCCGGCTAATGGGGCAGGCAGACGCTTCGGAAACGCCAGGCGTGCACTGCGCTCGGCCTTCGCGGCCGGTGGCCACTGTGCACTTGCTCTAAAGGCGCACCTTGTGGCGGAAGCAGACGCCATCTATCGAATATGGGCCGATTTATGCAGAAAAATTAGATTCTAGGTGTTGGCGGAGGAGCTGGGGGCGACTAGTAGCGTGCGAGGACATCATACTGGCGCCAACGGCCATACCACGTTGAATACACCGGTTCTCGTCCGATCACCGAAGTTAAGCAACGTTGGGCCCGGTTAGTACTTGGATGGGTGACCGCCTGGGAACACCGGGTGCTGTTGGCCCCTTCTTTTTTTTTTCCGCATCATTTTACATATATGTGGAAGCTATATTTATATGGTACGAATTATGCTCTGTAAGCAATTCTAATTGTTGTAACAGCTGTACGACAATTTTCGTAAATTCTTATTTGAAAATATTACAAGGTAGAGTGCTGTGCAAATAACAAGAATGTTTGTATTCATAGATACTGTAATCACCAAGTCCGATATTGTGTAATTTGCCACTTTGGTAAATAAACATTTCGCTTTGCTGCTACATAGAAGCGTTATTATGGTGCCTTTCCCGGTTTCCCTTTTCTAGGATCCGTTCCTCGCCGCTCTACAGTACTCCTGTACTAGTTTCGATCGACGGCAAGGAAGTTATATTTTCGCAGACACTGCCACAAGAATTTTTTTTTCTTTTAACTCTTGTAAATACCCAAAAGCATGCAAGCTTTGTAAATAACAAAGGTCTGTGTGGATGTTTTCATAACTGTTGTAATCACGAAGTCCGGTATTACGAGTTTTGCCACGTTTGAAAGTACAGTTATCTTCAGATTCGAAATAAAACGTTACTTTGGTGGCCCCTCCCCGATTGTCTATCTTTCTTTGGTGTCCGAAAATTCGCATCTCTTCACTCCACAGCACTCGTATACTAATTTCGACCGATAGCAATGGAGCTGTTGGCTTTTAACGTGCGTTCCACACTGTTATTCTTTGCCCTCCGCAGTAGAAAGATATTTTTCCTCTTTTTTTCTTGGACGTGAAACGGTAGAAACGTTTCATCTTTACGTAAATAAATAACACTTTCCTTTCACGTTACACACGATCGAATGGCGTATCTCGGCGTGTTATTTTTCGTTAAATATGGCACGATTTCTGACGAAAATTGCGTGTTAGGAGAGAAGCGGAACATAACCTTCCGCAAGCAATTACTTAATTGTGTAAAATCGTCTTTCTTTTACGTGAAAAAGAAAAAAACTTTACGCAACTTTTTGCTATTTCTTCTGCTTCTCGCAGACGTACCCTCGTGTTTGTGCCCTTATAAACCCCTCTCCCCCCGAGCGGCAGCGAGCGGCAGTCGAGCAAAGTCGAGACAAGTCGAGACCTAAGGGGAGGGGACGCTATGCAATACGCTGGGCAATAATTGCGAATGAACTAATCTTAATTGTGCAGTCTTCTGGCACGAGAAGCTCATACGTTACTCAGCTGTTTAAAAACACCGCGTCCTTTTGCGAGTGTCGGAAGCCACGCGCGATCGCGAATGACAGGGGGCGCATAGAGCACCGCACCCCGGCCGCGGGACACGCCGGCTAATGGGGCAGGCAGACGCTTCGGAAACGCCAGGCGTGCACTGCGCTCGGCCTTCGCGGCCGGTGGCCACTGTGCACTTGCTCTAAAGGCGCACCTTGTGGCGGAAGCAGACGCCATCTATCGAATATGGGCCGATTTATGCAGAAAAATTAGATTCTAGGTGTTGGCGGAGGAGCTGGGGGCGACTAGTAGCGTGCGAGGACATCATACTGGCGCCAACGGCCATACCACGTTGAATACACCGGTTCTCGTCCGATCACCGAAGTTAAGCAACGTTGGGCCCGGTTAGTACTTGGATGGGTGACCGCCTGGGAACACCGGGTGCTGTTGGCCCCTTCTTTTTTTTTTCCGCATCATTTTACATATATGTGGAAGCTATATTTATATGGTACGAATTATGCTCTGTAAGCAATTCTAATTGTTGTAACAGCTGTACGACAATTTTCGTAAATTCTTATTTGAAAATATTACAAGGTAGAGTGCTGTGCAAATAACAAGAATGTTTGTATTCATAGATACTGTAATCACCAAGTCCGATATTGTGTAATTTGCCACTTTGGTAAATAAACATTTCGCTTTGCTGCTACATAGAAGCGTTATTATGGTGCCTTTCCCGGTTTCCCTTTTCTAGGATCCGTTCCTCGCCGCTCTACAGTACTCCTGTACTAGTTTCGATCGACGGCAAGGAAGTTATATTTTCGCAGACACTGCCACAAGAATTTTTTTTTCTTTTAACTCTTGTAAATACCCAAAGCATGCAAGCTTTGTAAATAACAAAGGTCTGTGTGGATGTTTTCATAACTGTTGTAATCACGAAGTCCGGTATTACGAGTTTTGCCACGTTTGAAAGTACAGTTATCTTCAGATTCGAAATAAAACGTTACTTTGGTGGCCCCTCCCCGATTGTCTATCTTTCTTTGGTGTCCGAAAATTCGCATCTCTTCACTCCACAGCACTCGTATACTAATTTCGACCGATAGCAATGGAGCTGTTGGCTTTTAACGTGCGTTCCACACTGTTATTCTTTGCCCTCCGCAGTAGAAAGATATTTTTCCTCTTTTTTTCTTGGACGTGAAACGGTAGAAACGTTTCATCTTTACGTAAATAAATAACACTTTCCTTTCACGTTACACACGATCGAATGGCGTATCTCGGCGTGTTATTTTTCGTTAAATATGGCACGATTTCTGACGAAAATTGCGTGTTAGGAGAGAAGCG
The DNA here is from genome assembly GCA_026315105.1 of Locusta migratoria. Taxonomy (NCBI): domain Eukaryota; kingdom Metazoa; phylum Arthropoda; class Insecta; order Orthoptera; family Acrididae; genus Locusta; species Locusta migratoria. The sequence continues at coordinate 466,283,242 of CM048746.1, read as the reverse complement.
GAACATAACCTTCCGCAAGCAATTACTTAATTGTGTAAAATCGTCTTTCTTTTACGTGAAAAAGAAAAAAACTTTACGCAACTTTTTGCTATTTCTTCTGCTTCTCGCAGACGTACCCTCGTGTTTGTGCCCTTATAAACCCCTCTCCCCCCGAGCGGCAGCGAGCGGCAGTCGAGCAAAGTCGAGACAAGTCGAGACCTAAGGGGAGGGGACGCTATGCAATACGCTGGGCAATAATTGCGAATGAACTAATCTTAATTGTGCAGTCTTCTGGCACGAGAAGCTCATACGTTACTCAGCTGTTTAAAAACACCGCGTCCTTTTGCGAGTGTCGGAAGCCACGCGCGATCGCGAATGACAGGGGGCGCATAGAGCACCGCACCCCGGCCGCGGGACACCGCCGGCTAATGGGGCAGGCAGACGCTTCGGAAACGCCAGGCGTGCACTGCGCTCGGCCTTCGCGGCCGGTGGCCACTGTGCACTTGCTCTAAAGGCGCACCTTGTGGCGGAAGCAGACGCCATCTATCGAATATGGGCCGATTTATGCAGAAAAATTAGATTCTAGGTGTTGGCGGAGGAGCTGGGGGGCGACTAGTAGCGTGCGAGGACATCATACTGGCGCCAACGGCCATACCACGTTGAATACACCGGTTCTCGTCCGATCACCGAAGTTAAGCAACGTTGGGCCCGGTTAGTACTTGGATGGGTGACCGCCTGGGAACACCGGGTGCTGTTGGCCCCTTCTTTTTTTTTCCGCATCATTTTACATATATGTGGAAGCTATATTTATATGGTACGAATTATGCTCTGTAAGCAATTCTAATTGTTGTAACAGCTGTACGACAATTTTCGTAAATTCTTATTTGAAAATATTACAAGGTAGAGTGCTGTGCAAATAACAAGAATGTTTGTATTCATAGATACTGTAATCACCAAGTCCGATATTTAATTTGCCACTTTGGTAAATAAACATTTCGCTTTGCTGCTACATAGAAGCGTTATTATGGTGCCTTTCCCGGTTTCCCTTTTCTAGGATCCGTTCCTCGCCGCTCTACAGTACTCCTGTACTAGTTTCGATCGACGGCAAGGAAGTTATATTTTCGCAGACACTGCCACAAGAATTTTTTTTTCTTTTAACTCTTGTAAATACCCAAAGCATGCAAGCTTTGTAAATAACAAAGGTCTGTGTGGATGTTTTCATAACTGTTGTAATCACGAAGTCCGGTATTACGAGTTTTGCCACGTTTGAAAGTACAGTTATCTTCAGATTCGAAATAAAACGTTACTTTGGTGGCCCCTCCCCGATTGTCTATCTTTCTTTGGTGTCCGAAAATTCGCATCTCTTCACTCCACAGCACTCGTATACTAATTTCGACCGATAGCAATGGAGCTGTTGGCTTTTAACGTGCGTTCCACACTGTTATTCTTTGCCCTCCGCAGTAGAAAGATATTTTTCCTCTTTTTTTCTTGGACGTGAAACGGTAGAAACGTTTCATCTTTACGTAAATAAATAACACTTTCCTTTCACGTTACACACGATCGAATGGCGTATCTCGGCGTGTTATTTTTCGTTAAATATGGCACGATTTCTGACGAAAATTGCGTGTTAGGAGAGAAGCGGAACATAACCTTCCGCAAGCAATTACTTAATTGTGTAAAATCGTCTTTCTTTTACGTGAAAAAGAAAAAAACTTTACGCAACTTTTTGCTATTTCTTCTGCTTCTCGCAGACGTACCCTCGTGTTTGTGCCCTTATAAACCCCTCTCCCCCCGAGCGGCAGCGAGCGGCAGTCGAGCAAAGTCGAGACAAGTCGAGACCTAAGGGGAGGGGACGCTATGCAATACGCTGGGCAATAATTGCGAATGAACTAATCTTAATTGTGCAGTCTTCTGGCACGAGAAGCTCATACGTTACTCAGCTGTTTAAAAACACCGCGTCCTTTTGCGAGTGTCGGAAGCCACGCGCGATCGCGAATGACAGGGGGCGCATAGAGCACCGCACCCCGGCCGCGGGACACGCCGGCTAATGGGGCAGGCAGACGCTTCGGAAACGCCAGGCGTGCACTGCGCTCGGCCTTCGCGGCCGGTGGCCACTGTGCACTTGCTCTAAAGGCGCACCTTGTGGCGGAAGCAGACGCCATCTATCGAATATGGGCCGATTTATGCAGAAAAATTAGATTCTAGGTGTTGGCGGAGGAGCTGGGGGCGACTAGTAGCGTGCGAGGACATCATACTGGCGCCAACGGCCATACCACGTTGAATACACCGGTTCTCGTCCGATCACCGAAGTTAAGCAACGTTGGGCCCGGTTAGTACTTGGATGGGTGACCGCCTGGGAACACCGGGTGCTGTTGGCCCCTTCTTTTTTTTTTCCGCATCATTTTACATATATGTGGAAGCTATATTTATATGGTACGAATTATGCTCTGTAAGCAATTCTAATTGTTGTAACAGCTGTACGACAATTTTCGTAAATTCTTATTTGAAAATATTACAAGGTAGAGTGCTGTGCAAATAACAAGAATGTTTGTATTCATAGATACTGTAATCACCAAGTCCGATATTGTGTAATTTGCCACTTTGGTAAATAAACATTTCGCTTTGCTGCTACATAGAAGCGTTATTATGGTGCCTTTCCCGGTTTCCCTTTTCTAGGATCCGTTCCTCGCCGCTCTACAGTACTCCTGTACTAGTTTCGATCGACGGCAAGGAAGTTATATTTTCGCAGACACTGCCACAAGAATTTTTTTTTCTTTTAACTCTTGTAAATACCCAAAGCATGCAAGCTTTGTAAATAACAAAGGTCTGTGTGGATGTTTTCATAACTGTTGTAATCACGAAGTCCGGTATTACGAGTTTTGCCACGTTTGAAAGTACAGTTATCTTCAGATTCGAAATAAAACGTTACTTTGGTGGCCCCTCCCCGATTGTCTATCTTTCTTTGGTGTCCGAAAATTCGCATCTCTTCACTCCACAGCACTCGTATACTAATTTCGACCGATAGCAATGGAGCTGTTGGCTTTTAACGTGCGTTCCACACTGTTATTCTTTGCCCTCCGCAGTAGAAAGATATTTTTCCTCTTTTTTTCTTGGACGTGAAACGGTAGAAACGTTTCATCTTTACGTAAATAAATAACACTTTCCTTTCACGTTACACACGATCGAATGGCGTATCTCGGCGTGTTATTTTTCGTTAAATATGGCACGATTTCTGACGAAAATTGCGTGTTAGGAGAGAAGCGGAACATAACCTTCCGCAAGCAATTACTTAATTGTGTAAAATCGTCTTTCTTTTACGTGAAAAAGAAAAAAACTTTACGCAACTTTTTGCTATTTCTTCTGCTTCTCGCAGACGTACCCTCGTGTTTGTGCCCTTATAAACCCCTCTCCCCCCGAGCGGCAGCGAGCGGCAGTCGAGCAAAGTCGAGACAAGTCGAGACCTAAGGGGAGGGGACGCTATGCAATACGCTGGGCAATAATTGCGAATGAACTAATCTTAATTGTGCAGTCTTCTGGCACGAGAAGCTCATACGTTACTCAGCTGTTTAAAAACACCGCGTCCTTTTGCGAGTGTCGGAAGCCACGCGCGATCGCGAATGACAGGGGGCGCATAGAGCACCGCACCCCGGCCGCGGGACACGCCGGCTAATGGGGCAGGCAGACGCTTCGGAAACGCCAGGCGTGCACTGCGCTCGGCCTTCGCGGCCGGTGGCCACTGTGCACTTGCTCTAAAGGCGCACCTTGTGGCGGAAGCAGACGCCATCTATCGAATATGGGCCGATTTATGCAGAAAAATTAGATTCTAGGTGTTGGCGGAGGAGCTGGGGGCGACTAGTAGCGTGCGAGGACATCATACTGGCGCCAACGGCCATACCACGTTGAATACACCGGTTCTCGTCCGATCACCGAAGTTAAGCAACGTTGGGCCCGGTTAGTACTTGGATGGGTGACCGCCTGGGAACACCGGGTGCTGTTGGCCCCTTCTTTTTTTTTTCCGCATCATTTTACATATATGTGGAAGCTATATTTATATGGTACGAATTATGCTCTGTAAGCAATTCTAATTGTTGTAACAGCTGTACGACAATTTTCGTAAATTCTTATTTGAAAATATTACAAGGTAGAGTGCTGTGCAAATAACAAGAATGTTTGTATTCATAGATACTGTAATCACCAAGTCCGATATTGTGTAATTTGCCACTTTGGTAAATAAACATTTCGCTTTGCTGCTACATAGAAGCGTTATTATGGTGCCTTTCCCGGTTTCCCTTTTCTAGGATCCGTTCCTCGCCGCTCTACAGTACTCCTGTACTAGTTTCGATCGACGGCAAGGAAGTTATATTTTCGCAGACACTGCCACAAGAATTTTTTTTTCTTTTAACTCTTGTAAATACCCAAAGCATGCAAGCTTTGTAAATAACAAAGGTCTGTGTGGATGTTTTCATAACTGTTGTAATCACGAAGTCCGGTATTACGAGTTTTGCCACGTTTGAAAGTACAGTTATCTTCAGATTCGAAATAAAACGTTACTTTGGTGGCCCCTCCCCGATTGTCTATCTTTCTTTGGTGTCCGAAAATTCGCATCTCTTCACTCCACAGCACTCGTATACTAATTTCGACCGATAGCAATGGAGCTGTTGGCTTTTAACGTGCGTTCCACACTGTTATTCTTTGCCCTCCGCAGTAGAAAGATATTTTTCCTCTTTTTTTCTTGGACGTGAAACGGTAGAAACGTTTCATCTTTACGTAAATAAATAACACTTTCCTTTCACGTTACACACGATCGAATGGCGTATCTCGGCGTGTTATTTTTCGTTAAATATGGCACGATTTCTGACGAAAATTGCGTGTTAGGAGAGAAGCGGAACATAACCTTCCGCAAGCAATTACTTAATTGTGTAAAATCGTCTTTCTTTTACGTGAAAAAGAAAAAAACTTTACGCAACTTTTTGCTATTTCTTCTGCTTCTCGCAGACGTACCCTCGTGTTTGTGCCCTTATAAACCCCTCTCCCCCCGAGCGGCAGCGAGCGGCAGTCGAGCAAAGTCGAGACAAGTCGAGACCTAAGGGGAGGGGACGCTATGCAATACGCTGGGCAATAATTGCGAATGAACTAATCTTAATTGTGCAGTCTTCTGGCACGAGAAGCTCATACGTTACTCAGCTGTTTAAAAACACCGCGTCCTTTTGCGAGTGTCGGAAGCCACGCGCGATCGCGAATGACAGGGGGCGCATAGAGCACCGCACCCCGGCCGCGGGACACGCCGGCTAATGGGGCAGGCAGACGCTTCGGAAACGCCAGGCGTGCACTGCGCTCGGCCTTCGCGGCCGGTGGCCACTGTGCACTTGCTCTAAAGGCGCACCTTGTGGCGGAAGCAGACGCCATCTATCGAATATGGGCCGATTTATGCAGAAAAATTAGATTCTAGGTGTTGGCGGAGGAGCTGGGGGCGACTAGTAGCGTGCGAGGACATCATACTGGCGCCAACGGCCATACCACGTTGAATACACCGGTTCTCGTCCGATCACCGAAGTTAAGCAACGTTGGGCCCGGTTAGTACTTGGATGGGTGACCGCCTGGGAACACCGGGTGCTGTTGGCCCCTTCTTTTTTTTTTCCGCATCATTTTACATATATGTGGAAGCTATATTTATATGGTACGAATTATGCTCTGTAAGCAATTCTAATTGTTGTAACAGCTGTACGACAATTTTCGTAAATTCTTATTTGAAAATATTACAAGGTAGAGTGCTGTGCAAATAACAAGAATGTTTGTATTCATAGATACTGTAATCACCAAGTCCGATATTGTGTAATTTGCCACTTTGGTAAATAAACATTTCGCTTTGCTGCTACATAGAAGCGTTATTATGGTGCCTTTCCCGGTTTCCCTTTTCTAGGATCCGTTCCTCGCCGCTCTACAGTACTCCTGTACTAGTTTCGATCGACGGCAAGGAAGTTATATTTTCGCAGACACTGCCACAAGAATTTTTTTTTCTTTTAACTCTTGTAAATACCCAAAGCATGCAAGCTTTGTAAATAACAAAGGTCTGTGTGGATGTTTTCATAACTGTTGTAATCACGAAGTCCGGTATTACGAGTTTTGCCACGTTTGAAAGTACAGTTATCTTCAGATTCGAAATAAAACGTTACTTTGGTGGCCCCTCCCCGATTGTCTATCTTTCTTTGGTGTCCGAAAATTCGCATCTCTTCACTCCACAGCACTCGTATACTAATTTCGACCGATAGCAATGGAGCTGTTGGCTTTTAACGTGCGTTCCACACTGTTATTCTTTGCCCTCCGCAGTAGAAAGATATTTTTCCTCTTTTTTTCTTGGACGTGAAACGGTAGAAACGTTTCATCTTTACGTAAATAAATAACACTTTCCTTTCACGTTACACACGATCGAATGGCGTATCTCGGCGTGTTATTTTTCGTTAAATATGGCACGATTTCTGACGAAAATTGCGTGTTAGGAGAGAAGCGGAACATAACCTTCCGCAAGCAATTACTTAATTGTGTAAAATCGTCTTTCTTTTACGTGAAAAAGAAAAAAACTTTACGCAACTTTTTGCTATTTCTTCTGCTTCTCGCAGACGTACCCTCGTGTTTGTGCCCTTATAAACCCCTCTCCCCCCGAGCGGCAGCGAGCGGCAGTCGAGCAAAGTCGAGACAAGTCGAGACCTAAGGGGAGGGGACGCTATGCAATACGCTGGGCAATAATTGCGAATGAACTAATCTTAATTGTGCAGTCTTCTGGCACGAGAAGCTCATACGTTACTCAGCTGTTTAAAAACACCGCGTCCTTTTGCGAGTGTCGGAAGCCACGCGCGATCGCGAATGACAGGGGGCGCATAGAGCACCGCACCCCGGCCGCGGGACACGCCGGCTAATGGGGCAGGCAGACGCTTCGGAAACGCCAGGCGTGCACTGCGCTCGGCCTTCGCGGCCGGTGGCCACTGTGCACTTGCTCTAAAGGCGCACCTTGTGGCGGAAGCAGACGCCATCTATCGAATATGGGCCGATTTATGCAGAAAAATTAGATTCTAGGTGTTGGCGGAGGAGCTGGGGGCGACTAGTAGCGTGCGAGGACATCATACTGGCGCCAACGGCCATACCACGTTGAATACACCGGTTCTCGTCCGATCACCGAAGTTAAGCAACGTTGGGCCCGGTTAGTACTTGCCTGGCTGCCCGCCTGGCAACACCTCGTGCGCGAGCGGGCCGCTGTCAACAAGTGCGCGTGTGCTGGCGGCGTGTTTACGTGCGCCGCCGGTGTATCGTGAGTCTTCCTTCGTGTGTTTTTCTTCGTTTGTAGAGTCCGGCCATGAATATTGACTATAGTGAGGAACGTGAAAACAACGTTATGTGTGAGTTCTCTAAACAGGCTCCACGTCCCACTGCGTTTGAGATCCACAGATGGCTGAGAGACGATCTTCAACTCACGTATAACGAGCTTTGCGGTATTCAGCTAGATACTATTCTGAACGTCCTTTTTCTTAAATTGAAAACTCCCGAATGTTGTGACCGTTTAGTATACCGTGACGATGGTGTTCACAAGTTTAGACATTTAAATGGCACCATTAGTGATGTCAAACTCACGCACGCTGGTCTCGGAGTTCGCCACGTCCGTGTATTTAACCTCCCATTTGAGGTTCGAAACGATACGATCGTTCGATGTTTGTCCCCCTTCGGTGACGTACTGGCGATATCCAAGGAAAAGTGGTCTGATGCCTACTATTTCCAAGTAGAAAATGGCATCAGAAGCGTGCAAATGGTGGTTAAGAAGCACATTCCGTCCTTTGTGCTGATGAACGGGCACCGTGCGTTTATTACGTACCACGGTCAGCCACAAACGTGTTCCCACTGTGGCGGTGTGGGCCACTATCGCAATCAGTGCCCTCGGCGTCGGCCCGCGCAGCTCCCGCGTGACGTCGGTGCGCTGCCCTCGTTTGCGTCGGTTGCGGCTACCGCTCGTTTGCCCGTCCCCACGGCACCTCTCCCGAGTACAGCTCCGGGAGTCGAGGCCATGGATACGACACCTTCCTCGAATGTGACGACCCCCACAACGGACTTGACACTGCCTGCTGCCCCTGTAGTGGATCAGGACCCCGCCGCCGAACGTGTAGACCTAGAGCAGCGGGATGCCATTAACCCGGTGGTCCCTGCTGTGGAATCGGACGTGACAGTTGCCCCCGAACTGCCGCTTGCGGCCTCCTCCGCAGTGTCTACTGCGGACGTCCCTCCTGTTCCCTCGGCGGACCCTCCGGTGCTCCGCAGTGAATTCTCTGCGGAACCGAAGCCGCGCCGGGAACGTTATCCCTCTCGTACCCGCCGCGCTGGCCACGAACGTAGCGTCAGTAGCTCAGCGGTTCTGGAATCCCGTCGTTCCTCCCTGCGTGACCGCAGTCTCTCTCCGGGGTCGCGGACGCAGTCGTCGTTCCCGCCGGTTCTCCGGAAAGAGTCCGCATCGGTCGTTAACCGAGGCCTCGGGCGACGGGGTTCGTCCCGGGGCGGCGACGTGGGCCTCGAGCGACGGTGTGCCTCTCAGGGTGATATCGTAGGGCTCGGGCGACGGACTAGTTCGTCGGGCGAGAACGTCGACGTTGAGCTACGGGGATCCGATGACCGTGACCTGGAGCGGCGTACCGCACGGGACGTGGACCGCCAGGACGCGCCTAACGTTGGTCTCGAGCCCCGCACGGGCCGCGACCGAGACCCTGGGCTACGGCTCTCCCGCCACGCGGACTTCGAGCGGCGGCGTACCCCTTATAGTAGAGACGCGGACGTGGGCCACCGCTCCGCACCGGGGCGGCACCAAGACATGGAACACCGGCCGCTCGGGAGTCAGGGGCGTCGCTCGCAACGGTCTGCCGCCCGTAACAAGGAGGACGGCGCCGCCGCCCCCTCCCATCGCGATGTCACTGTGCGGCGACTTCAGCAGTTCCTCAGTCAGCAAGGTGACCCTCTGGCGGAGGCGAGCATGGCCGTGGACACTGATCCTGAGGCTTCTTTGGCGGCTCAGTCCGCCAAACGGAAGGCTGAAGACAACCACCAGCGCCGTAGCCGTCCTTCCTCTGCTGTTTCTGCGGACGTAGATATGGCCGACTCGCCGGCGTCAGGTGACCCCACCGGCACCGCGGTCGCGGTTGATCCCATGCCCGACTGGTCGGAACCGGTGAGTGACGCCGAGGGCGATTTGAGGTAACATGTTTGACATACCCTTTCTTAAATGTTGCAGGTACTGTTTTATTTCGGTTCTCTGTTTTATTGGGCTTTTAAAATGTGGGTATGGTGGGTAACGTACGTCGGTTGACGGTCGTCACGGTGAACGTGAATAAAATGAAGAATCGACTTAAGGCGTTGGCTCTGTGCCACTTTCTGCGTGACGTTCGTTGTCATGTGGCCATGTTGCAGGAGGCTACCAGGGATCTTTTACTGTTTTTATCTGATTTTAGTTACTTTACTGTCATCGACAATGTGAACCCTGAGGAGGAAACGGGTACTGCGATTTTAGTGTGTCCTGAGCTCACTGTTGGCGATGTTGACATTCTACCGAGCGGTAGGGCCATTGCCTGTCTCATTAGTGGGGTGTACTTCATTAATGTATATGGTCCCTCCGGTTCCAATAAGCCTGCCAAGGCGGCGTTTTATGGTCAGGATGTCTGTTACCTTCTGCGTCGGAACCCTGAATTTGTCGTTCTCGGTGGAGATTTCAACGCTGTTCTCGAGGCGCGGGATCAGAGCCCGCGTCCGGGACTTTGCCAAGAACTCAGTCGGTTGGTGGAGAGCTTTCGATTGCGGGACGCGTGGCGCGTGCTGTACCCTGGCCACACTGTTTACACTTACTTCTACCCCACAGGGTGCAGCCGCTTGGATAGGGTGTATGTCTCCGCCAATCTTGCGGCTCACGTTAGGCGGGCAGAAGTGAAACCGGTCGCCTTTAGTGATCATTGTGCCTTTTTAACCGACGTTGTTTTACCTCAGGAGCGTTTTGTCCGTCGACATAGCCGCTGGAAGCTCAACTGTGGGATCTTGACTGACGACGTTTTTATCGATCGTTTTCGTGCCCTATGGGGCCGACTTGTGCTGCGGCGACCGGATTCCATCAGCACACTAGAGTGGTGGGTTCAGGAGGCGAAACCCGCCGTTCGTCAGTTTTTAATTGATTTTAGCCGGGAGGCCGCGCGTTGGCGTCGGGCCACTTTCAGTTTCTACCAAAACTGCCTCCTCGATCTCGCTCAACGAGTTCCGACGCAACCTGATCTCCTCCCCACTTTTAAACGGCTCAAGGCTCAATTACTGGCTGACATGCGGGATACCTGCCAGGGTGCTGTGGCGCGCAGCCAACCGGTGGGGCCGGTTGGTGGCGAACCCCTCTCCCTGTATCACCTAAACCGGGAAAGGAGGCGTCGGGAGCGGTTGGCCATCGAGGTTTGGCGTCGGACGGACGGCGCTCAAACCACTGACATGGCTGACGTCGAGGCCGACGTCCATCGGCATTTTTCTGCCCTGTTCGGCGGTGTCGACATTGATCGCGAAGCCTTGAGCGGGTTTTTGCAGGCGACACCTCATGTCCTCACCCGCACTGACAGAGCCCACCTTAACGAGGAGTACACGGCAGAAGATGTCACCGATGCTTTACGCTGCAGTCCCAGGGGCAAGTCCCCCGGGCCTGATGGGATCCCAGCAGAATTTTACTTGGCGTTTTTTAATGAATTTCGAGACACCTTCGTTCGTATTATTAATGAAATTCGCGACGGTGTTCGAATACCTGCGGCGTTTGTGGAGGGTTATATTGTCCTTATTCCTAAATCTACTGCTCTCCCGAGTATCAACAATGTCCGTCCAATTACATTGATGAACGCGGACTACAAGGTAATGACGCGGTGTATTACCCATCGTTTGAAGAGCGCATTGCCAAAGGTCCTTAGTCCTGACCAAACGTGCGCTGTTCAAGGTAGGAATATCTTTGACGCTCTCTTAGCATACAGAGATTGTATTGCCATGGTGCAGAGCGAGCGAATCCGAACGGCTGCCATTGTCCTCATCGATTTTAAAAACGCTTTTGATCGCGTCAGCCACGAATACCTGCGGCGAATCATGGTGCGGATGGGGTTTGGACAGAAATTCACCCTTATGGTTCGGAATCTGTTTGCTCATGCCACCTCCAGGGTCTCTGTCAATGGGAGTCTTACGCCATCTATTAGTGTGCAGCGCTCTGTCAGGCAAGGTTGTCCGCTCTCAATGTCACTTTTTTCTATCGCGCTGGACCCCCTGCTGCGCCTCATTACCCAGGACTGTCACGGCCTTCAATTGGGTCCTGTGAGGTTAACTTGCAAGGCTTACGCCGATGACTTGGGGGTCTTTGTTAACTCGTCAGAGGACGTCGACAACCTGCGCGCTGTCCTACAACGTTTTGAGCGTGCAACTGGGGCCATTATTAATACACAGAAGACAGTCCTTCTCCCGCTGACTCCCCGTGCCCGCACTCTTCAGCGAGATTGGTTTTGTCTCCGTGAGCAGCAGAAGGTGCTTGGAGTGCTCTTCACCTCCAAACTCCAGCGCATGGAGGCTCTGAATTGGCGGCCCACATTACATGCCATTCGTGCTGTATGCCGTATCTCTGCCGCGAGGAACCTGGCGATCCTTCAGAAGACAGCACTCGTTAACTCCACCATTCTTGCAAAGGCTTGGCACTTGGCCCAAGTCCTGCCTGTTCCCAAGGAATTGGGGCGTGCCATTATGCAGGCCGTCTTTTGGTTTCTTTGGCAAGGAGAAACCTTTAAGGTGTCCCTTCAGGCGTGTACCTTGAGTCCGCGTGAGGGTGGCCTGGGGTTGGTGGACTTTGGGGCGAAGTGTGCGGCGCTGCTTCTTAAGAGGACCACTGCCGTGTTGGAACGTGACCCTATCAGTCCAACGGCTGTGGTGTTCAACAAGTACCGGCCGGCATCAGTGGTTGCCCCGGTGTCTGTGGCCCACATTCCATTCACACTGAACCATGTCCGCCGTTATTACTTGTTGAATAGCTACGTTCTGTTGAGCGACATGCCTGGCAACAGCGTTTCTGATATCACTGCTGCACTGCGCGGACGTCCTGTTCGAATTAAGTGGGAATATCGTTACCCACAACACGACTGGACCGCTGTATGGGCCAACTTGGCGAACACCGTCTTACCGCCTGCGGTTCACGACACGTGGTATAAGGTGGTACAACGTACCTACCCCACGAATTCCAAGCTGTACTCCATCCGAAAGCTTGCGAGCGGCTCTTGTGAAAGTTGTCTTGTAGAGGATACGCTCGATCACCGATTTGTGTGTACAAAGTACTGCTCTGTGTGGCGTACTGCCTGTGATATGCTCCGCTTGATTCATCGGACGGACATACGAAGTGTGACGCCAACTGATGCCTTGATTCCCCAGTATTCCGCGTTCCCTAGCACCAAGCGGAACGCCACTGTGTGGATTCTTGGCCACTCCGTTTATGCCATATTTACCCTGCGGATGACGTCTGTTACAGACTTCTTACTCTATTTATGGACAACTCACGATGTGGACAAACGACGCCCGAATTATGACAAACTCTTTGCGAGGTTTTTGCATGTCGCCTTAACGCATGCCTTCACTAAGAACTCCTTAACCTGTTGAAGACAATATGATGTGATTGGTTTCCGTGTCTTGATTGTACACTAGGACTGTTCCCAGAATTATACAGCTATATGTCTTTTCTGTTCCGTTCTTAATAATATTCGTGTTTTCTAGCCAAGGAGTGGCCTTCTTTTCTTCCTGTTTTTCTTTCCCTTTGTTGATGTTTGCTGGATGGGCGTTTTATTACGCCTCCCTGTCCGTCTTAAAATACATTTAATTCTATGGTATCCTAGAGGGGGTCTCTTTCGTTTGTCTGGTACCCAGTGTGGGTGGTGCCTAAGACACATCAATTGGTTACGCCGATGAACACGGCGTAACAGGATATGGTTTCTGTTCAAGGAGGATAGATTTTTTTTTCGAAGTAAAATAACAAAAAGAGTGAGCAAAAAAAAAATATATATATAAACAAAAAGAAGAAAAAAAGAAAGGAAAAAAAAAAAAGGGGGGCTGTTGGCCCCTTCTTTTTTATTCCGCATCATTTTGCAAAAAAATAAAAAAAAAAAAGGTGCTGTTGGCCCCTTCTTTTTTTTTCCGCATCATTTTACATATATGTGGAAGCTATATTTGTATGGCACGAATTAAAAAAAAAAAAAAAAAAAAAAAAAAAAAAAAAAAAAAAAAAAAAAAAAGACAAAAAAAAAAAAAAAAAAATAAAAAAAAAAAAAAAAATAAAAAAAAAAAAAAAAAAAAAAAAAAAAAAAAAAAAAGGTGCTGTTGGCCCCTTCTTTTTTTTTTCCGCATCATTTTACATATATGTGGAAGCTATATTTATATGGTACGAATTATGCTCTGTAAGCAATTCTAATTGTTGTAACAGCTGTACGACAATTTTCGTAAATTCTTATTTGAAAATATTACAAGGTAGAGTGCTGTGCAAATAACAAGAATGTTTGTATTCATAGATACTGTAATCACCAAGTCCGATATTGTGTAATTTGCCACTTTGGTAAATAAACATTTCGCTTTGCTGCTACATAGAAGCGTTATTATGGTGCCTTTCCCGGTTTCCCTTTTCTAGGATCCGTTCCTCGCCGCTCTACAGTACTCCTGTACTAGTTTCGATCGACGGCAAGGAAGTTATATTTTCGCAGACACTGCCACAAGAATTTTTTTTTCTTTTAACTCTTGTAAATACCCAAAGCATGCAAGCTTTGTAAATAACAAAGGTCTGTGTGGATGTTTTCATAACTGTTGTAATCACGAAGTCCGGTATTACGAGTTTTGCCACGTTTGAAAGTACAGTTATCTTCAGATTCGAAATAAAACGTTACTTTGGTGGCCCCTCCCCGATTGTCTATCTTTCTTTGGTGTCCGAAAATTCGCATCTCTTCACTCCACAGCACTCGTATACTAATTTCGACCGATAGCAATGGAGCTGTTGGCTTTTAACGTGCGTTCCACACTGTTATTCTTTGCCCTCCGCAGTAGAAAGATATTTTTCCTCTTTTTTTCTTGGACGTGAAACGGTAGAAACGTTTCATCTTTACGTAAATAAATAACACTTTCCTTTCACGTTACACACGATCGAATGGCGTATCTCGGCGTGTTATTTTTCGTTAAATATGGCACGATTTCTGACGAAAATTGCGTGTTAGGAGAGAAGCGGAACATAACCTTCCGCAAGCAATTACTTAATTGTGTAAAATCGTCTTTCTTTTACGTGAAAAAGAAAAAAACTTTACGCAACTTTTTGCTATTTCTTCTGCTTCTCGCAGACGTACCCTCGTGTTTGTGCCCTTATAAACCCCTCTCCCCCCGAGCGGCAGCGAGCGGCAGTCGAGCAAAGTCGAGACAAGTCGAGACCTAAGGGGAGGGGACGCTATGCAATACGCTGGGCAATAATTGCGAATGAACTAATCTTAATTGTGCAGTCTTCTGGCACGAGAAGCTCATACGTTACTCAGCTGTTTAAAAACACCGCGTCCTTTTGCGAGTGTCGGAAGCCACGCGCGATCGCGAATGACAGGGGGCGCATAGAGCACCGCACCCCGGCCGCGGGACACGCCGGCTAATGGGGCAGGCAGACGCTTCGGAAACGCCAGGCGTGCACTGCGCTCGGCCTTCGCGGCCGGTGGCCACTGTGCACTTGCTCTAAAGGCGCACCTTGTGGCGGAAGCAGACGCCATCTATCGAATATGGGCCGATTTATGCAGAAAAATTAGATTCTAGGTGTTGGCGGAGGAGCTGGGGGCGACTAGTAGCGTGCGAGGACATCATACTGGCGCCAACGGCCATACCACGTTGAATACACCGGTTCTCGTCCGATCACCGAAGTTAAGCAACGTTGGGCCCGGTTAGTACTTGGCTGGCTGCCCGCCTGGCAACACGTCGGTGCGAGCGCGGGCAGTGTTTACTTCCTGGTGCTTGCGTCGCTGCGGGCTCCGCGGCGGCGACCTAACCTACACCTCGTAGTATACATAAATCGTAAGTCAGTTCCGATATGGATTTTGATTATTCCGAAGAACGCGAGAATCACGTGCAAGTTTCGTTTGACCGATCTGTAGAAAAGCCAACCGCATTCGAGATACATCGTTGGGTAACTGACGATATGCTACTTAGTTCTAATGACGTGATATGCATACAATACGACACGTTTATCAATGCTGTTTTCTTGAAGCTCAGTTCTCCTGAATTGTGTGATCGACTTGTGGCCACTGATGGTGGCAGGCGTAAGTTCCGACATCTTAGTGGAAAGATTAGTACGGTAGTGCTATCTCATGCCGGGTTTGGTGTTCGTCAGGTACGTGTATTCAATCTTCCGATTGAAATACGTGACGACACTATTAAACGTTATCTGTCGCCGTACGGTGATGTAGCACAAGTCGTAAAAGAACGGTGGTCTAGTGATTATAGGCTGCAAGTGTACAACGGCGTGCGGAGTGTTACGATGGTCATTCGACAGCACATCCCGTCGTTTGTTATGATTAACGGCCACCGCGGGTTCGTTACTTATAGCGGACAGCCGCAAACTTGCAGCTTCTGCCACGGCATAGGTCACTACAGACTGCAATGTCCCCGACGTAGGCGACCGGTTCAATTGCCGCGTGAGGAATTTAGCTACGCCGCCGTGGCGGCCGGCGAGGTCGCAGCAGCCCCCCCCGTCCCCCCCGAGCCAGCGCGCCGCGAGGAGGAAGTTGCTGCGGCAGCCGACACCGCCGCGGTCATGGACACGTCGCCTGTAGAACAGGTAGCCACCGATGTAGACTTACTAACCCCGATTGTGACCCCCTTAACCGAAAGTATCGAACGTGTGGTCCCGCGCCCTATTTCCGATGTGGTATCCGGATCTTCAGTAGAGGTGGTATCCGGATCTTCAGTAGAGATGGTATCCGGATCTTCACTTGAGCCGGTATCCGGGCCCTCACTTGTCCCCACTACGGCCGTTGCATACGACGCGATGATTGTATCCGGACCTTCCATTGAGAAGGTATCCGGATCTTCGGTTGAGCCCACTGCTGCCGTTGAACCTATCGCGGTGTCGGTATCCGGGTCTTCGGTTGTGAGTCCTGTTATCGCTTCACCTGGCGCGGAAGCAGGTCCCGTTGCTGCGGTCGGCACAGTCGAACAGACCCCGCCCGTTCCCGAGGCCCCCGCCCCCCCGCCCAAGCCGCAGAGGGAGCGGTCCCGCGACCGCAGCTCGAGCGCGTCCCGGCGGGCGTCGTCGCGCGACCGCAGCTGGTCGCCGGCCCCCGGCCCCCGCCAGCACACGTCCCGCCGCGAGTTACCGCGTCGCAGCCTCGAACCCGAGCTGCGCCCCCCCTCGCGCCGCCGCCCCGACCGCAGCGGCTCGCGCGACCGCGACCGCAGACGCCCCGGTCGACCGCAGGACCCGCAAGGCGACGCTAGGCGCTCCGGCACCGACGCCGCGGTGCGACATTTGAAGTCGGTGCTCTCTCAGTCCGTCTCGACCACCGATGCCGACATGGCGATGGAGGCAGACCCCCTCCCGTCTTCGGCACCCGCGGCCGTCAAACGCAAGGCCGAGTACGACGACGACGCCCACCGACGCCCTCGTCAGTCCCTCGCGACGTCGGCGCCCGACGTCGACATGGCGGCCACGGACGGTTCTGATAGGGGGGCCCTGATACCGCCGCCCCCGCCCCTCCGTCCCGGGGAGAGGATAGACTGGGCGGAGTCTGCGCCCGCGGTCGAGGGTGAGGGCGGGACTTGAACCCCACCCCACCATCTGTGGCAACCCCGTTTTTTAACTGGCGGCACGGAATTTTAATTGATGACTGTTTTTATCTGACTGTGCACTGGTTTTATGTTTTATCTTTTTCTTGTTTTTTGTCGTTTTACTATTTTATCGTGCCGTCTTTTACCACAGTCTGGCCGTGGACGCTCTCACACCACAGTGCGTAGCGTTTCCGGCCGCCAATCGGGACGCCACTGTTTGGTTCCTTGGCCACACGATCTACGGCATATTTCCATTACAAATTACTACCGAAATTGACCACCTCACCTAATTATGAAACCAACACGAGAATGTGACAATCCATCCCCGATTTTGACGGAAGTTAGCTAACTTCTTGCATGTAGCACTTCTACTTGCTATCCCTAGATATACGTTGACGACCTAGCGAGTTACCGGACACGAGCGGAAATACTTCGGATATGATAGTTCTCTTGTACTACTTGACCGTTCCTGTTGAATATCGTTTTTTTTCCCCTTTTCTTTTCTGAGGTCTTTTGGATTTATTTCGTTACCCCGTGGCAGTGGGTTTGTTTTTCAACGCTGTTGCGGCGTGTATTCTATTATATTCGTCGTTGTGGTCTCCTGGGAGAATTTACTTTTGTTTGTTTTTTTTTCCATTCCTATTCTATTCAGGTGTGTGTTTCTTTCGCATCTCTCGATTGTGTTTTTCGTTCAATTTCTCCCGGTCTACGGCGATTACGATGCGTTTCACACTTGTGGAAGAAATAATTTAGTTCCGTATTTCAAATTTCAGGGTTTTTTTCTTGTTTCTTGTTTTTTTTTCTTGTTTTGGTGCTGTATGATATTACTCTACTTGCGGGCTTTCGCCAACAGCGAAGTTGCCTTTGTTTTTTCTGATTCGGAAGATGGATTTCGTTTTTTCTTGCACACGTAAAACAGAAAAATAAAAAAAAAAAAAAGGTGCTGTTGGCTTTTTACGTGTGTCCCATACTGTTATAATTTGTGCTCCGCATTCGAAAACATGGTTTTACTATTTTATCTTGGAAAAAAAAAAAAAAAAAAACAAAAAAAAAAAAAAAAAAAAAAGGGTGCTGTTGGCCCCTTCTTTTTTTTTC
Source organism: Locusta migratoria (assembly GCA_026315105.1). Taxonomy (NCBI): domain Eukaryota; kingdom Metazoa; phylum Arthropoda; class Insecta; order Orthoptera; family Acrididae; genus Locusta; species Locusta migratoria. Next base: position 466,265,323 of record CM048746.1, on the reverse strand, counting down.
CGCATCATTTTACATATATGTGGAAGCTATATTTATATGGTACGAATTATGCTCTGTAAGCAATTCTAATTGTTGTAACAGCTGTACGACAATTTTCGTAAATTCTTATTTGAAAATATTACAAGGTAGAGTGCTGTGCAAATAACAAGAATGTTTGTATTCATAGATACTGTAATCACCAAGTCCGATATTGTGTAATTTGCCACTTTGGTAAATAAACATTTCGCTTTGCTGCTACATAGAAGCGTTATTATGGTGCCTTTCCCGGTTTCCCTTTTCTAGGATCCGTTCCTCGCCGCTCTACAGTACTCCTGTACTAGTTTCGATCGACGGCAAGGAAGTTATATTTTCGCAGACACTGCCACAAGAATTTTTTTTCTTTTAACTCTTGTAAATACCCAAAGCATGCAAGCTTTGTAAATAACAAAGGTCTGTGTGGATGTTTTCATAACTGTTGTAATCACGAAGTCCGGTATTACGAGTTTTGCCACGTTTGAAAGTACAGTTATCTTCAGATTCGAAATAAAACGTTACTTTGGTGGCCCCTCCCCGATTGTCTATCTTTCTTTGGTGTCCGAAAATTCGCATCTCTTCACTCCACAGCACTCGTATACTAATTTCGACCGATAGCAATGGAGCTGTTGGCTTTTAACGTGCGTTCCACACTGTTATTCTTTGCCCTCCGCAGTAGAAAGATATTTTTCCTCTTTTTTTCTTGGACGTGAAACGGTAGAAACGTTTCATCTTTACGTAAATAAATAACACTTTCCTTTCACGTTACACACGATCGAATGGCGTATCTCGGCGTGTTATTTTTCGTTAAATATGGCACGATTTCTGACGAAAATTGCGTGTTAGGAGAGAAGCGGAACATAACCTTCCGCAAGCAATTACTTAATTGTGTAAAATCGTCTTTCTTTTACGTGAAAAAGAAAAAAACTTTACGCAACTTTTTGCTATTTCTTCTGCTTCTCGCAGACGTACCCTCGTGTTTGTGCCCTTATAAACCCCTCTCCCCCCGAGCGGCAGCGAGCGGCAGTCGAGCAAAGTCGAGACAAGTCGAGACCTAAGGGGAGGGGACGCTATGCAATACGCTGGGCAATAATTGCGAATGAACTAATCTTAATTGTGCAGTCTTCTGGCACGAGAAGCTCATACGTTACTCAGCTGTTTAAAAACACCGCGTCCTTTTGCGAGTGTCGGAAGCCACGCGCGATCGCGAATGACAGGGGGCGCATAGAGCACCGCACCCCGGCCGCGGGACACGCCGGCTAATGGGGCAGGCAGACGCTTCGGAAACGCCAGGCGTGCACTGCGCTCGGCCTTCGCGGCCGGTGGCCACTGTGCACTTGCTCTAAAGGCGCACCTTGTGGCGGAAGCAGACGCCATCTATCGAATATGGGCCGATTTATGCAGAAAAATTAGATTCTAGGTGTTGGCGGAGGAGCTGGGGGCGACTAGTAGCGTGCGAGGACATCATACTGGCGCCAACGGCCATACCACGTTGAATACACCGGTTCTCGTCCGATCACCGAAGTTAAGCAACGTTGGGCCCGGTTAGTACTTGGATGGGTGACCGCCTGGGAACACCGGGTGCTGTTGGCCCCTTCTTTTTTTTTTCCGCATCATTTTACATATATGTGGAAGCTATATTTATATGGTACGAATTATGCTCTGTAAGCAATTCTAATTGTTGTAACAGCTGTACGACAATTTTCGTAAATTCTTATTTGAAAATATTACAAGGTAGAGTGCTGTGCAAATAACAAGAATGTTTGTATTCATAGATACTGTAATCACCAAGTCCGATATTGTGTAATTTGCCACTTTGGTAAATAAACATTTCGCTTTGCTGCTACATAGAAGCGTTATTATGGTGCCTTTCCCGGTTTCCCTTTTCTAGGATCCGTTCCTCGCCGCTCTACAGTACTCCTGTACTAGTTTCGATCGACGGCAAGGAAGTTATATTTTCGCAGACACTGCCACAAGAATTTTTTTTTCTTTTAACTCTTGTAAATACCCAAAGCATGCAAGCTTTGTAAATAACAAAGGTCTGTGTGGATGTTTTCATAACTGTTGTAATCACGAAGTCCGGTATTACGAGTTTTGCCACGTTTGAAAGTACAGTTATCTTCAGATTCGAAATAAAACGTTACTTTGGTGGCCCCTCCCCGATTGTCTATCTTTCTTTGGTGTCCGAAAATTCGCATCTCTTCACTCCACAGCACTCGTATACTAATTTCGACCGATAGCAATGGAGCTGTTGGCTTTTAACGTGCGTTCCACACTGTTATTCTTTGCCCTCCGCAGTAGAAAGATATTTTTCCTCTTTTTTTCTTGGACGTGAAACGGTAGAAACGTTTCATCTTTACGTAAATAAATAACACTTTCCTTTCACGTTACACACGATCGAATGGCGTATCTCGGCGTGTTATTTTTCGTTAAATATGGCACGATTTCTGACGAAAATTGCGTGTTAGGAGAGAAGCGGAACATAACCTTCCGCAAGCAATTACTTAATTGTGTAAAATCGTCTTTCTTTTACGTGAAAAAGAAAAAAACTTTACGCAACTTTTTGCTATTTCTTCTGCTTCTCGCAGACGTACCCTCGTGTTTGTGCCCTTATAAACCCCTCTCCCCCCGAGCGGCAGCGAGCGGCAGTCGAGCAAAGTCGAGACAAGTCGAGACCTAAGGGGAGGGGACGCTATGCAATACGCTGGGCAATAATTGCGAATGAACTAATCTTAATTGTGCAGTCTTCTGGCACGAGAAGCTCATACGTTACTCAGCTGTTTAAAAACACCGCGTCCTTTTGCGAGTGTCGGAAGCCACGCGCGATCGCGAATGACAGGGGGCGCATAGAGCACCGCACCCCGGCCGCGGGACACGCCGGCTAATGGGGCAGGCAGACGCTTCGGAAACGCCAGGCGTGCACTGCGCTCGGCCTTCGCGGCCGGTGGCCACTGTGCACTTGCTCTAAAGGCGCACCTTGTGGCGGAAGCAGACGCCATCTATCGAATATGGGCCGATTTATGCAGAAAAATTAGATTCTAGGTGTTGGCGGAGGAGCTGGGGGCGACTAGTAGCGTGCGAGGACATCATACTGGCGCCAACGGCCATACCACGTTGAATACACCGGTTCTCGTCCGATCACCGAAGTTAAGCAACGTTGGGCCCGGTTAGTACTTGGCTGGCTGCCCGCCTGGCAACACGTCGGTGCGAGCGCGGGCAGTGTTTACTTCCTGGTGCTTGCGTCGCTGCGGGCTCCGCGGCGGCGACCTAACCTACACCTCGTAGTATACATAAATCGTAAGTCAGTTCCGATATGGATTTTGATTATTCCGAAGAACGCGAGAATCACGTGCAAGTTTCGTTTGACCGATCTGTAGAAAAGCCAACCGCATTCGAGATACATCGTTGGGTAACTGACGATATGCTACTTAGTTCTAATGACGTGATATGCATACAATACGACACGTTTATCAATGCTGTTTTCTTGAAGCTCAGTTCTCCTGAATTGTGTGATCGACTTGTGGCCACTGATGGTGGCAGGCGTAAGTTCCGACATCTTAGTGGAAAGATTAGTACGGTAGTGCTATCTCATGCCGGGTTTGGTGTTCGTCAGGTACGTGTATTCAATCTTCCGATTGAAATACGTGACGACACTATTAAACGTTATCTGTCGCCGTACGGTGATGTAGCACAAGTCGTAAAAGAACGGTGGTCTAGTGATTATAGGCTGCAAGTGTACAACGGCGTGCGGAGTGTTACGATGGTCATTCGACAGCACATCCCGTCGTTTGTTATGATTAACGGCCACCGCGGGTTCGTTACTTATAGCGGACAGCCGCAAACTTGCAGCTTCTGCCACGGCATAGGTCACTACAGACTGCAATGTCCCCGACGTAGGCGACCGGTTCAATTGCCGCGTGAGGAATTTAGCTACGCCGCCGTGGCGGCCGGCGAGGTCGCAGCAGCCCCCCCCGTCCCCCCCGAGCCAGCGCGCCGCGAGGAGGAAGTTGCTGCGGCAGCCGACACCGCCGCGGTCATGGACACGTCGCCTGTAGAACAGGTAGCCACCGATGTAGACTTACTAACCCCGATTGTGACCCCCTTAACCGAAAGTATCGAACGTGTGGTCCCGCGCCCTATTTCCGATGTGGTATCCGGATCTTCAGTAGAGGTGGTATCCGGATCTTCAGTAGAGATGGTATCCGGATCTTCACTTGAGCCGGTATCCGGGCCCTCACTTGTCCCCACTACGGCCGTTGCATACGACGCGATGATTGTATCCGGACCTTCCATTGAGAAGGTATCCGGATCTTCGGTTGAGCCCACTGCTGCCGTTGAACCTATCGCGGTGTCGGTATCCGGGTCTTCGGTTGTGAGTCCTGTTATCGCTTCACCTGGCGCGGAAGCAGGTCCCGTTGCTGCGGTCGGCACAGTCGAACAGACCCCGCCCGTTCCCGAGGCCCCCGCCCCCCCGCCCAAGCCGCAGAGGGAGCGGTCCCGCGACCGCAGCTCGAGCGCGTCCCGGCGGGCGTCGTCGCGCGACCGCAGCTGGTCGCCGGCCCCCGGCCCCCGCCAGCACACGTCCCGCCGCGAGTTACCGCGTCGCAGCCTCGAACCCGAGCTGCGCCCCCCCTCGCGCCGCCGCCCCGACCGCAGCGGCTCGCGCGACCGCGACCGCAGACGCCCCGGTCGACCGCAGGACCCGCAAGGCGACGCTAGGCGCTCCGGCACCGACGCCGCGGTGCGACATTTGAAGTCGGTGCTCTCTCAGTCCGTCTCGACCACCGATGCCGACATGGCGATGGAGGCAGACCCCCTCCCGTCTTCGGCACCCGCGGCCGTCAAACGCAAGGCCGAGTACGACGACGACGCCCACCGACGCCCTCGTCAGTCCCTCGCGACGTCGGCGCCCGACGTCGACATGGCGGCCACGGACGGTTCTGATAGGGGGGCCCTGATACCGCCGCCCCCGCCCCTCCGTCCCGGGGAGAGGATAGACTGGGCGGAGTCTGCGCCCGCGGTCGAGGGTGAGGGCGGGACTTGAACCCCACCCCACCATCTGTGGCAACCCCGTTTTTTAACTGGCGGCACGGAATTTTAATTGATGACTGTTTTTATCTGACTGTGCACTGGTTTTATGTTTTATCTTTTTCTTGTTTTTTGTCGTTTTACTATTTTATCGTGCCGTCTTTTACCACAGTCTGGCCGTGGACGCTCTCACACCACAGTGCGTAGCGTTTCCGGCCGCCAATCGGGACGCCACTGTTTGGTTCCTTGGCCACACGATCTACGGCATATTTCCATTACAAATTACTACCGAAATTGACCACCTCACCTAATTATGAAACCAACACGAGAATGTGACAATCCATCCCCGATTTTGACGGAAGTTAGCTAACTTCTTGCATGTAGCACTTCTACTTGCTATCCCTAGATATACGTTGACGACCTAGCGAGTTACCGGACACGAGCGGAAATACTTCGGATATGATAGTTCTCTTGTACTACTTGACCGTTCCTGTTGAATATCGTTTTTTTTCCCCTTTTCTTTTCTGAGGTCTTTTGGATTTATTTCGTTACCCCGTGGCAGTGGGTTTGTTTTTCAACGCTGTTGCGGCGTGTATTCTATTATATTCGTCGTTGTGGTCTCCTGGGAGAATTTACTTTTGTTTGTTTTTTTTTCCATTCCTATTCTATTCAGGTGTGTGTTTCTTTCGCATCTCTCGATTGTGTTTTTCGTTCAATTTCTCCCGGTCTACGGCGATTACGATGCGTTTCACACTTGTGGAAGAAATAATTTAGTTCCGTATTTCAAATTTCAGGGTTTTTTTCTTGTTTCTTGTTTTTTTTTCTTGTTTTGGTGCTGTATGATATTACTCTACTTGCGGGCTTTCGCCAACAGCGAAGTTGCCTTTGTTTTTTCTGATTCGGAAGATGGATTTCGTTTTTTCTTGCACACGTAAAACAGAAAAATAAAAAAAAAAAAAAGGTGCTGTTGGCTTTTTACGTGTGTCCCATACTGTTATAATTTGTGCTCCGCATTCGAAAACATGGTTTTACTATTTTATCTTGGAAAAAAAAAAAAAAAAAACAAAAAAAAAAAAAAAAAAAAAAGGGTGCTGTTGGCCCCTTCTTTTTTTTTCCGCATCATTTTACATATATGTGGAAGCTATATTTATATGGTACGAATTATGCTCTGTAAGCAATTCTAATTGTTGTAACAGCTGTACGACAATTTTCGTAAATTCTTATTTGAAAATATTACAAGGTAGAGTGCTGTGCAAATAACAAGAATGTTTGTATTCATAGATACTGTAATCACCAAGTCCGATATTGTGTAATTTGCCACTTTGGTAAATAAACATTTCGCTTTGCTGCTACATAGAAGCGTTATTATGGTGCCTTTCCCGGTTTCCCTTTTCTAGGATCCGTTCCTCGCCGCTCTACAGTACTCCTGTACTAGTTTCGATCGACGGCAAGGAAGTTATATTTTCGCAGACACTGCCACAAGAATTTTTTTTCTTTTAACTCTTGTAAATACCCAAAGCATGCAAGCTTTGTAAATAACAAAGGTCTGTGTGGATGTTTTCATAACTGTTGTAATCACGAAGTCCGGTATTACGAGTTTTGCCACGTTTGAAAGTACAGTTATCTTCAGATTCGAAATAAAACGTTACTTTGGTGGCCCCTCCCCGATTGTCTATCTTTCTTTGGTGTCCGAAAATTCGCATCTCTTCACTCCACAGCACTCGTATACTAATTTCGACCGATAGCAATGGAGCTGTTGGCTTTTAACGTGCGTTCCACACTGTTATTCTTTGCCCTCCGCAGTAGAAAGATATTTTTCCTCTTTTTTTCTTGGACGTGAAACGGTAGAAACGTTTCATCTTTACGTAAATAAATAACACTTTCCTTTCACGTTACACACGATCGAATGGCGTATCTCGGCGTGTTATTTTTCGTTAAATATGGCACGATTTCTGACGAAAATTGCGTGTTAGGAGAGAAGCGGAACATAACCTTCCGCAAGCAATTACTTAATTGTGTAAAATCGTCTTTCTTTTACGTGAAAAAGAAAAAAACTTTACGCAACTTTTTGCTATTTCTTCTGCTTCTCGCAGACGTACCCTCGTGTTTGTGCCCTTATAAACCCCTCTCCCCCCGAGCGGCAGCGAGCGGCAGTCGAGCAAAGTCGAGACAAGTCGAGACCTAAGGGGAGGGGACGCTATGCAATACGCTGGGCAATAATTGCGAATGAACTAATCTTAATTGTGCAGTCTTCTGGCACGAGAAGCTCATACGTTACTCAGCTGTTTAAAAACACCGCGTCCTTTTGCGAGTGTCGGAAGCCACGCGCGATCGCGAATGACAGGGGGCGCATAGAGCACCGCACCCCGGCCGCGGGACACGCCGGCTAATGGGGCAGGCAGACGCTTCGGAAACGCCAGGCGTGCACTGCGCTCGGCCTTCGCGGCCGGTGGCCACTGTGCACTTGCTCTAAAGGCGCACCTTGTGGCGGAAGCAGACGCCATCTATCGAATATGGGCCGATTTATGCAGAAAAATTAGATTCTAGGTGTTGGCGGAGGAGCTGGGGGCGACTAGTAGCGTGCGAGGACATCATACTGGCGCCAACGGCCATACCACGTTGAATACACCGGTTCTCGTCCGATCACCGAAGTTAAGCAACGTTGGGCCCGGTTAGTACTTGGATGGGTGACCGCCTGGGAACACCGGGTGCTGTTGGCCCCTTCTTTTTTTTTTCCGCATCATTTTACATATATGTGGAAGCTATATTTATATGGTACGAATTATGCTCTGTAAGCAATTCTAATTGTTGTAACAGCTGTACGACAATTTTCGTAAATTCTTATTTGAAAATATTACAAGGTAGAGTGCTGTGCAAATAACAAGAATGTTTGTATTCATAGATACTGTAATCACCAAGTCCGATATTGTGTAATTTGCCACTTTGGTAAATAAACATTTCGCTTTGCTGCTACATAGAAGCGTTATTATGGTGCCTTTCCCGGTTTCCCTTTTCTAGGATCCGTTCCTCGCCGCTCTACAGTACTCCTGTACTAGTTTCGATCGACGGCAAGGAAGTTATATTTTCGCAGACACTGCCACAAGAATTTTTTTTTCTTTTAACTCTTGTAAATACCCAAAGCATGCAAGCTTTGTAAATAACAAAGGTCTGTGTGGATGTTTTCATAACTGTTGTAATCACGAAGTCCGGTATTACGAGTTTTGCCACGTTTGAAAGTACAGTTATCTTCAGATTCGAAATAAAACGTTACTTTGGTGGCCCCTCCCCGATTGTCTATCTTTCTTTGGTGTCCGAAAATTCGCATCTCTTCACTCCACAGCACTCGTATACTAATTTCGACCGATAGCAATGGAGCTGTTGGCTTTTAACGTGCGTTCCACACTGTTATTCTTTGCCCTCCGCAGTAGAAAGATATTTTTCCTCTTTTTTTCTTGGACGTGAAACGGTAGAAACGTTTCATCTTTACGTAAATAAATAACACTTTCCTTTCACGTTACACACGATCGAATGGCGTATCTCGGCGTGTTATTTTTCGTTAAATATGGCACGATTTCTGACGAAAATTGCGTGTTAGGAGAGAAGCGGAACATAACCTTCCGCAAGCAATTACTTAATTGTGTAAAATCGTCTTTCTTTTACGTGAAAAAGAAAAAAACTTTACGCAACTTTTTGCTATTTCTTCTGCTTCTCGCAGACGTACCCTCGTGTTTGTGCCCTTATAAACCCCTCTCCCCCCGAGCGGCAGCGAGCGGCAGTCGAGCAAAGTCGAGACAAGTCGAGACCTAAGGGGAGGGGACGCTATGCAATACGCTGGGCAATAATTGCGAATGAACTAATCTTAATTGTGCAGTCTTCTGGCACGAGAAGCTCATACGTTACTCAGCTGTTTAAAAACACCGCGTCCTTTTGCGAGTGTCGGAAGCCACGCGCGATCGCGAATGACAGGGGGCGCATAGAGCACCGCACCCCGGCCGCGGGACACGCCGGCTAATGGGGCAGGCAGACGCTTCGGAAACGCCAGGCGTGCACTGCGCTCGGCCTTCGCGGCCGGTGGCCACTGTGCACTTGCTCTAAAGGCGCACCTTGTGGCGGAAGCAGACGCCATCTATCGAATATGGGCCGATTTATGCAGAAAAATTAGATTCTAGGTGTTGGCGGAGGAGCTGGGGGCGACTAGTAGCGTGCGAGGACATCATACTGGCGCCAACGGCCATACCACGTTGAATACACCGGTTCTCGTCCGATCACCGAAGTTAAGCAACGTTGGGCCCGGTTAGTACTTGGATGGGTGACCGCCTGGGAACACCGGGTGCTGTTGGCCCCTTCTTTTTTTTTTCCGCATCATTTTACATATATGTGGAAGCTATATTTATATGGTACGAATTATGCTCTGTAAGCAATTCTAATTGTTGTAACAGCTGTACGACAATTTTCGTAAATTCTTATTTGAAAATATTACAAGGTAGAGTGCTGTGCAAATAACAAGAATGTTTGTATTCATAGATACTGTAATCACCAAGTCCGATATTGTGTAATTTGCCACTTTGGTAAATAAACATTTCGCTTTGCTGCTACATAGAAGCGTTATTATGGTGCCTTTCCCGGTTTCCCTTTTCTAGGATCCGTTCCTCGCCGCTCTACAGTACTCCTGTACTAGTTTCGATCGACGGCAAGGAAGTTATATTTTCGCAGACACTGCCACAAGAATTTTTTTTTCTTTTAACTCTTGTAAATACCCAAAGCATGCAAGCTTTGTAAATAACAAAGGTCTGTGTGGATGTTTTCATAACTGTTGTAATCACGAAGTCCGGTATTACGAGTTTTGCCACGTTTGAAAGTACAGTTATCTTCAGATTCGAAATAAAACGTTACTTTGGTGGCCCCTCCCCGATTGTCTATCTTTCTTTGGTGTCCGAAAATTCGCATCTCTTCACTCCACAGCACTCGTATACTAATTTCGACCGATAGCAATGGAGCTGTTGGCTTTTAACGTGCGTTCCACACTGTTATTCTTTGCCCTCCGCAGTAGAAAGATATTTTTCCTCTTTTTTTCTTGGACGTGAAACGGTAGAAACGTTTCATCTTTACGTAAATAAATAACACTTTCCTTTCACGTTACACACGATCGAATGGCGTATCTCGGCGTGTTATTTTTCGTTAAATATGGCACGATTTCTGACGAAAATTGCGTGTTAGGAGAGAAGCGGAACATAACCTTCCGCAAGCAATTACTTAATTGTGTAAAATCGTCTTTCTTTTACGTGAAAAAGAAAAAAACTTTACGCAACTTTTTGCTATTTCTTCTGCTTCTCGCAGACGTACCCTCGTGTTTGTGCCCTTATAAACCCCTCTCCCCCCGAGCGGCAGTCGAGCAAAGTCGAGACAAGTCGAGACCTAAGGGGAGGGGACGCTATGCAATACGCTGGGCAATAATTGCGAATGAACTAATCTTAATTGTGCAGTCTTCTGGCACGAGAAGCTCATTCGTTACTCAGCTGTTTAAAAACACCGCGTCCTTTTGCGAGTGTCGGAAGCCACGCGCGATCGCGAATGACAGGGGGCGCATAGAGCACCGCACCCCGGCCGCGGGACACGCCGGCTAATGGGGCAGGCAGACGCTTCGGAAACGCCAGGCGTGCACTGCGCTCGGCCTTTGCGGCCGGTGGCCACTGTGCACTTGCTCTAAAGGCGCACCTTGTGGCGGAAGCAGACGCCATCTATCGAATATGGGCCGATTTATGCAGAAAAATTAGATTCTAGGTGTTGGCGGAGGAGCTGGAGGCGACTAGTAGCGTGCGAGGACATTATACTGGCGCCAACGGCCATAAAACGTTGAATACACCGGTTCTCGTCCGATCACCGAAGTTAAGCAACGTTGGGCCCGGTTAGTACTTGCCTGGCTGCCCGCCTGGCAACACCTCGTGCGCGAGCGGGCCGCTGTCAACAAGTGCGCGTGTGCTGGCGGCGTGTTTACGTACGCCGCCGGTGTATCGTGAGTGGCTTCGTGTGTTTATCTTCGTTTGTAGAGTCCGGCCATGAATATTGACTATAGTGAGGAACGTGAAAACAACGTTATGTGTGAGTTCTCTAAACAGGCTCCACGTCCCACTGCGTTTGAGATCCACAGATGGCTGAGGGACGATCTTCAACTCACGTACAACGAGCTTTGCGGTATTCAGCTAGATACTATTCTGAACGTCCTTTTTCTTAAATTGAAAACTCCCGAATGTTGCGACCGTTTAGTATACCGTGACGATGGTATTCACAAGTTTAGGCATTTAAATGGCACCATTAGTACTGTCAAACTCACGCACGCTGGTCTCGGAGTTCGCCACGTCCGTGTATTTAACCTCCCATTTGAGGTTCGAAACGATACGATCGTTCGATGTTTGTCCCCCTTCGGTGACGTACTGGCGATATCCAAGGAAAAGTGGTCCGATGCCTACTATTTCCAAGTAGAAAATGGCATCAGAAGCGTGCAAATGGTGGTTAAGAAGCACATTCCGTCCTTTGTGCTGATGAACGGGCACCGTGCGTTTATTACGTACCACGGTCAGCCACAAACGTGTTCCCACTGTGGCGGTGTGGGCCACTATCGCAATCAGTGCCCTCGGCGTCGGCCCGCGCAGCTCCCGCGTGACGACGGTGCGCTGCCCTCGTTTGCGTCGGTTGCGGCTACCGCTCGTTTGCCCGTCCCCACGGCACCTCTCCCGAGTACAGCTCCGGGAGTCGAGGCCATGGATACGACATCTTCCTCGACTGTGACGATCCCCACAACGGACTTGACACTGCCTGCTGCCCCTGTCGTGGATCAGGACCCCGCCGCCGAACGTGTAGACATAGAGCAGCGAGATCCCGCCAACCCGGCGGTCCCTGCTGTGGAATCGGACGTGACAGTTGCCCCCGAACTGCCGCCTGCGGCCTCCTCCGCAGTGGCTACTGCGGACGTTCCTCCTGTTCTCTCGGCGGACCCTCCGGTGCTCCGCAGTGAATTCTCTGCGGAACCGAAGCCGCGCCGGGAACGTTATCCCTCTCGTACCCGCCGCGCTGGCTACGAACGTAGCGTCAGTAGCTCAGCGGTTCTGGAATCCCGTCGTTCCTCCCTGCGTGACCGCAGTCTCTCTCTGGGGTCGCGGACGCAGTCGTCGTTCCCGCCGGTTCTCCGGAAAGAGTCCGCGTCGGTCGTTAACCGAGGCCTCGGGCGACGGGGTTCGTCCCGGGGCGGCGACGTGGGCCTCGAGCGACGGTGTGCTTCTCAGGGTGACATCGTAGGACTCGGGCGACGGACTAGTTCGTCGGGCGAGAACGTCGACGTTGAGCTACGGGGATCCGATGACCGTGACCTGGAGCGGCGTACCGCACGGGACGTGGACCGCCAGGACGCGCCTAACGTTGATCTCGAGCCCCGCACGGGCCGCGACAGAGACCCTGGGCTACGGCTCTCCCGCCACGCGGACTTCGAGCGGCGGCGTACCCCTTACAGTAGAGACGCGGACGTGAGCCACCGCTCCGCACCGGGGCGGCACCAAGACATGGAACACCGGCCGCTCGGGAGTCAGGGGCGTCGCTCGCAACGGTCTGCCGCCCGTAACAAGGAGGACGGCGCCGCCGCCCCCTCCCATCGCGATGTCACTGTGCGGCGACTTCAGCAGTTCCTCAGTCAGCAAGGTGACCCTTTGGCGGAGGCGAGCATGGCCGTGGACACTGATCCTGAGGCTTCTTTGGCGGCTCAGTCCGCCAAACGGAAGGCTGAAGACAACCACCAGCGCCGTAGCCGTCCTTCCTCTGCTGTTTCTGCGGACGTAGATATGGCCGACTCGCCGGCGTCAGGTGACCCCACCGGCACCGCGGTCGCGGTTGATCCCATGCCCGACTGGTCGGAACCCGTGAGTGACGCCGAGGGCGATTCGAGGTAACATGTTTGGCACACCCTTTCTTAAATGTTGCAGGTACTGTTTTATTTCGGTTCTCAGTTTTATTGGGCTTTTAAAATGTGGGTATGGTGGGTAACGTACGTCGGTTGACAGTCGTCACGGTGAACGTGAATAAAATGAAGAATCGACTTAAGGCGTTGGCTCTGTGCCACTTTCTGCGTGACGTTCGTTGTCATGTGGCCTTGTTGCAGGAAGCTACCAGGGATCTTTTACTGTTTTTATCTGATTTTAGTCACTTTACTATCATCGACAATGTGAACCCTGAGGAGGAAACGGGCACTGCGATTTTAGTGTGTCCTGAGCTCACTGTTGGCGATGTTGAAATTCTCCCGAGCGGTAGGGCCATTGCCTGTCTCATTAGTGGGGTGTACTTCATTAATGTATATGGTCCCTCCGGTTCCAATAAGCCTGCCAAGGCGGTGTTTTATGGTCAGGATGTCTGTTACTTTCTGCGTCGGAACCCTGAATTTGTCGTTCTCGGTGGAGATTTCAACGCTGTTCTCGAGGCGCGGGATCAGAGCCCGCGTCCGGGACTTTGCCAAGAGCTCAGTCGGTTGGTGGAGAGCTTTCGATTGCGGGACGCATGGCGCGTGCTGTACCCTGGTCACACTGTTTACACTTACTTCTACCCCACAGGGTGCAGCCGCTTGGATAGGGTGTATGTCACCGCTAATCTTGCGGCTCACGTTAGGCGGGCAGAAGTGAAACCGGTCGCCTTTAGTGATCATTGTGCCTTTTTAACCGACGTTGTTTTGCCTCAGGAGCGTTTTGTCCGTCGACATAGCCGATGGAAGCTCAACTGTGGGATCTTGACTGATGACGTTTTTATCGATCGTTTTCGTGCCCTATGGAGCCGACTTGTGCTGCGGCGACCGGATTCCATCAGTATACTAGAGTGGTGGGTTCAGGAGGCGAAACCCGCCGTTCGTCAGTTTTTAATTGATTTTAGCCGGGAGGCCGCGCGTTGGCGTCGGGCCACTTTCAGTTTCTACCAAAACTGCCTCCTCGATCTCGCTCAACGAGTTCCGACGCAACCTGATCTCCTCCCCACTTTTAAACGGCTCAAGGCTCAATTACTGGCTGACATGCGGGATACCTGCCAGGGTGCTGTGGCGCGCAGCCAACCGGTGGGGCCGGTTGGTGGCGAACCCCTCTCCCTGTATCACCTAAACCGAGAAAGGAGGCGTCGGGATCGGTTGGCCATCGAGGTTTGGCGTCGGACGGACGGCGCTCAAACCACTGACATGGCTGACGTCGAGGCCGACGTTCATCGGCATTTTTCTGCCCTGTTCAGCGGTGTCGACATTGATCGCGAAGCCTTGAGCGGGTTGTTGCAGGCGACACCTCATGTCCTTACCCGCACTGACAGAGCCCACCTTAACGAGGAGTACACGGCAGAAGATGTCACCGATGCTTTACGCTGCAGTCCCAGGGGCAAGTCCCCCGGGCCTGATGGGATCCCAGCAGAATTTTACTTGGCGTTTTTTAATGAATTTCGAGACACCTTCGTTCGTATTATTAATGAAATTCGCGACGGTGTTCGAGTACCTGCGGCGTTTGTGGAGGGTTATATTGTGCTTATACCTAAATCTACTGCTCTCCCGAGTATCAATAATGTCCGTCCAATTACATTGATGAACGCGGACTACAAGGTAATGACGCGGTGTATTACCCATCGTTTGAAGAGCGTATTGCCTAAGGTCCTCAGTCCTGACCAAACGTGCGCTGTTCAAGGCAGGAATATCTTTGACGCTCTCTTAGCATACAGAGATTGTATTGCCATGGTGCAGAGCGAGCGAATCCGAACGGCTGCCATTGTCCTCATCGATTTTAAAAACGCTTTTGATCGCGTCAGCCACGAATACCTGCGGCGAATCATGGTGCGGATGGGGTTTGGACAGAAATTCACCCTTGTGGTTCGGAATCTGTTTGCTCATGCCACCTCCAGGGTCTCTGTCAATGGGAGTCTTACGCCATCTATTAGTGTGCAGCGCTCTGTCAGGCAAGGTTGTCCGCTCTCAATGTCACTTTTTTCCATCGCGCTGGACCCCCTGCTGCGCATCGTTACCCAGGAATGTCACGGCCTTCAATTGGGCCCTGTGCGGTTAACATGCAAGGCTTACGCCGATGACTTGGGGGTCTTTGTTAACTCGTCAGAGGACGTCGACAACCTGCGCGCTGTCCTACAACGGTTTGAGCGTGCAACTGGGGCCATTATTAATACACAGAAGACAGTCCTTCTCCCGCTGATTCCCCGTGCCCGCACTCTTCAGCGAGATTGGTTTTGTCTCCGTGAGCAGCAGAAGGTGCTTGGAGTGCTCTTCACCTCCAAACTCCAGCGCATGGAGGCTCTGAATTGGCGGCCCACATTACATGCCATTCGTGCTGTATGCCGGATCTCTGCCGCAAGGAACCTGGCGATCCTTCAGAAGACAGCACTCGTTAACTCCACCATTCTTGCAAAGGCTTGGCACTTGGCCCAAGTCCTGCCTGTTCCCAAGGAATTGGGGCGTGCCATTATGCAGGCCGTCTTTTGGTTTCTGTGGCAAGGAGAAACCTTTAAGGTGTCCCTTCAGGCGTGTACCTTGCGTCCGCGTGAGGGTGGCCTGGGGTTGGTGGACTTTGGGGCGAAGTGTGCGGCGCTGCTTCTTAAGAGGACCACTGCCGTGTTGGAACGTGACCCTATCAGTCCAACGGCTGTGGTGTTCAACAAGTACCGGCCGGCATCAGTGGTTGCCCCGGTGTCTGTGGGCCACATTCCCTTCACAATGAACCATGTCCGCCGTTATTACTTGTTGAATAGCTACGTTCTGTTGAGCGACATGCCTGGCAACAGCGTGTCTGATGTCACTGCTGCACTGCGCGGACGTCCTGTTCGAATTAAGTGGGAATATCGTTACCCACAACACGACTGGACCGCTGTATGGGCCAACTTGGCGAACACCGTCTTACCGCCTGCGGTTCACGACACATGGTATAAGGTTGTACAACGTACCTACCCCACGAATTCCAAGCTGTACTCCATCCGAAAGCTTGCGAGCGGCTCTTGTGAAAGTTGTCTTGTTGAGGATACGCTCGATCACCGATTTGTGTGTACAAAGTACTGCTCTGTGTGGCGTACTGCCTGTGATATGCTCCGCTTGATTCATCGGACGGACATACGAAGTGTGACGCCAACTGATGCCTTGATTCCCCAGTATTCCGCGTTCCCTAGCACCAAGCGGAACGCCACTCTGTGGATTCTTGGCCACTCCGTTTATGACATATTTACCCTGCGGATGACGTCTGTTACAGACTTCTTCCTCTATTTATGGACAACTCACGATGTGGACAAACGACGCCCGAATTATGACAAACTCTTTGCGAGGTTTTTGCATGTCGCCTTAACGCATGCCTTCTCTAAGAACTCCTTAACCTGTTGAAGACAATGTGATGTGATTGGTTTACGTGTCTTGATTGTGCACTAGGACTGTTCCCAGAACTATACAGCTATATGTCTTTTCTGTTCCGTTCTTAATAATATTCGTGTTTTCTAGCCAAGAAGAGGCCTTTCTTTTCTTTCTGTTTTTCTTTCCCTTTGTTGGTGTTTGCTGGATGGGCGTTTCATTACGCCCCCCTGTCCGTCTTAAAATACATTTAATTCTATGGTATCCTAGAGGGGGTCTCTTTCCTTTGTTTGGTACCCAGTGTGGGTGGTGCCTAAGACACATCAATTGGTTACGCCGATGAACACGGCGTAACAGGATATGGTTTCTGTTCGAGGAGGATCGATTTATTTTCGAAGTAAAAAACAAAAAGGGGGAGCAAAAAAGAGAAATATTATAAAAAAAAGGTGCTAATGGCCCCTTCTTTTTTTCGCAAATAAAAAACTAAAAAATAAAAAAAAAAACAGGTGCTGTTGGCCCCTTCTTTTTTTTCCGCATCATTTTACATATATGTGGAAGCTATATTTGTATGGCACGAATTATGCTCTGTAAGCAATTCTAATTGTTGTAACAGCTGTAAGACAATTTTCGTAAATTTTTATTCGAAAATATTACAAGGTAGAGTGCTGTGGAAATAACAAGAATGTTTGTATTCATAGATACTGTAATCACCAAGTCCGATATTGTGTAATTTGCCACTTTGGTAAATAAACATTTCGCTTTGCTGCTACATAGAAGGGTTATTATGGTGACCTTTCCCGGTTTCTCTTTTCTGGGATCCGTTCCTCGCCGCTCTACAGTACTCCTGTACTAATTTCGATCGACGGCAAGGAAGTTATATTTTCGCAGACACTGCCACAAGAATTTTTTTTTTTCTTTTAACTCTTGTAAATACCCAAAGCATGCAAGCTTTGTAAATAACAAAGGTCTGTGTGGATGTTTTCATAACTGTTGTAATCACGAAGTCCGGTATTACGAGTTTTGCCACGTTTGAAAGTACAGTTATCTTCAGATTCGAAATAAAACGTTACTTTGGTGGCCCCTCCCCGATTGTCTATCTTTCTTTGGTGTCCGAAAATTCGCATCTCTTCACTCCACAGCACTCGTATACTAATTTCGACCGATAGCAATGGAGCTGTTGGCTTTTAACGTGCGTTCCACACTGTTATTCTTTGCCCTCCGCAGTAGAAAGATATTTTTCCTCTTTTTTTCTTGGACGTGAAACGGTAGAAACGTTTCATCTTTACGTAAATAAATAACACTTTCCTTTCACGTTACACACGATCGAATGGCGTATCTCGGCGTGTTATTTTTCGTTAAATATGGCACGATTTCTGACGAAAATTGCGTGTTAGGAGAGAAGCGGAACATAACCTTCCGCAAGCAATTACTTAATTGTGTAAAATCGTCTTTCTTTTACGTGAAAAAGAAAAAAGGAAAAACTTTACGCAACTTTTTGCTATTTCTTCTGCTTCTCGCAGACGTACCCTCGTGTTTGTGCCCTTATAAACCCCTCTCCCCCCGAGCGGCAGCGAGCGGCAGTCGAGACAAGTCGAGACCTAAGGGGAGGGGACGCTATGCAAGACGCTGGGCAATAATTGCGAATGAACTAATCTTAATTGTGCAGTCGTCTGGCACGAGAAGCTCATACGTTACTCAGCTGTTTAAAGACACCGCGTCCTTTTGCGAGTGTCGGAAGCCACGCGCGATCGCGAATGACAGGGGGCGCATAGAGCACCGCACCCCGGCCGCGGGACACGCCGGCTAATGGGGCAGGCAGACGCTTCGGAAACGCCAGGCGTGCACTGCGCTCGGCCTTCGCGGCCGGTGGCCACTGTGCACTTGCTCTAAAGGCGCACCTTGTGGCGGAAGCAGACGCCATCTATCGAATATGGGCCGATTTATGCAGAAAAATTAGATTCTAGGTGTTGGCGGAGGAGCTGGAGGCGACTAGTAGCGTGCGAGGACATTATACTGGCGCCAACGGCCATACCACGTTGAATACACCGGTTCTCGTCCGATCACCGAAGTTAAGCAACGTTGGGCCCGGTTAGTACTTGCCTGGCTGCCCGCCTGGCAACACCTCGTGCGCGAGCGGGCCGCTGTCAACAAGTGCGCGTGTGCTGGCGGCGTGTTTACGTGCGCCGCCGGTGTATCGTGAGTCTTCCTTCGTGTGTTTTTCTTCGTTTGTAGAGTCCGGCCATGAATATTGACTATAGTGAGGAACGTGAAAACAACGTTATGTGTGAGTTCTCTAAACAGGCTCCACGTCCCACTGCGTTTGAGATCCACAGATGGCTGAGGGACGATCTTCAACTCACGTACAACGAGCTTTGCGGTATTCAGCTAGATACTATTCTGAACGTCCTTTTTCTTAAATTGAAAACTCCCGAATGTTGCGACCGTTTAGTATACCGTGACGATGGTATTCACAAGTTTAGGCATTTAAATGGCACCATTAGTACTGTCAAACTCACGCACGCTGGTCTCGGAGTTCGCCACGTCCGTGTATTTAACCTCCCATTTGAGGTTCGAAACGATACGATCGTTCGATGTTTGTCCCCCTTCGGTGACGTACTGGCGATATCCAAGGAAAAGTGGTCCGATGCCTACTATTTCCAAGTAGAAAATGGCATCAGAAGCGTGCAAATGGTGGTTAAGAAGCACATTCCGTCCTTTGTGCTGATGAACGGGCACCGTGCGTTTATTACGTACCACGGTCAGCCACAAACGTGTTCCCACTGTGGCGGTGTGGGCCACTATCGCAATCAGTGCCCTCGGCGTCGGCCCGCGCAGCTCCCGCGTGACGACGGTGCGCTGCCCTCGTTTGCGTCGGTTGCGGCTACCGCTCGTTTGCCCGTCCCCACGGCACCTCTCCCGAGTACAGCTCCGGGAGTCGAGGCCATGGATACGACACCTTCCTCGAATGTGACGATCCCCACAACGGACTTGACACTGCCTGCTGCCCCTGTAGTGGATCAGGACCCCGCCGCCGAACGTGTAGACCTAGAGCAGCGGGATGCCACCAACCCGGTGGTCCCTGCTGTGGAATCGGACGTGACAGTTGCCCCCGAACTGCCGCTTGCGGCCTCCTCCGCAGTGTCTACTGCGGACGTCCCTCCTGTTCCCTCGGCGGACCCTCCGGTGCTCCGCAGTGAATTCTCTGCGGAACCGAAGCCGCGCCGGGAACGTTATCCCTCTCGTACCCGCCGCGCTGGCCACGAACGTAGCGTCAGTAGCTCAGCGGTTCTGGAATCCCGTCGTTCCTCCCTGCGTGACCGCAGTCTCTCTCCGGGGTCGCGGACGCAGTCGTCGTTCCCGCCGGTTCTCCGGAAAGAGTCCGCATCGGTCGTTAACCGAGGCCTCGGGCGACGGGGTTCGTCCCGGGGCGGCGACGTGGGCCTCGAGCGACGGTGTGCCTCTCAGGGTGATATCGTAGGGCTCGGGCGACGGACTAGTTCGTCGGGCGAGAACGTCGACGTTGAGCTACGGGGATCCGATGACCGTGACCTGGAGCGGCGTACCGCACGGGACGTGGACCGCCAGGACGCGCCTAACGTTGATCTCGAGCCCCGCACGGGCCGCGACCGAGACCCTGGGCTACGGCTCTCCCGCCACGCGGACTTCGAGCGGCGGCGTACCCCTTACAGTAGAGACGCGGACGTGAGCCACCGCTCCGCACCGGGGCGGCACCAAGACATGGAACACTGGCCGCTCGGGAGTCAGGGGCGTCGCTCGCAACGGTCTGCCGCCCGTAGCAAGGAGGACGGCGCCGCCGCCCCCTCCCATCGCGATGTCACTGTGCGGCGACTTCAGCAGTTCCTCAGTCAGCAAGGTGACCCTCTGGCGGAGGCGAGCATGGCCGTGGACACTGATCCTGAGGCTTCTTTGGCGGCTCAGTCCGCCAAACGGAAGGCTGAAGACAACCACCAGCGCCGTAGCCGTCCTTCCTCTGTTGTTTCTGCGGACGTAGATATGGCCGACTCGCCGGCGTCAGGTGACCCCACCGGCACCGCGGTCGCGGTTGATCCCATGCCCGACTGGTCGGAACCGGTGAGTGACGCCGAGGGCGATTTGAGGTAACATGTTTGACATACCCTTTCTTAAATGTTGCAGGTACTGTTTTATTTCGGTTCTCTGTTTTATTGGGCTTTTAAAATGTGGGTATGGTGGGTAACGTACGTCGGTTGACAGTCGTCACGGTGAACGTGAATAAAATGAAGAATCGACTTAAGGCGTTGGCTCTGTGCCACTTTCTGCGTGACGTTCGTTGTCATGTGGCCATGTTGCAGGAGGCTACCAGGGATCTTTTACTGTTTTTATCTGATTTTAGTCACTTTACTGTCATCGACAATGTGAACCCTGAGGAGGAAACGGGTACTGCGATTTTAGTGTGTCCTGAGCTCACTGTTGGCGATGTTGACATTCTACCGAGCGGTAGGGCCATTGCCTGTCTCATTAGTGGGGTGTACTTCATTAATGTATATGGTCCCTCCGGTTCCAATAAGCCTGCCAAGGCGGCGTTTTATGGTCAGGATGTCTGTTACCTTCTGCGTCGGAACCCTGAATTTGTCGTTCTCGGTGGAGATTTCAACGCTGTTCTCGAGGCGCGGGATCAGAGCCCGCGTCCGGGACTTTGCCAAGAACTCAGTCGGTTGGTGGAGAGCTTTCGATTGCGGGACACGTGGCGCGTGCTGTACCCTGGCCACACTGTTTACACTTATTTCTACCCCACAGGGTGCAGCCGCTTGGATAGGGTGTATGTCTCCGCCAATCTTGCGGCTCACGTTAGGCGGGCGGAAGTGAAACCGGTCGCCTTTAGTGATCATTGTGCCTTTTTAACCGACGTTGTTTTACCTCAGGAGCGTTTTGTCCGTCGACATAGCCGCTGGAAGCTCAACTGTGGGATCTTGACTGACGACGTTTTTATCGATCGTTTTCGTGCCCTATGGGGCCGACTTGTGCTGCGGCGACCGGATTCCATCAGTACACTAGAGTGGTGGGTTCAGGAGGCGAAACCCGCCGTTCGTCAGTTTTTAATTGATTTTAGCCGGGAGGCCGCGCGTTGGCGTCGGGCCACTTTCAGTTTCTACCAAAACTGCCTCCTCGATCTCGCTCAACGAGTTCCGACGCAACCTGATCTCCTCCCCACTTTTAAACGGCTCAAGGCTCAATTACTGGCTGACATGCGGGATACCTGCCAGGGTGCTGTGGCGCGCAGCCAACCGGTGGGGCCGGTTGGTGGCGAACCCCTCTCCCTGTATCACCTAAACCGGGAAAGGAGGCGTCGGGAGCGGTTGGCCATAGATGTTTGGCGTCGGACGGACGGCGCTCAAACCACTGACATGGCTGACGTCGAGGCCGACGTTCATCGGCATTTTTCTGCCCTGTTCAGCGGTGTCGACATTGATCGCGAAGCCTTGAGTGGGTTTTTGCAGGCGACACCTCATGTCCTTACCCGCACTGACAGAGCCCACCTTAACGAGGAGTACACGGCAGAAGATGTCACCGATGCTTTACGCTGCAGTCCCAGGGGCAAGTCCCCCGGGCCTGATGGGATCCCAGCAGAATTTTACTTGGCGTTTTTTAATGAATTTCGAGACACCTTCGTTCGTATTATTAATGAAATTCGCGACGGTGTTCGAGTACCTGCGGCGTTTGTGGAGGGTTATATTGTGCTTATACCTAAATCTACTGCTCTCCCGAGTATCAATAATGTCCGTCCAACTACATTGATGAACGCGGACTACAAGGTAATGACGCGGTGTATTACCCATCGTTTGAAGAGCGCATTGCCAAAGGTCCTTAGTCCTGACCAAACGTGCGCTGTTCAAGGCAGGAATATCTTTGACGCTCTCTTAGCATACAGAGATTGTATTGCCATGGTGCAGAGCGAGCGAATCCGAACGGCTGCCATTGTCCTCATCGATTTTAAAAACGCTTTTGATCGCGTCAGCCACGAATACCTGCGGCGAATCATGGTGCGGATGGGGTTTGGACAGAAATTCACCCTTATGGTTCGGAATCTGTTTGCTCATGCCACCTCCAGGGTCTCTGTCAATGCGAGTCTTACGCCATCTATTAGTGTGCAGCGCTCTGTCAGGCAAGGTTGTCCGCTCTCAATGTCACTTTTTTCTATCGCGCTGGACCCCCTGCTGCGCCTCATTACCCAGGAATGTCACGGCCTTCAATTGGGTCCTGTGCGGTTAACATGCAAGGCTTACGCCGATGACTTGGGGGTCTTTGTTAACTCGTCAGAGGACGTCGACAACCTGCGCGCTGTCCTACAGCGGTTTGAGCGTGCAACTGGGGCCATTATTAATACACAGAAGACAGTCCTTCTCCCGCTGACTCCCCGTGCCCGCACTCTTCAGCGAGATTGGTTTTGTCTCCGTGAGCAGCAGAAGGTGCTTGGAGTGCTCTTCACCTCGAAACTCCAGCGCATGGAGGCTCTGAATTGGCGGCCCACATTACATGCCATTCGTGCTGTATGCCGGTTCTCTGCCGCAAGGAACCTGGCGATCCTTCAGAAGACAGCCCTCGTTAATTCTACCATTCTTGCAAAGGCTTGGCACTTGGCCCAAGTCCTACCTGTTCCCAAGGAATTGGGGCGTGCTATTATGCAGGCCGTCTTTTGGTTTCTGTGGCAAGGAGAAACCTTTAAAGTGTCCCTTCAGGCGTGTACCTTGAGTCCGCGTGAGGGTGGCCTGGGGTTGGTGGACTTTGGGGCGAAGTGTGCGGCGCTGCTTCTTAAGAGGACAACTGCCGTGTTGGAACGTGACCCTGTCAGTCCAACGGCTGTGGTGTTCAACAGGTACCGGCCGGCATCAGTGGTTGCCCCGGTGTCTGTGGGCCACATTCCATTCACACTGAACCATGTCCGCCGTTATTATTTGTTGAATAGCTACGTTCTGTTGAGCGACATGCCTGGCAACAGCGTGTCTGATATCACTGCTGCACTGCGCGGACGTCCTGTTCGAATAAAGTGGGAATATCGTTACCCACAGCACGACTGGACCGCTGTATGGGCCAACTTGGCGAACACCGTCTTACCGCCTGCGGTTCACGACACTTGGTATAAGGTTGTACAACGTACCTACCCCACGAATTCCAAGCTGTACTCCATCCGAAAGCTTGCGAGCGGCTCTTGTGAAAGTTGTCTTGTTGAGGATACGCTCGATCACCGATTTGTGTGTACAAAGTACTGCTCTGTGTGGCGTACTGCATGTGATATGCTCCGCTTGATTCATCGGACGGACATACGAAGTGTGACGCCAACTGATGCCTTGATTCCCCAGTGTTCCGCGTTCCCTAGCACCAAGCGGAACGCCACTGTGTGGATTCTTGGCCACTCCGTTTATGCCCTATTTACCCTGCGGATGACATCTGTTACAGACTTCTTACTCTATTTATGGACAACTCACGATGTGGACAAACGACGTCCGAATTATGACAAACTCTTTGCGAGGTTTTTGCATGTCGCCTTAACGCATGCCTTCACTAAGAACTCCTTAACCTGTTGAAGACAATTTGATGTGATTGGTTTACGTGTCTTGATTGTGCACTAGGACTGTTCCCAGAACTATACAGCTATATGTCTTTTCTGTTCCGTTCTTAATAATATTCCTGTTTTCTAGCCAAGAAGTGGCCTTTCTTTTCTTCCTGTTTTTCTTTCCCTTTGTTGGTGTTTGCTGGATGGGCGTTTTCTTACGCCTCCCTGTCCGTCTTCAAATACATTTAATTCTATGGTATCCTAGAGGGGGTCTCTTTCGTTTGTCTGGTACCCAGTGTGGGTGGTGCCTCAGACATATCAATTGGTTACGCCGATGAACACGGCGTAACAGGATATGGTATCTCTTCGAGGAGGATCGATTTTTTTTCGAAGTACAATAACAAAAAGATAATGTAATCACCAAAAAAAAAAAAAAAAAAGGTGCTGTTGGCCCCCTTCTTTTTTTTTTTTTTTTTTTTTTTTTTTTTTTTTTTTTCCGCATCAAAAAAAAAAAAAAAAAAAAAAAAAAAAAAAAAAAAAAAGGTGCTGTTGGCCCCCTTCTTTTTTTTTCCGCATCATTTTACATATATGTGGAAGCTATATTTATATGGTACGAATTATGCTCTGTAAGCTATTCTTATTGTTGTAACAGCTGTACGACAATTTTCGTAAATTTTTATTTGAAAATATTACAAGGTAGAGTGCTGTGCAAATAACAAGAATGTTTGTATTCATAGATACTGTAATCACCAAGTCCGATATTGTGTAATTTGCCACTTTGGTAAATAAACATTTCGCTTTGCTGCTACATAGAAGCGTTATTATGGTGCCTTTCCCGGTTTCCCTTTTCTAGGATCCGTTCCTCGCCGCTCTACAGTACTCCTGTACTAGTTTCGATCGACGGCAAGGAAGTTATATTTTCGCAGACACTGCCACAAGAATTTTTTTTTTCTTTTAACTCTTGTAAATACCCAAAGCATGCAAGCTTTGTAAATAACAAAGGTCTGTGTGGATGTTTTCATAACTGTTGTAATCACGAAGTCCGGTATTACGAGTTTTGCCACGTTTGAAAGTACAGTTATCTTCAGATTCGAAATAAAACGTTACTTTGGTGGCCCCTCCCCGATTGTCTATCTTTCTTTGGTGTCCGAAAATTCGCATCTCTTCACTCCACAGCACTCGTATACTAATTTCGACCGATAGCAATGGAGCTGTTGGCTTTTAACGTGCGTTCCACACTGTTATTCTTTGCCCTCCGCAGTAGAAAGATATTTTTCCTCTTTTTTTCTTGGACGTGAAACGGTAGAAACGTTTCATCTTTACGTAAATAAATAACACTTTCCTTTCACGTTACACACGATCGAATGGCGTATCTCGGCGTGTTATTTTTCGTTAAATATGGCACGATTTCTGACGAAAATTGCGTGTTAGGAGAGAAGCGGAACATAACCTTCCGCAAGCAATTACTTAATTGTGTAAAATCGTCTTTCTTTTACGTGAAAAAGAAAAAAGGAAAAACTTTACGCAACTTTTTGCTATTTCTTCTGCTTCTCGCAGACGTACCCTCGTGTTTGTGCCCTTATAAACCCCTCTCCCCCCGAGTGGCAGCGAGCGGCAAAGTCGAGACAAGTCGAGACCTAAGGGGAGGGGACGCTATGCAAGACGCTGGGCAATAATTGCGAATGAACTAATCTTAATTGTGCAGTCGTCTGGCACGAGAAGCTCATACGTTACTTAGCTGTTTAAAAACACCGCGTCCTTTTGCGAGTGTCGGAAGCCACGCGCGATCGCGAATGACAGGGGGCGCATAGAGCACCGCACCCCGGCCGCGGGACACGCCGGCTAATGGGGCAGGCAGACGCTTCGGAAACGCCAGGCGTGCACTGCGCTCGGCCTTCGCGGCCGGTGGCCACTGTGCACTTGCTCTAAAGGCGCACCTTGTGGCGGAAGCAGACGCCATCTATCGAATATGGGCCGATTTATGCAGAAAAATTAGATTCTAGGTGTTGGCGGAGGAGCTGGGGGCGACTAGTAGCGTGCGAGGACATCATACTGGCGCCAACGGCCATACCACGTTGAATACACCGGTTCTCGTCCGATCACCGAAGTTAAGCAACGTTGGGCCCGGTTAGTACTTGGCTGGCTGCCCGCCTGTGCACATCGCTGCGCTGCGCGGGGAGTGTTTACGTCGAGTGCTTCGCTGCGGCCGGCGGCTGTTTCTTCGCTTGCTGTCTTCGGTTTGTAAGTAGAACATGGATCGCGAAGAACGAGAGAACAATGTTCATTTTGAATTCGATAAGTCAGTAGCCCGGCCCACCGGATTCGAAATTCATAGTTGGATGAAACATGATTTGCACATTGACGAAAGTGACGTACTAGGTTTACAATTAGACGCTTTTCTTAACTCGCTCTTTGTGAAATTTCGTACACCTGAATTGTGTGAGTCTCTTGTAAACGCTGAAAACGGTGTTCGCAAATTCAAACATTTCAACGGAACTGTGAGCAACGTAACGGTGTCTAATGCTGGGTACGGTGTCCGAACTGTTAGGGTGTTTAATCTACCCTTTGAAATCCGTAACGAGACCATAGAACAGTGTTTGAAGCCATACGGGACTGTGTTGTCTGTTGTCAAAGAGAAATGGTCGTCTGCGTACATTTTCCAAGTAGAGAACGGGATTAGAAGTGTGCGCATGATTGTACGTAAACATGTGCCGTCCTTCCTGACAGTACGCGGCCATAGGGCGTTCATCTCTTACGACGGGCAGCCACAGACGTGCTATTGTAACGACACTGGACACTTTAGACAAAACTGTCCCCGGCGCCGTCGCCCCGCGCAGCTCCCCACAGGGCAGCAGACGGACGCCGTGACGTACGCCGCGGTCACGCTAGGCGTCGGCTTGCCGGCGCGCCGCGCGTCAGAGGACGCCGCGTCCATGGACATCGATACCGTGCCCACTGTCAACCCGGATGTGTCAGTTAGTGACGTTGTTGATGTCGAACAGACGACCGTGACAGAAAATGTTGTTGTTAGTGACCCACCTGTTAGTGCAGATCAAGCATCTGAAATGACAGGATCAGAACCCGCCCCTTTGCCGACTCCGACTGCGGAAGATTCGACCACCCTATCCTCCTCCTCGGTGGAAGATCCCCACCGATTAGCTGGTTCCGAAGTATCAGGAAGCAATGACACAGGATTCGAACCCGCAAAAGAAGTTGTCGTTCTTCCGATTCCAGAACGTGAAGTTTCGGAGTGTAGGGACGTGGAAATTGGACCAGAAAAAATTGTTCCTCCTTCAGCGCCGGCTACTGTGGTGATGCAGTCCGACACGGCGGCGGGACTCGAACCCGTGCGCGCTGCCGTCCCCCCCGGTCCCCCGAAAGCAGTTCCTGCTGCGACGGTAGGCCGCGCGCAGCGGACGGATACAAACCGCGAACGTCAGGCGCGACGCGATGCGATGGCTGCACCGCGTGAGGATCACGACAGGGGTCGTAGTAAGAGCCGCTCCCGCCATCTCGAACAACGGCGGTATCCCCGTAGGGAGATGAGCCCGTCTCCTGAGTGGAAGTCGTCCGGACGCGCGCGGTCAAAGTCGAGGCAGAAGTCTGCACAGAAGGGGCCGTCGCGACCCGACTTGGAGTCCCGACCGTCCATGTCGTGGGCGAGCGAGCAGGAGGTCAGGCGCGACGAGGTGGTCCGCGAACTGAAGGAGATGCTGAGCGGGAAGGAACCGGAGTCGCGGATGGAAGTAGAGTCGCCGCGGGACTCGAACCCCGCACCCTCCGCGGTGAAGAGGAAGGCGGAGGACGACCCCCAGCCGCGCATGCGCGCCCCCCAGCAAGAGGCCGAGGCGGCCGCCAGGCCGGCGCTCTGGGCCGACGACGTCGACGACGACGGCGGCGGCATCAGCTACTAACAGAACTGTGTCTGAATTCCTTACTTCAATATGGTGGCACACCCACCATCCACAGTAGCCACTGTAAATTTAAATAGATTCACGTCCCACGTAAAGTACACGTGTTTGTTGACATTTTTAGAGAGTGTTGGTGCTGACGTTGTGTTTTTACAAGAAGTGGTGACTGACCAGATTTTAAATATACCGGGATACCAAGTAATTTTAAATTTTGATCCCGAATGTCAGAGCGGTACAGCTATTTTAATACGTGACGGACGCGATTTTAGCAATGTTTGCAAGATTCCTGACGGTCACGGCGTCGCTTGCACTATCGACAATGTGCGTTATGTTAATGTTTACGCACCTTCCGGCGCCGAACGGAGGCAGCAGAGGCGTCAGTTTTTTAGTTCTGACGTCTGTCATTTGTTTAGAGGTCCTCATCTCCCCACAATTTTAGGAGGTGACTTCAATTGTGTGGTTCAAGATAAAGACCAAGAACCGAGGCCGTACAAGTGTCTGGAGTTAAACACACTGCTTTCTGAAATGCAGTTGGTTGACACGTGGCGTCACTTATACCCTGATGATCCGGGTTTTACGTATTTTTATTCGTCTGGCCGAAGTCGACTGGATAGGATTTATGTGTCCAGTGCGAAGAAAGACTGCATAGTAGACGCTTCCGTACGCCCTGTTATATTCTCGGATCACTGTGCCTATGTTTGTAAATTTCACTCACTGTTGGCGACGAAAAAGCGCACGAAACAACGCTGGAAATTTAACGTAAGGCATCTTGAGAACCCGGATTTTGACTTTGTTATTACCAGAGCCTGGCAGAATATTATAAAGTACCGCCCCTTTTACACGACTACTTTACTGTGGTGAGTGGAATACGTAAAGCCATCTTTACGCAAAACTATTATAGAGTTCAGCCAAAGTGTTAGTCACTGGGAACGACAAACTTTAGAATTTTATGAGACGTGCCTTACTGACGCAATTTCCATGCAGACCGACAATCCGGCTTTGCGAGCGGCGCATATTAGGCAAATAAAGACCCGCCTTTTAGATCTGAAAACGGCTTCGTTGCGGGGGTCCGTAGTTCGGAGCCAGGCAGTAGGAACGTTGCCGGACGAGCAGCCCTCGCTGTTCCACCAGCTGCGCGAGCGCCGCCGCGCGGCCAGGCGTGACGTCACGGAGCCGCAGACGGCCGACGGCGCGCGGCTGCGCGGACAAGCCGACATCCTGGCGGAGGCGCGCAGGCACTTTGTGGAGCTGTTCTCTGAGAAGAGAGTGAACAACGCTGCGATTTCGGATCTCCTACAGGACGTCCCACACGTTTTAACCGTCAGAGACCGCCGCGATCTAATGGAACTTTTTACAGTGGACGAGGTACACCAAGTTTTAAAACAATGTGCACGGAACAAGTCGCCGGGCTCCGACGGTCTCCCGCCGGAATTTTACTTACATTTTTATCGTCTGTTTGGCTCAGTGTTTGTGGATATTTTTAATGAAATTTTAAATGGAGTGACCGTTCCATCGGGGTTTCCAGAAGGGATCATAACTTTGGCCCCCAAGACCCGGGTCAACAATAAGATGAGTGGCCTCCGACCTATTACACTGCTCAACAGTGACTATAAATTGTTTACAAAGTGTGTCGCGTCACGTCTCAAGGTAGTCATGAACAAACCTTTAAGTGACAGTCAGTTTTGTGCGGTCCCACGTCGCAACATCTACGACGCTTTGTCGACTTATCGTGACGTCATCGCTTACTCTACGACGCAAGGAATTTCGTTTGGAATATTATCAGTAGACTTTGCTACCGCCTTTGACAGAGTCAGTCATCATTATCTTCGACGTGTCCTATGGAAATTTGGTTTTGGTACAAGGTTCAGCACCATGCTTTTTAATATTTTAAATGTCTCCACGTCGCGTGTCAACATCAACGGGTTTTTATCAGAACCGGTGGAAATTAGGTGCTCAGTGCGGCAGGGTTGTCCATTAGCCATGGCACTGTTTGCTATATCTTTAGATCCTCTGTTGCGTCGGTTGAAGAACGCGTGCGCCGGGATTCTTGTTGGGGGAAGGAAGCAAGTATGCAGGGCGTACGCAGATGACGTCGGCCTGCTTGTATCGTCGGCCAATGATTTAGACGTCATACGCGCGGTGCTAACACGATACGAGAGCGCCTCAGGCGCAAGTATCAATCCGCGCAAGACAGTTTTCTTGCCAATCCACGCAGCGGGGAGAGGATTCGAGCGCCCCTGGTTCACCATAAAAACAGTGCACAGGATTTTAGGTGTCCGTTTCCGAGCCGACCTCCTCCAGACGGCTTCGCTAAACTGGCGCCTCGCCCTGTTCGGTATCCGTGCCTTGGCTCAGCTAACCGCCACCCGCAACTTGGCCTTGCAGCAGCGCGTCACGTTGATCAACACGTGTCTGCTCGGCAGGGCGTGGTTCTTAGCGCAGGTCTTTCACGTTCCAAAAGAACTGGGACGGGCCATAACGCAAGCCGCGTATTATTTCCTGTGGCGTGGGAACATCTTTAAAGTGAGCCACGCGACGTGCACCCTGCCGCGAGAGGACGGGGGACTGGGCCTCACGCACTTTGCGGTGAAGGCCGCGGCGCTGCTGGTGCACAGGATTCGAACCGTCGTCGAGAAGGACCCGACGAGCCCCACCGCCGTGCTGTTCGGTACCTACAGGCCCGCATCGGAGGTCGCTCCGATAGACCCGCGTGATATACCGTACAAGCTGCGGTACGTCCGCGAGTTCTACGTCCAGCAGAGCTACGTGGACGGGGAGGACCTGGACCCGCGGAGACGCACGGTGCGGCAGCTGTACGACGGCCTGCGAGGAAGACCGACCGCCAACAAGATGGAGGCGCGACACCCAGGGTGCCGGTGGCGGACGGTGTGGGCGCGCGTCCACGCCCCCTTCCTGCCGGCGGACGTGCGCGGCTGCTGGTACCTCGCCGTCAACCGGATGGTCCCCACCAACGATAAACTGCACAGGATCCAGCTGCGACCGACCGGCCAGTGCGACGACTGCCCGCAGGAGGACGGCCTGGAGCACCGCTTCCTGTGCCCGGCGCGCGCAGGCGTCTGGGGAGCAGCCGGCAGGATGCTGGCGCTCGTCAACCGGACCGCCGCGGACGCCTTCAGCGTGGACGCCGCCCTCCGGCCGGACTTCGCGCCGTTCCCTGCCGCCAAGTGCGCCGCCACCACGTGGCTCGTCGCGCACTCCGTCTACGCCGTGCTCCACCTGCGGCTCAACAGCGTGTACCACTACGTGGACTATCTGTCGGCAGAACACCGCAAGTTACAGCGCATGCCGAATTACCAAACACAATTTGCAAGGTTTCTTATTGTTGCCATCGATTTTGCTTTCAAAAATTTATTATGATAAGGAATTCAGACATTCGCTTACCTTCCTATCGGACTTGTCTTGGCTTTGAAAATGGACTTTGATTTTGGGACATGTATAAGTGCTTTGATATCTTTGATATATTTTGCATTACCAGGAACGAAAACTTATGACCGAAAAATATATGTTTGTGTTGTGTCCTACTATACGTGCGTGTGCGTCTCTTTGAAGAAACGTTTTGTTGCTTTTTCTTTATTATGATTAACTTTATTTTCCGCATTCTTCCGTGTCATGTGCTTTCCGCTGAGAACTCTATAGCTTATGTTTACTGGCCAATCCAGTGTTTCCGGGACACAGTTATGTTCCTAATTTTCTTATTTCTAATTTTTAAATTACGAGGCTATGTACAGGGACAAGTGATAAATTTTCCTGTGCGGCAAAAAGAAATTTCATTCTGTTTCCTTTTGTATCCATCGAACTCCGTCGTGCAACAGTACAAGTGCGGGACTCAAACCCACACATTGGACGAGCAGCGTGAGAATTACGTTGGCTTTCCGGGAGTACGGCAAGCAAGGGATTTTATTTGGTCCGCTATTATTTTATGTGTATGCATTTTACTGATCTATGCATTGGTTTTCTTTCAACGTAGAAGATGTTTTGTTTTATCGTCTACAATTCCTTTGTGTTTTAGCACGACGAAGATCTGGAGGAAGAACCATTTTATTTAAGTATCATTTTATATCTCTACACCTCATGAGAGGTTTTTAACATCGCCTCGTATGTGAAGATGTGAAGTTTTTCACACATAATATGGAAAGCACCGGACAGCAGGATGGATTACTTTGTTGTTACCCATCATCGAGTTCTACGTTCCACGGCACCTGTAAATGACTATAGCTGTGAGGCTCGCCGACGAAGGCGAAAAATGGAGAGCGCAAGGACGGGGTGTAGGGGAGTAGGGAGCCCCGACAAAAAAAAAAAAAACAAAAAGAAAAAAAAAATAAAGAAAAAAAAAAAGGTGCTGTTGGCCCCTTCTTTTTTTTTCCGCATCATTTTACATATATGTGGAAGCTATATTTGTATGGGACGAATTATGCTCTGTAAGCTATTCTTATTGTTGTAACAGCTGTACGACAATTTTCGTAAATTTTTATTTGAAAATATTACAAGGTAGAGTGCTGTGCAAATAACAAGAATGTTTGTATTCATAGATACTGTAATCACCAAGTCCGATATTGTGTAATTTGCCACTTTGGTAAATAAACATTTCGCTTTGCTGCTACATAGAAGGGTTATTATGGTGCCTTTCCCGGTTTCCCTTTTCTAGGATCCGTTCCTCGCCGCTCTACAGAACTCCTGTACTAGTTTCGATCGACGGCAAGGAAGTTATATTTTCGCAGACACTGCCACAAGAATTTTTTTTTTCTTTTAACTCTTGTAAATACCCAAAGCATGCAAGCTTTGTAAATAACAAAGGTCTGTGTGGATGTTTTCATAACTGTTGTAATCACGAAGTCCGGTATTACGAGTTTTGCCACGTTTGAAAGTACAGTTATCTTCAGATTCGAAATAAAACGTTACTTTGGTGGCCCCTCCCCGATTGTCTATCTTTCTTTGGTGTCCGAAAATTCGCATCTCTTCACTCCACAGCACTCGTATACTAATTTCGACCGATAGCAATGGAGCTGTTGGCTTTTAACGTGCGTTCCACACTGTTATTCTTTGCCCTCCGCAGTAGAAAGATATTTTTCCTCTTTTATTCTTGGACGTGAAACGGTAGAAACGTTTCATCTTTACGTAAATAAATAACACTTTCCTTTCACGTTACACACGATCGAATGGCGTATCTCGGCGTGTTATTTTTCGTTAAATATGGCACGATTTCTGACGAAAATTGCGTGTTAGGAGAGAAGCGGAACATAACCTTCCGCAAGCAATTACTTAATTGTGTAAAATCGTCTTTCTTTTACGTGAAAAAGAAAAAAGGAAAAACTTTACGCAACTTTTTGCTATTTCTTCTGCTTCTCGCAGACGTACCCTCGTGTTTGTGCCCTTATAAACCCCTCTCCCCCCGAGCGGCAGCGAGCGGCAGTCGAGCAAAGTCGAGACCTAAGGGGAGGGGACGCTATGCAATACGCTGGGCAATAATTGCGAATGAACTAATCTTAATTGTGCAGTCTTCTGGCACGAGAAGCTCATACGTTACTCAGCTGTTTAAACACACCGCGTCCTTTTGCGAGTGTCGGAAGCCACGCGCGATCGCGAATGACAGGGGACGCATAGAGCACCGCACCCCGGCCGCGGGACACGCCGGCTAATGGGGCAGGCAGACGCTTCGGAAACGCCAGGCGTGCACTGCGCTCAGCCTTCGCGGCCGGTGGCCACTGTGCACTTGCTCTAAAGGCGCACCTTGTGGCGGAAGCAGACGCCATCTATCGAATATGGGCCGATTTATGCAGAAAAATTAGATTCTAGGTGTTGGCGGAGGAGCTGGAGGCGACTAGTAGCGTGCGAGGACATTATACTGGCGCCAACGGCCATACCACGTTGAATACACCGGTTCTCGTCCGATCACCGAAGTTAAGCAACGTTGGGCCCGGTTAGTACTTGCCTGGCTGCCCGCCTCGTGCGCGAGCGGGCCGCTGTCAACAAGTGCGCGTGTGCTGGCGGCGTGTTTACGTGCGCCGCCGGTGTATCGTGAGTCTTCCTTCGTGTGTTTTTCTTCGTTTGTAGAGTCCGGCCATGAATATTGACTATAGTGAGGAACGTGAAAACAACGTTATGTGTGAGTTCTCTAAACAGGCTCCACGTCCCACTGCGTTTGAGATCCACAGATGGCTGAGGGACGATCTTCAACTCACGTACAACGAGCTTTGCGGTATTCAGCTAGATACTATTCTGAACGTCCTTTTTCTTAAATTGAAAACTCCCGAATGTTGCGACCGTTTAGTATACCGTGACGATGGTATTCACAAGTTTAGGCATTTAAATGGCACCATTAGTAATGTCAAACTCACGCACGCTGGTCTCGGAGTTCGCCACGTCCGTGTATTTAACCTCCCATTTGAGGTTCGAAACGATACGATCGTTCGATGTTTGTCCCCCTTCGGTGACGTACTGGCGATATCCAAGGAAAAGTGGTCCGATGCCTACTATTTCCAAGTAGAAAATGGCATCAGAAGCGTGCAAATGGTGGTTAAGAAGCACATTCCGTCCTTTGTGCTGATGAACGGGCACCGTGCGTTTATTACGTACCACGGTCAGCCACAAACGTGTTCCCACTGTGGCGGTGTGGGCCACTATCGCAATCAGTGCCTTCGGCGTCGGCCCGCGCAGCTCCCGCGTGACGACGGTGCGCTGCCCTCGTTTGCGTCGGTTGCGGCTACCGCTCGTTTGCCCGTCCCCACGGCACCTCTCCCGAGTACAGTTCCAGGAGTCGAGGCCATGGATACGACATCTTCCTCGAATGTGACGATCCCCACAACGGACTTGACACTGCCTGCTGCCCCTGTAGTGGATCAGGACCCCGCCGCCGAACGTGTAGACCTAGAGCAGCGGGATGCCACCAACCCGGTGGTCCCTGCTGGGGAATCGGACGTGACAGTTGCCCCGGAACTGCCGCTTGCGGCCTCCTCCGCAGTGGCTTATGCGGACGTCCCTCCTGTTCCCTCGGCGGACCCTCCGGTGCTCCGCAGTGAATTCTCTGTGGAACCGAAGCCGCGCCGGGAACGTTATCCCTCTCGTACCCGCCGCGCTGGCCACGAACGTAGCGTCAGTAGCTCAGCGGTTCTGGAATCCCGTCGTTCCTCCCTGCGTGACCGCAGTCTCTCTCCGTGGTCGCGAACGCAGTCGTCGTTCCCGCCGGTTCTCCGGAAAGAGTCCGCGTCGGTCGTTAACCGAGGCCCCGGGCGACGGGGTTCGTCCCGGGGCGGCGACGTAGGCCTCGAGCGACGGTGTGCTTCTCAGGGTGATATCGTAGGACTCGGGCGACGGACTAGTTCGTCGGGCGAGAACGTCGACGTTGAGCTACGGGGATCCGATGACCGTGACCTGGAGCGGCGTACCGCACGGGACGTGGACCGCCAGGACGCGCCTAACGTTGATCTCGAGCCCCGCACGGGCCGCGACCGAGACCCTGGGCTACGGCTCTCCCGCCACGCGGACTTCGAGCGGCGGCGTACCCCTTACAGTAGAGACGCGGACGTGAGCCACCGCTCCGCACCGGGGCGGCACCAAGACATGGAACACCGGCCGCTCGGGAGTCAGGGGCGTCGCTCGCAACGGTCTGCCGCCCGTAACAAGGAGGACGGCGCCGCCGCCCCCTCCCATCGCGATGTCACTGTGCGGCGACTTCAGCAGTTCCTCAGTCAGCAAGGTGACCCTCTGGCGGAGGCGAGCATGGCCGTGGACACTGATCCTGAGGCTTCTTTGGCGGCTCAGTCCGCCAAACGGAAGGCTGAAGACAACCACCAGCGCCGTAGCCGTCCTTCCTCTGTTGTTTCTGCGGACGTAGATATGGCCGACTCGCCGGCGTCAGGTGACCCCACCGGCACCGCGGTCGCGGTTGATCCCATGCCCGACTGGTCGGAACCCGTGAGTGACGCCGAGGGCGATTTTAGGTAACATGTTTGGCACACCCTTTCTTAAATGTTGCAGGTACTGTTTTATTTCGGTTCTCTGTTTTATTGGGCTTTTAAAATGTGGGTATGGTGGGTAACGTACGTCGGTTGACAGTCGTCACGGTGAACGTGAATAAAATGAAGAATCGATTTAAGGCGTTGGCTCTGTGCCACTTTCTGCGTGACGTTCGTTGTCATGTGGCCATGTTACAGGAAGCTACCAGGGATCTTTTACTGTTTTTATCTGATTTTAGTCACTTTACTGTCATCGACAATGTGAACCCTGAGGAGGAAACGGGTACTGCGATTTTAGTGTGTCCTGAGCTCACTGTTGGCGATGTTGACATTCTACCGAGCGGTAGGGCCGTTGCCTGTCTCATTAGTGGGGTGTACTTCATTAATGTATATGGTCCCTCCGGTTCCAATAAGCCTGCCAAGGCGGCGTTTTATGGTCAGGATGTCTGTTACCTTCTGCGTCGGAACCCTGAATTTGTCGTTCTCGGTGGAGATTTCAACGCTGTTCTCGAGGCGCGGGATCAGAGCCCGCGTCCGGGACTTTGCCAAGAACTCAGTCGGTTGGTGGAGAGCTTTCGATTGCGGGACGCGTGGCGCGTGCTGTACCCTGGCCACACTGTTTACACTTACTTCTACCCCACAGGGTGCAGCCGCTTGGATAGGGTGTATGTCTCCGCCAATCTTGCGGCTCACGTTAGGCGGGCAGAAGTGAAACCGGTCGCCTTTAGTGATCATTGTGCCTTTTTAACTGACGTTGTTTTGCCTCAGGAGCGTTTTGCCCGCGACATAGCCGATGGAAGCTCAACTGTGGGATCTTGACTGAAGACGTTTTTATCGATCGTTTTCGTGCCCTATGGAGCCGACTTGTGCTGCGGCGACCGGATTCCATCAGTATACTAGAGTGGTGGGTTCAGGAGGCGAAACCCGCCGTTCGTCAGTTTTTAATTGATTTTAGCCGGGAGGCCGCGCGTTGGCGTCGGGCCACTTTCAGTTTCTACCAAAACTGCCTCCTCGATCTCGCTCAACGAGTTCCGACGCAACCTGATCTCCTCCCCACTTTTAAACGGCTCAAGGCTCAATTACTGGCTGACATGCGGGATACCTGCCAGGGTGCTGTGGCGCGCAGCCAACCGGTGGGGCCGGTTGGTGGCGAACCCCTCTCCCTGTATCACCTAAACCGGGAAAGGAGGCGTCGGGAGCGGTTGGCCATCGAGGTTTGGCGTCGGACGGACGGCGCTCAAACCACTGGCATGGCTGACGTCGAGGCCGACGTTCATCGGCATTTTTCTGCCCTGTTCAGCGGTGTCGACATTGATCGCGAAGCCTTGAGCGGGTTGTTGCAGGCGACACCTCATGTCCTTACCCGCACTGACAGAGCCCACCTTAACGAGGAGTACACGGCAGAAGATGTCACCGATGCTTTACGCTGCAGTCCCAGGGGCAAGTCCCCCGGGCCTGATGGGATCCCAGCAGAATTTTACTTGGCGTTTTTTAATGAATTTCGAGACACCTTCGTCCGTATTATTAATGAAATTCGCGACGGTGTTCGAGTACCTGCGGCGTTTGTGGAGGGTTATATTGTGCTTATACCTAAATCTACTGCTCTCCCGAGTATCAATAATGTCCGTCCAATTACATTGATGAACGCGGACTACAAGGTAATGACGCGGTGTATTACCCATCGTTTGAAGAGCGCATTGCCAAAGGTCCTCAGTCCTGACCAAACGTGCGCTGTTCAAGGCAGGAATATCTTTGACGCTCTCTTAGCATACAGAGATTGTATTGCCATGGTGCAGAGCGAGCGAATCCGAACGGCTGCCATTGTCCTCATCGTTTTAAAAACGCTTTTGATCGCGTCAGCCACGAATACCTGCGGCGAATCATGGTGCGGATGGGGTTTGGACAGAAATTCACCCTTATGGTTCGGAATCTGTTTGCTCATGCCACCTCCAGGGTCTCTGTCAATGGGAGTCTTACGCCATCTATTAGTGTGCAGCGCTCTGTCAGGCAAGGTTGTCCGCTCTCAATGTCACTTTTTTCCATCGCGCTGGACCCCCTGCTGCGCATCGTTACCCAGGAATGTCACGGCCTTCAATTGGGCCCTGTGCGGTTAACATGCAAGGCTTACGCCGATGACTTGGGGGTCTTTGTTAACTCTTCAGAGGACGTCGACAACCTGCGCGCTGTCCTACAGCGGTTTGAGCGTGCAACTGGGGCCATTATTAATACACAGAAGACAGTCCTTCTCCCGCTGACTCCCCGTGCCCGCACTCTTCAGCGAGATTGGTTTTGTCTCCGTGAGCAGCAGAAGGTGCTTGGAGTGCTCTTCACCTCCAAACTCCAGCGCATGGAGGCTCTGAATTGGCGGCCCACATTACATGCCATTCGTGCTGTATGCCGGATCTCTGCCGCAAGGAACCTGGCGATCCTTCAGAAGACAGCACTCGTTAACTCCACCATTCTTGCAAAGGCTTGGCACTTGGCCCAAGTCCTGCCTGTTCCCAAGGAATTGGGGCGTGCCATTATGCAGGCCGTCTTTTGGTTTCTGTGGCAAGGAGAAACCTTTAAGGTGTCCCTTCAGGCGTGTACCTTGAGTCCGCGTGAGGGTGGCCTGGGCTTGGTGGACTTTGTGGCGAAATGTGCGGCGCTGCTTCTTTAGAGGACCACTGCCGTGTTGGAACGTGACCCTGTCAGTCCAACAGCTGTGGTGTTCAACAAGTACCGGCCGGCATCAGTGGTTGCCCCGGTGTCTGTGGCCCACATTCCATTCACACTGAACCATGTCCGCCGTTATTACTTGTTGAATAGCTACGTTCTGTTGAGCGACATGCCTGGCAACAGCGTTTCTGATGTCACTGCTGCACTGCACGGACGTCCTGTTCGAATTAAGTGGGAATATCGTTACCCACAACACGACTGGGCCGCTGTATGGGCCAACTTGGCGAACACCGTCTTACCGCCTGCGGTTCACGACACATGGTATAAGGTGGTACAACGTACTTACCCCACGAATTCCAAGCTGTACTCCATCCGAAAGCTTGCGAGCGGCTCTTGTGAAAGTTGTCTTGTTGAGGATACGCTCGATCACCGATTTGTGTGTACAAAGTACTGCTCTGTGTGGCGTACTGCATGTGATATGCTCCGCTTGATTCATCGGACGGACATACGAAGTGTGACGCCAACTGATGCCTTGATTCCCCAGTGTTCCGCGTTCCCTAGCACCAAGCGGAACGCCACTGTGTGGATTCTTGGCCACTCCGTTTATGCCATATTTACCCTGCGGATGACGTCTGTTACAATCTTCTTACTCTATTTATGGACAACTCACGATGTGGACAAACGACGCCCGAATTATGACAAACTCTTTGCGAGGTTTTTGCATGTCGCCTTAACGCATGCCTTCTCTAAGAACTCCTTAACCTGTTGAAGACAATATGATGTGATTGGTTTCCGTGTCTTGATTGTACACTAGGACTGTTCCCAGTATTATACAGCTATATGTCTTTTCTGTTCCGTTCTTAATAATATTCGTGTTTTCTAGCCAAGGAGTGGCCTTTCTTTCCTTCCTGTTTTTCTTTCCCTTTGTTGGTGTTTGCTGGATGTGTGTCTCCTTACGCCTCCCTGTCCGTCTTACAATACATTTAATTCTATGGTATCCTAGAGGGGGTCTCTTTCGTTTGTCTGGTACCCAGTGTGGGTGGTGCCTCAGACACATCACTTGGTTACGCCGTTGAACACGGCCTAACAGGATATGTTTTTTGTTCGAGGAGGATCGATTTTTTTTCAAAGTAAAATAACAAAAAGGGGGAGCAAAAAAAAAAAAAAAAAAAAAAACGTGCTGTTGGCCCCCTTCTTTTTTTTTCCGCATCATTTTACATATATGTGGAAGCTATATTTGTGTGGGACGAATTATGCTCTGTAAGCTATTCTTATTGTTGTAACAGCTGTACGACAATTTTCGTAAATTTTTATTTGAAAATATTACAAGGTAGAGTGCTGTGCAAACAACAAGAATGTTTGTATTCATAGATACTGTAATCACCAAGTCCGATATTGTGTAATTTGCCACTTTGGTAAATAAACATTTCGCTTTGCTGCTACATAGAAGCGTTATTATGGTGCGTTTTCCGGTTTCCCTCTTCTGGGATCCGTTCCTCGCCGCTCTACAGTACTCCTGTACTAGTTTCGGTCGACGGCAAGGAAGTTATATTTTCGCAGACACTGCCACAAGAATTTTTTTTCTTTTAACTCTTGTAAATACCCAAAGCATGCAAGCTTTGTAAATAACATAGGTCTGTGTGGATATTTTCATAACTGTTGTAATCACGAAGTCCGGTATTACGAGTTTTGCCACGTTTGAAAGTACAGTTATCTTCAGATTCGAAATAAAACGTTACTTTGGAGGCCCCTCCCCGATTGTCTATCTTTCTTTGGTGTCCGAAAATTCGCATCTCTTGCTCTAAAGGCGCACCTTGTGGCGGAAGCAGACGCCATCTATCGAATATGGGCCGATTTATGCAGAAAAATTAGATTCTAGGTGTTGGCGGAGGAGCTGGAGGCGACTAGTAGCGTGCGAGGACATTATACTGGCGCCAATGGCCATACCACGTTGAATACACCGGTTCTCGTCCGATCACCGAAGTTAAGCAACGTTGGGCCCGGTTAGTACTTGCCTGGCTGCCCGCCTGGCAAAACCTCGTGCGCGAGCGGGCCGCTGTCAACAAGTGCGCGTGTGCTGGCGGCGTGTTTACGTGCGCCGCCGGTGTATCGTGAGTCTTCCTTCGTGTGTTTTTCTTCGTTTGTAGAGTCCGGCCATGAATATTGACTATAGTGAGGAACGTGAAAACAACGTTATGTGTGAGTTCTCTAAACAGGCTTCACGTCCCACTGCGTTTGAGATCCACAGATGGCTGAGGGACGATCTTCAACTCACGTACAACGAGCTTTGCGGTATTCAGCTAGATACTATTCTGAACGTCCTTTTTCTTAAATTGAAAACTCCCGAATGTTGCGACCGTTTAGTATACCGTGACGATGGTGTTCACAAGTTTAGGCATTTAAATGGCACCATTAGTAATGTCAAACTCACGCACGCTGGTCTCGGAGTTCGCCACGTCCGTGTATTTAAACTCCCATTTGAGGTTCGAAACGATACGATCGTTCGATGTTTGTCCCCCTTCGGTGACGTACTGGCGATATCCAAGGAAAAGTGGTCCGATGCCTACTATTTCCAAGTAGAAAATGGCATCAGAAGCGTGCAAATGGTGGTTAAGAAGCACATTCCGTCCTTTGTGCTGATGAACGGGCACCGTGCGTTTATTACGTACCACGGTCAGCCACAAACGTGTTCCCACTGTGGCGGTGTGGGCCACTATCGCAATCAGTGCCCTCGGCGTCGGCCCGCGCAGCTCCCGCGTGACGATGGTGCGCTGCCCTGTATCACGTAAACCGGGAAAGGAGGCGTCGGGAGCGGTTGGCCATCGTCGGACGGACGGCGCTCAAACCACTGACATGGCTGACGTCGAGGCCGACGTTCATCGGCATTTTTCTGCCCTGTTCAGCGGTGTCGACATTGATCGCGAAGCCTTGAGCGGGTTGTTGCAGGCGACACCTCATGTCCTTACCCGCACTGACAGAGCCCACCTTAACGAGGAGTACACGGCAGAAGATGTCACCGATGCTTTACGCTGCAGTCCCAGGGGCAAGTCCCCCGGGCCTGATGGGATCCCAGCAGAATTTTACTTGGCGTTTTTTAATGAATTTCGAGACACCTTCGTTCGTATTATTAATGAAATTCGCGACGGTGTTCGAGTACCTGCGGCTTTTGTGGAGGGTTATATTGTGCTTATACCTAAATCTACTGCTCTCCCGAGTATCAATAATGTCCGTCCAATTACATTGATGAACGCGGACTACAAGGTAATGACGCGGTGTATTACCCATCGTTTGAAGAGCGCATTGCCAAAGGTCCTCAGTCCTGACCAAACGTGCGCTGTTCAAGGCAGGAATATCTTTGACGCTCTCTTAGCATACAGAGATTGTATTGCCATGGTGCAGAGCGAGCGAATCCGAACGGCTGCCATTGTCCTCATCGTTTTAAAAACGCTTTTGATCGCGTCAGCCACGAATACCTGCGGCGAATCATGGTGCGGATGGGGTTTGGACAGAAATTCACCCTTATGGTTCGGAATCTGTTTGCTCATGCCACCTCCAGGGTCTCTGTCAATGGGAGTCTTACGCCATCTATTAGTGTGCAGCGCTCTGTCAGGCAAGGTTATCCGCTCTCAATGTCACTTTTCTCCATCGCGCTGGACCCCCTCCTGCGCCTCATTACCCAGGAATGTCACGGCCTTCAATTGGGTCCTGTGAGGTTAACATGCAAGGCTTACGCCGATGACTTGGGGGTCTTTGTTAACTCGTCAGAGGACGTCGACAACCTGCGCGCTGTCCTACAACGGTTTGAGCGTGCAACTGGGGCCATTATTAATACACAGAAGACAGTCCTTCTCCCGCTGACTCCCCGTGCCCGCACTCTTCAGCGAGATTGGTTTTGTCTCCGTGAGCAGCAGAAGGTGCTTGGAGTGCTCTTCACCTCCAAACTCCAGCGCATGGAGGCTCTGAATTGGCGGCCCACATTACATGCCATTCGTGCTGTACGCCGGATCTCTGCCGCAAGGAACCTGGCGATCCTTCAGAAGACAGCACTCGTTAACTCCACCATTCTTGCAAAGGCTTGGCACTTGGCCCAAGTCCTGCCTGTTCCCAAGGAATTGGGGCGTGCCATTATGCAGGCCGTCTTTTGGTTTCTGTGGCA
Source organism: Locusta migratoria (assembly GCA_026315105.1). Taxonomy (NCBI): domain Eukaryota; kingdom Metazoa; phylum Arthropoda; class Insecta; order Orthoptera; family Acrididae; genus Locusta; species Locusta migratoria. The sequence goes on along the minus strand of CM048746.1, from coordinate 466,222,713 downwards.
AGGAGAAACCTTTAAGGTGTCCCTTCAGGCGTGTACCTTGAGTCCGCGTGAGGGTGGCCTGGGCTTGGTGGACTTTGTGGCGAAATGTGCGGCGCTGCTTCTTAAGAGGACCACTGCCGTGTTGGAACGTGACCCTATCAGTCCAACGGCTGTGGTGTTCAACAAGTACCGGCCGGCATCAGTGGTTGCCCCGGTGTCTGTGGCCCACATTCCCTTCACACTGAACCATGTCCGCCGTTATTATTTGTTGCATAGCTACGTTCTGTCGAGCGACATGCCTGGCAACAGCGTGTCTGATATCACTGCTGCACTGCGCGGACGTCCTGTTCGAATTAAGTGGGAATATCGTTACCCACAACACGACAGGACCGCTGTATGGGCCAACTTGGCGAACACCGTCTTACCGCCTGCGGTTCACGACACGTGGTATAAGGTGGTACAACGTACCTACCCCACGAATTCCAAGCTGTACTCCATCCGAAAGCTTGCGAGCGGCTCTTGTGAAAGTTGTCTTGTTGAGGATACGCTCGATCACCGATTTGTGTGTACAAAGTACTGCTCTGTGTGGCGTACTGCATGTGATATGCTCCGCTTGATTCATCGGACGGACATACGAAGTGTGACGCCAACTGATGCCTTGATTCCCCAGTGTTCCGCGTTCCCTAGCACCAAGCGGAACGCCACTGTGTGGATTCTTGGCCACTCCGTTTATGCCAGATTTACCCTGCGGATGACGTCTGTTACAATCTTCTTACTCTATTTATGGACAACTCACGATGTGGACAAACGATGCCCGAATTATGACAAACTCTTTGCGAGGTTTTTGCATGTCGCCTTAACGCATGCCTTCTCTAAGAACTCCTTAACCTGTTGAAGACAATATGATGTGATTGGTTTCCGTGTCTTGATTGTACACTAGGACTGTTCCCAGTATTATACAGCTATATGTCTTTTCTGTTCCGTTCTTAATAATATTCGTGTTTTCTAGCCAAGGAGTGGCCTTTCTTTTCTTCCTGTTTTTCTTTCCCTTTGTTAGTGTTTGCTGGATGTGCGTTTCCTTACGCCTCCCTGTCCGTCTTAAAATACATTTATTTCTATGATATCCTAGGGGGTCTCTCTTTCGTTTGTCTGGTACCCAGTGTGAGTGGTGCCTAAGACACTTCAATTGGTTGCGCCGATGAACACGGCGTAACAGGATATGGTTTCTGTTCGAGGAGGATCGATTTTTTTTCGATGTAAAATAATAAAAAGAGGGAGCAAAAAAAAGAAATAATTTAAGAAACAAAAAAAGGTGCCGTTGGCCCCTTCTTTTTTTTTTAAAAAAAAAAAAAAAAAAAAAAAAAAAAAGGTGCTGTTGGCCTCTTCTTTTTTTCCGCATCATTTTACATATATGTGGAAGCTATATTTGTATGGGACGAATTATGCTCTGTAAGCTATTCTTATGTTGTAACAGCTGTATGACAATTTTCGTAAATTTTTATTTGAAAATATTACAAGGTAGAGTGCTGTACAAATAACAAGAATGTTAAAAAAAAGAAAAAAAAAACAAAAAAATGTAAAAAAAATGGTGCTGTTGGCCCCCTTCTTTTTTTTCCGCATCATTTTACATATATGTGGAAGCTATATTTGTGTGGGACGAATTATGCTCTGTAAGCTATTCTTATTGTTGTAACAGCTGTACGACAATTTTCGTAAATTTGTATTTGAAAATATTACAAGGTAGAGTGCTGTGCAAATAACAAGAATGTTTGTATTCATAGATACTGTAATCACCAAGTCCGATATTGTGTAATTTGCCACTTTGGTAAATAAACATTTCGCTTTGCTGCTACATAGAAGCGTTATTATGGTGCCTTTCCCGGTTTCCCTTTTCTGGGATCCGTTCCTCGCCGCTCTACAGTACTCCTGTACTAGTTTCGATCGACGGCAAGGAAGTTATATTTTCGCAGACACTGCCACAAGAATTTTTTTTTCTTTTAACTCTTGTAAATACCCAAAGCATGCAAGCTTTGTAAATAACAAAGGTCTGTGTGGATGTTTTCATAACTGTTGTAATCACGAAGTCCGGTATTACGAGTTTTGCCACGTTTGAAAGTACAGTTATCTTCAGATTCGAAATAAAACGTTACTTTGGTGGCCCCTCCCCGATTGTCTATCTTTCTTTGGTGTCCGAAAATTCGCATCTCTTCACTCCACAGCACTCGTATACTAATTTCGACCGATAGCAATGGAGCTGTTGGCTTTTAACGTGCGTTCCACACTGTTATTCTTTGCCCTCCGCAGTAGAAAGATATTGTTCCTCTTTTTTTCTTGGACGTGAAACGGTAGATACGTTTTATCTTTACGTAAATAAATAACACTTTCCTTTCACGTTACACACGATCGAATGGCGTATCTCGGCGTGTTATTTTTCGTTAAATATGGCACGATTTCTGACGAAAATTGCGTGTTAGGAGAGAAGCGGAACATAACCTTCCGCAAGCAATTACTTAATTGTGTAAAATCGTCTTTCTTTTACGTGAAAAAGAAAAAAGGAAAAACTTTACGCAACTTTTTGCTATTTCTTCTGCTTCTCGCAGACGTACCCTCGTGTTTGTGCCCTTATAAACCCCTCTCCCCCCCGAGCGGCAGCGAGCAAAATCGAGACAAGTCGAGACCTAAGGGGAGGGGACGCTATGCAATACGCTGGGCAATAATTGCGAATGAACTAATCTTAATTGTGCAGTCTTCTGGCACGAGAAGCTCATACGTTACTCAGCTGTTTAAACACACCGCGTCCTTTTGCGAGTGTCGGAAGCCACGCGCGATCGCGAATGACAGGGGGCGCATAGAGCACCGCACCCCGGCCGCGGGACACGCCGGCTAATGGGGCAGGCAGACGCTTCGGAAACGCCAGGCGTGCACTGCGCTCGGCCTTCGCGGCCGGTGGCCACTGTGCACTTGCTCTAAAGGCGCACCTTGTGGCGGAAGCAGACGCCATCTATCGAATATGGGCCGATTTATGCAGAAAAATTAGATTCTAGGTGTTGGCGGAGGAGCTGGAGGCGACTAGTAGCGTGCGAGGACATTATACTGGCGCCAACGGCCATACCACGTTGAATACACCGGTTCTCGTCCGATCACCGAAGTTAAGCAACGTTGGGCCCGGTTAGTACTTGCCTGGCTGCCCGCCTGGCAACACCTCGTGCGCGAGCGGGCCGCTGTCAACAAGTGCGCGTGTGCTGGCGGCGTGTTTACGTACGCCGCCGGTGTATCGTGAGTGGCTTCGTGTGTTTATCTTCGTTTGTAGAGTCCGGCCATGAATATTGACTATAGTGAGGAACGTGAAAACAACGTTATGTGTGAGTTCTCTAAACAGGCTCCACGTCCCACTGCGTTTGAAATCCACAGATGGCTGAGAGACGATCTTCAACTCACGTACAACGAGCTTTGCGGTATTCAGCTAGATACTATTCTGAACGTCCTTTTTCTCAAATTGAAAACTCCCGATTGTTGCGACCGTTTAGTATACCGTGACGATGGTGTTCACAAGTTTAGGCATTTAAATGGCACCATTAGTAATGTCAAACTCACGCACGCTGGTCTTGTAGTTCGCCACGTCCGTGTATTTAACCTCCCATTTGAGGTTCGAAACGATACGATCGTTCGATGTTTGTCCCCCTTCGGTGACGTACTGGCGATATCCAAGGAAAAGTGGTCCGATGCCTACTATTTCCAAGTAGAAAATGGCATCAGAAGCGTGCAAATGGTGGTTAAGAAGCACATTCCGTCCTTTGTGCTGATGAACGGGCACCGTGCGTTTATTACGTACCACGGTCAGCCACAAACGTGTTCCCACTGTGGCGGTGTGGGCCACTATCGCAATCAGTGCCCTCGGCGTCGGCCCGCGCAGCTCCCGCGTGACGACGGTGCGCTGCCCTCGTTTGCGTCGGTTGCGGCTACCGCTCGTTTGCCCGTCCCCACGGCACCTCTCCCGAGTACAGCTCCGGGAGCCGAGGCCATGGATACGACATCTTCCTCGACTGTGACGATCCCCACAACGGACTTGACACGATCTGCTGTCCATGTAGTGGATCAGGATCCCGCCGCCGAAAGTGTAGACCTCGAGCAGCGGGATGCCGCCGAACCGGCGGTCCCTGCTGTGGAAACGGACGTGACAGTTGCCCCTGAACTGCCGCCTGCGGCCTCCTCCTCAGTGGCTACTGCGGACGTCCCTACTGTTCCCTCGGCGGACCCTCCGGTGCTCCGCAGTGAATTCTCTGCGGAACCGAAGCCGCGCCGGGAACGTTATCCCTCTCGTACACGTCGCACTGGCCACGAACGTAGCGTCAGTAGCTCAGCGGTTCTGGAATCCCGTCGTTCCTCCCTGCGTGACCGCAGTCTCTCTCCGGGGTCGCGGACACAGTCGTCGTTCCCGCCGGTTCTCCGGAAAGAGTCCGCGTCGGTCGTTAACCGAGGCCTCGGGCGACGGGGTTCGTCCCGGGGCGGCGACGTAGGCCTCGAGCGACGGTGTGCTTCTCAGGGTGATATCGTAGGACTCGGGCGACGGACTAGTTCGTCGGGCGAGAACGTCGACGTTGAGCTACGCGGATCCGATGACCGTGACCCGGAGCGGCGTACCGCACGGGACGTGGACCGCCAGGACGCGCCTAACGTTGATCTCGAGCCCCGCACGGGCCGCGACCGAGACCCTGGGCTACGGCTCTCCCGCCACGCGGACTTCGAGCGGCGGCGTACCCCTTATAGTAGAGACGCGGACGTGGGCCACCGCTCCGCACCGGGGCGGCACCAAGACATCGAACACCGGCCGCTCGGGTGTCAGGGGCGTCGCTCGCAACGGTCTGCCGCCCGTAACAAGGAGGACGGCGCCGCCGCCCCCTCCCATCGCGATGTCACTGCGCGGCGACTTCAGCAGTTCCTCAGTCAGCAAGGTGACCCTTTGGCGGAGGCGAGCATGGCCGTGGACACTGATCCTGAGGCTTCTTTGGCGGCACAGTCCGGCAAACGGAAGGCTGAAGACAACCACCAGCGCCGTAGCCGTCCTTCCTCTGTTGTTTCTGCGGACGTAGATATGGCCGACTCGCCGGCGTCAGGTGACCCCACCGGCACCGCGGTCGCGGTTGATCCCATGCCCGACTGGTCGGAACCGGTGAGTGACGCCGAGGGCGATTTGAGGTAACATGTTTGACACACCCTTTCTTAAATGTTGCAGGTACTGTTTTATTTCGGTTCTCTGTTTTTTTTGGGCTTTTAAAATGTTGGTATGGTGGGTAACGTACGTCGGTTGACAGTCGTCACGGTGAACGTGAATAAAATGAAGAATCGACTTAAGGCGTTGGCTCTGTGCCACTTTCTGCGTGACGTTCGTTGTCATGTGGCCATGTTGCAGGAAGCTACCAGGGATCTTTTACTGTTTTTATCTGATTTTAGTCACTTTACTGTCATCGACAATGTGAACCCTGAGGAGGAAACGGGTACTGCGATTTTAGTGTGTCCTGAGCTCACTGTTGGCGATGTTGACATTCTACCGAGCGGTAGGGCCATTGCCTGTCTCATTAGTGGGGTGTACTTCATTAATGTATATGGTCCCTCCGGTTCCAATAAGCCTGCCAAGGCGGCGTTTTATGGTCAGGATGTCTGTTACCTTCTGCGTCGGAACCCTGAATTTGTCGTTCTCGGTGGAGATTTCAACGCTGTTCTCGAGGCGCGGGATCAGAGCCCGCGTCCGGGACTTTGCCAAGAAGTCAGTCGGTTGGTGGAGAGCTTTCGATTGCGGGACGCGTGGCGCGTGCTGTACCCTGGCCACACTGTTTACACTTACTTCTACCCCACAGGGTGCAGCCGCTTGGATAGGGTGTATGTCTCCGCCAATCTTGCGGCTCACGTTAGGCGGGCGGAAGTGAAACCGGTCGCCTTTAGTGATCATTGTGCCTTTTTAACCGACGTTGTTTTGCCTCAGGAGCGTTTTGTCCGTCGACATAGCCGATGGAAGCTCAACTGTGGGATCTTGACTGATGACGTTTTTATCGATCGTTTTCGTGCCCTATGGAGCCGACTTGTGCTGCGGCGACCGGATTCCATCAGTATACTAGAGTGGTGGGTTCAGGAGGCGAAACCCGCCGTTCGTCAGTTTTTAATTGATTTTAGCCCGGAGGCCGCGCGTTGGCGTCGGGCCACTTTCAGTTTCTACCAAAACTGCCTCCTCGATCTCGCTCAACGAGTTCCGACGCAACCTGATCTCCTCCCCACTTTTAAACGGCTCAAGGCTCAATTACTGGCTGACATGCGGGATACCTGCCAGGGTGCTGTGGCGCGCAGCCAACCGGTGGGGCCGGTTGGTGGCGAACCCCTCTCCCTGTATCACCTAAACCGGGAAAGGAGGCGTCGGGAGCGGTTGGCCATAGATGTTTGGCGTCGGACGGACGGCGCTCAAACCACTGACATGGCTGACGTCGAGGCCGACGTTCATCGGCATTTTTCTGCCCTGTTCAGCGGTGTCGACATTGATCGCGAAGCCTTGAGCGGGTTTTTGCAGGCGACACCTCATGTCCTTACCCGCACTGACAGAGCCCACCTTAACGAGGAGTACACTGCGGAAGATGTCACCGATGCTTTACGCTGCAGTCCCAGGGGCAAGTCCCCCGGGCCTGATGGGATCCCAGCAGAATTTTACTTGGCGTTTTTTAATGAATTTCGAGACACCTTCGTTCGTATTATTAATGAAATTCGCGACGGTGTTCGAGTACCTGCGGCTTTTGTGGAGGGTTATATTGTGCTTATACCTAAATCTACTGCTCTCCCGAGTATCAATAATGTCCGTCCAATTACATTGATGAACGCGGACTACAAGGTAATGACGCGGTGTATTACCCATCGTTTGAAGAGCGCATTGCCACAGGTCCTCAGTCCTGACCAAACGTGCGCTGTTCAAGGCAGAAATATATTTGACGCTCTCTTAGCATACAGAGATTGTATTGCCATGGTGCAGAGCGAGCGAATCCGAACGGCTGCCATTGTCCTCATCGATTTTAAAAACGCTTTTGATCGCGTCAGCCACGAATACCTGTGGCGAATCATGGTGCGGATGGGGTTTGGACAGAAATTCACCCTTATGGTTCGGAATCTGTTTGCTCATGCCACCTCCAGGGTCTCTGTCAATGGGAGTCTTACGCCATCTATTAGTGTGCAGCGCTCTGTCAGGCAAGGTTGTCCGCTCTCAATGTCACTTTTTTCCATCGCGCTGGACCCCCTGCTGCGCCTCATTACCCAGGAATGTCACGGCCTTCAATTGGGCCCTGTGCGGTTAACATGCAAGGCTTACGCCGATGACTTGGGGGTCTTTGTTCACTCGTCAGAGGACGTCGACAACCTGCGCGCTGTCCTACAACGGTTTGAGCGTGCAACTGGGGCCATTATTAATACACAGAAGACAGTCCTTCTCCCGCTGATTCCCCGTGCCCGCACTCTTCAGCGAGATTGGTTTTGTCTCCGTGAGCAGCAGAAGGTGCTTGGAGTGCTCTTCACCTCCAAACTCCAGCGCATGGAGGCTCTGAATTGGCGGCCCACATTACATGCCATTCGTGCTGTATGCCGGATCTCTGCCGCAAGGAACCTGGCGATCCTTCAGAAGACAGCACTCGTTAACTCCACCATTCTTGCAAAGGCTTGGCACTTGGCCCAAGTCCTGCCTGTTCCCAAGGAATTGGGGCGTGCCATTATGCAGGCCGTCTTTTGGTTTCTGTGGCAAGGAGAAACCTTTAAGGTGTCCCTTCAGGCGTGTACCTTGAGTCCGCGTGAGGGTGGCCTGGGGTTGGTGGACTTTGGGGCGAAGTGTGCGGCGCTGCTTCTTAAGAGGACCACTGCCGTGTTGGAACGTGACCCTCTCAGTCCAACGGCTGTGGTGTTCAACAAGTACCGGCCGGCATCAGTGGTTGCCCCGGTGTCTGTGGCCCACATTCCATTCACACTGAACCATGTCCGCCGTTATTACTTGTTGAATAGCTACGTTCTGTTGAGCGACATGCCTGGCAACAGCGTGTCTGATGTCACTGCTGCACTGCGCGGACGTCCTGTTCGAATTAAGTGGGAATATCGTTACCCACAACACGACTGGACCGCTGTATGGGCCAACTTGGCGAACACCGTCTTACCGCCTGCGGTTCACGACACTTGGTATAAGGTGGTACAACGTACCTACCCCACGAATTCCAAGCTGTACTCCATCCGAAAGCTTGCGAGCGGCTCCTGTGAAAGTTGTCTTGTTGAGGATACGCTCGATCACCGATTTGTGTGTACAAAGTACTGCCCTGTGTGGCGTACTGCATGTGATATGCTCCGCTTGATTCATCGGACGGACATACGAAGTGTGACGCCAACTGATGCCTTGATTCCCCAGTGTTCTGCGTTCCCTAGCTCCAAGCGGAACGCCACTGTGTGGATTCTTGGCCACTCCGTTTATGCCATATTTACCCTGCGGATGACGTCGGTTACAGACTTCTTACTCTATTTATGGACAACTCACGATGTGGACAAACGACGCCCGAATTATGACAAACTCTTTGCGAGGTTTTTGCATGTGGCCTTAACGCATGCCATCAATAAGAACTCCTTAACCTGTTGACGACAATATGATGTGATTGGTTTACGTGTATTGATTGTGCATTAGGGCTGTTCCCAGAACTATACAGCTATATGTCTTTTCTGTTCCGTTCTTAATAATATTCGTGTTTTCTAGCCAAGAAGTGGCCTTTCGTTTCTTCCTGTTTTTCTTTCCCTTTGTTGGTGTTTGCTGGATGGGCGTTTCCTTACGCCCCCCTGTCCGTCTTAAGATACATTTAATTCTATGGTATCCTAGAGGGGGTCTCTTTCGTTTGTCTGGTACCCGGTGTGGGTGGTGCCTAAGACACATCAATTGGTTACGCCGATGAACACGGCGTAACAGGATATGGTTTCTGTTCGAGGAGGATCGATTTTTTTTTCGAAGTAAAATAACAAAAAGGGGGAGCATAAAAATAGCAAACAAGAGAAATATTATAAAAACAAAAATTAAAAAAAAACTAAAAAAAAAGGGTGCTGTTGGCCCCCTTCCTTTTTTTTTTCGCAAAAACAAAAAAAAAAAAAAAGAATAAAAGAATAAAAAAAATAAAAAAAAGAAAATAAAAAAAATAAAAATAAAAAAAAGGTGCCGTTGGCCCCTTCTTTTTTTTCCGCATCAAAAAAATAAAAAAAAAGAAAAAAAAAGAAAGGTGCTGTTGGCCCCCTTCTTTTTTTTTCCGCATCATTTTACATATATGTGGAAGCTATATTTGTGTGGGACGAATTATGCTGTGTAAGCTATTCTTATTGTTGTAACAGCTGTACGACAATTTTCGTAAATTTTTATTTGAAAATATTACAAGGTAGAGTGCTGTGCAAATAACAAGAATGTTTGTATTCATAGATACTGTAATCACCAAGTCCGATATTGTGTAATTTGCCACTTTGGTAAATAAACATTTCGCTTTGCTGCTACATAGAAGCGTTATTATGGTGCCTTTCCCGGTTTCCCTTTTCTGGGATCCGTTCCTCGCCGCTCTACAGTACTCCTGTACTAGTTTCGATCGACGGCAAGGAAGTTATATTTTCGCAGACACTGCCACAAGAATTTTTTTTTCTTTCAACTCTTGTAAATACCCAAAGCATGCAAGCTTTGTAAATAACAAAGGTCTGTGTGGATGTTTTCATAACTGTTGTAATCACGAAGTCCGGTATTACGAGTTTTGCCACGTTTGAAAGTACAGTTATCTTCAGATTCGAAATAAAACGTTACTTTGGTGGCCCCTCCCCGATTGTCTATCTTTCTTTGGTGTCCGAAAATTCGCATCTCTTCACTCCACAGCACTCGTATACTAATTTCGACCGATAGCAATGGAGCTGTTGGCTTTTAACGTGCGTTCCACACTGTTATTCTTTGCCCTCCGCAGTAGAAAGATATTGTTCCTCTTTTTTTCTTGGACGTGAAACGGTAGAAACGTTTCATCTTTACGTAAATAAATAACACTTTCCTTTCACGTTACACACGATCGAATGGCGTATCTCGGCGTGTTATTTTTCGTTAAATATGGCACGATTTCTGACGAAAATTGCGTGTTAGGAGAGAAGCGGAACATAACCTTCCGCAAGCAATTACTTAATTGTGTAAAATCGTCTTTCTTTTACGTGAAAAAGAAAAAAGGAAAAACTTTACGCAACTTTTTGCTATTTCTTCTGCTTCTCGCAGACGTACCCTCGTGTTTGTGCCCTTATAAACCCCTCTCCCCCCGAGCGGCAAAGTCGAGACAAGTCGAGACCTAAGGGGAGGGGACGCTATGCAATACGCTGGGCAATAATTGCGGATGAACTAATCTTAATTGTGCAGTCTTCTGGCACGAGAAGCTCATACGTTACTCAGCTGTTTAAAAACACCGCGTCCTTTTGCGAGTGTCGGAAGCCACGCGCGATCGCGAATGACAGGGGGCGCATAGAGCACCGCACCCCGGCCGCGGGACACGCCGGCTAATGGGGCAGGCAGACGCTTCGGAAACGCCAGGCGTGCACTGCGCTCGGCCTTCGCGGCCGGTGGCCACTGTGCACTTGCTCTAAAGGCGCACCTTGTGGCGGAAGCAGACGCCATCTATCGAATATGGGCCGATTTATGCAGAAAAATTAGATTCTAGGTGTTGGCGGAGGAGCTGGGGGCGACTAGTAGCGTGCGAGGACATCATACTGGCGCCAACGGCCATACCACGTTGAATACACCGGTTCTCGTCCGATCACCGAAATTAAGCAACGTTGGGCCCGGTTAGTACTTGGCTGGCTGCCCACCTGGCAACACCTCGGTGCGCCGGGCAGCTAGGCTAGTTCGCGCGTGTGTTTACATCGCGGCCGCCGGCGGCCTCGGTTTTCTCTTGCATACTTCATTTGTGTTCTAAATTAGTACAAATGGTTGAAGATCGCGAGAATAATGTACAGGTTACGTTTCCGGCGAACGCGGCGAAACCTTTCGCATTTGAAATCCACGCGTGGGTGCGCGAAGAGCTACTGTTACCTGTTCAGGATGTACTGGGAATACAGATAGATACCGTCCTCCGTTGTCTATTTTTGAAATTACGTACCCCGGAACTGTGTGCGAGTATTGTACAATTTAACAACGGTACCAGAAAATTTAAACATGCCAATGGAACAGTCAGTGAAGTAAATCTAACTAACGCAGGCTTCGGTTTACGGACCGTTAGAATCTTCAACCTGCCGTTTGAAACCCGTTTAGAGACTATCCGGCGAACTTTGTTGCCGTATGGTGATGTTCTTTCGGTGACGAAGGAGCAGTGGTCATCGGCGTACGATTTTCCGGTCGACAATGGTGTCCGATCAGTGAAGATCGTCATCAAACGGCACATTCCATCATTCGTCGTCATCGGCGGTCACCGGGCCATGGTTACGTACGACGGGCAGCCACAAACGTGCTCGTTCTGCAACGCCACCGACCACCTGCGGCAGCAGTGTCCACGGCGCATGCGCCCCGCGCAGCTGCCAGCCGGGGACCCGGAAACTGGACGGGCGACGTACGCGGCTGTGGCGCTGGGCCAGCCCCCCCTGCGGCGCGAGTCAACTGAAGACATGGATACCAGCTCCGACCTGGCCACCACGGACGAGACGGCGGCTCCCGCGCAGGACGCCGCACTCCAGGACTCGACTGCGACCGACGCCGCGGCGTCGGTCGACCCACCGACTGAGGAAGATGTTCGACGTCGCGACGCCGACGTGGGAGCGTCGACGTCTGCGGCGGTGGACGTACACCAGGCTGTGACACCAATTTCTGTACCCGGCGATGTTGAAGCGCATCTGTCGGCGTCTGCGCCTGTTGCGGGTGTCGACGGTGGCGCGGGATCAGAACCCGTGCAACAGATGCTCCCTCCGGCTCCACCATTGATGACGGACGTCGTGCTTCCATCTACTGCCACACGGTCGTCCCAGGACACTACGCCGAAGCCACCGCGGGACAAGGACACCGGTCGAGGCGGCCACGCCTCCCGGTCCAGCAGCGTCAGTTCCGACGTGTCCGACGCCGCCTCTCGGGGTCGGGACGGCAGCCCTTCGCCATCACGGGACTCCAACCCGCGCGGCCGGAAGGAAAAGAGGAAGCAAAGCAAGAAGTCCGCGCAGCGCGCCGCGGCGCACGCGGAAGAAGTGGCACGCCGCAGGGGTTTGAATCCCGGCCATCAACAGCAACAGCAGCAGCAACAACAACAGCGGCAGCAGCAGCAGCAGACGGACGCCGGCGTCGACAGGAAGGAGGAGGCGGTGCGGCACCTGAAACAGCTGCTGGCCGAGCAGGACGCCGGTGGGCGTCGCGACGCCGATGTCGAAATGGACGTCGAGCCGAGACTGCCGCTGCTGAAGAGGAAATCGGAGGAGGAAGCGAGCGAGAGGCGGACGCGGCCGCAGCCGCAGCAAGCCGGCGAAGACGTCGAGATGGAGCGGCGCTTCGACTGGGCCGAGGAGGTGGACGCGGCCGAGGCGGCGGCGGGCAGGACACGAACCCCCGTCTAGCGGAGGCGCGCCCCACTCGCACTACTGAATGGCAGCACGCTCGGCGTCGGTTGTCGCCACGGTGAATATTAACCGGTTTGAGTCCCACGCAAAGTACCAGGCTTTTATCGATTTTTTAAATTTTATCCGTGCTGATATCGTGTTTTTACAAGAGGTGGTATCTGATTTTATTAATGTGGTTCCTGGTTATGAAGTTTTATTTAATTATGACCCCGAGTTTTCGACTGGCACGGCGATTTTAATCAAGTCCGGACTAGACGTTTTAAATGTGACGTACCTTCCAAGTGGTAGGGGGGTCGCTTGTACCGTCAACAATGTCCGTTATATCAACGTGTACGCCCCGTCCGGCGCGGAAGGCAGAGCCGATCGTCGACAATTTTATAGTGTTGACATATGTACTTTGTTACATGGCAGAATTTTACCAGTGGTTTTAGGAGGTGATTTTAATTGTGTTTTAGCTGACATCGACCAGGAACCACGAGCTTTTAAATGTTTAGAACTTACGACCCTGGTGACGGAACTTAAATTGACTGACACGTGGAGGCAGTTACACCCACAAGACCCAGGTTTTACGTTTTATCATTCGTCAGGACGGAGTCGGCTCGACAGGATCTACATTTCGTCGGACAAGAAGAACTGCATCGTCGACGCCAGGGTGCACCCAGTGATCTTCTCCGACCACTGCGCCTACGTCTGCCACTTCCACTCGTTGCTCGCGCCACTGGTTCGGCCGCAGCGCGTGTGGAAACTTAACGTCAGCCATCTCGACAACGAGGGTTTGCGTCCTGTCCTGGAAGATGTGTGGCCGCGACTTCTAGAATACCGCACCTTCTACGCGACGACGCTCTCGTGGTGGTCGGAGTTTGCGAAACCGGCACTCAGGAAGACGCTGCAGGAATTTAGTGCAAACGTGGCGCACTGGCGGCGGCAGACGATGCAGTTCTATGAAGACTGTCTCCGCGACGCCGCCAACGTGCCGACAGACAACCCGCGGCAGCGGACGGCGACGCTGCGACAAATTAAGGAACAGCTTCTGGGGATGCAGCGGCAGGCGTTGGCGGGGGCGGCCGTGCGGAGCCAGGCTCCGGGACAGCTGGCCGGAGAGACGCCGTCCGTCTTCCATCTGCTGCGGGAGCGTCGGCGCGCCGCCAGACGGAGCGTCGCAGAACTGGAGGCGTCGGACGGGCGGCGGCTGCGCGCGCAGGCGGACATCGCGGCCGAGGCGCACCGCCACTTCTGCCAACTGTTCGGGGAGAAAAGGTGCGACGCGGCGGCGACGCGCGACCTGCTGCAAGACGTGCCGCGGGTGCTGACGGCCGGCGACCGACGGCGGATGACGGAGCATTTTACGGAAGACGAAATACTGGAAGTTTTAAAGGTATGTAATAAGAATAAGTCACCAGGTGTCGATGGGTTGCCTCCGGAATTTTATCTGCACTTTTTTAACTTGTTTGGTGGAGTTTTAACGGAAGTTTTTAATGACATTTTAAACGGGGCAGAGATACCACCGTCTTTTTTAGAAGGCATTATTACTTTCGCGCCGAAGGTAAACATTTGCAACAAAATGTCTCTTTTACGACCGATAACTCTCCTCAACGGAGACTACAAACTTTTTACTAAATGTTTAGCAGCACGTTTGAAACCTTTTATGAAACGACTGGTCTGTGAATACCAACATTGTGCGGTCCCGGATCGAACAATATACGATGCAGTGACATGTTACAGGGACGCAATTGCATATGCCACAACACGCAATATTAAATTTGGAATTTTATCGATAGATTTTGCAACAGCTTTTGACCGTGTCAGTCATGTGTACCTTCGGCGCGTAATGACGAAACTTGGTTTTGGCACAAAGTTTTTAAAGGTACTTTTTAACTTGTTTTCTGGATCTACGTCTCGTGTGTGTGTAAATGGTTTTTTAACTGATTTTATACCGATAAGGTGTTCTGTGAAGCAAGGGTGCCCCTTATCGATGATTTTATTTGCAGTTTCGTTGGATCCTCTTTTAAGACGTTTGCACCAGGAATGCGTGGGACTCAATATCGGAAATTTTAAACAAGTGTGTCGTGCGTACGCCGACGACCTCGGCGTCTTAGTGTCGTCGCCCGCCGACTTAGACACGGTGCGTGACGTCATGTCGCTTTACGAGCGGGCGTCGGGCGCACTGATGAACGCGCGGAAGACGCAGTTCCTTCCAGTATACGGCGCACAATCTTTTCGTCGACCGTGGTTTCAGGTGACGCTACAATTAAAAGTTTTAGGTGTTCGGTTCAGGCCAAACTTACTGCAAACGGCGGCAGCAAATTGGCGTACAACTTTATATAGTATAAGAGCCGTGGCGCACATCAATGCGACAAGAACTTTAACCCTGACGCAGCGTGTGGAATTAATAAATTTATTTCTCCTTAGCAAGGCCTGGTACTTAGCGCAATTATTTCACGTGCCCAAAGATCTTGGCCGGGCGGTCACTCAGGCGGTGTACTGGTTGTTGTGGAGGGGAGATGTATTTAAAGTATCCTATGAAACGTGTACATTACCGCGGGAGCAGGGGGGCCTCGGCCTCACCCACTTTGCTACCAAGGCCGCGGCGCTGCTGATCCATCGAACTTGCCGCATTATGGAAAACCACCCCACCAGTCCGACGGCCGTCGTCTTCCGTCTGTTCCGGCCTGCGTCCAACGTCGCGCCGCTCGACCCGACAAACATCCCGTTCCGCCTGCGCTACGTTAGGGAATTCTGGGTGCAGCGTAGCTACCTCGACGCGGACGACCTCGACCCTAGGAGGCGGAGCGCCGGCGTGCTCTACCGCGGCCTGCGGGGACGCCCGGCGCCGAACAAGATGGAGACCCGGTACCCGACGAAGCAGTGGAAGACTGTTTGGACCAACATCAGCGCGCCCTTCCTCTCGTCGGAGGTGGGGGGGTTCTGGTATAAGGTGGTGAACCGTACCATCCCCACCAACGACAAGATGTTTAGAATCAACCTGCGGCCGAGTGGAGACTGCGCCAGCTGTGATCAAACGGATACATTGGAGCACCGGTTCACCTGTCCCCAGTTCGACGCCGTCTGGTGGGTGGCGAGAAAGATTCTCGCCCACATCAATAGGACGACCGCCGACACCTTCGATGTCGAAGCCGTGTTGATCCCGGACATGAACCCCTACCCGGCCACGAAGCGGGCGGCGACTGTGTGGCTCTTGGCTCACAGCCTACGCCGTCCTAAAACTACAGATTGTGTCTCCGTTCCTATTTTTGACATATCTACACACCGGACTTGAGGTTGCTAAGCAACATCCAAACTACCGACGGACGTTTGCCAATTTCTTAGGAATCGGCATAAATTACGGATTCGAAAATTTACTCTGAAGGACAAATTTAAATACGCCATGTGTTAATCAAATGTCAGTAACCGACCAGAAAATAGGTTAAGGTAGAAGAAATCCGTTCTTTAGCAATCAGTGAAAATATTATTTAAGCAACTTGCCGGCGAGTTTCAAATTGTGTATATTGCTTCTCTTTACTTTTAGTTTATTTTTCAAGTTCTCTTTTTTCATAGGTGTCCAGACGCTGTGAATATGATGGATCATTAACATTTAAAAGTTTTATTTTTATTTTATGTTATTTCTTTTTTTTTTTTTTTAAACTCTACTAGAAGAGGAGTTTTAATTTCCTGTTTACGCGTACACTGAGGAGTGCGAGAGGATAACGCACTGAACAATTTCACAGCGCACGACTACTTGTGGCAAGAAGTGTTTATGTTTTACTTTTATAATTTTAAACAGAAGTATGGCCTTTAATTTAAACTGTTTTGAACTCAACGCTTCGAAGAGGATTTTATTTTCGTTTTACTTTGGAAGAACATGTGAAAGACGTTAATTTTATGGAATTTTGAACAATGTAATTGGACACCTAGAAGAGTTTCACTGTTTATTTAATTTTTATGCAGGCAATTTTTCTTCTGGAGAAGAAACTTTTCCTTTGATTTGAGAAGACTTTACAGCACCCTTTGTTAATGCCAATGGAGGCTCGCCGATGAAGGCGCTAGATGGTGAGGCAGAGACGGGCTATAAGGGGAGTTGGGAGGCCCGAAAAAAAAAAAAAAAAAAAAAAAAGGGTGCTGTTGGCCGCAATTTCACTTTCATTTTTCTCGCTGTTGTCGTCTCCAGTTCACGACCCGACTACGACCCCAGCACCCCAAGTGCCGCAAGTCTGCAAAAAAAAAAAAAAAAAAAAAAAAAAAAAAGGGTGCTGTTGGTCCCCTTCTTTTTTTTTCCGCATCATTTTACATATATGTGGAAGCTATATTTGTATGGCACGAATTATGCTCTGTAAGCAATTCTAATTGTTGTAACAGCTGTAAGACAATTTTCGTAAATTTTTATTCGAAAATATTACAAGGTAGAGTGCTGTGGAAATAACAAGAATGTTTGTATTCATAGATACTGTAATCACCAAGTCCGATATTGTGTAATTTGCCACATTGGTAAATAAACATTTCGCTTTGCTGCTACATAGAAGGGTTATTATGGTGACCTTTCCCGGTTTCTCTTTTCTGGGATCCGTTCCTCGCCGCTCTACAGTACTCCTGTACTAATTTCGATCGACGGCAAGGAAGTTATATTTTCGCAGACATTGCCACAAGAATTTTTTTTTTCTTTTAACTCTTGTAAATACCCAAAGCATGCAAGCTTTGTAAATAACAAAGGTCTCTGTGGATGTTTTCTTAACTGTTGTAATCACGAAGTCCGGTATTACGAGTTTTGCCACGTTTGAAAGTACAGTTATCTTCAGATTCGAAATAAAACGTTACTTTGGTGGCCCCTCCCCGATTGTCTATCTTTCTTTGGTGTCCGAAAATTCGCATCTCTTCACTCCACAGCACTCGTATACTAATTTCGACCGATAGCAATGGAGCTGTTGGCTTTTAACGTGCGTTCCACACTGTTATTCTTTGCCCTCCGCAGTAGAAAGATATTTTTCCTCTTTTTTTCTTGGACGTGAAACGGTAGAAACGTTTCATCTTTACGTAAATAAATAACACTTTCCTTTCACGTTACACACGATCGAATGGCGTATCTCGTCGTGTTATTTTTCGTTAAATATGGCACGATTTCTGACGAAAATTGCGTGTTAGGAGAGAAGCGGAACATAACCTTCCGCAAGCAATTACTTAATTGTGTAAAATCGTCTTTCTTTTACGTGAAAAAGAAAAAAGGAAAAACTTTACGCAACTTTTTGCTATTTCTTCTGCTTCTCGCAGACGTACCCTCGTGTTTGTGCCCTTATAAACCCCTCTCCCCCGAGCGGCAGCGAGCGGCAGTCGAGCAAAGTCGAGACCTAAGGGGAGGGGACGCTATGCAATACGCTGGGCAATAATTGCGAATGAACTAATCTTAATTGTGCAGTCTCCTGGCACGAGAAGCTCATACGTTACTCAGCTGTTTAAAAACACCGCGTCCTTTTGCGAGTGTCGGAAGCCACGCGCGATCGCGAATGACAGGGGGCGCATAGAGCACCGCACCCCGGCCGCGGGACACGCCGGCTAATGGGGCAGGCAGACGCTTCGGAAACGCCAGGCGTGCACTGCGCTCGGCCTTCGCGGCCGGTGGCCACTGTGCACTTGCTCTAAAGGCGCACCTTGTGGCGGAAGCAGACGCCATCTATCGAATATGGGCCGATTTATGCAGAAAAATTAGATTCTAGGTGTTGGCGGAGGAGCTGGGGGCGACTAGTAGCGTGCGAGGACATCATACTGGCGCCAACGGCCATACCACGTTGAATACACCGGTTCTCGTCCGATCACCGAAATTAAGCAACGTTGGGCCCGGTTAGTACTTGGCTGGCTGCCCACCTGGCAACACCTCGGTGCGCCGGGCAGCTAGGCTAGTTCGCGCGTGTGTTTACATCGCGGCCGCCGGCGGCCTCGGTTTTCGCTTGCGTACCAAATTTGCCTTGTAAATTAGTGCAAATGGTTGACGATCGCGAAAACAATGTTCAAGTTACGTTTCCGGCGAACGCGGCGAAACCTTTCGCGTTTGAAATTCATGCGTGGGTGCGCGAAGAACTACGCTTAATTGTACAGGATGTATTGGGAATACAGATAGATACAGTCCTACGTTGTCTATTTTTGAAATTACGAACACCGGAACTATGTGCAAGTATCGTACAATTCAACAACGGAACCCGGATATTTAAACATGCCAATGGAACAGTCAGTGAAGTAAATCTAACTAACGCAGGCTTCGGTTTACGGACCGTTAGAATCTTCAACTTGCCGTTTGAAACCCGTTTAGAGACTATCCGGCGAACTTTGTTGCCGTATGGTGATGTTCTTTCGGTGACGAAGGAGCAGTGGTCATCGGCGTACGATTTTCCGGTCGACAATGGTGTCCGATCAGTGAAGATCGTCATCAAACGGCACATTCCATCATTCGTCGTCATCGGCGGTCACGTAGCCATGGTCACGTACGACGGGCAGCCACAAACGTGCTCTTTCTGCAACGCCACCGACCACCTGCGGCAGCAGTGTCCACGGCGCATGCGCCCCGCGCAGCTGCCGGCCGGGGACCCGGAAACTGGACGGGCGACGTACGCGGCCGTGGCGCTGGGCCAGCCCCCCCTGCGGCGCGAGTCAACTCAAGACATGGATACCAGCCCCGACCTGGCCACCACGGACGCGAAGGCGGCTCCCGTGCAGGACGCCGCACTCCAGGACTCGACTACCCACCGACTGCGGAAGATGTTCGCCGTCGCGACGCCGACGTGGGAGCGTCGGCGTCTACGGCGGTGGACGTACACCCGGCTGTGACGCAGACTTCTGTACCCGGCGATGTTGAAGCGCTTCTGTCGGCGTCTGCGCCTGTTGCGGCTGTCGACTGTGGCGCGGGATCGGAACCCGTGCAACAGATGCTGCCTCCGGCTCCACCTGTGATGGCGGACGTCGTGCTTCCGACTGCTGCCACACGGTCATCTGAGGACTCGGCGCCGAAGCCGCCGCGGGACAAGGACACCGGCCGGGGAGACCACGCCTCCCGGTCCAGCAGCGTCAGCTCCGACGTGTCCGACGCCGCCCCACGGGGTCGGGACGGCAGCCCTTCGCCATCACGGGACTCCAACCCGCGCGGCCGGAAGGAAAAGAGGAAGCAAAGCAAGAAGTCCGAGCAGCGCGCCGCGGCGCACGCGGAAGAAGTGGCACGCCGCAGGGGTTTGGATCCCGGCCATCAACAGCGACAGCAGCAGCAGCAACAACAGCGGCAGCAACAGCACACGGACGACCTCGCCGACAGCAAGGAGGAGGCGGTGCGGCACCTGAAACAGCTGCTGGCCGAGCAGGACGCCGGTGGGCGTCGCGACGCCGATGTCGGAATGGACGTCGAGCCGAGACTGCCGCTGCTGAAGAGGAAATCGTAGGAGGAAGCGAGCGAGAGGCGGACGCGGCCGCAGCCGCAGCAGGCCGACGAGGACGTCGAGATGGAGCGGCGCTTCGACTGGGCCGAGGAGGTGGACGCGGCCGAGGCGGCGGCGGGCAGGACTCGAACCCCCGTCTAGCGGCGGCGCGCCCCACTCACAACACTGAATGGTACCACGCTCGGCGTCAGTCGTCGCTACGGTAAATATTAACCGATTTGAGTCCCACGCAAAGTACCAGGCTTTTATCGATTTTTTAAATTTTATCCGTGCTGATATCGTGTTTTTACAAGAGGTGGTATCTGATTTTATTAATGTGGTTCCTGGTTATGAAGTTTTATTCAATTATGACCCCGAGTTTTCAACTGGCACGGCGATTTTAATCAAGTCCGGACTAGACGTTTTAAATGTGACGTACCTTCCAAGTGGTAGGGGGGTCGCTTGTACCGTCAACAATGTCCGTTATATCAACGTGTACGCCCCGTCCGGCGCGGAGGGCAGAGCCGACCGTCGGCAATTTTATAGTGTTGACATATGTACTTTGTTACATGGCAGAATTTTACCAGTGGTTTTAGGAGGTGATTTTAATTGTGTTTTAGCTGACATCGACCAGGAACCACGAGCTTTTAAATGTTTAGAACTTACGACCCTGGTGACGGAACTTAAATTGACTGACACGTGGAGGCAGTTACACCCACAAGACCCAGGTTTTACGTTTTATCATTCGTCAGGACGGAGTCGGCTCGACAGGATCTACATTTCGTCGGACAAGAAGAACTGCATCGTCGACGCCAGGGTGCACCCAGTGATCTTCTCCGACCACTGCGCCTACGTCTGCCACTTCCACTCGTTGCTCGCGCCACTGGTTCGGCCGCAGCGCGTGTGGAAACTTAACGTCAGCCATCTCGACAACGAGGGTTTGCGTCCTGTCCTGGAAGATGTGTGGCCGCGACTTCTAGAATACCGCACCTTCTACGCGACGACGCTCTCGTGGTGGTCGGAGTTTGCGAAACCGGCACTCAGGAAGACGCTGCAGGAATTTAGTGCAAACGTGGCGCACTGGCGGCGGCAGACGATGCAGTTCTATGAAGACTTTCTCCGCGACGCCGCAAACGTGCCGACAGACAACCCGCGGCAGCGGACGGCGACGCTGCGACAAATTAAGGAACAGCTTCTGGGGATGCAGCGGCAGGCGTTGGCGGGGGCGGCCGTGCGGAGCCAGGCTCCGGGACAGCTGGCCGGGGAGACGCCGTCCGTCTTCCATCTGCTGCGGGAGCGTCGGCGCGCCGCCAGGCGGAGCGTCGCGGAGCTGGAGGCGTCGGACGGGCGGCGGCTGCGCGCGCAGGCGGACATCGCGGCCGAGGCGCACCGCCACTTCTGCCAACTGTTCGCCGAGAAGAAGTGCGACGCGGCGGCGACGCGCGACCTGCTGCAAGACGTGCCGCGGGTGCTGACGGCCGGCGACCGACGGCGGCTGACGGAGCATTTTACGTCTGACGAAATACTCGAAGTTTTAAAGGTATGTAATAAGAAAAAGTCACCAGGTGTCGATGGGTTGCCTCCGGAATTTTATCTGCACTTTTTTAACTTGTTTGGTGGAGTTTTAACGGAAGTTTTTAATGACATTTTAAACGGGGCAGAGGTACCACCGTCTTTTTTAGAAGGCATTCTTACTCTCGCGCCGAAGGTAAAAATTTGTAACAAAATGTCTCTTTTACGACCGATAACTCTCCTCAACGGAGACTACAAACTTTTTACTAAATGTTTAGCAGCACGTTTGAAACCTTTTATGAAACGACTGGTCTGTGAATACCAACATTGTGCGGTCCCGGAAAGGACAATTTACGATGCAGTATCATGTTACAGGGACGCAATTGCATATGCCACAACACGCAATATTACATTTGGAATTTTATCGATAGATTTTGCAACAGCTTTTGACCGTGTCAGTCATGTGTACCTTCGGCGCGTAATGACAAAACTTGGTTTTGGCACAAAGTTTTTAAAGGTACTTTTTAATTTGTTTTCTGGGTCTACGTCTCGTGTGTGTGTGAATGGTTTTTTAACTGATTTTATACCGATAAGGTGTTCTGTGAAGCAAGGTTGCCCCTTATCGATGATTTTATTTGCACTTTCATTGGATCCTCTTTTAAGACGTTTGCACCAGGAATGCGTGGGACTCAATATCGGGAATTTTAAACAAGTGTGTCGTGCGTACGCCGACGACCTCGGCGTCTTGGTGTCGTCGCCCGCCGACTTAGACACGGTGCGTGACGTCATGTCGATTTACGAGCGGGCGTCGGGCGCACTGATGAACGCGCGGAAGACGCTATTCCTCCCAGTCTACGGCGCGCAATCTTTTCGTCGACAGTGGTTCCAAGTAACGCAACACTTAAAGGTCTTAGGTGTCCGGTTTACGCCAAACTTAATGCAGACGGCGGCAGCGAATTGGCGTACGACATTATATAGTATCAGAGCCGTGGCGCATCTCAATGCGACAAGAACTTTAACCCTACAGCAGCGTGTAACATTAATAAATGTATTTCTCCTTAGTAAGGCCTGGTACTTAGCGCAAATATTTCATGTGCCAAAAGATCTTGGTCGGACAATCACCCAGGCAGTATACTGGTTGTTGTGGAGGGGAGAAATATTTAAAGTATCGTATCAAACGTGTACATTACCGCGGGAGCAGGGGGGCCTCGGCCTTACCCACTTTGCCACCAAGGCCGCGGCGCTGCTGATACATCGAACATGCCGCATTATGGAAAACCACCCCACCAGTCCGACGGCCGTCGTCTTCCGTCTGTTCAGGCCTGCGTCTGACGTCGCGCCGCTCGACCCGACGAACATTCCGTTCCGCCTGCGCTACGTCAGGGAATTCTGGGTACAGCGCAGCTACCTCGATGCGGACGACCTCGACCCTGTGAGGCGGAGCGCCGGCGTGCTCTACCGCGGCCTGCGGGGACGCCCAGCGCCGAATAAGATGGAGGCCCGGTACCCGGCGAAGCAGTGGAAGACTGTTTGGACCAACATCAGCGCGCCCTTCCTCTCGTCGGAGGTGGGGGGGTTCTGGTATAAGGTGGTGAACCGTACCATCCCCACCAACGACAAGATGAACAGAATCAACCTGCGGCCGAGTGGAGACTGCGCCAGCTGTAATCGCACGGACACCTTGCAACACCGATTCACCTGTCCCCAGTTTGGCGCCGTCTGGTGGGTGGCGAGAAAGATTCTCGCCCACATTAATAGGACGACCCCCGACGCCTTCGATGTCGACGCCGTGTTGATCCCGGACATGAACCCCTACCCGGCCACGAAGCGGGCGGCGACTGTGTGGCTCTTGGCTCACACAGCCTACGCCGTCCTAAAACTACAGATTGTGTCTCCGTTCCTATTTTTGACATATCTACACACCGGACTTGACGTTGCTAAGCAACATCCAAACTACCGACGGACGTTTGCCAATTTCTTAGGAATCGGCATAAACTAAGGATTCGAAAATTTACTCTGAAGGACACATTTAAATACACCATGTACTAATCAAATGTCAGTAACCGACCAGAAAATAGGTTAAGGTAGAAGAATTCCGTTTATTAGCAATCAGTGAAAATGTTATTTAAGCAACTTGCCGGCGAGTTTCAAATTGTGTATATTGCTTCTCTTTACTTTAAGTTTATTTTTCCAGTTCTCTTTTTTAATGGGTGTCCAGACGCTGTGAATATGATGGATCATTAGAATTTTAAAGTTTTATTTTTATTTTATGTTGTTTCTTCTTTAAAACTCTACTAAAAGAGGAGTTTTCATTTCCTGTTTTTTCCGCGTTCACTGAATATGGCGAGAGGATAAAGCACTGAACAATTTCACAGCACACGACTACTTGTGGCAAGAAATGTTTATTTTTTCCTTTTATAATTTTAAACAGAAGTATGGCCTTTAATTTAAACTGTTTTTGAACTCAACGCTACGAAGAGGATTTTATTTTCGTTTCACTTTGGAAGAACATGTGAAAGACGTTAATTTTATGGAATTTTGAACAATGCTATTGGACACCTAGAAGAGGTTCAACTGTTTAGTTAATTTATATGCCGGCAATTTTTCTTCTGGAGAAGAAACTTTTCTTTTGATTTGAGAAGACTTTACAGCACCCTTTGTTAAAGCCAATGAAGGCCCGCCGATGAAGGCGCTAGATGGTGAAAAAAAAAAAGTGCGCGTGTGCTGGCGGCGTGTTTACGTGCGCCGCCGGTGTATCGTGAGTCTTCCTTCGTGTGTTTTTCTTCGTTTGTAGAGTCCGGCCATGAATATTGACTATAGTGAGGAACGTGAAAACAACGTTATGTGTGAGTTCTCTAAACAGGCTCCACGTCCCACTGCGTTTGAGATCCACAGATGGCTGAGGGACGATCTTCAACTCACGTACAACGAGCTTTGCGGTATTCAGCTAGATACTATTCTGAACGTCCTTTTTCTTAAATTGAAAACTCCCGAATGTTGCGACCGTTTAGTATACCGTGACGATGGTATTCACAAGTTTAGGCATTTAAATGGCACCATTAGTAATGTCAAACTCACGCACGCTGGTCTCGGAGTTCGCCACGTCTGTGTATTTAACCTCCCATTTGAGGTTCGAAACGATACGATCGTTCGATGTTTGTCCCCCTTCGGTGACGTACTGGCGATATCCAAGGAAAAGTGGTCCGATGCCTACTATTTCCAAGTAGAAAATGGCATCAGAAGCGTGCAAATGGTGATTAAGAAGCACATTCCGTCCTTTGTGCTGATGAACGGGCACCGTGCGTTTATTACGTACCACGGTCAGCCACAAACGTGTTCCCACTGTGGCGGTGTGGGCCACTATCGCAATCAGTGCCCTCGGCGTCGGCCCGCGCAGCTCCCGCGTGACGACGGTGCGCTGCCCTCGTTTGCGTCGGTTGCGGCTACCGCTCGTTTGCCCGTTCCCACGGCACCTCTCCCCAGTACAGCTCCGGGAGCCGAGGCCATGGATACGACATCTTCCTCGACTGTGACGATCCCCACAACGGACTTGACACGACCTGCTGTCCATGTAGTGGATCAGGACCCCGCCGCCGAACGTGTAGACCTAGAGCAGCGGGATGCCGCCGAACCGGCGGTCCCTGCTGTGGAATCGGACGTGACAGTTGCCCCTGAACTGCCGCCTGCGGCCTCCTCCGCAGTGGCTACTGCGGACGTCCCTCCTGTTCCCTCGGCGGACCCTCCGGTGCTCCGCAGTGAATTCTCTGCGGAACCGAAGCCGCGCCGGGAACGTTATCCCTCTCGTACCCGCCGCGCTGGCCACGAACGTAGCGTCAGTAGCTCAGCGGTTCTGGAATCCCGTCGTTCCTCCCTGCGTGACCGCAGTCTCTCTCCGGGGTCGCGGACGCAGGCGTCGTTCCCGCCGGTTCTCCGGAAAGAGTCCGCGTCGGTCGTTAACCGAGGCCCCGGGCGACGGGGTTCGTCCCGGGGCGGCGACGTGGGCCTCGAGCGACGGTGTGCTTCTCAGGGTGATATCGTAGGACTCGGGCGACGGACTAGTTCGTCGGGCGAGAACGTTGACGTTGAGCTACGGGGATCCGATGACCGTGACCTGGAGCGGCGTACCGCACGGGACGTGGACCGCCAGGACGCGCCTAACGTTGATCTCGAGCCCCGCACGGGCCGCGACCGAGACCCTGGGCTACGGCTCTCCCGCCACGCGGACTTCGAGCGGCGGCGTACCCCTTATAGTAGAGACGCGGACGTGAGCCACCGCTCCGCACCGGGGCGGCACCAAGACATGGAACACCGGCCGCTCGGGAGTCAGGGGCGTCGCTCGCAACGGTCTGCCGCCCGTAATAAGGAGGGCGGCGCCGCCGCCCGCTCCCATCGCGATGTCACTGTACGGCGACTTCAGCAGTTCCTCAGTCAGCAAGGTGACCCTTTGGCGGAGGCGAGCATGGCCGTGGACACTGAACCTGAGGCTTCTTTGGCGGCTCAGTCCGCCAAACGGAAGGCTGAAGACAACCACCAGCGCCGTAGCCGTCCTTCCTCTGTTGTTTCTGCGGACGTAGATATGGCTGACTCGCCGGCGTCAGGTGACCCCACCGGCACCGCGGTCGCGGTTGATCCCATGCCCGACTGGTCGGAACCGGTGAGTGACGCCGAGGGCGATTTGAGGTAACATGTTTGGCACACCCTTTCTTAAATGTTGCAGGTACTGTTTTATTTCGGTTCTCTGTTTTATTGGGCTTTTAAAATGTGGGTATGGTGGGTAACGTAGGTCGGTTGACAGTCGTCACGGTGAACGTGAATAAAATGAAGAATCGACTTAAGGCGTTGGCTCTGTGCCACTTTCTGCGTGACGTTCGTTGTCATGTGGCCATGTTGCAGGAAGCTACCAGGGATCTTTTACTGTTTTTATCTGATTTTAGTCACTTTACTGTCATCGACAATGTGAACCCTGAGGAGGAAACGGGTACTGCGATTTTAGTGTGTCCTGAGCTCACTGTTGGCGATGTTGACATTCTACCGAGCGGTAGGGCCATTGCCTGTCTCATTAGTGGGGTGTACTTCATTAATGTATATAGTCCCTCCGGTTCCAATAAGCCTGCCAAGGCGGCATTTTATGGTCAGGATGTCTGTTACCTTCTGCGTCGGAACCCTGAATTTGTCGTTCTCGGTGGAGATTTCAACGCTGTTCTCGAGGCGCGGGATCAGAGCCCGCGTCCGGGACTTTGCCAAGAACTCAGTCGGTTGGTGGAGAGCTTTCGATTGCGGGACGCGTGGCGCGTGCTGTACCCTGGCCACACTGTTTACACTTACTTCTACCCCACAGGGTGCAGCCGCTTGGATAGGGTGTATGTCTCAGCCAATCTTGCGGCGCACGTTAGGCGGGCGGAAGTGAAGCCGGTCGCCTTTAGTGATCATTGTGCCTTTTTAACTGACGTTGTTTTACCTCAGGAGCGTTTTGTCCGTCGACATAGCCGCTGGAAGCTCAACTGTGGGATCTTGACTGATGACGTTTTTATCTATCGTTTTCGTGCCCTATGGGGCCGACTTGTGCTGCGGCGACCGGATACCATCAGTATACTAGAGTGGTGGGTTCAGGAGGCGAAACCCGCCGTTCGTCAGTTTTTAATTGATTTTAGCCGGGAGGCCGCGCGTTGGCGTCGGGCCACTTTCAGTTTCTACCAAAACTGCCTCCTCGATCTCGCTCAACGAGTCCCGACGCAACCTGATCTCCTCCCCACTTTTAAACGGCTCAAGGCTCAATTACTGGCTGACATGCGGGATACCTGCCAGGGTGCTGTGGCGCGCAGCCAACCGGTGGGGCCGGTTGGTGGCGAACCCCTCTCCCTGTATCACCTAAACCGGGAAAGGAGGCGTCGGGAGCGGTTGGCCATAGATGTTTGGCGTCGGTCGGACGGCGCTCAAACCACTGACATGGCTGACGTCGAGACCGACATTCATCGGCATTTTTCTGCCCTGTTCAGCGGTGTCGACTTTGAAAGCGAAGCCTTGAGCGGGTTTTTGCAGGCGACACCTCATGTCCTTACCCGCACTGACAGAGTCCACCTTCATGAGGAGTACACGGCAGAAGATGTCACCGATGCTTTACGCTGCAGTCCCAGGGGCAAGTCCCCCGGGCCTGATGGGATCCCAGCAGAATTTTACTTGGCGTTTTTTAATTAATTTAGAGACACCTTCGTTCGCATTATTAATGAAATTCGCGACGGTGTTCGAGTACCTGCGGCGTTTGTGGAGGGTTATATTGTGCTTATACCTAAATCTACTGCTCTCCCGAGTATCAGTAATGTCCGTCCAATTACATTGATGAACGCGGACTACAAGGTAATGACGCGGTGTATTACCCATCGTTTGAAGAGCGTATTGCCTAAGGTCCTCAGTCCTGACCAAACGTGCGCTGTTCAAGGCAGGAATATCTTTGACGCTCTCTTAGCATACAGAGATTGTATTGCCATGGTGCAGAGCGAGCGAATCCGAACGGCTGCCATTGTCCTCATCGATTTTAAAAACGCTTTTGATCGCGTCAGCCACGAATACCTGCGGCGAATCATGGTGCGGATGGGGTTTGGACAGAAATTCACCCTTATGGTTCGGAATCTGTTTGCTCATGCCACCTCCAGGGTCTCTGTCAATGGGAGTCTTATGCCATCTATTAGTGTGCAGCGCTCTGTCAGGCAAGGTTGTCCGCTCTCAATGTCACTTTTTTCCATCGCGCTGGACCCCCTGCTGCGCCTCATTACCCAGGACTGTCACGGCCTTCAATTGGGTCCTGTGAGGTTAACATGCAAGGCTTACGCCGATGACTTGGGGGTCTTTGTTAACTCGTCAGAGGACGTCGACAACCTGCGCGCTGTCCTACAACGGTTTGAGCGTGCAACTGGGGCCATTATTAACACACAGAAGACGTCCTTCTCCCGCTGACTCCCCGTGCCCGCACTCTTCAGCGAGATTGGTTTTGTCTCCGTGAGCAGCAGAAGGTGCTTGGAGTGCTCTTCACCTCCAAACTCCAGCGCATGGAGGCTCTGAATTGGCGGCCCACATTACATGCCATTCGTGCTGTATGCCGGATCTCTGCCGCAAGGAACCTGGCGATCCTTCAGAAGACAGCCCTCGTTAACTCCACCATTCTTGCAAAGGCTTGGCACTTGGCCCAAGTCCTGCCTGTTCCCAAGGAATTGGGGCGTGCCATTATGCAGGCCGTCTTTTGGTTTCTGTGGCAAGGAGAAACCTTTAAGGTGTCCCTTCAGGCGTGTACCTTGAGTCCGCGTGAGGGTGGCCTGGGGTTGGTGGACTTTGGGGCGAAATGTGCGGCGCTGCTTCTTAAGAGGACCACTGCCGTGTTGGAACGTGACCCTGTCAGTCCAACGGCTGTGGTGTTCAACAAGTACCGGCCGGCATCAGTGGTTGCCCCGGTGTCTGTGGCCCACATTCCATACACACTGAACCATGTCCGCCGTTATTATCTGTTGCATAGCTACGTTCTGTTGAGCGACATGCCTGGCAACAGCGTGTCTGATGTCACTGCTGCACTGCGCGGACGTCCTGTTCGAATTAAGTGGGAATATCGTTACCCACAACACGACTGGACCGCTGTATGGGCCAACTTGGCGAACACCGTCTTACCGCCTGCGGTTCACGACACGTGGTATAAGGTGGTAAAACGTACCTACCCCACGAATTCCAAGCTGCACTCCATCCGAAAGCTTGCGAGCGGCTCTTGTGAAAGTTGTCTTATTGAGGATACGCTCGATCACCGATTTGTGTGTACAAAGTACTGCTCTGTGTGGCGTACTGCATGTGATATGCTCCGCTTGATTCATCGGACGGAAATACGAAGTGTGACGCCAACTGATGCCTTGATTCCCCAGTGTTCCGCGTTCCCTAGCAACAAGCGGAACGCCACTGTGTGGATTCTTGGCCACTCCGTTTATGCCCTATTTACCCTGCGGATGACATCTGTTACAGACTTCTTACTCTATTTATGGACAACTCACGATGTGGACAAACGACGCCCGAATTATGACAAACTCTTTGCGAGGTTTTTGCATGTCGCCTTAACGCATGCCTTCACTAAGAACTCCTTAACCTGTTGAAGACAATATGATGTGATTGGTTTACGTGTCTTGATTGTGCACTAGGACTGTTCCCATAACTATACAGCTATATGTTTTTTTTTCTATTCCGTTCTTAATAATATTCGTGTTTTCTCGCCGAGAAGTGGCCTTTCTTTTCTTCCTGTTTTTCTTTCCCTTTGTTGGTGTTTGCTGGATGGGCGTTTCCTTACGCCTCCCTGTCCGTCTTAAAATACATTTAATTCTATGGTATTCTAGAGGGGGTTTCTTTCGTTTGTCTGGTACTCAGTGTGGGTGGTGCCTAAGACACATCAATTGGTTACGCCGATGAACACGGCGTAACAGGATATGGTTTCTGTTCGAGGAGGATCGATTTTTTTTCGAAGTACAATAACAAAAAGAGATGGCAAAAAAAAGAAATAATGTAAAAATATATATATATATATATATATAAAAAAAGGTGCTGTTGTCCCCCTTCTCTTTTTTTTCCGCAAAAAAAAAAAAAAAAGAAAAAAAAAAAAAGGTGCTGTTGGCCCCTTCTTTTTTTTTCTGCATCATTTTACATATATGTGGAAGCTATATTTGTATGGGACGAATTATGCTCTGTAAGCTATTCTTATTGTTGTAACAGCTGTACGACAATTTTCGTAAATTTTTATTTGAAAATATTACAAGGTAGAGTGCTGTGCAAATAACAAGAATGTTTGTATTCATAGATACTGTAATCACCAAGTCCGATATTGTGTAATTTGCCACTTTGGTAAATAAACATTTCGCTTTGCTGCTACATAGAAGCGTTATTATGGTGCCTTTCCCGGTTTCCCTTTTCTAGGATCCGTTCCTCGCCGCTCTACAGTACTCCTGTACTAGTTTCGATCGACGGCAAGGAAGTTATATTTTCGCAGACACTGCCACAAGAATTTTTTTTTCTTTTAACCCTTGTAAATACCCAAAGCATGCAAGCTTTGTAAATAACAAAGGTCTGTGTGGATGTTTTCATAACTGTTGTAATCACGAAGTCCGGTATTACGAGTTTTGCCACGTTTGAAAGTACAGTTATCTTCAGATTCGAAATAAAACGTTACTTTGGTGGCCCCTCCCCGATTGTCTATCTTTCTTTGGTGTCCGAAAATTCGCATCTCTTCACTCCACAGCACTCGTATACTAATTTCGACCGATAGCAATGGAGCTGTTGGCTTTTAACGTGCGTTCCACACTGTTATTCTTTGCCCTCCGCAGTAGAAAGATATTTTTCCTCTTTTTTTCTTGGACGTGAAACGGTAGAAACGTTTCATCTTTACGTAAATAAATAACACTTTCCTTTCACGTTACACACGATCGAATGGCGTATCTCGGCGTGTTATTTTTCGTTAAATATGGCACGATTTCTGACGAAAATTGCGTGTTAGGAGAGAAGCGGAACATAACCTTCCGCAAGCAATTACTTAATTGTGTAAAATCGTCTTAACCCCTCTCCCCCCGAGCGTCAGCGAGCGGCAGTCGAGCAAAGTCGAGACAAGTCGAGACCTAAGGGGAGGGGACGCTATGCAATACGCTGGGCAATAATTGCGAATGAACTAATCTTAATTGTGCAGTCTTCTGGCACGAGAAGCTCATACGTTACTCAGCTGTTTAAAAACACCGCGTCCTTTTGCGAGTGTCGGAAGCCACGCGCGATCGCGAATGACAGGGGGCGCATAGAGCACCGCACCCCGGCCGCGGGACACGCCGGCTAATGGGGCAGGCAGACGCTTCGGAAACGCCAGGCGTGCACTGCGCTCGGCCTTCGCGGCCGGTGGCCACTGTGCACTTGCTCTAAAGGCGCACCTTGTGGCGGAAGCAGACGCCATCTATCGAATATGGGCCGATTTATGCAGAAAAATTAGATTCTAGGTGTTGGCGGAGGAGCTGGGGGCGACTAGTAGCGTGCGAGGACATCATACTGGCGCCAACGGCCATACCACGTTGAATACACCGGTTCTCGTCCGATCACCGAAGTTAAGCAACGTTGGGCCCGGTTAGTACTTGGATGGGTGACCGCCTGGGAACACGTCGGTGCGGACCCGGGCAGTGTTTACTTCCTGGTGCTTGCGTCGCTGCGGGCTCCGCGGCGGTGACCTAACCTACACCTCGGAGTACACATAAGTAATAAGTGAGTACCGCTATGGAGTTTGATTATTCCGAAGAACGCGAGAATCACGTGCAAGTATCGTTTGACCGATATGTAGAAAAGCCAACCGGATTCGAGATACATCGTTGGGTAACTGATGATATGCTACTTAGTTCTAATGACGTGATCTGCATACAGTACGACACGTTTATCAATGCTGTTTTCTTGAAGCTCAGTTCTCCTGAATTGTGTGATCGACTTGTGGCCACTGATGGTGGCAGGCGTAAGTTCCGACATCTTAGTGGAAAGATAAGTACGGTAGTGATATCTCATGCCGGGTTTGGCGTTCGTCAGGTACGTGTTTTCAATCTTCCGATTGAAATACGTAACGACACGATCAAACGTTATCTGTCGCCGTACGATGATGTGGCACAAGTCGTAAAAGAACGGTGGTCTAGTGATTATAGACTGCAAGTGTACAACGGCGTGCGGAGTGTTACGATGGTCATTCGACAGCACATCCCGTCGTTTGTTATGGTTAACGGCCACCGCGATTTCGTTACCTACAGCGGACAGCCGCAAACTTGCAGCTTCTGCCACGGCATAGGTCACTAAAGACTGCAATGTCCCCGACGTAGGCGACCGGTACAATTGCCGCGTGAAGAATTCAGCTACGCCGCCGTGGCGGCCGGCGAGGTCGCAGCAGCCCCCCCCGTCCCCCCCGAGCCAGCGCGCCACGAGGAGGAAGTTGCTGTGGCAGCCGACACCGCCGCGGTCATGGATACGTCGCCTGTAGACCAGGTAGCCACTGATGTAGCCTTACTAACCCCGATTGTGACCCCCTTAACCGAAAGTGTCGAACGTGTGGTCCCGCGCGTTGTTTCCGAAGTGGTATCCGGATCTTCAGTAGAGGTGGTATCCGGATCTTCAGTAGAGATGGTATCCGGATCTTCACTTGTCTCCACTGCGGCCGTTACACACGACGCGATGACTGTATCCGGACCTTCAATTGAGAAGGTATCCGGATCTTTATTTGAGCCCACTGCTGCCGTTACACCTGTCGCGGTTTCGGTATCCGGGTCCTCGATTAAGAGTACTGTTGTCGCTTCACCTAGCGCGGAAGCAGGTCCCGTCGCTGCGGTCGGCACAGTCGAACAGGCCCCGCCCGCTACCGAGGCCCTGCCCCCCCCCCCCCCCAAGCCGCAGAGGGAGCGGTCCCGCGACCGCAGCTCGAGCGCGTCCCGGCGGGCGTCGTCGCGCGACCGCAGCTGGTCGCCGGCCCCCGGCCCCCGCCAGCACACGTCCCGCCGCGAGCTGCCGCGCCGCAGCCTCGACCCCGAGCTGCGCCCCCCCCTCGCGCCGCCGCCCCGACCGCAGCGGCTCGAGCGACCGCGACCGCTACCGCAGACGCCCCGGCCGACCGCAGGAACCGCACGGCGACGCTAGGCGCTCCGGCACCGACGCCGCGGTGCGACTTTTGAAGTCGGTGCTCTCTCAGTCCGTGTCGATCACCGACGCCGACATGGCGATGGAGGCAGACCCCCTCCCGTCTTCGGTACCCGCGGCCGTCAAACGCAAGGCCGAGTACGACGACGACGACCACCGACGCCCTCGTCAGTCCCTCGCGACGTCGGCGCCCGACGTCGACATGGCGGCCGCGGACGGCGCCGATAGGGGGGCACTGATACCGCCGCCCCCGCCCCTCCGTCCCGGGTAGAGAATAGACTGGGCGGAGTCTGCCCCCGCGACCGAGGATGAGGGCGGGACTTGAACCCCGCCCCACCTTGACTTCTGACAACCCCGTTTTTATATGGCGGCACGGAATTTTAACTGATGACTGTTTTTATCTGACTGTGCACTAGGTTTCTGCTTTATCTTTTTATTGTTTTTATCGTTTTACTATTTTATCGTGCCGTCTTTTACCACAGCCTGGCCATGGATGCTCTCATACCACAGTGCGAAGCGTTTCCGGCCACCAAACGGGATGCCACTGTTTGGTTACTTGGCCACACGATCTACGCCATATTTCCATTGCCTCATAATACCGAATTTGACTACCTCACCTATTTATGGAACCAACACGAGAATGTCACAAAACATCCCCGATATAGACAGAAGTTTGCTAACTTCTTGCATGTAGCCCTTCTACATGCTAACCCTAGATATATGTTG
The DNA here is from genome assembly GCA_026315105.1 of Locusta migratoria. Lineage (NCBI taxonomy): Eukaryota > Metazoa > Arthropoda > Insecta > Orthoptera > Acrididae > Locusta > Locusta migratoria. The sequence continues at coordinate 466,188,862 of CM048746.1, read as the reverse complement.
ACGACCTAGCGAGTTACCGGACACGAGTAGAATTACTTCGGATATGATAGTTCTCCTGTGCTACTTGACCGTTCCTGTTGAATATTGTTGTTTTTTTCCTTTTCTTCTGAGGTCTTTTGGTTTTATTTCATTACTCCGAGGCAGTGGGTTTGTTTTTCAACGCTGTTGCGGCATGTATTCTATTATATTCGTCTTTTGTGGACTTTTGAGAGGTTTTACTTTTGTTTGCGTTTTTTCCATTCCTCTCTATTCAGGTATGTGTTTATTTTGCATCTCCCAATTGTGTTTTTAGTTCAATTCCTCCACAGTCTGCGGAGATAACGTTGCGTTTCACACTTGTGGAATAAATGATTTAGTTCCGTTTTTTCGGATTTCATTGTTTTTCTTGTTTTGGTGCTTTATGATTTTACTCTACTTGAGGGCTTTCGCCAGCAGCGGAGTTGCCTTTGATTTTTTTTCTGATTCGGAAGATGGATTTAGTACTTTCTTGCACACGAAAAAAAAAATATGAAGGGGTGCTGTTGGCCCACTTCTTTTTTTTCCGCAAAAAAAAGAGGTGCTGTTGGCTTTTTTTTTTTTTAAAAAAAAAGGTGGTTGACCGCCTTGGAAAAAAAGGTGCTGAAAAAAAAGGTGCTGTTGGCCCCCCTTCTTTTTTTTCCGCATCATTTTACATATATGTGGAAGCTATATTTGTATGGCACGAATTATGCTCTGTAAAATAAAAAAAAAAGGGTGCTGTTGGCCTCCTCCTTTTTTTTCCGCATCATTTTACATATATGTGGAAGCTATATTTGTATGGCACGAATTATGCTCTGTAAGCAATTCTAATTGTTTAATATTCATAGAATATATGACATCAACTGCGATTGGGCAAAGCTGAAAATGTGTACCCAGCCGGGATTCGAATCCGGGTCTCCTGCTATTATTATAATATGCCGGTGACGGGCAATGATCCTATCGTTAGTGGGGAGGGGTGGGCAAGTTTGAAGCCCTTACTCTTACGGGAATTAGTTAAACTACGAGTTTGAGTACTATGGGCAGGGCGAAGCTGGGAATTTGTATCTGACGGGAGGCGTGCATGAGTAGTCCTTGCAGGTGCGGTGATCACTGTGTCCCCAGTGGTGTAGGGGTCAGCGCAGCTGCCTAAAAAGCAGGAGACCCGGGTTCGAATCCCGGCTGGGTACACATTTTCAGCTTTGCCCAATCGCAGTTGATGTCATATATTCTATGAATATTAAATAATAACAGCTGCAGGATGAGAAGTGACGTCTATTCTTTCGGAACAGACGCCACAGATATATATATAATTCTAATTGTTGTAACAGCTGTAAGACAATTTTCGTAAATTTTTATTCGAAAATATTACAAGGTAGAGTGCTGTGGAAATAACAAGAATGTTTGTATTCATAGATACTGTAATCACCAAGTCCGATATTGTGTAATTTGCCACATTGGTAAATAAACATTTCGCTTTGCTGCTACATAGAAGGGTCATTATGGTGACCTTTCCCGGTTTCTCTTTTCTGGGATCCGTTCCTCGCCGCTCTACAGTACTCCTGTACTAATTTCGATCGACGGCAAGGAAGGCGGCGCCCTGGCCGCTGCCAGCCTATCCCACCAGGGGCTTCAAAATAACAATAAAGTTAAAAAATTAGAAATATAGTGGCGACGACACAGAAAAACACGACGTTCCGATGGATAGATATATGGAATTTGTAGAACATGAGGTTTTGTGTCTCGTTTCCTCCGGCAGGGGTGACCGAGGTGACTGAGGCGCTCCAGTCACGGTCAGCACGGGCACTACGGTCGGGATTTCGAATCCCCCCTCGGGCATGGATATTTGTGCTGTCCTAGATCGTAAGTAGTTCATAAGTAGTTATTAAGTTTAGGGACTGATGACCCCGTAGTTAAGTCCCATAAGCTTAACAAACATTTGAATATTTTGTTCGTTTCCGCCGGTGGTCCTGTTGTCGGTGGCCGAGTAAAAAGAGACCGACACAGGAGTAAAGGATGCACGCTTGTACAGGTACGGAGGTGACCAGCCAGTGGGACAGCAGAAACCAGAAACACTAGAGTAAATTAGAACGAGATATATATTTCATAAAGTCTTGGTAATACTTAACTTTTACATAGTTCTTGACTGCAGAATGCTGATACATAGATTAGATAGAGGCCTGCCTACTGATGATTCTAGTGCCTATCCGATAGCCAAGTCTTCACTGGTGCCTATCTGATTCCGAAGTGTTAACTGGTTCCTATATCAGTCCCAAGTGAACGATGCAGCAGTCGTGGCCACGAGCGGAGTTGCGGCAGAGAGCGCGTGGCTGACGTCCTAAGAACGCCGCGCCGTGCGTGCATGGCGGCGCGCGGCGTAAGTAGGTGGCGCGCACTTTATACTTGTACGACACCACAGGAGGAACCTGAAGTTGAAGGCGGCTTTTAAAGCAGTGAACCACATTCATCTCCAGAGCATTAGTAACAGTCAAGTCACAGCTAGTACGAACCCTCACCACCCCAAAGGATGAGGTCCGTTGTATGAAAAGATATTGATGACAGCTTGGTAGAGAACTTTATGAAGACCGTTACAAACGTGGCTTCAATTCCTATAGCAAAATAATGAAGCTCAGTAAGTGCATCAAAAGTAAACCAAATTGCACGTGACATCTAAATTATGCGTCTAGGAAACGGGGACCAGATGCTCGTTTCAAAGGAAAAGACTGTCACAATTACTAAACACAATTTGATGATGCAAGGAAGTATGGATCTACAGTTCACTATTGACACCTGCAGATGTGGGCACTAGAAGGGGCTAAAATGGTTAGCATAGTCAATTTCACAGCGTCCAATTTCCTTCTCGACCATCTCAAGGCTGAATACGGCTTTTCATCCAAGCATATTACTACATGTGTCACGCGAAAGGACATAGAATACGATAACATTCTACGTCAGAAGGCACAACAGTTTGTGGAGGAAGTGAACATGTTTGTATCAGAGAAGAGTATGGAGAAAGGTAATGTTTGGAACAGTGATCAGAGTCAATTCCAGTATGAAATGTCTTCAGCATCAACACTGTCCTAAAGGGTGAGAAAGCTATAGGCAGTTTGTTGCTGTCTGTTCATAGCTCTAGCCACAGCTACACAACTGATATGGCTCTTTATCAGTGGCAGGCAGACTAGCAAACAAGTTGTACATCTGTTTTCAAGAGACACAAGGTGCTTTCGGTCTAAATGTTTTAAAGAAACTTGAAACAACTTGTCCATTAAACATTCATGATGAGTCAAGCTTAAGTGGAAAAATGACTAAAGAATACATGATAGGTTTTCTAACTTCGGATCTTGGCGAACGCGTAACAAGTGAAAGGAGCCTATTGTTGTGTGATTCCTGGTCGTATCATACAGATCGTACCCTTCTAGAGTTTTCCATCCAAAGATGTTACGCTGAAGATCTTGTCACCGAAAACGATAAAATATTGCCAACACCTTGATGTTTACTTCTTTCGGCAATATAATCTCTATCCCAAAAGGATTACTGATTTTATAATACTACAAGGTGCCATACCCCAAGCGAAGGTATACGATCGTTATTTAATCATGACACTTCACTTTATGATTTACAATCAATTTGGTGCACATACGTGCGCCTTGGTTGCACAGTGGTAGAGTGCCAGACTACAAATCAGAAGGTTGCGGGTTCGCCAGGACCCAGGATTTTTATCTGTCACTTCCTACTTCTTTCACCTCTGGCAGTATTGCTCATGTGAAAAATACCGAGTAGCACCGTGGTTAGGAACCCACGTTAAACTGTAGGTCCCCCTATAACTGGCTGGGTAAGTCGGTTCGAAGATCGGAGGAAGGCAACGGCATACCACCTCCAAACAGGACCATGCCTAGTAAAGCACCGTGGTGTTCAAACCAATCTTCGGATTGTTGACTGCTTTGCCCTTACGTATAAGCGTAAGTTGCAATGAGCTTGGCGAAAGCCAGGCTATGACGTTGACAAACCAACTACATCATTTGAAATTATAATTAGTGTGGCTTTTTATATTGAACTGCGTAAATGCGAAAATGATTTGGAATATTTTACTATAGCTTTAGCGATGTTCAAATGTTTGTAAATCTGAGGGACTTAATTATGTTGGCTATCAGTCCCAAAGCTTACAGACTACTTACACTAATTAAAGTAACTTGCGCTAACGACAACACAAACACCCATGCCCGAGGGAGTTCTCGAACCCCTGACTGCGAACGGCCGCGCGCACTGCAACAGGGCGCCTCAGTGGAGCAGGCCGCGGCGCTCTCGTGTGACGTCAGGCAGAGTAGGGTGCGCGCGCATAACTGACTGGCTCGTTGTTTCGGCATAGTGGGCCGTGCCTATAGAAGAAAGCCTGCTCATCCGTCTGTGACGGCACGCACATAGTCCCACGCCGCCCTGCTCAGACGCAGTGTAGACCGTTCGGTAAAAAAAAGAACCGTAGTTCAAAAATCGTGAAGTGATTGCTTTGTGCCCTTTTAATTCAAGAAACGAAACCATTTCGTCTTTGAAATGACAAAATTGCTTCATTTCCTACTTAAAAATATTTTTAAACGGTTAGGAACAAAATTATGTATATTCATTTGCATGTGGAACTTCTGCAGCAGATACCAGTTATTGTTTCTTCGTGCAATTTTTTTCCGTTTTGCTTAAGACGCTTTCCCGTAATATTAAAGCGTCTTACTCAGTCATTGATGCCAACTTTTCTACACGTTTTCATTCGTTGCTAGCGGAGACTTAAATCGAAAAAAAGTATGGAACTGATATTTTTTTTTTGGTGGAAAGTGAAGGAGAAAACATCCCAACAGAAAAACCGAGTTTGTAATGGCGAGAAATCTTAAAAGCTAAATCTGTTATGCCGTTTCTTTTCTACTCCATGTTCGGCTAAAAACGCTAGGAAAAGCTTTACACTTAAACACAAAGAAAAAAAAAAATAAAGACGCCAGTGAACAAATAGCATACTTTAGAAATATAAGGGAAATACAACTGGTGGAAAATTTTCATATAAATTGCAGTAAAAAGAAGGGAAGAAAACTAATGATGAGGTTATTGTTTTTAACACATAAATCACTACAAGAACCTCCATTCAAACGTTGCACTTGCCAAAGATGAGTATATTTAACTGTTGAAACGAAGTTGTGGCACCCCTACTTCCAAAATTTCTTCTAATTCGTTTTGGCTAAAGCTAACTGCATTAACTGATAGGAAATAAACTATTGATGATGAATGAAAATCTTACTTCTCTGTATCAAATAGTTATGAAGAGAGCGTGGATTTTTATTATTATTTTTTTTAATAATTGAATTGCCTACAATACCAGAAATTAGTAACAGTAAATTTACATTATCCTAATTTTAGTTGTATTGTTTGACATCCATGTAATATTACGAGCAGATGATGTTTATTCAGTGTCTTGTTCATTTCACACTAAGGGTGGCAAGGAATCCTGTACCTGTTGCAAATCAGTTTTACAACAACAATTTATAACATCAATAGTTTCAATCACAAGATGCTATCAATAGTAGTATTTCAGACTTACAATATTCTGCATCATATCCTGTCTGTAGACTTGTTTCACACTCCATGTTATCAGCTTTGTATCAGAGAGTGATTAAAATTTATTATTGTCAAAGAAATGCAACAAGAAACTTATCTGCTGTAAAAAATTAAACTTTATGGTTTATCTGTCAGCAGCACTAAAATGTTCCCCTTGTGTGTGATGTGTAATATGAGTCTTCATACCCACCACCCCACCCAAATCTTGACTGTGTAGTGTTGCACAAAGTCTAGGTTACATTGAACAGTGGAAGTTCAGTTGAGACTTGGTGAAGCCCAAAAACGTCAACACCAAATAATGGTTGTAGATTGCTGTAGGGCATTGCTTAATATTTACAGTTGAACATACTTTTTATCATATAAACTTAAACTAGGCAGTACGATATATTCAAAAAACATTGCTTAGATAATGGACACACACACAAAAAGGGCTCACCTGTAGACGGGATAAGACCTGTGATCGATGAGACATTCTGTTATCTATAATAACTGCAGATTATTTACATCTACAGTACATAAGTATTAAGATATCTCATACACTGTTTTTCTGAGATCTTGATAACGTCATGGGTCAAAGCAGACGAGTGGTATCCCAGTCTACAGTTATGCCACAAGAAGTCCATACCCCAATCTAAACTGTTTGTAACTACAATTTTAGCACAATCTAATGGAAACCTTGAGCATTACTGCATCAGCGGTGTCCAAAATGCCAGCACAGAAAAGGGGGGAAGGGGGGGGGGAGTTAACAAAAAATTGTGAATAAACAAATAATTACCATCAATTTGCATCTCATTTGCACTACACTTATTGAGATGTAGAGAAGTGCAACAACTTAAAAGAAGCTCATTGGCCTAAATTCTATAATGAAAATGCTGTGCCAGTATAGCATTCATTTGGAAGCCGGAGGACATGACATGTAAAACTCTGGTTGTTGTGAAAAGCTGATCCATAATGTAACTAGAGACTGAGATTAGGTTTGGAGATAACATTTTGTTTGTGAGTTGGTGAAGCCAGTGCATGGGAAAGTGCAGAAAACCTGGTTGTGGTAAAGCATGTTATATTAAAATCCAATATTTGAAACTAAAACATTTCTATTTGCTACAAAAATCAGCTGTTCCACCTTCTTAGCTTCCCAATCACATCTTTTGATAGGCATTACCAACATACAAGTCACAGTATGAAAATATGCCACCTTTTCTATTACCCTGTCTTATTTTTCAAAAATTTGATTTCTGATTTTTGGCAGGTTCTTTAATTCATGATCAAGTGCAACCACTATTTAAATATGAGAATGGGAAAAATAAAGAGGCTTTTCTTGGAGATGGTTACAAACACTGAAATAACACAGGCAAGTTTTTACTACATATTTGTTGAGAAAATTGACTATAAAATAAATTTTAAAAAATGCATTCTTTAGATAAGCATGACGGTTTTCATTCTGTTCCTAAATCACATGACTCCCACCCTGCACCTATTATAAATTCAGTTATCAAAAATCTGTTTGATAGGCCTAGACCTTTTACAGAGGCACCTCAGCACAATTGAAGAAGGGGATACCACCCATCAGCTTTGATCTGTGACATCATAGAAATGGAAGTTATCACTGAATAAATGCAGTCAATTTACAATATCTAAAGCAAGCTGTTAAATCCATCTACTGACTGCTTCTCGAAGTACTTCCCCGAATCACCATCTGGTAGCAATTTCTTTCCCATACAAATTCTTTGAACTTTACTATGAATAAGATATGTTATTATTCATCAAAGCTGACATATGGTATCCCAGTCTTCAGTTGTCCTGGTACCTCTATGTTCAGTAAATAATCAAAATAAGTGCAACCTATTTAATGCAACAGACAAGCTGCACAATTCATAAATGAAGTAAATATGAAACTCTGGAAGAAAACACCCAGTAACAGTGAATACTCAACTCTTGGAACATAATTAAATACATAACAAGAACTTTTATGCTCATTGTCAATACATTCATTTCATAGCAATTAAATACTGTGACACAAAATTAGTGATACAGCTTAAATATTCAGGATCAATTAGTTTTTAGAACTTTTTCTTGTAGAAATCAATGCAAGATGAAAGTCTATACAATGAAACGTGTGTAAACATGAAACATTACACACTGTGGAGGTTCGAGTCCTCCCTGGAGCATGGGTGTCTGTGTTTGCCCTTAGGTTAGTTTACCTAGGTTTAAGTAGTTTGTAAGCTACGGACTGATGACCACGCAGTTTGGTCCGATGGATTTACAGACATTTGAAACATTACAATTGCATATATCACTCTGTAGGAATTACGTTCAACTAAGTTGAATAGGTAAACAATGCAAGTTCTATGTATGCAGGCATATTAAATTTAAGCAGAAAGAGTTTGGCCTGTCTTTTTCATCCCAAATTTGTGTATCCCACAGAATATCATCCTTCTGAAAGTGAATGTGGCACACCTGGAAATGAAAATAATGGGAATAGTAGAGCCAGGCATTTTAAGAAAAGTTTCTACAAATATTAATATAGTTATGAGAACATTGCAAGATGTGTCCATGAATGATGATAAGGTCCTCTTTTATAATGTCAATACCTATTATGACTGTTTAACTTCTCTATCTTGAGAGAGAGAGAGAGAGAGAGAGAGAGAGAGAGAGAGAGAGAGAGAGAGAGAGAGAGCCCTGACGGAAGTCACATATTCCATAAAATATATGTTGAATAAAAATAAAAGTAGTGCCTACTTGAATTATGTAGCTATCAAAAACCTGTGTTTCTTGTACATAGGTCCCTAACTATAAGCTATTTCGACTGATTAGCTGCTAGGACCTTCTGTAACTGTGTTTCAATTACTATTACATACACAAAAACTGACTACATATTGAGAGAAAGTTAATTCGTTGCCACTTATGTGCTCTGTAGTAGCTGCACTGCAGGTCTTTGTAATCACTATAGGCCCTTTTAAATTTCTTACATTTTATGGAGGTCAACGGAAATTTTTCAAAGAAAAAATAGCCTAGTTATTTGTGCATTCCAAGTTCCGGGCCTTTCTCAGATTTAAGATTGTTGAGCCATACTTTGACAGTAATAGGGATTTCAAAATCAGGTTTCTACTACAGATACCCTAGTTTCTTCTTTCTCAACAGGTAGTTTACTGAGTGTTCTGCAGCAGAACATCGAAAGGAGTACTACAAGCAGTAATTTCGGAGTGATTTATACTCTGTGTATAGCAATCACACTAACAAAATCTGATTTGTATTATTAGCAAGACTCAGAAGAAATGTAGTGCCATGTGAATGTAAGATAGCTTAATCAACTTGAAACTACCGAATGTCATTCAGTTATCAGATATACCGTACACAATTTTGTACTTACTTCGACTGCTGAATAATGAATTTGCACAAGCTAATGGGGGTGGTTACCGGTACGTAAATAAAATGGATCGCAATAGCCTACGGTTAACAGTCATGACTTTAAACTCTTTCATAAGGTTAAACAAAAACGAAAACTTACCGAACTCTTGAACTTGATGAAGGAGCCAAGTTATCCTGGGAATTCTTGATATCCATTTCTTCTTCTCCGAAAGTTTAAAGGCGGTAACGTTTGGTCCACAGTCGTAATTTCCTCTACATTTCGGCATAGAACAGCGAAACGGCATTTTGTCAGTAGAAGAGAGATCACACATTGTTCTCACATACAGAAATCGTCCAGCGTAGCGGTCACACCGTACACAACACCAATTTACGTAATAAATGCACTCCTGAACGAAAGAATGCTCTATAAACAGCGTGCCCTGCTAATGTTTACAATCTTTCTCAGAGGACTCTAAGCCTCTCACCGCCGCCATGTTGTGACGTCGAGCGCGACGTGCGCAGGCTTTCTTCTATAGGGGGTGCTGGCCGTGCCCCAGCGGCTACCCAGTCAGCTATGCGCGCGCAACCTACTCTGCCTGACGTCACGCAAGTGCGCCGCGGCCTTCTCTCTATATAGGTGATTTTGCTCAGAGCGCACGGCCTTAAGTGAGTTGTGTACATTCTTATTTCCCACTTTGTTTTAACCACTTCATCGAAATCCCGCTATCTGCACCTTCAGGACTAATATAAGCACTTTCAGGTGTGTGGTGCTGCTGTAAATGTGTGTTTTGCGCTATTTTAAGTCAATTATTATAACTTCAGCAGCAGCGCGGTGCAGATTCGCTACGACTGTGTATTCCGTGTTACAAACCTTGTATATAGTTACTAAGTGATCGTAATGACAAAAATAGTTTACTGTACAGGTAGAAATATCACATTTGTTAATACCTGATTAATATATCAATTACGTTCGGTATATAACTATAACAAATTTAACATTATTCCGAAAGTGGACAATAATCATGTGTAATAGACCCACCAGTACTATTATTTCGTCATTCTTGTAGTTCCTGTATCTTGTGCAATTAGTGTCATCTTTTTTCTGTGTTATGTGGAACTTAGTACACATAATTGCCGTCCACGGTGGCCAAGGGGGCTAAGTCGCTCCAGTCACGGTCTGCACGGCCACTATGGTCGGGGGTTCGAATCCCCCCTCGGGCATGGATATTTGTGCCGTCCTAGTTCGTAAGTAGTTCATAAGTAGTTTGTAAGTTTAGGGACTGATGACCCCGTAGTTAAGTCCCATAGACTATACAACCAGTTGAACCTTTTTTGTGCACATAATTACCTCATCAATCATATTATCATCTGTCATGAATGAAAGAGCTTGCGTCTCTGTGCTCACGTCCCTTGCGTTCCTTTTTGTAGCAGGGAAGATTTTTATGATATTCTTTTTCAGTGTTTTGGAATCTGCTTGTATAGCGTTTTTCTCGACAGAGTGGTAACGTCTTCAGTATCAGATTCATTGCGTCTCAAATCTTGTTTGGGATCGTAACTAGGATTTACATTTCAATAATAGTATCCTGTTCATGATCTGATGAGGGATCTAGACAAAAATCACTAAGATCTTCATTACTTGTCGAAAGAAGTCTATTTTCTCATCTGTTAGACCAATACCGCGCCTATGAGAACTGAAGATTAAATTATGTAGTAGAATAACACTCATTTTCGCATTCTGTAAGGCTGAAAAATGGTTAAAAATGAGATTGACGGAATCTGCAGCATGGTTAATCAGGAAAAACTAATTTTAACTGCCATAAATCCATCTGCAATGAAAACTAAACGTAACACAAAACAATTCAAAGCTACTTACATGACAGGCAGCGCGGTACAAATCTGCTACCAGTTAAGCACTCCCTAACAAAACATTCTTTGGCTGAGCACAGCCGTGCACTAGAACCTCATAACCTTCACTGACATTTTTAAGGCCTAATTGAGGAATGGCTAAAGCGAAAACACGGTATCTCAATTATTGCGTCAACAGTGAGCATTTAAGGAAAAGTGGTAGCATATTTGCACCAGCGCTGCCGCTCGAGGGTTAAGCTGAGATTTTCTGGCGCTGCTGATTGAATATGTAATGATACACTGATTACATATAATTTCCTTCATTTGGTATTGCTATCTTGTTATTTTGTTTCTATCTGTTAAAAACGTTACTTGAGCTGCACTGCAACGTTTTGCATTGAAATGACGCACACCATTGTCCTGATTGTCATTATCTGTTATTCCAAGCATGGCTTCGTGCGGTTCCGAGCGTTTGAAGTCAAAGGGTCCCTTGTTAAGCGTTACGCAGTCACGCTTATCGCTGACGTCAGCCGTATCGGTTCGGCTGCGTTATAGCGATGTAGGTTCATTCCTTCGCTGAGCGCCGGCCGAGCAACAGTATAGAAGGCCGCGTTATGTCTCGTCGACGTGTTTATCATCGTTATCGTGTGCGTGTCTACAAACACATTTTGAGTGTTGACATGAAGAGTAGTACTAATGACAGTGCTCTACAAGAGTTATTAAGAGGGGACGTAGGAGAAAATGGACGTGATTACATAATCTTACACAGTTTTCGTTGTTTGAAAGATAACAGAACCAAATTTTCCACTTGAGGTAATTGGACTACATTCTGGAATTTTTTCAATTTTTTTTTCATATTGTGGTAGGTAATTCTTAGTAATCAGATAAATAAAAGTGTGGAACAGTTTTTAATATCACTTTTACACATCTTACAATTTGCAGAATTATATGGAGGCATTTTCTTTTTGGGTTATTTTAAAATCATTTTTGACCAATTTTTCCTATGTCGCCCCCCCCCTTAAGTAAACCCACAGTCTTTCGTGGTTGCAGACTTACTTTCAGCCTGGAAAAATAATCCCACAAAATTGGGGCAAGGGTCTGGTGGCAGCTGCAATGGCCGGTCTTGTGTATTCGTAATCTGGTGCGGACATGTATTTTTGTTTGTGTGAAATACCGATTTCGATAAGTTTAGTCGTACGGTTCGTTGCGAACTAGAGGTGTTCTACATTTGTGGACTGCATTAGTAGTATGGTAGGGACGTGGTTTTGGTAGAAGATAGAATGAACTGTTCTTTCTATCCAAAGATAGCGTTGCGAATGTTAGCGAGTACGAATTCATATTTTTCAAGTAGAAAAATCTGGTGCAACTGCGGTAGAGATCTGCAGTATCACGAAATTAATTTCTTTCCTCTCCAAATATATTTCCTGTGATTTCGCTATATACATTCAGATATCAAAATAAATGTAAGTGTAGTTCATTCGACCTGTGTGCTGTATATAGGAAATGGAGTTTACTATGTGACAAGGCGCCATCTTTTCAACTAAAAGATTTCCAAAACGATTTTTTGGAAATTACTAGTCGAAACATAGGTGTCAAAATTCAAATATACCCACAGATGACGAAGAAATAGAGACAACGCCTAGCATCCTCCCATGCCAATTTATGGTTATGAATTGATTTTTCTTGATTCCCGACGGTACATACGAATTTTTACAAAACATTTTCTGTTCTTTACAAACAATTCCCATTCCCACACCCTTTTACCATGCAATAAAATCGAGGGGATTGACCAGGGGGGGGGGAGGAGATGTAGGACAATCGGCTTCCCATATTCTCACAAATTTTTGAAATTCTCGCCAGTGAAATTAATTACTGTATGAACAATTTTTTTTTTCATGAGCATTTGATGTCGATGTAATTGGGAATTGCAAATACATACATCTTCCGCTGTCACAATCTTGCTGTCCAGCAGTCCACTATAACTGAGTAAGTTTTCTGCAAATCTGAATGATGGGTAGGGGTAAAGGGGGAGGGACCAGGAGGTGAGGGGAATTCCCACCTGGGTTTTCCCAGGAGGGGGAGGGAGATGGGTGATGAGGAGGGTGGGGTCTTTTCGGTTAAAAGTCAATCAACATATTACCCGACGCAGTTAATTGAGACTTAGGGCGCCCCCGGCGGATGAAGTACTGTGGGGCGACATACCGCCCCTTCTTCAAGTGGCGCGACGACGTGTGTAACTGCCGGCGTTGTGACGACTGGCGATGCCACAACACTTCCGTCATCATAAAAGACTTCTGCACCTTTATTTTGACCTGCCGAAATGTAGGCCTTCTCTTACAGCTCTAATTCTTAGTATTTATGCTCTGTGCTCCTTATTATTTGCATTTAAGGATTAGTTGCTTTGTGACATACGTATTCCATGTGTATTTCGATGTCCACATTCTCACCAATCTGCGTTTAGAAAAGTACGAACGTGTACAGTACTTGGAACAGATTCTCATTCTCATTCTCATATTTATTTTAAGAATGGCATGCTGGTTGTCAAATTGAACATATTTCATCACGTTACTATACTCGCAGCACTAAGCTTAACACCAAATTGCCATTCACAGCTTTGATACCACTTTTATCACTTTATGGAAGAACTTGTGGATGTTAGTTCCGAAATCAGAATAACCGAAATGCAGTTTATCGGAAATTTATCCACTTTAGTATTCTAAGGTATGTACAGTGCGACAGATAACACCAGACTGAACTAAATACTTGACCAGAGCCCTAGCAGCCAGTAACTAAACTGTGGCTGCTCAACTGGAACAGGCGTCAGTACAAAGTTTCTGGCAGGAAGAGAAGACTGTCGATCGTGATAACAGTCGCTACAGACCCCCCTCCGACGGGAGTGCGAAGCGTGGCATGAGGATGTGCAAGTTTGTTGTTGGGGTGCGCGAGTCCATCATATAATCTTCATGCCATCGTGTGCGATGTAAGGTCCATCCAATGTGTGAGAGTGGAAAGGGAAAGGGTGGGAATGGAGAAGAAGATTGCAATAAGGAGACGTTGTTCAACAGCAAACTATAGGAGTTGACAGAAGCTCGGATGGGATTGGGGAAGGGGAATGTGTTTGATGGAAGTAGGTCCAGAGATCTGGATGAATGAGAAAGCAGGTAATAGAGGATGAAGATCGTGTTGTCTCGCAAATGGACGGATTGGTCGTCCGGTGGGTAGGCGGATACGTCGACAGCTAAAGTCACCAAGGTGTCTTTGCACTGTGAGGAAATGGTGGGAGAGGTCGATGAACCGACGACTGGTACGGCGGTCGGTGAATCCACGAAACACTTTATTGTTATACTCTGCACATTCACACACACGTCCCCCCCCCCCAGGGGGGCGCACGGTTCTTTCGTGAGTACGTGCATGGCGAGCACGGGGACCCGAGCTAGTGTAGTCTTCCTACCTTCTTTACTTCCCAGACTGCATTTCCGTTACCCCTCCCCTCCTTTCCTATCCTCACTGCTTCCCCTCACCACTGATAACCTCAGTAGTTTAGTCCCCCTATCTCAACCAAACAACCCAATCCCCCTATTCCCTCACACACACGCAGCACTGTTAGGAGTTGTCAGATGCATAGACGGAGTAAACACTCGAGTGGAGTGGTAAGGACAAGTGCACTGTCACACGCGTCACTGAAGGGGGCTCAATCAGTGTGTGGCGCTGAACTCTCATGCAGAGAGGAAGGTGTGAGATCGCTGTCTGGCTTCTCACTAAACACCACCTAAGCGAGGTGGTGTTGGTCACTAACGGAGGCGGGGCTCGCGTGTTCGCGGAACGCTCGTGCGGTGAGGATGGGGAGGCAGCGAAGTGTCGCGCGTTGTTGATGGGGGCGGGACTGACGTCTGCAACCTCGTCAATTATCCATGCTGGGTTCAGCCTGTTCAAGGAGACGACTTGTTCCTTGCCCCGGTGTGTAAGATGTGTGACACAGATGAAGTGCCCTCAGACTTCAAGAAAAATGTTATAATCCCCATTCCAAAGAAATCAGTTGCAGACAGGTGTGAAAACTACAGAACCATCAGTTTAATAAGTCATGGTTGCAAAATATTAACACGAATAATTACAGAAGGATGGAAAAGCTGGTAGAAGCCGACCTCCGGGAAGATCAGTTTGGGTTCAGGAGAAATGTAGGAACACGGGAGGCAATACTCACTTTACTGCTTATCTTAGAAGATAGATTAAGAAAAGGCAAACCTACATTTCTAGCTTTTGTAGATTTGGAGAAGGCTTTTGACAATGTTGATTGGAATAAACTCTTTCAAGTTCTGAAGCAAGCAGGAGTAAAATATAGGGAGCGTAAGGTTATTTACAACTTGTACAAACACCAGACAGCGGTTGTCAGAGCGGCCGGCCGCGATGGCCGAGGGGACTGAGGCGCTCCAGTCACGGTCTGCACGGCCACTACGGTTGGGGGTTCGAATCCCCCCTCGGGCATGGATATTTGTGCCGTCCTAGTTCGTAAGCAGTTCATACTGTACTGTTAATATCAGTGGGAGAGCCAGTTTTGACGGAACTATTCCACTTGGTGTGCTAGATACTAAAGACACTCTATATGCTGGTGTCGGCCGCGGTGGCCGAGCGGTCTGCGGCGTGCCCCCCCCCCCCCCCGCCAATGATGTTTGTGCCGTCTTTAGTATAAGCTAGTTCATAAGTAGTTTGTAAGTTTAGGGACTGATGACCTCGTAGTTAATTCCCATAAGCTATACAAACATTTGAACATTTGCGGTTGTCAGAGTTGAAGGGCATGAAAGGGATGCAGTAGTTGGAGTAAGACAGGGTTGTAGTCTTTCTCCATTGTTATTCAATTTGTTCATTGAGCAAGCTATAAAGGAAAGCAAGGAGAAATTTGGAGAAGGAATTAAAGTTCAGGGTGAAGAATTAAAAACATTGCGTTTTGCCGACGACATAGTAATTCTGTCAGATACGGTAAATGACCTGGAAGAGCAATTGAACGGAATGGACAGTGTGCTGAAAGGTGCATATAAGATGAACATTAACAAGAGCAAAACTAGGGCAATGGAGTGCAGTCTAAGAAAATCAGGTGATGCTCAAGGAATTAGATTAGGTAACGAAGCAATAAAGGAGGTAGATGAGTTTTGTTACTTGGGCAGTAAAATAACAAATGATGGTCGCAGTACAGAGGATATAAAATGCAGAATGGAAATGGGTAGAAAAGCGTTCTTGAAAAAGAGAAATTTGTTAACATCGAATATTGATTTAAGCCGAAGGAAGTGCTTTCTGAAGGCATTTGTATGGAGTGTTGCCTTGTATGAGAGTGAGACATGGACGATAAACAGTGCGGACAGGAAGAGGATTGAGGCTTTTGAAATGTGGTGCTACAGAAGAATGCTGGAGATTAGATGGGTGGATCGCGTAACTAATGAGGAGGTACTGAACAGAATTGGGGAGAAAAGAAATTTCTGGCATACCTTGACTAAAAGAAGGGATTCATTGGTAGGGCACATTCTTAGACATCAAGGAATTGTGAATTTAGCGTTGGAGGGAAGTGTGTGGGGTAAAAACCGCAGAGGAAGATCAAGAGATGGATACAGTAAGCAGATTCAGACAGATGTAGATTGCCGTTCTTATGTGGAGATGAAGAGGCTTGCTTAGGATAGGGTATTGTCGAAAGCTGCATCAAACCAGTCTCCGGACTGAAGACCACAACACAAATAAGAAAAACTAACGTGTTCTGTCCGCAACAAATAATGGGGTAAGTGCCCGAGTAAGGGGGATGCATAATGGGGTGACCTTGTTTTCACGAACCATCGCTTATTCACATGTGACCACGTCTTTATGGACGAAAATATTAGAAGCTGAGTGGACATGTGGGGAGGGGAATGCGTGCGCTAGCGATGTGAGAGCGAACACTCTCGACAAGTGTGGGCGAATGTGAGGAGGAAAGAGGAGGGAGAGGGGAATCCTCGACAAATGGAGAGGGTAGAATTAACAGCTCGCCGTTAAGAACTTCAGCAAGTGAAGTTTGAAGGTCGTTCTTGACAGCAGTGTAGATTCTCAACAGCACCCACAGCAGTTCGTCTGCCCAAGAAGTACTGTGACAAGTGCCACTGGGGGATCAGTGGCAACGAACATGCCGACAGATTAGCCAGGATGGGGGCAGATACTCCATTTATTGGACCGTAACCTGTCCTGACGATCACCAAGGCAAAGATCAAATTGGAGCTACGTAACAGGCTCAGAAGACAGCACATAGAATATTGAACCAAAGTCTATCAACAAAAACATGGCAGGGTGATGATGCCAAAACCATGTTTTAAAAGAAGTTGTGCAATCCTGGGCCTGAAAAGGAGAGAGATAGACTCATAGATGGATTGTTGACAGGCCATGGGAATTTCAAAAAACACCTACATACAATGGGAATAACAGAAGAGGACCCTACATGTAGGATCTGTGATGACGGTCATGAAACTGCATCATATCTAATCTTCGAATGCATTGCATTGGAGAGTAAAAGGCACTGAACATTTGGGACAACCAGACCCGAAGAAATTGTGTTTAATAAAGAACTGGTGAAGGGACTCCTTGCACTGTTCAAGGGCATTGGTTGGCTTTACTAGATATACAGGGAGCGTTACCGCACAATAAACTTAGTTTCGGTAGGGCAGTTGCGGGTTGGACCAAGACTGCTTTGGCTTCCCTGAAAAAATCAAATCAAATCAAATCAAATCACTGTGACAAGTGAGAGCAGCTTTAAGGGTGTAATGCAGAGGAAGGCAACTTCAGGCGGTGTGAGGTGTGAGCAGGAAAAGCAAACCCGTCCATTCGTGTGGTGTCGTATATGCATTGTTGCCTAGATGAACAGGGCTGTGAGTACGGAGCTGGAGAGCTCAGTCAGCAATAGCGCTCTTTACGACAATAAAATGGCGAGTACAAGCAAAATGGAGCAATCGGTTTCTCTTTGAGTGTAGAAAAATCCGTTTCTTTTTTTTCAATACCGTGAAGGTGCAAACTGTTTGCTGTGTAACATAAGTGTACGAGATATATAAAAAAAAGGTAATTTACATCGTCATTATTCTTTGTGCCATGCAAGTGAGTATGGGAAATATGAAGGGGAAGAGCGAGACGCCTGAATATCTGAATTAAAGGAACGTGATGATGTGGCCAGAGTAGCGAAGCGTCTGTCCGTCTGTGCTACAGAAGAGCTCTACATACAGCCAACAAAGTCGTAGCTGTTGAACTTACTCTCTCTGAGGAATTCTGGAAGCTTCTCGTAAGCATCTACATCTACATGAGATACTCTGCAAATCAGTTTTAAGTGCCTGGCAGTTTGAGTCCAGGTTCGAAAATGTAGAAATGCTGTCTATTGTGTTTCAACACCGTTTTAGTGGATGTTAATTTTCCTACCAGGTTTTAAATGGAACTGTTAAATTTACAATGTGACGATTTATTGAAGAACTAATATAAACATCATGAAGGCTTGGCAGATTTTATGAAAACGTTCCTCAAAACAGAAATTCGAGGTTGTATTCCCATGTTTCACGGATATTGCGTATGTTGGGCTCGATGCATGTGTGTGAGCAATTATTTTCTATTATGAAATTAATGCAGTCCTAATACCGAAACACCTTCCAAATCACAACCTAACATGCAGTGTTCGATTAAAAATCTCAAACATTGCATCTTAACATGAAAAATTAACCAAAGAAAAACGAAACGCAAAATGTCGGAAATCGTCTATTTACTTAAACTGTACAGCTTTGTTGTATATTGTAGAGAAAATTGTATTATGTTCCTTTCTACTTGCTTTATGACAGTGCTATATTGCAATGTTCTCATGATATAGAAACGATGTACAATTATCTGTAATCTGAGTATTATGTAATTAAAACAGTATGTTCTATTTCTCCGTGGCAGCAGTGCAGATCGCGTGACGTCACACGGTCAACTCTCCTTCCTTGTGAGCCGGCAGAGCGGCCTGGGCTGACGTCACACCGGCACTGCCTGTCCTCCCCTGGTGTAGTGGAAGCACTCTACAAATCTGTTACTCTGAAGGTGGTAGGCGGTAGTGTGAATTTTCGAGGTGCCATGCAAAGCACAGAGAACCGAGGAAAGAGAAGAGTCGAACTGCCGGCCTTGGCCAGTGGTGATAGCACTTGGGCAGCTAAGACGAGACATCCAACAATTTACGAAAGCCCGTGCCACGGTGTCGGCCAATATGTCATGATGGGGATGGCTTCAACCCAGTGGGTAGAGCAGTTGATGACCAAAAATATGTTTTTGAAACCATTAAAAGGAGGAATAGGGCCGACCAGATCTATACGGGCGTGGCGAAATCTACCCTCAGCGTCTGGACACTTGCCCAAAGCTGGCCGGGATGCATGTGCAGGTCCGGGTACGGCAATCGCACTTTATATTAGGCCACACGAAACAGTCACAAAGCAGATGGGTAGTGTCCCAAATGCTAGGATAAGCGAGGTCATGGACTGAAGAAAAACTGTCTCTGCACCACCTTGTTGGCACAAACGGGGCAGGAGACCAAATACGTGTCTCACAAATGATGGTTGAAGTGGAACCCGGAATAGGGCGGGCCTCGAGTCTGAGAGATGTGATGTTGTCGAGTAATAGGTGTTGGAGTTCTTTGTCTGATTGTTGCACTTGGCTTTGCTGTTCGATGTCAGTCTCGGCAGAAATGGGGGCGAGATGGGATATGTGGTCGGCCACGACGATGTCTGGGCCTTTTAATGGAGCGAACGTCGGTGGTGTACAGGCAGATTGAGTCCATGTGTCGGAATCGACAAGGCGGGGGTTGGAGGGAGAATTACGAATAGTGACCGCAAGGGGGCGGTGGTCGGTATACACAGTTACTCAATATCATTTCAGAAGTGTCGAATAGCCTCATAGATTGCAAAATGTTTGCGGTCGAAAGCAGACCACTTGCGCTGTGCGCGGAACATTTTCTTAGAGACGAAACATAGTGGTTGAGCCTTATTAGCAAGGTGCTTCTTTTTAATAAATTTGATTAATTTAGAAACAATAACGTATGAGATTAGCCTCCAACATTATTTCTTTTTAAATTAGATGATATTGGAAATGTGCTTGTTTGTACTCACATTCCTATCAGTTTCCAGTTATTGTACCCTTGCATATAAGCTGACATTATCGGCAATTCACTGTAGTTACCACGTATATTGTGTATATAATTTAATCTTCTGTTGTGTACACGTACATTGTTATAGTCTGTCGTTATTTGTTGTCCTGTACACATGATGACAATGAAGATGAAAGTAATGAGTTGACGAAATTAGTAATAAAGGATTTATAATATTAACGGCTGAAGGTGTGTGTTGGTCTATTTATATTTTTATGGTGGAGTTATATCCCTTCAGGTATTGCACTTGCCGCAGGGTACCGGTTGCCAAGACAAAGTCCCGTCAGGCTGAGAGCCTGTACATGTCTGGTGGTGGAAGCTGCGAAGCAAATCTGCAGTGTTGTCAAGTGCCGGATAGGAGTGTATGATTTCAGAGATTATTACGCTAAATAATTACATTAATAAAGGAAAAGAAAAGAGAAAATAACTCATCAAACAAAAATTATAGTGAGCAGATATTTATTTCAGTACCTTCGTCGACCTCATCATCACTGGATGTGTCGTCACTGCCTTTACATTGCTCTGAATATGTTCATCTCGAAGTCTTACCTTCGCGAAATCTTCTTCCCCCATACGTTCAGCATGAGAAAAGCATTTCTGCCGATCTTCTATTGCCATCTGTTTATTGGCGCCCTTCAGTAATTGTCTCATGTCTATAATTTTAAAAGTAGAATTCCTGTCTGCTACCTGTCGCTTTGAGCCAACATCAGATAACTGGGATTGCACTGACAGTAATACGTTCGAATGTTCATAAATCTATGGGACTTAACAACTGTGGTTATCAGCCCCTAGGCTAACAAACTACTTAAACTAAGGACAACACACACCTATGCCCAAGGGAGGAGTCGAGCCTCCGACGGGGAGAAACCGTACGCTTCGCAACAAGACGCCTTAAGCTGCGTTTGTAGCCTGCGGTTGCTCTGCGGCGGAGGAATCGCGACGGTTTGGCAGTGCGCTGTTTTTCATTAGGCAGCGTGGGCCCTGTTTATAGGCGCGGTTGGGGCGTCAAAATACCAGCGGCTGCACTTCCAAAACGCTTACATGGCGGCTAAGGCTGTGGTCACAGTGGCTCCGATATCGGTGGGTTTTACCGACGACTGACATCGGCGGAAAACGGCCGATCGTTCCAAATTTGTACTCCTCTTGTTCAAATGTTTGTATAGTCTATGGGACTTAACTATGGGCCGGCCGCGGTGGCCGAGGAGACTGAGGCGCTTCAGTCACGGTCTGCACGGCCACTACGGTCAGGGGTTCGAATCCCCCCTCGGGCATGGATATTTGTGCCGTCCTAGTTCGTAAGTAGTTTGTAAGTTTAGGGACTGATGACCCCGTAGTTAAGTCCCATAAGCTTTACAAACATTTGACCTTTGTTCACAAATTATTCTTACTGGTTCCGGAGTTATTGAACAAGGTGATGAGTGTTCTATGAAGTGACCTGCAAATGTGGTGCTGGCCTACGTGTGCTTCCGCTTTTCAGTGGTTTCTGTGTTTAAAACTATTCTTAATTTCACACTAGTCTTTCACAAATACATTGAATGACTGTCATTGAAGTAACTTCATTTCTTTCGTCATGATCGAATGTTTCTGGGTGGCCTTATACTGTGTTTTTGTGGATTTAAATACAGAAAAACCGTATCCGTTATGTATTTTTATGCTTACCACAACGCATTTCGAGAATTTTTCTTGCCTTCAGTCCATTTGTTTACATAAATACATCGTGACGTTTCCATGTGTGATTTTATTATGCAGTTCTTGCACAGATGTAGTCTTCTTGATGTTATTGTAATGAGGGAAGTCGTAGCATACATAATAAAATCAAGCAACATTTTTACATACTAAATGGGACGTCTGTCTATACTTGCAGGTATTGTGTCTGTTCCATTAAACTAGATATCACAACACAAAAATCGCCACTTAGGCATACACTGGTTTTTGTACACAGGCAGGTCTAAGTTACGATTATTATGTTGCATATTCTGAGTAATGAAAGAGGCACAACACCTTTACCAGACAGAAAAGTTATGGCTTCTAACATTAGGATAAAACACACACCTCAATATTTATTCTGTCCGATTTTCCGAACTTATGTAGCAAACCTAAAAGAGACAACAGAAGTGCAAGTGTGTCAGGAAATCACACATTGAAACGTTGAAAAAGTAGCGTACTTATGTAAACAAATGCACTAGAAGATGTGAATAAATCCTCGAATTTCGTTGTGATGAGCAATAAACTTCTCTAACTGGTGTAGTTTTTCATTATTTAAAGCATGGAGGTTAACTCGTGTATGTCTGCACAACTTCAAATAAATTCAGCAAAACTGTAATATTGCTTGTCAGTGACACCACGAAATATCAAGTATGTAATAGACATTTCTCCTTTTACCGGTACCTCACAAATTCGAAAAGATTGTCTGGGAGTAGCAGTAACTGAGAATAGTACACAATTCTCCGTCACTTTTTTCGTTTCATACAGGTGTAGCTCATTCGTATGCATCCGAAGTCTTTATTAATAACAAAAGCGGCATTGTAGCACTAATTTCGAAGCATAAAAATGTCGGTGAAATCTATTGCACCCCAGGGAATTGAAATCTAATCTATTTCAGACACAGAATTCATTCAAACGTAACATAACTTTCTCCTTTAACCGGACCAAGTGACAAGCTATATCGGCTGCAGTGTGACCACACCATCGGTCGATGTTTTCAGTCGAACTCTGTCGACGGCATCTGACGACGGTCTGTCGGTGCCACTGTGAACACAGCCTAATGATGCTGTTTGGTGCGCCATATGTCTGGTCGCCAGGTGGGAACAGGGTGCTCAACGTCACTGCGGTTGAAACACCTGCTGCGTGAGTGACGAGCGGTGCCTCCGCAAAATCACAGCGGTTGCTCCTCAGCAGAGCAACTGTGGGCTATAAACGCGGCCTTAAAGCAAATGGCCGTTCTTCCGCGGCACATATTGCTTCATGTCCCATTTACTCAACTAGACCATCAAGCTCATATTGCCTATAACTGCTGCTGTGTTTCCTAGCAGTGCAAAGCAAATTCAGTTATCGTGTGTGTAAGATTTTGCTTTTCAGCCATTCCAAATTATCAGCTGTCTTGGAATTTGTGTAGGCAATTTATTCTTCAAGCATGGAACTGCAGCTTGCGGTGTCCATTGACTACCACACATCCTTCTTCCAGGTTTCTAAGGAGATCAGTAAAAAATTCCCTAAACACTACATTATTCACCTCTTTGATAATGAACACCGGTTTTTGATCTCGACGCCAATTCTGCCCCCTCTATTAAACGATATTTTTTCGATCTGGCATGGCAGATTATCAGACATGATCCTTTACCTAACTGGATGTTTAGACCATAGTTTCTTTTATAATCCTGCCAGATAAAACGTTTAGAGTGGTTTTGATTTGCCCAAGGTTCGTCGATGTAAATAATACGTCGAGGACGATTTTCATTCCTTATCTCAAGCACTCTACTGAATTATGAGTCTCTCTTGTGGCTACAGTGCCTTTTCTCTCCATAAAAAATCTCAGATATCTAAACTCAAATTTTCTGATCATTTTATAATAGCTCCAAGGGATAAATAGCGCACAGGGAAAAGGGAGAAAGAATATTTTGTGTGTGTGTGTGTGTGTTTGGGAGGGGGTGGATTGAGTGATCACGTGACGTGCGGAGTACGGGAGACACCTTGAGCCGCCTGGACACATTGAACATTCAGATTTAGGTTTTCCACGATTTACCTAAATCACTCCAGGAAAATGGCGGGATGGTTTCTTCAAAATGACATAGCCGATTTCCTTCCCCTCTTTCTTTCCAAGCATTAATCCTGACTTGCAGGGTCTGCTACTTTGCTGCGTCTCCTCCATAACTTTCGGTCGTTGACATCTTCTTGCCTTAAACCAACAGCGTCCATGTCTTCCCTGATGTTGTCAGACCATCTGTTTGCCGGTCTTCCTCGTGGTCTTGTTCCTCCTGGGCTGATATGGAGTGCTGTTTTCACAACCGAGTTGTCCTGCTTTCTGATGACGTGGCCGTAGCAGCAGAGACAGGCTTCCCTGAGTCTGTATGTGATGGACGCCACACCAAACTTTTGCCGGACTTCTGTATTTTTTACATGATCACATCGGGTCAGCCCCATGGACCAACAAAGCATCTTCATTTCCAACGTATGTAGCATTTGCTCCTGTTGCTTCGTCATATGGCGACACTCAGTCCCATTGATTGCTGCTGGACGTACCATGATTTTGTAAACTTTTGCCTTTACACGTTGAGTCATCTTTTTATCGCAGAGGACTACAGTGACCTGTCACCACTTGACCCAAGCTACACTCACTCTCGTCCGAGTATCGAGGGTTGTGTCACAGTCTGAGGTGGCAACGCACCCTAGGTACTTAAAATGCATGGTCTTCTGCAGGTCTTCTTCCCCGATACTTATGGTTCCTCTAGTTTGGGAACTGCAGTCTTTTAGTCTTCTAGACATTGAGGTGCAGTGAATACTTAGAATGCGGCTACCAAACCAGAGGCAACATAAGTATCGGGGAAGAAGACCTGCAGAAGTCCATGCATTTTTGGTAGTTGGGGTCCGTTGTCACCTCAGACTGTGACACAACTCTCGATACTCGGACGAGTGTAAATGCAGCTTGCGTCAAATGGGGACTGTCACTGCAATCTTCAGCGATAAAAATGTGCCTTAACGTATAAAGGCGAAAGTTTACAAAACCATGCTACGTCCAGCAGCAATCTATGGGACTGAGTGTCGTCCTACCCCATTCTTACCCAAACCTCCGAGTGTAAGCTCCGTCTCTAATGATCATGCTGTCAATTCGATGTTAAAGCCTACGCTTTCTTCCTTCCTTATGTTGGTCCATCAAAAAGAGCGTGGTGTCATCAAGTTTCTAATAGCAGAAAACGTGCTACCAATGGAAACCTTAGGAAAATGAAGCCTGTGTAGGGTGATGATTGTACTGGTATCAGTAATGTGCAATGCTCGGTTGTTTATACTGGTAAAAAAGTAAAGTTAAAGCAGTCGACAATCCGAAGATTGGTTTGAACGCCACAGTGCTTTACTAGGCATGGTCTTGTTTGGAGGTGGTATGCCGTTGCCTTCCTCCGACCTTCGAACTTATACTGATGATGAGGAAATAGTGGCGCCAACATCGACGTGTGTTGCAGAGCTCGGAGTAGACGAATGTGTACAGCACATGACAAGACCTGCTGGTGTCGCTTTGATGAACTTATCAGAGAAACTCGTTGCATAACACTGACAAACCTTTTTGGTTAGTGTGGCAGAAGACAGAAATTTTACTTCGTGTACAAGATCGTATGAATCCTTTTGAAACACCAAGCATTTCAATAATAAGAAATTTCCGTAAGCGATATATAATTCAAACAAAAATACGGTCCCTATGTCCTTAGTACATAGTCTGATGCTCGCCAGATTGAACCTTGTGCAACTGAGGAATCATAGCCTTCAAAACATTGTATTGGACACGGAACGGTCAAAAAGGTGGTGGTCAAATTGAGGCCTATACACAAACTAAAGTTTTGAGCCTGGCGATTCAGGATGAAGTACAGTAAACAAATATGATTGCTTTATCCAGAAACTTTCTCCATGAAATAGTGACTACATTATAAGTGGTTTTCCTTCTGAAACTATATTAATCGTGGCATAAAACCACTCAGTTAATAACATTCAAAAGAAACAACAGTTGAATTGTTACATCAACAGATAGTTGAGGCTACAAGTAAGAGGAATTATATAAATACGTATCAGTTCTTTCTCTTCGAAACACAAGTATTCTTACTGGACAATTTTAAACCATAAAATAAATAAATAAATGAATTTCACCCTTTTTACTAAATAAGTAGCCTACCACATTGATGTATTTCCATAAGGAAACCACTTCCAAAAAAGTTGAAAGTATAGAAATTAATAGTTCTGAATATAGCGTTAATAGGAAGCCAACATTGAAATTATTCTGCTTACTACTCACAACTTCTAAAACTCTCAATGCTCATCTATGAGCACCTGCTGGTTTATCATATACTGTTTACACTAATGATTTTGTCACTACTCTTACTAATATCAGAATTTGGTCTGTAATGTACTTGCCCGCATAATACTTTGGAGTGTATTTTTGCATCACTACATGCATATTTGTAAATTATGACTGTAAGTTTAATTTCTAGCATTTATTGACTTAAAGATTAAGGTTACATCTCTTGTAAATGTATAAAAAGTAATTACATATTAATAATAAAAAATAAAAATACATGTCAGAGTTATAAATATCATTTTTTTACGTAGTAGAGATGTGTGTCTTGTAAGTATTCGAATTTGTGCATGTAGTCAGTACTCCTCACCACGTTTCCATCATATTACGTGAATCTTAGGCCTGTCATTTTCTCAGGTTGAAATTTATATCATTCGTTATTAGAAAAAAGAATACAGCCCATAGATTACTTGTGTAAGATCGTTTTCTGAGCTCCAATACTGATCAACAAAATTTAATAGCACAGTTTTTTCTGATCCTTTTTATTTTTGTTTGGAAGGCTCCAGAACTTCTGCTTCTTTCCAAAGTGTGAAAGATCTTCTTTTGTTTCCGGAAGCTTCTCATTAAATGACTCTGGCACAAATGACATCAAAATCGACATAATGAGGGCCACAGCTGCAAGTACACAGAATACAATATACATTCCAGTGGTTTTCCCCTGCAAAAAAAGAAAGAGGACGGTTAATGTCATTTACCAGCATCTAAATATTAACTATTTATAAACAGTACTGCATTTGATGACATTATAGATAAGCATAAAATTACACACTTGATATTTTGTTGCATACAGGTAATAATGAATGAGGCACTCCACATGTTCAAATGTTTCTAAATCTATCGGACGTAGCTCTGTGGTTATCAGTCTGTAGCCTATAAACTACTTAAACTAAGGTAACCTAACCTAAGAACAACACAGACACCCATGCCTGAGGGTGACTAAAACTGTTCAAATGTTTGTTAAGCTTATGGGACTTAACTACGGGATCATCAGTCCCTAAACTTATCAACTACCTTATACTAAGGACGTCACAAATATCCATGCCCGAGGGGGGATTCGAACCCCCGACCGTAGTGGCCGTGCAGACCGTGACTGAAGCGCCTCAGTCCCCTCGGCCACCGCGGCCGGCGAGGGTGACTCGCACCCACGATGACCAAAGGCCGCGCGCACCGCAGCACGACGCCCCAGTGCGCACGGCTACAGTAATCCGCCGCAGCCCACATGCGTTGAATACACGAATAAAACTACATTGAAAAGGCAAAGAAAGTGGTATACGCTCATCAGTCCTGAGCACACATGGCTAATGTAGCTACTTTTGTGTTGTTTGGTTTATAATAATGCTAAATAATTATTTCAAGTATAGTGGATTTTTGTATAGGTGGTATCATATATGAGACCTCGGAACTTGAGCAGGACAATTATACACACAACTACGTCTATTGTATGTTGCTATCTTACAAGTAAGAAACAGAGAATGTGAGACGTTTAAGATTCACATCATTACATCTTCTCAGCACAATGCAACGTCATCATAATTTATGGAGAGAATGTTAGAGACCGAGAAAACACTGAATTTTTATGAAATACAGTGAAGTTGTTTATCGTGAAGATTGAATTATATTCAATGGTAAGTTGAAAATTTGTGCTCAGCTCTGGGCTTGAACCGGCATATTCCACGTATGAGGCAGATGCTCTAGCCAGTGAGCCAACTGGGACACAGTTGATATCGCAGCTGCAGGGTATGTTTTAACACGATCTCAGCCAAATCCTAATCTTATGGTCTACACCAGTGGTTCTCAATCTTTTTGTATGGTGACCCACAATGTTTCTGGTGTCAATTACATATCTTGGTAGAAGGTTTTTGACTATAGACGTACATCGTTTTCTAGACAGTTTGTAACTCTCAACGCAAGGACTAGTTTTAAGTAGTAGGCCTATTCCTGAAAAAAAAAAAAAAACAAAAGTTTCAATGGTCCTAAAGTGAAATTAGTAGTTCATAAAGCATTTGTCCATAAGAATTATCACTTTAAATAAAGAAATGATAAAATTTGTTACTTTTCCTTGTAGGGTGAAAAATAACAGCATGAAAGAACACATGGGAAGGACATGGTTTCCGTGACTGAAAGATTAATTAAGAGTCAGGAACATCCCCATTAATCGAAGGAAGAGTTTCGTGCGGCAGACGGGCAGCGCCCGCGCAATACGTGGCAAGATGCATTAGACTGCACGGCCATTCCCGCGCGGGGATAATGAGTCTCTAAAATTGATTCCGATGTGATCGGTCTCACAAGAAACTGAAATAGATTTTGGGGCAACTCGACAGTGCACACACCAACACGTAGGTCTCAGGCCTTCATGACGCTTTCTTCAGGGTATCATTCGTCATTTGCTTGTAGCTTCTTCCTTTCTTCATATCTGTTTATGTACCAAACTTACTTATTCCCCTTCGTCTTTTATCTTCTTCAATTCATTATCCAAAGGTCGCGGGTTCGATCCCCATCAGGTCCTAGGATTTTTATCTGTCACTTACCACTTCTTTCACCTCTGGCAGTATTGCTCATGTGAAAAATACCGAGTAGCACCGTGGTTCGGAACCCACGTTAAACTGCAGGTCCCCCTATAACTGGCTGGGTAAGTCAGTTCAAAGGTCGGAGGAAGGCAACGGCATACCACCTCCAAACAGGACCATACCTAGTAAAGCACTGTGGTGTTCAAACCAATCTTCGGATTGTTGACTGCTTTTTTATCCTCTTCAGCAAGACAGTTCCTGTGTAATGTGTGTCCCACCCAAGACGTTTTCCTCTTCCATATCATCCTTTCTTCTTTTACCCTGCTCAACACCTCCACTTTTCTCATTCTGTCGGTCCATTATACTTCCTCCATTCTTCTCTATAGCCAGATTTCAGAACTTTTTGATATTTTTGTTCTTTCTGTCTGACTGTCCTCGTTTGAGAACCACAAAACATTTGGCGAAACTCTTCCGTCGATTAATGGGGATGCTCCTGACTCTTAGTTAATCTTTCAGTCTCCGAAACCATATCCTTCCTATGTGTACTCTGTATCTCACTTCCGTTCTTTCATGCTGTAAATTTTCACCCTGTAAGGAAAAGTAACAAATTTTACCACTTCTTTATTTAAAGTGATAATTCTTAGCTACAAATGCTTTATAAACCAATAATTTCACTTTAGGACCATTGAAACTTTTTTTTTCTTCAGGAATAGGCCTACTACTTAAAACTAGTCCTTGCGTTGAGAGTTACAAACTGTGTAGAAAACGATTTACGTCCGTAATCAAAAAGCTTCTACCAAGATATGTAATTTACACCAGAAACATTGTGGGCCACCATACAAAAAGAGTGAGAACCACTGGTGTAGGCCATAAGCTTAGGATTTGGCTCAGATCGTGTTAAAGTATACCCTGCAGCTTCCACCGTGTCCCATCTGACTTAGTGGATGGGGTATCTGCCTAGTAAGCAGAAGCCACAAGTTCAAGACCCAGTCCGGGAAATAAATTTTAAACTGCCTCAGTGAATTTAATTCAACGTCCACGACGAGGAGTTAAAGCGTTTCTGACATTCTTGATTATATTTCACATTATCTGTAAAGGATCATGGTGTCTGTCATATTTACGTACTTTCCCGGACCAGACAAAAAAAAAAAAAAAAAAAAAACAAAAAAAAAAAAAAAACGCACGCAACACAATAACTTTAATACTAAAAGGAATCAAAATCGATAAAGCTAACATCTGGACTTACGTAAGAAACATGCTTGCAGACCTTGCAATAAAATTCATAGAAATACAAAAAAGATTTGCAAGTATAAAAGAAGATTTTAGGGAAATGAAAGATTTATTGAAAATAAGAGCCATAAGAACTGGTCCCAGAATCAGATTGGCAAATTTATTTGGAATTTATTCCTTATGGCACAGAAGCTTTGACAGTAAAGAAAAAACAGGAGGGATATTATGAAATGCATGAAATCATCATGTTGACTTTTACACTTCTCTGATGTCCTAATTAAATTATTTACTATTTCATTTTACAAGCTGACTCCTAATATTGTGGTTTGAAATTTTTGATTTGCGATATAAGAATACATCAAGAACAAGTACTAAATTTCACTGGTACACAAAGTATGTAAACATGAAATTCATTTATAAAAAGAAGTCCTGAATAAATTGTACAATTTTCAGATACAGTGTCGCTGTGGCACTTTATTGACAGTGGTCCACATCCTGGTGGACTGTCCCCTTTTAGCTGCCTTACGATAGTCCTTTGACCTGCCAGCTGCGCTTCCTTTTATTCTTGGTGACGACGCTACTAAAACTGATCGTGTTTTACGTTTTATCCGTGCAGCTGGGTTTTACCATTTGATCTAAAGGTGGGTCCCTTAGCCTGATCTCTCAGGC
Source organism: Locusta migratoria (assembly GCA_026315105.1). Taxonomy (NCBI): domain Eukaryota; kingdom Metazoa; phylum Arthropoda; class Insecta; order Orthoptera; family Acrididae; genus Locusta; species Locusta migratoria. Next base: position 466,158,468 of record CM048746.1, on the reverse strand, counting down.
ACCCATCTCTCACATATTTTTACCCTTCTTACTTTGTGTTGTCTGACCTGCATTTATTCGTATGTTTTAAAATGTGGCTGGCTCATCCTTTATTATCCTCGTGATCAACCAGCCACAATATTCTGCTGTAACTTTTTAGTCTAAATATGTTTATTTACTCTTTGAGTTTTCTTCTTTGCGAGTCATGAACTCAATGCTCCTCGTCATTGCGTACCCGTTTTGCTTTCTCTTTTGTGTGATTCAATGCTCGTCTTTTTCATCTTGCAATACGCCGCATTAGCTATGCTTGCAACAGGGGACTGATGACCGTTCAGTCTAGTCCCCTCTAAACAATAACAACAACAACAAACCGAACCTGCCAGCCGCGGTGGCCAAGGGGACTGCGGCGCGCCAGTCACGGTCTGCACGGCCACTACGGTCGGGGGTTTGAATCCCCCTCGGGCATGGATATTTGTGCCGTCCTTAGTGTTAGCTAGTCCATAATTAGTTTGTCAGTTATGGGACTGATGACCCCGTAGTTAAATCCCATAAGCTCTACAAACATTTGAACATTTTGAAACTGAATCTGGCTGACGATACCAATTTTTGTGATCGGTACATTCAAACACGAAGTCTGCTAAATACAAGTTTACATCATGGTCCATCTAAGAAAGGAGGCTGCCTGAGTCTAAATTACTTGCTGCTGCATTTCTTTTTAATAAGTAAAGTGAATACGTACCACGTGAGCAAGGTACGGTGGAGCTGTCATAGCACACTGAACAAAGATATATTCAATTGCGATGCCTATTTGTCGTAAACTCGTTGGATGTAATTCCAGGCTCTGTAAGTTTGTGACTGCATACGAGCACTCGGCGCAGAACAGGAGCATCAGCGACAGTGTAATTACAATCCACTGGGTTGAATATGCTGTAAAAGTGTAGCTTCATTGAGATAAAACAATTTTTAATTAATAAAAAAATTGAAATCACCTTGCAAAAACTTTATTTACTTGCCAAGATTGCTGTCTCATACAGATTACTAATTATTGTTGAATCTAGTAATCAATCTGAATAAGTCAACGATGCTGGAAATAAAGTTTTCTTAAAAAGGCTTCAATAAAAATGCTATTAGATGTCTACTACACCAACAACAATGCCAGGTAACCATTACAATTTAAATATGTATTGCAGACTTATTTTCCTCTAAAGATATTTATAACAATTTATGGTAGGAAAAGTGCAAGAAAAGACCTACCTGTTGTTAAGAATATGAGAATGATGCAGAAGAAACTGGCAGCCAGTAGTATGATACACTGTGTTATTCGCCTCCCAAACCTGTTCCCAAAAATGTGAGCCGCAGATGAAGCAGCTAGTTGCAATGATCCTTTTCCAATGAATGCAACGAAAGGATTTGCCCCAAAACTACTGTTGTTAAAGAGTAGGGTATAAATTATAAATCCAGCAGTTGACCTGTGAAACAACACTATTATGATTAAATGTGGGACTTTTAATACACACGTTCATTAAATCGTGATCATAATATTTGCTTCCTATAGATTAGAAAAACCTGGAGATGGAAAATCAATACTCTAAGCAAAATAGAGAAACTGAACTTTGGAAGGAATATATGGAGACGTTATACAAAGGAAATGAACTCGAAGGAGGCAGTTTTATAGAAAGATAAGAGAAAGCAGATTTAAGATAAGGCAGGAAATACGATATTATGAGAAACATTTGCCAGCACAAAAAAAGATGTAAGTCGAAAGTAGTCCCCTGGAGTAGACGTTTTCCCTCTGTACTGTTAATATCAGTGGGAGAGCCAGTTTTGACGGAACTACTCCAATTGGTGTGCTAGATACTAAAGATAGTATCTATGCTGGTGTCGGCCGCGGTGGCCGAGCGGTCTTCGGCATGCCAGTCACGGCCTGCACAGCCGCTGCGGTCGGGAGTTCGAATCGCCCCCCCCCCCCAAGGATGTTTGTGCCGTCTTTAGTATAAGCTAGTTCATAAGTAGTTTGTAAGTTTATGGACTGATAACCCCATAGTTAAGTCCCATAAGCTCTACAAACATTTGAACATTCTCTGCTGGTAAGGTTATAGTGACAGTCTTTTGACGCAATGAGAATAAAATAATGTTCAAATGTTTGTCAATCTAAGGGACCAAACTGCTGAAGTTATTGGTCTCTAGGATAACAAACACAGATGCCCTAGGGAGGACTCGAACGTCAGACGGGTAGCGCCCGCGCAATTCGTGGCAAGATGAATTAGACTGCACGTCCATTCCCGTGCGGGGACAATGAGACTCAAAAACTGATTCCGATGTGATCGGTCTCACATGAAACTGAAATATATTTTGGGGCAACTCGACAGTGCACACACTAACACCTAGGTCTCAGTATTGAAGATCACCTCGCGGGGCTAGGTTGGATGGCAATGCCTCATCTACTCTATAGGCCAGATATGTCACCCAAGGATTTCATTTTGTTTGCGTCACTTCTCTATTTAGGAAACACTTGAAAAATGACGAGAAAGTAGTTCATAGCGTGATATCATGACTACGAGCACATGACTGTAGCGTTTAGCAACAGAAAATATACTGTAACACACAACTTTTGAGTAAGGACATAGAATATGATGGACACAGTGCGAAGAAACCGGATACATAAATGAAGGGTTGGTTCTATTGTCACCAAATTCTAGCTATTAAGAGTAAATATCTGCTGGGGAAATTTGAGGGGGTAATGTTTATGGAAGAATTGTCACAATTAACAGAAACTGTATAATTATATAATACAAGATTTTATATTTTAGGTATAATCTAAACTAATGACACTTCATGCATTACAAAGTAATTAACTTGAAATTTTGCGCCACCTACCTGCTGAGCACAAGTAAAATAGTATTTTTGAGGAGGTTCTTGTTGGTTATGATGGTTCTAATGCCCATGTTCGAAGATCTTCGTTGATGAAGAAAATAAACCTTGTTCCTGATGTCTGTGGATACAGACTTTCCATTTGTGTGCGCTATACGCTCCAGAACCTTGTAAGCTTCCTCTCTGTGCCCTTTATTTATCAACCATCGTGGTGATTCAGGCAAATACCTTCAAAATAAATATGAAAAATATCAAAATTTTCTGTTCGTTACACTTCACTGAATATCATAGCGAAACAAGTAGGAGATATTGAAAGTATTTCATATCATGTTTTATCAAGTAAATTAGTTATTTAAACTCTTTTTATTTCTTCTTAGTCCTACTTGACAGTTTAATATGAAATTATACTTGCTAAGATTAAGTACATAAAACATTTTGATTCAGAAGGTCTAGTGGATAACAATCACGTCTTTATAAATGACCTTTTATTTTCTACCTGATTAAAAAGGACAGCTGTTTTCAAAGTGTTTTAACGACATTATAAGTTGACATAATTACTCAGAGATCACTGTAATTATCAGCTAATTTATTTTTCTTCATATTATACATTATATATTATATAAAAAATCAGTTACAGGCATATAATCCAGTCATAATTTAAATAAAATCAGTATCATCTTAAACAAAAAGGACAGAAATAAGAACGTTATTAAATGAAAGTTAATTAAATGTATTATCCATAACAAAATTTACATATGTCAGCTTATGTAACTGTTGTTATAAATTATCTCTTTTATGTTACAGAAAACCTGATGATGGCAATATAAAGCCGAAATGAGCTCATAGTAAATAAGTAAAGCATAATAATAGCAGTGTGAAAGGTATAAACGTCATTTATAATTATGTCACTCAATGTCATATTTCACACTAGGGCCCCAAAGTAAAGAATTCATGTCTTTTGGAGTGATGAACGAATTACTTGAAGAAACCTTTCTGTAGGGACACTTACCTCCTCATTCGTTTCCCTGTCACATGAAAAAATAATGAGCATACACAACACTGTTTTATATTCACGGTATTCTACACATCCTACAAATTTCAGAAACTTCCTGATGATTACAAATCAACACTGGCCACGTGGGATTAATTTTTAAATACCGATTGCTGCCATATTTATTGACACATTTGAATACCGCACATAAATGCTACACAGGAGATCAACAACAATAGCAGTAATATAATTTTAAAGAAGCTTACAAACTGTAAAATATCTTGTTCCCATATCTCCAATATTTTGCCTTCAACAAATATTTTTCAGATACACTACAAATCCTAGATTAGAGCATACTGTTTCACCATATTCTGAAACTTGTACATTTTGAGAGGCTTGTTTTGGAGATCTGATAACATTTATTCTGTGTTTAGATAACTGATAGCTATATTTCTTTGCTGTAGGAGATATAATGTGATGCCTTATGAACAATACTGTTGGCCCTTACACTGCGACATTAATGGTAATAGTTTATCACAAAATATTACAATTGGTTTAATGTTTGTATAAACTTCTATTTCACTCATCAGTTTTCTGAACGAAGAACTTCTTGTGGAATAAGGCTATGTAAGACGATGAATTCAGTTTCCACAGTGCTCAGAGCAAAGGTCCTCTTCTTCTTACATGACCAGTCCTGCCATTTGTTGAAAGCAGTTTCCAGTGATGGAGTGTCTGTTTTCAGATCACTTTTTCAATTTGCATTTTTATTAATTTACATTTCCCTTTTTACATTTTCCTTTTAAACATCTGAATATTCTCTTAGGTGTCATACAATATTTTTCTCTTGGATCATTACAGAACTTGCATTTGTGGCAAATGCTGTATGTATATGGTCTAGAAGTCTGTGATAAGTACAGTATACTTCTTATAGCTTCCAAACAGAGCAAATTTCCGTTACATTTCCTGTCCTCATCTGTTGTTTGCTGTTGTGCATTATATTTCACTCATGTGGATACAGACTTACAGTTTTGCATAATGACCTTGTCTTAATTTTTTTTATTGTACACAGATATTGAACAATCCATAATTATTCTCTTTTACCACTTTTTAGAATCTTCAAATCTAAGTTCGGTTTAACTTCCCGTAACACATGCAAGTTTAATTATGATTGTAACAGCTTTAATAAATATCATTTTGCTTTTAACTTTTGAATAATAATAATAATAATAATAATAATAATAATAATAATTAAAAAAACAACCATATGGCCATAATTTTTTCTTTGCTTCTTTTATAGTGTATACTTGTATTTGATTTTGATCAGAACATTTCCAATATTGTCAAAGTTTTATGTAAAAGATTTATTCGATGAATATCCAATTTGTCACCTAAAGGCACACTTAGAAGACTTATCGATCTTTCCCTTGATAAGGTCTTTTAACGTCATTAGTTGGTGTCAATCGTATTTCCTCTTTAGTTTTCCATTCAGATAGGCTGTTGTCACATCCATTTCACGAATTAATAGGCCTTCTGTTTCTGCGAGAGCTGAAAGGTATTACCATAATATGTTCTTTCTTTCTGAGAATATCCTTTAACTACTAATCAGGCATTGAATTTTGGCATTGTACTCACAGGATTTTTCATATTGGGTACTCATCAAATTTTTAGTGGCTTTTATTGTCAGGCATGTCAACCCATTCATATAAGTTATTATCAAACATTATTGTAGTTCTCTTTAAATATGCTCTTATCAACTTTAAGAATTGATGTGTACATCATTATCTTTGGTTATTGTTGCAATGCATCCAATCTAATATTACAAGTGGATGCATTTCGGTATTTCACTTTAGGTGACGTCATACCTTGTCAAGGACGTCTACTTTTCATGTAGGAACTTGCATATCGATTGTAGAGAAATATCTTTAGATTTTTTGTTCGCATATCGATTTAGAGTAATATCTTTGGATTTTTTGTTCGCAGGAGGAAAATACATACTATTGTTTATATCGAATATCACAATCCTATTGTAAACCTAACACAAAGAAGCTGTATATGCATACTCTCCTAGTTAAGTCTAGACCTAATAATCCTACCGACAGAAGACATTGCTGTGAATAATAAACTGTTGATGAGAATATTGCCTAACTTTAAAATGATGGTAACTACACGAAATGTACGCTATTGAGACACAAATAAGGCATTAAATTAAATATTTGTCACATAGCTGACAGATGTTTCTGTCAAATAACGAAATTTTCTTAAAAAATAATGTGATATTTTCATTTAATATCCCAATGTTATCATAAAATACATGCCCATCACCTCTAAATTCAGTATCTTTAGTGTACCATAAACGTCTCGATGAATGTTTAGAACTGTTGGGTTTTACAGGAGAACCTGAACAATATTATTAGTGTCATCAGTAACTTAAATTATACAGGTACACTCTTCAGCAGGAAGAAATTAAATGTGCTTCCATCCATTACATAACTATATTGCGGCAACCTCATGTAGGCACATGCTGTTCAGATGATGCTGCCTTTTTCGAAATATATGCCGTGAGTTTAATATTAACTTAAACAGTGTGCATGTAAAAGTCTTTTGCAGTCACCTGTCTGGAAAGTTTTTAATATCGATAATGTGATTGTCGATAATTTTGATGACACCTGGGCTTTTAAAAATATGTATTTTTTACTCGGCAGCACTACTATTAATCCAATCTGATAATACTCACAGCCTGATAAGCATGATGCTTTGCATAACAGGCACATGCACTTGAATTACGTTTTTGCTCCTCCGCTGAAATTTCAAAAGGTTGGAAATCACTGGATCTATTCCATACTCACTCGAGAAACAATAATGATAACTTGCTATGTAAACTGGAAACCAGTCAGAGTTACGAGAGTAGAAGTGTGTGGCAGTGGATTGTTAATTAAAGGAACAAGATGCAAAATAGCAGGAACAATTTTCACCCTCCAACTACTATCACAGGGACAATAATGGTTGACATTACCTGACATCGTAGGTTATGGAGGCGATCTGATAGATTAATTATCTTCAAAAGTAAAAATCCAAGATAGCAATATATTTATTTACTTTACCACGACCGGTTTCAATGGGCTATGCCACCATCATCTGATCATATAAAATTATACAATGTGGTCATTTTATGTTATTTAAAAATGGTGGTTAAGTAGTACTTAGAACATAGCACATAGTCGACATATAAAATACGTAAGTTAAATCATCAACAGCTGTTAATAATGCTTAACATTCCACTTCCAATGTCGTAGCGGCCACAGGAACCACGACACATATTACCGAAAGAAAACATAACCTTCATTAACAATACCTTAGCCTCAATATCGTTAGACTATTAGTGTTAAAAACGGACAAATTTCAGTTAACCAAATATTACAGTACGTGACACATTATCATGAGGAACGTTAAGACGAATACAGTTATTGTAATTGTACCAACAAAAAGCTTAATGTAAGCTTAGGGTTCCGTTGTCACAATCAATAAAAATTTTCTGGGTGTGAGACCGCATTGTCAATCTTCGAAAATCTGCCCGGGTCCAAAGAAACGGCTATCCATTGGTTACCAACTAGAAACAAGTAATAATACCAACAAAGATTACAACGGATGTAATTGAACTGGATGACAGAGTAGAATAATTAAGTTAACAGAGCAACCGTTGTATTTAGTAGTCTAATTTATGATATATATGTGAAAGGAAAATTCGTGCTGATATTCTTTAAGGGATATATTACGCCACATATTAAGAAAATGTAAACTTTTATTACAAGTTGAGTCATATGGCCACAAATCCGTCCTGGAGGTCGTCTTACGTTGCCGTCTGTACTTGGCTCTGAGTGTGGATGATGTTATTTTGCGTTGGGCCCGGTGGTCTTGGGGTAAAGCGCTCTACTGGAAACCGAAGGGTCGCGGGTTTGAAACCCAGCCAGACCTCGGATTTTTTCAGTCAGCAAAGTACCCATCCATCACCTCTCAACGATGTGAGGAGTCGCCAGAAACAACACGTGGTTCGGATTTCACGTTAAGCTGTAGATCCCCTTTCCCCAGTTGGATAACTGGGGTGGGCTAGGGACACGCAAGAAAGACTTGCACCAGACCACACGAAATTATTATGTTATTTAAGCAGCGAACTGCTATGGCGAAGTTTATGCTAGAATTATTGATCTGACAGTGTCAACTATGAATAAAAAAACGTCCCAAGTAATAATATAACTCAATACAAAAGTGTGTGTTGTGCATGAACAATATTGTTCGAACAAAAATTATAAAACACACATTTTGAGGCATATTGCATCGTAGTAATACAGAAAATATTAAATTTTAATATTACACAGCTGAATTCATAGTGTGGGAATGAAAGGGTTATGTCTGCCTGGCTATCGTTTGTCGGCCCAGTTGTTTTTAAACTCTTTTCAGTAAGATTTTAGACAAAAAAGAGAGAGATGCCCCTCTAGTTGTCCAGTATCTTCTTGTCCCATTTCTTGTGTAGTGGCTTCTTTCCAGTCTATGGGTATTTTCTTATTTCTCCAGATATCCGTTATTATCTATTTTAGGCCCACTCCACGTGATCTCTTCAGCACATGTAGCACCATTTCGTGATGCCTTGCTGTTTCTGAGGTTTTTAATTGTGTCTGTTTCTTTTGCTCTGGTGGCTGCATTCTCTAGACTATCCTGACTTTCGTCTCTAGAGCATAAGTACGTTCACTTTACTGTAGGTGCTTCTGCATTTAGCAAATCCTTAAAATACCTAGCTATTTCCTCGTGCACCTCTTTCTCGCTAGTCTTTTATTGTGCCATCTTGTCCTATTTCGAATGGTTCTCTTGCCTCTAAGCCCTTAATTCTGCTCTTCATTTCTCTGAAAAAGACTCTTGATTTGTGTTTCTGATCGTCTTGCTAGCAATTTTTATCATATTCCGAAAATTCGACCAGTCTGTTGCAGCTCTCTGATGGAGAATCTGGTTGTCTTCCAACAACACGGCATTTTCCGACAACACGGCATCACGGAGGGTTGTACGCCCCACACTCAGCGTGGAGGTCGATAACAGGACCTTCGTCGTCCCATTGCTGCTCAACGCCTCGGTGGGTGCTGCCTCCTAACTCCGTGTAGAAAGGAGAAGATCGACTGACCACGCGTCTACACGGCCACCAGTAGAAGTCATTTCAGAGAATGTTTTTTTTTTGTGGTTTTAGGGCGCACAACTGCTAAGGTCATTAGCGCCCAGACAAGAACAGAGATTGGCTAGATCTCGAAAAAAAAAAAAAAAAGAAAAGAAAAAAAAAATGGTAACTGCCAGTTAGAACATCAAGAAAAGGCTAAAAACGAAAGATAAAAGACAATTAAAAGGGTTAAATATCCTTTGATAAGTTGGCCAAGTTGATAAAACGCAAAACTCGAGCAGCTGCTCGTGTGTCATCAGCTAAAATTTCCTCCAGAGTAGACGGAAAGTGAAGGGCTACACGGAGATGATTAAAATTAACACAAGACAGTAAAACATGTCGCACTGTCAGAAGTTCACCGCAGGAGCACAGTGGTGCAGGGTTGGCGGACAGCAAGTGACGGTGGCTGAAACGGCAGTGACCGATCCGCAACCGGGCCAGGATGACTTCCTCTCGCCGAGAGGGGCGTGAGTAGGTCCTCCAACCGGTCGGGATCAGTTTTACAGTTCTCAATTTATTGTTGTACAGTGAAAACCACGCACCGTGCCATGACGACACTTCAGAGAATGGGTCCCCAGGGGTCAAACTAGCGGCTGGATGGGACTTTATACAGAGGGGGCCCGAATGGACTGCGCAGTCCAAGCTAGAAATTCGTCGTACTGCGCATGACGTCACTACCGAAGCACTTGGCGGGAGTTGTAGCGGTAACCCTGTAGTACGTTGTCATTTACAGTGTATGAGCGGGAACGTTTCGTTTCGGTTATTCGTGTGTTTTACGACAGAAAATTCGATGCTTCTGTTTACTATGTGAATGATTTCTTTGAAATTTTTAATTATCGCAGAATCGTCGACAAAAAGACTTTAGCGAGTTCCTATGGAACAAACGAGTAGCTCCAAAATATAATTCTCAGCAAAATGTATTTGTGCTGTGAAACAATGCTGATTGGAAACAGAAGGCAGCAGTTACAATTTCAGAAACGACTCTTAATGTCAATTAATTCTTTATTTGGACTTCATTATGACCTTTTGTCACTAGGCATTAAGTATATATTAACAGCAGAGCTGAACTAGGACTGCCTTGAAAATTTTTTTTCCCAGATTGGCCATTTCTATCAGCATCCTCGCCCTAAAGAAGTAAAACATCTGCTGCGTTTGTTGCTCGTGGGAAAGAATGCCCAAGACATCCCACTGTCTAATACTTCGTCTGTGATACAAAAAGAAGATTCAAAACAATTCCTGTCGTCTGCTGTGTGGAATTTTGCCGGATACGTCTGAAGCAATGTCCATGTCAGATGGAGAAGCAGGGATTCAGGACTTATGTTTTAGTTGTAAGGCTACTGCACCGTCAGCTGTGATATGTTGAATGCCCAGCTGAAGGGTACAGATATCTGGCAGGCTACATTGCACGCCATGCTGCGAAATATGACACCTCTCTGGGGGCGTCACCTAATGAACTACTTCCTCCTCGTCCTCCAAAACACCTAACATAAAACGGGTGGATAACATTTTTATCCCGAGGAGGTTTGTTAGTGCCGTCTGACGGGTGGATGCGACAGATCTCACAGTTTGAGCTGTTGTTCAACGAGATTAACGGAAGTGACATACTTTAAAAGAAAAAATATTTCTAAGAGATTAGCCGACGTAATTTCGCAGGAATATCCTCACGTGGCGCCGGAGGTCATGAAAATATTCTTTCGGACCCGAATTTTTATCCGAGTGCGCTACCTGAACGTGAAGCTGAAGAGAGAGAAAGCAGCGGCAGAGCGCACAGTATCAGTGACCACACCTCACGCGTTACCAGAGCATCAACCACGAGCATCCAGCAAGTGGACGCCAAATACCGAGAGTGCCGCCGGAAGTAGATTGCCGGAAGTTCCATCGTATTGAGGCGGAATTAGCAGCACACCAACTGCTGGGATGGAAACCATGCTGTATATGCCCCCATTACACCTTTGGGTCAAGATGGAGGCAGCGGCTGGTGCATACAGACTCAAAGGTTGGGGAAATGCCAGCCGACTATATTATAACCCCATACTGCTTCAGCAAGCATTTCAACATAACAATTGGAAGTAGGGAGCAATGGGAGAAAATAGTTCGACACCGTACGGGGGATGTTGTCTGGTCCACTGACGGGTCAAAATCCGACCAAGGTGTTGGGGCCGGGGTATATGGGGTGCAGCCAAGACTGGAGGGCGTCATCTCTCTAGGAAAACTGGCCTCAGTATTCCAGGCCGAAATCACTGCCATCAGGGCGTGTGTAGAGGAGAATTTGGGTAGGTGCTACAAAGATCGTAGCATCTATATCTATTCAGACAGCCAGGCAGTCCTGAGATCACTGGCAGCTCCTGCAACAAGGTCTAAAATTGTTGCAGAATGTCACAGGGTTCTGGTGGACTAGGGGAAAGAAATAGAGTAAACCTATTGTGGGTCCCTGGCCACTTGGTGATCAGTGGCAACGAATATGCCGACAGATTAGTCAGGATGGGGGCAGAGACTCCATTTATTGGACCGGAACCTGTCCTGACAATCACCAAGGCAATGATCAAATTGGAGCTACGTAACTGGCTCAGAAGACAGCACGTAGAATATTGGACCAAAGTCTACCAACAAAAACATGGCAAGGTAATGATGCCAAAACCATGTTTTAAAAGAAACTCTGCAATCCTGGGCCTGAACAGGAGAGAGATTAGACTCATGGTTGGATTGCTGACAGGCCATGGGAATTTCAAAAAACACCTCCATACAATGGGAACAACAGAAGAGGACCCTAAATGTAGGATCTGTGATGACGGTGATGAAACTGCATCACATCTAATCTTCGAATGCATTGCATCGGAGAGTAAAAGGCACAGAACATTTGGGACAACTAGACCCGAAGAAACTGTGTCTAATAAAGAACTGGTAAAGGGACTTCTTGCTCTGCTCAAGGGCATTGGTTGGCTTTACTAGATAAACAGGGAGCAATACCGCACAATAAACCCTAGTTTCTGCCGTGCGCAGTGGCCGAGGGGACTGAGGCGCTCCAGTCACGGTCTGTACGGCCACTACGGTCGGGGGTTCGAATCCCCCCTCGGGCATGGATATTTGTGCCGTCCTTAGTCTTAGCTAGTTCATAAGTAGTTTGTAAGCTTAGGGACTGATGACCCTGTAGTTAAGTCCCATAAGTTCTACAAACATTTGAACATTTTTAGTCACCCTCAGGCATGGGTGTCTGTGTTTGAACTTAGTTTCGGTGCGGGCAGTGGCGGGCTAGACCAAGACTGTTTTGGCTTCCCTGGAAAAATCAAATCAAATCAAATCAATCCGTCGTATTGTATCTGTGGTCATGTGCAGAAGTGTATGCGGTCTCTACTTTGCAGACGACGTGTGAAATGCAAATCATGACAATATACCGTTTTAAGGCGATAGTACATTGAAGAATTATCACAAACGCTTCACCTTAGTTCATTAAATGTCAATGAAAAACAAATATCTATCAATGATGCAATAACGATGAAACCGAAAGCAAGACATATGAATAGAAATCTTATCACTACAAGCATGATAACAGTCTGTGGTTATATGTGTTAGATCGTAATCTGCACTATGGAAAATTTTTGGTGCAAGTCCTGTGAGAACTGAAATATTTTATCTTTCGTTACCGAATCTGGGACCATAATCTTAATGTACTACAAGTCTGCTATACAGTATTCGGCAGTTTTTTCCGAATACTTTGCGATATCAAAGTGTCTCGTTATGCAGGAACCTAACAGTACAGGTTAAATTTGTGCGACTGAAACGAATGTTATTTACATTCTCCCTTCTCACTAAGACGACGCTGGCGATCTATTACGGAATATGTTGCGATTTTCGAGTTTCTATTACGGTAGTAACCTAAGAAGAAAGTTTAAATCACTGCAGCTGAAATAAGTAACATGCAGGTGACATTTAAATTCTGCCTTTTTTTTTAAAAAGCTGGCTGTCGATTTCCGAGTGTGTAATCAGGCCGAAACATTGGAAAACACCTTTAGTTACTGTCAGTGAAACGAGAACAGTACCATCAACATTTATATTATTCCTTGTAGCTATTAGGAGTCTACCAGATCATTTATAAAAATGATATAATTTCTTTTAAGGACATAAGATTGTCATCAACTATTTGTAATTCACAGTTACGATTTCTGACGAAAAGTCCATTTTCATGTGCCACATAACAATTTTAAATTATCAGACATGCCTGAGAAACATGTCATCATCACATCGCCGTACATTTAGTTTCACAAAAACAGGTTGTCAAGTTCCATAATTGAACGCATATCGAAAATTTACTGCATCAGTGCACGGAAATGAGACATTACAGAAAAGTAAAACCTATTCCGCGGTCAACATACTAATAAGATCCTGGTTTACTTTCCTTTACAAATCACATAGCATCACAATATACTGTAATAGCCTACATGCTGGAACCATAAGTGAGAATTTAAAAACAACTGATGACAGGTACCTGGCATTCCCTTGAGAGAAAAAGTTTGCAGTTTATTTCCGAATAAGCTGCGATGTACGAGTTTGTGATTAGGTATGAACCTAACATCGTCTGCGAGTGAAACGAGTTGCAACAAAATTCATATTCGTGCATATCACACAAATCGTCTGTTTATTTACGTGTATATTGTGATCATAGCGTCGATAGCGTCGACTGCCATAATTCGACCATAGACTTAGCAATTCGACCACAAAACTCGATAGTGACCCTCAATTCACCCTCTGCTTACTTCCAGCGGCACTCTCGTCATTTAGCGCCGAGTGCATCCAGAAACGTCAGCGAAAATCCTGAACACTGCAGTAAATCAACGACTAGCTGAGGCTGGCATGTATCTGAGAACTGTATTTCTCATTGACAGACAGATGTTGGTTTCACCATTCTTTCCTTAGCGTCATAGGTGCTCACAGGTATCACACAAATAGACTGAACGTGTACTAACGCGGCGCATCCTGCAGTACATGCAAACATACCTACATATACACATTCAGTTTTATTGATATAGATTACAACATCAAATTTCGTTTTTCTTTTACAGTTGAAAGAAAGTGACATATTTCGTTAAACTTAATATTTGTAAATTCGCTTAAACGTATGTATCTGATATTCTTACCTTTGAAGCAGAAGTGGTATAAAACATGGAACAGCCGCAACCAGAATGAAGTGAATCCAGTTCTTGAGAAACCAGGCCACTAATGCTATGGCAATTACACCAAAGCAGAAAGACACGTTGGCCACAAAATTGACAGATGAACGATGTTTGATAGCGGTTAATTCGACTCCTAGAAAAAAATTGAACTTTTAAGTGTGACAGATTTGGTATTTTGATGTCTTTCATTCATAACGCATAGCCAAGTGGGAATTTCCGCTCGGTTTGGGGTGCCATGTTACGAATTGGGCAACCGCTCCCGCCAAAGATTCGAGTCTTCTTTGTAATTCTAACGACCGATGACCTTATCAATTTTGTCCCTTAGGTTTCAAAACATTTGAACTTTAAATACAATCAGTGATGATTCAATATTCTAACATAGGACATGAAGTAAAATAAAGATCAGGAAAAGAGTCTTACCTTACTGTAGAATCACTTGTGAAAATTTGACATAAACTATAACCTCAGTTATTTCCAGCCAAGGTATTATGTGTCAAAAATTAATTACTGTATTGAAAGACAACTCTAGTCACGTGCTATATTCAAAAGTTTGCATTTAAAACTCTTGGTTTCAGCAGAACATCTTCGTTTGAGTATTGCACTTCCACCCCGAGTCTTCAGTTGTTTATGGGGAATAATTCTATCTCTGTTTTACCCTTTAAATTAGAAACGTATCATACTGCCACTCCCCAGCTAACAATTTCTTTGTTACTAGCTGAATCGGGCCCACAATGCTGTGGCTTGTTCCAGGCTAAGTAGAAAAGAAATAATGTGAATTGATTGTACATCCTACATTCCCTGCGCCCCTTATCTCTGTCGCCATTTCTCTGTCCATCTCTTCCGTCCGCCTCTCCCTTCCATCTGCTTTACCTCCTTTTCCTGTCATCTCCTCCTCCCTCTCCCCATGTCCTCGCCATCTCTATGCAAATCTGAGTCCTTACCCCTCTTTCTTTGCGTATCCATCTCCTCCCTTTCCATCTCCTCCTGCCTCCACTTTTTCCGTTATCTCCTATTGACCTTATTACAACTCTGTCTAACCAAGGGACCAAAATCTTATATCTACAAAAGTTCTTAACCGACTGTTTTGGAATTTTGACACAGTGTTGAAATATGCGCCTTTGGCTATGTACCTAATTTTTAAACATCTATCAATTATGAATGTATATAAATTTTATAATGGTAAACATCGTTATGAAAATGTTAGAAGTTACACATAGGTAAAACTCTCCTATATAAACTCTCCTATAATAATAATGTTGCAAAAAAATTCAAAGCTATCGGCCAATAACTTTTGGGGTAGCGATTTTGAATAAACGAACATTTCTGTTTTATTTATATACGTAACATAGCGTCGGACAATAAGATCAAAGTTATATGCAGAATTAGAGTTATTTAATTTCTCTTATGTTCGGTTTTATTTGTAAAAACAAATGATTGTGTTATATACTGCAGCAAAGCCATGGGCAAGTTTGTAGTCTCCTGTTTTTCTTCCATAGCGTGCAGACGCGTCTTTATTTTATCCAGATATAGAGGAAGTATCGACGAATATTGAAGTTCTGCAGAACGTATAAACTTTAGTGAAAATGTAATGTGTTTCTTACAAACACATGAAGTGACCCCTCCCATTTATGTCTGAAAAATTATACCCTCCATAAGGCCACAGAAGGCCGTTTGGCAACGAACATTGCTTTAAGTTTTCGTTGACGCGTTCACAAATATCTAGTAGGGTACCGTTAGTAACCATTTTATGATTCAGTTGCCATGCAAATAGATAACTTTTTGAGGAAACTTCATTCAGCAGAGTAGTCGTTTCTCCGGATTTGCTATGTCATACCATCTTGTTGAAACTAAAAATCAGTTTTATCAATAATATTGTGGAAATATCAGAAGGTAGGCTGTTATTGTGAGAGTATTCTTATACCGAAACTACATGTAAATAAATTATAATTTATAAAATATTAATTTAGAAATACTGGCACCTACAATCATTTACTATAATGGCAACAGGCAATCAGATAGCATCTTTTGCTAAAGCTACACACTTTTTCCACGGAAGAGACCTGAAGCAACCTGTTCCCATCTTCAGCTTTCCCGCACCACTGTTGTCGTCATAGGAAACTACGAGAAATCTCCATCTATACGACGCCTAACAAAGAATCAAAATAGGTGCTGCAAAAGCCGTAACCATCACATTGTCATGCACGATAGCAATGTTTTCTTGTGTTCGAACTGCACGCTGTGTCCTGTTTTAATAATGTCTGAAACACAACCCGTGGTCTCAAACTTTCTGATCAACTTCAAACTAATGATTTCAAAATATCCATCTCGGGTACGAACTGCAGCTGTAGCATAAATTGATGGTTTATTTTCGTTAAAAGAAATGCGACCAGCTGCCTTTATGGATTTTTTTTTATTAATCTAGAGCTAGTTTTCGAGCCACCGCAGGCTCATCTTCAGTGGATACTTTACAGGAACATTTATCTGTCGCTTAGTGTAGGTTTACGCTGTCATTGTGGTTCTGGTAACCTAACTGAACTTCAGGAATCGAGGACAGAATAAATTGGAATTAAACGTATTGTAATTTTATGTACTTACTGTAATTCCGATTTATTCTGTTATCGATTACTAAAGTTTAGTTATGTTACCAGAGTCACCATGACAGCGTGAAAGTACACTTAGCGGAAGATAAATGTTTCTGTAAAGTATCCACTGAAGATGACCCTGAAGTGGCTCGGACACTACTTCTGGATTAATAAAAAACATCCATAAAGGCAGCTGGTTGCATTTCTTTTAACGAAAATAAACCATCACTTGAAACTGATGATTTGTTTGGAGCAGCATTACTTTCGAGTGTAACACGCAATTCACAAACATTTGTTCAAAATGTTTCAAATGTTTGTAAATTCTATCGGACCAAACTGCGTGGTCATCAGTCCGTAACTTACAGACTACTTAAACCTATGTAAACTAACCTAAGGACAAACACACACACCCATGCCCCAGGGAGGACTCAAGCCTCCACGGTCTGCACGGCCACTACGGTCGGGGGTTTGAATCCCCCGTCGGGAATGGATATTTGTGCCGTTCTTAGTCTTAGTTAGTTCATATGTAGTTTGTAAGTTTAGGGACTGATGACCCCGTAGTTAAGTCCCATAGACTATACAAACATTTGAATTTGAACATCCACGGCGAGCAACCGCGCGCTCCACAGCGAGACGCTTTAGACCGCTCGGCTACTCCATCGCGGCACAAACATTTGCACTGGGACTTTCACTGTTTTTGGAATAATGTTTTATGACTTGGACGGCGCATTGCACAGTTGGCATCTGCTCCAAGACGAAAATAAACATCAAACAACTATGCTTACCACACGCAAGCTACTAGGCCACTAATGAGAAGGATCGCAGCTAACGAACATGGTAAAACTACGGCCTGAAAACTGTCTTTTATAACAAAACGGCACAAAATTCAAATTCATCCTTCCTTACCAGCCACCCTCTAGAAGTATTGTCAGGTTCATTTAAGAATTAAACTTATTGCATTTTACATAGTGTTTTAAGAGTCATTTCAAAAATCCTGTCTTTAGAACATATAATAAAAAATTGGCGAATTTTCTCTTAGATTTAAAAACATTGCTGAACTTCTTACCACACTTCTTACCACACTTGTCTAAAATGGCTGTAAGAACAAACGTGAGGAAAATCCAGGACGAGTTCCGCTCACTATCTTCAGTAAAATGGCTTCTGAGGAATTATCTTTTTCAAGTTTCAAATGTTTATAATTCTAAGGTTCCAAGCTGCTGGGGTCATCGGTCCCTAGACATACAAACTACTTAACTAACTTATGCTAAGAACTACACACCCACTCACGCGCGAAAAGGACCCGAAACTCCGACGGGGAACAGCCGCTCAATCCGTGGTAATACTGTTTAGACGGCATGGCCATTATGGCGCAGGTTTTCAAGCTCGCTGTAGTCAAATTATTTATTAACCTTTTTAAATATTAAGAGATGTATTAAAAAATCAACGGTACAAACTCAGTGTAGGTCGATTTGTTGGTTTTAATTAGTATTTATAATTACAGCCCTTCAGGTTCAGCTTCTGACATAAATGAACAGCGTCGGATATCCGGTGTCGCTCTAGAAGACCTCCTTGTAAGCACTGTCCTCCATGGGATAATATCATCTGTCATGCTCCAACATGTGCTGTGTGAAAACACCGCGTCATGAATGATTTTTATTGTTTCTTCGCTACTAACTATTTGTAACATATTTCGTAGACAGTTTCCAAATACACTCTGAATGCAGCTACTGCACTCCTCGCTGCGGAGCGCGCGGTTGCTCGACGTCGGAGGTTCGAATCCTCCCTGGGGCATGGGTGTGTGTGTGTGTGTGTTGTCCTTAGGTTAGTTTACCTTAGTTTAAGTAGTTTGTAAGCTTCGGACTGATGACCAAGCAGTTTGGTGCGATAGATTTATAAACATTTGAACATATTGAGCTACTGCATTGTGTCAGTCTACGACACTTGGTTCAGGGGATATGGGGTAATGAACACTGGGATGCGAAGGAAACAGCTGCATAACACCTCATGATTTTATTTATTACTGCATTACTACTTCTTCTCTTCACAACACATTTTCGACACAGTACATACACTGGGGCCGGCCGCGCTGGCCGAGGAGACTGCGGCGCGTCAGTCACGGTCTACACGGCCACTACGGTCGGGGGTTCGAATCCCCCCTCGGGCATGGATATGTGTGCCGTCCTTAGTATTAGCTAGTTCATAAGTAGTTTGTAAGTTTACGGACTGATAACCCCTTAGTAAAGTCCCATAAGCTATACAAACATTTGAACATTTTTATACACTGGACAAAACAATTAGGGGATCAGTTGACATATCTTGGATCGGAAGTATTGTCATCGGCAGAATGAAATAAAATGGTTTCTGTCGGTTCTACGGTGTGGAGACAACAGCATTACGGCAACCGAGATTGTAATAATAAAAGAAAGTTGCTGCAGAGGTGGTTGGTGATGACTTGTGTTTACTCTATCAAACGAATTTTAAAAAGCAGTTGGGTTCAGATAGTGTAATGAGCAGGTAGTGCAATTCAACAAAAACGTGGCTTACCCGATGCTATGGCATGGAGAGCCATACGAAGATTTGGTGCGGGACATAGGAAGGTTGCTGCAGCTATTGCAATGTCCCAAAGCGTAAGTCCAGGACCTATATGCGATGTGACACAAAAAGAACCGTTAAAAGACGGCAACATCAGAAAGAGATGACCATTATCTCCAGTTAACAGCCCGACGAGACAGGAGGCTGAACGCAACTCAGCTGCAACGCACCTCAAGGCAGCAACAGGCCGCGCAGTATCAACACAAAATGATCGAAATCACCTTCGGGAATGGGGAAGTTCGAAGGCCTAAGGTGTGGTGTCACACAAGTCTAAAGTGCGCGACACCTACTTTCGCCGCGCGCCACCATGCACGCACGGCGCAGCGTTCTTACAACGTCAGCCACGAGCGCCCTCTGCTGCAATCCCGCTCGTGGCCACCACTGAACGACATCGTTCACTTGCGACTGAGATAGGAACCAGTTAACACTTTGGAATCTGATAGGCACCAGTGAAGACTTGGCTATCGGATAGGCACTAGGAATTATCAGTGGGCAGGCCTCTATATAATCCATGTATCAGCATTCTACAGTCAAGAACTATGTAAAAGTTAAGTATTACTAAGTCTCTAAGAAATATATATCTCGTTCTAATTTACTCTAGTGTTTCTAGTTTCTGCTGTCCCACTGGCTGCTCACCTCCGTACCTGCACAAGCGTGCTACCTTTATTCCTGTGTCGGTCTTCCTACTCGGCCACCAACACCTACGACGGAAACGAGACACCAAAGCGGCGACGAAGCTGGGACACAAAAGTGGTGACGAGGATGGGGTACAAAAGTGGCTACGAGGAGTGATAGAAGAACCGTTGACCAGCCTGCTTGCAGCAGCCAGACAGCAGCAGTCGGAGCACGCAGAAATTGCTCCCGCCCACCCATCCTTATTATAAGATTTTTGGGGGAACATTTTCAGTTACGTGTTTTGTGGACTGTACTTTGTTGCATTTGTGTTTTGTTATAATTTACTTGTATGCGCGGCGCCTAATCGGTCAGCATGGCCACTACCCCGGACCCAAACTTAATGGAAATTATTCAGTTACAGACGGCGCAAATCACCCAGCTACTCCAAGCGGTGTCCCAGCTAATGGCGCAAGCAGCTAACCAACAACAACAGCCGCCGCTTCAGTAGCCCACACCTGCCGCCGCAACACTTCCTACGTTTCGCCAGTACAACGAACGTGAGGAAGAATGGAGCGACTATTTCGTGCAGTTTCAAGAACTCGTCACGGCTCATCAACTAACAGATCTGACAGTCAAACATTTCTTTCTCGCCGTAGTTGGCACCAAGACTTTCGTATTACTGCAGAAACGTTTCCCCAACGCATCTCCTCGTGATCTAGACTTTGAACAAATAGTAGATGCACTGAATGCGCATTATGATAGAAAAGTTCTCGTAGCCGCGACGCGGTACCGATTTTTCAGACTAAAAAAAATTACCTGAGCAGTCACACCAGGAATGGATCACGGAACTGAAGGGCTTAACCCGCAAATGTAAATTTACTTGCTCTTGTGGCCTTTCTTATAGTGATGTGATGTTAAGAGATGCGATTACGCAGAACATTCAGGACCCCAGAATTAGGGCAGCAATCCCTCATTAGACAGTGTACTGCAGCTTATAGAAGCGCATGATACTTTTGACTTAGCAGATGTAGAAATGCAAAGCCACAGTGTTAATGCAGTGCGCCACAACGGAAGCTTTCCTAGCCGTAGTTTTCAGTGTAGCCCTAGTGATTCTTATAATTCTAAATGCCGTGCTGAACAGACAGTGAACAGTAGCCAGTGTAAAAGTGCGACACAAAGGTCGCCCTGTCGTGTTAGAAACTGTAATTTGAATAACGGGTGCCAACGCTCATTTCAGAAAAATGTACGTAAATCTTGTCCCCAGTGTGTATCACGCCACAAGCGTGTGCATTGCCCTAGTTGCAACGCAACCTGTTATCAATGTGGCAAATCGGGACATGTGCAGTCTGTGTGTATGCAAAGTAAAAATTCAAAGAACAGTAACGTTAGAAACAGTGCTTCGCAGAGTGAGAGAACAATTCATTCTGTCATTGTTATAGACGCTGTGGAATTGAACAGTGCTTTAGTTGGTTCTCAAATGCAAGACAATTTTTCTGCGCCTACGGCAAAACTATGTAGTGAGCCACATAGCAAGCGTCGTCGAGCGCGTAAATCTGTGCAACGGAATAGGGTTTGGGACAAGCAAAATGACTATGTACAGTGCAATCCTGTAGTGAACCTAGTGCCTTCTGCAACTTCTCCTTCTAAAAGTGCCCAGTACTGTATAGTTAGTGACAATAGACTTGGTGTAGCTACTCAAAAGTTTAGTGCAGTAGTTAGTGAATCTGCAGTAGCCTCGCAATGCGCGGACGCCGATCCGGCGGTAGTGCCATCTAGTGACAGTGTTGTTAATCCGCTGCGTGCCGAGTCTGTGCCGCTTACTTCACTACGCGTCCTGCGCATGCGCTGCAAACAAGATGTATTAGAACTTGCCCACATTCGCGCACCGGTCGTGCGCCAGACGCACAAACTCTTTGTTACTCTCTCTATCGAAAATAAGACTGTGCAATTTCAGCTTGATACAGGTTCCGCTGTCACATTAATTAATAAAGACACTTATGAACTTCTGGGCTCGCCAAAATTGTCGCCCTCTCAACAAGTGTTAATAGCGTACACAGGTCAAAATATTCCCGTGCTAGGAACGTGTAGCCTGCCTGCCTCTTTTCAAGGTGTAACAAAAACAGTTTCTTTTGTAGTTCTTCAGGCCAAATCTACACAGAACATTTTTGGACTGAATGCATTCGATTTTTTTGGCTTATCAATTCAAATAGATGAGCTTCAAATTTCGTCAGTAGTACCTCAGGACAAAATAAATGCATTGTGTGAAAAATATAGTGACTTGTTTTCGCCGGAACTAGGTTGTGCAAAAGACTTCGTGGCACATGTAACATTAAAATAATCTGCAGTTCCAAAATTTCGTAAAGCTGGACCAGTGTCTATCGCAATGCATGATACAGTTGCCGAAGAACTTAAACGTTGGCAAGATAGTGGGATGATTTCTCCTGTTTCTGCGAGTCAGTGGGCCTCGCCTTTAGTAATTATACCCAAGCCGTCAGGAAAACTTCGTCTCTGTGCGGACTTCAAATCAACAGTGAACAGTCAAACAATTGTAGACACTTATCCCCTGCCCAGACCGGAGGAACTGATGGACAAATTAGGACAGTCTCGTTTCTTTTCTAAGATTGATTTAGGAGAGGCATACTTACAGATTCCGCTTGATGACGAGTCAAAAAAGTTTTTCTTCACTAATACTCACATGGGCTTTTTTCAATTTCAACGCCTACCCTTTGGCAGTTCTTCCGCCCCCGCTATTTTTCAGCGCTTTTTGGAACAGCTGACAGTTTCTGTAGCGTGTTGCTCGAACTATTTAGATGATATTGTGGTATCCGGACGTACAGTTGAAGAACTTTTATCAAACCTGGAGTGCCTTTTCAAAGTGTTGACTGCAGCAGGTCTACGTTGTAATAAAGCAAAGTGTTCGTGTTTTCAAACGGAAATAGAGTACCTAGGCCATGTGATTAATGCCCAAGGAATCCATCCCTTACAGTCACATCTTCGAGCAATCAAAGACTTGCCTCCTCCTAGGAATGTGCAGGAATTGCAAGCAGTAATGGGAAAGCTTAACTATTATTTCAGATTTATTCCCAATGCCTCTCAGATTGCAGCTCCACTGCATCACTTACGTAGGAAGAATGTTCCTTTTGTATGGTCTAAAGATTGTCAGGTTGTCTTTGACAAACTAAAGTCTGCACTACTCATTGATGCATGTTTGATTTCCTTTGACCCACAGAAGCCTGTAGTGTTAGCAGTTGATACCTCGTCGTACGGTCTGGGTGCAATATAGTCACATCGTATTGGTTCTCACGATTGTCCTACTGCCTTTGCACCCAAGCTACTGACGCCAACGCAACAGAATTACAGTCAGATAGAAAAGGAGGCCTTAGCAATCATTTACAGCGTTACAAAGTTTCATCATTATCTCTATGGCAGAAAATTCTATTTGTTGACAGACCACAAGCCTCTCCCGTCGTTGTTCTCACCCACAAAGCCAATTCCGCCACGAACGGCACAAAAGCTTCAGAGATGGTCCTTGATATTGTCTAATTATCAGTATGAGATTTTGTACCGACCTACCACTAAACATGCCAACGCGGACACACTTTCCCGACTTCCGGTTAGCCAGGATGTGTCGTTCGATTCTTCAGAAATGGCATGTTGCCAGATAGATTCCAGAGATGCTTCCGCTGTCGCAGATTTCCCTTTTAACTCTTGTCGGGTTGCACAGGAAACAGCGGCGGATGCAGACCTAAGTGTGGTAGCACGTTTTGTTCGCTTTGGTTGGCCTGCCAGAGCCAAAGACATTGAGCGGCCTCTGGTTCGACGTTATTTTGCACAACGTCATGCATTATCTTTAAGTCAGGGTTTTCTGTTGTTACATACGGACAACGACCAAGCAAGAGTGATTGTTCCTCGTTCCCTGCAACGAGAAGTGTTACGCCTCCTGCATCAAGGACATTGGGGTATTGTTAGGACAAAGCAATTGGCTAGACGTTATTGTACCTGGGTTGGTATGGACGCTCAGATAGAGCACATGACGTCTCAGTGTACTGTTTGTGCGGAGCATCAGGCGGCTCCTCCGAAACGTTTCTCAGACTGGCCACGCCCCAAGGGACCATGGCAACGTTTACACATTGACTTTGCCGGACCTTTCTGGAATACGCGATGGTTAATTGTTGTAGACGCTTCAGCAAGTTTCCTTTCGTGATTGCCATGAACTCAACGACAGCGTCTAGTACAATCAGTGCCTTAACATCAGTGTTTTGCATCGAAGGTGTGCCTGAAACTATCGTCAGTGACAATGGACCTCCGTTTGTTAGTGCGGAATTTCAACAGTTTTGTCGTGTGAATGACATTCAGCATATCACCACCACACCTTTTCACCCTCAGTCCATTGGTGAAGCGGAACGTTTCGTTCGACCATTCAAGTCTCACATGGAGAAGATGAAAGGTCAGCACTCCAGGCAGCAAGCTCTTCAAATTTTCCTGTCTACGTATCGGTGCATGCCACGTGACGGCCCGTCTCCTGCCGAGCTGCTACACGGCCGCCGTCACCGCACTCTCCTTCACCTGCTGCAGCCTCCCACGCACCGCGTCGGTTCGTATGGCGCTACGCGTTTTCAGGTTTCTACGCCGGTGCTGTACAGGGTGTTTGCTGGTATGAGGAAACGATGGATGCCGGGCACCATTCAGCGCGTGCTCGGTCGCAATATGTATGTTGTACGTCCTTCCACAAGGTCGGAGCTGCGGCGGCACGCCAACCAATTGCGCTTACACAGGCCGCGCGATCCTGTCTCCGGTTTGTTGATTCCAGACCCCGTTCACCGCCAGGGAGCACCTTCACATCGCTCGCCGCCGGGTCCAGCTTTCCCGGGCTACGAGATACCGATGGATGTCGACACGTCGGCCCCTCCGCCTCCGTCGCCGCCTCCGCTGACAGCGTCACCGAGAGGGACTCCGGGACCGTGCGGGCCCCCCCCCCCCCCCCCCCCAGCTTGGGACACGCACCTCAGAAGAAGATGACCTGCTCAATCTGGGCGGAAGCGTGCGCCCTTCCCCTCGTTTTGGCGGGTTTTCAGGGGGATCGCAAGGTGGATACCGGGGCGCGGACGGTGTCTCGATCCCAGCCTCTGCTACGACGCCCGTCCCACCAGTAACGCCCCCAGCCAGGCCCTCCTCCCAGTGCCGTCGCCGTGGCCCTCAGCCCTACACCACGACGGCGCGGCGGTTTGGGGAGGGGGGGAGGGGTGTGGTGTCGCACAAGTACAAAGTGCGCGCCACCTACTATCGCCGCGCGCCGCCATGCACGCACGGCGTGGCGTTCTTACGACGTCAGCCACGAGCGCTCTCTGCTACAACTCCGCTCGTGGCCACCACTGAACGACATCGTTCACTTGGGACTGAGATGGGAACCAGTTAACACTTCGGAATCAGATAGGCACCACTGAAGACTTGGCTATCAGATAGGCACTAGGCAGGCCTCTAGCTCAACTATGTATCAGCATTCTGCAGTACTGATCTATGTAAAAGTTAAGTATTGTATACATTCTTTGCAATATATGTCTCGTTCTAATTTACTCTAGTGTTTCTAGTTTCTGCTGTCCCACTGGCTGCTCCCATCCGTACCTGCACAAGCGTGCTACCTTTATTCCTGTGTCGGTCTTCCTACTCGACCACCGACACCTATGACGGAAACAAGACACCAAAGCGGCGACGAAGCTGGGACACAAAAGTGGCGACGAGAATGGGATACAAAAATTACAACTAAGTCATCCGCATATGCGAGACTGCTTACTGTGTTTTCACGTACATTAATCCCGCCCTGCCGGTCTACTGTTTTAAGTAAAAGCAATAATGATTGGAGACGTTTCAGTGATTTAAATAATTTTTAAGCAATAAATTATTGGTCGAAGTACCACTCACAGTGAACAGTTTTCGGCGCAGCAGTTCAATTCATTTCAATGTTAAAATTTTCTTGATCGTATTCATGACGCAATCAACATAATTCAATTTCTTAAAAGTAATTTTGAGGGAAACTAAAGTTTACAAAAGAGAATTTTGGGTACTTATTGAAGTTCAGTTTCAAGTTAAAACTTCTTACAATAAGTTAGTTACATTAGGGTCTTCGTCCAGCAGCCGGGTTTAATCATTATTCATTTGGGTGAGAGTTAGTGATATAAAACTGTCGTCCTTGCGGCTCGAATAATTACATAATTGTTAAGTATTATTGAATGCTGATTCTACATTGGTATATTTTCTTTATGTCATGTACAATGTACATTATGAGAGAGCGCCGATATTTTGACGAGACTAATTATGGAAACCCGAACAAATCTTGATTTGACATTGACACTATACTGACATGAATACTAGAAACGGTAAACGGAAAATCAACGGTAAGGATAACTTCATGATTTTCGATTTATCTGCGAGTGTTTCAGTAACTCTTACAAAATTTTCCGTTCGGTTAGAAGCTAACAATTTCTCAACTGACTTCGAATAGTTTGCGAGTTAACGATTTGTGTCTGCTTGTAGTTACAGTTAATGTGCCAGCTTACTTAGCGTCTGTTTCTTTAACTAGAGAATACTTCACGGTATTCGTTTAACGCCAGATCACGTAATTTTCCGTCCGAGTAGAAGCTAACAGTTTCACGGCCCATAAAGCTGTCTTAGGGTAGTTAGCGAGTTAACGATTTGTGCGTGCTTGTAGTATCAGTTAATGTTTAGGTGAGCCAGCGCATTTAGCGTGTGTTTCTTTAACTAGAGACTACTTAACGGTATTCATTTAACTTCAACACTAAACAGAATAAGGATGAACTACGGCAAGTGCTCCGACTCACTTTTCAGGTGGGGAAAAATACCCTCCCCAAAGTGCGACTGTAGAGCTGAAAGACAAACCATCAAACACATAGTGAAGGTATGCCCTTTCAGATACTATAGCGGCAACCAATATGATTTGCTAGGTGCAACAAAAAAGTCAATTGAATATATTTGTAATCTAGATGTTTGTTTGTAAAGTTTACTATTATTGTTATCACTCTTTCCATTGTACTATGTATTCTTCATTCTTCTGTATGTACGCAATAATTTGTACCGAACTTACAAACAACCTGTGATGTAGCCATACGATAAATAAATAAAATAAATTTAACTCCAGACCATGTAAGATCCTTCTTACGTGACCTGGGGTTTAGCGGATTTTATGGGGACGGCAGGGAGTTGCCGAGCTGGGTCTTACTCGGCGATATCAATTATACTCTCTATAGAGGAGACTACAGAGACACAAATCTGTCACGAAATAAAAAGGTGTGTTTATTATGTTGCATTCAGATATATTTTTAAGCTTTCCTAATACTTTTCGTTGCACTATGAAAAATACGTCCCACTTCTAAATAAGTCAATCCTGTTGGAATCAAATTGTTTTAATATTCATTCCTGAGCAAAAATACTCTGTAAAAAGGAATATATTTTCAGGGAATCTTGACCGAGGTCTAATCAGTTATTTACTCATATTGGTTAAGAAACAAGTAAGAGGTTTCCAGATTTTTTTCTCTCGCAAATACAGATTGAAAAGAAGTACACGACACACTTGATGTCAATTTAAAATGTAATATATGCGGTAAAATAACCTAATTCAGAATAAGAGCATTCCAATACAAGTTAAATACTTTCCTTGTTGCACTCATATTAATCAACGTACGGAAATCAGTGCAGCCGCTCACAAACAGCAAATGATGTTAGTATCAGGTGATACAGATGTTCAGAATAACATTTGCAATAGCTGTCTAATCGCTCGTGTGTGGTATAGTCAAAGGAGAGTGACTGATTACAGTCGTGGGGCAATTTTGATGAAGTGTCTGGGCGGCCGTAACAAACTGTATTTATAAAACAAATGCAAATTAGAAATAATCAATGTTATGATATACTTAGAGACCAAATATGCTTAAATTTTATGTTAATAGTGCAAGTTGATTTCATTTGTTTTTTATTTGATATGGTACCTAGCACACTAGAGGCGAAAGAATTTCTGTTTGGCTTTGTTTCTTTCTTCAACATAAGTACCTCTGTCTCTCTGAGCTGTAGTATGGAGCTATTTTCGAAACGCCTTCTTTTTTCTTTTACAGGCAGCCCTGGCTGTGTCAGTCCACCAAGCTATCTGCATCTTCCTTGCTTTACACGCTACATTCTCTACCCACTTCTTGTAGTGTGCACTTCTAGTAGTGTGTCCCTGTACATTGACTGTTCCACTTATAATGACTGTAAACGACTACATTCAGGTAACTAGTATCTTTCTGAGATCATTGTTATATATTTGTGCCTGATTTCCGTTATTACATGTAAGTTGTAAATGCATTTCCAACACAAGAGACTTAATTATGCGCAGAAAGAGTAAGAAAAATGTAGTAACTTTCGCTAACACTACTATAACACACATATAGCTTCATCTTCTTCATGTCATCTGTTGTCGCCAAAGCTTTAGACAGTGACAGAGCGTTTTAGATTATGTGACCTAATATTGGAATTGTATGATCTTTAAACTATAATTTCAGGAAAATAAAAAATATTTTGTGAGAATAATGACTTGAAATGCTATTTGAACGTTATAATCATTTTAACTAACAATTCGAACCTTGTTTTTAACAGAGGAAAGCAGCCAGTTGTAGTTATTTGTAAGAACTCGTAACCACTTAATAATTTTTATTTAATTTCATTATGATTTTTATTCACGTTTTTTGTGTTATAAGGGGTTTCAAGACGTGAGTTTCTAATGTGTTCGAGAAAGACATGATCGAAGCTTCTAAAATGTTCTATAGAAATTAATGGTTCAATTATATGACTGAAATCAATAATTTAAGTAAAAGTAGTAATGAAGTGGAGAATTTTCATTGATTTAAATAATTTTTATGTACTTAATTATTGATCAAACGTACCTCTCATGGCGAACAGTCTTCCGTGCATCAGTACAACTCAGTTCAGTGTTAAAGAGTTTAATGGATCTGTGTATTCATGATACAGACAATACAGTTCAATTTATTACAAGTTATTTTGAGAGAAAGCGAAGTTATCAAAAGATAATTTCAATGCTTGACAAAATTCAGTCTGTGTTTCAAATTATAAGTTTTGGCAATTATTATCTCAGGGTCTTCAGCCACTACCCAGACTTAATCATTAGAAAAATAATTCCTATTGATGTGGGCGAGGGCTACTAATATCTAGAAGACAAAATATACTGCTTTTCTCTATTATGACTTCAGTTAAACTTACCAGTCGCCATGATTGCTTCTGACATAGGCAAGTGTGCTCCTTCAGAAGCTGCGGATAGTGCTATATATAGAGGAAGCACAGATGCCGACATAGGCAACAGTGTTTGGGACAAAGCTGATGCACTCATGCCGATAAGAAACTGTTTCCTTCGGCCAAATCTGAAACAGAGGAACACATAAGAAGTAAACATAGAACATGAAAAATATCAAATTTCTAAGCATTCTATGAGTAATAATAATACGCCGGTCGCGGTGGCCAAAGGGACTGAGTCGTACCAGTCACGGTCTGCACGGCCACTACGGCCGGGGGTTCAAATCCCCCCTCGGGCATGGATATTTGTGCCGTCCTTAGTATTAGTTAGTTCCTAAGTAGTTTGTAAGTTTAGGGAATGATGACCCCGTAGTTAAGACCGTTAAACTATACAAACATTTGAACATTTTAGTAATAATACCTATCAGGAAAATAAAACTAGTTACAGTATCAGGACACCACAATATCTTGTCATTAATTTCGCTTGTCTAAATCACTTCTAATCCTAATACCCTTATGTTACAAAAACACTACATTGCGTGAACCAATAATTATCGTTCTAACAACTTCTAGTGAAACATTTTCACAAGTGTAAGGTCTCTCCAATATTCAAGAAAGGCAAAGGAGTGATCAGCAAAATTAAAAGGCCTGTATCATTGACTTCGCTTTGCAGCAGAAATTTAGAATATATATGACGTACCTCGAAGAGAACGACCTATTGACCCATAATCAATACGAATTCAGAAAGTATCGTTCACATGAAACACAAGTAGCTGTTTACTCACATGCTGTGATGAATGCTACCGACAAGTGATGTCTAATAGATTCCGTATTCAAATATTTCCGGAAGGCTTATGACACTGTACCTCACAAGTGTCTTCTAATCAAATTGTGTGCTTATTGAATATCGCCACAGTTGCGCGATTGGATTCATGATTTCCTGTCAGAAATTGACGGCAAGTCATCGAATAGAACAGAAGTGATATCTGACGTTCTCTACGGAAGTGTTATGGAGTCCCTATTGTTCCTCATTTTTATAAACGACTTACGAGACACTCTGATTAGCTCTCTTGGACTGACAAGGAAAGTACTTGGGCTCGAACAAACACATACATCAAGATCGTACGAGAGATAATGTAAAGATCCCTTATTGCACTAGTGACACTCCCGCATCTGCAAAACTCTGCAGTCGTCCGTTAGAGGCCTCTGCGTGTGCCTTGTCACATTGCACTTTGACCTGTCGTTTCGCCAGTAAGGACGGTACAGTGTGCCTCTGAAGTTGCGTTTTGTGACATTTGTGTGGTGAAGAGACGGATGGAGCGGCGATTGATAATCAATCCAGCTAAAGTATTGCGATTGGTTGAGATGAAGTTACGAAGAACCATTCTACGTGAAAATGATATTAGTGTAGAAGATGAATCATTCGCATGCTTTCTCGTATCTGGTATGGTACAGAAATATGAGCATAAGTTAGATACTGTTGTAACACTAATACTAGGGATGATAATGACGAAGAACTCATTGCTTGTGCTACGGTAAGTGCGGGAAGAGGCGATGGAAGCAGTGGCAGTGAATACCAACAGACTTCCGAGAAGAAGGTTAAAGTTGCAACTATCATCACGGCTTTTGATGACAATACACTAGAGAACATGTACGACGATTATTAAATAAGTTATAGTTCAGATATCTGCATTACGTATGGCGTCTACAGTTACATCTACAGTTCTATCTAGAGCATGATTGCAAAGTTTTGCGTAAAAATGACACCCACCAGCACATTGAGGTGTACGAAGAGATACTGTAACCAAACGTTCAAACAGATATGTTTGTTCGAGCCCAAGTACTTTCCTTGTGAGAATGAGGCTGTCATTTATTGGTTACTCAAATGTTCAAATGTTTGTAAAGCTTATGGGACTTAACTACGGGGTCATCAGTCCCTAAATTTACAAACTACTTATGAACTACTTACGAACTAGGACGGCACAAATATCCATGCCCGAGGGGGGATTCAAACCCCCGACCGTAGTGGCCGTGCAGACCGTGACTGAAGCGCCTCAGTCCCCTCGGCCACCGCGGCCGGCTATTGGTTACTAAAGTCACCAGAAGATAAAAAGAAACTACAAAATGATTTAGATAATGAAATAAAAGATAAGATAGCTGCATGGTGCAAAAATTGGCAATTGACCCTTAATAATGATAAGTCTGAAGACATCCATATGACCACTAAAGAAATTCGTTACCCTTCACTTACACCGTAAATCAGTCGAAACTGCAGGCGGTAAATTCAACGAAATACCTAGGAATAAATAACTAACAACTTAAATCGGAAAGAACACATAGTAAATATTATAGGGAAGGTGAACCAAGGCTACGTTTTATTGCCAGAACACGCAGAAAGTGCAACAGTTCTACTAAAGAAACTGCCTACACTACACTTGGGCGTCCTAGTTTGAAGTATCGCTGTGCATTGTGGGATGCACAGCAGATGGGACTGACGGATGATTTGGAGAAAGTTCAGAGAAGGGCAGCTCGTTTTGTATCATCGCGATGTAGGGAGGGAGTATCACGGAAATGATGCACGAATTGGGATGCAAAAGCATAAAAGAAAGGACTCTTCTTTGTGGCAAGATCTATTTACGAAATTTCTTTCGCTAACATTCTTTTCCGAATGCGAATATATGTTGTTAGCACCCACCTACATTGGGAGACATGATCATAATAAAATAAGGGAAACGAGATCGAAAACAGAGTGATTAGGTTGTTCCTTCTTGCTCGCGAGATATTACAGAATGGAGTGGTAGAGAAATATGATAAAAGCGGCTCGATGGACTCTCTGCCATGCATCTCAATGTGACTTGCAAGGTATTTATGTAGACTTTAATTGCTTGCAGTGTCTTTGTTTAGGCTTCCACAAACGGAAACTACTTAGCTTATTATTAATATATGTTAATACGTTTGAATACCATTGTGAGCTACTTACCTGTCACCAACGTAAAAGAGAAGAATCCCAACTGCGGCCGAAACGAAGTGGCTCACGGAGTACACGGTGTTTGGATACAGTGCCTTGTCACACACCCAGTTCTCTTGGGAGGCGGCAGTCAGTGAGAACCACGTGGTGTCGTAGTCCCAGCCGTACATACAGGGCATCGTTTCGTTCTCTTGCCCTGAGACCTTCATCAGACACCTGCTGTACTCTCCATCGATTCTGTTGAAGACAAACACTTTGAATGAAACCCTTAATATGATTATATTTTGATAACATGATTTGAAAACGCTATTATGTAGAGTCTGACAACCGACTCTGAATGGCCAACTATTGTTATACAATGAGTTCATTTTAACTGAAGACATACAAATATCATGGAAACTACACGTCGGATCAAGAAACGGTACATTATTTTTTCTGTATCTGAGGGGTGGAGCGGGGTATCCAATGAAACGACACTCGCCACTCCCTCCACCCAACCCCTGACATTTTCTCCGTTACACTTATGTCCTGTGCACAGGCATTTGCAGAACGGGCCGCGCGGGAGTAGCCGAGCGGTCTAGAGCGCGAGGACTCCCACGTCGGAGGTTTGAATCCTCCCTCGGGCATGGATGAGTGTGTTGTCCTTAGGTTAGTTTAACTTAGTTTAACACTTAGAGTGCCATGCCCGTAATATTACGTTGCTGTCGGTTGTTCGAAGATTGCCGCGCCCGTAATATTACGTTCTCTTGCCGGCCGCGGTGGCCGAGGTGACTGAGGCGCTTCAGTCATGGTCAGCACGGCCACTACGGTCGGGGGTTCGAATCCCCCCTCGGGCATGGATATTTGTGCCGTCCTAGTTTGTAAGTAGTTCATAAGTAGTTTGTAAGTTTAGGGACTGATAACCCCGTAGTTAAGTCCCATAAGCTTAACAAACATTTGAACATTTGAACGTTCTCTGTGTCTTTGCGAGAACTGCCGCGCCCGTAATATTACGGACGGCTGTTCTCAAACGAATTCTAGCTTTCGCGCGCGTCATTATCCGTACGGCAGTTATCAGAAGGAAGGCAAACCCTTGTAGTTGATATCTCTGCCACTAGGAGGCGCCACAAAACTGTTCACTTTACGAAACAAGGGTTTGTGTCAGTTGACTGTGAGACATCAGGGCGAGCGTTAGACGCAGCATGTCAAGCAGTAGGCCTTTGAGCGACGCCGAGACACTCAGGTGACAAGGAAAAACATTTCTACCAGCCAGGTTATTATTGCGGTATGCAAAGACTTGTCATCACCATGTGCCGCCGACTTTCAGCCTGGTACAAGTGGTGCTGCGCTTTCACGACTGGATGGAACACATTTCCTGGAAAGAATACGCACTCCACCAGGGAAGAAGAAGACTTGTAGAGTGTGCTCAGAGAGTGGCAAAAATGAAGCAGGAGTCGCCAGAAAGAAGGATACTTCATTCCAGTGTACAGTATGCAAAGTGGGGTTCTGTGTCCAGCCCTGCTTCCAGCTATACCACTCAAAAAAGAACTATTTGCACTAAAAGCCGTTTGCTGATGTTTAATATTCATGATATTTGTATGTAATCACATAAACATGGCCATGTTTATTAATAAATACTTTATAATACGAAAAATCAATTTTTTACCTACCCGAAAACAGCGTTTCTCGTTTTGTTTGTTGTGATGAAGGTTTACAAAGGAGGGAAATGTACGGGGCAAGTATTTGAAGAGGAAATAATAAGGTTTATTCCTGACCAAGAAAGATATATTAATGATTATTCCTGAATCTGTACCAACAGGACGAAATACTGTAAATATGGCCGGCACTGGGGGAAGGAGACTAAAAAAAATGGGCTGGCACTGGGGGAAGTCGGTTCGCATATATGGCTGGCTTAAGTAGTTTGTAAGTCTAGTGACGTATGACCTAACTAGTTTGGTCCCATAGAATTACAACCATTCGAATTGCAGAACGGGTCACTGCGTGTAGTGCAGTTGAAAGTGCTACATTTAAACATTTACTTTAATTGGAAAAGCAGGGGGACGTCCGCTTCGAGCACCGGACACAGAGGCGCATCAGGTAGTCCGTTCATCGATATGTCGGAGGTATTAACGTTGTGAGTGTCGGGGGTATGTAACGTTGTGCAACTGAGAGCCATGAAGTACTGACCTTTCCTATCGCCGAGGCATGCCGTTGAATATTAAATGGACTTCTGATGCATCTTATAAATTAGCTGTGAAGTCATTTCGATTCCGCTTATTATAGCGTCATCTCTGACGAAACAGGAAAATTTTTAAGACGAAACGTATGTAGTTTTTTACGTACAGTGGTTCCCACTGAAGATTTCTAAGTTGTTCCTCACCACCCAGTCACAGATTTGGGTTAGGTGGAGGTTGATTATAGCATTATTTGATGTCACCCTTCGATACAAACAAAGTAGTATACAGATGAAGCTAAAAAAAAAAAAAAACTAAAACAGAAGTAGCTCCTTTCCACTTTAATAACAGAATGACTACTTAGGAGTGTTTTATGGTGTTAAAGTCAAATATAATGAACTGACAGTACCTTGGAGTTATTCTGGAGTGACCTCTCACTTTCGAAAACCTCCAAAATACAACAGGCGAAAATGATGTAACTGGCTTCTTCTGTGTTTTATACTTTTAGTCCATATAAAATGAATGGGCTTTAAATTTCAGTTGAATTGTTTTGTCTTCTGAAATGGTAGGTTGGTGCTCCTGCTTTATTATTTAGAATGTTACCGTAGCCTCTAACAGGTGGGTTTTCAATGTATTATTTTAAATAACAGTTCATGGTTCTTCTATTGTCTTTGTAATTAATGATCCAGAGATGGCAATAGTCCGCTTTTATGAGCATTTGACGTTCGCTCATTGGCTTTAGTTCCTGTTATCATAATTTTTATGTGACGAGTAGATGTTATTTATTCCGCGCGGGAGTAGCCGACCGGTCGGGAGTGCCACGTTGCGGACCGCGCGGCCTTCCGCGTCGGAGGTTCGAATCCTCCCTCGGACGTGGATGTTTGTATTGTCTTTAGTGTAAGTTAGTTCATTAGTAGTTTGTAAGTTTATGGACTGATGACTCCGCAGTTAAGTCCCATCAGCTTTACGAACATTTGAAGTTTGTTATTTATTCCCAGTTAGTTCTAATATGATACGAAGCCTGTTAAGAAAGGGTATAGTCTTTGATCACACTGCATATTAAATGTTTCCGATATTTCTTTCAAAATCGTCCTTGATAAAATATTTCGCACATACAAAAATGTTCAAATGTTTGTATAGCTTATGGGACTTAACTACGGGGTCATCAGTCCCTAACACATAAAAGTTCACCGATTAAATGTTCAAATGTTTGTAAAGTCTATGGGACTTAACTACGGGGTCATCAGTCCCTAAGTTCACCGATTATTAGGCCTGTATCACAGATGACACTTTCTAATAATTTGGAAAAAAGTCAAAGATAATTTTTTAGGTTCTATGTATTAAATGAATTTTTCACACTTCTTACACTGGGAAAAGTTACTATATTTGCAAAGTTTTCAATTCCATTTTGTAAGCTTTAAATAAATTCATCACATTTATTCACATTTAACTCAAAAATAAAGTATATTTACAGATCGTAATATTCACAATGAATTCCTGTACTAATGTTCCCCATTGGTTAAATAATCTCTTCATCTGAAAATGTTTTATTGAAATATCCTAGCAACGAAAAACTGACTCGAACTGAAAGGAGCTACGAAATGAAGAGGGCCGTTAACAGAACACAGACATGAACAGAACATAGGCATGAACAAAACACAGGCAGGACCTATCTGCTACTGGTAATTATAGTAAACTTTAGACAAAACATTTCTGTTATATGAGATGCTTTGACCATTTCTCCCTTTGACTTTAAATTGACTTTGGAAATAATTTTGTATCTGATTTTGCATTAAAATTAATAAAATTAATTTTCCCTCGCCAAAACATGTTTATAATGGCTAAAATATGGTAATACTTCTGCCACAGTCGCGCTGTAGTTTTTTTTTAAAGATTAGTGACAATATTTACAATACTTACTGGATTATCTTGGGGAGCGAGAGCAAGGGTTATTCTACTCTGCCGCATGCGTGCTGGACTGGTATTAACATCTCTTTTTTAGTTTTATATACGAGGGTCGTCCACAAAGTAAGTTCCGTTTCTATTTCTATCCGCGGCAGCGCTACGATCGCAGTTCCGAGCATGTGCGGCAGTTACTCTGACTCAAGGAGAAGTCATGTACGACGTTTTCAGATCGTTGATGCTGACGTGTGCTTTGTAGTGGTTCTTTACAATGTCAGCCGTAATTGAAAATGCTGCCGCGTCTGAAATCAGATCTGTGATTCATCTTCTCAATGCAAAGAAAATTAAACAAAGGAAATTCATCGGCAAATCTGCGAGATTTACTGACAAAATGCTATCAGTGATTCAATGGTTAGAAGAATGAAGAACGTGTTGAAGAACGAAGAAGACGCCCGTCTGTGGTTACTGGTGAACTGGTTCACATAATTGAAGAAAATATTAAGCACAACCATAAGTTTACACTTCGTGCCCTTGCTGTCCTTGGTGGTCAACATTTCAACAATTATGACGAGCTGAAAGAACACGTGACCACATGGCTGAATACATTGGCGGCAACCTTCTATGATGAAGGCATACAAAAGCTTGTGTCACGCTATGACAAGTGCCTAAAAAATTTCGGAAGCTCTGTAGAATATTAGTTTAACAGTTGTAGATTTTTTTACAAAAAATACGGAACTTACTTTGGTGATAAACCTCGTATTTTATACGTTTAAGTTAGTTATTCAAGTTAATTATTAGTGGACTTACCTTGTCTTTGTAATGTACAGTTTTTGATTCGACTAGTGTGTTATTCATTAGTGTGTGCACCGTGCTGTGATGTCTCAGTTGGTGTTTACATTACATGGGGAGCAGTTTCAGCTGTATAGGACGCCGAAAGCTGAGTTCTCAGAATTCTTTGTGCATGGAAGTTAATTTTTAAATTTAGTACTTTTGAGGAGGTGTTAGTGCACGGTAGTTGGTAATTAAAGCTAGTTTTTTTTTCAACCGTTATTTCTTGCTGTTATTGGCGTAATAGCTGTGGGGTAATTTCCGCTTACCGTGACCGTTATGTTTTTGTGTTTTCATATGTTCAGTTTTTTTGGTGTATTAGGGGACGCTTGATTTTATTGTTTTAGACAACCAGCACTGTAACATTTATATTATAGCTTAATTTGCTGTAAACTAATACCGTTAATAGTAGTCACTTTATTTGTATGGAGTGAAATTTGGAGTACCGTAGTTAGTTAATAAAATTGTTCTCTTGTAGCCTCACAACTTAGGAAGCATTTTCGTTTAATTTGTCATTCATTAATTGTAAAATTTTACGAGAGTGAGAAGTGTGGGCTCTGCCATAGGTTCGTGAGTAGTGGGTTGTAGGGTGAGATTTGTACTAAGTTTTTTCATTGGGAAGATTGCAGTGGGCATTCTAGGGAGATTATCTCCTGAAATTGCAGGCTGTATAGTAAGAATAAGTTAACAGTGGAAGAGCATAAGATCTGTGCCCTTCAGGTGTTGTCATAGAATGCAGAGGAGGAATGAGGCTGATGAAGGAGAAGAATGCTGGGGATTTGGAACTAGTAGTTAGGAAAAAGACAGGAGAGAGTTGCTTGTGAATGATAGATTTGCCAAACTATCAGAGTTAATTGGAGAGGAGCGTGTTGTAGC
Source organism: Locusta migratoria (assembly GCA_026315105.1). Taxonomy (NCBI): domain Eukaryota; kingdom Metazoa; phylum Arthropoda; class Insecta; order Orthoptera; family Acrididae; genus Locusta; species Locusta migratoria. The sequence continues at coordinate 466,120,455 of CM048746.1, read as the reverse complement.
TTTAAGTGCAGCTGACATGCTGCTGATCTCAGTTACAGGAAGTGTTGGGAAGTGAGTACCAGTATTGTGAAGCCCAGTGCAGGGTTGGATCAGGTAACTGTTGACGTAGGGGAGTTATCCAGAAATTTTTGAAAAGAGGATCAGGTAGTGATAATGGGTGGAGTATCTCTCCAAGATCGAGGCAGTGCTTGACGACCCTGCATATCGCAAGATGAGAGAAGATCCTACTTGCAAGATTCAGAGGAAAACATTAGACCTCATTAAAAAGAGTTCTATTCCAAATAACCTTAGGAAAGGCCTGCGGCAACAGGCTGCAGTTTCTCCGAGACTGTACGGCCTACCGAAGATCCATAAGGAAGGGACTCCTTTACGTCTAATTGTAACATTGGTGCGCCTACCTACTTCTCCTACTTCTTGGCTAAATATCTCGCTTCTCAATTGTCACCACTTGTAGGCAAATGTGAACACCACATCAAAAATTCGGAGGACTTCATACAACGCCTAAGGACTCTTAAACTACAATCAACAGATATCTTGGTCAGCTTTGACGTCGTATCTTTATTTACCAAAGTACCTTTACAGGACTCACTGCAGCTCATCAGCAGTAAGTTTGAGAAAGACATTGTGGCATTGTTCGAGCATGTGCTTACCTCTACGTACTTCTTATTCAATAACCAGTATTTTGAACAAGTTGACGGAGTCGCCATGGGGAGTCCTCTATCTCCCATGGTGGCCAACTATTTTATGGAAGACTTTGAGGAAAGAGCACTACTGTCAGCGCGTCTGCAACCTTCTTGTTTCTGGCGCTATGTGGATGACACATTTGTGGTGTGGCCTCACGGAATAGAGACGTTACCCACGTTTCTTCAGCATCTGAATTCACTCCATCCAAGTATCCAGTTCACCATGGAGTTGGAAAGAGACGGAAGTTTACCTTTTCTGGATGTTATGGTAAAAAGAAAACCTGATGGTACGCTGGGCCATAGTGTCTACCGCAAAGCGACGCACACAGAGCTATATTTGCAGGCCACAATTTGTCATCATCCTGCACAACGCGGTAGCGTCTTACGCTCTTTGGTACACAGGGCACAAGTGGTCTCAGATACTGAAAGCTTGCCAGGTGAACTACAACATCTAAGAACCGCATTCCAGCAAAACGGTTATTCTGAGCGACAAATACGCAATGCATTTCGATCGAAGCAATTTCAACAAAAAGATGTTGATGAAGATTCGGAGGCACCCACTATAACGGCGTTCTTGCCATATTTTGGTGGCATGTCATCAAGAATAGAACGAATCCTGAAGAGACACGACATCAAATGTGTGTTTCGTCCGCCATCAAAACTGAGGAATCTATTGTGCTCGGTCAAAGACGAGCTTGGCCTTCGAAAACGCGGCGTATACAAAATACCATGTCAGTGTGGAAAATCTTATATAGGTCACACATATCAAACTGTGCAAGAATGCTGTACTGAACACCAACGCCACACACGCCTCGGACAACCTAGTAAGTCAGCGGTAGCAGAGCACTGCCTGAACACAGGTCATCGGATGTGTTATGAGAAAACGGAAGTTCTATCGTCAGTGTCATAATTTTGGGACAGTATTTTTAAGGAGACCATACACATCCGTACGGCGAACAATCTTATCAACAGGGATGCAGGTTTCCAGATGAGCGCAGCCTGGAATCCAGTATTGGCTGCAATCAAAACAAAACAGGAGAAAAGAGAAAATCGGATACACGAAGCAACGCAGGCTAACGCAGATATGTAGTTCCAATTTCCACCACAGGAGCGTCCGGCAGCACATCGTTGCCCACGGCGCACGCGCGGAAGCCCCCCCCCCCCCCTCCTCGGCTACCAGCAGGGGGCACCATAAGCGCCGCCGACGACCAACACTGAACGGTCTCTCGCGCATGCGTAATCTCTGCACACGCCCTGATAAATACCGCCGCTGCCGCGCAATTACCATCAGTCGCGCCTTGAAGTACTGACAGCTACCACCACCGGAAGATGTCGAACAGTTGGGTCGATGAAATATTGTGGGAGATTCACAATGTCATCCGGCGGCAAACCCGCGAAGTGTATTTACAACAGATCCGCCGTGAAAGCTTGAAAAGTCTCAACTTTCACTTAGTTAATACTATACAGCAATCGAATCTGTATTTTGATCATAACTTCTTGATCCTTGTCCAGAAAGGTGTGCATATTCTGCTGCATCCATTTTTAATAAGCTAACACAAGAATTTAAGGCTAAATTGAAAAGTTTCCTCATGGCTGTCAAGGAATTCTTGGGGAAAAAAAAAAAAAAAAAAAAAAAAAAAAAGAAAAACCTTATGTCTGTGTTACAGTATAGGTTCTTTTTACTTACGCTTAGGCCTGTCGCGTGCATGGGTCTGCTAAGCGTTTCACTTTAATTTTTGTTGCAATCTGAAGTATTGACTCGTTCCACGGCCATGGACACTTGCACCTCAATTTGCTCCCACAGAAGAAGATAAATATAAATACTGTGCTTTCATCTGGCTGAACAGAGTTCGTGTGAGCGATGTGGACGTGCATTTAAACAGTGGCACTCCCTTAGAGTATTTATGTCGGTCCTCCCGATATTAGATGCAAAGAATGGAGATAAATTATTTACATTATGGCCGCTTCCAATCTACCTACTCTGCAACACATGCTGCATGAGGTCCCACAAGCCTCCCATGAAAACAGCTTTCTATTTGACTGGCAGATTAAAACTGTCCCAGACCGGGATTCGAGACCAGGACATTTGTCTTTTGTGGGAAAGCGCTCTACCGAACTATCCTGGCTAACGTCATCGGCCTGTCTCTACAGCTTTAATTTCTCTAGTACCTCACCAACTACCTTCCAAACCTCACAGAAGTTCTCATGCTAAATGTGCATGGCTATCATTCCTAGAAGAAAGGATAATGTGGAGACATACCTTATCTGCTAGATTGTGATAGACTTCCAGGAGGAAGTTTTCACTATAAATCGGTGTGTTCACTGTTATTAATCTTCCTGAGAGTTTAAAACTGTGTTTATCCGTCTGGGACTCGAACATGAGACATTTGCCTTTTTCGGGCAAGTTCTCTACCGACTGAGCCAGTGTGATACGCTTCATGGTCCGTCCTCCCAGCTCGAGTTCCACAAATACCTCACCTCCTCATGCCTCCACCATATCTACCTTCCAGGACTGCTAGTCCTGTAAAGTTCGGTGTTGAATTTCCGTGGTTTGGAAGGGAGGAGGCAAACTACTGGCGGAACTAGAGATGTCAGGACGAGCCATGAAGGGTGTCAGTATAGCACAATCGTCAGAGAGTTTATTCGCGAAAGGCGAAGGACCTGGATTCCAATCTCGGGCCGGGACACAGTTTTAATCTACCAGCTAGTTTCAAGTCAGTTCATACTCCAATAAAGAGTGAAAAGATCATTGGAGCTTTCCATTTGTTTGACAGTAGCTTTCCCCCAAAGACCAGCTACTTCAGAGAGTGATACGAATACAACAAGAAGAACTGCTGTGTATACAGCTCAAGGAATGAGCCTCTCCTGGAGGCAATGGACTTAGGTTAACTGGCTACATACTGGTGCAGACCAGTGCAATTACTGGTGATTTCGGAAAGGACAGGTAAATATCAATGCCTTGATTGTAGAGCGTACATCCAAACAGTAAAACACATCCTATCTGAGTGTTGTAATACAACAAGTCGTACTTGCGCATTGGGTGCTGAACAGCCAAGTGCTGCGTTTAAAACGCAGGCGACGGCTGTCCGTGTCCGACCATGCGGCTTGTTAATGTTCTGCACTGGGGAATTTCTGGGTGCAGACGTGACGACAGCGAATTTGGCAGTTGAACATTCGGGTAATTTGGTAGAATCCGTGTACATAGTAGGAAACGGCATTGCCATCGATATATATCGGATGTTCAATATAGTGCTTCTGAACCGGAGATTCGGGCGCTACGCGCCCTCACGTACTAAAAAGATACTTCTTGTTTAACGTATACCTAACCTTCTTAAGGCTACGCTACAGATCACTTTTTTTAAGTCAAAGTTAGGTTAGGTATAGGTTAAACAATATATGAGGGCGCGTAGCACCCGAATCTCTGGTTCAGAAACACTATATCGAACATTCGATATATATCGATGGCAATGCCGTTTCCTTCGATGTACACGGATTCTACCAAATTACCAACATTTGTTCTAGTGTAGACAGTGTGTAGCGCGAGACATGATAGAGCAGAGCACGTGTTGGAAAGTCAAAGGTAATTGAAGTACAAACCCCGTGATAGGTAGATATGACCTGGAAGTCTGATACGAGGCGAGAAATGAAACAAATAGAATTGAGCATCATATAATTACATTTTGAAAAGTATCACATCAAAGTAATCAGCCACTCAAATTATAGCACTTGACAAGACTGATCGACAGCATTTACGTTTGTAATAGCTTTAATAATTCATCAATGATAGATATTTTAACTGAAGGATTAATCAAAATCAGCATCTCTTTTGAACGAACACAGAAACACTAACATCATGGTTGTTAGTGTTGGCAGCGGATACAGTGAACAACTCGCACTATCTACATGTTAAGATTATTTATGTTTATAGTATCTTTCTTTTGTCTTATGTGAAATTATCATACTTTTGCCCATAATTTAAATTGCAGTAAAATATTTACATTCTATAAACACGAATAGAAAGAGGAAAGTACTGTTACCTCACTATCCATCGAAATAATCTTCTGCCATAACTAATCACCGCTCAGCTTTGGCCGGCCGCGGTGGCCGAGGTGACTGAGGCGCTCCAGTCTCGGTCAGCACGGCCACTACGGTCGGGGGTTCGAATCCCCCCTCGGGTATGGATATTTGTGCCGTCCTAGTTCGTAAGTAGTTCATAAGTAGTTTGTAAGTTTAGGGACTGATGACCCCGTAGTTAAGTCCCATAAGCTTAACAAACATTTTTAGCTCAGCTTTGTGATACATTTCTTGGAAACTTTGCACTTCATTTGGGATGGTGTTCACAAGCCTCGTCTTATTTCGTTGGCTGTAAGTAATATCGTCAAATCTCTTTCCTTTCAAAGTGAGTTTGAGTCGAGGAAACAGAAAGAAGTCTGTTGGATTGAAATCCGTCGAGTATCGTTACGTTTCACCACTCCACTTTTAGCCAGGAACTTTTGACGACATTGGTTGTGTATGGGTGAGCATTTCAATCTTCCAGACTTCTTATTTCCTTGACTCAAACTCGCTTGAAAACGAAGGAGATTTGACGATATTCCTGTTATCCAATGAAACGAGACGAGGCTTCTTAAGACCATCCCAAAGGAAGACTTAGTACAAAGTTTCCAGGACATGTTTCGCAGTGCTCAACGGTGAATAGTTACGGAAAGTGACTATTTCGAAGGACAGTAAGGTGACTGTAGTACGTAGTTCATCTACGTTAATGTTACAGGACTACTCTCCGACCTTTATTGTCAGAGCTTGTATCATTCACCTTTCTATTACAAATCATAAGGATACCACGAGAATTTGCTACCCTCGCCCATACAACTATAAATTTGAAATGTTTCTATTTTTATTTGCAGACAAAATATGCGTCGTGAAAGCTACTGTCAGATATATTTTTAATTTAGAAATTCAGTGCGTAGTGGCTGAATTTTGATTAAATGTAAAAAGTTGTATATGTCAACTGATCGCTTAAAAACATCGGGTGACGCCAATTCGTGCACTTCTGGTGAAGAGAGGCGGATCTCTTGTGGGGGAGACACGTGCTACATAAGATCTTTTACTTGTGCTTCACTTTATATTGTAGTCTCTACTTAGATGGTTTATTTGGAAGTTTTCAGAGCTGGGCCGCGATAGGGAAGTTGCAATTAGAGAGGTGTTAGAATATTTCTTGTCCAGTGGGACTTTAAATATTTTCGGGCAGTTTTGAACTTCGTCTTTGGCACAACAGTGGTGACTTGCTTTTATTTTCACTTCGGTAATTCATAACTCTTAACACAGTGAGGTATTTTCCAGCTAACGTACTTGGTTTATGCAATGACTTGTATTCATTCCAATGAGGGTTTGAACTATTATTAATGCATCATAGGGACTTGAGTCGATCACCATTAGAAATTAATAAACTGTTATATTTTACATTATAAATCAACTGTAGTTAATTACATGATTTATAGGAGTATCTACATCTAACCTATCGATCATTACTTTGTTGACAATTCGTTAGTACTTACGTCTATTTTGTGTATTTCTCATATTTATATCAACGCGGCCTCAGAAATATTTGTTCTACACCTAGATGAACGAAGAGCCAAAAATAAAGGCAGAGGAAAATCACATCACATTTTTAGGGTTGCAGGATCAAATATTTGTAAACCAATATATATTATTAGTCGCTAGTTTTTTTGTTTTTTGTTTTGTTAAGTTCTAAGTCTTGTAGATTGCAGTGCAATAAAGCGGCTGGGTGTATGAAATTAAGCCGGAACTCGACAAATACAGTAGAATATCAGCTTTCAAATAGTTACACAGGATAACTGATATGGCTTGGGAGTAGGGACAGGTACCGTCTGACGGACGGAAGCAGTAATCACGCGTTTTCAAACATGGAAACAGAAAAGATTGTAACAACTGTCGAAGTGTCTCTTTAATTAGCGTTGTGTGCGAAGTGTTCTCAGGTATTGTTGAAAGGAGTGTGCGAGTATTAGATGAGGACAAGTTGGATGAAAATCATTGTGGGATTAGGCCTCTTGGAAGCTGTCAGCACCAGATCTTTAGCGTACGGCAAATAATCGAGAAGTGCTATAAATGGAAGAGGGAATTGTATCTATGTTTTATAGGTCTAAAAAAGGCTTATGACCGTGTTCCTATGAGGAAGCTATTGTAAGTTCTACAAGATTTTAGAACAGGAGCCAAACTTCTGCAGGCAATTAACGGTCTTTACGTAGACTGTCAGGCAGCATTTAGAGTAGATGGCAAATTAAGTTCATGGGTTAGACAAGGCTGTAAGCTATCACCACTGTTGTTCATACTATTCATGGTTCATATGTTGAAAGCAGTACACTGGCATGGTGGGATTAAAATAGGTGGAAGGAAAATAAGCAGCCTCGCATATGCAGATGACTTAGTTTTGATGATAGATTCGATTGAAAGGTTGCAATCTAATATTTCAGAGCTCGATCAGAGGTGTAAGAATTATGATATTGCCGCGACTCTCCCGCCGGCAGATCGCTGTGTTTGAGATCCCCAGTTCAAATCCTGCCACGAGCAGAAAAAAATATTTCTTTGTATTTACTATTTCTAGAATGTTCTACATGTTTCTTATTTTTGATGTGCTTGTAAGTTCCAGAAAATTCTTTCTAAGCAGGAGGCTGTCTGTCTGAGTGTACGCTTGTGTTAGCAATAAACGTGTTCTAGGTGTAAAGTGTTGTGCTCTATAAACGACCAGCCTTCGAATTCCGGACCTCCTGCAGTTTTCAACGTGTCAATATGAAGATCAGATACTCCAAAGCCGAATTAATGTTTTTGTGAAAGAGATTTAAACAGATTGAGTGCCAAATAAGAGGAACAAAGTTAGACAGGTAGATTCAATTATCTAGGATGTATTTTCTCACAGGATGGCAAAATAGTGGAAGAACTTGAATCAAGGCTAGTAAAAGCTAATGCAGTGAGTGCTCAGCTAAAATCTACTCTCTTCTGCAAGAAGGAAATCAGTGCTACGACTAAGTTAGCAGTGCATCGCTCTATCATTCGACCAACTTTTTTGAATGGGAGTGAAAGTTGGGTGGATACAGGTTACCTTATTCATAAGGTTGAAGTTACAGATATGAAAGTAGCAAGAATGATTGCAGCTACTAATAGATGGGGACAGTGGCACGAGGGTGTCCTTAATGAGGAAATCAAAGAAAAACTTTAAATGAGATGGTGGGGTCATGTTACACGCATGGGAGAAGCAAGTTACCTAAAAGACACGGGTTCGGTAGTAGAGAGTAAGGAGGAGTCAAGGCAGACCAAGGAGAAAGTACTTAGATTCGATGAAGAAGGATTTTGAAGTAAAAGGCTTAACATCAGTCGAAGCATCAATGTTAGTATTGAACAGTAGATAATGGAGGAATTTTACTGAACGCTGAAAGAGATAATTACTCTCTAATGATGATGATGATGATATGATATATGATGATGATGATGGAGCTTTCTCTGAAAACAATAGTTGAAATGAAAAGTTGCACCTGGCAGGAAGCGTTTTAGATTAATCCGTGGCGTCTTGGTGACCACTCTATCTCAGTGGCGTATTAGTCATTGCACCCGTCTAGTAATCAGGAGATCAATGTTCGACAACAAACAATTTTTCAGCTTTGCCCATTGCTGTCGAGGTTCGATCCCCGTTAAGTCCCAGGATTTTTCTGTCAGTTTCCACTTCTTCCATCTTCGGCAATATTGCTGATGTGAAAAATGTAGAGTAGCACTGTGGTTCCGAATCCACATTTAACTTCAGATCCCTCTATTACTGGCTGGGTAAATCAGTTTGAAGGTAGGAGGAAGGCAACGGCATACCACCTCCAAACAGGAGCGTGCCTAGTAAAGCACTGTGGTGTTCAAACCAGTTCTGAATTATTGACTGCTTCACTTTTCCTATCATATTCGCAGAAAATATGAGGTGATAATACAGTATGATAACAAGCGCCAGGTCCTTTGTTAAGAGTTCGCGCTAAAAAGTAATGACTTTGGCTCTTTCTCATTATCGGTTGAAGCGTTAACGTATTTGGTATATTACTAGTTCGACTTCCCGCTTCGCTGACGGAAGTTGCAATTCTGCTGGTAGAGAACCCCTACTTTGAGCGTGTAATCAGACTGATTTGGGCAGTCTTAATAATGATTTGGCTACTCAGTGTCTAGCTTCTAATAACATTTTCTTTTATTCAACAATAACATTACTGCTGACATGTTGTGCTACGTATTGTAACAGTCTGTTCCCCACAAGCCTCATTGGTAGTTTCGTCATCTACACACACAAATGAAGTGTTGCATCACATTGTTTCCAATGTTTCCCGTACACTGATGTTGAATGTGAAAATGTTGAAATGTTTGAAAACGTATTGGACCAAACTAAAGCACTAAAAATACCGAGCTGAACAACCCGCCATTTTGAAGGCCAATCCGACGACAGTGTTGAATGCTTAAGTTTTATCGGCTTCCTTCAAACACAGATCGGCGTAAAAGGTGGTTTGTAAATTCCAGAGGCCGAGTATGGACGCCAAAATCAAGCAGCTATCTGTGTAACGCTAAAAACAAAACCTTTTTTTTTTTATTATTTGTATTAGAAATAGGTATGCCCACAGAGAGGTGGTAATGAAAATGTAGACCTATACATAAAAGCAATGGTTAAATTTTGCTACAGATTGTTAACATAACACGAGGTACAGTGTGTTTAAAGTTACTTTTCTTGATTTTATTTCCACCAACTAAGGAGTTATTATAATGGCTGTTAATTATATTTTAAGTGATGCATGAGGGCAGCTGCCTTTACCCAGCTAGTGGTTTGAAATTATAGTATGTCGCATTAGTTCAGTGTTTGATTTAAATACGACCCTCAGCATGGGAATACGTAGGCTTAGCCAAGCTGTGAGCAGGTTGTCTGAAGGAAAAAAAAAAAAAAAAATGAACTTCACAAAAATGGGAACAGGAAAGAAGTCGTACATGAAAGGCATTAAATTCAAAACTTCGTATGCAACATTCACGTTATTTCAAAGTACATTCTACCAGAGAGACTTTATTTAATCGTTATCTAACGAAACAGGACGATCTAAGTTATTAAACAAATTTTTAAAGTAAAATCTTCTCTGAAACATGGCGTGTGTAAAATATGCGTGACATTAGAGGGGGGAACACGGGAAGTACGGTATGGCAATTTAACATTATTACATAACTGTTTTAGAATGCAACTCTTAGTTACCGTAAACTTATTTGGATGTACCATTTATAAACCACAAAATACGATAACTGTAACGCAGTCTAACTACACTTGGTATATATTTAAAAACGGCAACATCTGCCTTAATGTGGAATGTAACTGAATGTGTCATATCTCTAAATATCCCTCTAATCACTGATTTTAAGTTGCTTGCCTCTTACAGTCAAATGTAAGCCAATAAATTTACTGTGCTGTTATACTTTGTACGTTAGGAAAGTATATTTCATAGCGTTAAGAGCATATTAAAAAGCGTAAGTGTTCCGTAGACTTTAAATGCGCGCCTCAACGTGGGATTTAAAATGGCGGATGGTTCTGTTTGTACTATACAGTGCTCTAGACCAAACCGCTTTGTTCATCAGTCCCTAGACTTACTAATTACTTAAACTAACTTACATTAAGGACAACACACACACACACACACACACACGTACACTCTCTCTCTCTCTCTCTCTCTCTCTCTCTCTCTCACACACACACACACACACACACTTCCGCGTGGCCGTTAAATGTGCATACTTTATCCGTTATTTAGATTTCCATAGATGTCACTCAAGCCGCACAAATACGAAATCAACCACGCATTACCGGTGCCAATGCCACGAAGTCGGTAAGACGGCCTGTCAGTTCCAGTCATAACACCAGGAAAGAAGTATGCTGTCTGTGTTGACTATAGTTCTGCCATACTAGAAGGTCAGTTGCGAAGTTGTATCGTATCCGCATTTTTACTTTGTGTCAGTAGAGATTCTCAATAACGGATGTTACAAGACATGACAGAGCGAACCAAAGCGATGTTAAAGAAACTTGCTGGCAGTTTCAAACAGTGCGCCGGCACTGGGATTCGAACCTGGGACCCTTGCCTCCCGCGGGCAAGCTTTCTACCGACTGAGTTTTCTCGGCACACAGAATTACTTACGAGAGCACCTTACCCCCTACTTTCCTACTTGTCCAGTTCCGGCACACAGTTTTAGTCTAACACGAAGTTTCATATCAGAGTACACGCCGCTGCAAAGTGAAAATATTCTGCAAAGCGACGTTGTTCGGACGTAGAGAAGGTACATAGATACAGCAATTGTCAAAGACTTCGAAAAACTTACGGGTATGCAGTCAGGCATCAAAATCGATGACGGCCGATATTTCGGCGGGAGACCACCCTGCCATTGTCAAGGCGAAACTGCAGTGAGAAAGCAAAGTGCAACGACCTTTTAAACCTCGGTTTTCAATTAGTAAACAGCAAAGACAACACACACCGAGAAAGCAGATGGATGTCCTGTTAGGCCTATTGTGTCAAACATTGGAGTTCACACACATCGTGTGACAAAACATCTTGCTGGTTTGTTGAGCCCACTGGTAGGCCTTTGCGAACATCACATTAAGAACTCGGCGGATTTCCTACGTCGATTGGAGGGATTGTATTTGTATGACTCGGATATTTTAGTTAGTTTTGATGTGGTTTTTCTTTTCACTCACGTTGCTCTGTCTGATTCGTTGCAACTAATCGAGACGAAGTTTGGTTCTGATTTAACGAATTTATTTCGACATGTTTTGACTTCCACTTTTTATTCAGTGACGAGTACTATGAGCATACAAATGGAGTTGCGATGGGAAGCCCTTTCTCACCTATCAGTGCTAATTTATTCATGGAGGACTTTGAAGATCGTGCACTGGAGTCAGCAGCTTTGGAACCTGTTTGTTTTTCAGATAAGTAGACGATACGTCTGTTTTTTGGCCTCATGATAGTGAGAACTTGAATTAGTTTTTGGAACATCTAAATTCAATCCACTCCAACATTTGTTTCACAATGGAAGTGGAAAAGAATGGTTGCCTACCCTTCCTTGATGTGTTGGTTAGGAGAAAGGCAGATGGTACGTTGGGACATGCTGTTTATAGGAAGTCAACTCGCACTGATTTGTATCAGAAAGCTGATAATTGTCCACCCAGTTCAACGACAAGGGATTCTTCGAATCTTTGAGCACAGGACTCACGTCATTTCTGACCCGGAAAGTTTGCTCACTGAGCTGTCCCATCTGGAGGTCAGTTTTCGACAGAATGGCTATAGCGAAGGGCAGATTAAAAGAGCGTTGCGCTATCGACCACAGGTGCAACGTGCTAGTGATGATAGAACAGAGTCGGCGCTCACGTCAGTGGCCTTTCTGCCATACGCTGGCAGCACTTCCAACAAGATAGGCCGCATTTTGCGTAAAAACAATGTAAAATGTGTGTTTCGTCCACGTTCTAAAATTAAGGCACTGTTGGGATCCGTTAAGGATGATCTCGGTTTTCGCAAGGCGGGAGTCTATCGTATCCCATGCAGCTGTGGCATGTCATATGTTGGTCAAACTATTAGGACTATTGAGGACCGTTGTAGTAAGCATAAACATCACACACGTTTACAACAGCCAAACAAATCTGATGTGGCCGAACACTGTCTTGACACAGGTCATCCTGGAAATTGGCTTGCATTTCCAGCTACTGGGACTGTGTTGTTAAGAAACCGATAGAAATAAAACTGACTGACAACGTTATGCTTAGGGATGGAGGATTTTGCTTAAATTCCGCTTGGGTTCCTGCTCTATCACTTGTTAAAAAACAGAGGGACAAAACTAATCCGACCTCATCTGTCGAGAACTGATGTTTATTATCGATATCCTGACCGTTTTCATCTTTGGTCGTGTAGGCGCTATGTGCTTGCTTGCTCGGTGTGTGATGTCTTTCCTGTTTACTCATTGAAAACCGAGGTATTAAAGATTGTTGCACATTACTTCCTCAATTCAGTTTTGCCTTGAAAATGGCAGGTTGGTCTCCTGCCGAAATATCGGCCATCGTCTGATACCTGGCTGCATACCCGTAAGTTTTTCGATGCTGTTATTCACCAAGAGAAATTAAGGAATTACACTGTCAAAGACTAGCCTCGCTCTGGAAGCTCAAAGGCTACCAAAGCGGATTTCAGCTCGGAGGAATCCTGAATGGTGAATGATGATGTTCATGCAGCCACATGACGTTTCGTTTCGACTCAAACTTTATGAAATATACTGTATGACATGCAATTTCACTCCAGACGTCCATGCCAGATATAGCGTTGACACATAGACAACAATAGACACAATGCAACACGGTACAAGGCCCCAACAGCATGCTGAATGGACTCGTCAGATTTGGACTCAAGTACTGGTCACAGAAGAGACGAGAACCCGTCTTCAAACAAACAGTCATAGGAGACGTTAAAACACTTCCACAGAATCTGTGGTGTTCCACTTTGAGTTTTGAACTGTAAAAAGGTCTACTTTCATGACTCTAAAGTGCTTCCCCACCATTAATTTTGTTTATCTGTACATCAATTATTTTATTCCTATGCTTCTACCTGTGTGATTGAACTTGTGTGTTCGTATGAATGTGGAAGGTTGGTTTTAATATTGACTGATTGCCGCGCAATGGCTTAGAGTCGCCGTTTCGCGCTTTAGGCCTCGTTTACTATAATTAAAAACGCTTGGTTTTGTATGGCGTCTGCACTGCCGGCTGCTAGGTAGCCAGAGACACCCTTACTTGACAAGATGGCGAGGTGGCTTGTTCTTAGTGTGGTACCAAAATAATCATGAACCAAAGAGGTAACAAAAGAGACTTCTCTGGAACAGTAGTAGAGGGTATAACCTCCCTCAGGTAGCGAGGGTTGGTAGACAGTGAGCTTTGAACGCACCCTAACATCCGATACGGCCAGTCAACACTCCATGCGTGGCCTGAGGACTCTTGCTGCTACCGCCGATGTGAGTATTTCATTGAATCATGCTGAGGGGATGGCATGCTGTTAGAACTTTACATTATTTATGATCAGACATTCTTGGGTTAATACTGAGAGTTTTTCTTAAGTAACTCTTTCGCTGTGTGAGTCGAAGTTTTATTTTTCAGAACTCGAGTAATTTAGTGTACATTTAGTATTTGTATTTTCAGTATAGTAATCATTTTTGTGTCTTGCTTTCTCAATTTAGAATACACATGTGTGGCCTTCAGCCTTTGCATAAATTTAGTATATTTGAATTTCTTGCTGTTTTAACCAACATTTTCGTTTGGTGTCTGTGTCCGCAAGCATGCTAAATTCTCTCTCGAGATTTCTGGATTCATTCCGTCTTTCCTGTCTTGATATGAGCGATTGCACAACGTACTTTCGTAACGGTCATTACTTCGGCCTTCAGCCATGCCCTTTATAGATACCAGCTTTATTTTGTTGAATTCTCATGTGTGCTTTACTTGTTTATTTTAAATTAATGTCTTTTTGTAAATACTATGTAATTCACCATGTTGTTACACCATGTGGTACTTAAGGATAGTATCTGCTGCTTCCCCACACATGAGTTCGTCCATGCTTAGTATACTTTTAAATTGTGCTTGAAGACATCTGCCATCTTGTCAAAATGCCACCGATGCTTCGTTTTGCAACTACTTTGAATTGTTCCCGTTTTAGTAAGTGTTGCAAGCATTATGCTTGTGTCTGTGAGTGAATGAGTGTGCTTTCATTATCCACTGTGTCTTTGCAAATATCCTCCCACGTTCCCTCCATATTCAAAAAGGGCATAAACCATGTTATTACGGGAAGTAATTTAATAATTTAATTCACTGTTGTACAAGGTGTGCGCTTCATTGTGCTTATTTGGTCTTCCCAAATTATGCTTGTTCATTTCCTTGGATATATAATAAAGTATCAAACTCTTTATAATTTCATTTTTCCCGTCCCTTGTTAATTTATCTATTCCTTCTTGTACATTAATTTTGTGTTTGTTAAAACGTTGGCTGCTCCCTTAAGGAGTAAGCAGTTAGATAAATTTCCGTTGCGCAAGAACTGTGGCCATTCACAAAGTAATTTGGAGCAGCAGTGAGCGTTTTTAACTTGTCTTTTCTGATCTCTACCGCCAGAGGCCTTTCAATATAAATTTAACAAGCTACTTTCAACGTTTGTGGAGGCAGCCTGGTCAGCCTGACGTCTTAGACACGCCGTCCAGTGAGTGCAGCAAGGTGGTGGTTTCCTGATGTTTTGGGGTGACATCATGTGTGGCCACGGTACGCCACTTGTGGTCGTAGAAGGCAATAAAACGGCTACACGGCACAGGGTTGACATCCTACGAGGAATAGTACAAGTATAAACGCAGTTTTTCTGAGAGTGATCCGTCTTAATTGACAAGTCCCCAACACATCGTGCAAATCTTTGCGTCCCTTCATTTTAACGACATCACAAGATTAGAATGGCCAGCTGGGTTTCAAGATATGAAGCCTATCGAACATGCCTGGGACACAATATAAAACGTTGTTTTTGGACGAGATGACTCACCAGCCAAAACAAGAGATTAGATTACATTAATACTTGTTCCATAGATCATGAATACGACATTTCGTAATGTGAAACATGTCAGTTTACTAAGAGATACTCTACTGGCTATTAAAATTGCTACACCACGAAGATGACGTGCTACAGATGCTAAATTTAACCGACAGGATATGCAAATGATTAGCTTTTCACAGCATTCAGACAAGGTTGGCGCCGGTAGCGACACCTACAACGTGCTGACATGAGGAAAGTTCTCAACCGATTTCTCATACACAAACAGCAGTTGACCGGCGTTGCCTGATGAAACGCTGTTGTGATGCCTCGTGTAAGGCGGAGAAATGCGTACAATCACGTTTCCGACTTTGATAAAGGTCGGACGGATTGTAGCCTATCGCGATTGCGGTTTATCGTATCACGACATTGCTGCTCGCGTTGGTCGTGATCCAATGACTGTTAGCAAAATATGGAATCGGTGGGTTCAAGAGGGCAATACGGAACACCGTGCTGGATCCCAACGGCCTCGTATCAGTAGCAGTCGAGATGACAGGCATCTTATCCGCATGGCTGTAACGGATCGTGCAGCTCTGAGTCAACAGATGGGGACGTTTGCAAGACAACAAGCATCTTCACGAACAGTTCGACGTCGTTTACAGCAGCATGGACTATCAGCTCGGAGACCATGGTTGCGGTTACCTTTGACGCTGCATCACAGAGAGGAGCGCTTGCGATGGTGTACGCAACGACGAACTTGGGTGCACGAATGGCAAAACGTCATTTTTTCGGAATATGTTTACAGCATCACGATGGTCACATCTGTGTTTGGCGACATGGCGGTGAATGCACATTGGAAGCGTGTATTCGTCATCGCCATACTGCTGTATCACCCGGCGTGATGGTATGGGGTGCCGTTGGTTACACGTGTTGGTCACCTCTTGTTCGCATCGACGGCATTTTGAACAGTGGCCGTTACATGTCAGGTGTGTTACGACCCGTGCCTCTACCCTTCATTCGATCCATGCGAAACCCTACATTTCAGAAGGATAATGCACGACCGCATGTTGCAGGTCCAGTACGGACGTTTCTGGATACGGAAAATGTTCGACTGTTGCCGTGGCCAGCACATTCTCCAGATCTCTCACTAATTGAAAACGTCTGGTCAGTGGTGGCCGAGCAACTAGCTAATCAGAATACGTCAATCACTACTCTTTATGAACTGTGGTATCGTGTTGAAGCTGCATGGGCATCTGTACCTGTACACACCATCCAAGCTCTATTTGACTCAATGCCCAGGCGTATTAAGGCCATTATTACGGCCAGAGGTTCTGGGTACTGATTTCTCAGGATCTATGCACCCAAATTGCGTAGAAATGTAATCACATGTCAATTCTAGTATATTTGTCCAATTAATACCCGTTCATCATCTGCATTTCTTCTTGTTGTAGTAATTCTAATGGCCAGTAGTGGAACATTACATGACAATTCTTTTTATTTTTGATTTTATTTTTCGTAAGATTACTAATTTCCTTGTAAAAATTCATCCACTGAGTAGAAGGAGTTGTCATTAAGGAAGTCTTACAATCTTTTTTAAAATAGTTGTTGGCTGTCTGTGAGACATTTGATGTTATCTGGTAGTTAACCGAAGACTTTTGTGGCAGCATAATTCACCCCCTTCTGTGTCAAAGTGTGATTTAACGTTGAATAGTGTAGATCATTCCTTCTCCTAGTGCCGCACCTATGTACATATTTATGACTTTTTAACTGGATTTGGTTATTAATAACACATTTCATAAGAGATCCCTAAATCCTTAAATAAGTGTCTGAAAGATGATGATGTGTTGAGTCCAGAAATCAGAATAATTACAAGCCTTTGTGCAATGAAAACGTTTTTGCTCAATTATGAATTACCAGATAATACGATTCCATACGAAAACAGTGAATGAAAGTAGGTTCAGTAATTTAATTTACTGAATCGTTGTTTTGAACATTTAGATCCTATTTCCTCACGACATTAAAAATGATTATTAAAACATTTTTAGCTTCTGCCTTTTAGTTAGTAAACATTTCATTCATTTTAATGGTAATAGAGTCTCCTTGTGCTCTTGACTGCCCTGTTTTTCTCTTATATTCCATTTTTTTAAAATTTTGTTAGCAGAGGTACTAATCTCAGACATAATTCATACGCTTCTGGACTTTTCAATAACTTCTCTCAAAATCGCACGGTAGTTTTTATAATATTTGACTGCTTCTGGGTCATTATTCTTTCTTGTTATTAGATACAGATCACAAGATACTTTTTTACCTCTGGACATCTATGGTTTTATATGGTTTCTTACAATTATATTTAACTACTTTCTTGGTGAAACAGTTTTTCAAATACATTTAAAAATATATCATGAAATATGTTATACTTCAAATTAGTGTCGGGCTCCTTGTAAAGCTCATCCCAACCTAACTGCTCTAAGCTTTTTCTAATCTTGGCATTTATTAAATCATTGATTGAATGCAATACTTTGGATGTCTCTTTTAACTTGCTGTAAGGCGCTACGTCATGTACTGTAAATATATGTACACCATGATCAGAAAGACTATTCTCAAAAGGATAAGCATTTATGTTTGTGAACCTATCTTGGTGTATAAAAAAGTTATCTATCAATGCGTTGCTTTCCTTTACTGCCTGAGTAGGAAAATCAATAACGGATGTCAAATTCAAACAACTATGTAATACTTGGTCTTTCGTCCTATCTCACTCTCTCAGAGAACCAACATTGAAATCCCCACAAATATAATTTGCTTCCCCGTGTCAGACAGATAGCACAACAAGGCAACCAAGTTTTTCAGATAAACAAAAAATTACCTAATGGTGACCTATACACTGTTAAGATTCTAGAAGTGCCCTCATTCATTTTAAGCCCACAAGAAAATCTTCTATATGTTGCATTACACAAAACTCTTTTGCTTATAGGATCTAAGGCGAATCTCCTTTGAAAAGTGGGACAGTGTGGACCAACGATCCCTTGATGTTCTAGTGCACAGTATGCCAATGCTAATACAGGCATGCACAAGATATTAGGGGTATTGGTGTATGCTGCAGTTTAGATGTTTGTAACTTCCTTCTATGTTATTTCGGCACAGAGTCTTCTGGACATCTCCAGGTGAGTACTGCCGAAGTACTTTACCTGGAGTATGCATGTGAAGATGACCAGATGAGTCTGTGCCGAAATATGGGGCAGGAAGTTACAGACATTCGGCAGTTCTCAGGAAATTTGATGGAACTATCTGTACGGTGGGAATGTTTCATATTTCATATCAATATGTTTTCATTAGCAATAAAAATAAGTAACGAATTGTTTTTGTGTATCTCAATTCCATTTTTATGTAAAGGGTTATGAAGCCCTAGAATCAAGGTGATGCAACATTTTTTTTATGTGTGTACATTCATCCTTAAATTTGCACCACGGCAAGATTCACTGTGGATTACTTCGTATGTCCCCTGTTGAAACTTTAAAATCTTACACGGGATTTTTCTGTGAATGTGTGTGTTAGATACGAGTAATGAAAGGAATATACAACACAAAAAAGGTTTTATCTCTTTGACTGGAACAAGGGACTGATAACCGTCACTGTTTAGTTCCTTCCAAAACCCAACAACAACAACAATACTAGTGGGAACAAATCTGTAAATATTTGTTTTGTATCCCGACTTCGTCGCCGCTTTTGTGTCCCAGCCTCGTCGTAGGTGTCGGTGGCCGAGTGGAATGAGACCGACACGCTGGTGCAGGTACGGAGGGGAGCAGCCAGAAACTATAAACACTCGAGCAAATTAGAAAGAGATATATTGCACAGAACGTAACAATACTTAACTTTTACATAGTACTGCAGAACGTTGATACATAGTTATTAGAGGCCTGCCTAGTGCCTGTACAATAGCAAAGTCTTCACTCGTGCCTATCGGATTACGAAGGTCCTAACTCGTTGCTATCTCAGTCCGAAGTGCGAAGTCAACGATCCTTCAGTCGTGGCCACGAGCGGAGTTGTCGCAGAGGGCGCTCGTGGCTGTCGTCGTGAGAACGCCGCGCCGTGCGTGCCTGGCGGCGCGCGGCGAAAGTAAGTGGCGCGCACTTTGTACTTGTGCGACACCACACCCCTCCCCCCCAAACCGCCGCGCCGTCGTGGCGTAGGGCTGAGGGCCACGGCGACGGCACTGGGAGGAGGGCCTGAACGGGGGCGTTACTGGTGGGACGGGCGTCGTAGCTGAGGCCGGGATCGAGACGCCGTCCGCGCCCCGGCATCCGCCTTGCGATCCTCCAGGGAACCCGCCGAAACCTGGGGAAGGGCGCCCGCCCCCACCCAGAGGGAGCAGGTCATCTTCTTCTGAGGTGCGTGGCCCAAGCTGGGGGGGCCCGCACGGTACCGGAGTCCCTCTCGGTGACGCTGTCATCTGCGGCGGCGACAGCGGCGGCGACGACTGCGTCGGATGTACGTCGACGTCCATAGGGATCTCGTAGTCCGGGGACGAACGATGTGGTTGCGCTCCCTGGCGGTGTACTGGGTCTGGAATCAAGAAACCGGAGACAGGATCGCGTGGCCTGTGCAGGCGCAATTGGTTTGCGTGGCGCCGCAGCTCCGACCCTGTGGAAGAACGTACAACATACATATTGCTACCGAGCACGCGCTGAATGGTGCCCGGCAGCCATGTCTTCTTGTTTCCAGCAAACACCCTGTACAGCACCGGCGTAGAAACCTGAAAACGCGTAGCGCCATACGAACCTACTCGGTGCGTGGGAGGCTGCAGCAGGTGAAGGAGAGTGCGGTGACGGCGGCCGTGTAGCAGCTCGGCAGGAGACGGGCCGTCACGTGGCATGCATCGATATGTAGACAGGAAAATTTGAAGAGCTTGCTGCCTGGAGTGCTGACCTTTCATCTTTTCCATGTGTGACTTGAATGTTCGAACGAAACGTTCTGCTTCACCATTGGACTGAGGGTGAAAAGGTGCGGTGGTGATATGCTGAATGCCATTCACACGACAAAACTGTTGAAATTCCGCACTAACAAACTGAGGTCCATTGTCACTGACGATAGTTTCAGGCAAACCTTCGATGCAAAACACTGATGTTAAGGCACTGATTGTACTAGACGCCGTCGTTGAGTTCATGGCAATCACGAAAGGAAACTTGCTGAAAGCGTCTACAACAATTAACCAGCGCGTATTCCAGAAAGGTCCGGCAAAGTCAATATGTAAACGTTGCCATGGTCCCTTGGGGCGTGGCCAGTCTGAGAAACGCTGTGGAGGAGCCGCCTGATGCTCCGCACAAACTGTACACTGTGATGTCATGCTTTCTATCTGTGAGTCCATACCAACCCAGGTACAATGACGTCTGGCCAGTTGCTTTGTCCTAACAATGCCCCAATGTCCTTGATGCAGGAGGCGTAACACTTCTCGTTGCAGGGAACGAGGAACAATCACTCTTGCTTGGTCGTTGTCGGTATGCAACAACAGTACACCCTGACTTAAAGATAATGCATGACGTTGTGCAAAATAACGTCGAACCAGAGGCCGATCAATGTCTTTGGCTCTGGCAGGCCACCCTGAGCGAACAAAATGTGCTACCACACTTAGGTCTGCATCCGCAGCTGTTTCCTGTGCAACCCGACGAGAGTTCAAAGGAAAGTCTGCGACAGCGGAAGCATCTCTGGAGTCTATCTGACAACATGCCATTTCTGAAGAATCAAATGATACATCCTGGCCAACCGGAAGTCGGGAAAGTGTGTCCGCGTTGGCATGTTTAGTGGTAGGTCGGTACAAAATCTCATACTGATAATTTGACAATATCAAGGACCATCTCTGAAGCTTTTGTGCCGTTCGTGGCGGAATTGGCTTTGTGGGTGAGAACAACGACGTGAGAGGCTTGTGGTCTGTCAACAAATAGAATTTTCTGCCATAGAGATAATGATGAAACTTTGTGACGCCGTAAATGATTGCTAAGGCCTCCTTTTCTATCTGACTGTAATTCTGTTGCGTCGGCGTCAGCAGCTTGGATGCAAAGGCAATAGGACGATCATGACATCCAATACGATGTGACAGAACTGCACCCGCACCGTACGACGAGGCGTCAACTGCTAGCACTACAGGCTTCTGTGGGTCAAAGGGAATCAAACATGCATCACTGAGTAGTGCCGACTTTAGTTTGTCAAAGGCAACCTGACAATCTTTAGACCATACAAAAGGAACATTCTTCCTACGTAAGTGATGCAGTGGAGCTGCAATCTGAGAGGCATTGGGAATAAACCTGAAATAATAGTTAAGCTTTCCCATCACTGCTTGCAATTCATGCACATTCTTAGGAGGAGGCAAGTCTTTGATTGCTCGAAGATGTGACTGTAAGGGATGAATTCCTTGGGCATTAATCACATGGCCGAGGTACTCTATTTCAGTTTGAAAAAACGAACACTTTGCTTTATTACAACGTAGACCTGCTGCAGTCAAAACTTTGAAAAGGCACTCCAGGTTTGCTAAATGTTCTTCAACTGTACGTCCGGATACCACAATATCATCTAAATAGTTCGAACAACACGGTACGGAAACTGTCAGCTGTTCCAAAAAACGCTGAAAAATAGCGGGAGCGGAAGAACTGCCAAAGGGTAGGCGTTGAAATTGAAAAAGGCCCATGTGAGTATTAATGACGAAAAACTTTTTTGACTCGTCATCAAGTGGAATCTGTAAGTATGCCTCTGCTAAATCAATCTTAGAAAAGAAGCGGGACTGTCCTAATTTGTCCATTAGTTCGTCAGGTCTGGGCAGGGGATAAGTGTCGACAATTGTTTGACTGTTCACTGTTGATTTGAAGTCCGCACAGAGACGAAGTTTTCCTGGCGGCTTGGGTATAATTACTATAGGCGAGGCCCACTGACTCGCAGAAACAGGAGAAATCACCCCACTATCTTGCCAACGTTTAAGTTCTTCGGCAACTGTATCACGCAATGCGATAGGCACTGGTCTAGCTTTACGAAATTTTGGAACTGCAGATTCTTTTAAAGTTACATGTGCCACGAAGTCTTTTGCACAACCGAGTTCCGGCGAAAACAAGTCACTGTATTTTTCACACAATGCATTTATTTTGTCCTGAGGCACTACTGACGAAATTTGAAGCACATCTCTTTGAATCGATAAGCCAAACAAGTCGAATGCATCTAGTCCAAAAATGTTCTGCGTAGATTTGGCCTGAAGAACAACAAAAGCAACTGTTTTCGTAACACCTTGAAAAGAGGCAGGCAGGCTACACGTTCCTAGCACGGGAATATTTTCACCTGTATAAGCTGTTAACACTTGCTGTGACGGCGACAATTTTGGCGAACCCAGAAGTTCATAAGTATCTTTATTAATTAATGTGACAGCGGAACCAGTATCAAGCTGAAATTGCACAGTCTTATTTTCTATGGAGAGATTTACAAAAAGTTTGTGCTTCTGGCGCACGACAGGTGCGCGAATGTGGGCAACGGCTGCTACGGTTTGTGTGCTGCGTATGCGCGGGCCGCGTTGTGAAGGAAGCGGCTCAGACTCGGCACGCAGGGGATTAACAACACTGTCACTAGATGACACTACCGCCGGATCGGCGTCCGCGCAATGCGAAGCTACTCCAGATGTACTAACTACTGCACTACACTTTTGAGTAGCTACTTGATGTCTACTGTCACTAGCTACACAGTACTGGGCACTATTACAAGGAGCAGTTGCAGAAGGCACTATTTTCACTACAGGAATGCACTGTTCATAGTCATTTTGCTTGTCCCGAACCCTTTTCCGTTGCACTGTTTTACGCGCTCGTCGGCGCTTGCTACGTGGTGCACTATATAGATTTGCCATAGGCGCAGAACTACTTTCTTGCAATTGAGATCCAAGGAAAGCACTGTTCAATTCCACAGCCCGTATAACATTTACAGAATGAACTGTTCTCGCACTCTGCGAAGCACTGTTTCTAACGGTACCGTTCTTTGAGTTTTTAATTTGCATACACACAGACTGTACATGTCCTGATTTGCCACATTGATAACAGGTTGCGTTGCGACTAGGGCAATGAGCACGTTTGTGGCGAGACACACACTGGGGGCAAGACTTACGAACATTTTTCTGAAATGAGCGTTGGCGCCCGTTATGCAAATTACTGTGTCTAACACTACGGGGCGACCTTTGCGTCGCACTTTTACTCTGGCTACTGTTCACTGTCTGGTCAGCACGGCCGGTAGAAAAATAAGAATCACTAGTGCTATACTGAGAAGTACGGCTAGGAAAGCGACCGTTGCGGCGCACTGAATTTACACTGTGGCTTTGCATTTCTACATCTGCTAAGTCAAAAGTATCATGCGCTTCTATAAGCTGCAGTACACTGTCTAATGAGGGGTCTGACTGTTTCAGAATTGCTGCCCTAATTCTGGGGTCCTGAATGTTCTGCGTAATCGCATCCCTCAACATCACGTCACTATAAGAAAGTCCACAAGAGCAAGTAAATTTACATTGGCGGGTTAAGCCCTTCAATTCCGTAATCCACTCTTGGTGTGACTGCTGCGGTAATTTTTTAAGTCTGAAAAATCGGTATCGTGCAGCGGCTACAAGAACTTTTCTCTCATAATGAGCATTTAGTGCATCTACAATTTGTTCAAAGTCTACATCACGAGGAGATGCGAGAGGGAAAAGTTTTTGCAATAGTACGAAAGTCTGGGGGCCCACAATCGATAAGAAAAGGTTCTTCACTCTCTGACCTGTAATTTGATGAGCCGCGACGAGTTCTTGAAACTGCGCGAAATAGTCGCTCCATTCTTCCTCACGTTCGTTGTACTGGCGGAACGTCGGAAGCGGTGCGGCGGCAGGTGTGGGCTGCTGATGTGACGACTGTTGTTGTTGGTGAGCAGCCTGTGTCGTCAACTGCGACACGGCCTGGAGAAGCTGGGTAATTTGCGCCGTCTGTAACTGAATAATTTCCATTAAGTTTGGGTTCGGGGTAGTGGCCATGCTGACCGATTAGGCGCCGCGTATACAAGTAACTTATAACAAAACACAAATGCAATATGAAAGAGGACTCGCTCTGCAACAAAAAAGTCCACAAAACACGTAACAGAATATGTTCCCCCAAAAATCTTATAATAAGGGTGGGTGGGCGGGAGCAATTCTTGCGTGCTCCGACTGCTGCTGTCTGGCTGCTGTAAGCGGGCTGGTCCAAGGTTCTATCACTCCTCGTCGCCACTTTTGTATCCCGACTTCGTCGCCGCTTTTGTGTCCCAGCCTCGTCGTAGGTGTCGGTGGCCGAGTGGAATGAGACCGACACGCTGGTGCAGGTACGGAGGGGAGCAGCCAGAAACTATAAACACTCGAGCAAATTAGAAAGAGATATATTGCACAGAACGTAACAATACTTAACTTTTACATAGTACTGCAGAACGTTGATACATAGTTATTAGAGGCCTGCCTAGTGCCTGTACAATAGCAAAGTCTTCACTCGTGCCTATCGGATTACGAAGGTCCTAACTCGTTGCTATCTCAGTCCGAAGTGCGAAGTCAACGATCCTTCAGTCGTGGCCACGAGCGGAGTTGTCGCAGAGGGCGCTCGTGGCTGTCGTCGTGAGAACGCCGCGCCGTGCGTGCCTGGCGGCGCGCGGCGAAAGTAAGTGGCGCGCACTTTGTACTTGTGCGACACCACAATTTGAGTAATAGATACGTACATTTCTAGATCGGGGTTCTTATAACATTTTGATTGGTTCCACTAAATCGCTCTTTTTGCTATCTTCAACGGTTTCTAATTGAAGGACGAGTACGATTCATTTCATTTGTGGCCAGGGAGGTTCTACAGTATTCCGTCTTCTCTGCAATGTTTTCGTACAATACAGCAGTTCCTACTATTCACGTGCCAATGAAATGTATCAGAGCTGTCGAAAAGCAATTTTCTCTTAAATGGAAGTACAACTACAGAAAATTAGCCGTGAACAGTGGTGTCGTAAGTTAGCTATCAAAGAATTCCCAAATGTGTTTTCATGTTTTAACAGAAACGTTTTGGTGCCTTCGTTTATCAGTAAACATGAGACAAAGGTGAGGCAGTCTAAACAACAAGGGAGATTAACGTGACCGTTGTGAAAGCGTCATACGCGCTATCGCCTCAGACTTGTTTGTGCAGCCCCTATTACAAGCAAGGACAGTGCTTTGTGGCAAATTGCATCATTAAACTGCGACGATGTACGTTACCGATGTACACTAAGAAGGTAAACTGGCTCCAACGTTTGGATTTTCGAAGAATGGCAATAAAGTCATTCGAACTATATGTTTCAAATACACGGCAAGGAATACTCATCATACAGCACCCTATGGGATAACACAGCTAGGGACACTCATCATTACAAAACCATAAAGGATAGTTATTGGATGCATATTTGGAGTTCATACACATTGGTAAAGTACTGTGTGTGTGCTGAGTAATATAATTGCATGGTTACACAGTTACACGGTTTAACCTTGACACTGAACTTTATTATTGTTTTTGTTTGTCATAGTTGTATAATAAATCGGCACACTAAATACGATAAGTAAATCATGCTGTTTGCTTTTTCAGTGTTACTGTTGAGAATATTATGATCTGCTTATACTTCCACTATAAATTCTTTATCAGTTGAAATCAGTCATTATATAAATATTTAAAATTGTAACGCTTTTAAGATGATAACTAGAGACAATAAGCTATCATCTAAAGCAGAGTTTGTTGAAATTGCATGAGACATTCACAAGTTCGTTATTTTAAGCTTGATTTTTCTATATTTTGATTTAGTAGTCATAAACATTTCTAATTTTTGAAATATTGGAATTATTTTTAGAATAATGAGATGCGCGTAATTATTCCGATATAATAGATGCCTTAAATGGTGACGGTAAATAATGTATAGATATTTTATTCTGAACTAGCTTAATTCCCAATGTTTTCCACGCGTAGACTGGATGGTCTGCATCGGTTGTTTCGACTTCTAAATATGAATTTTCATAGACCTAGCTTTAAAAATGCTACCTAATCAAGTATTTTGATATAACTTACCACTCCTTAATGTACTATTGATGACAGAATTCAAAACATCCCGAAACACATTTAGGTTTTAATTCTAACCATGGGTCCAACTCCAAATTTTCGCATTTCTAGCATCAAAAGAGTCTGGTTGAATTTGCAAAACTATCGAAACACGTAATTTTAAAATTCCAATTAAAAATCAAAATCCTAAGTTTTGTATTTCTTGCTTTAAAAAGGCCTGAATACCAACGTATTAAAAAAATAGTTCATCCCCTATTTCATCCCATTAGGGATGGAAATATCGTAAAATCGCTGATGCGTACAGTTTAAGACAAACAACGTCTACTAATGTCAAGTTTCTATCGTCTGTAGATTCACTTTTCAGCGCAGTTTTGTGTCATTTAGGAACTGATCGAGAACGCGAAATTTCTGTCTTACGCTTTGGTATCTTTTTGGTAGTTTTACTTTTCAAACTGCAATATGCATTTATTTTTCTTTATTCGTATCCTTGTTGCAGAAAAACAACTGAAGAATTTGCATCACGTTTCGCTGTATATAATATCTTTGCTATTATAGTGTTAAAAGTCATCGCTGGTCTTCAATCCGAATTTTATATAAGCTGACGATATCTGTGAATCGGTTTGCTCTTCCTGCTCTATGGTTGGCAAGTTCTCGGTGTACCCTTGTCCTGTTAGTAAATTAGTAATCATCTCATTTCCTGTGAATCGGTACACGTGACGCCATTTAGCGAGCGCTAGCCGGACCGCATTAAATGCAGTTCAACCATTTATTTATTGCTCTAGAAAACCTAAAATAAAGAATACAAACACAGATGTTAATTACTCACCTAACTGAATAATATTAATCTGTTAGTAACGCGATACTGTCCGCTAAACCAAAGTAACCTATGACTTAAGAACTTTCCGTCACAGTCATACATTAAAGTCTGTCTACAGTCTGTGTACTGCAGTGAGCTCAAAGATAATATGGAGATGGCACTATGTATTATGATACCGTGACGCTCGACGTATGTTTGTCTCTCTAATCCAGTTGTCAGTATTTTGATCCTAAGCACTACAGTTGTCTTTCCAGTGTTTATATTGAGATCATTGGTGTATTACCAGAGTAGTTAATGCTCACTTAATGTATGTCTGTGCTTCCTAGTGTTTTATCCCTGAGTCTGTCTTTGAGCATCTGTTGATCGTCGTATTGCTCCACATTTTACGGATTTTTGTTCGCTACACTCACCCACCACCACACACCGCGACCAAAACACCATAGTGCACACCGCCAACCTAAAAGCTACTCTCATGCATAACCGCCATTGCTCTGGAGTGAATAATTTTAGCTACCAAGTGAAATATATGGACACACGTCCCACGTTCCATTTTTATATATGTGTATTGATTACTGGAGTGTGGAATTGACAGATGCCCTCCAGACACCCTTACGAGACGCTCGGCTAACAGCTCTCATTAGTTTTGAGTACAAAGCATGGGCCTTTCCCGATTTTGACAGATCCCGACTGGCTGCTTGGTTTAACCTAGTCTGCCAGATGTTCCAGCTGCTTGTCGCTGTCCAGTGGCAGTCCTTCATTTTTCCACACAATACCGTGTGCGTGACTGTACGGACATGTCTTCTGTAAAGTCATAAGGCCGACACATCAACACCAGGGACACCGAACACATCAAAGCCTACACACAACATCAACACATATGCACATTTACTAAAATCCTAAAATCGAGCAAAACGGCAAGTACTCCACTGAATAAATAAACGACATAAAATGGATTTGTTTGAAGAACTGGAAGTACATTCACATCTCAAGAAATAAGAAGAAAAAAAAAAAAAAAAAGAAAAAAAAAAAAAAAAAAAAAAAAAACACTGGAAATTAACTCAGTTCATTTCTTTTGATGTTTCGACAATATACTTGTATAAAATGCTAATGAACAGAAATAAGCTGCACTGCAAATAACCATAAGCAAATTGTAGACAAAATCATTAAGAAAAGATATCTTCATTCAAAATGTATCATACTGTACAAAATGTATTATTTTATCTTTGTTAATTCCATGTACGTATATCTTTGTAACCGATTATATATCTACGTTCGTTTTGTAAACATTTATGTATCCTGTGCACAAAATGTTAGTTGTGATGCTTGAATGTGTGAAATTCTACACTTGGACCATCAGTAAACTGTAGAGATAAGTTCTTCAAAGGATTTCGCTGTATGCTTTGTACAAAGAGCGACCGATAACTTAAATTTGCTCATTTAATCTGTGCAGTGAAGACAATAAAATAACGCAGAACACCAAAACTGAAATGGGATAGCTCAAAAACGCACCTGAATATGGGAATTATTTTCCGAACGCGTCTTGCTAAATGAAATATAAAAATTGTGACTAGTTGAATTGTTATTTATAAACAAACCCATCAATATGATTAACATTATGAATGATATGAATGATGGGACATGAAACTAATTGCTGCTGGTAGAACTTCGGGTTATAAGACCGTGGTTCATAAAACTTTGCAGTTTTTCTAACGTTTCGTCCAGAGCTGCGTCGGACATCTTCAGAGGACTCCCTACTTCCGCTGAGTCTTGCCGGAAGTAGGAAGACTTCTGAAGATGTCCGGCGCAGCTCTGAACGAAACGTTAGGAAAACTGCAAAGTTTTATGGACCACGGCCTTATAACCTGGAAGTTCTAACCAGCAGCTATGGCATCCGGTCGTGAAAGCCTTCATTACATGATAAAACTAATTATTGAAGCATCTTCTTACAGAGTTTAAGAATTAGACGTTAGAAGCAAATTACCGCTTACTCGCCTGGCTGCCATCCCCAAAACATATCGCTACCTAGGAGGAAAACCGGCCCATCTCTAAATCCACTAGTTTAGAGAAAACCCCACTTAAAGGTAACATTACTTTTCTTCATGAAATCACACCAGTACTGTATTTTTCTGTGTAATTAGTACATATTCAGAGGTAACTTTTACATAGTTGTTCTTTCATTTTGAGTGACAAATTAAGCCTAAGGGCTTCGATATGTGACACTTTTCTACAAAGTAAATTTCAATTTTAGTTAAAGGGCTTTGATTTGTAACACACAAAAATAAAAATTTCAGCTCTTATATCTGTAAAGAGTATGAAATAAATAATTTAATAAAGAAAGAATTATTAGAAAATATTTATTTATAAAAAAATACAACATAACACTGCATAAATTATTTGAATCAAATCACGATATGAATCAACTCAGATCTTTTGTTTTGTTTTACATTTTACATAAAATAGGATAGAAAATTAACCTACAAGTTATTTAAAAAATGTAAATAAAATTTTGGAACTATATATTTATTAACTGCAACAGTCCAGTTTTTTAGCATCTGATACAACTTTCTTAGCAGTATAGCCTTTTTCCAGACACATCTTCTGCTTCCGGTTTCTGATATTTTTAATCGAGTTGTTTTACGATTAGATAAGATTAATACTTGTTCCATAGAACATATATACGTCATTTCGAAATGATATGGAGCGTGACAGTTTAGTAAATGGTGTATATAGATGACACTCAGTATTCTAAGGATTTTGTCCTTATTTCAATTTTTTTCTTTTTTTCTTTAGTCCAACAAATTTAATGATTGTGAGTTGCTTTTTAAAACGGAACAGTATTCACGAAAAATACACATGAGGACTGTCCGAACGACTCTTCCTCCAATTGTTAGAAAGGTTTTGTTAATGCAACCTTGACATAACTGCTCTCTAGTGGCCAGTTACGTTGTGACACTCTCACAAATAAAACTATTCCACTTTATCGTTTTGGTGATGGCATGAGCGAAAAATCGGCATTTTTCGAGTTGTGCCGGTTTTCTTCCAGGGTAGCGAAGTGGACTTCTCCGCCCCCGCTCCCAACAGTCGCTTACTTGGGAGCCACCCACTCCCAGGCTATCCGCCACAGCTGGCGATTAATTAATTTATTTGCATATCGAATTAATTGTCGCATACTATTTGTCACCGCCAGCGATTATTGTTTGCATATCAGATTAATTGTTGTACTAAGTATGAAATAAATGTATGCAACATTTTTTCGAAACTTGTGTTAGTTCGTGTTAGTACTTCATATACATCTACATCTATATAGATACTCTGCAAATCACATTCAAGTGCCTGGCAGAGGTTTCATTAACCACCTTCATAACTTTTCTCTACCGTTCCATTCTCTAATAGCGCGCGGGAAGAAAGAACACCTAAATCGTTCCGTTTTCGATCTGATTTCTCTTATTTTATTGGGATGGTCATGTCTCCCTAAGTAGGTGGGTGCTAGCAAAATATTTTCACATTCAGAACTAAAAGTCGATGATTGAAACTTCGCAAACAGATCACGCCGCAATGAATAACGTCTTTCTTTTAATGATTTCCACCCCAATCCTTGCAACATTTCCGTGACGCTTTCCCCCCGTAACGTGATAAAACAAAACGAGCTAACGAGCTGCCCTTCTCTGAAACTTCTCAATGTCTTCCGTCAGTCCCATCTGGTGAGGGTCCCACAAGGGGCAACAGTACTCCAGGAGAGGACGCACAAGTGTGATGAGCCAGTCTCTTTGGTGGAGCTGGTGCATCTTCGAAGTGTTCTGCCGATGAAACGTAACCCTTGGTTCGCCTTCCCCACAATATTTTCTGTGTGTTCTCTTCAGTCAAAGTTGTTCGTAATTGTAACTCCTAGGTATTTGGTAGAATCTACGACCTTAAGGTTTGACTGATTTATCGCGTAATTAAAGTTTAGCAGATTTCTTTTAGTGGTCATGTGTATTACTTCACAATTTTCTTTATTTAGTGTCAATTGCCAATTTTCGCACCATGCAGAAATTTTGTCTAAGTCGCTTTGCAGTTGCTTTTGATCCTCTGTTGACTTCTCTAATCTATAAACGACAGCATCATCCGCGAACAGTCTAAGGGAGCTATTCAGTTTGTCTCCTAAATCGTTTATAAACACGAGGAAGAGCAGGGGACCTATAACGCTTCCCTGTGGAACGCCAGATATCACTTCTGTTTTACTCGTTGACTTACCGTCAATTACAACGAACTGTGTTCTTTCTGATAGGAAATCGTGAATCCAATCGCACAATTGGGGAGATATTCCATAAGCACGCAATTTCATAAGAAGCTGCTTGTGGGGTACAGTGTCAAAAGCCTTCCTGAAATCCAGAAATATGGAATCGATTTGAGGTCCCTTGTCGATGGCACTTAACACTTCATGTGAATAAAGGACAAGCTGTGTTTCGCAAGAGCGATACTTTCTGATTCCGTGTTGACTATTGGTTAATAGGTCGTTCTCTTCGAGGTAGTTCATAATGTTCGAACAAAGTATATGTTCCAATCGACGTCAATGAGATCAGCCTGTAATTTTGGGGATCACTCCTATTGCCTTTCTTGAATATTGGAGTAACTTGGGCAACTTTCCAGTCTCTGGGTACGGATCTTTCGCTGAGTGATCGGTTGTAAGTTATAGCTAAGTACGGAGCTATTGCATCAGCATACTCTGAGAGGAATCTAGTTGGTATACAATCTGGCCCGGACGATTTATTTTTGTTTAGTGACTTAAGTTGTTTTACTACTCCAGGAACATCTACTTCTAAGTTTCGCATGCTGGAAGCTGTTCTTGGATTGAATACAAAAGTTATAGCTCTTTGTACTACCCCCGTCCCCACCAGTCGCTCCACCAGCCGTCGCCGCAACCCCCCCCCCCCCCCAGGCACCTCCAGACCTAAAATGAATAATAGTTTTGGAAATGGGTTTCAGGTTTCTTTTTGATCCTCTTTAGGTTACGGTAGTAACACTAAAAGTTGGCCTTTGCGATCTCCTTTTGACAGCTCCAAATTTAAATGAAAATAACGCCTTAACCGTTCATGCGACACGGAAACTGAATAACCGAATTTGTAGAGGAGAAATTTCTCTACAGTGTTGCTCTTTTATGTTTTTTCATATCTCGCATAGTTTCACAGATATTTGCAAAAGTAACGCGATTTTGGGATGTCTGTACGTAATGTGTTCCCACTTTTTAAGTCGGACCGTTCAACCGATCAGAACCAATTTTACAGACATAACTGTAGGCCGACAGAGACCGGAATCTTCCTTTTCAAATTTTTCGGACAAATAATACCTTAGTAACACTAAAAACATCCGTTTGTAATGTAACTCTAACTGCAAACGAACCGTTCATCTGACACGCAAATTGAATAACCGAAATTGTAGAGGAGAAAATTCTCTAACACTTCACTCTCTTATGGTCTTTTTTCATATCTTGCCTCGTTGCAGAGATATTTGCAAAAATAACGGCGATTTTACGAAGTCTGTCAGTCTGTAACGTGTTCCCACATTTAGGTCGAACCGTTCAATAGGTCGTCGCCAAATTTCACAGACATGATTGTTGGCCGCCAGAGATCAGAACCTGGCTCTTTCAAATATTTCGCACAAAAACTACGTAACACACAATAAAGCCGTTTGTAATGTAACTTTAATTTGCAATTAAACCGTTCAACTTACACGAAAATTGAGTAACCGATTTTTTAGAGGAGACATTCTCTACAAAATTGCTCTCTTATGTTTTTTTCGTATCTCGTATCGATTGAGAGATATTTGCAAAAATAACGGCGATTTGACACCATCCATTGATTTTACAAAAACCAGCCGTTCGGATATGTCACGTGACTTACCACTCCCAGAACCCTGGCATACGCCATCTTGCATTGCATAATTGATGGTTTTTCTTATTATAACTTAAACGTTGTCATTTGAAGGCAACGGCGCACTGAAGACTTAACAAAAACACGTAGTTCTTCGTGCGATAAATGATAATCTAGTGTCGAAAGATGCCATATTAGCATCAGTTAACAACTGCCATCAATAATACGAGATTAAAGGCCGAATCTTGTAATTGTTCGCCGTAGTGTAGTGGGCAGCGCGTTGGATTGTAATGCACACAGTCAGTGTTTTCTTCCTAAAAGGGTATCGGGCACTCTTATTAATTACATAGAACTGTGCTCTCAATATTTAGAGTTGTGCATATGTAAGAAAGCTCCTTCTAAAATGCGTGTTTGTTCTATTTCGTGAACATGCCATAAAATACATACTAACGAATTGAACAATGGTCTTCTGAAGTATATGCACGTAAACCGGGAGGATATTATAATAATGAACATTCTGAACAACGTGCTGATACTGGTAGTGTCTTATATAAGGAAGTTCTAGAATTCTGTGGCAAGTGTAGTTCCTTAATGAAATGAAAGTAAAGTGTATACATTGCAACAAATTACCTTTTCTTTTTGTAAGGAGTTATTCGCTATTTATGGAATATGTTGAAATCATTAATTAACATAAGTACATCTACTAAAATGTTTGTCTTTGACGTGGATGCTATGGGCGCATTTGACGTAGATGGTATTACCTTTCCTCTAGTTCAGATATGACTTCGTTCATGTTACTTTTTTCAAAATCAAATGTTTGTAGACCTTATGGGACTTAACAACGCGGTCATCAATCCCTAAGCTTACAAACTACTTATGAACTACCTAATACTAAGGACGGCACAAATATCAATGCCCGAGGGGGGATTAGCACCGCCGATCGTAGTGGCCGTGCAGAACGTGACTGGCACGCCGCAGACCACTCGGCCACTTTACTTTGCTCTGCGCCAAAATAAAGAGCAAAAATTCTATTTCAAAGCGTGATTACGTTTTCTGTTACAGCTAAAATCACAAACGGAATAAGTGTGGTAATAATGAATTCCACATAAATCTAGTATTTAATATATATACAAAGTTAGTACTATCATTACGTCATTTACAACAGTCATTGTAACAGTATTTCCCCAGTTTATGTACATGTTTGCAATTCGTTGTTCAAAAAAATGTTTGTTACGCTTATGGGACTTATTTGTGGGGTGATCAGTCCCGAAACTTACAAACTACTTATAAACTAACTTATACTAAAGTCAGCACGAGAGGGGATTTGAACCCCCGCCGGGGAACGGCCTCGCGTATCGGAGCATAGCGCCTCAATACGCTCGGCCACTCCGCCGCTGCGCAATTCGTTGCTATGTTTCCATGGCATCTTTCCGAATCAGAACAAATGCACTTTTCAGAGAAAGCGCTGTTACCTTTGGACAACTCGGAATATTGCAGAATATTTGTGTTCAGTTAACAAGAGTGTTCGAAAACCTTTTAGGAAGCAAGAAGGAAAAAATTGTCAATGGTGGTTAAATATAGATTCTTCAGGGAGAGTGATGCTTTGCGGTAGTTACTTCATGTTCGTTCGTCTTCGTTCTGGGTCGTTCGTTCAGTTTTTATTACAAATGGCAGTGGCTTAACTAGGACTTAGCTTTGGGGGGGGGGGATAGATCTGCTTGCCGAGCAAAATTTTAGTCAGGTTCCAGACAGACTACCATCTACCACTCCCGTTGAAGAAACTAATTCACTCCCTTCCAATGAAAGCTTATGGTAAAACACCCCAAGTTTCAAATCTTTACCAGATTCCTGTTATACGATTTCTTTTTCTTTTCTCTCTCTCTCTCTCTCTTTACTGTTCGGGTTCGGGAGGGGGGGGAAGGCGGTTCGATCCCCCTCATCCCCCTCCCCCCATAGCTACGCCACTGTCAAATGGCATTGAACCAATACCGTCTGAAGAGAAGGCCTGTGCACTGCCGTGCCACGCCACGTCATGCAGAATAGATCTGGATCGCGTAGCGCACCGGCTGGCTGATGGGACACAGAACACTGCTTCACATCGCCCAGCTAGTGAGATACGCGATCGCGACCTACTCTGCGTGACGTGGCACAGGGCCGCACAGGCCTTCTCTTCAGACGGTATTGGTTGAACCCTCTTTCTCTCTTTTCATCGGTTCTTCTGTTTGATCGGTACTTTGTGGACGTTGGTTTGTTTTGTCCTATTTTGATCGCTTCACTGTTTTCTCGTTACAGAGGGCGTCGAGCTACCATGCCGG
Source organism: Locusta migratoria (assembly GCA_026315105.1). Taxonomy (NCBI): domain Eukaryota; kingdom Metazoa; phylum Arthropoda; class Insecta; order Orthoptera; family Acrididae; genus Locusta; species Locusta migratoria. The sequence continues at coordinate 466,085,137 of CM048746.1, read as the reverse complement.
CAACCCTCTGACCGAGCGCGCTGAGCCACCGCGCCCTAGCAAGTTTCGAACCACCGTCTAACTCATTCGTACATCACAACTCATTCCTCGCCCATAACGCTATGGCGAACAGTTCCGAGAGTAATCCGTATTTCTCGTACCATCGACGGCAAGTGTGAACTAACTAACAGTAGAATAGAATTCATTGTCCTAAGAACGACGTGTTTTAGATAATTTTCACTGCGTCATTGCTTTGAAACGACAACGCTTGAGTTATAATAAGAAAATCATGAAGTAGAGAAAGCAAAATGGTGTACGCAAAAGAGATTTTCGGGCGTGGGATGTCACTTAACTGATTTACGAACGTCAAATGTAGTTTTACTGTGTTCCATCCAGGCTGTAGAAACTCATCCGAGCCAACAGTACGCTATGCTCGTTGCTCGCTGTAGTCATTCGTAACAGTACAGGCAAGGAAAATAAACTTTGGACAAACTACGAAGGCAAGAAAGGTGATAAAATTTTAACGGAATAATATAATTAAAATGTGGGCGAGATATTAAAAAGATAGTTTAGAGGTAAAAGTTAAAAAAAGGGTATGTTTGTCAAAGCTAAACTTAAATATCATATAAATTTGGCTGTTTCTTAATATACGGCGAGAAAGAACGTTACAAGTTGGGTTAATAGGTATTAGCACAATAGTAGAGTCGTAATCGTAGTTTATATACAGGGTGTCCCAGCTATCTTGTTCGCCAAAAAAATCTCTGGAACAATAATAGCTATTGGAAAACGACTTATACCGGTATCAATGTACGGCTGGGGCCCATGAAAGTACATATGTGGAAACATTCTAAAACGAAAGCAAATGTGTTTCTTAAGACAAACTTATGTTTTTTTTAATGGACACCCTATATTTTTTCTTCAGCAATCCATAGTATACAAATCACATAAACAATGGCGTTGATTGCATCGCAATATTCCAATTACATCCCGAGATATTGCGACGCGAAGTCGACGCTTGAAATACGAGAAACGCGCGGCTAGCGCACATCCTGAGACTCGGGCGAGAACCCCACGCTGCTCAGGACGTGTGCAATCAACGCCATTTTTTATGTGATTTGTCATGCTATGGATTGCTGAAGAAAAAATATAGGTTTTCCATTAAAAAAAAATATAAGTTTGTGTTAAAAAACACATTTTCTTTCGTTTTAGAATGTTTCCAAATATGTACATTCATAGGCCCTAGCCGTACATTGCCGGCCTCGGTGGCCGAGGAGACTGAGGCGCTCCAGTCACGGTTTGCACGGCCACTACGGTCGGGGGTTCGAATCCATCCTCGGGCATGGATATTTGTGCCGTCTTTAGTATTAAGTAGTTCATAAGTAGGTTGTAAGTTTAGGGACTGATGACCCCGTAGTTAAGTCCTTAACAAACATTATTCTTAAAAAAAAAAAAAAAAAAAAAAAAAAAAAAAAAAAAAAAAAAAAAAAAAAAAAAAAAGTCGTACATTGATACCGGTGAAAGTCGATTTCCAATAGCTGTTATTGTTCCAGAGGTATTTTGGGTGGCAGTACGCGCGGCTAATCCGCCGCGGCATATATACATTTGAATGTCAAAGTACATTCACGGGACTAAATAACACCAATACGGCACTCCTGTCTCGCACCTCTGCTGCCATGCCAGGTGTGTGGGGCTTTCTTCTCTGTGCACATCAGGGCGTGGTCTAGCTGTCAGCGTCTTGGGGTCGTTCAACAGCAATGCTCTGAAGCCCACAACCGCTGCCCGTGTTCCCGTATAGTAATCTCCCGATAATTGGTGCTACGCATCCGTGGATGTCACTTCTTTATCTTTCATCGGCATCCTTTCAGTTGCTATAGAGTAAGGTGGTACAATTGTGATCATTTCGGACAAATGTTATTGTAAATGGAAACCTGTTCTTGGATGTTTAACGAATATGTAACAGAAATATTAGATAATTACAAATGTTGGTATAAACACAAAAAAGGTTACAGAATTGAGAAAAATCGATCAAAAATGTACCACACTAGGTACAATTGTGATCACTTCCTGTTAAAATTTTGATCACTGGCATCTTACACATAAAAAAATCACTTTTTCCCTCGGGCACCAACGCATACTTTGTGGTACCAAACATTGCATTTTTGGCAGCGAATCCAGTCACCCTTAAATAGAAAATTTATAAGAGCGCATTACACTAAGTAGCTTCATGTAACTCTTAACAAGAAAAAATTTCTCCGTAGTTCAAACTGGTGTATTCTTGAAAACGAGAGGTGGAGCTGTATAAAACCTACTACACTACAATGCCACACAAAATAAAGTGCTACCAACACTACGAGACTGCTAATTATGTTGATCGGAATTGTACCTTTGACGAATTTGTACCACCTTACCCTAAGGAGGAAACCCCACCGACAGATCCAAACTTGTCCACCACCTCACCTCCAACAGATACACATGTTTCATATTCGCAGAATATATATCAACTGCGAATGGACAAAGCTGAAAATGTGTACCCAGCCGGGATTCGAACCCGGGTCTCCTGCGCTGAACCCTACACGACTGGGGAAACAGAGATCATCGCCCCTGCAAGGACTCCTAAGTATGCCTCCCAACTCCAAGCTTCACCCTGCCCACAGGACTCAAACGCGTAGTTATGAAACTAATTCCCGTAAGAGTAAGGGCCACAAACTTGTCCACCCCTCGCCACTACCGAAAGGATCATTGCCCGTCACCGGCATATTATATATATTATTCGCAGTTGATGTCATGTATTCTGTGAATATGAAACAATAACAACTGCAGGATTAGAAGTGACGTCCGTTCTTTCGGTACAGACGTCACATGTATATAAATACACATGTCTGGATTTAGCAAATTCAAATGTTCAAATGTTTGTATAGTCTATGGGACTTAACTACGGGGTCATCAGTCCCTAAACTTACAAACTACTGATGAACTACTTACGAACTAGGACGGCACAAATATCCATGCCCGAGGGGGGATTCGAACCCCCGACCGTAGTGGCCGTGCAGACCGTGACTGGAGCTCCTTATTCCCGTCGGCTACCGTGGCCGGCCTGGATTTATCTATCGCTAGCTAAAAACCCGGCGTTGCCTGGGTATTAATTTATGTATTCAATCCTTGAGTCAGTACTTTCCTATCTCTTCTCTCTCTATTCATCTCCTTTCTTTCTAAAACCATGTTATATTTATGGTAGAATATATAATAAGCTGTCTTGCATAATATACAAAATTTTAAGTACAGTATCCAAACAAAGAAAGAAAGTAATCCAAATACAAATGATATGGAAGATTCATTTCATTCACAACTTTACTATAAACAATATTTCTTGCTACTTGTCCAGGATCTAATACGAATAATTTCTTTGGTTAGGCTTTCCGTAAGCAAGTTACATAAAGTTGTATGTTTGAGAAACATGTCCATGTCAAATCCACTCCACAGTACTTAAGAGACTGCCCAGTGGTTTCTTTATTGTAATAGAAAATGCAAGTCTCACTGGAAACTGCAGTCTCATGAAGTTGAAAGCCAGATCTGTCGAAAATAATGGGAATTCGTTAGATGTTCCTGTCCTTATATAGGAGTCTATTGCTATCGCTTGCATCCGTGTGCGCTTCAGAGCTCAAATTTGTCATACACTATTGTCAGCTTCCTAGTAATTACCTCAAGCTGACTGGAACATGTGTTGCATGCTGTGACAGGTTTTTACGCATCGTAGTATATATATATGATCTCATATTTATTGAGGTATATTTGTAAAATTGTATAATTTTTCAGGTCTATATTCATTTGTATAAGTGCTGTATGTCTGTAAAGTATGTTGCGAATACAATTAATAGTAAATAAGCAGTAGAGTAAAACTTGGTGCGTGATAGGGCGGTTTTCTGTGTACGTGACTGTACGCTCATACCCATTGACTACGTGTCGTACTGCGATACAATTTAGAAGGTACATTCAGCTGTGTGTACACTGTCTGTAAAATTTGCTGCGGCTGCAATTTGTAGCGTAGAAATTATAAATTGTAACATTATACCGGATGCCGTAGTTTTAGTCCATGAACAGCGGAAAAGTAGGAGGCGCGACACTTTTTTCATTTCATTATTCTGAAGTAGTTGTCAGAGAGACAAAGTTTGGGTTTGAAATTATGTTTAAAGGTTGTTGAAAGTCGCTAAGTACTGTCATGATCATATAGTGTATTTGCAAACTCTCATCGCATTATGTGGCAGTTTCTTGTAACTCCTATCGTTTATGGCGTTATATCTGCTGAACCATGTGTCTATGTGGTTCGTACTCCTACAGAAAGTTTCACTGAAATTCTGACACAACTAGCGTGCGAGTAAGCGCTTGTAACAACAACCATTTTCAGCCCAATGACAGGGCTACCCATCCAGTCATGACTAACCAACAACAAACGGACACAACCAGCTCCAAGTTCTCCGCATACGCTTTACAAATTCTAGCAGAAACAGTCTTCTAACAGTGATCGATAACAGTCAAGATCTCCCCGTTACAGCGTAGACTGTTTCCATCAACGCAATTTAATAAAGTTCCGAACTCTCACAATCAAACAGCCTTATTAGCTGCTTACATTCTGTAGTAGCATCCAGTCGAGTAATCCTGAACTTTGTGCATTGCATAGTCCAATCCATATTTCTGAAAGGATTTTTATCTGTCACTAGACCACTTAAACCTCCTGGGTTTAACAACCACTTGCGCACAAATAGCTATTATCTCCCCCCTTCTAACGAGTCGTTCCTCTCGGTAAACAGTTATATCGTAAATATGACTGAGACACACACACACACACATACACTGACAGACAGAACGGCTAACAAGGAAAGATCCTGATCAACACCAAGTTATTTTTCTTATATATATCTAACCATTCCAACAACCAACGCAATATAGCTTACACCATTTCAAACTAACAACAACAGAAAATTTTTATTAAATCCCTAAAGCTATCCTCTAGCGATTAAACATACGCTTAAACACCCCCATCCCACCAATGACGATAACTAGCCCACTTTATGCCACCTAACTATAGGGCTTTATTGAAATCGACGCTTATCGACTGAGGAACAATTTACATTGCAATTGTCACATTTACGTTTCCTGGATGTCTCAACCACCAAGGTAAACACCATTAACAGATGAGATGCATTTACCACCACCCAAACACACAACCGTACTACTATCAATATGCACTTCTGCAATTGTGGAATACCTCTGCGTTACAACGTATCGTATGAGTAACCAGTTAGAACTCTGTATTTTGCGGTGTATGTCTCTGACGTAGGCATCTCCAGAGCAAAATACCGGAAAGAGTAAACATTACACTTCCTACTCGACACTCAACACCAAAATCTCCAGCATCATGAAGTCATTAGCTACCCATATATTTAGCATTTTACTTATTCTACCAATCATCTGATTGCGTCCATGCACTGATATCCAGCGAAACTGTCAGCCAGTTCGTTCATTACTATTAAATCTTATGCCCCACTACTGCTAGTCATCTCTATCGCATATTTTTAAGTCATCACCTTCTGTAAGAGAAGAAATGCATAGCACTACTGTGAGAAATAAAAAGAACATCGGTATTTTCAAGTCTGCAAACTTTAATCTATCTGAAACACAACCACACACCAAGACACAAGACCAGAGTGGGTACAACCTGTTAACGTAGCCAGTAAGTAATAAACCACATCCCTAACAAGTCAGGATAAATTGCCCACAACAGATTACGAATAAACGAGAGCTAATTTTACGACGATAAAAGACCACCAAAACTTCGACAGAGAACCAAACGCAAAGTAGAATTACGTTGGTTCTATCAACTGACATAAGAAGAAAACGATCAAATTGTCACAGCTACACCATCGGTCTTCATGCACCATCAACCCAATATAGACCATGCCTAACTAGCCAGTACAGGTCTTAAGACTTTCACAATCGTAGAGAGACAGCCACACACAACTTATCACCGACATGTACCGCAGTATTTCTATGCATCATTTGCTTGTACTTAACACAAATGTGGTGATACCGTTAGCGAGGACTACAACAGTCGTTACTAACACTTAACTTACATGACAAAAATACAGTTAACGATAAACTACACAGAGATATATACAAAGAGTCAGATGTATGCTACAACATGAGCCTCTGCACAATTAGTCAATCTCGATTCTATTCAACAATGTATCGCACAACATCGATTTGACGAACGCTTGCTTATCTGTAGACTAGAACAGCACAGAATTATATCTCCAATAGCTGAACCCGTAACAGATACTCTACCGCCAGATGCACCGCTCTTATGGGTTGTAACCTGTCTTACTTTTTTTTTTCTAGCTCCATAAACATGAAAAACTGAAATATTTTACTCGAGAGGCAATAAGTCTTTACAATAAATAGTTGTTGCAGATGCAAACTATTACACATTTTAGTCATGACATCGACTTTTGAGTGCTCCTAATAACACATCGATCACCCTACAGATGCAGTACCGTATATGATCTCCAGCAGACACCTCGTAATTTTACATCAAAACCATAGGATTGCAACAAAACAGACCAAAATCTAACCATTGTTAGGACAAAACGATCACAGAAATTCACGCCAAAACCACAGGATCCTGACCTAGTAAGATACTTGGATGTTATTCGAAGTATACATTTTGCGTGATAATTCTATACAAAGACTCTTCCGACCCTAACCACATCTTTCTGTACTCCCTATTAACTCACTAGTCATGAAAATTGCGATACATCCTACACGACAGATTCTCTTTGCAGCAATTAAATTACAATCTCGAACTTTCAACTACAGGTGAATCCATTGCGGTTCACGTAGGCAACACTCTTAACTATTACCCATTTACAATACACTGCAATACCAGGATGCAAGATGTAGAGGACGATTCGACAGCTGTCAAAATGCAGCTCAATACTAATCAAATACTGACGGATGCGTATTTGTTGCAGCAAACATCTCAGACAATAGAACCAGCACAATTCGTCTTATATTCGCCAGCAAACAAATACATAAGGTTTGTTTGTATAATTTATACTCTTGGAAGCTAAAGTTTAGATCAATGTTCCGTCTAGATTGTTTATATGTGACCTCCTGCATCGCAAAAAATGTACAGAGCTAATGTAGCTATAACGCAACAGTCCCACTTCTATCCATTTTCAAGGTAACTGGACCCACAGATCAAAGAAATACATATCACATCCTTGGCATCCTCTCCTTGTAAGACACCAGAATGTGTAAGTGGAGAACCATTTAAATCCAAGTCTGTCGCTATGATGTACAACACTGTTGACTAGTCACATCTTTCTGTTTAACAAGAAATCACATCGATAGATCAGGCAGTGCGATCCAACATCACACATCAAACATCAAGACCCACAGATAAGTGCAACGCGCAATATCCCTGCTGTTGCTTAACCCATAAATTCTCTGAAAGTTAAGTCAGGGTATCGAGGAAGAAACTGAGCTGATAAAAATAGAATATAAAAGCCTCTAATTACGCCCAGATACTGTACTAACCATAGTATCGACCGAATCATCGACTAGGTTTTCCAGGTAGAAGGCGATGTAAACGTTACCGATCACACAATATACCTCCGAGAATCCGAAGGAAGGAAGGAAGCTTGGAGTTTAACGTCCTGTCGACAGTGTGGTCATTAGAGAGAGAATCCGATAAAAACACACAACGGAGAGACAGAACAATTAATTACATGTATCGTATATGTCACTCTCACCTTATAGAATTTATCAGTTTGTTAAGCTTAAGGAACTGCTGGGTCATCAGTCCCTAAACGTACAAACTACTTATGAACTACCTTATAGTAAAGACGACACAAACATCCATGCCCGAGCGGGGATTCGAACACCCGATGAGAAACGGCCCCGCGCATCGGAACATAGCTCCTCAATGCGTTCAACCACTCCACCACGGCTAGAATTTAGCCATAGTAACAAAAGTCTACAGTATTATCAGTCAATTAGATCAAGTTAGCTTAACATGGTAGAATGCGAACTATTACATATTTTAGGTAATCATATCGACGACTTCAGTTGCACCAGCGCACATCGATAACACTGCAGAAACAGTAAAAGGTATCTCATAACGCCAGTAGACAACTCGTAATGGTCATCTGCATGTACCACTGAAGGGTAAAAGTGTCTCTCAACAGATGGAGATTCCTAGAATGCTTATAATCGCATGCAGAATCGTGAAAATTGTGCAGAGGTTACGAAAAGCTTAGAACGCAACAGACCAATCTTTATCTCTTTTTAGGGTAAATCAAGCCAATGACCACAAAATTCACACAAAAAAAGCGTACCCTGACCTAGTAAGACTCCAGGATGTTGTTGTTTGGACAGGGGGACCAAACTGCGGAGGTCGTTAGCCCCCAGTGGGGAGGGAAAGGTATGAGTATAGGAAAGAAGGGGAAGGGAAAGGAAATGCAGTTCAGGGAAGAAATAAGGAAGAAAGACTGCATTAGCTCAGGGTTCGTGTTCGTCACGCATGTACCCACAAAAGAACCGTGTGCCACCTGGGTGGACTCCAGGATCTTCTCCAAATTGTACAGATGAAGATTCAAATAGATAAAAATCTCTCTCATGCTAACATGCCGTTTGTGTTATCTGCCAGCAAAAGATACATAGATATGTTGTGATACTTGTTTGTAACACAGTGTGTGTTTGTCTATCTCGCTATGATTGTGAATAAGACCTGTAGAAGTTAGTTTGGCATGGTCTTTATTGGGTTATGGTGCATTAAGAGCGATGGTACAACTTTTTGTTCTTGTGTTTGTAGATAGAACTCACGTACTTCTATGTTACTTTGCCTTTGCTCCTCTGTACAAGTTTTGTTGATCTTTTGTCTTCTTAAAATTAGCTACGATTTTTCGCATATGTTACCTAAAGTTGTTAAATGGTTATGCTTAATAATAAATAAAGTCAGACTCATATCTCTAAAAAAATGTTCAAATGTTTGTAGAGCCTATGGGACTTAACTACGGGGTCATCAGTCACTAAACTTACAAACTACTTATGAACTACTTACAACTAAGGACGACACAAATATCCATGCCTGAGGGGGGATTCGAACCCCCGACCGTAGTGGCCGTGCAGACCGTGACTGGAGCGCCTCAGTTCCCTCTTGCCACCGCTCATATCTCTCAGAGGCGTGGAGGTGGACAAGCCTGGATCTGTCAGTGGGGTTTCCTCCCTGTGACAACCAAAGGATGAAAGTTCAAGATAAAGAAGTGACAATGGAAGACCGTTCCAGGTGCGTAGCAGCAATTATTGGGAGATTACTATACATGAACGCAGGCAGCAGTCGAGGGCTTCAGAGCATCGCTATTGCACATCCCAAAGACGCTGACAACTGCACCACACCCTAATGTGCACAGAGAAGAAAGCCTCCACACACCAGAATTGCTAGTGCTCTGTGACAACGTAGACCTCCCGGAGTAGCAGCGCATGGCAGAAGTGCAGTATTGGTCTTATTTAGTCTCAGCAGTGTACTTAGATGTTGAAGTGAATATGGAAGGCGTCTTAGACATAACATTAGGAGCACTCACTCCAGATCTGGAGGTACAGGAGTACAGATGGATTACTACACTGAAAACAAAATAATAATTCCTAAAAATATTTTTTCCAGGTCTGTTGGGGGCTGTGGTAGTTCAAGGAGCTATAACTTTCGTAAAAAATACTTAGACGAGTATCGAAAAATTGCATACTCTATTTCATACTAAGTACAACAATTAATTTGCTCTGAAAATAAAAAAGAAAGTAATTACACGGCGCCGTGGAGGATGGCTAGGGCGCGGGCAGATCTCAAGTATGCGAGTGCCGGGGCTGGTGGGTTGGCTAAGGGCCGTGGTCTGATGTGCAAATAAAGAAAATAATCGGGAGCTGTGTTGGTTGGCCTGCGAATGGGTGGTTCTCAACTAACGGGGGTGGCAGCCAGGCAAGTGTGCAGCTCTCATCCCCCGGAGGTGTTGGGTAGGTTTTCCCCCGAACCACCGCCATCTGGATTTTGGTGTCTGCTTCTCCTCCCCCTGCTACATATCGTGCACGGCATGGTGATCCATGTCATATTGTACTACATGACACGTGACAAAAATCCATCTAAAATTGTATTTTGTATAACGCGCAATGTGACAATACGTGAAACTGAAATTGGAGATGCATGCATCCCCACACAAGGATGCTCGCTACTACAGAGCAATACCCATTTCCCCCATCGAGAACACTCTGTGCTGAGGAATTCACACATGAAACAGAGGGACTATGACCAAACTGTATGATTTGATTGTTTTTGAAGCCGCCACTTACCGCGAGAAACTGGATCTTCTCTTTTATACCTTTGAGCAGGACATATTCGCTTTTTGTTGTGCTGTACGAGGAGCTTTCTAATAGTCTTGTGTAGTTTGTGAACGAACTAGTTCGGAAGAGCGCTCCCACAGGCGAACTACGCGAACTAGTTCGCAGATCTCTCGCCTCTTAGTTCGTCCGCTCCTTTTCCGAAGACTGGCGGATAACAGCGAGAGGACGCGAGAGCGCGCAGAATCGCGTGATTCCCGTCTGCCAGCTGCCGTCATTTCGAGCTTAGATGCAGCTCAGCTATAGTTTTAATATCGGTAGCAAAAGCCAAAACGAGCGGACGAACGAAAAAGAGCGACCTACTTCGCGGCCGAGCTGCGAACTAGGAGAGCTACCGGTCGCGAACTAAAAGATGCGCGATACGTCGCGAACTAAAATATGCGCGATAGGTCGCGAACAGAATTAAAAATCACGTGCTTGCCTTCTGCTGATGAGAGCCATTTCGAGGTTAGCGTCTGCCTGCTAGATTACATAGTTCAGTGCTACAAAATTTCTGCAATATCTGACAATAAATTCCATAATGCCAAGATATAAAGATAACTATAAACTTAGACGCGAGAAATTATCCACAAACCGTTTCTTTTGGTTTGCCTGATATCGTTAGCGGCTCAAGCAGCAAGCGCATGAAGTAGCTAGGTGGGGGAACGTCTCCCTCCACCTGCACGCGCAGACCACGCCGCTCAGCGTCACTGGGAGCGGACGAACTATCAGAACGAACTAGTTCGCGGCATCTTCGCGAACAAAAGTGAGCGCTCACGATCGCGAACTATTATGCGCAAGTCTACTTTCTGGTAGCTTATTTACTCAGAAATACATAAAATACTAGCTTAAAACCCGGTGTTGCCCAGGTATGTACGTTATATATTTATTGTATACTCACCTCCCATTTCCTCTTTCCATCCACCTCTTCCTCGCCTGCCTCTCTGTTCATCTCCTTCCCCATTCCTGTTCAGCCATGTGTTTCATTCCCCGCCCCCTTACCGCCTCCACCGCTCTGCTCGCCCCCATCCCAATCCCTATCTGTACTCTTTGGTGGTGATGGTGATCAGTAAAACAAAGTTTAGTGCAAGGTAGGGCTACCCTTTGCCATGCATCATACGGTAGCTTGCGGGTCATAAAAACCCTCTCCAAGAAATTGTGCGAAAAAGAGCTAATTTGCATGGTAGTTGGTAAAATGGAGTTGGTCTGTTGTAAAGTACCGACTGCCATTTACCATACGTGATTTTATAAATACAGTGAGTTTTCCTCTGTTCAGAAGCTCAAGTGTACAAAATCTCATCAACATCAGAGGAAAAATCTGGATTTTGTCGAAATGCATACGTAAAGCACCCTCCACCATGCACCGAACAAAATTTGATATCGACATGAGATTCCTCTTATTTTGAAGTTGAAGTACGCAAGATTTCGTCAAGATCGGAACCAAAAATATAGATTTATATACAATAGACATCTCAACCTATTGAGAAGCTCACTTTCAGTTTTTCTCAAATTTTCTCTTTTTGCTGTAGATTTCCTAAAACAATTACTTCATATAAACGTTTCCTGAGAACTATGAACACAACAACAACAACAACAAAAGATCATCGAAATCGGTATAGCCGTTCACAAGTTATGGCGTGATCAAGGCAAATAGGGATTCATTTTTAAATACACGTATACACATTTAAAAGTGTTGAAAAATTTTTAAACATTCACCTCAAACTTCTTGTTGTGTACTAAATACGAACGTTTAGCTGTATACAGTGATTACTTGCCTCGGTATTGTGAGATTCTTCCACATTTCCACCGTTAAATTAGTTTCTTCTCTTCCTGGAACGTGGCACCAGTGTTCAGGCACTGTCAGAGCAAGTATCTTGGCAAATGAGGACATAGTAGAAAATATCACTGCGATGATATTGAAGATGACGCTCATTCGTATTTGAAACTTTCCAACACTTCCAAGTTCTTCTATTATGTCTTCAAATTTAACATTTTCGTTTATCAGATTATCTATAACGCTAACCTGAAAATCGATATACAAGAACTGTACTATTTCTTTTTCATGCTGAGATACAGTATGCAATTAAAAAGAAATATAGCTGTTTTAATGTTAATGGTGACGCTCAAAAATGGTTTTGCATGAAGTACTTATAAAACAAATTATAATACTTAGAGATGTGGTACCGAAATGGCTTCAATAAAAAAAATAAACGTGAAGTGTTTCCAATTTTCTGATCCTTCTGTAAACAAACGCCTAAAATTTCAACCATAACTATAGACAAACATTTGTAAGGATTAGATTCTCTTGGAATGATAGAAATTTCATATTTACTTATGACGAGCAGTGAATTTCTTGAAAAACAGGTTCAAGAAGTAAATCAATACTACTTTTGAAGAGAAAACTCTAAATAAAACTTTGAAGTACGCTCATTTATAACAAAACGTAGCTGAGGTAACGTTCTCCATCTAAAAACGGTGTTTATTGCAAAAAAATTATAATTGCCAGAGGATTTCGACAGTGATGATGGATTATAACATCACAGAACAATGTAGACTGTTTACCTTGTTCTCCGCCATAGCGCGGTATTCGCTTTCAGCGTCGTATAATTCTGGAGGATAAGATGACTTGCGCGGATCACAGTGGTCTAAACACCTTGTTTACCGCGGTCGACACGCTGAACTGCCCAGAGCAAATTACAACCCGGTCACGTGTTGCGAAAATTACCGTGAAAGAAGTCATTACGTCAAAAGGGGCATTAACGATTTACAAATTTCTCTTGAAAAAAAAAAAAAAAAGATAGTTGGAAGACTTGTAGTAGGACGTTGTTAAACGCTCTAACGATGTGTACGTCATTGTGATAACGTCCCATGCCTATGTTGTTGTGAAACATTGTATATTCCGTAACCAAATGACCGCTTTGTTCTTTAATCTTTAGCCAAAAAAGTAACAATGTAAGACAGGAAATACAAATCGCGGTTACGCGTGTTTCTCATATACCAATACAGATTTTTAGGAGATTGTACAACTACAATCTTTCTATATCATTTTTACAAATAGGTATGTTTTATCGTAAATATGTCCGCCTTCGTAACTCAGTCGACAGCATCGCTAACTAACACGCAGGAGACCCGGGTTCGATTTCCGGCAGGAGACTGGATGTTGTGTGCAGGTCCCCATCATCATTCAACGTCATCGATGCGCAAGTCGCCGAAGTGGTGTCAATTAAAAAGTTTGGAACACGGTGTCTGAACCCCAGTTCAATAAATATCATACGGTTATCATTTTCATCAATGTATGAAAAATCCCGACTTTTCCAGCGGAAGTGTTTTATTCATCAATACATGTTTCTCCCATACAGTGCTTGACATCCACACGGTCTATAATAATAATATCGATAATAAGTCAAAATTTCTATTACAAACTACGTGATTTTTTTATATCTTTGTGATAAAGCAGTTTGAATGAGCAGAAGAAAGTGCAAATATAACAAATATTTTGCTTATCATTATCGGTTGGAAAACTATCCTTGACCAGAATAATGCATATTTGACATTTGTGAGTTTGGGTGTTCGACGGCGAAATTATCAGCGATGGTTCTAAAATCATTCCATTTGTTGATATGTAGTTCATTATCAGTTCTCATAACATATTAAGACAAGTCTGTGCTACATCCACCAGTTTTGCCCTGTTTCCTTATTTTTCGTTATTTACAATTTTCCCTTGTATGGTTCAAAGACATTCTCAATCTCAATTATAATATATATATTTAGAAAATAATATTATCTCACTGTTGTGATCTTCAGCCCGCAGACTGGTTTGATGCAGCTTTCCACGCTACCCTGTCCCGTGCAAGCCTCTTCATCTCCGAATAATAATAACAGCAACCTACATGCTTTTGAAGCTGCTCTCCCTCTACGATTTTTACCCCACACACTTCCTTCTAATGTTGACGATTCTCTGATGTCTCAGAATGTGTTCCACCAACGTGTACCTTCTCTTTGACAGGATATGCAAGAAACTCCTTTCATTTCCTATTCTGTTGACCACCTGATTAGTTACTTGTTCTAATTATCTAATCACCATTCGTCAGTAGCACCACATTTCAAAAGCTATCATCTATTTGTCTGAATCATCGTCCCCGTTTCACTCCTATACAATGCTACATTTCAGACAATTCCTTTCAGAAATGACTCCCTAAAATTTATACTAATATTATAGGTCAACTAATCTCGATCCTTCAGGAATGCTTCTCTTCCCATAGCCGTTCTGGATTTTATATCTTCGTTACTTTGGCCATCAGAAGTTATTTTGCTACTCAAATAACAAAACTCATCTACTACATTTACTTTCTCATTAGCTAAGTCCATGTCTTCAGCATTGCATGATTTTCTGACACTGCATTACCTTTGTTTAACTCTCGTTAATGTTCATCGGCAAACCGAAAAGTTTCCTTGAACTTTAATTCCCTCTCGAAATTTCTCTTTGCATTCCTTCACAGCTTGCTTAATGTACCGATTGAACAAACAATGGGAAAAGGCTACAAGCCTGTCTTACTCCCTTGTCAAGCAATTCTACCGTTTGATGACCTTAGACACTAATTACTGCTGTCTGGTTTTTGTACAAATTGAATGTAAGACTTCGCTCCCTACATTTTACCCCTGCTACCTTCAATATTTGAAAAAATGTATTACAGTGAACATTGTCAATAGGTTTGTTCAGATCTATACATGGTAAATCGTAGGTTTACCTTTCCTTCTATGATAACGTATCTTCTAAGGCTAGGTGCTAACTCTGATGAGTACTCGCCTGTCAACATTCAGAAAGCAAATTCAGACCACGTTCGGTTCAAACATTCGACTGTCAAAATATTAGCCGCAAACTTTCAAAGTATTAAAAACAAAGTTTCCGAATTTGCCGCACTGAATGGAAATTATTGTGCTCAGATCGTTTTACGCACCGAAAGCTGGGTAAATCATGATGTGGCAAGTTCAGAAATATTTATCGAGGCGTGGAATGTATATCGGAAAGATAGATCGGACACGACTGGAGGAGGAGTGTTCTTCACTGTGGACAAAGATATTGTTTCCACTGAGATCGAGGATGAAAGTAACTGTGAAGTTATCTGGGCACGTATAACAGGTCTAAAAGAAGTAAAGTTAATAGTTGGGTGTTTTTACCGCCCCCCTCCCCCCAGTGCTGCTGTAGCAGTTTTTGAGTCATTCAAAAAAAATTCTACACCAGGTAGTCGCGTAGGTATCCGGGCCATGTAATATTAGTCGGGGGAGACTTCAATCTTAAGAATATAGATTGCGACCTCTCTAGATACATTTCAGGCGATACAGACAAGCAGTCTTGCGAGTTACCTTTAGACACATTCTCCAAAACTGTCTCGAGCAGTTAAACCGGCAACCCACGCGCTATGGAAATATTTTAGACCTTATAGCTACGAACCGGCCTGAACTTATTAACGATGTCTGTGTAGAGACAGGAATTAGTGACCATGATATCGTCATAGCGTCGATGGTGACTACAGTTCATAAGCCAATCAAGAAGTCTTGGAGCATGTTTTTGTTGGGAAGAGTTGATAAGCAATTGTTAGGATCGCACTTAGAAAATGAAAAGGGCATCGTTTAGTTCCGGTACTATGGATGTAGAGGAATTGTGGACTAAATTAAAGTGCATTGTACATAAAGCATTAGAGAAATATGTGCCTGCAAAGTCGATGAAGGATGAAAAAGATCTATCGTGGTCTAATAATAATGTTAGAAAGCTACTGAGAAAGTAAAGACTGTTGCACTCTCGGTTCAAAAAAGAACACGCAAATGATGACAGGCTAAAGTTAGTAGAGATTCGTGCGTCTATAAAAAATCGATGCATGAAGCATACAATAATTACCACAGCCATACCTGAGCAAAAGATCTTACCGAGAACCCCCCTCCCCCCCCCCCCCCAAAAAAAATTATATATATATATATATATATATATTCTGGTCCCGTGTAAAATCGATGAGGGGGTCAAAGCCCACTATCCATTGACTCGTTGATCATTCCGGGGCAGTAATAGAAGATACTAATTCCGAAATGGAGGACATAGTAATAGCTATTTCCGGTGTAGAGAAGCAGCTGAGAGAGCTAAATACGAAAAAGTCTGCTGGTCCGGATGGAATACCAGTTCGGTTTTACAAAGAGTATTCTGCGGCATTGGCCCCTTACATAGCTTGCTTTGTCGCGAATCTTTAATTCATCGCAAAATTCCTAGTGATTGGAAAAAAGCGCAGGTGTCTCCCGTTTATAAGAAAGGAAAGAGAACTGACCCATATAATTACTGGCCTATATCGTTGACATCAGTTTCCTGTAGAATTTTGGAACATATTCTCAGTTCGAATATAGTAAATTTCCTTGAGGCGGAAAAGCTTTTTTCTACGAACAGCACGGGTTCAGGAAACATCGTTCATGTGTAACTCAGCTTGCCCTTTTCTCACGACATCTTGCGAACCATTGATGAAGGCAACAGGTGGATTGTGTTTTTCTCGACTTCAAAAAGGCGTTCGACGCGGTACCACACTGCAAACTGCTAACGAAGGTACGAGCTTATGGAATAGGTTCACAGATTTGTGACTGGCTGGAAGACTTCCTAAGTAATAGAACGCAGTACGTTGTTCTCGACGGCGAGTGTTCATCAGAGACGAGTGTATCGTCAGGCGTGTCCCAGGGAAGTGTGATAGGACCGCTATCAGTTTCTATCTATCTAGTTTCTATCTGATGGACAAACTAATTTCTAATTTGCAGCTGTTTTCTGATGATGTTGTGGTGTATGGGAGTGTGTCGTCTTTAACTGACAGTAATAGCATACAGGCTGACTTAGACAAAATTTCTAGTTGGTGCGAAGCTCTCACTGTAGAAAAATGCAAGGTGATGCGCATGAGTAGGAAAAACAATCCCATAATATTCGAATACAGCATTAGTACTGAGCTTCTTTATGCAGTCGCGTCGTTCAAATATCTAGGCGTAACATTGCAGAGCGATATGAAATGGAACGAACATGTAAGGACAGTTGTGAGTAAGGCGGACAGCCAACTTCGGTTTATTAGGAGAATTTTGGGAAGATGTACTTCATCTGTAAAGGACACCGCGTATAAAACGCTTGTACGACCACGTCTTGAGTATTGCTCAAGTTTTTGGGACCCGCAACAGATCAGTTTAAAGGAAGACATAGAAGCAGTTCAGAGACGAGCAGCTAGATTTGTTGCTGGTAGGTTCGACCAATGCGTGAGTGTCACGGAAATGCTCCGGCAACTCAATTGGGAATCGCTGGAGGAAAGACGACGTTATTTTCGTGAATTTCTGTTGAGGAAATTTAGAGGGCCGGAATTTGAAGCTCAGTGTTCTACTATCTTGCTGCCACCTACTTACATTTCGCGTAGTCATCACAATGACAAGATAAGAGAAATTAGGGCTCGTACGGAGGCATATAGGCATCACCCTCTACCCTTTTGCAGTTTCTTCAGCTGTAATCCACAGTTCATAACGAGTAAGCTATGCTCAGTCTATATCTGCCCCTGGCGTATCTTACAGTTTTAAAGCTGGTTTCTAAACCTATGTCTTACCACTATAAAGTACATCTGATACCTCCCATTGTTTTCTAGTCTCTTACAAGTATACAAGCATCTTTCATGATGTACAACTACCCACTCTCACCCTGGACTTGCACCTACGGTTCGGCTATCTGTATCGTTGAGGTATACGCAAGCCACCCCACTTCGGCAATATCTGTGGTTCGTGTGGGTAGTTAAGTGTAGTTAAAATATTAAGTGTTACGAAGAATTAAAATAGAAATTTAGAAGCAGCTTCAATCGCTCTCACGTCTTCAAAATTAGAACACCACCCGCTGACCAACTTTTTGTTAGTATTACTTTATTTTTGTACGCTATGTACAAATAAAATATATTATGACCAAGTAATAGATACAACGAACAAATAAAATATTCAGGTTTCAATTTATTTACAACGGAAAGGCCATTACAGTTCTGTGACAGATGTAGAGGGATTATGAATGCGTCTCTGCAATCTTTCTTTCCCATTCCATGAACAGCTTTTCTTTTGTTTCCTTTGACATTCGGATCATGAAATTCTGTACACGCAGCAGCTAACTCGCGCTTGCCACATTGCTTCCTTGTAATGGAGTCAGCATCTGCATCCAGTATCGGAGTTCTGCCTGGACCTTCACGACTATCGTAACAGCCACAGGGCCCACAAAGTCGCCACTGTACTTCACCCCATGTAACAGTCCACCACTTCAGGTCAACAGCCACCGGAGTGTTATTCTCTGAGTGCGGCTAGCTTCACTAGATTGAGCTATTTTTACACGCAACGAGTCGTTATCTAAAATTTCTTATAACACTGCGCCTGGTAGAATTTTGTGCAGAGCACAATTTAGTCATCACAAAAACTTGGTTCAAAGAAGAATGGGTAACTTTGAGAGGGTAGCGAAGGCCGCAGAGGATCGTATAGGCAGTAGGTTAAGGCCTAATAAAAATCCTTGGATTACACAAGATATACTGAACTTACCTGATGAAAGGTTATGTAAGTGGAAGATACCAGGAGACACTGGGAGGTACCAGATTGACATTATAATGGTAAGGCAAAGGTTTAGAAAGTAGGTTTTAAACTATAAGACATATCCAGGTGCATATATAGACTCTGACCATAACTTTTTGGTTATGTACTGTAGATTGAAACTTAAGAGAGAAAGCTAGAAAATTAAGGTGATGGAACCTGGAAAAATTGAAGAAATCAGAGGTGGTTGAGAGATTCAGAGAAAGCATCACGCAAGGATTCATCTACGCAGGGGAAAGTAATACAGTAGAAGAAGAATGGGTAACTTTGAGAGGGTAGCGAAAGCCGCAGAGGATCATATAGGCAGAAGGATAAGGCCTAATAAAATCCTTGGATTACACAAGATATACTGAACTTACCTGATGAAAGGAGAAAATACTGAAATGCATCAAGTGAAGCAGGAAAAAGGGAGTGCAGTTGTCTGGAAAATGAGGTTGACAGGAAGTGCAGACTGGCTAAGCAGGAGTAGTTTGAGGAGAAATGGAAGACAGTAGAAGAATGTATAACTAGAAGAAAGATTAGATACTGCCTACAAGGAAATTAAAAAAAAATGGAGGCTAAATAACAAGAGCTCAGACAGAAAAACAATAGTCACAAACAAGGAAAAGCTGAAAGGTGGAAGGAATATACAGAGGAGGTATACAAACGAAATGAACTTGAAGGTAGGTATTCGAGAAATGGGAGAGAAAGTAGAGGGAGATGAGGTAGGAGATATGATACGAGTTTGAAAGAACACTGAAAGATTTGAGTCGAAATAAGGCCTCTGAAGTAGATAATATTCCGACTGAACTGCTGATATCGTTAGGAGAGGCAATCATGTAGAATGTGATCCACCTTGTATGCAAGATGTATGAGACAGGGGAAGTACCCTTCGACGTTAAAAAGATTATAATAATTTCAATTCAAAAGAACGTAAGTACAGACCAATGTGAAAATTACAGACCTATCAGTTTAACAAGTCATGGTTTCAAAATACTAACATGAATTGTCTACAGACCTTGGGGAAGATCGGTTTGATTTGGGAGAAATTTAGGTACACGGGAGGTTTGCCAAGGAAAGGCAAACCTATGTTTTTACCATTTCTAGATCTGGAGAAAGCTTTTGACAATGTTGAATGGAATACACTCTTTCAAATTCTGAAGGAAGGAGGGGTAAAATATAGAGAGCAAGTAGCTCTGTTCAACTTGTACAAAACCCAGATAGCAGTTATTAGACATGAAAGGGAGGTGATGGTTGAGAGTAATGTTGTTCAATCTGTACATTGAGAAAGCTTTTAAGGACTACAAGGATAAATTTGGAGAGGGAATTGAAGAAAAAGAAATAAGAAAAGAAGAAATAAAAACTTTGCGATTAGCCGATGACATTGCAATAACAGCAAAGGACCTGGAAGAGCAATGAATGGAATTGCCAGTGTCTTGAAACTAGGGTATAAGATGAACATTAACAAGAGCAAAACAAGGGTAATGGAAGGTAGCGTCAGAAAATCAGGCGGTGCTGAAGGAAGTAGATTAGGCAATGACGCAATAAAAGTAATCGACGAGTTATGTTATTTGGGTGTCAAATTAACTTCTGGTGGACAAAGTAAAGAAGATAAATTGCAGAATGGCTTTGGGAAGAAAAACGTTCCTGAATAAGCGAAATTTGTGGACATCCAAAAGGAATTTAAAGTTTTGGAAGTCCTTTCTGAAAGCATTTGTCTGGAGTGTAGCAGTGTGTGGGAGTGGATGATACAGAGTTCAGAGTAAAAGATGATGAAAGCTTTTGAAATGTGGTGTTACAGATAAATGATGAAGTTTAGATGGGTAAACCACGTAACCAATTAGGAGGTGCTCAACAGAATTGGGAAAAAAAGGAGTTGACATATCGTGTCCAAGAGAAGGGAGAGGTTGGTGGGACATGATATGAGACATCAAGGAATTGTCAATTTAGAATTAAACGAAATTGTGTGGGGTTAAATTCGCAGCAAAGCATTCTGCGGACGGAAGACCATAACAACAGCAACTAGAAAAAATGTAAAGAATAGTAATTTAGATCTAAAAAAATCATAAAATTTAAGTAATAATCTTGGAAGGAAAATTAATTACTGTTACCCATCTGACTTTTGCAGATTATTTAGCAATTTTTTCAATTTTTTGGAATAAATTGGAGGTGGAACTTATTAAAAATATTCAGCTTAAAAAACTAAATTCATGACAAATTCAAATAATGCCCAGATATTCATATAAATACAAATAAGTAAATTAGAGTGAGTCACTAAATTTAAATGTCACAAGTCATGGAGTTTTGGGGCCTATATTTCAAAATAGATATTTAATGTAATTGAGAACAACTTCTAAGTACCCCAGAAGGTACCTAAAAATTTAACAGGAAACTGAAAGAGGATTCTGGGACTTTCGGCAACTGCAGAATAGTGTGTGTGATTTTTTTTTTTTTTTTTTTTTTTTTTTTTTTTTTTTGTTCACGGTTCATCAGCAAATGGATTATCAGCGCTCTTAGCAAACTAATTGGAAACGTCTTAGACCTGCAAAGAGATAAAGAACAATACTGCTTAAAACTGCACTAATTATCTCAAAATGTCACCCATGTGCACTATCAACAAAACTGTAGTGCGATATAGTGTATTGTATGGGTTCTTAATTATTCAAGTTACACAATGAGGTTGCAAAAGAGACAGGACAGCGATATGCAGAGATACACATGGCGGCCATTTCCCTTCACAAGGTATAAAAGGACGTTGCACTGGAAGAGCTGTCATTTGTTTTCCGACATACACGCGTGAAAAGTTTTCGTCGTGATTACAGCCGCACGACGGGAGTGTATAGGTAGTCAACTTGGAATGATGATTGGAAGAGACGCACTGGACATTTGGAAACCGTTAGGGAATTCGGTAGTCCGAAATTCGCAGTGTCACGTGTGTGCCGAGAATACTAAATTTCGGGCATAGCCTATCACCACGGATGGTGCAGTGGCCAACTGCCTGCATTGAATGAGTGAGGCAGCGGCAGTTGCGCAGAGTTGTCAGTTGCCACAGATTAGAAACACTGACTGAAATAACCGCAAAAATCAATGTGTGTCCTTTAGGACCGGGTGGCGGTGTTTGGTGTTAACGGGCTTTGGAATTAGACTACCGACTGGAGTACCTTTGTTAAGAAAACTCCGTAGTCTTCAGACTCGTGACCATATCGATCGGGCCCTAGAAGTCTGGAAAACCTACTGTTCCTCCACGGTTCTAGCTTTCCATACAGCCATTAATTCAGCAATCATATTAATACTCGAGCTACATGAGAAATTAGGCCAACAGTCCTAAGTTCTTCACATGTTTTGTTTCGTATTTCGTCTTATCGTATACCTCATTACAAAAGTGAACTATCTCCTTCCTTCCTTCTCCAACTCGTCTACGCTTTTGCTGGTAAGTTATCGATTACGTATGCCTTCCGATTTTTTTAATCTTCTTCAGCACCTTTTCTTCTTCCGTTTCCAAGACTTGTACGCTTTCCCATATTTTCCCTGTTCAACCTTAATTTAATTGGCTGTTTCATCCACGTTATAGATACAATTTACACTGGTCAGAACAATTAGGGGACCAATGAGATATATAGGTTCTGAAGTACCGTAATTGTCAGAATGGACTAAAATGGGTCGACGTCTTTCTGTTGGTTCTACGGAGTGGAGAAAACATTACAGAAATCCTTACCCTTAAGTTAATATTCGATGTTAGCAAATTTCTCTTTTTCAAAAATGCTTTTCTGCCCATTGCCATTCTGCATTTTATATCCTCTGTACTGCGACCATCGCATGTTATTTTACTACCCAAGTAACAAAACTCATCTACCACCTTCATTGTTTCGTCACCTAATCTAATTCCTTCAGCATCTCCTGATTTTCTAAGACCGCATTCCATTATTTTTGTTTTGCTCTTGTTAATGTTCATTTTATATGCACTCTTCAACACACTGTCCATTCCATTCAACTGCTCCTCCAGGTCCTTTGCTGTCTCTGACAGAGTTACAATGTCATCGGCAAAACGCAATGTTTTTATTTCTTCCCCCTGAACTTTAATCCCTATTCCAAATTTTTCCTTGCTTTCCTTCACCGCCTGCTCGATGTACAAATTGAATAGCATCGGAGAAAGGCTACAACCCTGTCTTACTCCCTTCCCAACTGATGCTTCCCTTTCATGCCCTTCGAGTCTAATAACTGCGGTCTGGCTTTTGTACAAGTTGTAAATAACTCTCCTTTCCCTGTATTTTACCCCTGCTGACTTCAGAATTTGAAAGAGGGTATTCCAGTCGACATTGTCAAACGCTTTTTCCAAATCTACAAAAGCTAAAAATGTAGGTTTGCCTTTCCTTAATCTATCTTCTAAGATAAGACGTAAAGTGAGTATTGCCTCCCGGGTTCCTACTTTCCTCCTGAATCCAAACTGATCTTCCCCGAGGTCAGCTTCTACCAGCTTTTCCATTCTCCTGTGGATAATTCGTGTTAAAATTTTGCAACCATGACTTATCAAACTGATGGTTCTGTAATTTTCACACCTGTCTGCTCCTTTTTTCTTTGGAATGGGGATTATTACATTTTTCTTAAAGTCTGAGGGCATTTCGCCTGTCTCATACATCCTACACACCAGTTCAAATAATCTTGTCATGGCTGGCTCTCCCAGAGACTTTAGTAGCTCTGAGGGTATGTCATCTATTCCTGGGGCCTTGTTCTTACCTAGGTCTTTCAGGGCTCTGTCAAATTCATCTCTCAGTATACTATCTCCTATTTCATCTTGATTTATTTCCTCTTCCCTTCCTACAATATCGTTTCTAAGTTCATTTCCTTTGTAGAGCTGCTCTATGTACTCTTTCCACCTTTCAGCTTTCCCTTCTTTGCTGAGAACTGGTTTCCCATCTGAGTTCTTGATATTCGTAGAGTTGCTTTTCTTGTCCCCAAATGTCTCTTTTATTTTCCTGTAGGCGGTATCTACTTTTCCCCTTGCTATACATTCTTCTACAGATTTGCATTTGGCTTCTAGCTACTCCTGCTTAGCCATTTTGCACTTCCTGTCAATTTCATTTTTTAGTCGTCTGTACTCCATTTTGCCTGTTTCATTTACTGCATTTTTATATTTTCTCCTTTCATCAATTAACTGTAGTATTTCCTGTGATATCCATGGATTTTTTGTAGGTCTTGCCTTTCTACCTATTTTGTCCTCCGCTGCCTTCACTATTTCATCTCTCAATGCTACCCATTCCTCTTCTACTGTTTTATTTCCCCCTGTTTCTGTCAATTGTTGCCTAAATATCCCTCTGAAATTCTCCAGAACTTCACTTTCCTTCAATGTATCTAAGTCCCATCTTCTTATTTTCCTACCTTTCTGCAGTTTTTTCAGTTTCAGCCTACAGTTCATGACTAACAAGTTATGGTCAGAGTCTATATCTGCCCCTGGGTATGTCCTGCAGTTTATAACCTGGTTCCGGTACCTATGTCTTACCATTATAAAATCTATCTGATACCTTCCGGTGTCTCCTGGTCTCTTCCATGTATACAACCTTCTTTTGTGATTCTTAAACCACGTGTTTGTTACGATTAAATCATGTTCCGTGCAAAATTCTACCAGGCGACTTCCTCTTTCATTCCTCCTGCCCAGTCCATATTCACCTACTATTTTTCCTTCTCTTCCTTTTCCTACTACCGAATTCCAGTCTCCCATCACAATTAAGTTTTCCTCTCCCTTAATTGTCTGAATAATTTCCTTTAGCTCCTCATATATTTCTTCGATCTCCTCATCATCGGCAGAGCTAGTTGGCATATAAACCTGTACTACTGTTGTCGGTGTTGGCTTCGTATCTATCTTGAGAATGATAATGCGATCACTGTGCTGCTCATAGTAGTTTACCCGCATTCCTATTTTCTTATTCATTATCAGTCCTACTCCTGTGATACCCCCAACTGATTTTGTAGATATAATCCTGTACTCACCTGACCAGAAATCCTGTTCATCCTGCCACCGTACTTCACTAATCCCCACTATATCTAACTTCAACCGATCCACTTCCCTTTTTAAATTTTCTAATTTTCCTACCCGATTAAGGGATCTAACATTCCACGCTCCGATCCGTAGAATGCCAGTATTGTCCTTCCTGATGACAACATCCTCCTGAGTAGTCCCCGCCCGGAGATCCGAATGGGGGACTATTTTACCTCCGGAATATTTTACCCAAGAGGATGCCATCATCATATTTTCATACGGTAGAGCTGCATGTCCTCGGGAAAAGTGACGGCTGTAGTTTCCCCTTGCTTTCAGCCGTTCGCAGTAGCTGTGTGGCAAAGCCACATTAGCTGATGTTACAAGGCCAGCTCAGTCAATCATCCAGACTGTTGCCCCTGTAACTACTGAAAAGGCTGCTGCCCCTCTTCAGGAACCACACGTTTGTCTGGCCTCTCCACAGATACCCCTCCGCTGTGGTTGCACCTACGGTACGGCTATCTGCATTGTTGAGGCACACAAGCCACCCCACCTCGGCAATGTCTGTGGTTCATGGGGGTAACATCAGCAAGAGATTGGCCATTATTCCCCGTTAACAGCCCATCGAGACAGGAGGTGTGATATTCCTGGCCTGTGGCCACTTCATAGTTTTGGCCGCTGGCCGTTTCTTTGCTAACATCGTACGTGTCTTAAACGCGGAAGAAAGTCAGAAGTGCAGCATGTGTTGACATGTGGGGTGGGGAGCAGTAGCATATGGCGCAGTAGGTGCTGGTTCCCGTGGGAAAACCCGCCTTATGTCACTGGTGCTCTCCTCGCATTGGCTGCAGCATTTCGCGTCACGTGATTTCTTTTGAAATTAGTCTTGTTTATTATATACTAAATATTATATACTAAATATCAATTATTCAGAGCTGAGAATTTGTAATAAATATCTCTCAAGGACAGGCTAGGTTTTGACAATTTAAAAAGTTTAAGGTGCCTTCTCTTATTGTAACAAGAGAAGAGCGATTTTGCAGAAGGCTCGCAACGGCCCTGTTTTGGCGCGAAATAGAGCGTCAGGTGCCTTCTCGCAACGCGCCGCAGTTTCAGTCTCGAGCTGGCCACTATACGCGCCGGACCGCTCCGGTCATGAGTAAAGATTTGTAATAGTGATAACAGTCGAGGTCTCAACATGAGCTATGGGCAGCATAGGCCATATCATATTAACAATAGTTACTCATATTTAATTATTTATTTAATAAAAGGCATCCCTGACAATTAAAAATCTCCCGAGTCGCTTCTTATGCTTCAATTCTACAGAATTTATTTTACCCTCACTTATATGCTGTAGAAGAACCAACGACCTGTGTGCTGTCTTCTGCGCTAGGGACACAACTATAGAACACAACAGGTTAGTCAGAACTCCATGCTTTCCATAAAGACTTGGACAGCAACTACGGCACCTCGTGCGTACTGTAAGGCGGTACAAACGCACACTGCTACGCAACAGCATCCGCAAGGATGTGGAGGTTTTAGGGAACTTGTGGGAGGAAGCAGTACTAACTTCTCCGTCCGCAAATAAAACCATAGGAAGCTTGTAGAAGCTGAATGCACCTCAGCTGCCACGCACCCTCCAGTCAGCAACAGGACGCGCAATGTGAACAAAAAGAGTCTGAAATCGCCTTCGGGAATGTGGTCTCTACGCACGGAGGCCTATGGTGCGAGTCACATTTACCACGACACCTTTTAGCCGCCAGAAATTGGGCGTAGGAACTTCACGCTTGGAGTTCTATTCACAGACGCGTCAAGATTTTATGTTCAGCTGGACAATCGCCGTTCCCTCATCTGGAGAGAACATGGAACTCTGAACAGTCCTGATTATGTACTACATGAAAAATCACCATATCATGGTGGTGGACGAATGGTGTGGGCAGCAGTCAGTATCGGCAGACGTACGTACCTCTATGTCATTCAGAGGTATAGAAAACAGATCTTTCGTTTTTTTGCTGTGCCCTACGCTGCACTGGTGGACAGCATGCTGGAAGCTGAGGGAACTGACGAAGGGAGTGGCGAACTTACTTACCGGACTTAAAACTGGTTGTACATATCTAGGATACACTTGACAGATGCTTTGTAACCAGAACAGCACCTCCCATAACGGTTGCAGATCTCAACATTGCACTCACGGAAGAATGGCCAGATATTTCACAAGAGCTGATTGATAATCTCATACTGTCCATGACAAGAAGGTGTATCACCATCCGAGGTGATCACACACCATATTGGAGGGCAAAGAGAATTAATTTTTCATTATTACGATAGCTCTATGGGGCCTCGCTATAACGCCAAGTGAAGAATTGAGACAGCAAAATATCTTACTGTAGCACACCCAAATTACAATTGTAACCATTATCTGAATAACATATGTTCCCATATGTATATTCTGTATGATCTCACCTAAACCCCTAATTGTTTTGAACAATGCATGTATATTTCCCAGCTACTCAAAATTTCCTGTAATTCTACAGCTAATGTGCGGTCTGCTATTTCTATTGCCATGTTAGTATTCGTTATTTTACTTTCTAAAACTAACTTACTAACCAATCTGTACTTACTGTCATATCTTCACTTTTTCTCCATTTCTTTATTTCCATACGTTCTCTTTCAGACATGTTTCTCTTGCTCCTTTAGTTTCACTTGCGATCTTCCTATCGGTACTCACCAATAAGAATTGGGCAATACATAACTCAGGGTAGTAAAAGGTTTATGGCTCGTGGTCTCTGTTCATAGGGGTGAGTTCTGTATGTCAGCTTCTATGCCATAAACAGCTACCCAATTTACTTAAACAAGATCAATAATTAATCTGTAGTTTAGCCAGTTTATCGATCTGCATATAATGACACGAAAATATATTTGAACAAACATAAATTAAACCTCTGAATAACCAACAAAATGGATTCTAAGATAAAGAAGTGACTCACTCACGAAGTAATTCTTTACAAAAGGAGTTTATTACTCTTATTAGACACGAAATGCGGAAGTGGTCGTACTTTAATATCGGTAAATAACTGAATATTTCCCCAACTATTGTTCAAGAGAGCCACAATAAGTATCACACGCACTCGAGATTAAAATTTCCAAATTATCAGAAGGAAATTAATGAAGTCCATCAAACATTGCAGTTCGAAATTAATCCGTGATTAATTACAGTATATGTTATAAAACACAGTTTGTCATCACACGAGTACACAATTACTGAATTATCACAGTTCCATAGTTTACCACTTTACAACCAGAGACTATGTACTGCAGTCACAGTTCCGTCAATTTTCTAAATCCATCCATGCCTATCTCTTCAAAGCACAAGTTTGTAACGCGGCTTCAGACCGTCCAGCGTCACAACCTTTCACCACCAAGTTACGAGTCCCTTCCCAAACGTTCGAAAGTGTGCTCTACCTGCTCCCAAAATTGTATCCTTCCGCGCATCCTAACGCCTCATCTTTAAAATACAATTTCCCTTACAAAGTACTATACATTTGAATATCACAGAATTAAATTCTTTGACCACCTCCCTACAAATGTTGTTTACATTTAACAAACAAATACATATTTAAGAATTCTAAAATCGGTTGAGACTGAAGCTCTTTGCCAAGTAGCTATTAAGCGTGGTGTCTCACTGTTGAAATATACTGGCGCCATAAAAAATATAGTTTCGCAATTAATATTTAATTTACATGGATTTTTATCCAAATATATTCCGTTCTTGTCCACAAATAAATATAATTGTTCATGTATAAATTATCTGCTGCATATCTACTATTTTTAGTCGGCCATGAAATATTTAAGTGGCAGTCTACAACATAAAAAACGAACGTTACTAAGAATAATATTAAATACAATAAAATACATATATAAATGTAATGCACTTTGCTGGTTTCGTGTTTTGTGTTTCTGTGGTGGAATCTATGTTCTGACACAAGAACATTACTAAATCCACGAAAAGCAGAACAATAGAGTAAAACAAAGTTTATTGAAAGAATATAGAAATAAAGAGGTGCGTCCTTTAAGATGAATCTATGTTCTGACACAAGAACATAACTAAATCCACGAAAAGCAGAACAATAGAGTAAAACAAAGTTTATTGAAAGAATATGGAAATAAAGAGGTGCGTCATCTGGTGTAATGCTGGTTTATAAACTGTTACTGATAAACACTATGTATCAATAATTGTAAATATGTCTTATAGTACTATTATTATTGTACTGAAATTTATTCACTTTTTATCTGTAAGGGATGTTGGAATTGTAATTAAATCCATTCATATAATTATATTTGACATATGATTATTCCCTGATTTTATATGGATTTTTAGAAGTAATATGTGTGGCTGTATTGTATTTCAGTTGCAATCTGGGAGAGCCGCCCTCGCTCAGCCTGGAACGCCGTTTCCTGTTTCCGAGCAGATTAGGAAAACCCTAACTACCTGTATTCCATTCACTAGGTTCGAACTGATAGCTGGCCAGCTGAGGATCCAGGTAACAACTTCATTCGTTATTGAGTTTCCTCTACACTTCTTTGCCTTTTTATTTTCCACATTTTTCCAGTTTCTCCATTATTATATCTTTTCAGCAATTGTTTCCATTACTCATTCTTTTCTGATGATACTTCCACTAGTTGTTTGGCAGATTTCATGAGTGCTTTCTTCTTATCGTCCGTTTTAGACTGATAACACATTTAAAACTCTGTACCTTTCATAGTTGAATGTGAAGAATCATCTAATATATGAAACAGTGTGATATGTACGCTGCAGGTAACCCACTTTGACTATATGTGGTTGTAGCCTTTATTAACTGAATTATTGTTCGTCTCGGCCACGCTAGAATAGCCATGGATATCACAAATTGTAAGTAGCAACATTTAGATCTAAGTCAATATTATTATGTCACTTATACTCGTCTTATAGTTTACTTATTTTGTTTTTTGTAATTGTAACCGATGCACAAATCCCACTAAACACCATTTGCAATGTAGAAAACCATTCACCATCTGATGATGTGCTAGGCATAACGAAACCGCTTATGGGAAAAACGTAATAAATACATTTTGCATAAAAGGCGACTGGTTGCTGTCATTCAAGATACCTTATTTCGCCACAGACGCAGTGTTCCGCACCCGTAATGGATAAAAGTTTTATTGTGATCTGTTTCATGTTCTAATGAGCTGAGTTAGCGGAAGAGAGAAAGTTTACGTATCCGTGAGATTAAACTGCAACCTGACGCGAGAAAAACAGCCACGACGACTACACTGAAAAGGTAAGAACCACTGTGTTTGGGATCTTGTTTGCAAACTTTATACATGGTTTTGATCATATTCTGAGAGCAAATACTACTTGTATCATCATACGGCAAGAGACAAAACTTCGTACGTTATATGTCTTTTTCTGTGCACCTGAAACTTGTTTGCAAACTTTATTAATGGTTTTGATCATATTCTGAGAGCAAATACTACTTGTATCATCATACGGCAAGAGACAAAACTACGTACGTTATATACCTGAAACTTTCTAGAGTGTCAAATTTCCTATTTCTCTGTATCCTAAATTATTTGTGAAAGATTTAGTGCATATTGCATGTGTTGTGACTTTATATATGTGTGCATAGGTTAAGACATATTGTGTTCTCTACAATAATTATGTTGCATGTGAGGATCATTTATACAGTACTTGTTTAACATTTAAATTAGGGAAGTACGTAAATTAGTTATTCGTGAGGTTACTTCAGGACAGGAACAGGACATAGGTGTTCACGAGATTCATGAATCACCGTACAACGAAAATTTAGTGCAATTTGAAGATGCGATAGCGATAAGAACTAAATTCGAATGGGGTGAGTGAGCAGCCAGTGTAAGTATGGATGAAATAAATAAAATTTGAATGCTTTGGTTTTGAGTACGTTCGAGAAGTTCATAGAAATCGACAGAAAGCGCGTAGAAGTAAAAGTGGAGAGAGATAAACAGCTAATTACGCAGATAAAAGCTTTACTAACCGAAATTTTTGAGATGAACCAAGCTTACCGCAAACGTACTTAAAGGACGAAAAACAGGAATTGACCGTGAGAATCAGACGACTTAAAATTATATTGCGAAAAACGAGTAGATAGTAGATTAGCAGAACAAATAAAAACGATAGGAATTGAAATGAAAGAGAGACGAACAGCAGAATATTTTACGCAGTAATGAAATTCACAGCTGTCCATACCATTCCATGACAGTTATAAAACCTACTGAAACCAAGCGAGGTGACAATGAGCAGGACCAATTTATGCAATAAGCGAGCGGGAAATTGTTTATGAACAGTCCTTCGTGGGAATACGATAGTAAAACAGGTCAATAACAAACAGTAGAGGCTCTGTTGCTGTTTATTCGGGGGCATTGGCAGCAGTTACTAGCGTCTGAGTAGAAGAAAGTATTGTAAAGCATAGCCATTTCCAGACATTCAATGCCGATAAAAGGTCGCCATACCCAGTGATATAAAAAAGATTATTCAGGAATACATGACCTAGCGTCTGATCGGAAAGACAACGGGTACAATATATAATTTCACATCTACAAGGATAAGCAAGAATGTGGGCTAATGGGATCATAGATACATGTGACTCGGTAGAGCAATTTAAGAAACTGTTTTGAGCTAAATATTGGTCACCTTACGTACAGGAGAGACAAAAGGGAGGGGACTGATGACCTAGCTGTTTAGTCTCCTCAAATACCAACAACAACAAGACAAAAGGGAAGTTTACAATCCTGAAAGGTATAATCCAAAGCAAGGCAGTGTACGTCGATTTTTTGAAAAATAACATTAATAAAACCAGATACTTTGTGGAATCTCTTTGCAATAGATATCTGATACCTATCCTCAATCTCAGATTACCGGGTTACATAAAATATAAACTTATCAATGTACCTGCACTGCGCACTATTGAACAGCGCTGTATGGAATACGAACGATGTTATCGTTTACATTATCCCGAAAAATTAGCACTTGTGTAGCATGCACTTGAAAACAGACATCGTATTGCGTTTAATACGAACGTGTTTCTGTCGGTATTTTGAGTCGTGGGTGTTCTGCAGTTGAAAGGCACATGCGGTAACAGGAGAGTAATTTTGAGAAAAATTTAGGACAAAAAGTGTTGGACACGTATGTTGACCACTCAGGCTTCTTAATAAATGCATCGTGTCAAGTTACCACAAAAAGGTGGCCAGATGTTATGACACCCTGAGTTGTTATTTAGCAGTTTCGTATCACTGGCACACCTAATACAAGAATCATTTTTGAAAAGTCTGAGGCAAAATGAATACCATTGGGAAGGCTTAGCTGGAGTAGTTTGTCGAGTAAGAAACTTTGTTTATACGCGATCGCCGTGCTGTGAGTGCCCCGTTTACTTCCACGTAAACTTCTTGCGGCCCCAAGCACGAGACATTCGCTGCGATTGAGCAGAGTAGAGGAATGGATCGCCTTTCCTCGACTGCTCACGGATGTGGCCGGACCTGTCTTTTCTTATACGGACAGTGCCTTATGAGGCCTGGTTTGCCTCATACCGATGTACTAATGGATTGTCGTCCTAATCTATATGCTTGTGCACTGAATTAAAAACTACATTATTGGTTGGTTTCGGATAGACGTCCTGTTAGTTACTATATTTAGTGGTAATTCTTACATTGCTGAACAACACGTGTATAATAACTTTGTTTTAACTTGGAATAGTAACAAGTTATGATGTTTTAAAAAAGGAGTGTTTGTTCTACTAAAAATGTATTCTGTTGAATGTGCAAAACATTAAGCTCGAAGTAGCTTTCAAATTATATCTGAATGATGACATGGCAGTTACAGAGTGATTTGAACATTGAGGTTGTTTGTTGGTTTTAAAATTTTATTTTAATAATTTCGATAGGTTTCGCTGCAGGCAAAGAACTAACCTGCCGGAAATCTTATGGTGTTACGGAGTTTGCTGTTTGTGTGACAAGAAATACAATAAGTTTTGAACCTCTTGTCATGGTCTGTCAGCTGGTTCAGAAGTGTGTTTTGGACACGTCTTCAAAAAGAATTTAAAAGCAATTTTGTATAAGTTCCATTACATGACAACCAAACTTGGTGACGATTACCTTCTATACTATCGATATACCGGGAATATTAATACTATATATCGTACAAAGAGCTTTGCAACCAACTTCGAGAAAAAAACACTCGAAAAACATCGGACCTGAAAGAAAAAAAAATTCAGATATCGTTTATGGCTTCTTACCATCAACAATAGTTGTGATAAAGAGTTTAACTTCTGTTTAATTTTTTTTAATTTTGCCTTGATCACCCTTCCTGACCAACGTGCTTCGTCCACAATGCTTTTTT
This sequence comes from Locusta migratoria, assembly GCA_026315105.1. Taxonomy (NCBI): domain Eukaryota; kingdom Metazoa; phylum Arthropoda; class Insecta; order Orthoptera; family Acrididae; genus Locusta; species Locusta migratoria. Next base: position 466,051,769 of record CM048746.1, on the reverse strand, counting down.
ATACTTGTTTCGTCTCCTGTACTATAATTGTTCACAATTTGTTAATTTACTTATTTCCTAAATTAATCTTGAAACGTTATACTGTTCTTTCTTGTTGAAAAAATATACAATAATAAAATGAAATCATAAATAACATATTGTGAACAATTATTGTACAGAAGACGAAGCAAGTATAAAAAAGCGTTGTGGAAGGAGCAGGTTCGTCTGGAAGGGCCATGAAGGCCAAATGAAAAATAAAAATCACAATGAAACCCTTTATCATAACTATTTTTGATGGTAAGCAACCATAAAAGACACGTCTTTTTATTCAGGTCAGAGGTGTTGCGAGCGTGAAGGTCGGGGTGAGAGTTTAAAATAGAGAAAGTTTAATTTTTTAAACACACAACCACCAGCTGCGAACCAATTTCCTAAACATGCAAAAACACTGGAACTGTGATTGCGACTGACTCGTTTTCTAGGGGATGATATCACACGTTCGCAGCTTTCCTTCCCTGCATATGATTAACAAAACAAATTCATAATAAAATCTAGTTCATGAGAGAAAAGGGTGTACTAACTACTATTTTTGAAAACACGTGAAAGTTCACTTTATGTTGTTTATTTCACAATATTTGAACCCTGTGGCTGTCGCGTCTGTACGTCGGTAAATTTACCAAATGAAGTTATAGCTCGTGAGCCCCCAGACAAAATGAATATTTGTCGCGAATTGTTTTCACACCACGTGGCTGTCTCAAACACCGTTTATGTTCATGCCTATGCGACGACACGTGTTACATTAACAAATCACAGTCACTTTAATTCAATGCGATGCACACCTTGTTCCACCGGCTAAATATTCACCAATACACAGTAGCACTCGATTGAACTTGGTTCAGTCTACGACGAGCAACCACACATGGCGATTGCCACAGACAAATCTAAAGTCACCACCTCGAGATCCACATGCCGACTGAGGCAGAGCGACGCCGCCTGGCCAGCCACACCACGTGGTCCCGAGTCCTCACTTCCTGCCCAGGCGCGCGCGCGTGCCAAAAGCTCAACTGCCGGGGTTTTTTCCCCTACGTCATCAACTTCCCCATGTGAACTGTTCTAACCGATTTTCCAACGTACAGCGCTCAGCCAATACATTTCTAAAACTTTACTTAAAATCAAAATAATTACACTACACATTAAACAAATATTTTCTTACGTTCTTATATTAGTATAAACATCCTTTGTACTGTTTATCATAATCGTGCAATTTCTTATACCACAGATAAGGTATTTAACTGAATACTTTAAGATAAAATACAAAAGATTAATTGAAAGTAAAATGGGATATAGTTAATATATTATATTGTTGATAGTAGTATTACAATATTTGTGCACTGCACTGTGCCTGGCACTTGCAATTGTCCCTCTCTCCCCTCACCGGAAACGAACTGGAAAATCCTAAGTTGGAACAAGCCACCAACGTCGGCCTGCTCGCTGGCCTCCCGTCAGCTACAAGCACACAGCAAATCTCAACGTGGAGAATTTCTACCTATGGCCTAACTATAAATGTTGTCACCCAACTGTGTACATACATTGCTACCATAATTAATAAGATTAAAATTGTGTAACATTTAGTGCATTGGCATGGTCAATGTTTGCAGTGAACTTCATACTGTTTAATTATCAAATGCTATTAATTAGCAATATTTCTATTGGGCGGTAATCTCACAGTGTCCAGCAGGTTTCTCGAAGTAAGTTGCAAAGCTCTTTGTACGATATATATAGTAGTAATATTCCGGGTGTATCGATAGTATACAAGGTAAGCGCCAATAACTTGGGTCGTGGTGTATGGGATTTTATACATTACTTTCAAATTCGTCTTGAAGCTGTGTATAAAACTCACTTCTGAACCAACTAACAGATACAGAGACTATAACATAGGTTCGAAACTTTTGTACTTTTTGTCCATACAACAGCGTACTTTGTTTCACCATTAGATTTCCCGAAGGTTAGTTCTTCGCTTGCAGCTAAGACTATCGAAATGGTATTAAAACATTAAAAACTCCTCAAAAGAAACAAACAGACTAGACATTCAAATCAATACGTAACTGCCATGTCATTTAAAAAAAGTTTAAATTTTTGTTAAGCTTATGGGATTTAGCTGCGCGGTCATCAGTCCCTAAACTCACAAACTACTTATGAACAACCTTATACTGCAGACGGTACAAACATCCATGCCTAAGGGGGGGGGGTGGATTCGAATCCCCGAGGGGGAACGGCCTCGCACATCGTAGCGTAGCGCCTCAATGCGCTCGGCCATTCCTCCGCGGCCATGCCATTATTAAGATATAATTTGATAGTTGCTTCGAGGTTAATTTATTACACATTCAACAGAATACAATTTTAATAGACCATACCCGACTTTTTTTCAGCGTCACGACATGTTAATGTTCAAATATAAAGAAGTTATTATAGACTTATTGTTTAATAATGTAAGAATTGCCGCTAAATATGGCAACTAACAGGCGGGCTATTTGAAACCATCCAATAATAAAAATTGTAATTCAGTGCACAATAATATAACCTAGAACGAGAATCCATTAGGAGATCGGTATTAGGATAACCAGGCATCATAAGGCAAACAGTCCATTTAAGAAAAGACAGGTTCAGACACATCAGTGGGCAGTCGAGAAGAGACGAGGCATGCCTCTGCTCAATCGCAGCGAAAGTCTCGTCCTCCAGTCAGTGCTTGTCGCCGGCCAGACGTATGAACGGAAGTAAACGGGGCACTTCACAGCACGGCTAGCGCATTTAAACAAACTTCCTTACACGACAATCTACTACAGCTAAATCTTACCAACTGTTATTCAGTTGGTCTCAGACGTTTCATAACTGATTCTTGCGTTAGGTATGTTGTTAATATGAAACTGTTCATTAAAGAAATAAGAACACCTTTTTTTGGTAACTTGACATGCTTCATTTATTAAAAAAACCGTACTGCTTTCAATAAAGTCAGAGGACATAAAACAGCGATTGATAGTAGAATGAACACCCCAGAATGCATGTGGGTGTTTAGTAGCGTGGTCGACATACGTCTCCGTCACTTTTTGTTACTAATTTTTCGCAAAATTACTCTCAAGTTACCGCATGTGCCTTTGAACTATAGAACACTCACGAGTCAAAATGCCGTCAGAAACACGTTCGTATTAATGATTTAGATTCGTTGCTGTTTCGTAGATCAGGCATTCGTAGCTACAGCGTAAAATTTCTTTATAAATATTAACAGAAACTACTTCACAAACTTTATTCCCACAATTTTTACGACTGTCGCTGTAACAGGACACTGAATTTCACAAAAATATCGCGTCTCAGTCCATGGATCATGGATGAGGATGTTCCTACTCCTAGAATTTTAACCCTCAAGGATTGGGGAGGGGGGAGGGCGCAGACATTTCCTCAACGATTCTGTTTTTCAGTTTATACTGTAGAATGTTTATGACTGACAGAGTAGATTGCGGGATGGTTTTCAAAGATTTTGTTCAAACCCTGCGAGAAGGAAGTTGACAAACCTTTCAAATTCCCAAAATATCCCGTCCGAGTTGGCTAAAGGAAAAGCGAATAAGATGGCGAAAATTTCTCACAGACAAATAGGTGTTATATAAGCTTCTTATTAAGTTCCAGTCTTTGAGGAGTGTGCTTAGCGTAGTGGACAAGTGCTTGCAGTGCAAAGTTGGAAGTCAAGGTTCGATTCCCCGGTACTGCTTACATTTTTGTTCATTTCATATTACCCCTCGCAATGTAAACCTTTTATTCATGAAATTTAAATTTACTTAAACGTTTCAGTGTGCCACGAACGTTGATGTCAAGAGGTGTCTCAATTAAAACACATTCAATCCTACAGCATCAGTTCAGTGCCACAATTCCCATCCATACACTTGGTATGCACAAAAATTAGCAGTGAAAAGTTATTTACTTAAAAACTTGAATAAAGTATGCCTTGCACTGAAGCGTATTTCGGATAAAATTTCACGCTTAAAATACTTTGGTAAAGTCTGCATAGTGTGGAGATTTTCTGTGACGATGAACACCCTAAGGAATGTAATATAACTTCGGCATATAAATACGGGCTACAATTTTTGAAATATTATTTTCATTTAATACTTCATGGAATTATGAAAATTAAATGATGAAATAAGATATATTAATTAAATTAGTTATAACGAAACCATTGAAATTTTCTCTTTCCTTTGGCCTACACAGGGGAGATATTGTAAGAATTTAAAAGGTTCATATTCGTGTTTCTTCTCGCACAGATTGGGCCAAGTAGGTGAGACCCATCCAGCGATCCCTAGTGTTGAGACTTTCAATAAGCAAATGTATAAGGGGATATTATTAGCCTTTGTCAACAAAATCGCATTCGAAGATTGTCGTTGTAGCTATTACACTCTTGGTATGTGCTTGTCAAGTTTTGAACCCACATAAAGGCAACGTTTTCCAGTATGCACTTATTTCAGCTAATAAATTGTGACTACTATATTGTTTGATATTTATAAATCCATTCGATATGTGCCCTGAAACCAACGTTTATTATCTGTCTGTGGAAAAAGTTACGCCATGACTCACACGATCTGTTGCATTTTTCTGGTGGCAGTGTCAATCTGCTCAGAACAACTGACGCAAATAGACTGTCTATTTCGTCCATTCATTCAAAACTTCTCTTTGTTATCATATCAACTGGCTGAATGAAGAGTTAAAACTTTTTGATACTATATTCGCTACCAAAGTTGTTACTGAGCAGAAAAGTTACGTATGTGAAAAATACGGATTGAAACTCGTGAAAATGAGTGAATAATTAAAAATAAAAGTGCTGCGGATGTCAGATCGATCCTAGGACCTCGTGTTACGCATCTGCGCGTTTATGCCGGCGCCACCGACACACACTATAGCATAGCCGTTTATCGAATCTCTGCAGGAACATAGGTCTACTACCTATTCAGAAGTGGCAGGAAACTACGCACGCTTTTGACGAAAAACCGTGCACAGTAACTGAAACCCACCGGTGTGTAATGCTGTCCTAGTACAGAATAAACGACTTCTAAAACCAAAGAATTAGCTTTAGAATCTTTCACTCCTCTAATTGCTACGATGGAGAATCACCAAAATTCGACTCTTAGGTTTGAGATTTTACAAATTATTCAATCTACTTGTTTTTGCTGTTTGCATTATCAAATTAATGCCTGCTTCTTTGAATAGATGACCGACTTCATTCTAAAATGATTGTTCAGACGTCTACTTCCTGCATGATGTATTACTAGGTGCGGGTGGTTTGGCGGGTTTATATTTTTGATTAGTATGCGAAACATATCGTCTTCGATTCTTGCCAGTGACCAACTCACACCAAAAGATCTCTTTAACCACTGGGGAAGCCAAGTGGCGAACACCGAGCTCGCCAGTATTCGGAATTCTTGGTGTCATACTTCTGTCTGGATTGAAACAGGATTATATTAAACGACTACGGATTTGAATGTCACAGCGATTTAATATTCCTAATGTTGCTTGCACGAAAAATGTAGCATTTGCGTCGTTATTGAAAGAAACGGAATAAAAATACAATTATGTGTTGGATACGATAGTTTAAAGAAATTCATTTGATGCAACACTATTCTCTATTGCACATGTTTCATATAGTATTATCAATATATTTTCATGGTTACGGAATAATAATTTCCTCACAATGATTGCGATACAGATTGTTACTCAATTATCACGTGTTCAAATGTTCAAATGTCTGTAAATCTATCGGACCAAACTGCGTGGTCATCAGTCCGTAGCTTACAAACTGCTTAAACCTACGTAAACTAACCTAAGGACAAACACACACACCCATGCCCCAGGGAGAACTCGAACCTCCACGGTGAGCAACCGCGCGCTCCGCAGCGAGGCGCTTTAGACCGCTCGGCTACTGCACCGCGGCAATTATCATGTGTATATACATGTGGCGTCTGTTCGGAAAGAACAGACGTCACATTCTGATCCAGGAGCTGTCATTATTTAATATTCATAGAATATATGACTTCAACTGCTATTGGGCAAAGCTGAAAATGTGTACCCAGCCGGGATTCGAACCCGGGTCTCCTGCTTTCTAGGCAGTTGCGCTGACCCCTACACCACTGGGGACACAGTGATCACCGCACCTGCAAGGACTACCCATGCACGCCTCCCGTCAGATACAAATTCCCAGCTTCGCCCTGCCCATAGTACTCAAACTCGTAGTTTAACTAATTCCCGTAAGAGTAAGGTCTTCAAACTTGCCCACCCCTCCCCACTAACGATAGGATCATTGCCCGTCACCGGCATATTATATATATACATGTGGCGTCTGTTCGGAAAGAACAGACGTCACATTCTGATCCAGCAGCTGTTATTATTTAATATTCATAGAATATATGACTTCAACTGCTATTGGGCTATCTGACGGGAGGCGTGCATGGGTAGTCCTTGCAGGTGCGGTGATCACTGTGTCCCCAGTGGTGTAGGGGTCAGCGCAACTGCCTAGAAAGCAGGAGACCCGGGTTCGAATCCCGGCTGGGTACACATTTTCAGCTTTGCCCAATAGCAGTTGAAGTCATATATTCTATGAATATTAAATAATAACAGCTGCTGGATCAGAATGTGACGTCTGTTCTTTCCGAACAGACGCCACATGTATATATATAATATGCCGGTGACGGGCAATGATCCTATCGTTAGTGGGGAGGGGTGGGCAAGTTTGAAGCCCTTACTCTTACGGGAATTAGTTAAACTACGAGTTTGAGTACTATGGGCAGGGCGAAGCTGGGAATTTGTATCTGACGGGAGGCGTGCATGGGTAGTCCTTGCAGGTGCGGTGATCACTGTGTCCCCAGTGGTGTAGGGGTCAGCGCAACTGCCTAGAAAGCAGGAGACCCGGGTTCGAATCCCGGCTGGGTACACATTTTCAGCTTTGCCCAATAGCAGTTGAAGTCATATATTCTATGAATATTAAATTATCATGTGTGTTTGTTATTGTTACGTGAGAAATATAATGAGCCATATTTCAAGATAGAAGAAAAATGTTAAAAAGTCAGTAATCGAACTGTCGCTCGTTGATCAGTAGTTGGCCATTTGGCGAGATAAATAAGCTTATCTTTATCATTTGTTTGCTTCTCTGCACATTCATTTGACATAATTGTATCTGGTATTATAATAGCCCAATATGTTGTCGAATGCTTAATATTAGGCATTTCAATAAGACAAGGAGTATGGAAAAGTACCAAACATCTGAGGAGAAGTGTAATTTGTGGTGACACAGCTGGCTTATGTCTTTTAAATTTGTGATGATATCTTAGTTGCAACATCAACCGAAAGAGAACCAGTGGAGATGACACGATACCTTCACTCTCGGAAATACCATCAGTGGTCTGCGCGCCAAACGGTTGTCGTCTTTATAGCGCAACCGAGGCGGTGGGCGGAAACCGTCAGCGATACTCGGAACATGATGCACCATGATGTAACACTTAGCTTCATAACAAAGTCCATTCATGTAATTGAATTAATTCTATGATATGCATGCAATTTTTCCATTTGAATATGTCAGTAACGTCCCAAAATATTCACAGACTGCAGCATCTCAATTATAATTGCTGTCTTTGATCATTGAAACTATAAGAAAAGAAATGTGGAAAGGAATTTGTCGGTCGCGAACAGTTTAAAACGCTATGGCTAATACGCAAAGCAGTTTCTAAAATCAGTTTTCGAAGTCGCCTTCACGTCGCATAGAAAGCACGTGTGTTGTTACAACTGGCTGCGATACTGTAAGATATGTTTCCTCTCAGATTTCGTGTCAGATGGGTAATCGACAGTATGTACGATCGTGTTGCCTAGCTGTATATACTTCCCACCAAGCAGCAGAATTTTGCGGTTGTGTATAGCGATTAGGCGAGGGGTCTCGCGAATTCTGTCACTGGCTGTACATATGTTTTCTTATTTATGTATTATGTTTTCTTACTTATGTATTCATAATTCCCTCTCCCTTATATTGTAAATATAAATCCTTCCTCAAAAATTGTATTGTTTACCAAAAATCAAAAATGAAGATAATCTAACTTAAAATAGTATAGTATTATAAGTGCTAAAACCTGTGCAAAATAAAACTTAGCACCAAGCAAAAGAAATAAATAAATTGTAAATAAAATGTAACATCCCCAAGAAGGCTGAAAAGGGTATTCGCAAGCCCCAAAGCAGCCCGCTCCATCCCCTCAGGATAGAGAATAACAAATGCAAAAAAAAAAAAAAATCACTCGACAGTCAACGACTTGACAATGGCAGAGGAGATCTCGGACGAAACGTCGTGGACAGTAAACCACATGACGCGGCTGGGAGCCCGAGAAAATTTTATCAACATAACCCGCCGCGAATGATGTTATCTGAAAAAAGTTTTCTTACGAAATATATTGAAACAATTGATAACCACTCCTATGTCACCTGGTCATCAACAAAATGTACTAATACATATTTTTGGAAACATTTTCGTTTCACTATGTTTGGGTCAACAGCACTCTTACTGGAAGGCTCCCAGCTACCTGCCAGCTCCACAACATCAATGGAGTCAAAATTCCTAAAGATGGTCTAAATAAGACTGAAAATAGTTGAATAAAATAAATTATTGCATTCTAGACTGTCCTTTATTCATAAAAATGAACTAAGTGTGATTAAATCTATCGCTGCCAATAACGGGTAGGAGCATCACATGATAGATCACATTCTGAATTAGAAAGAATCCCGGAAATGTTCTATTTTAGGCAATGTTCCTTTTTATTGCAGTAACAAAGATACTAAATTAATTTCCATTTCTTTCTTGAAAAGTCGAGGAACGTGATGTCTACTTCAGCCATTGCATCTTCGATTTTGGTGGTCACACTAAGCTAACTTTATTTGATTTGAATGCGTACAGAATTCCCTCTAGAGAAGGCTCATAAAAACGCAATTATCGAACTGAGAGGCAGTGTTTGCCTAGCTACCTGATGGCTGCTTAAAGCAAGTTAGAATGCTTTAATGTCAAATTTTAGAATGCAAGGAAGCAAATTAAGGAGGTTGGAGGTTGACCCATATACTTTTACACTCCGTCGATCGGGGATAATCGTACACTAGCAAAATTTGTGGTTTTAACTGTTGGAAACAACAGGCTGAATCACAACTTGAGGCGACATTTCCGCGGTAACCGCGTCCGGCATTGTCGAAGGTCTATATAAGTGCGTGGGCCCACAACTTTTGTGGGTGGCCACGAGGTGTTTTTAACTCTTGAGACAACCAATCCGCACGATTAGTGCGCGACCACGTCGATGGTGTTTCGGACAACCAATTAGCAGCCGTCTGCGTCCAGCAGCCGCAGTGTGGCAGTAGCCGTGACGTCACAGCAGGCGGCCGCCTGTCCTCGGCGGTGGGTGGGGACCATCCGGAGACGCAGCGAGCCTGTGGACGCGCCCAATTCTTGGTCGCCATTGCACTGGCGTTCGGCATTCCATCCTCACAAAGGTGCAGTGGTCAAGACATTCTGCCCGTAGTTGTAAATTGAATTTTTAGTTATCATTCCATGGCCTGAATCCACGAGGAAAGGAGTGAATTTAGCAGTCGGCTTATGTGCAACATGTACTATTAGAAGCTGTAACTCTTTCAGGTCCTGCACTCACAATTGTGCGTTTCTGGTTTTTTTCGCTTTATTTCTTTTTTGATTCACGCTAGGAAGTGCGCCACACGATGGTGGATGAACTGTGGTAACGCACGTAACGCGTTTAAGTTCCATGTTTCTACAATGTGTGTCACCAGCAGTCGTCAAACGTCTAGTATACTTACAATGGTGGCAAGAAACACTTGTTCATATCCTTGTTTTGACATGTGAAGCTATCATATCTGACAGCCAGTTGATTTTATGAGATCCTGTGATGTCTTTCAAAGGTTTGACACTGTAAGATGGTGCAGATCATAATAATTTGCAGTAAAGGCCCAAAACACACTTGTGCGGGTACAAAATTTTTGAAAATAAATTTTTCTATTTTGTAATTAATTATAAGTTACATCACCTACAACCTAGGGTGTGAAAGGGATAAAGAATGGACTTGGGTGGGTGATTTTGCTTCATGAAGGGAGCAGTGTGTAAGGCCATAATGTTTAGCTTGAATTGGAAAATGACGCGGTTCATTATATTTTTGTATGGATATTAAATTGTGTAGGCCTGAGCTTAAGACTTTGGCGCTTGAGTTCTTTAGTCACTGGGAATTCATGTGATAGCGTAATGTACACACTTTGCAAAACTCAGCAAGGCTGTCAGTCCTTGACCTAAGTGTGCCTTTACGGAAGGCCTGAGGCCCACATCGACTCTCAGTCTGACCCACCTTAGTAGCAGTGAAAAGCGAGTGACGTATTTTTGCCTGTTGGAGAGACCTGCTGGGACCAGATCACGCTGCGACATTGCAACTGCAAAGCGATTTAGACAAAATTTCTACATGGTGCGAAAATTGGCAATTTACACTAAATAAAGAAAAGTGTGAAGTAACATGACCGCTAAAAGAAATCCGCTGAACTTCAATTATGCGATAAATCAGTCAAACCTTAAGGTCGTAAATTCTACCAAATACCTAGGAGTTACAATTACGAAGAACGTAGACTGGAGAAAACACATAGAAAATATTGTGGGGAAGGCGAATCAAAGGTTACGTTTCATTGGCAGAACGCTTCGAAGATGCACCAGCTCCACAAAAGGGACTGACTACATTACACTTGTGCGTCCTCTCCTGGAGTACTGCTGCTCCTTGTGGGACCCTCACCAGGTGGGACTGACGGAAGACATTGAGAAGGTTCAGAGAAGGGCAGTTCGTTTTGTTTTATCACGTTACGGGGGCGAAAGCGTCACGGGAATGTTGCACGAATTGGGGTGGAAATCATTAAAAGAAAGACGTTATTCATTGCGGCGTGATCTGTTTGCGAAGTTTCAATCACCGACTTTTACTTGTTAATGTGAAAATATTTTGCTAGCATCCACCTACTTAGGGAGACATGACCATCCCAATAAAATAAGAGAAATCAGATCGAAAACGAAACGATTTAGGTGTTCTTTCTTCCCGCACGCTATTAGAGAATGGAACGGTAGAGAAAAGTAATGAAAGTGGTTATGAACCCTCTGCCAGGTACTTAAATGTGATTTGGTAAGATGGTGCAGATCATAAAAATTTGCAGTAAAGGCCCAAAACAGACACTTGTGTGGGTACAAAATTTTTGAAAATAAATTTTCTTTTGTAATGAATTATAGTAATGTCACATCACCTACAACCTTGGGTGTTAAAGGGATAAAGACTGAACTCGGGTGGGTGATTTTTGATTTAAGAATGGAGCGGTGTGTAAGGCAAAATTTTTAGCATGAACTGGAAAATGACGCGGTTCATTATATTTTTGTGTGGATATTAAATTGTGTAGGCCTTAGCTTAAGACTTTGATCCTTGACTTCTTTAGTCACCGGGGATTCGTGTGATAGTGTATTGTACACACTTTTCAAAACTCAGCAAGGCTGTCAGTCCTTTGCAGAACGACATATTGATCATAGCTGTTTATTTTTTCCTCAATGCTACCGGTTTCGGTCATTTACCATTATCAAGCTTTAGCATAGATTAGCTAATAGTTTAACATTAGGTAATGTCTGCTAACACTTGATAATGGTAAATGACCGAAACCGGTAGCATTGAGGAAAAAATAAACAGCTATGATCAATATGTCGTTCTGCAATTATGTAAAAGCTGTTAGGCCCCATCTGTTCAACATTGTCAGTCCTTGACCTAGGTGTGCCTTTACGGAAGGCCTGAGGCCCACATCGATTGGCAGTCTGACCCACCTTAGTAGCAGTGAAAAGTGAGTGGCGTATTTTCGCCTGTTGCTGAGGCCTACCGGCACCAGATCATACTGTGACGTCATCGCTTGGGGCGGGTGGAAGCCGCCACCCCGAGAGTAGTCACTCGCGGCGCCGTACACCACCTTCCTGCTGCAGACACTGGAAGTCTGCAGCGGTCGTAGGCTGCAGTCCAGGAGAGGCGGGCCTGGCAAGAGAAAAGAAGAAGCCGGCTGGCCGCATCAGCGGCAGGTGGCTGCACTGACAACGGGTGGCGAGGCGAGGCTGCGCTCTGGCCGGCAGGCGAAACTGTGGCGGCAGATGGCGAGTCTGCAGTCTGGGCCGAGGGAGGGATTTCCGAGGCTGGAGACGGAGGGGAGGTCTGTGAGTTGCGGCACTTGCTAGCCGCGCAGTTTGCTGCGCCGGCCCGTGTCGCTGCTAACCCACCGACCCCTCTCCACAGCTCTGGCCCAGGTGCCCTCCGACGCCCATATGAGGCTGCGGGTCCGTCCGACGCCGCGGCACAGCAGGCCCGCCATCGCCGTCGCCTCTGATCTCCCAGGACGCGGCAGTCCTCGCATGGCGTGTCGTTGTTCTGCCTGCAGCGCTGAGCGCCTGGGGACGCGCCGCCTGCCACCGAGGCGAACCAGCTACTGTCGGGAGACTCGCCGTCTGCCATGGAGACGAGACAGCTCTTTCCGGCGACGTCCACATCCCTGGCGAGACAACGGAACGGCTGCTAGAGGGCATAAACCAACGCCGTGTATCATTACATCCATAAACTGTTTATACGACAAATTTCAAATAAAAAGAAAAGTAAGCAAAAAGCTATATTTTCATTTACACCTAAAAGTCTTTAGCATCTTAAGTTTTTAACATACATCCCAGTTCAAGAGGCAGCAGAAGCTGAAACTGCTTCCCCATTAAGATACAATGCCACACGATATGAACTCTAAAACAGACAAATTACGTATCAAAATTCTATAAAAAGAGGTGACTACTAGAATGAAACTGTCATGGGGGTTAAGGTTTGTGTAAAAGTCTAAATTTTAGTTCAGAATTAATTTCATAAATAGTTCGGAAGTTAGGAATGGGCTCAAAGTGGTCAAAATTTCGTCGGAATTTCTGAATATATATATATATATATATATATATATATATATATATATATATATATATATATATATATATAATTTGGAAAAATAGAGTAGATGTTGGTGGCAGTTACACAATAGAAAGACGCATTTTCCTTTTTAGATATACATGAGCTCTTTCTATTGGTGGCTGTAATAAAAATTCATGTTCATTAAGGTGAAAAACCGTCATGATGTGGGGTTGGACGAGTTACAAGGTTTATTCGTGCAACGGACCGTGCGCTAAATTTTATTTCAGTGTCCAAACGCAGTAGCGGAAGATTATCGGACTTCGAAATTTAACTTTGAAGAGGAATAATATGTTTTGAAAATTGATGAAATTTGCAACAATCATCGCACGAAATCTCGTCAGCCGTAATGGCATCCAAACCCACTACACAACTTCAATGGGCGGAATTAATTACGCCTGAGTGCAATCCCGTCAAATTAATTTTTTTAAACTCTCACCGTATATTTCACAAATAAGAGCACTATACTCACTTTATGCATAAGTGTATCACAGGAGCCGCTAAAGACACGTCTTCACTAATCAGAGGCCAGGCACAGACATATGAAGCGGAACGTTGTTCTTTCTCTCGTGTCAGAAAAACAAGGGAATGTGGATGAAGGTTCATAGAGAAAGAGAAAAATGCTTCTTGGTTAAAACATATCTTCGGCTAATTAATAACTTTGTTTGTATCGATTCACTATGCTCTTCTTCGAGTCCAAATGCTGGAAAAAGAACACGAATCGCCCATCTACCATACCTATAGCAACCGTTAATGCATCCAACATAATAAGTGTGGTACTGCGATACTTCCTTTTCAACTTTATAAAGATTGGAAACTTGGAACGAGGAGTTTCTAGTTTATAAGGATTGGATACTGTAAACATTTAAAGAGTTGCCATATATTGATTTTAAAGATGCATCTGAGCTTAACTAACGTAGTAGCTGCAGCGTTTCCCAATAAAGATACATTAAACATTGTAAAGTAAAACTAACGTCAGGGAATGCTATAAAATAGCGGGACTCTGGGCTTCCTCGATTTCGAATATAGTGCCCGACACCTCTCATCTTCCAAACTAACAAGAGGTGTTAAGCACCCGCCATACGATTTAATGTGATCATAACTGTCGTGTCCGCCTAATACAACGGCAACACTCACGACACGAAGACGTCGCGGGTTGCCGGGCTGATAGGCGAACACTCCACGGGTCAAAAAGATTTCGCAGGCGGCGCTTGCCACACTCCCAGAGAGCGCAGAAAGCAGGGACCTACTCCCATTCTCCGTACACGTGGTCGGGAAGCAGGGCAGGCAGATATTCTTCCGCGTGCGTACTAGGTCGCGCACATCCTAGCCACGGCTCACGGGGTCTCAACCCTTCTAACGTCCTCTATACCTACAAATCCCTCTGTAACGATACACTGAAATTTTTATTTATTTTTTTGTTTATCTTTGATCAGCGATACTTATCGCCTCCGGTTCCCTCTGACTCGCAATGCAACTAATTTAATTTCGTTCGTCATTTTTTACTTAAAAACAAGCGAGAAGACGGAACCGAGATAGTAGTTTTACTCTCTCTTGTCTATATTCGTTCCGTACGGACGTCTTCCATTCATGTATCTATTCAGGTATTGTCATGCAAGTTGTAAAAATATATTATTTAAATTTGAAATCATCCCCTCTCTTTGGCTTTTATTTAAATGAATCCCTCAACGCCAAATATTTAATCTCTTAAGGTTTTCAGCTCCTCTACATCCATAATAGTTTAATGTTCAGACGCCACTACAATCGCTTCGCATTGTCTGCAAAATTTCAATCAATCATCCTTATACTATACTTTGCTTGATTTTAGAACCTGCATTCATTTCTTTTGTAATTTCACGAAGTCCGATCATGTTTTTAATTTTTTTTATCGTTACCAGTAACTTCATGTTCCACCCACGGTCATACAACAATGAAAAGCGAAGTGAACAGTCTGAACATTGATCTCCTACGGAATAAAACTCGAACATTCACTTATTAAGTAAGACATAAAAGTTATCATTTACAGCTTCTACAATACGAAGTGCAGGATCCAGCTAGATGCTTTCCGTAATTTTTATAACGTGCTGTTGCTTGTATGGTGCCCAACTTTAATATGCAATCCGCGGTTTATTTGCATTTTGTGCTTTGCTTTAACTTATTTCAAGTTCAAACATTTGGTACCATCAATTCTTTGTAAAAAAAATATAATCGCGGAATCTACTTTTAACAATTATGGCATCATACAAAGCAAGGGTAACGTTATACCTCATCCGTCCTATCCTTTGTGTCGCCCATCCAGCCTGGATCTCCGCTCCCCCGTCCTTCTACAAATCTCTGGAGATACTGGAACGCCATGCCCTCCGCCTCGCCTACCGTATCCTACTTTATACCCCCTCCCCCACGCGGATCCTCTGTGATCTCATTCCTTTCCCGCGACTCGTTCTCTTTATTTCATCTCCGCCTCCTTTACGTATCCCGCAAATCAGATCCGCCTAATCCTCTAGTCCATCCCCTTCTCACTGCACCTGGTCCGTTGCCGCGCCTCCACCACTGTATTCCTCTTGCTCTCCACTTGTCCACACTCCAGATCCTTTCCCATGTCAAATTCCGTACCCTCCCCCTCCCGGATGGTGCCCTCCGACCTGACATCTACCCTTCATACCAGCTGTGATCCTTCCCCTTGCGCCCTCTTCCCCTTTTCTCCCTGAAGGCCCCGACTATCCCTCCCATCCCCTCCCTTCTCCCCTCCTCATTCCACCCAGCTGTCCCTCCGGATCCTCCTCTTACAGCACTCCCCTTTCCTTCTTCCCCGTGGTTTCCTGCAACATCATCCCCCCTTCGTCCCTTCCCCACTGGCCCTGTGGCTCCTCCCCACCCTCTCCTCTCATCCCCTTTTCCCCCCACACCACATCTTCAATGCTGTCATTGCTCCGCCATCTGTTCAACCTTCTATGTGCTTCCATGTGAGTACTTCGACAAGTGTGGTACCTTTTAGTTACATTGTTTTATTTTACAACAGTGAACGGCCAACCCGCAACCGACACCAACAGTTTTAACTTGTGTATATCTCCGAGTATGTGTTGTGTTTTTCGTTTTAACTCCACAATACCGGACGGTGTAACAATAACCGCCGCCCTGCGCTCATTTTAATTGTGTGTGTGCCACTGACCTTCGGGCAGCTGTTTTTATTCTCCACTATCGCCGTTCTAAATCTTTTATGAGGCCACCATTTCCCTCCATTTTATATACTTTGTTTTATCTCCATTTTACATCTCTGTTTTAATATATGTGTTATCTCCGAAATTTCCCGCTGCCTTCGTATGTATCTCCCGTGTCAAATTTTATTTCTGTAGACTGAAGCGCCAGTCAGCGCTGCCAACCCGCCACTTTTTAGGGGATTTGAAATCACAATAAAAGAAAAAAAACGCCTAACCACGGCTGTCGGACGCCAGCCAAGGGGCCTGTTACTTCTCCGACGTCGCCGTTGCCGCTGCTCCGCCGCCCAGCAGCGCCGCTAAGAACGCCATCGGCTCTCCGCAGCACCGTCACCGACTCTGGAAACGAAAGAACTGTACATCCTCACTGACATCCGTAATTGGTGACTTGAATGTTGTAAGTAATTTAACTGCAAACCAGTGGACATTTTAGTTTTGTGGTTCAGATGTAGCATTGACAACCGTTGTGCTTATTGTCATACAGTCAGAGAAGTACTGACTTTTTAGGTTTGTTCTAATAAACTGCATTGAAGGAAGAAACGAGTGACATCATTACAGACTATTTTCTCCTCGACCTTCTGCAGGAGTTGTCTACAGACAGTCACGACGTACGGTATACCAAATAAAGCAGGACCAGTATCATTCTGAGGCCGGCCGCGGTGGCTGAGGGGACTGAGGCGCTCCAGTCACGGTCGGCACGGCCACTACGGTCGGGGGTTCGAATCCCCCCTCGGCCATTGATATTTGTGACGTCCTTAGTATTAGTTAGTTCATAAGTAGTTTGTAAGTTTAAGGACTGATGACACCGTGGTTAAGTCCCATAAGCTATACAAACATTTGAACATTTTGATCATTCTGAGAGTCAGATAATCTTTGCCACGTCAGCCCCGTGTTCCACTGTAACTGCCTGCCTCGTTATTGTTAGGCAAGCCGCGTACTCGATGAGGCAAAAGGCTTGCATACAAAGAAGGCGTTTACGTTTTACTGGAATTGTATCTCTTCAGAACAGAAGCCTTAGGTGGCGCCAGAGTATCATTTTGCTGTTTGTGAACGAACAGAAGTGCGTACCCGCATATAGCATGGTATCGTGACGAGCTGGGACGTTTGTAGACAATTTAATAGGCGCGAAGGCATCGTTGCAGACACATAAACGAGGATTGGAACTATTTATTCATATCCCACACAAACGCGTGTGACACTACATCGCAATCATCGTATAAAGAAGCAGTTTTCAGTCAATTTCAGTCTTAATAGTTTTGTAAGAGGCAGAATTTTCATTTTTCAAAAATTCCAGTAAAATCAGAATATCTTTTAAGTTTCGATATAGTATAGTCACAGAATAACCACGTCTAAACACGGCAATTCAAAGTCATCTTTTGTTGCAAATTCCGCAGAATAGCTACTCGCTCTCTCAGTCTTTCTTTCTCGTTGCATTAAAATCTCTGTCATGTCTCAGTCTTGGTGGTCGTGTTTGTGAAATAGTTAAAGTCAGGTGCGGAAATATTCCGAAAGCTTTTAACTGCGAAGGAATCGATTTTTTTATTATTTAAAAACTTCATTATTCATCATGAAAGGTTCGAACTGTTACGCGAGTGAGTAAACGTTATCTGTGGACTTTAATTCGGGTTAGACTACGGACTTAAAAAAATTCTGCTACCCGATAGGACCGTGAATATTCAAGGGAATATCAAATATTGTTAAAGGATTTTTTAATTGAGAAAGTTTTGAGTTAAATAACTTTAAAATTGAATTGGGAAGAATATTCAGAATATTAGCTTTGTCGAAGATATTGAACTGTTATCCTATGATATTTACTGTCGAGAACTGTGTAATAGAAAAAAAAAAGTGTGACTTGGACATTGTGTGTTAAAATTGTGTTTCTAAGGTGAAATATAGGTAAAATGTTGATTAAAATTCGTCCCAACCACGTCTTTTGTAGTTAGCACCTGTCCTTAAATATTGAAAGATGAGTAACATTTCAAAAATAATATCTTTGACTTGTCTCTGGAAAAAAAAAAAGGGTTTATGTGACGTGTTTCTTAGAAAGGAACTGCCGGGAAAGAAAAGATATTATTCTAAAAGGACTTGGTAATTTAAATAAGCCCCTGAGAAATAAAGAGCTCATGTTTAAACAGTAAGGAAAATATTCAAGAAACTGTGTTAGGCTCTGGAAGGTTCAATCCAAAGGTATTAGTAAACTGAATATATGCACAATCATTAGGTGTACCAACTTAAATACTCAAAGTATGTCTCAAATAAAATTTTACGAGCCTATTGAACCCTAGAATTGAAGACGACGAAAGCTTACACGTCGCTGACGTCGCCCCTATGATACAGAAGCAATACATACAAACCATAAATTACTACCAATCAAACATAGGACGTCACAAGCGTTAATCTTTGGACCCATTACTGTTCTTCAAAGTAGTTACCAGTGTTGTTTAGAACCCGTTGCCAGTGATATAGAAGTAGTAGTATACCGTTACCACAGCCTGTTTTGTTTATGGTACGAATGGAGAGGTCTACTTCCTGTCAAATCTCTGGAACGGTTCTGAAGCGAATGCCACGTATTGGTTCTTTCATTTTCTGAATCAAATCAGTCACAAGCACTTACGTCCGGGGAGCATGTTGGATGGTACAGCACTTCCCAGTCCCATCTCCCGAACAGAGCAGCCACATTTAGCGCTGTATGTGCCCGCGCATTGTCATGCAAAATGATGGGTGGGTTGCGCAGAAAGTGTTGACGCATCTTTCCCAAAGGTTGTCGCAGGTGATGCTCGAAAAGCGAACAGTAATTCTGTGCATTGACGGGTTACCGTAGAGGAACGTAATGCGTTAGGATAACACCATCACACACGTGCACGAGAATCGCTATAACTTTCACCATAATGGGGCATTGACGCCCTTTCGAATTTTTCGACGACACGTAATGACCCCGTACGTGATAATGGCGTTTCAGTTTTGGCTCGTACTTGTTCCTGTTTCGAAAACATAGTGAGACCATTACGTCAGACTGTCCTTGTGACCGTGACTGTTTCCCTCGATTGTGCTCACGCCGATGACGTGGGACGGGCGTCGCTAGGCAGTTGCAGTGCGATTCTAGCACGCTAGTAGATTAATCAATATTTTGCATAGGTGACACAAAGGCCACTTGGCACAAATCGATCAGTCACTTGCGTAATAATATCTGTAAAAAAACAGTGGCGGATTCGCAAAGGCGCGAATGCTCAAATAGAGACTTCTAGCAAAACGAAAACTAAACTGTGGCCGCTCACAGAGTAACCGCCGCACAATGTAACGTCCGTGAAGTAAACACAAGTTCTACAAGGTCCGAATCTTCGTAATCAGACACAAGTCTAATAAGAGGATCGTTTAAGACGATGTCCTTCCCGCAAATCTAAACGGGGTATTGCGTGTCTCCCGAGGTCCGTACACTTCAGACGCTCAAACAGCAGTCTCCTGAGGTCCATACACTTCGGACCCTCAGACAGGAATCTCCCAAGGTCCGTACATTTCGAATGCTAAGACTCTCGAGCTAGGTACACTTACGACGCTCAAACAGGAGTCTCCCGAGGTCCGTACACTTGGAACGCTCAGACAGGAGTCTCTCGAGCTAGGTACATTTCGGATGCTCAAACAGGAATCTCCCGAGGTCCGTACACTTTGGACGGTCAGACACGAGTTTCTCAAGCTCCGTACACATCGGACGCTCAAATAAAATAATCTACCGAATCAGGCCGCGTTAAACTGTATGTCCCCCTATAACTGGCTGGGCAAGTCAGTTCGAAGGTCGGAGGAAGGCAACGGCATACCACCCCCAAACAGGATCATGCCAAGTAAAGCATTGTGGTGTTCAAACCAATCTTCGTATTGTTAACTGCTTTACCTTTTACCTACCCTCGTACATATCGGCCCTGTGTCGAGCGTCACAGCGTCGGTAAGCATCTCACAACGGTCGTGCGATCTGTAGCAGGGATCGAGTTACGCTAGTGTCACACCGGTTTAGTAACTCTTATCTGCGGTAAACTATACGTAAGCTCTCGCTAACACGATAGTGTTAAGGCCTTTAGCGGAACCCGTAATTTTCGCTGACATTTATTTGCCAATGTCGTAAATCAGTTATCACGCAATTTGCATTGTAATTTCTCCTTTAGGAGATTATCTGCAACTAATGGAAACGAGCAGAAGCATAAACTTTCGAACAGCAACCTGGTAAAATTCCTGCTGCCTGTCAGTTTTGTACAGTGCATACAATTAATCAGATGTGTAACTGCTCAATTTTGGAACAATCATTATGAACAACAGAGCTGAATCTGTGGCACTGGAAGTACCTTCTGAACTTTATATCCTCCGTCTGTCTTATCTAGCAAGGATAATCCTAAGCGGAAAGGACAAGTGTATCGCCGGCAGTTTCCTTAGTAGCACTCTTGCATCTTCTAAGCGTTCTGCCAATGAAACGAGCTTTCACTCCTCCTTCCCCTCGATATTTCCCGTGTATTGCTTCCAAATGAAGTTGCTTTCAATTATAATACCAAAATATTTAGTTGAATTTTCGGCCCTAAGATTTTACTGACCTATAGTGTAAATGCACTTCAACTGAATTCTTATAGTGTACATATGGACAACTTCAAACTTTTCATTATTTATGTTAAACTGCCATTTTCGTACCATGCAGATCTAATTCGTTTCTCTTGATCTCCCGCTGCCTTTACTAACCGATAAACGATAGCATCATCTGCCAATAGACTAAGAGAGCTGCCCAGGCAAAGGGGAAACTAGACATATGGAATCGATTTGAAATTCCTTGTCGATAGCACTCCACACGTCACGTGAGTCATATAAGTGTGTCATACACGAACTATACTTTCTGAATCCGTGTCGACTATGAGTTAATTGGTCGTTCTCTATGAGGTCGTCGACAATGTTTAAAAAAATTATGTTGCTAAATGACATGGACCTGTAATTTTGTAAATCACTACTATTGTCTTTCTTACAAGGGAATGGTCAGACTTGTCATGTCGAAACCTGTGTTGCTATTTTTACGACTGTGAGTTAACACTGAAGGAAGTCTGTATGCAGACTGTTAGCTGCTGCATGACCTGGAAGCCTGTAAAAACGTTTGCGAAGTATGACATTATTGTCGCATGGTTTCTCTCGCTACGTTATACCAACGCCATCTAGGGATAAGGTGGCGTTAGCTACGCGCCGCTCTCCTGCCACAGCAGCGAGAGAGCTGATTCGCCCAGGGAAAGCGATCATACGATAATTAATGAATACGATAATAATAAATTCGTTGATAAATGTAGCTGATATGTTATCTACAACATTCTTTTCAAATAGCTATCAAATAGTCACAAATACACATACGGTTTAGAACACGTCAAACTTATATATCTTGTAATTACCGCAAAAATACTAAATATTGATACACTGTTCAAAACATACGTTCTTTGTGCCCCAAGATCATACAAGCAAAGACGACATATGACAGCCCTGCGAATCAGAGACGTTGTTAGACGTCCGTAGACAAAACTCAGTCGGTGGTAGGAAGGAATCAGGCGTAATATCCACATATTTCGAGGCGTGCCAAGCATATTTAAACACATTTTGAAACCGTGGGGAGGAAAACTGATAATGTACGACTGATTGCGACTTGAGAATATTGTCACGGTTATAGACAGGAAACTGCAGTGATTTGCACACAATAATTTTCTGTAAGTTTTCTGTAAAATGCCTTCCACTGGCGGAAAAATTCTCTGTCTAACGGTTGAATTACGTTCGTCGTGCCGGGTGGAATCTGAAGTATCTCTACTTCTTTGTCAGGGTGAGCTCAAAATACAGCTTTTAATGAACAAGAACTTTTATGACCTGACCACGAATCTAGAAGGAGAAGATATTTGTTACCGCAGAACGGAAGAAAAGCATGACGCATGAAAAGTATAACGTTATCATTCCCCATTTTTCCAGACTTCGATGCGTCTACCACAAGATTGTCTGCGTAGAACATTGTTTGTTTGACTCGTGGTCCAAAAGGTCCAGTTGGTTCTTGAAAACACACATATAGTTTAGGCAGCAATGAACCATCCAGACTAATTATGGGCATTATAGTGTATGAATGGGTGAGTGCAGTCGTGGACTGCGCAATTGCCTCAATATGTTTTTCCCCTTTGAATGACAGTGTTCTTTTCGCACGCATTTCTTTTTGAAAAGCTGACTGATCTGCATTGTAAACATACGATTCACTAAAACTGGCATCTTATTTTTTTGCGGTCGTAAGAAAAGCTATTATTTCCATTTGAGTCACTTCATTTTGCGACCTGTTTCTCGATAGAAATTTGGTTATTTTTCGTGCCACAATTTTATGTGACCTTTTGAAGCGACTAATGCATTGTTGTCTGTCTGTCTGTTCTCTTATAACTCAAGATCCAAATAACGTGAAATGTGGTACACGTACACAAAATTACATGGGGAAGGTTCGTAATAGGTGTTCTAAACCCGGGCAAATTCGGGTGCTTCCTGCTAGTTTTGAATAATGTCAGTAAAAGGGGAATGTTGGGGGCAACTACATCATAAAACGATGACGGAGTTTACCTTCAGCATTACCATCCATCTTTTCGATGATATCAGCACAAGAATCTGTAAATTCAAATTAGAATAAACAAAGGTATAACACCGTCGTGATCTGGAATTTGACGGGTGGAATTTTGATGTGCAGTGGACCGTATGTTAAATTTTATTTGTAGGTTCCGCGTTTGCGGCTGGTAAAATATTGCGGGGCTAGAAAATTCGGACTTCGTCATATACTATTGCTTAATAAAAATGACTGTAAGTTCAAAAAATTGAATACGATTGTGAAGGGGAAAGATTAGCATCAAATAGTAATGAAATGTTTAACAATCACTGCACTGTTATTCGTCAGCCGTAATGGCGTTCAATTCCGTCACACGCAAATTGTGTGAATCATCTATGCCATGGGGAGGCGGGGAATCAAATAAGAACACACTCGCCATTTAATTAAGGAACTTATATGTTTCAAAGAAACAAACTTTACACTTTTAGCACTACACTTTCAACAATTTTAATGGCGATGGGGGAGAGCTGCTAGTAATGCGTCTTAACTGGACGACGGCAATAGACACACAAATGAAGCGGTTCGCTGTTCTTTCTCTCCGGCGGTAAAACAAGGAAATATAAGATTTTCAGAGATGATTTTTTTAAGAGAGATTGAAAAAAGATACTTGGTGGTATCTATAATATTCGACTCGCGAAGTTAATTATCCTGTATTATTTTATATTTTTATTTGTAGCGTTGCATACTGATTTTCTTCGTCTTCTTTAGTAAAGGAATTCTTCTTTAGCAGCACATTCATCAATCGCATCACCACTTCTATCGTGTAGCGCAGGAAATGATTGTTTTTCCGTCGCTATTGTTCTTAAAGTATGGCCAGAATTTCTTAGAACTAGAATTGCCTGTGGTCGAAAATTGACCAATTGTGTTTGCAATGGTCTCTGGGGGTAAAATTTTACGTATCATGTCGGCGGCCTAGCCTGATTATGTTGGCAACATCAACAACGCGATAGAAAATCTTTGCCCATTTGTTCAAACCACTCGATTAGTGTATCGTACAGACCATGAAGTAAACAAATAATGCTGTTCCTGCTTTATGGTTGACAGGTTCTCGTATGTACCCTCGTGCGCTCAGTAAAAATAATTGCCATCGTAAAGCGAAGATTCCATGAGAAAACGTCAGCGTTGTCAAGCGATTGGCTAAAATGAAGAGTCACAGGAGTCTCACTATTCAGCATCCGTTGACAACATTATCATTGGAGGCCGCTGGGATATTTGGTAAAATTTAACCGGCACTGGGAGGTATGAAACGGTATCTTTTACGTGTTATGAAAAATGCCTGACACAATAACAACAAATAAAAACGGAAGCATATACTTCTCATTTTCGAATTATATAACTTTAATTATCCTAATGTTTGAATGGAAATACAATTTTGGTGTTCGTATATTTATACAACGCCAAGAAATAATGTTATTTCGATACTGCGATACTCAGAATTCCAGAGCCGACAACATGTCGACTTCGTAGTTCCACCCGTGCACCGCTAGATGCCTCTCCCGGCGCATCATCCTTTATATCGGAATTCATATGAAAACATCCATTTCCTTTAACAACCCTTAATCACTACTAAAATTAAGCATTTGAACGGCACAAGAAAATGAGTTGGGGGCACTCCATGATTCGATATTCACTTATTTTAATACGTTATTTTAATACTGCAGATGCGCTGCATTACAGCGTCTTTCGTCGAGGCGAATAGCCAATCAGTGAGCTGATTGTTGGAGAATGTAGAACTTGATCCAAGCTGTAGATAGGAAAATTTCTATTTCCTTTCACCACTTTTAATGGCTAAATGCACACGTAATATTTATATTCGTGAAATGTACGACAAACAATCTTTCGAATTATGTAACTTCCATTGGCCTTCTTGTACGAATAAATTAGTGATCTGTACCACAATTTTCGTGTTAGCGTATTTATATAATGATTTTCTATCTAAGACACTGTGGAAAATGAAACTTGTATGCCGCTGAGCTAAACGACGCTGATGTCTGGCAGTGGCGTCGCTCTCTACTGATGGAGGGGCGGGACGGGGGGAGAACCTTGTATGCGGCGAGCAGCACCCGCCCGGAGGCAAAGTAGGATTTGGGTTGTCGTGTGTGTGTGTGTGTGTGTGTGTGTGTGTGTGTGTGTGTGTGTGTGGGTGATGACTAGATGTTCCAGCACCAGTGGTGATTTGGCGTCCTTGCTGTAAGAGGAAGGGTTGGTCTCAGGGAACAATTAATTTAATACTCGTAAGGGACGTTATAAGGACCTAGGTGGTTCGTAAATCGACTTCTGTTTGGTTACTTAGTCATCATCAGGGTGTGACAGTACAGCCTTTAGAACGCGAAACCGTTGCGTCAAATACGTGGCGGTTTGTTTCTCTGGGGACGTCCAATTTCGAGTTAATTTTCCTTGACCTTTCCCGGACCTGTTGATACACGAAAAGACAGGCCGGTTTCTTGTTGGAGGCCGACGCCCGCAAGAGACATCGCAGGCATCTATTTTCTATCTACATCTACTTGGGATACTCTACAAATCACATTTAAGTGCCTGGCAGAGGGTTCATCGAACCACCATTATACTATTTATCTCCCGTTCCATTCTCGGATAGGCGCGGGAAGAAAGAACACCTAAATCTCTCCGTTCGAGCTTTGATTTTTCGTATTTAATTCTGATGGTCATTTCTACCTTATATAAGTGGGAGTCAACAATATATTTTAGCATTCGGAGGAAAATGTTGGCGATTGGAGTTTTGTAAGTAGCCTACGCCGCAGCGATAAGCGCCGTTGTTGTAATGATTCCCATCCCAGATTCTGTATCATTTCCGTAACTCTGTCTCCCCTGTATCGTGACAATACGAAACGAGCTGACCTTCTTTGGACTCTTTCGATGTCCTCCGTCAAACCCACCTCATGAGGATCCCACACTGGGCAGCAATACTCCGAAAATGGATGGACAAGCGTAGTGTATACAGTTTCTTTTGTAGTTCTGTTGCATCTTTTAAGGGTTCTGCCAATAAAACGTAGTATCTGGTTCTCCTGTGCCACGACATTATCTACGTGTTCTTTCCAATTTAAGTCTGAAGTAATAGTAATTCCTAGGTATTTTGTGGAGTTTAGGGCCTTCGCTTTTGATTGATTTATCTTGTAAACAAAGTTTAACGGATTTCTTTTCGTACTCATGTCGACGACCTAACACTTCTCATTATTTAGAGTCAATTGCCAATTTTTACACCATAGTGATATCTTATTCAGATCGTTCTGCAGTTGGTTTTGATCTTCAGATGATTTTACTAGACGGCAAATGACGGCGTCATCTGCCAACAATCTGACAGAGCTACTTAGATTTTCCCCTAAATCTTTTTTGTAAATAAGGAACATCAGAGGACCAATAACACTATCCTGTGGAACGCCCGATATCACCTCTGTTTTAGTCGATGCCTTACCATCAATTAGTACGAACTGTGTCCTCTCTGACAGGAAATCCCCTATCAAATCGTATGACTTGCAGTTACTTACGCTGGGTTCGACTTGCAATCGAAGTTTAGTACGATTGTCAGTTGAGTAATGTAGAAAAAAAGGGATGAAGCTACTTTGTCATTATGGCTGTTTCCTTCTTGAGTTCCTGAATTACTTCAGCCATTGTCAGTCCTAAGCAGGTGACTGTCCGACTTCAGGCGATATTGTGTTTATGAACCTTGAAGGTAGTAAGCAAGAACGTAGATTTTCTCCTTTTTTTTAAAAAAAAGGAAAAAAAAAAATACTCTGCTGTGGTATTTCGGCGGGGCGTCCTGTTCAGTTGAGTCTGGAGCCGAGCGATGTTGGCACGATGATACCTGCCGCTCGTATAGATAGCCGCTGCAATGAGCAGAATAGAGTTTTACAGGAGTTTAAAAGACGTAGAGGACTGGGGTTTTAAGTTCACCAATTGTTACCTTCGACATTGAATCTAACACAATCATCAGTTTACATTCATTTGATGCCTTCCTCCTTAGAAAAAACATCAAACACAGCAATGAACATCGAAGAAATAATATACCAAAATGAAAATTATCAATTCAATGGATGGTTACATCAGCTTAAAAAACTGAGGCGCAAATATATCAACCCTCGAGCGGTCGCGCCGTATTGCCAAGTGTCGAATAGGCTCGCGGGGTATCTTATACCCCAGAGCATAAATTTCATAATACGATATCAAACTTTGGAAAATTGGCGTTTACTTTGTGAATACACATACTGAGCATAATCATTGTAAAGCTGAGTTTTTATTTGATGCTTTTAGGGTAAATTTTACGTATTTCATGAAAAGGCAACAAAATGTGTTTCAGTAGAGGTTTACATACTTTATTTTTCAATTTATTAAGTGTTCTCTACATTTTAGGACTCGACGAATACGCCACAATTGAAGAAAGACTTACTGGTTACAATTGTTGCACGTCATTGTAACATGTTGCTTACAAACAAACGTTTTGCATATACTACACATAATGGTTGTTGATACATCTTTTGCTCAGCCACACGTTACACACCTTCCTTAGTTGCTGAACTTTGAGAAGTAGGCTCTCGATATTTACGCAAGAATGCCTTAAATATCACCAGGTAGACTATATTTTGAATCTTTCGATTAGAC
The DNA here is from genome assembly GCA_026315105.1 of Locusta migratoria. NCBI lineage: Eukaryota > Metazoa > Arthropoda > Insecta > Orthoptera > Acrididae > Locusta > Locusta migratoria. The sequence continues at coordinate 466,024,281 of CM048746.1, read as the reverse complement.
AGGGTTTCATCAGTGTCATTACTAAATTCTTCAAAAAGATTCTTCTTGCATAACGTGGGTTATTTGGATTTGAGGAATACAAAGTTTTTGCATTGATTCCCGCAACATCCATGAACGAGTAAAAGACGCGCATTGGACATCGTCTTGTGATGTGAAAGACATTGTAGGCATTGCATAGTTGGTCCACGGTGTCAATACCCTCTTTCGTCACGTTGTAGTCCAATATTATTTCAGGCTTGTTTATCATCTAGTTTTGGTCGGTCGTGCAACGTTGACAGCAGTATCACGGCTTTGTTTTTGTTTGGTACGTATGACGCAAACATGACGTCTTTTTTGGAATCCAAAAAGTGAAGAACCATCTATTCGCTTTTTTTTTTTTCGGCTGAAATTCAACAGGTATTTCTCTTTTTGCCCTTCCTCAGTGTTCCGACACAAGTGAGTTGTTTCTTTAGGAGAGCCGTTGACAAAGGGTAACTGGTGTACCAGTTATAAAATGTGATGCTCCTATTGTTGCCTTCAATGTCAGGAATTAGGCGCAACACTATGTCGCTTGGCGTGTTTGAAGTCTGGTATGGACCATCCTCTTATATACCACAGTATACCCCCAAAATACTTGTTAAACATAGCAAATATCTTTATTCCGTATTTTGCAGGTTTATTGGGAATATATTGAATGAAACTGCAGCGCCCACGGAAGGCTTCCAGTTTCTCATCAGTAGTCATATAGGGTCCCAGGTTGTATGAATTTCTGCTTTTGAGAACAAACGGTTGTCAATTTTTCGTCTAACAGCTCGTGTGTCCTTGTCATCAAATCGTAAAGATCGGAGTAAAAACAATAATCTCTTGTACCTCATACATGCTCTTAGAACTTGCAGTCCTGTTCCATCTGAGTTCCATAACTCGCTTGCGTTAGTGTGGTGTCCTTTCTTTACTCCATTTAGATACCGACATCCCAGAACAGCCAGTATTTCACTCCGCGATGTCTCGTTTGCATGTCTATCACGAGAGTATTGTATTGATTCACCTTTCTTCTGAATATACATTTTTATGGGTGACAATATTATCTACCACACTTCCGTCTATCATTTTATGAAATGCTAATGAGGTCATCTGCACTGCTTCTAGGACCAGGAACGACATTCACTATATTCTTACTTCTCTCTTTACACCTCTTGTGGTATTGAGTTTTTCTCCACTTTGTGATGTTATCTGTGCCTATAAATAACGCCACATTTGCGCTCTAATAGCTGTCACCTTCAGTACCAGACAGGACGTCGTGTTCCGAATGACTGCCGTGCTCACTTTCCTGAATTATTTCCTCTTCCTGAGCACTGTCACTGCTGCAGAGTTCGTGATCAGATTCGTCTGACAAATCTGACAACTCCTGCAGACTTCTGACTATTTCCTCGGACGTCATTTCCATGAATATGTAAGAAGCTAATTAGTTTTTCAAACTAGTGTTCTGATATGAATAACGATGCACGTTTGTCTGTACATAAGAAATAGGCTATGTATTTACCTACAGCAGCAGGCAAATGAGGTACTTCATACGCCAGCAGCGTTCTGACAACACAGACACACACAAAGCTCGACAGTAAAACTAATTGCAGCGATAGGTAGCTGTGACAACAGGAGAGTAATACGTAGCGTGCACGTAATCGCTGACACGAGGCAGCGTTGTCACTAGCGGTTAACAGGACGTGGAGTACTCTAGACCCCAGCGCGCCCGCTCGAGGGTTAAAATAACATCAGTAGCTTAGAATGAACATTGCATCGGTAGCCAAAGTCAAAGTTACTGTCCAAAAACAAATTAGGACTAGTAGTGATACAATTTCTTTTAAAAATGGAAAAAGAAGTCTTAAGAAAGTACTGGCAAATTTAAAATTACAAACCAAAGATAAATTCAGGAAGGTAGTTTACAAACAGACAAGTAAACAGAGTTAAGCTCCCAAGAATATTGAATTATCCATCGAAAACTACAATTTTACATTTGAACATAAAATAATACAAAAAACTTCATAGCAGCCATCCCGATGATGGATACGACGGCAGCCCCTGCAGCTCGCTCTTCCAACTGGACTGTCTGTGGGTGCGGCCCCACAAAACGCCATGAAACCCAGACCTAGGCCGAGGCAGCAGCTGCCACATCCGACTCACACCAACTTCAAACTGAAAGGGAGGACATGAAGCCTACTGGCAATGACTTCAGCAACGTAAGATGGAGAAGGGAATGTACGTGCAGCGACCGATGCAGGTGAACCGACAAGCTTAGATTAGATTAGATTAATAATTGTTCCATAGATCATACGAAATTTCGTAATGATGTGGAACGTGTCAGTTTTCTAAATGTTATCTACACTTGAAAATCAATATTTTCAGGATTTTTTAATTTTTTTAAAAGTTTTATCTAAAAATTCATCTACATTGTAGAAGGAGTTGCCATTCAGAAATTCCTTTAATTTCTTTTTAAATACTAGTTGGCTATATGTAAGACTTTTGATACTACTTGGTAAGTGACCAAAGACTTTTAATGGCCAGTAGTGTAACATTATATGACAATTATTTTAATTTTGATTTTATTTTTCATAAATTATTAATTTTTTTTGTAAAACTTCATCCACTGAGAAGAAGGAGTTGTCATTAAGAAAGTCTTTCAGTCTGTTTTCAGATAGTTGTTGGGTATCTGTGAAACATTTGATGTTATCTGTTAGTTGACCGACGACTTTTGTGGCAGCATAATTCACCCTTTTCTGAAGCAAAGTTAGTATTACCTTGAATAGTGAATGTCATCCTTTCTCCTAGTGTTGTAGCTATGCACACTACTATTACTTTTAAATTGGGTGGGGTTGTTAATAACAAATTTCATAGGGTGTTTCGCTAAGTGTGTTTGCCTCTGTAACTTATAAAATAATAGGTGACGGGAAATTTTAATGCGGTAGGTCAACACAAGATATGTTACACTTTCTGCGGAGCTATGAACATAGTTTATTGTATCATTTTCCAAAGAGTTACAGCACAAAGATATAATTTTTAAATGAAACAATAGTTTTAAATCAATTTAAACTACATTCCTATCACTGTTAGTTTGGGAGCTACAACCCTTCAAAGTTTAGGGGGCGGAGGCTGCGATAGCGTAGCTGACTGGCCGAGTGGCTATCCCCTGGGGCACGGCCCACTGTCTCATGGCCACCAGCCAGTCAGCTACGCTGTCGTAGCCTCCGCCCCCTAAACTTTGAAGGGTTGTAGCTCCCAAACTAACAGTGATAGGAATGTAGTTTAAATTGATTTGGACGCAGCTGGTTTAAACGAATCCAATACACGATAGAAAAAACTATTGTTCCATTTGAAAAATTATTTCTTTGTGGTGTAAATCTTTGGAAAATGATACAATAAACTATGTACATAGCTCCGCAGAAAGTATATTATTTCTTGTGTTGACCTACCGCATTAAAATTTCCCGTCACCTATTACTTTATCAGTTACAGAGGCAAACACACTTAGTGAAACACCCTGTATATTGTGAAGCTACAGTTAGGATCCCTAGATCCCTAAATATATGTCTGCAGGATGCTCTTGGGTGGGCTCCAGCAATTATTCTGATTAGACGCTTTTGTGCAATGATTACTTTTTTACTCAATGTTGAATTGCCTTAGAATTTGATCCCATATGAAAGCAGTGAATGAAAATAGGCGCAGTAAGCTAATTTACTGCGATGTATATCACCAAATTTTGCAATGACTCTGATAGCATAAGTAGCTGAACTCAAACGTTTCAGCAGATCTTCAATATGTTTCTTCCAATTCAGTCCCTCGTCAATGCAAACACCTAAAAATTTTGAATATTCTACCTTAACTGCAGAGTCAGGTTCAAAGTCTAAATTTATTAATGGTGTCATGCCATTTACTGTATAAAACTGTATATACTGGGTTTTATCAAAGTTTAATGAAGGTCCATTTGTAGAGAACCACTTAATAACTTTCTGGAAGATATCATTTACAATTTCATCAGTTAATTCCTGTTTGTCAGGTGTAATAGTTATACTTGCATCATCAGCAAAAAGTACTAGCTTAGCATCTTCGTGAATGTAGAGCTTTGGACGTAAAGACAGGGAAGGAAAAAAAAAGTTCATATGTTTGTTAAGCTTAAGGGACTTAACTGCAGGGTCATCAGTTCCTAAACTTGCAAACTACTTATGAACTACCTTATACTGAAGACGACACAAAAATCCATGCCCGAGGGGGCGGGGGATTCGAACCCCCAACTGTAGTGGCAGTGCAGACTGTGACTGGCGCGCCGCAGACCGCTCGGCCACTGCCGCCGGCCTGGAAGGAACATACAGCAAAACTGTTTCCGGTTAGCAGAGGGTCACGCACCGAAGAATCCACGTCGTAACAAATGACTCTCAGCACAATATTAGAAGTAATGATATTGTAAAAGTGCTGTACTGAAATTACTCCCGAGCGCTGAATAGCTGAAACGGCACAATAGGGTAGAAACCAGATAACTGGAGTATCGCCAAACCAATCACATTAATAATACCAAAGTCTCGCTAGCTTAAGATTACTCCCGGACGCCAAATAGCCTCAACGACAAGAGAGGGTACAGACCACACAACAAGAATTTTCACCAATCAAACCTTGACAAAACAGAAAGATTGCTATTTACAAACTACTCCCGCAAGCTGGATACAGAAATGCCTTTCGAAAAGACTCCATTACAGTTATACTGATATTCAATGTTAATAAATTTATCTCTTTTTTTAAACGGTTTTCTTCTCGTTGCCACTCTGCACTTTATATCCTCTGTACTGCGACCATCTTATGTCATTTTACTGCCTAAGTAACAAAACGCAGCTAGCACTTTTATTGTTTCGTTATTAAACTAATTCCTTAAGCATCACTGATTTTGTTAGACTGCGTTTCGTTCTTTTTAATGTTCATCTTAAACGCTACTTTTAACATACTGTCCATTACGTCCAACTGTTCTTCAGCTTCTTTGTTGACTCTCACAGAACTACAATGTCATCAGCAAACGGCAATGCTCTTATTTCGTCCCCCTGAATTTTAATTCATTCTTCAAATTTCTTGTTGCTTCCCTTCACAGCTTGCTAAATTTACAGATGGAATAACATTGGAGAGAAAGTCTACAAACCTTACTTAGTCTCTTCGTAACACCTATCTAGTTGCTATACAAGTTTTAAATAAATAACCTTCCGTTCCCTATATTTTACCCCTTCTGAAACACTATATTCCAATCAGTTTTATCAAAAGCTTTCTCCAAATCTAGAAAAACTGTAAATGTAGGTCTGCCTTTCCTTAACCTATCTTCTACGATAAGCCGATAAGTATTGCTGCCCCCCCCTTCCCCTTCATGTTCCTATATTTTCACTAAATCCAAACTGCTCTTTCCCAAGGTCGGCTCCTACCAGATTATCCAGTCTTCTGTAAAAATAATTCATGTTAAAATTTTTCAACCATGACTGATTAAATTTATGGTTCTGTAATTTTCAAATTTGTCTGCGCCTACTTTCTTTGGAATGGGGATTATTCCATTTTTCTGAAAGTTTGATGGAATTTCGCCTGTTTCATACACCAGGTGAAATAGTTGTGAGATTACCGCCCAATAGAAATACTGGTAATCAATAGCATTTGATAATTAAACAGTATGAAGTTCACTGCAAACATTGACCATGCCAATGCACTAAATGTTACACAATTTTAATCTTATTAATTATGGTAGCAATGTATGTACGCAGTTGGGTGACAACATTTATAGTTAGGCCAAAGGTAGAAATTCTCCAAGTTGAGATTTGCTGTGTGCTTGTAGCTGACGGGAGGCCAGCGAGCAGGCCGACGTTGGTGGCTTGTTCCAACTTAGGATTTTCCAGTTCGTTTCCGGTGAGGGGAGAGAGGGACAATGGCGAGTGCCAGGCACAGTGCAGTTCACAGCGTGAAATAAAATATTCTAATACTACTGGCATTTGTAGTAATACGATGCAGTAGGAACCTTTAAGGCCCTCATTACAAAATAGCCTGTTGATAAATAAACAATACATTAGCTGATATAGTCACATCTGGCGTAATGTTTAATTGACAATGAAAAGTAATAAATTATCAATGAAGACAAGACAGTTACACAACTAGCATGGCAATGTTTGTTTATAAAAATAATATATTAACTATTTCTCATTTTATTTTCAATTAATCTTTTGTAATTTATCTTGAAGTATTCAGTTAAATCACTTATCTGTGGTATAAGAAATTGTACGATTATGATAAACAGTACAAAGGATATTTATACTAATATGAAAACTTAAGAAAATATTTATTTAATGTGTAGTGTAATTATTTTGATTTTAAGTAAAGTTTTAGAAATGTATTGGGTGAGCGCTGTACATTGGCAAATCGGTTAGAACAGCTCAAATGCGGAAGTTGATGACGTAGGGGAAAAAACCCCGGCAGTTGGGCTTTTGGCACGCACGAGGGCAGGAAGTGGGGACTTGGGAGAGCTGGCCGGCGTCGCTCTGCATCAGTCGGCATGTGGATCTCGAGGCGGTGACTTTAGATTTGTGTGTGGCAATCGCCACGTGTGGTTGCTCGTCGTAGACTTTACCAAGTTAAATCGAGTGCTACTGTGTATTGGTGAATATTTAGCCGGTGGAACAAGGTGTGCATCGCATTGAATTAAAGTGACTGTGATTTGTTAATGTAACACGTGTCGTCGCATAGGCATGAACATAAACGGTGTTTGAGACAGCCACGTGGTGTGAAAACAATTCGCGACAAATATTCATTTTGTCTGGGGGCTCACGAGCTATAACTTCATCCCGTCAGATAGCCCAATAGCAGTTGAAGTCATATATTCTATGAATATTAAATAATAACAGCTGCTGGATCAGAATGTGACGTCTGTTCTTTCCGAACAGACGCCACATGTATATATATAATATGCCGGTGACGGGCAATGATCCTATCGTTAGTGGGGAGGGGTGGGCAAGTTTGAAGACCTTACTCTTACGGGAATTAGTTAAACTACGAGTTTGAGTACTATGGGCAGGGCGAAGCTGGGAATTTGTATCTGACGGGAGGCGTGCATGGGTAGTCCTTGCAGGTGCGGTGATCACTGTGTCCCCAGTGGTGTAGGGGTCAGCGCAACTGCCTAGAAAGCAGGAGACCCGGGTTCGAATCCCGGCTGGGTACACATTTTCAGCTTTGCCCAATAGCAGTTGAAGTCATATATTCTATGAATATTAAATAATGACAGCTCCTGGATCAGAATGTGACGTCTGTTCTTTCCGAACAGACGCCACATGTATATACACATGATAATTGCCGCGGTGCAGTAGCCGAGCGGTCTAAAGCGCCTCGCTGCGGAGCGCGCGGTTGCTCACCGTGGAGGTTCGAGTTCTCCCTGGGGCATGGGTGTGTGTGTTTGTCCTTAGGTTAGTTTACGTAGGTTTAAGCAGTTTGTAAGCTACGGACTGATGACCACGCAGTTTGGTCCGATAGATTTACAGACATTTGAACATTTGAACACGTGATAATTGAGTAACAATCTGTATCGCAATCATTGTGAGGAAATTATTATTCCGTAACCATGAAAATATATTGATAATACTATATGAAACATGTGCAATAGAGAATAGTGTTGCATCAAATGAATTTCTTTAAACTATCGTATCCAACACATAATTGTATTTTTATTCCGTTTCTTTCAATAACGACGCAAATGCTACATTTTTCGTGCAAGCAACATTAGGAATATTAAATCGCTGTGACATTCAAATCCGTAGTCGTTTAATATAATCCTGTTTCAATCCAGACAGAAGTATGACACCAAGAATTCCGAATACTGGCGAGCTCGGTGTTCGCCACTTGGCTTCCCCAGTGGTTAAAGAGATCTTTTGGTGTGAGTTGGTCACTGGCAAGAATCGAAGACGATATGTTTCGCATACTAATCAAAAATATAAACCCGCCAAACCACCCGCACCTAGTAATACATCATGCAGGAAGTAGACGTCTGAACAATCATTTTAGAATGAAGTCGGTCATCTATTCAAAGAAGCAGGCATTAATTTGATAATGCAAACAGCAAAAACAAGTAGATTGAATAATTTGTAAAATCTCAAACCTAAGAGTCGAATTTTGGTGATTCTCCATCGTAGCAATTAGAGGAGTGAAAGATTCTAAAGCTAATTCTTTGGTTTTAGAAGTCGTTTATTCTGTACTAGGACAGCATTACACACCGGTGGGTTTCAGTTACTGTGCACGGTTTTTCGTCAAAAGCGTGCGTAGTTTCCTGCCACTTCTGAATAGGTAGTAGACCTATGTTCCTGCAGAGATTCGATAAACGGCTATGCTATAGTGTGTGTCGGTGGCGCCGGCATAAACGCGCAGATGCGTAACACGAGGTCCTAGGATCGATCTGACATCCGCAGCACTTTTATTTTTAATTATTCACTCATTTTCACGAGTTTCAATCCGTATTTTTCACATACGTAACTTTTCTGCTCAGTAACAACTTTGGTAGCGAATATAGTATCAAAAAGTTTTAACTCTTCATTCAGCCAGTTGATATGATAACAAAGAGAAGTTTTGAATGAATGGACGAAATAGACAGTCTATTTGCGTCAGTTGTTCTGAGCAGATTGACACTGCCACCAGAAAAATGCAACAGATCGTGTGAGTCATGGCGTAACTTTTTCCACAGACAGATAATAAACGTTGGTTTCAGGGCACATATCGAATGGATTTATAAATATCAAACAATATAGTAGTCACAATTTATTAGCTGAAATAAGTGCATACTGGAAAACGTTGCCTTTATGTGGGTTCAAAACTTGACAAGCACATACCAAGAGTGTAATAGCTACAACGACAATCTTCGAATGCGATTTTGTTGACAAAGGCTAATAATATCCCCTTATACATTTGCTTATTGAAAGTCTCAACACTAGGGATCGCTGGATGGGTCTCACCTACTTGGCCCAATCTGTGCGAGAAGAAACACGAATATGAACCTTTTAAATTCTTACAATATCTCCCCTGTGTAGGCCAAAGGAAAGAGAAAATTTCAATGGTTTCGTTATAACTAATTTAATTAATATATCTTATTTCATCATTTAATTTTCATAATTCCATGAAGTATTAAATGAAAATAATATTTCAAAAATTGTAGCCCGTATTTATATGCCGAAGTTATATTACATTCCTTAGGGTGTTCATCGTCACAGAAAATCTCCACACTATGCAGACTTTACCAAAGTATTTTAAGCGCTTCAGTGCAAGGCATACTTTATTCAAGTTTTTAAGTAAATAACTTTTCACTGCTAATTTTTGTGCATACCAAGTGTATGGATGGGAATTGTGGAACTGAACTGATGCTGTAGGATTGAATGTGTTTTAATTGAGACACCTCTTGACATCAACGTTCGTGGCACACTGAAACGTTTAAGTAAATTTAAATTTCATGAATAAAAGGTTTACATTGCGAGGGGTAATATGAAATGAACAAAAATGTGAGCAGTACCCGGGAATCGAACCTTGACTTCCAACTTTGCACTGCAAGCACTTGTCCACTACGCTAAGCACACTCCTCAAAGACTGGAACTTAATAAGAAGCTTATATAACACCTATTTGTCTGTGAGAAATTTTCGCCATCTTATTCGCTTTTCCTTTAGCCAACTCGGACGGGATATTTTGGGAATTTGAAAGGTTTGTCAACTTCCTTCTCGCAGGGTTTGAACAAAATCTTTGAAAACCATCCCGCAATCTACTCTGTCAGTCATAAACATTCTACAGTATAAACTGAAAAACAGAATCGTTGAGGAAATGTCTGCGCCCTCCCCCCTCCCCAATCCTTGAGGGTTAAAATTCTAGGAGTAGGAACATCCTCATCCATGATCCATGGACTGAGACGCGATATTTTTGTGAAATTCAGTGTCCTGTTACAGCGACAGTCGTAAAAATTGTGGGAATAAAGTTTATGAAGTAGTTTCTGTTAATATTTATAAAGAAATTTTACGCTGTAGCTACGAATGCCTGATCTACGAAACAGCAACGAATCTAAATCATTAATACGAACGTGTTTCTGACGGCATTTTGACTCGTGAGTGTTCTATAGTTCAAAGGCACATGCGGTAACTTGAGAGTAATTTTGCGAAAAATTAGTAACAAAAAGTGACGGAGACGTATGTCGACCACGCTACTAAACACCCACATGCATTCTGGGGTGTTCATTCTACTATCAATCGCTGTATTATGTCCTCTGACTTTATTGAAAGCAGTACGGTTTTTTTAATAAATGAAGCATGTCAAGTTACCAAAAAAAGGTGTTCTTATTTTTGTCACCCTGATTTCTTTAATGAACAGTTTCATATTAACAACATACCTAACGCAAGAATCAGTTATGAAACGTCTGAGACCAACTGAATAACAGTTGGTAAGATTTAGCTGTAGTAGATTGTCGTGTAAGGAAGTTTGTTTAAATGCGCTAGCCGTGCTGTGAAGTGCCCCGTTTACTTCCGTTCATACGTCTGGCCGGCGACAAGCACTGACTGGAGGACGAGACTTTCGCTGCGATTGAGCAGAGGCATGCCTCGTCTCTTCTCGACTGCCCACTGATGTGTCTGAACCTGTCTTTTCTTAAATGGACTGTTTGCCTTATGATGCCTGGTTATCCTAATACCGATCTCCTAATGGATTCTCGTTCTAGGTTATATTATTGTGCACTGAATTACAATTTTTATTATTGGATGGTTTCAAATAGCCCGCCTGTTAGTTGCCATATTTAGCGGCAATTCTTACATTATTAAACAATAAGTCTATAATAACTTCTTTATATTTGAACATTAACATGTCGTGACGCTGAAAAAAAGTCGGGTATGGTCTATTAAAATTGTATTCTGTTGAATGTGTAATAAATTAACCTCGAAGCAACTATCAAATTATATCTTAATAATGGCATGGCCGCGGAGGAATGGCCGAGCGCATTGAGGCGCTACGCTACGATGTGCGAGGCCGTTCCCCCTCGGGGATTCGAATCCACCCCCCCCCCCCTTAGGCATGGATGTTTGTACCGTCTGCAGTATAAGGTTGTTCATAAGTAGTTTGTGAGTTTAGGGACTGATGACCGCGCAGCTAAATCCCATAAGCTTAACAAAAATTTAAACTTTTTTTTAAATGACATGGCAGTTACGTATTGATTTGAATGTCTAGTCTGTTTGTTTCTTTTGAGGAGTTTTTAATGTTTTAATACCATTTCGATAGTCTTAGCTGCAAGCGAAGAACTAACCTTCGGGAAATCTAATGGTGAAACAAAGTACGCTGTTGTATGAACAAAAAGTACAAAAGTTTCGAACCTATGTTATAGTCTCTGTATCTGTTAGTTGGTTCAGAAGTGAGTTTTATACACAGCTTCAAGACGAATTTGAAAGTAATGTATAAAATCCCATACACCACGACCCAAGTTATTGGCGCTTACCTTGTATACTATCGATATACCCGGAATATTACTACTATATATATCGTACAAAGAGCTTTGCAACTTACTTCGAGAAACCTGCTGGACACTGTGAGATTACCGCCCAATAGAAATATTGCTAATTAATAGCATTTGATAATTAAACAGTATGAAGTTCACTGCAAACATTGACCATGCCAATGCACTAAATGTTACACAATTTTAATCTTATTAATTATGGTAGCAATGTATGTACACAGTTGGGTGACAACATTTATAGTTAGGCCATAGGTAGAAATTCTCCACGTTGAGATTTGCTGTGTGCTTGTAGCTGACGGGAGGCCAGCGAGCAGGCCGACGTTGGTGGCTTGTTCCAACTTAGGATTTTCCAGTTCGTTTCCGGTGAGGGGAGAGAGGGACAATTGCAAGTGCCAGGCACAGTGCAGTGCACAAATATTGTAATACTACTGTCAACAATATAATATATTAACTATATCCCATTTTACTTTCAATTAATCTTTTGTATTTTATCTTAAAGTATTCAGTTAAATACCTTATCTGTGGTATAAGAAATTGCACGATTATGATAAACAGTACAAAGGATGTTTATACTAATATAAGAACGTAAGAAAATATTTGTTTAATGTGTAGTGTAATTATTTTGATTTTAAGTAAAGTTTTAGAAATGTATTGGCTGAGCGCTGTACGTTGGAAAATCGGTTAGAACAGTTCACATGGGGAAGTTGATGACGTAGGGGAAAAAACCCCGGCAGTTGAGCTTTTGGCACGTGCGCGCGCCTGGGCAGGAAGTGAGGACTCGGGACCACGTGGTGTGGCTGGCCAGGCGGCGTCGCTCTGCCTCAGTCGGCATGTGGATCTCGAGGTGGTGACTTTAGATTTGTCTGTGGCAATCGCCATGTGTGGTTGCTCGTCGTAGACTGAACCAAGTTAAATCGAGTGCTACTGTGTATTGGTGAATATTTAGCCGGTGGAACAAGGTGTGCATCGCATTGAATTAAAGTGACTGTGATTTGTTAATGTAACACGTGTCGTCGCATACGCATGAACATAAACGGTGTTTGAGACAGCCACGTGGTGTGAAAACAATTTGCGACAAATATTCATTTTTGTCTGGGGGCTCACGAGCTATAACTTTATTTGGTAAATGTGTCGACGTACAGACGTATCAGCCACAGGGTTCAAATATTGTGAAATAAACAATATAAAGTGAACTTTCACGTGTTTTCAAAAATAGTAGTTAGTACACCCTTTTTCTCTCATGAACTTGATTTTATTATGAATTTGTTTTGTTAATGATATGCAGGGAAGGAAAGCTGCGAACGTGTGATATCATCCTCTAGAAATCGAGTCAAACATTCGCAATCGCAGTTCCAGTGTTTTTGCATGTTTAGGAATTTGGTTCGCAGTTGGTGGTTGTGAGTTTTAAAAAATTAATCTTTCCCTATTTTAAACTCTCACCCCGACCTTCACGCTCGCATAGTTTTGTCATGGCTGTATCCCTCAGAGACTTCAGTATCTCTAGGGGAATATCATCTACTCCAGGGCATTTGTTTCGGTTTAAGTGTTTCAGTGCACTATCCAATTCTTCTCTCAGTGTGCGGGAATAGCTCCAAGTAAATAAGTACACGCACTGTTCTTGGTTACACTTCAACAGCAACAGTCTTTTATTTTACACCAAAGAGAAAAAGTACAATGAATCATACAAAGATATCATCTAATATTTAATGCGCTGCGACATCCTCCCCACCCTGGACAGTCTCCAGTGGTATAACCAGTTGGATTGGCCTGGTAATCTCTCTTCGATCTGGCGTAGTGAGAACAACAGTCTGATGAACTCCATCCCGACCCATCTGTAAGTGCTTTACTCTCGACCTTTTCCACATATGTCGGGACAAGGTGTCTGCCTGCAGAAGGACAATGTCGCCGACTCTTATGTTCCGATTTCTACTGACGTTCTTAACTTCATGAAAACTCCTGAGTAGCTGTAAGTAGTCTTTCTTCCAACGATTCCAGAAGGCTTCTGTTAATTTCTGATGGAGTTTGAATTCTTTTACGAAGTCCTTTGACTATGAGGGCTCGGGACCTCTTAGTAAAGAAGAAAGTCTGCTCCCCACCAAGAAGTGTGCTGGAGTGAGCACTTCGTCATCGGCCTGTGATATAGGTCTCGAATTGAGTGCAGCTTCAATACTTATAAGGACAGTTTGAAGTCTCTCTTCGTCCAGACAGCTTCGCCCGAGTACTTTCCTAAGGCATCGCTTTACAGAACCAATCATCCTTTCCCAAAAGCCTCCCCACCAAGCGATGAATTTCCAGGTGATATTCATTTGGGCGATATACTGGTCGGTTAGATTAGAGGTTAGGGTTTTCCAAAGTTCAGATAGTTCTCGGTTAGGTGCATGAAATGTCTTAGCGTTGTCAGTATAAATTGTATGTGGAACACCCCGTCTGCTAAGAAATTTGCATGGCTAATAAGAATTTATCGGCCTTGGTGCACTAACAAGTTCAAGGTGGATGGCTGTAGTTACTGCAAAGGTAAACAGAACAATGCAACACTTGGTACTTGTTCTTCCAGTTATAGAAAATAAGGGTCCTGCAAAATCAATTCCAGAGACTTCGAAGGGTTTGTGTGGCGTCACTCTATCTGTAGGTAGTGGGGCCTCTATTGCTTGAGCTGCAGTGTGATGAGCTATTTTGCATGGTAAACAGTTGTGGAGGACACGAAGGGCACGAACAATTCAAAATAAAGATCTAAGTGATGCAATCGAATATGATTATACATTATCAATAGCTTTGTGAAATGATGATTCCCTTCATGTAGGTATGGATTTAGATTCTTGAATTGTTGGGCAATGGTACGTTCTCCATTAAAGCTCTGATTTCTGGTAGGAAGCATTCTGTCTGTACTGATTTAATCCAAAATGCACGAGCTGCTGTCATTTCTTCGCAGTGAATTCTCCGTGGATCCTTTCTTTCTTTGCAAGTTTCCTTTGGACAGATAATCCCTTTAGTGTTTTCGGACAGACACCTCTGGAAAGATAATCAGCAGGGTTGTCCTTTCCGGGACAGTGTCTCCACTGAGACGGCGAAGTGTGTGTTTGAATTTCGGTCACTCTATTTCAGACAAATGTCTTCCAGGAATTAGGTTTTGATCGTATCCAGGTTAGAACTATCGAGTAGTCAGTCCAGAGCGTTGCATTGCCAATGTCACAGTTGGTAGTAATGTAGTAATAACGCAGCAGTCGCGTTCCCAACAATGCATCTAGCAATTAAAGACGGGGGATTGTTACTCTATTGACTGGCGCTACACGATTTTTGCTGCATGCTAGGTGTGTGTAAGTATTTCCGTTGACCTCACACACAACGTACAAGGCGGCACCGTAAACTCGCTCAGAAGCATCGCAAAAAACGTGAACGCTAGAGCCTTTGTTTCCTGAGACTGAGATCCACCTCGGTACAAATATATTCTATAGATCCAGAAGCGACGATAACCATGTCTGCAAGCTGGTGAGGCAAGATTTCATCCCAACCCAGTGGCGTAGCTATCATAGGACTAGGCGGGGCAGTGCCCCGGGGCCCCCGAGCTCAAGGGGCCCCTCGCCCTCCGTGAGCGACGTTCGAAAAATGTTTAGCGAATTTTTTTATCTCCCCCTCCCCCCAACCAAGTTTCCCACTGTACCCTAATGGGCCACTGGGCGGCGGAACACTTCACACGACGCCACTCGGTGGCGCTGCTAACCGCCAGTTAATATGTACAATAATTCAATCGGCATCGCAGCAGAAGTAGCAGCAGCATCAAAGCTGCTCACAGCAACAGCCGAGCAATACAAGTGTTACAGCGTGCCGCTCGGCGCAGTGTGAAGGATCGCGCGCCTCCAAATACTGTATAAATACATTCACTGTACACTACTACTTATTGCCAAATAGAATTGTAGAGTTCGAGTATCCGAATAAACCAGTTTTCCGAACATTCATGTCCCCCAATTACTTCGGTTAATCGACGTTCTACTGTATGTAATATTTTAGATGAATGAATGATCTTCGATTTTGAACTGTTTGAATCCTGTCCAACAAACCTCAAACGCACGAATATAAACTTTGCTGGTCCACTAAGAGTGCCATGGCTGCCAATCAGTGGCGTATCTAGAGAGGAGGGGGCTCTCGGGCTGCAGCCCCCCCCCCTTCAGACCATGCTTTAGCCCCCTCTAGACCATTTTGCAGCCCCCAAATAGAAAGGCGCAATCAGAAATCCTGTCATCTTGGATTGACCTCAGCCACGATCCTGTACGCCACTGCTGCCAATCTTCGCGAAATAACAGTAATTTGCGATGAATTACCAGCCGTGTGTTTGACAATGCAGGGCTTAACCACGTTTCAGTATTAAGGCTCTACAGTGTATTATTTCAGAAAGGTGTTATTATGGTAACTCAACTGTTTGTGTAGTGAATTCCCCCAAGGGAGTGCTCCTTAATCGTAGATCCCAATGTAGTGCTGTAACCAATTTCACTCTAAAATTCATGCAAGATGAAGAGAAAATATGGACTGTAGATGGTTTTGTGGATTGTGTTACTGATCGGCGCCTCATCATTGAAACAGAAAACAGCTCAAGTGGTGATATGGCTGTATCCACAGAGACTGTTACAAGATGTTCATGTTTTAACTGATGTATTTGATAATTCGACTAAATGCTATTGTTGCACATCCATGTTTTCGTGGATGAGTAATAGTTCATTGTTTATTTTTTATTAGCTTCTGCCTGCGACCTCATTGCTTAGTATGGAGCAACTTCGAATACTACCCCATGCGTTCGTTTTATCTGTTTGTCTTACCCAGGTCCAACTCTATCCCTCTGCAAAATTTCATCTAAGTCGAACCAGTAATTTTTTTCTTGAAAGCATAACAAACAAACTTTCACAGTTATGTTAGAGAGTACGATTAAATATCAGTTGGGTGACACATAATAATTTGCTTAGTAGTATCCATGTTTGTTTTATGTAAGGAGCTGATGTAGTTACGTATCTATATAGTTTTATTTTAAAGAGGGCCCCAAAGTCATTTTTGCCCCGGGGCCCTTGGTGACATAGCTACGCTACTGTCCCAACCCAATCCTAGTAGCCATGTGTCTTGGAATAAAATTTGTCCGGTGATGGATATTGGCGATACTAAACTCAGAGGATCATTGAAGCTTGCAGTAAATCTTAACAAATTCCGTTTAGTTGCTATCATGCCTAGCGTTTTGTCAGTGATAGACGTTTGAGTAAAACAAAGCACATCATTAGCTGTGTCCCATAATACACCCAGTACTGTAGCGTTCATTTTTATGTCTTGTCCTTGGGACTTCCTTATTTCGGTCAGGTGTGGTGAATTTGTTGCCCATTTCGACAATGGCAAGTGTATTTGTTGCATCAGCGAGGTCAGCTCGCAATATTCACTAATTAGTCTTGTTCTTCAGTTCCCGCTGCAATATCATCCAGGTATGTATTCTTATGTATGATGGCTGCAGCCGTGGGGAATTGTGGCTTGTAAATAGTTGCCAGTTCCCTGAGAGTGGCTGATAACAGGAAGGGGCTGCATGCAAAACCGAAAGGAAGGCGTTTGAAGCGGTAAACAGTCGTCTCCCTTGTTTGAATCGGTTTTAAGTTTCCACTGACAGGGACTTTGTACCACAGGAATCTCGTGAGATCTCGGTCATCTGAGTGAAGAGCAAGCTGAAGGAAAGCTTGATTGATATCGGCTATAATGGTGAAACGTTGTAAGCGGAATCGTAGAAGTACAGCCATTACTTCTGGTAGTAGGTTAGGACCAATTTCTAAAACGTCGTTAAGAGATGGTGCTCCTTCTTCATGAGCAGACCCGTCAAAAACAATGCGCCATTTTATAGATACTTGTTTTTCCCTTTTGACTATGTAATGTGGCAGATAAAAGGTGTTGGTATATGATTCAGATGGAGCTAACTCAACATGGTCTTGTCTGATGTACTGCAACATCTGCGTGTCATGGGCATGTCTCAGCTCGTTGTTTTTTAGTAGACTCCTTTGCAAAGCAGCGAAACGATTTTCAGCATTTCGTAAGTTATCAGGAAGAGCTAATGTGGGCTTACGTGGGAGACGAACTACCCGCCGTACATCTTGGATAAGGTAAGATGCATGAAACTCTCCCTCGCGCTCATTGCAGATTCTGGTTCTGAAGTAATACCTATCGATTCCAAATCCCAGAAACTCCTGATGTTATTGTCTGTTGGCTCTGATAATGTGTTGCTAATGAAGTTAACTGCAGTATGGACTGCAGAAACGCCTGGTCGACTTCCGCTAAGTATCCAGCCAAGATATTAAGACTAGAGACGGAGATATTCGTATAGGCGACGTGTCGTGAACAATTTGCCAGTATTGGTCGTCTCCTATTAGAAGATCAATAGGAACGTCCGTGTGTTCGTGCATGGGACCTGCCAGTGATAGATTACATGCGTGTTGCATAATTGTGGCATCTCGTGGTACAGAAGGATGGCTGACAAAGGAGTGCGAACTCTCAAAGGCGTTGATACTAACGTGCTTGTTATTCCACATACTTCTTAGATTCATACGGACGCATCGGCGTGCTTCAGATGTGGTAGCTGTGGACACAAAAGTGTCGACCTCTAAGACACGAGTGTCAATCACTTGTAAATTCAGATTTGCAATCAAGGATCTGTTAACAAAGGTGGAATGACTGCCAGCGTCCAGAATACAACGTATACGTTTTTCGTCGCCTGTGAGTCCTGTGATATAAACACAAGCTGTCTGTAGGTGCGTGAAACTGGTGCGTCCTATGTTTACATTACCCACTGAACTAGCATTCGTTTACGCTACACAAGATTTAGATTCTTTGCGGTCACAAATAGATCTGTGATGGTTGCCTTTACAAAAAGAACAGAGCGCCACTCCTTTCTTCGGGCAATTTTTGACAGTATGTCCTTGCTTGAGGCAAAGGAAACAGCGGTTACATGACTTCAGTACCTTTAGGCGCTCCTGTAACTCTAATACGGTTTGGCAGTCCTGAGCCCAATGACCTCACTGAGCGCAGAACACGCAATACGACTCTGGCTTCCGCTTATTGTTGCGTTTAGAGCGAGTTTGCTTAGACTAAATGTTAAGAGCCGAAGCTGATGGTAGCACGTTTGGAATTGGTTGTACTTCTCCGCGGATCTTCTGAGAAATAAGCGCTCCTTCTATTTCTTCCGCTAAAAACTTTAAAACGTCTCCTTCAGGGAAGTTGTGGCTTTTTACGCGTATTATCCAGCGGCGTCATATTTCTTCTGGGAAGGCGCGCAATATCTTCGGAACTAACACTCTGCCATAGGCATTGACGTCTTCTCCCAATGATTTTAATGCCTGTATTCTTTGGTTACATTCTATGAATGTTGAGATTCTCTGGAGAAGCGAACTGAATACGCGTAATTGCATCTAAATAATCTAGGTTCCCGCAAAATTTTCTTTGTATCCTCGTAAGTGGAAGCTGTAACGGCGATACCGTCGACGAGCATTTTCGGTTCACCTTCGAGGTAGCCTCGCAGAAAGACGTGCTTATTAACAGTAGACAATGAGGGGGAGCTATCCACTGAACTTTCAAATTGTTCCCAAAATCTAGGCCAACTTTCCACGTCTCCTGAGAAGGGCTCTAATTTAATGGACGGTAATTTGACTGTCGTAGTAACTGCATTGGCCGGAAGGGTCGCGTAAGTAGCGCTTAAAGTTGTCATTGATTCAGAGTGCTTTCTTTCAATACCGTCGACCGCGATTAAAATGTCAATATGGTCTTCACATGCAATTACGTCATTATTGTAATCCTCCTCTGACAGAAGGTCGTGTATTTCGTCGTCCAACTGCATGACGATTGATAATGTTTCCTCCAGACGAGCCTTATAGTGTTTAAATTCGGAGAGCGGTGTCTCAGCTGAGAATTCTCCGATCGCTGTAACGAAACGAGTAATATTCGATCTCTGATGTGTTCGCTTCTTTTCAAAATCTGTAACTTTTCTATCGACATATTAGGAGTACTGTCGGAACTTAATCTTCTGACAAAACACTAGTTGTCGTGCTCAAATAAATATTATGGTAGCAATGAGTAAACAAAGTAGACAGTTGCTAGTGACAAAAGCGGCGCGCAAACAACCAAAGGTAATAACAGTTGCGAGCTACTCCCGGTCTTCAATAATTGAAAATCAAAAGTCATTACTTCACAGCAGTTTTATCAGCAGTAAATCAAGAAGCTGCAGTTTTACGTGAAAGGCAGATCAAGGCGAATTACATAGTAACCGTGAAAGTCTATTTCCACGAGCGTGATTGCTGCAGCGTAATGTTGCTTATCATACCTCAATACAACGGCATAGCTGCTCCTCCTTATTAGCAAAGGCGGAAGTGTAGCGTGCAGAAATCCTCCCACTTGCGGCTGCGGCGTTTACTTCGCTCCTTTCCCGGTTTTCGGCACCAAAAAAATGTACGGGAATAGCTCCAAGTAAATAAGTACACGCACTGCTCTTGGTTACACTTCAACAACAGTGTTTTATTTTACACCAAAGAGAAAAAATACAATGAGTCATACAAATATATCATCTAATAATTAATGCGCTGCGATACTCAGTATGGTATCTTGTATTTAATCTTCACCTACTTTCCCTCTCTTCCTTTGTAGAGACCTTCTATATATTCTTTCCACCTCTGTTTTCCCTTCTTTGCTCACAACTAGCCTCCCATCTGAGTTCTTGATACGTTTACAGCTGATTTTTCTTGTCTCTAAATGTCTTCTTTATTTTTCTGTAGGCGGTATCTATTTTTATTTTAGTTACACATTATCCTACAAACTTGCAGAAAGCCCTCTATTCTTTTCTCCGTAGCCATTTTACGCAGTGGAGACCTCGCGCAAAAGAAAGCAAAATCTAAAAAAGAGAAGACAAGGTACAAACTAGTCACCATGGTTCTGTTCTACCACAGGCTAACTTACCAAGAGCAAGGCCCGTACGCTCGGTAGATCGTTCACATAGATATTAAAGACGAGGGGCTACAGTACAGAGCCGTGCGGCACTGCTGCAGATGTGCGTCGTGCAGTTGAAACGCGCCGTCCAATCGTACTTGACTGCTCCTGTGAATCAGGCTAATTGGACAGTAAACGGACATGACAAAGCGGTAGGGGAGTTTAGAAATTAACTTGGCTATGAGGTTCTCAGTACACACTGTGTAGTAGGCCTTGGTGATACCCAGGAATACTGCTGCCGTCAAGCAGCTGCGATGTACTCCTCTGTTAAATGTTCCGTCAGGCGCAGGCCTGAAGTTCCACTGAGACTGTTGGCTGGAAGCATTTTACTCGGGCCATGATTAGTCGTTGTCCTATTAGGGACTTCGCGACTCTCAAAAAATAAATAAATAAATAAATACATAAAAAATAAATAAATAAATAAAATAAAATAAAAAGAAGCTGTCCAAATCGGTCAGCAAACTGACTGGTTTATAGCTACCCGCCCTTGTCAAGTATTCGTTCGGCTCAGCTGTCGGAATGATTTCTGACTTTTTCCACTGGACTAGGAAGCGCCTATAGATGAGACATCTGTTAAATAACCGTGTAAGCAAGAGCAGAGGCTTCGGTGGGAGGTGCTTCAGTTTGCGATACGTAATGTCATCTAGTCCAGGTACCTTATTGGGCCCTAGTCATCGTATGATTGCTCACGGCGTGTGGTTAATGCAGGCTGTGCCTCGTCGACTTACCATTTTGATCCTGTCGCTGAGATGGTTGGTTGTCCTCTCACGTTTCCTCTCGGCGATGGTTTGGTCTTCTCGAAGAAGCACCATTTGTTGTTCATGACCGCGCGGGAGTAGCCAAGCGGTCTGGAGCGCCACATTGCGGATCGCGCGGCCTTCCGCGTCGGAGGTTCGAATCCTCCATCGGGCATGGATGTTTGTGTTGTCTTTAGTATAAGATGGTTCATAAGTAGTTTGTAAGTTTAGGGACTGATGACCCCACAGTTAAGTCCCATGTTCATATGTTTGTATAGCTTATGGGACTTAACTACGGTGTCATCAGTCCTTAAACTTACAATCTACTTATGAACTAGCTAATACTAAGGACGGCACAAATATCCATGCCCGAGGGGGGATTCGAACCCCCGACCGTACTGGCCATGCAGACCGTGACTGGAGCGCCGCAGTTCCCTCGTCCACCGCGGCCGGCTAAGTCGCATAAGCTTTACAAACATTTGAACATTTTTTGTTATTGTTCATGTTAAAAGTTGCGTACGTGTTGTTTAAAGTTGAACCTATCGTTTAATCAGACAACAAAGTAGTTTATTTTAAAATCACTCATTCAAAACCTAATCTGGTATTAGTTGCTGTCGAAATAGTTGTCATATATTGATGTTTAACAGTCAAGATCACAAAGTCATCAGATTACTTCATCAAAATTTAATTGAACACGTACATTGTTCATTAACACAGTAATTTGGTTTAATTATGGCCCTGATGTTGATGTATATACTGTTAAATAAGAAACAGTGCATTAAACTGATTATGTGCGCAACGGATCTTTTAACAAAACGACTGTGACAAGTAACCTGCATGAAACACACACTGACTATACTCAAAAAATTTGACTGCGAAAAAGATATTAAAAAGACAAACCACTTTCTTAATGTTTGATTACGAGAATTTTATGCAGTTCAGTACCTGATTATCAAAATTCAGTATCATAATCAATTAACTGCAGTGTTACACAACAATCATTTATTACGGTATCAATAACGAAATCTGTTCAACAAGATTACCAAAATCAATACTGCACTTTAAATCCACAAATAACTAATTATAAAATAAAGGATGTAAGTTAATATTCTAACTACGTAAATGAAACAGGAAAGAAAGGTCAACTTTGTTACTTATTATTATTAATCACAATTACATTATCTAAATAGTACAACCTTTTCATAATGGCATGAAATGCAATTACCTTCATTCCAGCGGTGGTGCAACGTTTTCACAGTAATAAGGAATACAGTATATTCCAAATACAATGAAATCAACTTGCTGGCGCTGCAGCCTCTGCTCTACATCGGAGCCATACACATAACACAACTGCTCTCTAAGCGAGCTGAACCACGAGTCTGACTCTCTGTCTCTCTGCACGAGCTACAATGCTATGCGATACATAATCTTCGCGAAAGATGAAACTTCACAGATTTATGTACGCATATCGATACATACAGTAGAAGCAATACTATGCATTTTCTTACAAGCAAGTAACTCGACACAAAACAGGAGGTACAATATTAGACAATTTCTTACAAATTCAGCAATATACATTTTCTATGGACACGTTTCTATCTATCTCAGCCAATATTTCCACTTTTGCCAGTGGTCAGTGTTTTAGACCCTGAGGGAAAGTAAGTGTCTTGAGGGAGAGTTTACTGCCTCGTATAGTGTTGACCACATTCCACTAGTCCCGGATTTTTAACACGAAGGTCTCCATTCTGCCCTCTCATGATTCCGATTTCCATTCCAAAATCTTCCGCCGGAGCTCCCATTCAAGTTGGTGCGTTGTTCTTCTGTATCTCAGATCCCTGGTGTGTTGCCAGCGATGTCGATAATCATTCTTCTGTAGTAGGAGTTCGTACAGCATTAGTGGAAGGTCGTCCGGTTGGCGAACAGAAGCGTGCGCCTTGGTGGTTGCTCTCCTCGCTGCCTCGGTAACGTTTCTTGTGATGTAGTATACTGCTCCCTCAGTGTCTTCCGCTGAATCCATAGCTAATGTTGTCAACAGTTTGTATTCAGATATTTCTGGAATTGACGTCTTTGGTAGGCTTTCCAGGCTCGTATAGCGTTGCACGACGTAGTGTCTGGAGCACAGGACTGTGACCAGAAGAGCGTCTATTTTTGTTACAAATTCCGAATTGATATTGAGGCCCTTGTTTTGACGTTTTTGGTCTTTCGGGATCGAAGCCGGGGCATTTAGCAGTCGGTGGTGGGGTACAGTCGGCGCTACTTCCTGATCAACATGATGCTGATAACATGATGCAAACAGTATTTTTTCCAACGAGAGTGCAAGGAAATAGCAGTTCTACCATTGACAATATTTTTGTTCATTCTTCATTATTAGAGGGGCACTCTGTCAGCAGAATAGTAAATGGCCTATCTGACCACGATGCCCAACTTTTAATTCTAAAAAGTATTTGTTCTCAAACAAATGTTAAACATAAATATCAACTACTCAGAAAAGTTAATCCAGTTGCAATTGAGACCTTTTTAAGCCTAATTAAGGAACAAGAATGGCAGGATGTTTATAGTGCTGATAATGCAGATGATAAATATAATGCTTTTCTGAACACATTTATTATGCTATTTGAAAGTTGCTTTCCACTAGAACGCTCAAAACAGGGTACTTTCAGTAACAGACAGCCAGGGTGGATGACAAAGGGGATAAGAGTATCATGTAGAACTAAGCGGGAGTTGTATCAAAATGTTAGAAGCAGTCAGAATGAAGATGCAGTAGCTCATTACAAACAGTACTGTAAGGTTCTAAAAAATGTCATTAAGAATGCAAAAAGTATGTGGTACGCAAAAAGAATAGCAAACTCTCGGGATAAAATTAAAACTATCTGGTCAGTCGTGAAGGAAGTGTCTGGTCAGGAGCAGCAGGTAGAAGATATAACGTCAGTGCGTAGTAGGAATGTTTCTGTTACTGACAAGTTAGATATATGTGCAATATTCAATAATCGCTTTCTGAATATAGTAGAGGAACTAAACAAAACTCTAGTTTCTACAGGTAATCATATAACGTTTTTAGAAAATGCGTTTCCGAGGCTGTTGCCTGAAATGATACTTCATGATACTTCCATAGGTGAGATTGAGTCAATAATTAAATCACTAAAGACTAAGGACTCTTGTGGATATGATGGGGTATCTAGCAGAATTCTAAAGTACTGTTCTCCATATGTTAGCCCAGTACTAAGCCATATTTGTAATTTTTCCTTTCGGAATGGTCAGTTTCCTAACAGATTAAAGTACTCAGTAGTGAAACCGCTTTATAAAAAAGGTGAAAGGGATAATGTAGACAACTATAGACCTATTTCTATGCCATCGGTTTTTTCCAAAGTTATTGAAAAGGCTGTATATTCAAGATTAATTGATCATTTCAGTTCACATAATTTCCTGTCAAACGTACAGTTTGGTTTTAAAAGTGGTTTAACGACCGAAAACGCTACATTTTCGTTTCTCTGTGAGGCACTTGATGGGTTAAATAAGAGGCTACGGACATTAGGCGTCTTCTTTGATTTAACAAAAGTGTTTGATTGTGTTGATCACAAAATATTGTTGCAGAAGTTGGAACATTATGGAATACAGGGAGTAGCCCACAACTGGTTCACCTCATACTTTAATAATAGACAACAGAAGGTAATTCTCCGCAATGTAGAAAATGGCTATGACGTGCAATCCCAATGGGGCACAATTAAGTATGGGGTGCCCCAGGGGTCTGTTTTGGGACCATTGCTGTTTCTTATTTATATAAATGATATGCCTTCGAGTATAACAGGTGATTGTAAAATATTTTTGTTTGCTGATGATACCAGCTTGGTAGTGAAGGATGTTGCTCGTAATATTGACACAGTATCAAATAATGCAGTTCAAGAGATAAGTTCATGGCTAATAGAAAACAAGTTGATGTTAAATCACAGTAAAACTCAGTTCTTACAATTTCTAACACATAATTTGACGAAATCTGACATTATGATTACACATAATGGGCATGTGATAAGTGAGACTGAACAGTTCAAATTTCTAGGTGTTCATATAGACAGTAAGCTGTCATGGAAAGCCCATGTTCAGGATCTTGTTCCAAAACTAAATTCTGCTATATTTACCATTAGAACAATATCTGAGATAAGTGATTTTTCAACACGAAAAGTAGTCTATTTCGCTTACTTTCACTCACTTATGACGTACGGCATTGTTTTTTGGGGTAACTCGCCTGATGCAAAAAGGATATTTCTGGCTCAAAAACGGGCGGTTCGAGCAATATCTGGTGTAAGTTCGCGAACGTCATGTCGACCCCTTTTCAGTAGTCTGGGAATTTTGACTCTGGTGTCACAATACGTTTTTTCTTTAATGTCGTTTGTTGTTAATAATATCAGCTTATTCCCACGAGTTAGTAGCTTTCACTCGGTGAATACTAGACAGATGTCTAATCTACATTTGCACCGCACCACCTTAACACTTGTGCAGAAAGGGGTGCAGTATTCTGCGGCATCCATTTTCAATAAGCTGCCACAAGAACTTAAGAATCTTAGCACTAATCCACATGCTTTCAAATCTAAATTGAAGAGTTACATCGTGGCTCACTCCTTTTATTCTGTCGAGGAACTCCTAGAAAAGTTAAACAATTAAGCTAATTTATTTTTTCTTTATTGATTCTTTTCACTTTTTCTATTACCATTATTGTGTAACAATTAATGTATTGACTTGTTCCATGACCATGGAGTCTTACTCCTGAAGTGGGTCCTATGGAACAGAATAAATAAATAAATAAATAAATCACGTGATGTTCGGATGAGAACAGGCCAGCGCGTTTTGCAGGCGCCGTCCTTATAATGGCGCAGTCTCGCGTTTCCCGCAGGCGCTGAGAAGGCAGCACACATGCCCACGAAGCAAGAAGGGTTGCCGCTCCACTAGGCGGAGGCCTCCAACACGGCAACTGCCACTGTCCGTAGTAATGTGGCCGTCGACGGGATGTACAACGCTGCATCATCAGCGCCTACATAAGGGGCCTTCTTGTTCTCTATTTAGGCGAAATGTAAGTTGGCAGCACTAGAATCGCTCTGAAGTCAGTTTGAAATGACGAACCTCTAAATTTCTTCAACATTGTTTCTAGAAGAACGTCGTTTTCCTTCCTTATATACTCTTGGCCATTAAAATTGCTACACCACGAACATGACGTGCTACAGTCGCGAAATTTAACCGACAGGAAGAAGATGCTGTGATATGCAACAGATTAGTTTGTCAGAGCATTCACACAACGTTGGCGCCGGTGGCGACACCTATAACGTGCTGACATGGAGAAAGTTTCCAACCGATTTCTCATACACAAACAGCAGTTGACCGGCGTTGCCTGGTGAAACGTTGTTATGATGCCTCGTATAAGGAGGAGAAATGCGTACCATCACGTTTCCGACTTTGATAAACGTCGGATTGTGGCCTATCGCGATTGTGGTTTATCGTATCGCGACATTGCTGCTCGCGTTGGTCGCTATTCAATGACTGTTAGTAGAATATGGAATCGGTGGGTTCAGGAGGGCAATACGCAACGCCGTGCAGAATCTCAACGGCCTCGTATCACGAGCAGTCGATATGACACGCATATCCGCATGGCTGTAACGGATCTATAACGCGCCTCGCTGCGGAGCGCGCGGTTGCTCGACGTCGGAGATTCGAGTCCTCCCTAGGGCATGGGTGTCTGTCCTTAAGTTAGTTTACTTTAGGTTAAGTAGTTTGCAAGCTACGGACTGATGACCACGTACTTTCGTCCGATAGATTTACAAACATTTGATTTATTTTTGTAACGGATCGTGCAGCTACGTCTCGTTCCTGAGTCAACAGATGGGGACGTTTGCAAGACAACAACCATCGGCACGAACAGTTCGACGCCGTTTACAGCAGCATGGACTATCAGCTCGGAGACCATGGCTGCGGTTACCCTTGACGCTGCATCCGAGAGAGGAGCGCCTGCGGCCGGCCGCGGTGGCCGAGGTGACTGAGGCGCTCCAGTCACGGTCAGCACGGCCACTACGGTCGGGGGTTCGAATCCCCCCTCGGGCATGGATATTTGTGCCGTCCTAGTTTGTAAGTAGTTCATAAGTAGTTTGTAAGTTTAGGGACTGATGACCCCGTAGTTAAGTCCCATAAGCTTAACAAACATTTGAACATTTAGCGCCTGCGATGGTGTACGCAACGACGAACCTGGGTGCACGAATGGAAAAAGCAGCATCATGATGGTCGCATCCGTGTTTGGCGACATCGCGGTGAACGCACATTGAAAGCGTGTATTCGTCATTGCCATACTGGCGTAACACCCGACGTGATGGTATGGGGTGCCATTGGTTACATGTCTCGGTCACCTCTTATTGGCATCGACAGCACTTTGAACAGTGGCCGTTACATTTCAGATGTGTTACGACCCGTGGATCTATCCTTCATTAGATCCCTGTGAATCCCTACATTTCAGCAGGATAATGCACGACTGCATGTTGCAGGTCCTGTACGGGCCTTTCTGGATACGGAAAATGTTCGTCTGCTGCCCTGGCCAGCACATTCTCCAGGTCTCTCACCAATTGAAAACGTCTGGTCAATGGTGGCCGAGCAACTGTCTCGTCACAATATGCCAGTCACTACTCTTGATGAACTGTGGTATCGTGTTGAAGCTGCATGGGCATCTGTACCTGTACACGTTTTCCAAGGTCTGTTTCACTCAATATCCTACCCTATCAAGGTCGTTATTACGGCCAGAGGTGATTGTTCTGGGTACTGATTTCTCAGGATGTATGCACCCAAATTGCGTGAAAATGTAATCACATGTCAGTTCTGGTATTATATATTTGTCCAATGAATACCCGTTTACATCCGCATTTCGTCGTGGTGCAGCAATTTCTTGCAAGTTTAGTGACGTCTTATTAATGAAGCGAATATTTGCCTTAACATTATCTTTGAACTGCAGTTTGCTGGTGATGAATTTGTTTACAGCTGCAAAATTTTTCCTCCAATAAATTCAAAGACGCTTAAAACGGATAATGATCAATTTTACCTTTATATGGTTCAGTCTTTCCTGTTCTCTTAAGCCGAGAACACCGTATGCTACTAAAATCTGGTGTACCGTATATTATCTCCTATTATCTTTCTAATTGACGAATAAGAACTTAAAAAATAACCCATGCCTGTACAAACTAAAATATTGTCTGTTGTATAATTTAATGAAATAAAAGGCTGTACCGAAACATGTTTGGGTTAGAAGAAAAATCAGTACTTTGCTAAAGGCTGGCCCTAATAATAACGAAATATTTGATAATCAAATATAGATCACAAGAGACTTTACTCTTATTGGGTCTTCATACATTTCTGATACATATAGACCGGCGAAGCTTAGTATCTGCGATATATTGTTGTTGTTGTGGTCTTCAGTCCGGAGACTGGTTTGATGCAGCTCTCCACAATACCCTATCCTGAGCAAGCCTCTTCATCTCATCAAAGCAAAAACCAAACTTGGTGCACAGTTTTCATACGTTTGGCAATAAAGGCAAAATGAAGGAAAAATGCTTGTACAATAAATACATGAACCCATATATTAGTGTTTTAAATTTAATGACGTTCCGTGTTACTGAAGATGATTCTTAAGTATTTATTTCCTAAAATCCAAAATTAGTTTCATTCTTTAATTACATGTGGTGCAGGATAAGACTGTTACATGCAGCAATCTGCAACCCGTGTGCTTAAATATTGAGTCGAATAAACTGTGATTAACGGTGTTCGATGGTACTTGCGTGTTTGATGAAACTGTTAACATACAGTGATCAACACAGACTAGGCAAGTGCGTACTTAAATGGTGGAAAACTCTGTGGCTACTGTTCGTTGAACTAGTGACGAGCAAAAATAATAATTCGTGTTTAAACAGTGTACCATAAAATAGTTGGATATCCGAACAGTCGATTGGTATGTGAAGGTGCAGAAGTTCTCTCGGTGCCTTATCGAACTTGAATTATCTATTTACTGACGCCACAATGACTGACGGGAGATGTTGACAGTGCACTCAATATTATGGACTCTAATGAACCAAGTGACTTCTTCAATTTCAGGAGGATTTACTATTAATGATGCTATAAAATTTTGGGTTATGTTTGTTCCATGATTGTGAGTACTACTTCGAGGGGGCCGCTGATCAAGGGTGATCCTGATCAAGACTTTGGATCGTCAACAATACGTGGCGTCGGCATCCATCGATGAAACTGCATCATTTTAGGCCACAGATACGCACCTTACACACGTAGTTGTAGGAGCAGTTGTAGCTCAATATACACAATATCATAAGTAAAGGACCAAGAGTCCTTGCACTCACATTTAGGATGTTTCTTTGTCAGCTTTCATATTAAAATGGACTGAAATAACTAATACTGTGACAAACTGTCTGTAATGTATTTAGCTCTAAGTGTGAAATATTTAAAGGTTTCTTGTAATTCTATTCTATGTATAAAGTGATATAAATTGTAAGATAGGTTTCATGGTGTCATGTTCGAAAGAAAAAAAAATTAGTAAAGGTATAGGGTGTTGGCTGATGCTATTGTTATGTATCCCGATGTTGTGTTGGGTCGAGATGGTGTTTATTAACAAGTGAACAAACCCCATCAGGGGGGGGGGGGCTGTATAACACTACATCACGATCGTAGCTTTAGAATTGCAACATTTTAGTCATTTGTAAATACTGTTGTTATTTTGCGAGGCAGAATTAGTCTATTTTTCGTAAGTTACAATATTTTTAATCAGGGTAATTTAAAAAAAGAGAATAGAGTAAGACGGTCAAAAAACCTCAAATAACACCAGTCTTGTATCTGAAAATTAATATAAATAGTGCCCTTAGTTCGGTTCCTCTCTCTGAGTTCAGCTATATTTGAGTTTATTTTTTTACGGGTAAATTCAGTCGTCGTTAGGTTCAATAAATTAATTTTTATGTAAGCTCAGATTTCATATCTAAGTTTAGAGCTCTTCGTAATAATAAAATCTATGAAGTTTAGATTGCGTATAGACTGTAAGAGAGTGTCTCCAGATTTTAGTATGAACTTTGTCAGATAGATTTCATCAGTCCTATTTTAAATGATAGTTGATATTAGGATTACGAAAATTATTTTAGGTAAAATCAGTATAGATACGAACTGTAAACAAAAGCAGATTTTTTTTAGAAGAAAATCAATAAATCTGAGGAATTGTATTCATGAACTGTTAATTATCATACAAGTGTATTTTCAAGTGTAATAATTTGAACAGAGTTTTTTTACGAAAATATATAGTCAAGAGATTTAGAAAAAGGGTTTTACAAGCTTATGTCGTAATTAGAACCCTTACCATCTGTGGAATGTTTTGGAAAAGCTAACTACAAATAATATCTCTGATTCTTGAATGAACCGTATATGTTAAAGAAATAAGATTGATACCTTGGAGGCAAAACGTATCCCAAATTAAGACTAAATTACAAAGACAATATCAATTACAAACTGTAAAATAGATTTTTTTTGTTATAGCGTCCAACGTAATAAAACTAACCAGGTAAAGATAACAGAATCAAGTATGTTGTGCAGCCATAAAATCAAGCCTCTGAGATAAAAGAATTTTCATGCTTGATAGTTACAAAAATATAAATCACAAAATAACCTAAAAAAAGATTAAAGAGTGTGCAGTTTCTAGAGCCAATATAAAAGACAGCAATTCATTACGTAAAAGATATAAGAGTACCAACTTACGATAGTACAAGCCCGGAGACAGTTACACTCTGTTCATGTGGATTATCATATTCTGATTGCTTTTTCAACGGTGCAATTAAAGAAACAAATTTTATTCTGTTATTTGTATTTATTTGAATAACTGAAGGAAACAAGAAAAACGGATTACACACTCAATATTTTATGTATTTGAGACCTGAGATACACTGAATAGGGTTTTGCTTAAGTGCACAATTTGTAGTTACCGATATTACAAAATACTTATTTGGGAGGTTATAGAAGCTAACTCAATTATCATAATGAAAGATATCTTACACAATCAATTTTTGTGTCTCTCGAGTTACTAAATTTCAGTAGGCACCATAGGCGCCGACTACGGTTATGCTCGGTCGCTCAAGCATACCTCAAACTTTGAGTGAGTATGCTCGGCATAACCCATTTAAACTTTAGGTATTATTTTCCCTTTACATTTCTTGACTGTAATTAAAATCGACTCTCTCATCCCATTGATTGGTGGATGGCTTTTGTAATACACCGTTGTAAAAAAAAAAAAAAAAAAAAAAAAAAAAAAAAAAAAAAAAAAAAAAATACATTCAAACAAACAGCTAATTGAATTCGTAGGCATTAAAATCCATGTTGACATGTGAGTGAAGTGACTGTTTTCTAAACAGTCCGAATGTTAATGGAATACCGTTTGTTAAGTCAATACTGTAAACTGAAGGCGGCAATCTTCAATTGTTGTATTAAATAACTAGAAATGAAGTGGGTTTGGTACGATTCGATGAAAATGTATATACTATGAATTTAATTCGTGGAATTTTTAAGATAACCTTTTGACAAAGATATACGTTACTAGTGAGCCGACATACCTGTTGTGAAGAGTGCCCTATTCCTCCTAGCTAAAACATTCTGTACATGGACAGTCCTCATAACAACTTGCGAATGTCTTTGTGTTTTAACTGGCAGCTTTAAAACTATCACGAAAAGTAACAGCTAGCGAGAGATTTTTTTTTAAATTTGAATTTTCAGGCTTCAACAATTTGTTGTCAACAATTGAACGAAGTACTCGCTGTTTTGTTCCAATTGTGTTCACCTGTGCTTGGAATTACGTCTTAATTACATGCGTGTGAAAATCGTTAAAATAGATAAGTATATAGTGAAATACAAAATGACTCTTACTGATAATCGTGATGGTGACGGTGATACCGAATCGAATGCGTGTATCACTAAAAGTGACCCATCTGCCGCATCTTGTGACAATGAATTCCCTGTTACTGTTTCCGGTAATTCCAAGAAAAATGTTTCCGGCACTGCATGTGATAGCTGCAGGAGAAGGAATTTCAGAAACATTGGGTAAACATATATACATGGTTTCAGTATGAAGAAAAAGATGACGAAGTTTATTGTTTGTTGTGTAGGCGTATGTGTAAAAACAAGAGATTGTCACCAAAACCGGTTACTGCGAACAAACATTTCTATAATGCATTCATTAAATACAGTTTTAAGAGGTGGTCCGTTGCTCTGAAACGAAATTTCATGGAAAAAGTAATTCGCATATTTGTTGAGTTAAAACAAATAATTCTGTGGAAAAAAAGGAGTAAAATATTATAGCATCAATCAGTGATTCTAAGGCAAAAGAAATACACGTCAGTATTGTTCTTGGTTTGCCAATGATTGGCCTTACGCGGTCATGTAGATGAGCCTTCTAATTTTGTTACTCTTCTGAAATAACGTTCCGAGGCTGTACCTAAACTGAGACTCAGACTATTTACAGGTGCATGTCTTATGACATAATTAACGAAATTTTAAAATTGATAAGCATGTCCCTTCAAGAAAATGATTTATATGAAATAAGGGCAGCTAGACGTGAACGAACTGAATTTTGATACCCTGATTTCGGTGCACATTACTCTTGATCTACAATGCGGAGGATGTTGCGATTTTGTACCATCACTGAATGACATTAATCAAAGCTGTAATAGTAAATTTATTGAAATATCTGTTATAGTTTAGGAATTACCATATTTTGCGTGATAGGCGTTTTTATAACATGCGTTTGCATTCTGGAACCATTTTCTGGTGCATCGTCAGTAGGATAGCATTTAAACTCTGGAAGGCTGCTGCCAATATTCACAGGAAAATTTTATGCCTCTTGTTTTTTTAGTCTGGAGTATATCTGAGGAAATAGAAAAACAATCATTATACTTTGTTACTATTAAAATTATACAAAGACAAATATAGATTATTTCTGCAATGTATTAGACATAATACGAGGATACTGTCACAGTCTTCATTGTACTGTACACACTGGGTACTACAGGAAATTACTCGACACCACACCTCCTTATAGCAGTCAGTTCAGACTTAAATCTGTGCCATTATACAAATAATACGAGAAACAACTGTATTACTGACGAGGCATTAGTGAGAAGTGAGAAGACATCACACTCATTAAATGATATAATGAGATTTTGTTTGTAAGCTGATTTGAACATATCGTACTGTTACGCAAAAAAATAAGGGAGTGGGGTGGGGGAAAAAAAATTCCCGTGCATATTGTCCCTGACAGAGAACCGCTAAAAATATGTAATGTAGGGCAACGAAAAGGTGTTAAATGGCATGAAGGAAAATTGCAGTAATGGGCGCAGTTCAGAACCAAATACCTATATGAATTGACAACTATGAACTGTAAGATGTCACATATGTGGGCCGCTCGCGGGGGTGCAGCAGACGCCTTGTGCGTCTGTTGTGCCCTCCGTTCGGCCTGCGGCTGTGGCCAGCCCGGTCACTGCGCGCGAGGGGGTCGCCCCTTAATCCGTGGTTGATTCGGAGGTCCCCTCAGCGCGTGTCAGGCGGCGAAAGACTTCCCGGGGGACCGAAGTGGAGGCTTCCCCGGTTAGTCTTACGATCAGATTCGAGGTGATGTCTGTGGCAGAGGGTGTTCTCCTGACGCAGATGGTGCTGCCTGTTTTGTGATCACCCTTCTGCCTGCAAGATCCTGGCACTCACAGAGGGTAGGTTTGTTAGTAGTTGTAAGCTCAACGTTAAGCGGGTGATGGGGCCCCTTAGGGATATGGCTGCTAGGGACGGGAAGAAGTCCAATGTGCACTACTTGTGCATAACGGGGGGAGTCATACGAGATGTGAAACGGGTCCTTCCGGATGCCATGAAGAGCAGAGGGTGCAGCCAGCTGTAGGTGGTAGCTCATGTCGGGATTAACGATGTGTGTCGCATTGGATTGGAAGAGAGTGGCTATCTTGCTTGCAAGATGAAGGCAGAGCTCACCGTCTGCAGCATGGTCGACTTGACCGACTGCGGATCTCAGGTTCAGAGCCGAGTTAAAGAACTGAATCAGAGGCTCGTACAGTTCTGTGACCGTATAGGCTGCAGATTCATCGTCTTGCGCCGTAGAGTGATGTGTTTTCGGGTTCCGCTAAATAGGTCAGGCGTCCACTACATTTCAGGAAACGGTTACACGGGTAGCAGGATGGCGTGCACTGGGAGTTTTTTTTTAGGTTATAGGGCCTCGGGAATACACAAAATGGGTTTCAGTCTCAAAGGGTGCACGTCAGACACAGGACGAATTCAGATCTACGAACCATTGGTGTAACAATTGTAAATCGTCGTCGCTGTGTTGGGAAAGTTCCAGAGCTCCAAGCGCTGATTGAAAGTACTGAGACACTGCCCCACGCCAGCCACATCGTCTTCAGAAAGGATAGATTAAATAAAAAAAGAGGGTGGCGTGTTTATTTCTGTTACAAATGGTTTATCCTGCAACGAAATTGAGGCATATGGCTCAGCCATGAGTTGGTATGGCTAGACGTTATACCTGACAACCGGAATAGAATATTAATTGAATCTTTTTATCGGCCCCCTAACTCAGACGATGCAGTTGCCGAAATGTTCAAAGAGAACTTGAATCACATTTCAGTTATCCGAAGCTTACTGTTATAATCGCTGGTGACTTTAATTTACCCTCGTTATGGTGGCATAAATACATATTAAAAATCGGAGGCAAATATAAAACATCGTCCGAACTAGTTCTGAATGCTTTTTCCGAAAACTACTTCGAACAGTTAGTTCATGATCCCACTAGAATTGTAAATGATTGCCAAAATAATCATGACCTAGTAAAGAACGTCAAAACAGATACATACATCAGCGAACATAGAGTTGTAGTAGCAAGACTGAATATCGCAATTCCCAAATGCACCAAAAATAAACGAAAAATATTTCTATTCAAAAGAGCAGATAAAAATTCGCTTCATGCTTTCCGGAGTGATAGTCTCTAGTCTTTGAAAACTAAAAATGCGTGTATAGATCAGTTGTGACTTACTTCAAAAGACATAATATCAGTATCAATCGAGAGATTTATACCAAATAAATTAATAAAAGAGAGGACTGACCCTCGTGGTACACAAAATAGGTCAGATCAATGATTTTTGCCTGGCAGTGATTCGAACCCGTCACATTTCGCCAACGTATTAGCTACGAATATACTAATTGTTCGTCAGCTGGATAGGGTGAACGAATGGTCTGTAGCGAAAACCAACATTATGTTACATTGTGAGTTTCGTTGCGAGTTGGTGATGTTATTAAAAGTGTAAGCTGGAAAACATGTTGTGGTCTCGGTATGATTGGTAACGAAGCTCAAGGTCTAGGTTATGTGTAGTAGAAATGGGTCAGATATTGGTTGAAAAGGCAAAGAAAGCGAAATTAGAAATGCCAGTTGTGGTGACAGAATGGTCTTTAGCGTAATATGAGGTCTATGTTACATTGGGAACGACTGTTTGGTTGTGTTGGTAATCCAATAAATGTGAAGACTAAAATAGCTGGATGAGGAGGATGGTCTTTAGTGAAACTCAAGATCTACATTAAAAGTCAATAAAACTGAAATATGAAAAGCTAGTTGTTGTTAGAGAATGATCTTTTGTGTGACCCAAGGTCTATGTTAAGTTGGGAGCTACCATTTGGATGTGATTTCGTAAATTTTACAAAATTTTAAATTGAAATAGCTGGATTGAGTGAACGAATGGTCTGCAGTGAAACCTAAGTTCTGCCTTAGGTTGTGAGGCAACAGTCTGGTAGCGAGTTGGTGATGTCAATAAAAGTGAAAGCTAGAAAACTTTTTGTGATGACAGTATGACCGATAACAAAGCTCAAAGTCTGGTTTACGTGTGGAAGCAACAGTATAGGCTGAAAAGTAAAATCTGAAAAGCTGGTTGTGGTTAGCGTAACCCAAGGTCTATGTTATAATGAATGTCCACTTGGTTATGAGTTGGTAAATCGAACGAATGTTTAGACTGAAATAGAGGGAGAAGGTGGATGGTCGTTAAAGAAACTGGTTGTGGTGACACAATGATTCTGATTGTAGCCTAAGGTCTATAATTGGCCAGAAACAGTTCGGTTGTCACATGGTGAAATCATTAAAAGTAAGTTCAAAAGTAACTGACTGATATTGCAAAATTATCTGTAGTGCAGATGAACGTCTGTATAAGATCGAAGGAGAAAAGTTGGCTTGTGAGCTGGCGACAGACTGAGGTGATGAAATGATCTGTAGCAAAGCTGAAATTCTAGGTTCTGTTGGGGGTTGACAGTTTGATTAGAGGTTGGTGAAGTTAATGAAAGTGAAAGTTGATAAACTGGTTGTGGTGGCAGAATTATCTGGAGCAAAACACTATAAGTTTTGGGGACAGCAGTTTGGTTGTGAGTTATTGACGTCAACAATTTGGAATCCTGCAATAGCTATCTGCGGTGACTGAATATTATGAAGAATATACCAAGGATACTTTGGAAAGTAACAGCTCAGTTGGCAAAGCCAATGAATATGAATGTGTAAATAGGATGTTCTGGTAAAGGAATGGACTAGCGATAGTCCAACTAACATTGTTTCCCAACCTAATAGAGACTTTGGAGTTCATGTCAAATCTTTCTGTAATATCAGCCAGTTATTTCAGCCTTCACATTCGATGGAGTCACCAAATCCTAACCGGACTGTTTGCTCCCAATTTTACACAGACGTGGGGTTACACTCCAGGTCGTTCTGTCACCACATGCAGTTGTCCAGATTTCACTTTTATTGATTTCACCAACCCACAACCAATGTGTTGCCTTTGAACGTAACTAATATCTTGGTTTTCGTTACAAACCATCCATTCACCTCATCTAGCTATTTCTACCCTCACACTCGTTGGCTTCGCCAACTCACATCCAAAGTGTAGGCTCGCAACATTACATAATCTTTGGGATAAGCTGCAGATCATTCCATCACCTCTAGCAGTCACATTAAGTTTCACTTTCGATTGTTTCATCAGCCCACAACCAATCTGTCTCCTCCCAACCTAACACAGACCTTGGCTATCGCTATTCCATTCCTTTACCAGACCATCCTATTTCCACATTCATATTCATTGGCTTTGCCAACTCGCAAATGAACTGTTGCTTTCCAACGTATCCTTGGTATATTCTTCATAATATTCAGTCACCGCAGATAGCTATTGCAGGATTCCAAATTGTTGACTTCAATAACTCCCAACCAAACTGATGTCGATGGACTATGCCCCATTGTTGATCGAAGATATGACTTCAGAACGTCTAAGGGCGCTAAATGACCGTTCTGATGTTGCTGTGGTAAGTGAAAGTACTTGGAGAAACTTAATGCATTTCACTACTTTACATAACATTTCTCCAACTGCAGGCTCTTGTATATGGAATTGTTTCTTCCATGACGCATGTTCTTTTCTAAAACCAGTTTTTTTTTATTAGCGATGTCGGCTATCATATTCAAGTGTAAGCACAGCGCCGGCCGCGGTGGCCGAGGAGACTGAGGCGCTTCAGTCACGGTCTGCACGCCCACTACGGTCGGGGGTTCGAATCCCCCCTCGGGCATGGATATTTTTGACGTCCTAGTTCGTAAGTAGTTCATAAGTAGTTTGTACGTTTAGGGACTGATGACGTCGTAGTTAAGTCCCATAAGCTTTACAAACATTTTATTAAAAAAAAAAAAAAAATTATTGTAAGCGCAGTCTTTCAATGTCTAGGTCATTTCTCAAAATCTCTGTTGATATTTACAAATCTGTTTGACTTTTGTTTACTGAAAACAAGCACTCTTGTTCAACTGCAATGACCTGCGTAAGTCCATTTGAAGCAATCCGCTCAGTAATGCAAGATGGCACCGTTTCACAAACTTGATATAAATAGCTTTGAAGTATTCCTTTGGGGTTCTGAAAGTGTACGGTGAACTGGCTCCGGTGTTTTCATACTTCTTTGGTACACTTCGATTCCGAGGAAGCGAAGGATCATCAACTTATGATGGTTTTTCTTTTAAACACAATTCTCAAAAGTTTTCAAAACTATCACACCTTCCATTCAATATACAGATCAAGCCCTCATATATTTTTCAACAACAGGAACACTTAGATGAAGGCATTGCATTTATTGACATTGACATCCTCTACTCGATTCATTGCATTGAAATAAAGACGAAAAAAGAAATGTCTTGAATTGTAACATTGACTCAATGTAGCCTGCACGTTTGTAATCTGCCTCTGTGTTCTCCTCTGAAAAAATGTCTCTAGGAGTTCTTCATTTTCAATACTCTCAAGATACTAGAAGCTTGCATAGTCCATCGAGTCGGGCAAATGGGTCATAGACCAGCTTGGTCGTTGGTGCTCTCACAGCGTATGATTCTGAAAAGTACCATCCTTTTGCTGGATTCCCTTACGGTGTTTATTAAGTCCTTGGCTAAAGCCATAATATCTGTAATAGACGTAAGATGGAGGGGACTGTTTACAACTGCCAAGCTTAAACTGTGGGAAGTAAAGTGCACGCAACATGCTTTTTGCTGTATATACAAAACTAACATTTTTAGTCCTTTGAACTCACCTCTCATATTCGAGGCACCATCATAGCACTGTCTTCTTAAGTTATCCATTGAAAAATCAAGAGAAGCAAAAAGGTCTTTTAATTCTAAACAGAGTTTGTGATTTAGTATTGGAGTCTCGTGTAAGCCAATAAAGTCTTCGCTGATCATTCAGGAATCAAAAAGAATACAAAATACACTTGTCCGTGAATCGAAGAATCACTTGTTTCCTCAACCATAATAGAAAAATACTCCGAGCACCATAACCAATCTTTAAACCCTTTCGGAGTTCCAACAATTGAAAAAAAATTGAGTTTACATCTTCGTGTCCTCTAATTGCTAGTCCTTGTCGGCAAAGAAATTGCACGATACTAAAAATTGTCTCAAGAGCTAAACGGCCTTTCTTCATATCACTATGTAACTGTTCATTTAACTGGGAGGCCACACTTCGGTTACTGATAGAATTTAGTTTCAGAACATCTTTATGCGCCAACGTATTTTCGTGGCGACGGAATTTTTTTCAAAGCCTTTTTCCAGTTAGAATACCCTACGGAAGTACATGTATCTTGTTTTTTGAAAAACGTTGTAATAGATTTTTAGCATCAGCAGGTTTTGCAAAAAACCTTTTTCGATAGATGCTTTATATTCCAGCCATGTATATAGTTAATCAACCAAGACTACTTAAATGATCTTCCCTTACCAGATTATCCAGGTTTCGGCTGTTAACGGATCTCACCTCAAGACGGCGAAGTAATTGCCTACACAATAACTCTCGGAGGCTGACTTGCAGTACCGTCAACTTCCAAGCGCTACTTTTTAATAATATAAATTATTATTATAACTGTCGAATTTCAGGGACAAAGAAGCAGATGAAGATCGCAAAAGAATGGATTACCCCAAGGAAGTGTGCTTGCTCCAGCTTTGTTCAACATATATACAAATGATCAACCACTACCTGAAGGAACACAAACCTTCATCTATGTAGATGATAATACTATCACCGCCCAAGCCCACTGCTTCGAAACTGTTGAAGAGAATCTGTCCAAAGCATTAAGAGAAATGTCAGCTTACTATAGGGAGAATCAATTGAGACGAAATCCTGGGAAAACACAGACTTGTGCTTTTCACCTCAAAAACAGGCAGGCAGCTAGAAACCCTCAAAATTACCTGGGGAAAACCACACTAGAACACTGTACATATCCCAAATACCTAGGAGTTAACGTGAACCGTGCATTAACCTACAAGAGGCACTGCCTGAATACTAAGAAAAAAGTGGCAGCTAGAAACAATGTCATCAGAAAGCTGACAGGCACAACATGGGGAGCACACCGCAACACTGTAAGATCCTCTTCCCTAGCACTAAGTTACTCTGCCAGAGAATATGCAAGTCCAGTATGGTTCAAATACAGCCTTGCCAAAATAGTAGATATAGCTCTTAACGATACTTGTCGCATTATCACTGGATGCCTAAAGCCCACTCCCCTGAATAAACTGTACAGTCTTGCGGGCATTGCACACCCCGACATCCGCCGAGAGGTAGCAGCGAAAAGTGAGAGGGGAAAATCAGAAACTTCTGAAGCCCATCCCCTTTATGGACATCAACCAACAAACCGACGACTAAAATCCAGGAAGAGCTTCCTTAGATGAACAGAGGCTCTAGTTGGGACATCGCAGCAATGACGAACCGAACTATGGCGAGCAAGGTATACCGGTACTGCAGGATGGTTTACAACTACCACCTGGCTGCACAGAGAAGTGGAGTACATGGAGATCACTCAACAGACTACGTTCAGGTGTCACAAAATGTAGGAGTAATCTGCTTAAATTGGGCTTCCTAGTGGAGTCGCCACTCTGTGATGCGGAGCGACGCAGACGACCTCCCACCTGCTCCAGTGTAGCCAGTGTCCAGCAACATACACACCAGAAGATCTACTACATGCAACACCAAATTCAATACAGATCGCTAACTTCTGGATATCAATTGTTTGGTAAATATGATGTATTCACATAACATATAAATATTGTACATTAGTTTATACATTGTAAGTGCTTCTTACACGAATAAATAATAATAATATAAATAATTGTATATCTGCCCCAACAGCCAACTGACAGTTTCAATGCGGACGCATAATACGGTAGATTCCTTGCAGGAATACAGTAAAGGTTGCGAGCAAGTAGAATCAAATGGTCAGGGGGTACTATAATCGTAGTTTGTTACGAATTTGGGTTTGAAGGGAAGCGTGCCTGGATAGCCTAACTGGTTAAGGCGACGACCACTGGCCCAAAGCGGAATATCCTGGTTTGAATCCCCGTCAAACACAAAATTTCATCATTGCCACTGGATTTATTTCAATGCCCTGAAACGGTCGAAAAGTTTATGTATTTCGAATTCGTCAAATAAAATAGTCCACTACACACTGAAGTCAGAACAGTAAACTCGTCTGCACTCAACAAAACTGTCCATACTCAATGACTGGGAGAGTAGGGGGGGGGGGGTCTTCTTATAGCCGCGGCATTGTAATGTCTCGAAGTGTACGGCGACGCGACTCTGAGGATTCCAGGCGTTTCTGCTCAAGTCCTTTTGATGTCGCCGCGGCCGCAACGTTGTTGTGCCGGCGACAGACTTTACTCGAAGGGAGAAATTCTAGGTGTGCCCGCACCACCATAACACTATCGTGATTCACTCCACCCACTTTCAGTTAACCGGCTTAGCACTGTAATAATTATTTGGTTTAACTCATTATTGAATGTACTTAAAAAAAGAGCCAAACAAGGAAAATAAAAAATACTAACAAAATCTTGTTATTTTACAAAGCATAATACAACGAATAATTCTATTAAATTATTGGGAGGGCTCCCCCCCCGCCCTGCAGACGAGTTTTGGAGGGGCCTTGTGCCCCGCAGGTCCCATGGAGTAGGCGCATGTGTAAACTCCATGACGGCACACATGTCAATGATATAGACAGGGTAAATTCAACTATCAATAGTAGCTTGCCGTTGACAGGGAAGCAAACATGGTATAAAGTTACATAATACACGCTTTTAACTGCCACGAAATATTTTTTAACGTGGTAATAAGCAGCAGTGGCACGGTTAGCTGAAAAACATCGTCTTCAACTTCGCTGTCTGAGACGAATCATATTCGTGAAGATT
Source organism: Locusta migratoria (assembly GCA_026315105.1). Lineage (NCBI taxonomy): Eukaryota > Metazoa > Arthropoda > Insecta > Orthoptera > Acrididae > Locusta > Locusta migratoria. The sequence continues at coordinate 465,982,295 of CM048746.1, read as the reverse complement.
AATAATAAAAGGCTACGTCACCGAGTCTCTGTCGATTTTCTTTTTTCAGTATTTCTCAATTATCTGTACATCATCAATTGTATAAAAAATAAATCAGGAAATGTAAAACATGTTGTTTTGATCAGTAAGCACTTACTGGCTGCAGTGTGTCTGCATGTCTGACAAAGTTTTCCCACGCAGCGATACTGATGTTGTGCACTGCTTCGTGCGTGAGTCTTTCGACGTCAGCAATCCGAAAGGTGCTATTTCTTTTTGCGATATGGGCCTTAACGCTTGCCCAAACCACCTCTGGTGGGTAGTAACGACAGTGATAAGGTGGCAAACAAATTACCCCGTGACCATGCTGTCTTGTATGTTCATCTTTTCGCGGAATCGCGGTATCTGGGCTTGTATGAATTTACAAGCACGATCAATTCTGCCCTGGTTTTTGACGCAGAGTGAAGAATTCCACTGGATGATAGTCATGAAACAATTTCTTCCTTTCTGTTATTTGAAGGAGACTTTTTGTTCACTTGTACAGAATGCACAGTTGCATTGACCATGACGATAACAAAATTCTCTGCCAGATTTGGAAACAGCAGATTTATAAATCACTGATTGAAGACTACGTAAGTCATGTCAGAACAGTAATCATGTGAATTGTTTGTCTTTGGTGACTTACATTTTAGTTTACTTTCAGGTATAAATCTTGTTTCTGCAGAACCAGCGTGAAGTACAATAAATCGTCTCCCTTTGCCCACAGGAACCTTCAAGCCTCCAACATCCTCATTTGTGTTCCAGTACATTGCTCTTGAATAGTTCTGGTTCACTTACGTTTTATCAAAATAATAAATACGTGAATTTCCTTCTTGTAGAATCTGGTGCATCGTTCTCAAGAACACAGTTCTTGCTGCGACAATGTCACTTCTCTCCAAAAGCAGTTTTCTTCCGTTATTGGATTTCTTGTATTTGAATCCCATTTCTGTTAATATTCTGAGTATGGTAGATTTGCTGCCGTTGAAATTATCTGCTTCTTTCATGCACGATCGAAGTTTATCTGCGGCCGAGTGCAATGAGGCGCTATGCTATGGTTGCGCGAGGTCGTTCTCCGTCGGGAGTTCGAATTCGCCCTCGGGCGTGGATGTTTGTGCCGTCCTTAGTATTAGCTAGTTCATAAGTAGTTTGTAAGTTTAGGAATTGATTTTTGTGTCTCGTTGCCGCCGGTTGTCCTGGTGTCGGTGGCCGATTAGAGAGAGAGAGAGAGACCGACGCAGGGAAATAGGCTGCACGCGTGTGCAGGTACGGAGGTGACCAGCCAGTGGGACGGCAGAAACTAGAAACACTAGGCTAAATTAGAACAAGATATATATATATATTACTTAACTTGGAGGGCAGCAGACTAGTGGAATGCAGATACATAGTTAACTAGATAGAGGCCTGCCTACTGATGAGTCCTAGTGCCTGTCATAATCCCAAATGCCGATGCAGTTCAGTGGTGGCCACGAGCGGAGTTCCACCAGAGGGCGCTCGTGGCTGACGTCGTAAGAACGACACGCCGTGCGTGCATGGCGGCGCGCGGCGAAAGTACGTGGCGCGCACTTCAGACTTGTGCGACACCACTCTCCCCCCCCCCCCCCCCAAAGCGCCGCGCCGTCGTGGCGTAGGGCTGAGGGCCACGGCGACGGCGGGGGACTGATGGTCATAGTAGTCTAGTCCCCCTAAAACCCCCCATATCAACCAACTAACCATGGCAACGGCAATGGGAGCAGGGCCTAGGCGGGGGCGTTACTGGTGGGACAGGTGTCGTAGCTGAGGCTGGGATCAAGACGCCGTCCGCGCCCCGGTATCCACTTTGCAATCCCCAGCGAAACCCACCAAAACGAGGGGAAGGGCGCACACCTCCACCCAGATGGAGCAGGTCATCTTCTGAGGTGCGTGGCCCAGGCGGCGGGGGCATGCACGGTCCCGCAGTCCCTCTCGGTGACGCCGTCATCTGCCGCGGCGACAGCGGCGGGTACGTCTGCATCGGTGGAGCGTCGACCTCCATGGGGATGATCTCGTAGTCTGGGGACACTGGGCCCATTGGCGAGTGATGTGGCCGTGCTCCCTGGCGGTGAACTGGGTCTGGAATCAAGAAACCAGAGACAAGATCGCGCGGCCTGTGCAGGTGCAAATGGTTTGCGTGGCGCCGCAGCTCTGACCCTGTGGGAGAACGTACAACATACATATTGCGACCGAGCACGCGTTGAATGATGCCCGGCATCCATCTCGTACGTCCAGCAAACACCTTGTACAGCACCGGCGTGAAAACCTGTAAACGCGAAGCGCCATTCCAACCGGCTCGGTGCTTGGTAGGCTGCAGCAGGTGAAGGAGAGTGCGTTGACGGCGGCCGTGTAGCAGCTCGGCAGGAGACGAGCCGTCACGTGGCATGCACTGATACGTAGACAGGAAAATTTGAAGAGCTTGCTGCCTGGAGTGCTGACCTTTCATCTTTTCCATGTGAGACTTGAATGTTCGAACGAAACGTTCTACTTCAGCATTGGACTGAGCGTGAAAAGGTGCGGTGCTGATGTGCTGAATGCCATTCACACGACAAATTCCGCACTAACAAACTCAGGTGCATTGTCACTGACGATAGTTTCAGGCAAACCTTCGATGCAAAACACTCATGTTGAGGCACTGATTGTACTAGATGCTTTCGTTGAGTTCATGGCAATCACTGAAGGAAACTTGCTGAAAGCGTCTACAACGATTAACCAGCGCGTATTCCAAAAAGGTCCGGCAAAGTCAGTGTGTAAACGTTACCATGGTCCCTTGGGGCGTGGCCAGTCTGAGAAACGTTGCGTAGGAGCCGCCTGATGCTCCACACAAACCGTACACTGTGACGTCATGCTCTCTATCTGAGCGTCCATACCAACCCAGGTACAATGACGTCTGGCCAGTTGCTTTGTCCGAACAATATCCCAATGTCCTTCATTCAGGAGACGTAAGATTTCTCGTTGCAGGGAACGAGGAACAATCACTCTTGTTTGGTCGTTGTCAGTATGTAACAACAGAACACTCTGACTTAAAGACAGTGCATGACGTTGTGCAAAGTAACGTCGAACCAGCGGTCGTTCAATGTCTTTGGCTCTGGCAGACCACCCAGAGCGAACAAAACATGCTACCACACTTAGGTCTGCATCCACAGCTGTTTCCCGTGCAAGCCGACGAGAGTTCAAAGGGAAGTCTGTGACAGCGGAAGCATCTCTGGACTCTATCTGACAACATGCCATTTCTGAAGAATCAAACGATGCATCCTGGCCAACCGGAAGTTGGGAAAGTGTGTCCGCGTTGGCATGTTTAGTGGTAGGTCAGTACAAAATCTCATACTGATAATTAGACAGTATTAAGGACCATCTCTGAAGCTTTTGTGCCGTTCGTGGCGGAATTGGCTTTGTGGGTGAGAACAACGACGTGTGAGGCTTGTGGTCTGTCAACAAATAGAAGTTTCTACCATAGAGATAATGATGAAACTTTGTGATGCCGTAAATGATTACTAAGGCCTACTTTTCTATCTGACTGTAATTATGTTGCGTTGGCGTCAGTAGCTTGGATGCAAAGGCAATAGGACGATCGTGAGATCCAATACGATGTGAGATTACTGCACCCAGACCGTACGACAAGGCATCCACTGCTAGCACTACGGGCTTCTGAGGGTCGAAGGGAATCAAACATGCATCACTGGGTAGTGCAGACTTTAATTTGTCAAAGGCAACCTGGCAATCTTTAGACCATACAAAAGGAACATTCTTCCTACGTAAGCGATGCAGTGGAGCTGCAATCTGAGAGGCATTAGGAATAAATCTGAAATAATAGTTAAGCTTTCCCATTACTGCTTGCAATTCATGCACATTCTTAGGAGAAGGCAAGTCTTTGATTACTCGAAGATGTGACTGTAAGGGATGGATTCCTTGGGCATTAATCACATAGTCTAGGTACTCTATTTCAGTTTGAAAAAATGAACACTTTGCTTTATTGCAACGTAGACCTGCTGCAGTCAACACTTTGAAAAGGCACTCCAGGTTTGATAAATGTTCCTCAACTGTGCGCCCTGAGTCCACAATGTCATCTAAATAGTTCGAGCAGCACGGTACAGATACTGTAAGCTGTTCCAAAAAACGCTGAAAAATAGCGTGGGTGGAAGAACTGCCAAAGGGTAGGCGCTGAAATTGAAAAAGGCCCATGTGAGTATTAATGACGAAAAACTATTTTGACTCGTCATCGAGCGGAATCTGCAAGTATGCCTCTGCTAAATCAATCTTAGAAAAGAAGCGAGACTGCCTAATTTGTCCATTAGTTCCTCAGGTTGGGGCAGGGGGTAAGTGTCTACAATTGTTTGACTGTTCACTGTTGATTTGGTCCGCACAGAGACGAAGTTTTCCTTACTGCTTCGTTAGAATCACTATAGGCGAGGCCCACTGACTCGCAGAAACAGGAGAAATCACCCCACTATCCTGCCAACGTTTAAGTTCTTCGATTACTTTATCAAGAATTGCGATAGGCACTGGTCTAGCTTTACGAAATTTTGGTACTGTAGATTCTTTTAAAGTTACATGTGCCACGAAGTCTTTTGCTCATCCGAGTTCCGGCGAAAACAAGTCTTTATTTTTCACACAATGCATTGATTTTGTCCTGAGGCACTACCGACGAAATTTGAAGCACATATCTTTGAACTGATAAGCCAAATAAGTCAAATGCATCTAGTCCAAAAATGTTCTGTGTACGTGTGGCCTGAAGAACAACAAAAGAGACAGTTTTGGTAACACTTTGAAAGGAGGCGGGCAGGCTACACGTTCCTAGCACGGGAATATTTTGTCCTGTATACGCCGTTAACACTTGCTGAGACGGCGAAAATTTTGGCGAACCCAGAAATTCATAAGTTTCTTTATTCAGTAATGTGACAGCAGAACCAGTGTCGAGCTGAAATTGCAGTCTTATTTTCTATGGAAAGAGTCACAAAAAGGTTTTGCTTGTGGCGCTCGACAGGTGCGCGAATGTGGGCAACGTCTGATACAGTTTGTTTGCTGCACTTGCACATGCGCGGGCTGCGTACGGTAGGAAGCGGCGCAGAATCGGCACACAGCAGATTAATGACACTGTTCCTAGATGGCACTACCGCCGGATCAGCGTCCGCGTATGCATGCAAAGCTACCACAGATTCACCAGCTACTGCACTAAAATTACTTTGAGTAGCTACACCAAGTCTACAGTCACTAGCTACATAGTACTGGGCACTTCGACAAGGAGAAGTTGCAGAAGGCACTAGGTTCATTACAGGATTGCACTGTACATAGTCATTATGCTTGTCCCGTATTCTTTTCCGTTGCAAAGATTTATGCGCTCGACAGCGCTTGCGACGTGGCTCACTACATAGTTTTGCAATAGGTGCAAAGAAAAAACATTCTTGGATTTGAGAATCAAAAGAATTGTCGCAGTGGAGTAGCCGAGCGATCTAAAGCGTCTCGCTACGGAGCGCGCGGTTGCTCGCCATGGAGATTCGAGTCCTCCCTGGGGTATGGGTGTGTGTGTTTGTCCTTAGGTTAGTTTACCTAGGTTTAAGTAGTTTGTAAGATAGGGACTGATGACCACGCAGTTTGGTTTGATAGATTTACAAACATTTGAACTTTTTCTTTCTTTTTTTTCTTTCTTTCTTTTCTTTTCTTTTCAAAAGAAACACTGTCCAAGTTCACAGCTTGTATGACATTTGCAGAATGAATTGCTCTCGCACTCTGCGAAGCACTGTTCCTAACGGAACCCTTCTTTAAATTTACATTCTGCATACACACTGACTGTACATGTCCCGATTTGCCACATTGATAACAGGTTGCGTTGCGACTAGGGCACTGCGCAGGCTTGTGGCGAGATACACACTGGGGGCAAGATTTACGAACATTTTTCTGATAAGAACGTCGGCCCCCGTTTGTTAAATTACTTTAGGTTCGTTCGAGTGGCCCAAACGCTGATAGTTCCTGATAGTTACTGACGATTTGGAAGGCCTCCACTGCACATGCGCGCTTTTTGACAGTTGCCAACGCCGAAGCCAACTCGAACGCTTAGTTCACCTGTTTCGCAGTTTGGCTACCCATAGTGCTAGTTGGCATCTTTGCTCTCTACCGATGTTGAAAGTGAGGTTATGACTGGCGATATGTTATGTGTTTCTCAACTGCGAAAACTATTTAAGTCGTCATGAAACATTTGCAATTTACTGTTAAACCAAAGTATAATAATAAAGATTAACAAGACACATTTGCCTACAAACCGTGTATCTGTCGAGTATAAAATGAAAATCGCGTGACGAAACTACGTTAACTTGCGAATCGCGATGTTACCAGACGACCGTTCCATCGAAACATTCTTCTTGAGAAAGCTCACGTTGACGTGAGGTGACGGACCGGCGACGGACAGTGTGAATTCCGCCATTAGAAATATATTGTGGAATACATTCTGATCACAAACTTGGACAAAACGCAAAATATATGTAAACGTGTCCCCCCATTTATAAATAATTTAGTCAATTTAACCTGTCAAAACCTCATACAAAAATGAGGTAAATTAGGATAGTTGTGTGTGAAAGGAATATTTGGTAACATACAACTTCATATGTATTTTGTCCCATTATTACGAGTTACAATAAAATTTAAAAAATGAAACATACAAATTAATAGACAAAAATTTGCAGGTGTTGTGCAAGAATTATCATCGTACATGATTTTCCCAGAAGTTACACATTTAGTGCAGAAACGCCCACACTGGCACTAATAGATATCTATAATATATAACCACAAGGAGAAACACGGAACAGTAATTGTTAGACGCTATAGTGGCACATATAAAGCTAGATGTCCGTTATAAAAATCTATCACTGCTAATGCCTGTTGTGAACTATATTATTATTATCTGTCAATCACTTCATTTACAGATGGCACAGAAAATCTCAGTACGACTATTTTGATTTCAGTTTCAGGCGAATATATCACAATCCAAACTGTAAAAACATACGCATTCATCTTTAAATTCGTATGTTATAAAAATTTCCACACCTTTCATTTATAGTATGTATGGGTGTAATAAAAAGGGGACGTACTGTATTAGAAGGCCACATAAGTTGAAAGAATGCCTGTCTAATATACAAAGCTCAGCCTCAATCACGAGAAAATCGAAGACTTAGAACACAAACCTCTTCGTAAATATGCGGGCTTGTCTTTTGGAGGAGGCTTGTTAAACGCTTTGGAGTCAGTCAGAAAACAGTTTGACGAAACTCCGCTGACTTAAACAAACGGTCGCAAACTATCAGCTCCGCCACTCGAACACCTGATTGGTCAGTCAGATATCGTCAGAAAGAGTCAAAAGTGCCACTCGAAGGCCTCAAACCATTCCAGACCGTCAGCAGCGCCACTCGAACGAAGCTTTTGTCTAACACGACGGAGCGACCTTTGTGTCACACTTTTACACTGGCTACTGTTCACTGTCTGTCCAGCACAGCCGGTAGAATTATAAGAATCACTAGGGCGAGACTGAAAACTGTGACTAGGAAAGCGCCCGTTGTGGCGCACTGAATTAAAACTGTGGCTTTGTATTTCTACATCTGCTAAGTCAAAGGTATCATGCGCTTCTATACGCTGTAGTACAGTTTCTAATGAAGGATCAGACTGTTTCAGAATTGCTGCCCTAACTCTGAAGTCCTGAATGTTTTGTGTAATTGCATCCCTCAACATCACGTCAATATAAGAAAGTCCACAAGAGCAAGTAAATTTACATTTGCGGGTGAAGCCCTTCACTTCCGTCATCCACTCTTTCTGTGACTGCTCCGGTAATTTTTTTAGTCTGAAAAACCGGTACTGCGCCGCGACCATGAGAACTTTTCTCTCATAATGAGCATTCAGTGCTTTTAGAATTTGATCGAATTCTAGATCATGAGGAGATGCGTGGGGAAAAAGTTTCTGCAATAACACGAAGGTCTTTGTGCCCACTACGGCGAGGAACAAATGCTTGACAGTCTGACCTGTAAGTTGAGCTGCGACGAGTTCTTGAAATTGCGCTGAGTAATCATTCCATTCTTCCTCACGTTCATCGTACTGGCGAAATGTAGGAAGCATTGCGGCGGCAAGTGTGGGCGGCTGATGTGACGGCTGTTGTTGGTGAGCTGCATGCGCCATCAACTGGGACACCGCTTGGAGTAGTTGCGTGATTTGCACCATCTGTAACTGTATAATTTCCATTAAGGACCATGCCATGCTGACCAAATTGGCTACACGCATGCAAGGAAATGATAACAAAACACAAATGCAATAGGATACACAACGCTCTGCAACAAAAAAGACCACAAAAACACGTAACTGAATGTTCCCCCAAAAATTCTTATAATAAGGGTGGGTGGGCAGGAGCAATTTTCTGCGTGCTCCGACTGCTGCTGTCTGGCTGCTGCAAGCGGGCTGGTCCAAGGTTCTGCTATCCTCGTCACCACTTTTTTGTCTCGTTGCCCCCGGTTGTCCTGGTGTCGTTGGCCGATTAGAGAGAGAGAGACCGACGCAGGGAAATAGGATGCACGCGTGTGCAGGTACGGAGGTGACCAGCCAGTTGGACGGCAGAAACTAGAAACACTAGGCTAAATTAGAACAAGATATATATTTCATAGAGATGGTACATTACTTAACTTGGAGGGCAGCAGACTAGTGGAATGCAGATACATACCGAGCGAGGTGGCGCAGTGGTAACGCACTGGACTCGCATTCGGGAGGATGGTGGTTCAAATCCACCTCCGGCCATCCAGATTTAGGTTTTCCGTGATTTCCCTAAATCACTCCAGGCATATGCCGGGATGGTTCCTTTCAAAGGGCACGGCCGATTTCCTTCCTCATCCTCACCCAAAAACTCCGAGCGTTAGCTCCGTCCCTAATGGCCAAGCTGTCGACGGGACGTTAAACCCTAAACATCCATCCGTCCATCCATGCAGATACATAGTTATCTAGATAGAGGCCTGCCTACTGATGAGTCCTAATGGTTGTCATAATCCCAAGTGCTGATGCAGTTCAGTTGTGGCCACGGGCGTAGTTGCACCAGACGGCACTCATGGCTGACGTCGTAAGAACGCTGCGCCGTGCGTGCATGGCGGCGCGCGGCGACAGTATGTGGCGCGCACTTCAGACTTGAGCAACACCACGGTAATGACATCGTAGTTAAGTCCCATAAGCTCTACAAACATTTGAACATATTCACCTTTACTATACATGTCAATTATTTTGCGCCGTAATACGGTACATTCCTGCTGAAATCTTCGAGCTGACTGGCGCATTTCTTTTGATTTCGGCACTTTCCAGGAGATCTAGAAATAGGTGATCCAGTGTCTTCAACACATGCCTCGGCTTCACTCGCGAAACGTTTAACAGTTCTGAACCCATCACCGCACGCCGCAGCTATTCGCTCTTGGCACTTGATGACACTGGGAGATGTTTTGTGATCGTTCGCTTCCGACTCCCGCGTAAAGAAATAATACACGCGAAACATTATTTCTCTTGCCTGCTTGTATAATACAGGGTAAGATTTACTGTTACCACTTATAATTATCTAACAACTTGTAAATAACAGAAAAAACAACACAACGCAGAATTCCTAAATCAATTATCGCTCCGCACAGTACTCTTAGGTTGTTTGCAGATGATGCAGTCATTTACCGTCTAGTAAAATCATCTGAAGACCAAAACCAACTGCAGAACGATCTGAATAAGATATCACTATGATCTAAACATTGGCAATTGACTTTAAATAATGAGAAGTGTGAAGTCGTCTACATGAGTACGAAAAGAAATCCGTTAAACTTTGTTTACAAGATAAATCAATCAAAAGTGAAGGCCATACACTCCACTAAATGCCTAGGAATTATCATTACTTAAAACTGGAAAGAACACGTAGATAATGTCATGGGAAAGGCGAACCAGAGACTACGTTTTATTGGCAGATGCAACCGAACTACTAAAGAAACTGCATATACTACGCTGAAAGAGTCCAAAGGAGGACAGCTCGTATTGTCACGGTACAGGGGAGACAGAGTCACGGAAATGATACAGGATCTGGGATGGGAATCATTACAACAACGGCGTTTATCGCTGCGGCGTGGGCTACTTACGAGACTTAAATCGCCAACAGTCTCCTCCGAATGCGAAAATGTATTGTTGACTCCCCACTTACACTGGTAAAAACGATCATCAGAATAAAATACGAGATATCAGAGCTCGAACGGAGAGATTGTGTTCTATCTTCCCGCGCGCTATTCGAGAACAGAGTGGGAAGTAAATAGTACAAAGGTGGTTCGTCGAACCCTCTGACAGGCACTTAAATGTGATTTGCAGAGTATCCCATGTAAATCGGCCGAGCGCAACAGCAGACTGACTGCTATTGGCCAGCAGGTCACGTGACGTGACGTTCCCGTGCTTCTGCGCACCCACGCTTCACGCGACCAAGTTGCTGCAGGTCAGCTATTTATTTCGGAGCGCTATCAACGTTACGTTGCCCCTAGACAAGAAATATTACTCCGAACTTGTTAAGCTACGTTCACACTGTCGTATTTGTCGCGGAGGTAAGTATCTCGTCACATGTACATCGCGACTTTGATTAGTGACATGTGCCCGTCACAAACAGTGTTCTCACTGGCGATATGTAGCCAGTCAGTTTCACGGAACATGGCGTCCGATGCGGAACCTCAATTTCTGTGTGTTAGTGCTGTGAATATAATTATGGAAAAGGAAAACAACGGGAGAAAGCGACGCAGTTGGTGGGTGCGCAACTTTCTCAGTAAACGGAGTAGTCATGGAGCCTACAGTTCAGTGATGAGTGACCTGAAAATGGAAGATACATGGGGTTTCAAAAATTTTGTTCGTATGTCGACGACGGACTTTCAAATATTACGCAATAAGACAGCTCAACACTACACAATGAAGGATACAAATTATAAAGATGATGTATCTCCTGCTGAACAACTGGCCGTTACATTACGAGTTTTAGCTACTGGAGATTTGTACATGCTCCTTAGTGTATATGCACAGAATCTCGAAATCGAAAATCATTGAAATAATACCAAAATTGTATGAGGCCATAATAAAAGTGCTGTAAAAAGAAATTGAGGTAAGAACTTGTTATGTTTATTATTTTTTTGTTTCTAACTACGTACTATTAATATTATTTAAAACCATGTTTATTTATAGCAAAACACATATTTAGTTAAAATATATACATTCTCCCTCTGTCCCTCAATTCCGTCGATGTTAATTTCTGCGATAATATTTCATTCGTCCATATCTTCAAGTTTCGCTTCAAGCATAAGATCCTCATTTCTTTTCTGTAATAGTAAAAGGCGTTATGTGTTTTTTTATCTCTTAGCTCCCACTTCACGTATTTGCCGAAAGAGGATAACTTGTTCTCCTTTTTTGCAAGTGTGCGTTCACTCGTTCTCTTTAACACTGACAATGCGTCGTCCGTATTATTTGGTGCATTTATTTCGGCCTTCTTTCGTGGTGGATGTTGCGGTGTTTCTAAATGAGATGTACTGGAAATATGTGGCTCAGCACACGAAATTGGCATAATCCTTCCTCTTCTGCTTCTTTGTTTCCATCCCCTCTGATGTACCCTAAAATGAAGGGGGAAAGTTCTCAGATTGTTTTGTACATTTTTGCAGGTACCGAAAACTGAAGAACGGTGGAAGAAAATCGCAAGAGAATTTGAGATTCCCTGCATTTGAGCTTTAGATGGAAAACACGTTCAAATTGTTAATCCTGCACATGCTGGAAGCACCGATTACAACCATAAAAAGCTTTCAGTATTGTGCTAATGGCAATAGTGGATGCGGAGTACCAGTTCATTTTTCTAGATGTTGAAATGTAAGGGCGTATTTCTGATGGAGGTGAATTTAACCATACAAACTTTAACAAGGCCCTATACGGACGTCAGCTGAACATACCGGAACCGGAACCTTTGTCAGGAAGAGCAGTGCCCAGTCCACATGTAATTGTTGCTGACGATGCCTTTGCAATACAAAAACATATAATGACACCCTTCTCAGGTAGTCATGACAAAGACAGTATCGAAAGAGTATACATTTACAGGCACTGTAGATCGCGCTGAGTGTCCGAAAATGCATTTGGGATTTTATCAGCTGTTTTTCGTGTTGTACGAAAAGCCATTCACCTCGATCCCTATAAAGCAACAATTGTGATTTTGTGCTACGTTTACATCCACAACTGTTGTTGTTGTGGTCTTCAGTCTGCAGACTGGTTTGATGCAGCTCTCCACGCTACCCTGTCCTGTGCAAGTCTCTTCTTCTGAGAATTCGTTCGGCAAACTACATCCTTTTGAATCTGCTTACTGTATTCGTTTCTCGGTCTCTCTCTCTACGATCCTTCTCCCCCCCCCCCCCCACTTCCTTCTAATGCTAAGTTGACAATTCCATCATGTCTCAGAATGTGTACTACCAATCTATCCCTTCTCTTATTGAGGATATGCAGAAACTCCTTTTCTCCCCAATTCGGTCAAGCACCTCATTAGTCACTTAGTCACCTCCACAACTACCTACGAAGAAATCGAGATACTCTCCTCATTTATTCACCGCCAAGCACTTTCGATTATGAAAATACAGAAACAGGGACTGTAGACCTGGGAAATGGAGAGACTGGCCACCACTTGCACCGCTATTAAGAATCGGCAGAAATGATGCCGAAGATGCAAAACAAGAGAGAAATGAATTCGCAGTGTATTTTGTCACTGCTGAAGGACACGTGGAGAGGCAGCATTTGTTTGTTTAGCGTTTTAAAAGTAATCATGACTGGACTATCAAGTTCATCAAAAATATTGAAGTACTGATGTATAGAACATAGTTACATTATTCATTATTACATCATGAAAATTTGTAATAATCATGAAAAATAAATTTACACTATCTTGCCTTAAACGTAGATCAACTCGTCTTCCGTTGGTTCGCATCCTTCAGAAAAGCAGTGAACTTTAGGCATACCACTTTGAAATATACACATCTTCTCTGCCCGATCCTAACCTCTTGGTAGTTGTTTTATTATGTTCGCGAAAGAATTGCGACCGCAGGTTGTGCAATTTGCTGTTCGTTTCTTCATCGGAAGTGTTGAACAACAATGCAATTTCGTGAATTGCATCGCGTTTGGCTTTCGGTTTTTATAATTCGCCGATGTGGGATCCCACAAAAGGCGCCTATCACGGAATCCATCGATTAGTTTCATTGTATTACACTCCATTTCGTCTATGAATACAAACAAGCTTACCATTTCACAGATTCCACGGATATAAAAAACTGGTCACGAGGCCGGACGCGGTGGCCGAGTCGACTGAGACGCTCCAGTCACGGTCTGCACGGCCACTAAGGTCGGGGGTTCGAATCCCCCCTCGGGCATGGATATTTGTGCCGTCCTAGGTTGTAAGTAGTTCATAAGTAGTTTGTAAGTTTAGGGACTGATGACCCCATAGTTAAGTCCCATAGACTATACAAACATTTGAACATTTTTTCTGTTCACGAGTACCCATTATACAACAGCAATAGTCTACCTGTGAACTGCGCATGCGCAGTTGAAAATGTACCTGGAATTTGTGCCGTGTTTTCGCTCGGCGAACGGATGCAGGCACATGTGCCGGAACAGAGTATTTCTCGGAATTGTATCGTTGATGTTGCAGATACATGTCGCAGGAACTTGCAACATGTGCCCGATCTCAGCGGCTATATGTGCCAGACACAAATCTCCGCGACAAATCCCTCAGTGTGAACGTAGTATGTTAATTCGTCAAGTAAAGATGTTTAACTACGGATTATAGTAGTTGCACGACATTCATTTACTTCGGAGCGCTCTCAATGTTGCGTTGCCCCTAGACTCAACATATTACTGCACACATTGTTACGGTAAGTAGAGCTTCCTACGAGTGCCACCATTCTACTCTCTTTGAGTAATCTGGCATTTACTACACAGCTTTTTAAATTATTACTAGCTGCCAAGATATCTGTGAAGTGATAAAATTGTACTGTTGTCCATTATTTTATGATATTACAATTTACCTTGATTTTATAAATATTTCGAACGGGCTCCGAGCAATTTTATGTCTAGTGTTTCTATTCGCTTCATTCCCTGCCATCTGGTGGCAAAAGAACAATAATGTTTGTGTAAAACTACCTTGTAACTTTTGCACGCTGCATAATGGACACATTTGTTAAATTAATTATTTGTATTCCTTTTATGTTTGTGACTTCACAATTTTTCAGTCAGTAATATATTATATTGTATGTACATAATTCTCCTATCAAAATGACAACCAGTTGTAAAAGCACTTACGGTTATTTGTGTTCCACCATTACAAGAATGTACTGAATGTGAAATATATGTATTAAGCTGGCTAAGTGACGTCAGCTGGCCAAGGCCAAATAAAATAAAATAATAATAATAATAAAGTTTGCAACACTGCGACGCTGCCTTCCGCTCACTGCTCCTCGCCTCCTGGCATCCACAGTACTCGCCTCCTGCCGCTGCCAACAGCCAACGCACGAATTGTCAGCTTACCGTGGAGTGGACAAACAATACTGTATCCGGCGTAGCTGTTTCAATTATCAAACAATGCACTGAACAACAATCAAACAACCAGTAATTATGTCGCGCTAAGTTTGATATTCCCTCAAAACCTAAAATCAGATTTCCTGTGTCGCGTTGTACTGAATCAATTTCTTCTTCGTGCTTTGTAAGGTTACTGCACAAAACGTGATGAATTTTCAAGAAAAAAATAAAATTACCTTTGATTGTGTTTCTACAAGAATTTCTACAAGCATGAGAATCATTTCTGCGGAAAAATGCTCTTAAAATTTCTAATTTGCTGCAATAACTGGAAAATCGAAACGCGTATCTTCAAATAAAGCTGTTTATAATGCGTGGCAGTACTATTTCTTAGTGTCCAGAAAAAGAATTCAAATTGATAAACTGATCACAAGAACCACCTTCGCCAGCCTAAACGCAGCCTTAGATTTTTCCACAAAGTTAAATCCTTAAACTTCATTTACGTACGAATAAAATGTACAAAATATCTCATTTATCTCCCAAGCAATCACAAAAAATAAACGACTTTTATTTTGTTTGGTCGTAAACTACTGACAAAAATAGGAGCAAGAAGCAATTAAAGGAAGCTTTACAAAAAGTCAATTTCAGTTATGTTAATTTTCATGCTGTCTGTAAGTAAAAGTTAATTATTCTCATGCTGACATTCTCTCCCTCCCTCCCTCCCTCTATTTCCCCATTTCTTCGCCTCTCTCTCTCTCTCTCTCTCTCTCTCTCTCTTTTTGCCAGTCTGTCCGCTCTTGCTAGCATGACTGACGTATTTCTGAGCATCCTTTAGGAGTCGAAAGATAGATTTCAGAATTAAGCAAAATTTTTGGTTGGTGCCATAATTTATAACGCCGAAAGTGAAATTCGAAATCCGATCACATTTTGAATGATGCCTTTGCATCCAAGTGCATGTACCTACCATGGAGGTTAAGCCGAGGCGGAGCTGCCAAGCACATTGAGGCGCTGTGCTCCGATGCGCGAGGCCGTTCGCCGTCGAAGGTTCGAATCCTCCCTCGGGCATGGATGTTTGTGCTGTCTTTAGTATAAGGTAGTTTATAAGTATTTGTAACATTTTTTTGAACATGGAGGTAAGAATAAAGGGAGATGGCGCTACGTATCCCAGCCGTACTACACTTTGAAGCCATGGCCGCCATGACACTCCGACCAAAACACTGACAGTGTGTTATAGCTCTGTCTGTATTTACAGTCGACAATTGCGTCATATAACATGTAACGTCCTCAAAATGGTCATTTCAAATTTTTGTTTAAAATGAAATCTCAAAAAACGAAAAAATTTCGTGTTTACTCTGTTTAAAAATGATTGTTACTACAATATTACGACTCACAAACGTGGATTCTTTCTTTAGCTAATCAGACGATCGTCAAATAAAATAATTCGATTAATTAACCAGCGCCATATTTACGAGCACATTGACGATATCTTTTCTTTGTGTACTAATTTTCATTAATATTGAAACTAGGTTTTGCTCTAGAAATCATTGACTTAATACAAATCAAATTTATATTTTAGTCCTTATTTATTCGTAAATAATATGTTAAGTGGGGGAAATAACTTTCATCTTTAGGAAATCGTCAAAGACAAACTATCAATATCACAAGACTTACTACAGCAGACATAATGTCATCATAGGAAAATAATTATCCAGACAAGGAATCTTAATAACTGTGGCAATTACTAAAATTTTAATAATAAAAATTAACGTAGAGGAATCTTCCAATTTAATAAAATCCAATAGCGCAAAAGGTTTATTACTTTACGAGTGATAATTTGGAACGTTTACTCTCGAGTGCGTGTGATACTTATTGTACCTCTCATAAACAATACTTGGAAAAATATTCAGTTATTTACCGATGTATAAAGTAGGACCACCTCCGCATTTTCATGTACAAAAAGAGTAATAAACTCCATTTATAAAGAATTACTTAGTGAGTGAATCACTTGTTTATCTTCGAATCCATTTTATTGGTTATTCAGTGGTTTAATTTATGTTTGTTTAAATATATTTTCGCGTCATTATATGCAGATTCAGACTGGCTAAACTAAAGATTAATTACTGATCTTGGTTAAACAGATTGTGTATAGAAGCTGACATACATAACTCACCCTATGAACAAAGACAACGAGCCATAAACCTTTTACTACGCCGAGTTATGTAGTGCCGAATTCTTATTGGTGAGTACCGATAGGAAGGTCGCATGTGCACAACATCGGCATGGGACGCCATTATTTAAAACAAGCATATTATCTTGCAAACTTGGGGTTGTGAACGGTCCATAAGTTGAAAATACGAATAATCGTGAGTTTAATTTCATCTGCTGGACTGTGCGATAAAGAAGTTGTTTTCAGAATGTCAATAAAGTTTGTTTTTCTATGGAGACATTAAAAAAAAAAACATGTAAATGCAAAAAGGCGTTCATAACGTTCGCAAAATCATTGATTCCCCTGTTTCTTCGATGAATATCACCCCGGTACATTTATTTGATCAATTGCAAAAGAATGGAAGTATAGATTTACATACACGACGTCCCAAAGTACGCGTTAACAACAGTACCTTTTTAAATGTTTGTATTCCCGAATTTCATCCAATGCCCTTTCATTTTTTGCGTATTATTAATAAATAACCTATATGGCCTCGGCGGATTAGCCGTGCGCAAGGGGGCGCCGTGCTTCGGTGCTCGCAGCTGTTTGCCGTCGGGGGTTCGAGTCCCCCTCGTACATGAATGTTTGTGTTGTCCTTAATTTAGTTAACCTTAGTTTAATTAGTTTGTAAGCTACAGAGGATGTGATCACCAGAAAAGACAACACTGGCATTCTACGGATCAGAGCGTGGAATGTAAGATCGGGTAGGGAAGTTAGAAAATTTAAAAAGAGAAATGGATAGTTGAAGTTAGATATAGTGGGGATTAGTGAAGTTCGGTGGAAAGAGGAACAGGACTTCTGGTCAGGGGAGTAAAGGATTATAAATTCAAAATCAGTTGGGGGTATTACAGGAGCAGGTCTGGTGATGAATAAGAAAGTAGGAATGCGGATAAATGATTCTGAGCAACACAGTGATCACAGTATGGTAGTCAAGATAGAAACGAAGCCAATACCGACTACAATAGTACAGGTTTATATGTCAACTAGCTCAGACGATGATGAGGAGACCGAAAAAATGTATGAGGAGGTAAAGGAAATTATTCAAAAAATTAAGGGAGAGGAAAACTTAATTGTGATGGGTGACTGGAATTCGGTAGTAGGAAAAGGAATGGAAGGAAAAATAGTAGGTGAATATGGACTGGGCAAAAGGAATGAAAGAGGAAACCGCCTGTTAGAATTTTACCCGAAACATAATTTAATCATAACAAACACCTAGTTGAAGAATCACGAAATAAGATTGTATACGTGGAAGACACCAGTAGACACCGGGAGATAATAGATAGATTTTATAATGGTAAGACATAGATTCCGGAGATTCCGGAACCTGTAAGACATACCCAAGGGCAGATATAAACTCTGACCATAACTTATTGTTCATGAACTGTAGTTTGAAACTGAAAAAAACTGCAGAAAGGTAGGAAAATAAGGAGATGGGACTTGGGTAAATTAAGGGAACCTGAAGTGCTTAAGACTTTCAGAGGGAACTTTACGCAATAGTTGAAAGAAACGACAGGAAATAAAATAGAAGAGGAATGGGTAGCATTGAGAGATAAAATAGTGAAGGAAGCGGAGGACGAAATAGGTAGAAAGGTAAGCCCTACAAAAATCCTTGGATATCACAGGAAATACTAAATTTAATTGATGAAAGGAGAAAATATAAAAATTCAGTAAATGAAACAGGCAAAATGGAGTATAGACGACTAAGAAATGAGATTGACAGGAAGTGCAAAATAGCTAAGAAGGAGTGGCTAGAAGGCAAATGCAAGTGTGTAGAAGAATGTATAAATAGGGGAAAAATAGACACCGTTTATAGGAAAATAAAGGAAACATTTGGAGACAAGAAAAGCAGCTGTATGAATACAAAGAACTCAGATGGAAATCAAATTCTCAGTAAAGAAGGGAAAGCTGAAAGCTGGAAAGAGTATATAGAGGGGCTCTACAAAAGAAATGAACTTAGAGACAATACTGTAGCAAGTTAAGAGGATGTTGATGGAGATGAAGTAGGAGATACTATACTGAAGGAAGAATTTGTCAGAGCATTGAAAGATCTAAGTCGAAACAAGGCCACTGTAGTAAATGACATTCCTTCAGAACTATTGATCTGGGATAACCAGCCACGACAAGACTGTTCCACCTGGTGCGTAAGATGGATGAGACAGGGAAAATACTCTCAGACTTTAAGAAAAATGTAATAATCCCCATTCCAAACAAAACAGGTGCAGACAGGTGTGAAAATTACACAAGCATCAGTTTAATAAGTCATGGTTGCAAAATTTAAACACGAATTATTTACTGAAGGATGGAAAAGCTGGTAGAAGCTGACCTCGGGGAAGATCAGGTACGGATTATATTAGAAGATAGGTTAAGGAAAGGCAAACCTTCATTTCTAGCTTTTGTAGATTTGGAGAAAGCTTTTGATAATGTTGATTGGAATACAGTCTTTCAAATTCTGAAATCAGTAGGAGTAAAATATAGGGAACGGAAGGTTATTTACATGTTGGAGAACATGAAAGGGATGCAGAGGTTGGGAAGGGAATAAGGTAGGGTTGTAGCCTTTCTCAATTGCCATTCAATTTGTAGACTGAGCAAGCTATAAAGGAAAACATGGAGTCATTTGGTGAAGGAATTAAAGTGCAGGCTGAAGAAATAAAAACATCGCGTTCTGTCGATTACATTGTAATTTTGTCACAGACAGCAGAAGACCTGGAAGGGCAGTTGAATGGGATGGACAGTGTGTTGAAAGGTGCATGCAAGATGAACATTGACAAGGGCAAAAAAGGGGAAATGGAGTGCAGTATAAGAAAATCGGGCGATGCTAATGGAATTAAATTAGGTAACGAAACAATAAAGGTGGTAGATGAATTTTGTTGGGCGGTAAAATAACAGGTGATGGTCGCAGTATAGAGGATATAAAATGCCGATTGGCAATGGGAAGAAAAGCGTTTTTGAAAAAAGAGAAATTTGTTAATATCGAATATTAATTTAAGTGTAAGGAAGACTTTTCTGAAGGCCTTTGTGTGGAGTGTTGCCTTGTATGGGAGTGAAACATGGACGATATCAGTGTGGACAGGAAGAGGATAGAGGCTTTTGAAATGTGGTCTAAAGAATAATGCTGAAGTTTAGGTGGGTGGATCGCGTAACTAATGAAGAGGTAGTGAACAGAATTGGAGAGGAAAGGAATTTCTGACGCATCTTGACTAAAACAAGGGATCGACTGATAGGACACATTCTTAGACTTCAAGGAATCGTGAATTTAGCATTGGAGGGAAGTGTGTGGGATAAAAATTGCAGAGGGAGACCAAGAGATGAATACAGTAAGCAGATTCAAATGTATGTAGGTTGCAGGTCTTACGAAGTGATGAAGAGGCTTGCTCAGGATAGAGTAGGGTGGAGAGCTGCATCAACCCAGTCTCCGGATTGAAGACCACAACAACTGTAGCTACAGACTAAAAACCCAGTAGTTAAGTCCGATGGATTTACAAACATTTGAATGTTTAACCAATATGCTGTTGCGGTTAATGGTGACGTCAGGCTACATCTACATCAATACTCCGCAAACCACTGTGAAGCGTATGGCAGAGGGTACGTCCCACTGTACGAGTTATTAGGGTGTTTTCCCATTCCATTCACGTATTGAGCGTACGAAGAATGATTGTTTATATGGCTCCGTCATATGCTGTAATTTATTTAATCTTGCCCTCACGATCCCTACGGAAGCAATAGGAGCAGAAAAAATTGACTATGTTATGGTTAGAACATTGTATTTTCCTTAAAAAAAAACACCACTGTACATAACATTATCTTGCATCATAAAGAATTTTCACTCAATGGGAAACTGTAGAGACTACTACAAATGCCCTTAAGCTTCATTTTGTTGCAATTTGTGTGATGGGAGTCTTTAGTACATCAGGAACATCTGGAAATACAAAATGAACCTGCTTGGATCCTCTCTTCCTTAAATAGCTCACTTCTGCGTCACTTTCAACCATCTGAAATATTTGACCTACAAAATTTCTGTTTTCGCTAGCAGTGGGAAAAGATACCTATAAAAATTCACCACTCTTGCAAGAACAATGGTTTTTACCTTCTTCAGTAGTTCCACCATAATAAATGACATTAGAAATACCGGTATCATCCTCAGCAATATGCTCTGAATCAGACTGGTTGACTGTCGTTTGATGATCCAGATTGCATATCATCGTCAGACTCCATGAGATCACGAACAACTATTCCCTAGCCAGCTGCAACATTAAGACCTTTTTGCCTTGGGCGTTTCTCGGCACTTCCGATGATCTCCTTAATTAATTTCTGTAGGTGGTCCACCAAAGAGTCACTCCACCGTCGTCCCAGTTCTTCGTTTTCCCTCGAAGATTTTGGAAGTTTCTTAAGGACAGTTTCCCGATTTAGAGGAAAAATGCCACATGCGATGAATCCTGCTACAATGTTGGATGTTAGATGAACACCCAATTTCTCAAACGTCTTCTCCAGCATTGTAGAAAGCTCACACTTAGGCAAGATTCCTCTATTTTTTTAAAAATTTCCATTCTTCTAAGCACTTTCTCCAAGCTACTTTTAGTGGATGGAACAAGGCGACATCTAGTGGTTCCCAGATGTGGGTGGTATTTGGTGGAAGTAAAATGAAGTCAATTTCGTTCTCTTCACACAACGTAATAACATGAAGAGGAAGACGACTTTAGAGGTTGTCACCAATGAGAACTTTTCTACCGCTCAGCTTACGTGCAAACGGAAGTAGCATTTTCTCAAACCAGTCGTCAAATATCTCGAGGTCAAACCAACCACTTGTGTTTCTGTTACACCCACTGCCAGGAATGTTATTTTCTATCCATGTTGGGTAGAGCTATTTTGCTTTATATACCACATATGGTGGCAAAATAACACCTGCAGCTGTAACTGCAATCACGACACTAACACTTGTTTTGGATGAATCCATGATTTTCTCTGCATGCTTTACCCCTCTTTTAACAAACGCTTTACTTTGTCCTGGGTCGTCTGTAAAACTGGTCTCATCAAAATTAATTATATTACTAGGAGGCATGTCTGCAACATTTACCTCCAGATTAACAAAATAATCATTAATAACTTGCTCACTAATTCCAGCACAACTCTTCTTAATATTTTGCACCAGTCTTTCGGTAAGCTCCTTATTTCTTTGAATAAAGCCTAAGACCAATCTGTTCCTGGTTTATTGTTCTTAAAACGTTTCTCAACTCGCCCAAAATGATTCAGATACCCCTGTACAACATTTCTCACATCTTGTCGTTTCAAAGGAAAACCCCTCTCTGCATACTTGATCAATTCATGAATTAAACATTCTTCGTCTACTGAACTAAGAACAGGCTGCCCACCATATTTATATCTACGTTTGACCTTTACCCACTCATTTAATGTTGTATAGGGTACACCGTAACACTCAGATGCTTTACGAATACTCAACATCCCTTTCTTCATTTCCTGAACGACATTTTCAAGATATACTGGACTGTAGTTCCTTTTTCCCTCTCTTCCCACCTTCTTCACGTATGTTCGCGGCATAATCGACTTCACTCTACAAAATAAGACAATTAAATTTTTAGATCACTACTCGTCTATACAACAATGCTTTTGCAAATACATAAATAACATGGCAATGAGTTCACTTTCCGACTAACAGCCCGAAAGCAGCAGAATTATACAAGATCGTATTGTAACACGTTTAGTCTTGTTTCTTTCACAGGCCACCAAAACGCTTTTGTTTATATCCCACAATGCCGGTGAACGGATACTCAGAGAGAAAATTCTACAGGTAAACACTACTCTGCAACTCATTGACTTCCAACAAATATGTATAGCGTGAAGTTCCTGGATGTACCATCAGGCGAAAGTAATGTAAATTATGATGCTGTATTGCCGGTAGACTTCCCCCAACCTGATCGACTTCACCCCTTCTGACGGTATCGCTCAACGAAAAACTAAGGAAATCTCATTAAATAGGATAAATTATGAGAGGCGAAAAATTAGAGATGTTAAAGCTCATCACTGAAGGGGAAAGAAACAAGCTAAACACGCTTTTGGAAGACGAAAATTTTAGTGGCTGAAGGACATTCCGAGATGGTCGAGTTGCTTTCTTACGGTGCAACGTGAGGTATGGAGCTAACTACGTGGACTATTAAATTTCCTTAGGAGAAGTTGCGTAAGGAAGGAGTAGTCGGCGATTGGTTGTTAGGTATCTGTGAATTTTTGATAACGGCGACCATTTTTTCATTGTGAATTACCGAGCAACAGTGTAGGTCCAAAGTCACTATAATGCTGTTAGATGGCGATTCCTTTCTCTACGGGAAAGTATCATCATTAGTAAGTAATAAAGAGTTGCAGGAAGCCTTGTACAAAATATTCGCTTGGTATAATGACTTCGCAGCTTCGTTTGAATGATAAATGGAAGATAAATGGAAGATAATGAAGAGAAGCAACACGATAATATCTCAAGATGATATAAAACGTGGGCAACTAGAGTATGTCAAATTTTTCATTTAGAGCTGATACTATGGAGCGAAGCTGCTAGGAACCTAACAGTCGGCAGAGACCATGTGAAGTGACAACATAAATCTTTGATCATTGTAAAGGGAAGCCTTTGAAGAAGCGGGATGCTATTCTTGTTCAACACGGCTGACAAAATTTAGAGAACCTCTGTTTAAGCCGCGCAGGAGTAGCCGAGCAGTCTGGAGTGCCACGTTGCGGATCGCGCAGCCTCCCGCATCGGAGGTTCGAATCCTCCGTCGCTCATGGATGTTTGTGTTGTCCTTAGTATAAATTAGTTCATAAGTAGTTTGTAAGTTTAGGGACTGATGACCCCGCAGTAAAGTCCCAGAAGCCTTACAAACATTTGAACATGTGAACCTCTGTTTAAAAAGGGCTGTGACGCTATTGTGCTGATACCATTGTACACAAGTATGGAGACAATCATTCATCCGTCAGTCGACATGAGAATTTAGTAGGAAATAAAATAATATCGTTCAATGTATTCTACACCATGCAGTGTACTGTCGCTTGCGGAGTGCCTTTTTCCTATGTAGATATTGAGCATGCGCGTCGCAGTCAACTACTACGCCCGACATTCTAGCAGATAAGCGCAAGTAGTTGTGTAGAAATTTCACTCCGTTCTTGTGATACTATAATCTACTATCGCTTGTGTTTTTGACGCTAAAAGTGAGGTAATTTTTTTCACACGTGTCATTTTACGTTTGTTGTATGCTAGTTCAGACGACTACAAGAATTCGAAAAGGACGTTCTGCTGCGAGTTTGCTGCCATGGTTGAGGACGTGAGTCTTAATTTTTTTTCTCATATGCTGTTTTGAAACAGACTGGGTTTCAGTGGTTCATAATTCTTGATCTGGTGAATTTTGAGTAACTGTGTTTACCGTTCAGCAATACGGAATCGAAACTATACGAAAGTGTTTATTTGATAAGTTTATGATCGTAAGCCGTACAAAGCTGATAAAATAATGTAAGACCTATCTTCTGATGTTGTTGTGGTTTTCGACTCTCTCCATGCAGCTCGCCAGGTACTCTATCCTGTCACAGCTTTAGAACTACTGTTACTGTTGTAGCATCTCCTCCGCCCTCGCTGCCCACATATCCCTCCAGTTCCAAACTGATGATCTCATCATATATGAGAATGTGTCCAATCAACCCATTCTTAGTCAATTTATAGCACCATTCTTTTCCTCTCACATTTTGTTCACCACTTTTTCATCGATTACGTGATTTACCGATCCACTCTTCAGCATTTTTCTGTAGCACCACGTTTCTATAGCTACAGTTCCCTATCTTCCATGCAAGCCTACCCTTCTATGGAAGCCTGCACCTTCAAAAAACGAATCTCTCACACGCCAACATAATTTATTGAGAAATGCTTTTGTTGCCTCCACCAGTCAGCATGTTACATCTTATCTATTTCAGTCATCATGAGGGTTTTGCTGCCCCAATAAAAAAAACTTATTTTTTGGTTTTACTGTTTTGTTTCCTAATCCAATTACTATATCATCACCTGATTTAAGCCGCCTATATTCCATTACCTTGTTTTATCATATTTCTACTCATATGCTCCGTTTAATACACTATCAATTCTTTACAACTGGTTGTGTGAATACTTTGCTGTTTGTGATGGAATTACAATGTCGTCAGCAAACCTTAAAACATTTATTCCTCTTCCTCAACACTGACTTGTGCTGCAAATTTTTGTTTCGTTTGTTTTACTGCTTGCTCAGTGAACGTATTGGATATCATAGTGACAATCCTATCTCACTCCTTTCTCAACCCCTGCCTTCCTTTTATGCACCGGTCCGGTTCTGAACAATTTGTATCCAAACTTCCGCTGTAGATATTTTATTGCTGCTAGCTTCAAAATTTCAAATAGTCCTGTCGACACTGTCAGACGTTCTCTTCAAATCTAGGATAGCTATAATTATACGTTTGCCTTTCATTACCCTAACCCCTAAGGTTTGTTGTAAGGTCAGTATTCCTGCATTTCTATGGCATCCAAATGTATCCCCTCTGAGACTAGTTTGTACAAGATTTCCCATTCTTTTCTACATATTTCCTGTTTTTATTTTACAACCATTACATATTAAACAGGTAATTAGATAATATTCAATATTGCCGAACGTTTATCTTTTCAGAATTGGACTTATTACTGCATATTCGTCAAATCCGAGGGTATTTGTCCTGTCTCATAAAACTCGCACACTACCTGGAATAATTTTGTTATTACTTGTTCTCATAAGAAGTAGCCGTGAGCATGTCATCCACCCCAGGAGCCTCGTTTTGTCTTAGGTCTTTCAGTGTCTAGGCTGTCACATGGCAGCAGATATGTGTTTATACCTGAATAGACGATCTTCCCACCAAAAATTGCATGCAAGGATTGATCTGCATTAAATTGTACCCAAAAATAGTTGGCTCTGCAAGGTGAAAAGAACTACCTTGACACATAAGACAAGACTTCAGAACATGGGTACATTTCAGTTCCAGACTGTAAGAGATCCTTAGCTGCTGCTTAAAGTGAACTTAACCACAACTCCTGTGAGAACACTATAAGAAAAATGTTTTGTCTGCTAAGGCACCTTAGTGGGTACAGTTGTGGGGAATGTAGTAGTATTTTAGTAAAAAAGGTTTCCACTGAACTATGCTTTTGTTACTTTAAGTTTTAAATGCAAGTGGCTTCTGGAAAATATTTTGTCATAATACAAAGAAACATACACCGAGAATTACAATCGAAAGTATTTAAGAATGTGACCCAGTCCTGTAATATGCCTCACTTCGACACATAGAAACCCTACAGGTTATTATTAAATTACTGACAGAAATAATTTACCAAAAATACCTATTATGATGAACCTGACAGATCGCTGATATTCCGCAACTTACACTTGAATATACGACTGTAATTGGACAGTATTGGCAGTCATCTTAATGGGAAAACGTGCTGTTGTTAGTGCTACCGATGTCGGAAAGGAAAATTAAAAGAAGCCATTATGCATGGCAAGTACGCATTGTACATTCGACTAGACAGCTACAAGCCGCGCCATCCGTCTATGAAATATTAATAACAGTTACTCACTGGTCAAGACTAAGGTTTGTCTCGATGACTTCAACACTCGCTATCTTATCACTAGTCAAACTCTAGCTGGCCATGTGCACTAATTACAGACAATTAGCAGATCAGCGTGCTGATCACTGTCTCCTGCAGGAATTCACTATGAGTCATGGGCTTTCAGAAAGGTCCACTTATCTGCTCTGTGAGTGTCATAGCTCCACGTGATGCGTACACCTCGAGTACTAGGCAGCGCGTAGACGAATGTGCAACACAGGTGCACTACTCACACAATAGCGAATCCTCACTGGGACACAACCAGCTGAGAAATAATCTGAAAAATTTTCTTTCCTATTGTTCCTACTCCCCACGCAATGCAGCGAATCAGAGATGTCGTAAGAGATTCTGAAGTTACCGAGCTTCCTCGCACACAATAATATCCTTTTATAAATGCTATGGTTGTTGACTCACATGCTGGAAAAGGAAATGGGGAAGGGGGTGGGGGTGAAATATCCCACTACTTTAGGTTTGAGTGACACTTCAATTGCCGATACTTCCGATATAAATATAATATATTAAAATTAATTAATAGTATAATATAATTAATTAATAGTATAATGTAAAGTACTTCATCAAACGATCATAATTAATAAAATATTTACGTAACTTGCCAGATTTTATGTTTGGCGGGTGTAACCCTCTGTAAAGCACCAATAGCACTAAAATCATCTAAAGGTTAGTCTATATGTAATAATTTCTTTGTTTCTCTCAAAATTCTTTGATAGTTCCATTAATACTTTTGTACATAATTCCATTCAAGAAAGCTTGCTTAATTCTAGCTTGTTATCTACTTAACCAATACTTCTTTTCAAATTCTATACATGTCATGTCTGGTTCAATGATTTGTGTGGCCCAAGACAAAGCTTCTTTGTCAAGAAGTGTCCTAACAAACTTACTTCTAACACTGTCACAGGTAAAACTATCAGCACAAGATCTTAAAAAAATCTTCACTTGCATACTTCATGTGCATACTGTTGTAATGAAGAGGGCTAGCATTAAGCAGTACTTTGGTAACATCGACTTGTGACTGAGCAGCTTTTTTGCTTAATTCTACAACACTGTCTATACAATTTCTATACAATTTTCTATACATTTTCTATACAATTATGAATATTACATTCTACATAATTAATCTTTATAAACTATCAACTTTAAGCTTTGTTTCCTGTCCCTCTACTTGAAACTGCTGTTCAATTTCAGTACTACTTTGCTTCATGAGATTTCTTTTATTTTCTACTTCATTTTCAAGTAAAACTATGTGTTCAGCATGGCCAATTATCGCTTTAGATAACCATTACCAATCTTACATTCTAATTTGCCACTCGAGAAACGAACTGAGCTTGCTTTGACTCCATAGAGGTTTTAAATTCAGACACCTCGTTTGCAAAATGACTGAATTTTTTGTCAGATTTGACTGATAGTTCGCTGTTTTTCTCCTTGATCTTGTCTCTCTCTGCAACCTGACTATTTAACCCATAAAACTGACTGTCCATTTGCTTAATAATGGCAGCGAGTTGCTGTAACACTGCTACAAGTGGATCGACTTAGCTCCAGTCATTATTTTGCCTTTCGGAAAAGATTTCTTTACCTTCTTCAAAGTTTTCGGTTATTTCTTGTGTAATTACTATATTGTCGGAATTCGACATGATTACTGTTTTCAAATTACCTAACCTCAACCCACGAAAACAACTGAATAGTTCTGTCCCATGCACAGCATTACCTGAGAGTCTGCTACACTTACCCAATTTTTCCATATGTAAAGAGAATAATATTTAATTTACTTATTTTTTTTATGTCCATTGGATGTGGCTGCCAATTTCCAATATAATTTCCAAGTCCACTATTTTTTATTGATCATCCATTGTTATTGTTAACCATCTTTTTTGTGCTCCACACGATCTTTGGTCTAAGAAAAATCACACAATCTTTTTTTATCGATTTTGCATTCACCTGAAACAGATTTTAATATCGTGTACATTATGTACAATCCCTGCACTACTCCACCATTTCAAATGTCTCACTACTCCTGGTTTGAGAGATACTTCAATTGCCAAAACTTTATGGCAATATAAATTACTTCATCAAAATATCATGATTAATCAAATATTTATGTAACTTTTCAGATTTTATGTTTGGTGTATGTAACAAATAACACTCAAATGCAGTAATACTTTTATTTGCTGAACTGCCTGATACACAATTTAAGACTAATAATCGAAGATAAGAAAGCAAGACTAACTCAATTGGCGTGATGCGCCTCCATTTACATTTTTCCAACAATATATCTTATTACTGACACATCAGAACTTTATGAGAAGTTATAATACGCCTTGTACAATACAATTATTTAACATTTTGATTAGTTTCGACATTACAGATACTATTATCTCAATAGAAATGTAATTACATATATCGGAAGTTATAGAAATATTGTCTCACTGACTGATAATGATTAATTTCATAGTTATTGTATTTTTTTATAGAAATATAACAGTTCAGATAAAATTGACAGTTCCAGCCAATCAGAAATAAATGTTTTAATTCCTTTAAAACTGAAAATTAATTTGATTCATTGACATATATGATTATTTATACATAATTATGCTTAAAAATATATTTCTAGAACCTTCCAGCATGACAAATACTATTTCTGAATAAATAACACAGTTTTTCTGCAGTAGAAAGGTTCCAACAGATACGTTAAAGTATTTATCATCATCAGATGTATGAAAAAAATTACAACAACCATAATAAACGAGATACATGATACAAGCTAGGTCATGCTATAAATTTATTGCTATAAGGAAATGGACAGTAAAAGAGATAAAAGGTATCAGATGATTGAATAAAGATGTAGTATCTTGTTATTGAAAAAGGATGGAATCTGATAGTACAGTAGTCGCCTGCTCTAACCATTACAATACATGGCGAACTTTCATACATGTCGAATATCTACAGTACGCAGCTGTGTGTTACTTAAAGGCCATTATATTATCAAAGCTGACACACCTGCCTACTAGTGTTGTTATGAGGTCCCCTTTATACCATCAATTAGCCTTTGATGCATTCTACGTTATTTGTTTTCAAATCAGCTCCCAGTGTGACACTCAGCCTTGCTGTGGGCAGTATTTTCAGAGTACAAAGCACAATTATTTTTGAAATTACAGTAATTACTTTGGTTAATTACCATCTCCAATGTTACATGTAAGATATAAAATGAATCAGAGAAAGGTGAACAATGTGACTGAATACTCAGAAACGAGATGTAAGAAGTTCAATATTGCTTGATGCTCACCTCTTTAAATTTTTGGCTGGGGTTTGTTAAAGGCAAAGTAATAGCAAATTTAGTCAAAAATTTCCTTTTATATAATTAAATACTCAGCTGTCCTACCATGATAAGAACATTTATTACATGTGGTGTCTGTTCTTTCGGACGTCTGAAAGAACTGACACCACACAAATGCAATAAGTATTTACACGCGACGGCGGCGTTAGCTTCAGTTATCTCACCGCAGATGCGGTCATACGTCCGACCTCGCACGGGAATCCGTAATGGCGAGTGTAAGAGGGCATGGACAATAGGGGCGCTACAACCATAGCGTGCGACTTGTGAGAATTTGAGACGGACGGGAGGCAAGCAAGGGTGGCCAAGTGTTTAAGGCGACCGCTGGCCCGAAGCGGGAGACCCGGGTTCGATTCCCGGTCCGGCTCACATTTTCACTTGTCACCATTGCTTAATACCAATGCCCAAATGCGGCCACTGTCAATCCTTTATTTACCATCCATCTTCCTTCCCTCCCTTTAACAATTTATTACATGGCCAAGAAATGTGCTTTGTTGTTTCAAGCAATTTTTTAAATTGTATTTTTTCTTTTTTTGGCATTATAATAATTTTTTTCAGTTTCTTTATAAATCCTTGATCCCAGGTGTTTGAAGTGTACTTCGTATTCTTATGTGTTATGATGTTTTTTAATTATGCCGTGCATTCAAGTTTGTGGTAGCTTTTCACTTTAGTGTTATATTGTTTGTTATTTGCTATTTTTAAATTAATGTCTCTTTCTGTGTTTTTCTCAGGCTGAAGAAGCTTCTATATGACTAGTTATTGCATTTCACATATCTAATTGTCCTCCTTTATATTTATATAGCAGCCTCACATGTGTCTTTTTTTAAATATCGTTAAATATTTCTTATAATCCTCTAAAAATAACTAAAATCATACGAAAGAGATAAACAAAATATTAAATATGAGATAAAGATACATATATTGACAAACATAAGAGGAAAATGCATAATTATTCATCTAGACTACAAATTAGTGATGTTTTCATGAAATACATATATGATGATAAAAGAGGCAACAAACTGTTTTAATCTTGCTTTTGGAAGTTTACATTTCCAGTTACACAATCCAAATCTGGATTAGGTACCGTTTGATGGCTGCGGTTTTTTTTATGTGTGGCATGGGCAAAGACTGCACATGTGAGACTGGCAATATTGGACACTATCAGGGAGCTAGGGACCAAGTATGAAGATTGAGACTCACATCACTATCATCAACCTCAGTGAGAATGTTGGATGGAAATTATATCCTTTCATACCATTGCTGACATGATGGATCATCATCATAATATAATGGAACTGTGGAAGTAATCATCATCACGATCATTGTTGCCAATAGTGTTCTGACATATTCTGTTGGCATCTTATGAGTACTGGATTCACGTTGTAGATTATTGTAGTTGTATTAGGCGCCCTCTGCCACTGAACTTCATGTGAGAATGGATTGTTATGAAAACTATTTTAAAATTATGGAAAGACTTTTAATGATTATGAAAGGAGAGAAATATGGTACATCTACATAGAATCAGATGTGTCTGCACCATATTTTCTGTTATTGGAACCGTGTTTGGATACAAGGTGCAATCTGTAGGTTGGCTGGTCTCGTCATTTACCCACCAATTCATGTCTCTACATAAATATATTCTTCTCTGTTGTAATGCTCAGGTATCACACTTAGGTGCCTGAAATGATTGTTGCATTTTCACTTACCCTTGGCGGAGTGTAGCTCCCCTTGTTTTACATACAATTTTTTTCTAAGTTACAATGAACTACAAAAATGTTTTTACATAAAAAAATTCCTTACTTATTGACTAACTTTATTCCTTCCCCTCGCCCCCCCCCCCCCAAAGAACTTTACAAACGTGTCCTACTTTCAAGACTTGACATAAACCTTCTACTACTTA
This sequence comes from Locusta migratoria, assembly GCA_026315105.1. Lineage (NCBI taxonomy): Eukaryota > Metazoa > Arthropoda > Insecta > Orthoptera > Acrididae > Locusta > Locusta migratoria. Next base: position 465,950,629 of record CM048746.1, on the reverse strand, counting down.
AAAATTCCGGGCTGAGATGCCGTGGCCTGTACATAAAACTTTCACCTGACGTTTCGCCTTCCACTGCGGAAGGTATCCTCCGAGATAAAGCGGCATACTGCAACGAGAGCGCGAGTGAGCGCCGTATATATAAGCCAGAGGGCGCTGCTGTCAATTACGTGACGTCGGTTGTGCTGTGGTCTCTGCTATAGCCAACCTTCTCGATTGAAATTAATCGATTAGTCATGCTGTTGCTGCAATTTTGACATCCAGATCTTACTCTTTTTTGTTAAAATTATTGCGGTGTTTAAAAATCTCATTGGCCTCTCTTTACATACGCGCATAATAATGCGACGTCTTTGCTATGACGGTCGCCATCCTAAATTTTGTGCTCATCTTCTTGATACACGTGTTCCGCTACAGCCGATTTATCTATATGTCCGAGGCTGCAGTTCCTTTCATGTTCGCCCAAACGAGAGTTGACACTTCTTTTCGTTTGTACCTATATAAACTTGCCCACAACTGCAGGGAATTTTATATACAACTGGTGTATCCGGGGATGTCGCTTGTCTTTTGCGGATCTCAAACATTCTTTTATTTTCGTGATTGGTCTGAAAATAGTTTCCACATCGTACTGAAAGCAGATGGTAATAAATTCCAATATGTTTCGTTACAAGGGGGAGAGGAGCAGGTGAACTTAGAGAAGGAGAATGGAGCCTATGAAACCCCGGAAGATTGTAATGACTACTTAATCTAGGAAATGTTACCGTGAATTACACGTACCATTGTGTACGTCACAAGGAGCGGAGAGATACAGGAAAAGGTGGGATGGATGGAGGAGGAGGAGGAGGAAGAGGAGAAGGAAGAGGAGATGAAGACGGAGGAGGTGGAGAGAGAGAGAGAGAGAGAGAGAGAGAGGAGGAGGAGGAGGAGGAGATACTGAGAGAAAGATATATGAACCAAATATAAAGAAGTGAGGATATAGAGGGAGAAAAGAGGTAGGAAGAAATGGATAGAGTGTGGGATAAGAGATTTGCAGGAATGGGGTGAAGATGATGGCCAGAGATAGGGGGAGGAGATGGAAGAAGAAACGGGAAACGAGGAGATGGACAAATAGAGGGAGAGGAAGGACAGGGATGGCGAGGAGGGAGGAGTAGAAGATTAGGGTAAATATCGAATTACCGTACGTGTTAGCAACTGCTAAGCATTGTCTGGTTCACCGGTTGGTTAATTATACTACTGGCCATTAAAATTGCTACACCAAGAAGAAATGCAAATGATAAACGGGTATTCATTGGACAAATATATTATACTAGAATTGACATGTGATTACATTATCACGCAATTTGGGTGCATAGATCCTGAGAAATCAGTACCCAGAACAACTAACACTAGCAGTAATAATGCCCTTGATAAGCCTGAACATTGAGTCAAACAGAGCTTGAATCGCGTGTACAGGTACAGATGCCTATGCAGCTTCAACACGATACCACAGTTCATCAAGATTAGTAACTGGCATATTGTGACAAGCCAATTGCTCGGCCACCATTGACCAGACGTTTTCAATTGGTGAGAGAACTGGAGAATGTGTTGACCAGGGCAGCAGTCAAACATTTTGCGTATCCAGAAAGACGCGTACAGAACCTGCAACATGCGGTCGTGCATTATCCTGCTGAAATGTAGGGTTTCGCAGGGATCGAATGAAGGGTAGAGCCACGGGTCGTAACATATCTGAAATGTAATGGCCACTTTTCAAAGTGCAGTCGATGCGAAAAAGAGGTGACCGAGACATGTAATCAATGGCACCCCATACCATCAAGCCGTGTGATATGCCAGTATGGTGATGACGAATTGACGCTTCCAATGTGCGTTCACCGGGATGTCACAAAACACGGATGCGGCCATCATGATGCTGTAAACACAACATGGATTCATCGGACAAAAAATACGTTTTTCATTCGTGCACCAAGGTTTGTCGTTACGTACACCATCACAGGCACTCCTGTCTGCGATGCAGCGTCGAGGGTAGTTGCAGCCACGGTCTCCGAGCTGATAGTCCATGCTGTTAGAAAAGTCGTCGAACTGTTCGTGCAGGTGGTTGTTGTCTTCCAACGTCCCCATTTGTTGACTCAGGGATCGAGACGTGGCTGCATGTTCCGTTACAGACATGCGGATAAGATGCCTGTCGTCTCGACTGCTAGTGATACGAGTCCGTTGTGATGCAGCACGGCGTTCCATATTGCCCTCCTGAACCCACCGATTCCATATTCTGCTAACAGTCATTGGATCGCGACCAACGCGAGCAGCAATGTCATGATACGATAAACGGCAATCACGATAGGCTACAATCCGACTTTTTTCAAAGTCGGAAATGTGATGGTAGGCATTTATCCTCCTTACACGAGGCATCACAACAACGTTTCACCAGGCAACGCCGGTCAACAGCTTTTTGTGTATGAGAAATCGGTTTTAAACTTTCTTCATGTCAGCACTTTGTAGGTGTCGCCACCAACGCCAACGTTGTGTGAATGCTCTGGAAAGCTAATCATTTGCATATCACAGCATATTCTTCCTCTCAGTTAAATTTCGCGTCTGTAGCACGTCATCTTCGTGGTGCAGCAATTTTAATGGCCATTTCTCACTCTTGTTAAGAAATGCAGGGGCAGTAGTGTAGAGATTTGTTATTCATGCACCCCATGGAAAATGAATTCCTATAGCGTTGGTGTTCGAAAATTTGCTCCTGTTAAAATTGATATTCGCCTTGTTGCCATTACTTACGTTCAATTGGAATAGTACACTTTCTAGATTGTTGTTTACTGCTACTGCGTTCAAATTTTCAATATTCTAAGGGACTTAACTGCTGCCGCGGTGGAGTGGCAGAGCGCGCGTTTGCTCGCAGTCGGAGGTTCGAGTCCTTCCTCGAGCATGGGTGTTGTCCTTAGCATTAATTTATGTAGTTTGTAAGCCTAGGGACTGATGACGACGTAGTTAAGTCCCTTAGATTTAGAAAAAATTGAACTGCTGCGGTTATCAGTCCCTATCAGTGTTTCCAGATGGCAGAGAGAGAAAATACCTACAGTCTCACAAAAACGTACCTATGTTTTCCCTACTTTCTCCCTACCACCTCATTAATGCCCCTACACCAGGGTCGTAGCCAGTATTTGGGTATGGGAGGGGCTGATTCCAGGAGTCCGGCCAGCAGAGGTTAACCAGTTCATTAATGTGACATGTTACAATTTTGGAAAACTTTAAAATAAATATTTGGCATCATGATTCACTTGCTAGATATGTTTTTCCAATGACTGGTCGTTACTGATTGATGGAGTCAAGTGTATATTATGCCGCGAATTCCAAGTGCTCTATTACAAGAGGATTACTGATTTATCGATCGGACAAGGGGTACATCAAGAATCTGTCAGCATTAATTAGTTTCCCCAAATATGCCGCTAATTTCGAGTGCACTGTTACACGAGGATAACTGGTTTATTGACCGCACAAGGATACATCGAAACACTATCGACCATAGAGTAGGAACAGAAGTAATTGTTTAGTTTACAGTCAGCACAAAAAAAAGGAAGTCCGTCACTCTACATAATTCGATTTTCAAAGAGTAATGCTGTGTTGACAACGAATTGTTCATTTAAACGTTCGCTGACGCAAGTGTTTTAGCGTTTTCTTGTCAGCATCTTATCATTTACAAGAACTAACTAGTATATCGTCGTTACGTAAATATGTCTAGTCGAGGTAACAAAATGTCGTTCGTTCATGGAAACAATGAATTTTTCTTGTGCTGACATTTTCTAACACTATTTCCAAACCGACTCTTCATTCGACTCATATACATTGAAATCATCATACTTCGCATCAATTTTAATGTCTGAAACAAAGTTTTCAAATTAATATTGTTTACTATGAACAGAAAACAACTATGCCGTCTAAAATATCATTGGCTACTTCAAACTTTGACACAGTTGGTCGGCTTCATTCCCAAGTGCTGACAACTGTGCTGTTGCCAACATTACCCAATAGCCTGTATCGGCGATTGTAAAATTTTACCAAAGTACCTACGCATTAGGGAGTTTTGGATGAAAATTCCCTACATGATTTTAATGCTTAAAAGTAGGGAAAATTCCCTACGTCTGGAAACATTGATCCCTTTTCTTATAAAGTACTTATTAAACTAACCTATGCTAAGGACAACACGCACATCACGCCCGCGGGAGGACTCGAACCTCCGACGAAGAGCAATCGCGCGCTCCGCAGCAAGGCACCTTAGAGCGCTCGGTCACTCCACCGCGACATTTACTGCGTATTTAGTAGTTTAGATGTACTGCACCAAATCCGTTGTTAACTCTCGCATCATATTTGTGTTCTTCAGTGAAGATTGGTCTGTGTTCTCTGAGTACCATTCCACTTTACTTCTAGTAAAGTCAAGGGGTGTGCTTGATCTGATCTTTCGATTTAGAACTCTCTATTGTTGAGTTTAGGAAAGAAAAAGGAAAGTTGTAACGAGAACCTGGAACGGGTTGTGGGCCTCGCATTTTAAATGGACTTAAGTGCGCACTGCAAATTGTAAGGTGGACTTGAAATAATTTAGTTTTCTAAACATTTGGCTTACGCTTTAATCTTATATATTAAAAGAATCTACAAAAACTAAAGTCAGTCGGCCAGATCAAACTACCCGGCCAGTTTCCTTCATTTTTGTTTTAAACGAAAGGTATTCATCCACACATTTCTCATCAAGTGTCGTAATTTACATAACTCTCGCCTTCCTTTTCCTACACTCAAACGCAATTTCCTTCTGTATATTTTTTATGGAGACTTCCTTGCTGTAAACTAAAGTCAGTCGGTCAAGCCGATTTCCTTCATTTTTGTATCAAACGAAAACTATTGATTCACTGATATGTCATCAAGTATCAGGATTAAGTCTCTCCATCGGTTATTTTTATTCAAACGCGGTATCCTTCTGTCCTTGCTCTGAATATTTTAATCGGTTTGTTTTACGATATCTTCGCTATTAATTAAGGTACACCGTTCTTTTTGACCTAACAACACTCAGCGGATCAAACATTTGTATTTGCGCCCTTAAACACTGGCACTGATTATGAAGAAAGCTATGCGTCATCATTCAACTTTACTTCCACTTTTTCCCAACTATTTTGTCATTCCACTAACGATGCGAACTATTCGCACGGGTCCTCTATAGTTTTCAATGAAATATGTATGAGGTGTAACGTACAAGGTGTGTGCGAGTGTGTGTGAAAAACTGCAAATATTAAACTTGTTTCTGATCTGTTTATAGAAAACACTCGCGATTTTACTTGAAAGCATTACCACTGTGCATATGCTGATGGAACGGATTGATTTGAAGTGTAATTGGTATTTCAAAGAAAATGTTCAAATGTTTGTATAGCTTATGGGACTTAACTACGGGGTCATCAGTCCCTAAACTTACAAACTACTTATGAACTAGATAACCCTAAGGACGGCACAAATATCCATGCCCGAGGGGGGATTCCAACCCCCGACCGTAGTGGGCGTGCAGACCGTGACTGAAGCGCCTCAGTCTCCTCGGCCACCGCGGCCGGCAGGTATTTCAAAGACAAACTCTTAAAGTTGTCCACGAGTTCGCCAAATTTGTCGAGAAGAGTTTCGACGTCTTCATAAAGAAGTTGAAAACGTGTAATACATTCAATCTATATATGTCCTGAAAGGTATTTTTTCTCAATCGTTGTTCTTGTTGTGGTCTTCGTTCCGGAGACAGGTAGCGTGCAGCTTTCCACCCTCGTCCATCCCGAGCAAACCTTTTCCTTTCCTTAGAAGAACGGCATCCCGCATCTATTTGAATCTGCTTACTATATCCGCCTTTTGGTCTCCCTCTGCGATTTTTATTTTACACTTCCCTCCAATGCTAATTTTCCGACTCCTTGATGTCAAGATATTGTTCTAAAAATTAAGCCCTTCTTTCAGTCAAGGTATTCCAGAAATTCCTTTTCTCCCCCAATTATATCCAGTACCGTTTCAATATTTATGTGATCTATCCACCTAATCTTCAGCATTCTTCTTTAGCACCGCATTTCAAATGCCTCTATCCTCTTCCTATCTGAACTATTAAACCTCCAAGTTTCACTCGCGTACAAGACAACACTCCATGTTCACAAAGTTCTCTTTTTCCAAAACGCTTTTGTTCCCATTGCCATTCTGAATTTTATATCCTCTGTACTGCGACCATCATATGCCACGTTACTGCCCAAGTAACTAAACTCATCTATCATTTTTATTGTATCGTTACCTAATTCCTTCAGCATCACCTGATTTTGTTAGACTACATTCAAATACCCTTGTTTTGTCATTGATGAAACGGGCCGCTGCAGCTGTTTACTTTTTTTTTTAAACTTAAAACTTAAAATCGCATCTTCGGGTCAAATCTATACTAATAATAAATCTGTAAATGTAGGTTGTTCTTTGTACCATCATATGCTGCCACCAAATCTATAAACACAACTCCTGTTGCTAGTCGTTCCTCAAATCCATCTTCAATGAACTGGTTGAGAGCTTGGCTGGTCGAAATCCTGCTTGCTCTTTTATTAGGGTGCCCTCAATCAGGTCACTAAATCTCTTTAGTATAAGTCTTTCAAAGAGCTTATAAGTTGTACACAACAGAGAGATCGGCCGATAGCTCTTAGGATCTTCTGGGTCCTTACCAGGCTTAAGAATTGCAATTATTTTTGCCTGCCTCTAGATCTTAGGGATTTGACCAGTTGTCCATCAGCTGTTCATAAACTCCAGCAACCATAATTTAGCGTGAACGCCAAGATGTATGAGCTGTTCATTTTTAATATCGTCTATACCTGCAGCCTTCCCGATATTCAGACTTTTCATCGCTTCGTCCACTTCTGATAATGTAAATGGGTGATCTTGTGATTTATTATTTTCTTTTTGGGAAGAATTTAGTTTGTTTGAATGCCCCCTCTTTAATCTGTGTTCTATTTTACCATTTTTCAGCAACTGGGAGGCTATTTGGTTTGCTGTAACGGCTACAAAGTCTAGTGTACGTGTAGATGCACCAACTAGCTTTTTGAGTAGTCTCCATGCTTTCCTGCTACTGTGGGTCATGTTAATGTTTTCTACAGTGTGTTGCCACTTCTGTCTTCTATTTTCAATCATTGTTGTTATGACTTCTTCACCGGCATCAATTGTTTCTGGGACGAACGGGTTGGCATCATAGAGATCACAATACATTTCGTACTTCTCTTTTGTATCTTTGTTGCAGCCTGGGACGTATGATTTTCTGCATCCTCTCGGTATACTCTGCCGTGCACAGAATTTTAAAGCATTAACAAAACCAACTTAGTTTTGTGTCCCAACTTCATCGTCGCTTTTGTGTCCCAGCCTCGTCGTAGGTGTCGGTGGCCGAGTGGAACGAGACCGACACAGTAACAAAGACAGCACGCTGGTGCAGGTACGGAGGGGAGCAGCCAGAAACTATAAACACTCGAGAAAATTAGAAAGTGATATATTGCACAGAATGTAACAATACTTAACTTTTACATAGTACTGCAGAATGTTGATACATAGTTGTTAGAGGCCTGCCTAGTGCCTGTACAATAGCAAAGTCTTCACTGGTGCCTATCTGCTTACGAAGGTCCTAACTCGTTGCTATCTCAGTCCGAAGTGACCGGTGTCTTTCCGTGGTGGCCACGAGCGGGGTTGCAGCAGAGGGCGCTCGTGGCTGTTGTTTTGAGAACGCCGCGCCGTGCGTGCATGGCGGCGCGCGGCAAAAGTAGGTGGCGCGCACTTTGTACTTGTGCGACACCACACTTAGTTTTCTGAAAGAGGTAGCAGTGATGAAAGTTTGTTGTCAATTCCTTTCGAGAACGCTTTCCAGTTATCTTTTTGGAAATTAAATCTGTTTCGGAGAGGAAATTCTGTTGGTTGAATCACGGGGTTCATTTTGCAGAGTATTGGTCGGTGCTGGGACTTTGGGATGGGATTCAGGACGAGCTTATGTTTGCCAGGCTGTTGCTAGTGAAACATAGATCTGGATTATAGCCTCTTTTCCATCTGCCACTGTTAAAGGATGGAGGCTGTTTCGAAGCGTGTATCAGATGAAACTGGTTGTTTCAGCTCACTGTTCCACTAGTTCTCCATCTCTGTTAGTTTTCGTATATCCCCAGGCCACATTGTGACTGTTAAAGTCTCCCATTATTATGTCTGGTATCTCCTTGCTCTTCCCCAGGGGTGCACTGAACTGATATTGTATACTGGGGGGGGGGGGGGGGCTTATATACAGAGCGGATGTTTATGTTACCCAGACTTACGGAAACAATTTCCACACCATTCTGATAACTAGTTCTACCTTCTGTTACTTGGATGTCATTCTTCACGAAAATTGCACTTCCATGTTGGTTATGAGGAATCTCTTTAATTAGCTGCATACCATGTATTCTTGGCCTTACGGAGTCCGGGCCTCTGCGCGTTTCCTGAAGGCACAAAACATCGCACATATAATCCTTACACATATTTGTAATGAGCTCTTGTTTTGCATTGGACAAACCTTCTGTATTGAATGAGATAATTGTCAGTGTTGGTTCTGAAAAGAGCCTTTTGTGATCTCTCATTTTCCGCACACTCGTGTGGTTTGTAGTCGCTGGGTAGAAAGATTAGCCGGCAGGCTGCCGTTGCCAGGGGACGCCCGAATAGCAATTTCTCACTCTTCGTGGGGGCTCTTTCTGTATATGAGATGAAGATTTCTTTAACAATTAGACTGAACTGAGGCACAAATCCGTTCTTGCAAACTTTGACTACCTCAAAGTATAACCGAGCCCACTCATCTGTTTTACAGTTGCTATTCCAAACCGGAAAAAATTGGCGCTCTGGACACACAAAGTAGCGCTGCGGAGCCCGTGTGGTCGGAGCACTATGTCTCCTGATTAATACAGACATATTCTTACATTTCAGTGGTTAAAACTTAAAGGTATAGAGATTTTACTGTGTTTACAATAAAAAATAAACGGTTCTTTCGGACACTTTGTTTTCCCCATATTAACGCAGAAGAGGTTATGTGACACAAAGCAAAGCAAGTTATTACAAGGGTTAAAACTCGTCTACTTCTAATTGGTAACTGTCAGCAAAAAGAGATGGCTGCAGCTACGGCCAGTCTATACAGTCTAACATTGTGTACCTTTCTAAAAACGTTACTTTCACTGTACACCATATATGATTATGAAAGTTGCTATAAAATGCTATTGTCAGTCTCTATTTCCGTCACTATTTATCTAATACATAAATATGAATCATTCGGTGGTTTTCCTGTACAGTTGCTGCGAACGGCTGAAAGTAAGGTAAAACTACAGCCGTTAATTTTCCTGATGACATGCAGCTCTACTGTATGATCATTCGGTTGTGATGAAACAGTGTAAGAATATACTTTTTTACACGCAAAACAGGCCACTGTATCGTTGATCTTTCCTTGCCATCAGATACGTATCCAATTTTTTTTTTTCAAATTGACATTTTTAATTTGTTTTCCTTCATTAATATCAGATCACCTCTTTTCACTTTACACGTTATAGTATCCATTGATGTCGTGTTCATTTTAAGAAAAAACTGTCACTGTATTCACGACGATATACGTTGTCAGTCGGTCACTCAAAGCGCTAACTGAAGGCAGCGGAAATTTCGCATGGCACCTCTGGTGGGCAGTGGACCAGTTTGCCTCGGGTACAGCTATATCACCTGTGGCCAGGGGATGCGGATAACAGACTTCAGCTCTACTTGCGCCCTGCAAGGATTCCAAGCATGTCCACGTGTTTCCAGCTAACATTTCGACAGACGTACTCGCTCTTTATCCCCTTATAAAACGCGGATATCCGCGACGCTCACAATTTTATCCGCAAAGTAAGAAATACTGCGGATATCAGCGGATATATTCCTTCATTTCTCCTAAATGAAAACTGATCTTCCCCGAGGTCGGCTTCTACCATATTTTCTATTCTTCTCTAAATAATTTGTGTTAAAGTTTTGTAAGCATGACTTATTAAACTGATGGTGCTGCAATTTTAAATATCTGTATGCGCTTTCTTTCTTTGGAATAGCTATTATTACATATTTCTTGAACTCTGAGGGTATTTCAGCTGTCATACGTCTTACACACTAGGTGAAATGTTTTTTCCATGCTCTCCCATAGGCGTCAGCAGTTCTGAGGGAATGTCGTCTATTCTATGCGCCTTGTTTCGACTTACGTCTTTGAGTATTCTGTCATATTCTTCTCTTAGAATAGTGGCTCCTATCTAATCTACGTCATCTTCCCTTTCCACACTATTGTCTCGAAGTTCCTTTCCTCTATATATTATTTCCACTTTTTAGCTTTCCACTCTTAGCTCTGGTTTTCCATCTCAGTTCTTGATATTCATACAGATTATTCTCATGTCTCCAAATGTCTTTTCTATTTACCTCTAGGCGGTGTCTAACTTTCCCCTTTCTTCTACAGATTTGCATTGGCCCTCTAGCCACTCCTGTTATATTTCCGGGATATTTTACCCAAGCGGATGCAACCATCTTATAATCATACAGTAGAGCTGCATGTCATCAGGAAAATTAAAGGCTGTAGTTTTACCTTGCGTTCAGCCGTTCGCAGCAACCGTATAGGAAAGCCACGTTATCTGTGGTTACAAGGTCAGACTCTTTTCCCCTGCAACTACTGGAAAACCTGCTTTCCTCTTCAGGAACAATACGTTTCAGATACCCTTGCGTTGTAATTGCACCCAACGTCCGGCTGTCTGTATGGATGAGACACACAAGCCACCCCATCTCGGTGATGACTGTGGTTCAAGGGTACTTCAATTATGAAACTAAATTAGTCACTGGTACGTGGTAAGCTAGCTGCAAAAAAATGTCCGTATTATATCGATATACCAAAACTTTGCGCTATATATAGGGTGTTTCACTAAATGTGTTTGCCTCTGTAACTGCAAAAACGGCTCGTAAGGTGACATGAGGATCGTGGTGTAGTGCAGCTAAAACAAACACCTCTGTCTCCTCACTTCTTGCAGGTCTTCGTCTGTTACTGCGGCGCATTAGCAAGCTGCCTGTTTCCCGAAGCCCTTGTTCGGCACGTAAGAACGTAACGGCTGCCGGGGCTCTTCGCCTAGCATATCTCACGGCATACGCCGTGGCTGCTTCAGTGGCATCGAGTCGGCACTTGCCGAGCATCAGCAACATGTCAACGTACTCGTTGTTCGTGTATGCCATCGTCATCCGATGTCATTAACTGTGGTATATTGAACCCCGGTTGTTTGTGTGGCTCCAACTGTCGGGTATTCGGCCGTGTGCGGCGACAGTCGGCAGTCTAACAGCGCATCGAGGAAGCTTCTCGCTCCGTGGCACCGGCGACGTTACAACTCGGCCGCACCACATTTAGAAGGCGCATTGCATTATGCGCAGCGTTTGTGGTATCTGCCCCTGAAACTTTGAAGGGTTGTAGCTCCCAAACTAACAGTGATAGGAATGTAGTTTAAATTGATTTGAACGCAGCTGGTTTCAACGATTCCAAAGCACGATAGAAAAAACTATTTTTCCATTTAAAAAATTATGTCTTTGTCCTGTAACTCTTTGGAAAATGATACAATAAACTATGTTCATAGCTCCGCAGAAAGTGTAACATTTCTTGTGTTGACCTACCGCATTAAAATTTCCCGTCACCTATTATTTTATAAATTACAGAGGCAAACACACTTAGTGAAACACCCTGTATATAAGAGACAGCCGATATATTTTCATCGTTCAAATATAATTTAGTTGTACCGAAAATTTAATTTTTTTGCCAGTTGTGCTGTTGAAAATATAAAATAAAATCCTCAGCATTGCCATTGCATTCGAATGATTCATGCAGTGAGGTTGCCATTTCCTCTCTACTTCTCCCTTAGTTGGGCAACGTGTTGGAGAGGTGCGCACTCTTCGAGAGAGCTGTGGAACTCGAGCCAGTGCACGGCACACGACCTTCAATCTCGTCCGTCCCTCGATGAGGGGATTTTGATGCTGCGTTATTTCTGTGATGGCAAACTCTTCTGCTTTTTGTTCATTTTGCTGGAAAAGCTCTTCATGTAACACACTGAAATTAAAACGAGCTGTGATTACGGACGCGTGAATGGAATTGAGAATTCATCACTTTTTTGTAATTGGGTTTGGAAATTATTGACAGTAGAAATGTAGTTCGAGAAGGAACATATCAAGAGTTACATAGAGGATTTATTTCAATTTGATTACGATGAGGAAGTACTGATTTTCTGATAATTTTTGAGCTTTTTGTAGTAGCAGAGTGACATCTGAAATTTAATCACCAACATTAGTACCACCTACAGGAATCAACCATTTAATCCTCTGGTAATTCCATTATTCAATACAGTAGTCCTACACGGAAAAGTAGCCAGGAAGAATGATGCGGGCTCAACGTCCCGTCGACGGCGTGGTCATTATAGACCAGGCATGGCATGGCCCACGCCCGCGGGCGGAGTACACTGTAGTTCACCCGCCATGCCTGTTATAGACGGTCCCATACAGCAGTCCTACTTGTATCGGGACAAACACTGAAAGCAGAAAGGTAGCTGGAACTTGGGGCACGGGCCACTCCACTTCGGAGTTGTCATCAACGCACTGTGCCAGCTGACCTTGGTGGATTGTCCTCAGATCCAGGTATTTGTAATTTGTTCGAAGAACCTTCCGGACATTTCGAGGGAACGATTTTTCCGCCAACATAGCCAGACAACGACCGTTTCGTTTATGGGACCAAATAAAAAGTCGTCATGTGCACAAAATCGTCCACTGCCAATCCGTTACAATTACAAACGGCTGTAGAGGCAATATATTCCTGCAGCACGCTTGAAAGGTTTTAGATTACATTAGATTAGTACTTGTTCCAAAGATCATGAGTACGACACTTCGAAATGATGTGGAACGTGTCAGGTTAATGAAAGGTGTCTTAACAAATTATTACTTTGTACTAAATATTACATGACGATTTTTTAATTAATTATTTTATTTATTTATATTATTATTTTTTCAGTTTCACTAATTTATATCTAAAAATTCATCTATAGTGTAGAAAGAGTTACCATTCAGAAATTCTTTTAATTTATTTTTAAATGCTAGTTGGCTATGTGTCAGGCTTTTGATGCTGTTTGTTAGGTGACGAAAGACTTCTGTGGCAGCATAATTCACCCCTTTCTGTGCCAAAGCTATATTTACCCTTGAATAGTGAAGATCATTCTTTCTCCTAGTTTTGTAGTTATGAACACTGCTATTGCTTTTGAATTTGGTGGGATTGGTTATAACTAATTTCATAAGAGAATATACATACTGTAAAGCTACTGTGAAGATCCCTAGCTCTTTAAATAAGTGTCTGCAGGATGATCTTGAATGGGCTCCAGCAATTATTCTGATTACACGCTTTTGTGCAATGAATACTTTTTACTCAATGATGAATTACCCCAGAAAATGATGCTATAAGAAAGCAGAGAATGAAAATAGGCATAGTAAGCTAATTAACTGAGATGTATATCACTGAAATTTGCAATTAACCTAATAGCATAAGTAGCTGAACTCAAACGTTTCAGCAGATCTTCAATGTGTTTGTTCCAGTTCAGCCCCTCATCAATGCATACATTTAGAAATTTTGAATATTCTACCTTTGCTACAGATTTCTGATCAAAGTCTATATTTATTAATGGTGTAATTCCATTTACTGTATGGTACTGTATGTACTGTCTTTTAACAAAATTTAATGATAGTCCATTTGCTGAGAACCACTTAATGATTTTCTGACAGTTTACAATTTCTTCAGTTAATTCTTGTCTGTCAGATGTGATAACTATACTTGTATCATCAGCAATAAGAACCAGCTCTGCATCTTCATGAATATAGAATGGCAAGTCATTGATATATATATATATATATATATATATATATATATATATAAAGACCAGCAAAGGGCCCAAGATCGAACCTTGTGGCACCCCATTTATGATTGTTCACCAGTTTGAGGAATCAGCTGTTTTTTGGATATAATGTGAACTACTTCAAATGTTCAAATGTTTGTAGAGTCTATGGGACTTAACTACGGGGTCATCAGTCCCTAAACTTACAAACTACTTATGAACTACTTACAACTAAGGACGGCACAAATATCCATGCCCGAGGGGCGATTCGAACCCCCGACCGTAGTGGCCGTGCAGACCGTGACTGGAGCGCCTTAGTCTCCTCGGCCACCGCGGCCGGCGTGAACTACTTATGTCAACTTTCTGCACTCTTCCTGTTAGGTATGGTTTAAACCTTTTGTACACTGTCCCATTCATACCACAATACTTTAGTTTATCTAGAAGAATTACACGATTTACACAATCAAAAGCCTCGGAGAGTTCACAAAAGAAAAACATTTTCTGTTGAAAAGTCTTTCTGAAAACCAAACTGACATTTTGTTAGAACTTTATTTTTACATATGTGTGAAGCTACTCTAGAAGACATTACTTTTTCAAGAATGTGAAGCTACTCTAGAAGACATTACTTTTTCAAGAATTTTGGATAAGGCTGTCAGAAGTGAGATTGGACGGTAGTTGTTGACATAAGACGTATCCCCTTTTTTGTGCAGTGGTTTAACAATAGCATATTTCAGTCTGTCAGGAGAAACACCCTGCTTCAGAGCACTATTACATGTGTGGCTAAGAATTCTACCTATTGCTTGAGAACAAGCTTTTATGATCCTGCTGGAAATACCATCAATTCCATGTGAGCTTTTGTCATTGTGTGAGTTTATTATTTTCTTAATTTGAGAAGGAGAGGTGGGTGGAAAAACTGCTAACGGAGTTCATACCACCTCATGTTTTCGCACTTCAGCAACCAAAATGAGCTCCGACACGATGTTAGGATATGCCCCATGACTTTTGTGTCATTGTAAGAAGTCTTGCAATCTAGCGATTTGTCAACAGTAAACAGTGGATGGTATGGTTCAAACATGTGACGCTAACGTAAACAGTGATGCAGAGGAAGCAAGTTTGCTAACATGTGCTTGTCCTCGATGTGAGTGGTTTGCTGGCGATTGCGAGAAACACCTGTATAGAGCGATACATAAACAATTGCTCCATCATTTCACAAGAAACAAACTGTCAAAATTAAGCAGTGCCAAGGTCGTCACTGATTAATTAGTAACACGAATCAATAAAACACCTAAAAATCTAAATAACATTTACATTTCGTAATATTTAAAATAGTATTGATCGAATTAATTTCGCATTTAAAGTTTATTTACCAGTAACTTTAATGTTCATGAGGGGAGTATCAGTTAATAACTGGTTACACTCATTTAGAAGTAATGCTGCAGGTTGGGAACCACTGTTCTAAGGACTCCTAGCAAACACACGTTTCTGATGTTAGTTGTTATGATGTGTTTATTTTAGCTAGCACCACCACTATGATTTATGAACTGTAACTACAATGACAGCTGTGCGCATTAATATGCAACTTAATGAATGTGTTTATTTCCAGGAAAAAGTCAGTGAAAAGGTGGAGTATGAGAAATTCCACGTCGAAAACGCTACGTTCGAGGATATAATTGAACAAATAGGTAGTTACGGGAAATTCCAAATACGCTCAAGCATTATCTTCGGTTGTCTGGCGCAATTTTGTGCTTCAATGTCGGCCTATGGCACGCTTATGGCCCTCACAGTACCTGAGCACTGGTGCCACGTTCCAGGAAGAGAAGGTACAAATTCAACCATAGAGGAGTGGAAGAATCTGACGATACCAAGGTGAGTAATTCGATATGAAATGATTCTCTACTTCATACTGCCAGGGTCTCCATAACGATTTAATCAACATAAAATAAAATTATGACTCGTATTACTGTCTTTGTCAGGACTGGAAATGTGTTGAGAAGTTCGTTATTGATTAGTTATAGAGAAACATTGGATTTATATTAAAAAAAGGTAAAGCAATCACCAATCCGAAGATTGGTTTGAACACCACAGTGCTTTACTAGGCATGGTCCTGTTTGGAGGTGGTATGCCGTTGCCTTCCTCCGACCTTCGAACTGACTTACCCCAGCTAGTTATGGCACTCTACCACTGTGCAACCGAGGCGCACAGATTTATATTTATGGAGATAAAAATATATACATAATTTTGTGTTTGCTATACGGTTTTGTTTATTTTGTGAACCGATTTTCGGCTTATTAGGCCATCATTCGGCCCATCATTAGGCCTTCATCAAACAGTAAATGTCTGATGATGGCCTAATAAGCCGATATTCGATTCACAAAATAAACAAAACAAAACCGTAGAACGAACACAAAATTGTGTAATTTAATCTCCATAATGAATAAGTTCTACCAAGAAGCGACGAAAGAATCAGTTAACAATATTTATATTTCTTTATTTACGAAACAAGCATGCTTACTTTTCTACTGAAAGACACGTATCAGTGAGGAATGCATCAGTTAAGCTTTACCGTTAAGTACACTGAAGCCATGCGTATGCAAGCACAGAGATATGTAAACACTCAGAAGTCGGCGCTGCGGCTAGCAGCGGCTGTTTAAGACCAACATGTGTTTGGCGCAGGCTTCAGATCGGTTACTGTTGCGCCGCAGTGGAATGGCCGAGCGCTCTATGGCTCGTTGCTGCGGTGCGCACGGTTGCTTTCCGTCGTAGTTTCGAGTCCACTCTCTGGCATGTGCGTGTGCGTGTGTTAGTCTGAGTAGTCTTTAGGCCTATAGACTGATAAGCACAGTAGTTAATGTCTCATAGATGTACAAACATTTAAACATTTTGGTTACTTCCACTAAAATGGCAGGTTTCCGCGGTTTAAGTGAGTTTGAACGTGGTTTTTTAGTCCATGTATACAGGGTGGTCCATTGATAGTCACCGGGCCAAATAACCCAAGAAATAAGTATCCAACGAAAAAACTACAAAGAACAAAAGTTTTCTGGTTTTCCTGCTAGGGGGAGAAACAGATGGCGCTATGACTGGTCCACTAGATGGCGCTGCCATGTGTCAAACGGATATCAACGGCATTTAAAAAAAATAGGTACCCCCATTTTTTATTACATACTCGTCTAGTACGTAAATATGGATGTTTTATTTGGAACACTTTTGTAGCTTTGTGGTAGATGGCCCTGTAATATTCACAAACATATTGCTCTCAATTTCAGACGGTCATTGGGTAAGAGGTAGCTTTTTTTAAAATTAAAACACAGAACTCAGGTACGTTTGAACTTTATTTCGGGTTTTCCAATGTGATACAAGTGCTTTTGTGAAAGTATCATACATTATGAGAACGCATGCTGTTACTACGTGATTACCTGTAATTACCCCATGACTTCAATAAATGTTCAAAATGTTGTCCTTCAATGAATTTGGCAATATGAGAAACGAAATTACTCTCAACAGCGAGTAGATCGCCTTCAGTAATGTTCTCACATACATTGACAATGCGCTGACGCATGTTTTTTAGGCGTTGTCGGTGAATCTCGATAACAAATGTCCTTCAGTTTTCCCCACAGAAAAAAATTCGGGGATGTAAGATCAGGTGAACGCGCGGGCCATGGTATGGTGCTTCTACGAGCAATCCATCTGTCATTAAATATATTATTTACGACTGCTTCAACTGCATGCGTGCCATGTGCCAGACATCCATCATGTTCAAAGTACATCGCCATTTTGTCATGCAGTAAAACATCTTGTAGTAAAATCGGTAAACATTACATAAGAAATCAGCATACATCACATCACTTAGATTGCCATCGATAAAATAGGAGCCAATTATTCTTCCTCCAATAATGCCACACCATACATTAACACACCAAGGTCGCTGATGTTCCACTTCTGGTAGCCATCCTGGATTTTCCGTTGCCCAATAGTGCATATTATGCCGGTTTACGTAACCTCTGTTTGTGAATGACGCTTTGTCACTAAAAAGTACACATGAAAAAATATATTATCGTCCCGTAATTTATTTTGTGCCCAGTGGCAAAACTGTACACGACGATCAACGTCTTTGCCATGCAAATCCTGGTGCAATAGAAATATGGTATGGGTGAAATTAATGCTGATGTAGAATTCTCAATGTTGTAGCGTAAAGTCAGTGCCACACGCCAGACGCACGAGAAAGATCGTGGAGAAGGCAGCATACGACCGGTAGCCAATCACATGCTGGCACCGCACCTCGAGGAGGTAGCAACCTAGAAGCGCGCCCTCTACACGCGGATATATCTAGGCCAACATGCGTCTGGAAGAGCCCATCTGAACTCGGCTCCGAACTAGGCAGTCACTAGGACTCAGCGCAGCTAGCATCGTACAAGAAAACGCCGTTTTGTTTGGACAGAAGAATGGCAACGAGCATTTCAACAGTTAAAAGATGCATTGCTCAGTGATCGATGTTTGGTGCACTTGGATCCAGAAAAACCAATTCTTTTGCAAGTGGACTGACACCGTATGGTCTACGGGCGGTGCTGTCACATAGACATGGGGATATGGGCCGGTCGATAGCGTTTGCGTCCCAACTTTTGACAGACACACAGTATCGTTGTTCTCAAATGGAAAAGGAAGCTTTAGGGATTGTATATGGTGTCTCTAAATTCCATCTCTATTTGTATGGGAGACAATTTTATTTAGTAACTAACCACAAGCCTTTGCAGTCACTGTTTCATCCAGCCGAACCGTTTCCTACTCGCACGGCACACAAATTGCAACGCTGGGCATTGCTCTTATCACAGTATCAGTACGAGATTGTGTATAGACCCACATGTCGCTATGGAAATACCAACGCATTTTCCCGTCATTGGGAAAGAAGAGCATAGGGCAAGTCGCACTTCCCCAGGTGGCTGGTAAGGACGAAGGGATGCGGCCTTATCTCAAAACTCCCACAAGAAGTAGAAGACGGAGGTGCAGCAGCCAAGTTGGGGAGTCGGTTTGACCCCAGGGTACTAGTTAATTCACGTCACACCATCTCATCGGTCGAAGTATATCACGGAGGCACTCGGGACGCATAAAGAAGAGAAACAGACGAACACTGCAGTCGAAGTATGGCTGCAAAGATTATCGAGCAGCTGGGAACAACGGCTACAAAATACTCTGTCCAGCACCACGCTACTATAGTCGGTGTCATGTAGGGAGACGCCACAGTTGACAGCCGTTCTGCGCATCCTCCTCTACTACTCCACTGGCAGCCAATAATATTCATTCTCTACGAGTGTGCCTGGTCGCGAGTTACGCATTGTTTCTCCAGCAGTCTTAACTGTTGGTGCTCGGCCGTCGCATCCTTCACTTCATGACTGTCGTATCGCTCCGCCTCTGTGTGCGCTATAGTGACGACAGCTATAGTGGATTGCAGAACCGTCGTTTCGGCCGCACCCATACCGAAATAGAATCCGCCGCCTTCTGTCTTTTGCGTTATCACAACGCACCAGAGCGCAGTAGCGAGGACGCTTCTGAGACGTCTTATTGTCAGATAGATGCACAGGAAGATAGTTTGTTGCATTCCTTTCCGTTGGACTATAGGAAAATTGCTCGGGCCATGGAAACAGATTTACGAATGTTGCTGCGCTACATTCACACAGAACGTGACATTCAAAATTCACTGGTCCGTCACTATTTTGATGGAAGAAATGAACTTTCAGTCCATAGAGGTGTCATTCTAGTTTCAAATGACAGTGGACAATCACGTGTGTTGATCCCGTGGCGTTTGAAAGAAGTATTGAACTTACTTCACCAAGAACATTGGGGAATGGTTCGCATTAAGCAATTGGCTCGGCGACACAGTGACAGATGACGTCACAGTGTGCAGTGTGCGCTATCAACCAGTCTGCCCCAACCTCAGAAATTTTATGTGTGGGCCAAAGCAGTTTCACCACGGCAACGAGTGCATATTGACTATGCTGGTCCCTTCTGTAACACTAAGAGGCTTATTGTGGTTGATGCTTTTAGTGGTTGCCCATTTGTAGTGTCAATATCTTCTACAATTTCTAGTAGCACGATTAGGGCATTGTCTTCAATTTTTTTGTCTGGAAGGCCTCCCTGAACTGATAGTCTTTGTCAACGGCCCTCAGTTCACATTGCACGAATTTCGCTCCTTTTGTGCACGCAGTGGAGTTAAGCATCTCACCAGTGCACCGTTTCACCTGCAGTCAACCGGTTCTGCGGAACGCTTCTGTTACTCCAGTAAGAATAGCCCGAGCCGCGGTGGAGTAGCCGAGCGGTCTAAAGTGTCTCGCTGCGGAGCGCGCGGTTGCTCGCCGTGGTGGTTCGACTCCTCCCTGGGTCATGGGTGTGTGTGCATTTGTCCTTAGGTTAGTTTACCTAGGTTTAAGTAGTTTGTAAGCTACGGACTGATGACAACGCAGTTTGGTCCGATAGATTTACAGACATTTGAACATTTTTTGGCTCCGTCTCCATGGAGTCGGGCCGCGGTGCCGTGGAGATCTGCTGCTGTGGCGGCTGCGGAGGCCGCGCGGTCTGTGTGTTGCGGAATCTACCGAGAGACACGCAGAAGGATCACAGGGCACACAACAAAGGTGAAATTGATTGCGGTGCCTGCGAACAACTCCGTCATGTCCTGACATTTCCAACATGGAAGCACCGAATCATTTGACGTTCTCATCCTGTTCCCATCCTCTGCGACTTTTACAAAGACTGGGTTAATCGGAACTAAGCGACACTTGCATGACATCGGCTGTTGCTCTGGGCGGCGCGGTGGGTGGAGCAAATGGAGCAGTGTGCGGTGGCGGCGTCCGTGCAGGAGCTCGGCCGGCGATGATCCTTCTCGTGCATGCAAGCGGTAGGAGGCGAGGAACAATAGCAAAACTGCTTCCTGTGAGTGCTCTGAATGGAGTTTGGACATCTGTTGCTTAAATGTCCGGACGAAGCTGTTGTGACTAATAAAACACAAAAACTTGGAAACACGGTTAATTCAATATGATATACAAGTCTGTTTGCACACCACAATAGTTCGCATTAACTGAAAACACTCGGGCCCATTCCCGGTACAGTGCAACAAAGTCTATTTCTTTACTGACAAAGGTATAGGCCGTACCCCGTAACACTAAGTCCTAATCGTGATACCATAGGTTGATCGTGGCCGAGTCGGAGTCCGTAGATGGTCCAGTGGGCTGGCGTAGTCGTCCTCGGCGTAGTGGTGGTTCGTAACATTCCTCGAGGTGGAACCTGCCGTCACGTCGCTGCGTCCTCCAGATATAGCTGGCTCTTGGCGGAAGGATCCACTGTTGCGAGTGACAGCGACCTCTGTGTACGTCAGCGGACAGTGACGTGGCGTGTGAGCTGCTACCTCTGTAAAAGATAGTCCCCTGTTTAGCTTTGGTGTTTATGTTGATGTTTTCCTGTCAATGTTTAACCAGACGCGATGGTTGTCTCTGGTCGTCGGCTTTCCGGCTTCGCCTGGCACTCCGCTACCTGCATACGTGGACGTCTGCCGGGTGATCTGCTGTGTAGGGGATATTCTTCAAATGTTCAAATGTTTATAAATCTATCGTACCAAACTGCGTGGTCATCAGTCCGTAGCTTACATACTACTTAAACCTAGGTAAACTAACCTAAGAACAAATGCACACACACCCATGCCCCAGGGAGGACTCGAACCTCCACGACGAGCAACCGCGAGCTCCGCAGCGAGACGCTTTAGACCGCTTGGCTACTCCACCGCGGCGGAGAAGGAGCCCTCGCCGCCTCCCCCTCCGATCGAAATACCCCTTGATTTGGACCAGCACGCCACGCAGATAAATCAATCAAATGTAAAGGCCGTAAACTCTACAAAATACCTAGGAATTACTATTACTTCAGACATAAACTGGAAATAACAAGTAGATAATGTCGCAGGAAATCGAACCAGGAACTGCATTTCAGCGACAGAACCCTTAAAAGATGCAACAGAACTACTAAAGGGACTGTATACACTACGCTTGTTCGTCCTTTTTTGGAGTATTACTGCCCAGTGTGGGATCCTTATCAGGTGGATTTGACGGAGGACATCGAAAGAGTCCAAAGAAGGGCAGCTCGTTTCGTAATGTCGCGATACACGGGAGACAGCGTCACGGAAATGATACAGGATCTGGGATGGGAATCATTACAACAACGACGCTTATCGCTGCGGCGTGGGCTGCTTACGAAACTCCAATCGCTAACATTCTCCTCCGAATGCGAAAATATATTGTTGACTCCCACTTACGTAGGTAGAAATGATCATCAGAATAAAATACGAGAAATCAGAGCCCGAACGGAGAGATTCAGGTGTTCATTCTTCCCGCGCGCTATTCGAGAATGGAATGGGAGATAAAATAGTATAACGGTGATTTGCAGAGTACCCATGTAGATGTAGATGTAGAGTCCGACGCCGGGCCCCAGGTCGTGGACGTGGGCCCTTCGGAGGTTTCCCCGGAGGCCGTTCCCTCGCGAGCTCAAGCTGGATGGTGGGGCCCGGCTGGTATTCTCCCGTCCTCCGCAGCTACAGACTCCAGTCCATCACTACGTCCACCAGCCTGCCTCCTCCACCGTTGTCGAGCTCCCTACATGACAACCGTTCGGCGCTGTTGGGGGGAGGGATGTTGTGGCGTAAAGTCAGCGCCAAACTCCAGACGCACGAAAACTATCGTGTAGAAGGCAGTGGACGACCGGCAGCCAATCGCACGCCGGCGCCGCGCCTCGAGGAGGGAGCAACCCAGAAGCGCGCCATCTACAAGCGCCTATATCTAAGCGGACATGCGTCTGGAAGAGCCCATCTGAACTCGGTTCCGAACTAGGCAGTCACTAGGACTCAGCGCAGCTAGCATCGTACAAGAAGACGCCGCCGCGAGGACCGACATACATCAAAAGTTAAGTAATCTTTATGTATAAATGTGAATGTCTGTTCGGTGTACGTTTATCACGTCTGAACCACAAGACATAAAGAGCTGAAAATTTGTACAGTAAGTAATATATGTAACCGGGAAAGGCTTTAGGCACGGTTTTATGGCGATCGGATAGCTATTTATCTATATTCATGAATGTGAATGTCTGTTCTGTGCACGCTTATCACGTCCAAACGACAAGACACAGAGACTCAAATATTTGTACATTTATTAATTTATACCTGAGGAAGGTTTTAGGCACGGTTTTATAGCGATCTGATAGATATTTATTAATTTGAATAATATAACGCGAAATGCGGAACAATAATGATTCTTTGAAAATTGTACTTAACCTTTGAAAATGGTTTTATTGGTTGCATTGTTGCTTAAGGGTTGATAATGATAAAAGGGTGGAGTATATTGGGATGGAAAGTTGCCGGTGTATATAAAATTCTACGTGTGTATGTGTGTGTGTGTGTGTGTGTGTGTGTGTTAATATTTCGCTCTGCAGCGAAAATTACAGAACGCAAACGAATGGTGTGTGTGTAATTGTTGTCCGAAGTCTCCCGTTGTACAACATAGCAGTTCCATGCCTACAGCTATAAGGGGGTGGAACATATGGTGGTTGAAAGTCGTCGTATTATAAAAAATTTCGGACTGAAGGCCAGCGATGACGTTTGCGATTCTATAGCAAGGAGATTATGTACAGCGAAACAGACCATATCTTGGGTCTATGCATGCTACAATGTCTTCAGCTCTTTCTCTGTAAGGATAAGCATACGAATAAGGAAATGTAAGTATGAATAAATAAAGCAGTAAAAAAGAAAATTATTTTAATACATCTCTTTAAAAAAAAAATCGATTTGACGTTTCGCGAATGACATCTAGTGATCCATCTGTGATATTATTACAATCATTATTGTTCAATTTTGTGATTGGATTCTGCGAAACGAGTGCATTTATACCGGTTATTTCTTATATATTCACTGATAGATGTAACATGGTTTTAGAAAAAAGGAGATGGACAGAGAGAAAGAGAGAGAGAGAGAGAGAGAGAGAGAGAGAGAGAGAGAGAGAGGATAGGAAAAGTACTAACTTAAGGTTCGAATAAATAAATAAATACCCGGGCAACGCCGGGTTTTCAGCTAGTTGTAAATATTCGTAAATAAAACTTGTATTGCTAATCTGTATAGCTGTTTTAGCTGAACGCGCATCCAACGCGTCTTGATACAACCTTTCCTGAAAGGCTGGGAAGGACAAAACACATGGCGACGAGGACGACAAAACACTCAACACTGAAGTTTTTGAGATTCCCGATTCTCGCTCAGTTTGTCTACTACTGATGTGCGGATTAGCCGCAACTGAAGCTAAAACACTTACTTGGCCATCATCATTTGTTGCAGGTCGTGGTTGACGTTTCACTTGTGGCTGAACACTTCCTGTCTCTTTAAATAACGTTACTATCCGACGAAAGGTCCAGACACTAGGATGATGTCTTCCAGGATAACGATCAACATAGATAGCACAGGCCCGTTGGGGATTTTGATCACAATAGCCATACATAAACACCATATTGACCTTTTCTGCAATTGGTAAACGGTCCATTTTAACACGAGTAATGTATCACGAAGCAAATATCGTCCGCCCTGGCGAAATGTTACGCAATACCACGTACTTATACAGCGCGATCTATCACAAAGCAAAAAAACTGTTCCAAATAAAACATTCATATTTATTTACGTACAACACGAATATGTGATAAACATGGGGGTACCTGATTTAAAAAATGCAGTTGATATCCGTTTGAGCTATGGCAGTGCTATCTAGCTGGCCAACTATAGCGCCATCTGTTTACCCTCTTCAAACTAGAAAAGTTTTGTTCTTTGTAGTTTTCTCGTTTGATGCTTATTTCTTTCGATATTTGGCCTGGTCACTGTCAACGGACCACCCTGTAGAGATGAGACACATATTATTCCAGGTAGCCATTAGATGGAATTTTCCAGTACGACCGTTTCCCGAGTGTTCCGAGGATCCGGTAAAACCTCGAATCTCGGACATCGCTGCGGCTGGAAAAAGATCTGTCAAGAACGGCACAAACGACGATTGACGATAAAGTATTGTTTAGCGTGGTAGAAGTACGATCCTTCCGCAAAATGCTGCGGATTTCAGTGATTGGTTATGAACAATTGTGAGCGTGCGAACCATTCAACGAAACTTCACTGATATGGGCTTTAGGAGACAAAGACCAATTCCTCTACTTTTGCTGACTGCATGCCACAAAGCTTTACGTCTCGTCTAGGGCCGTCAGCACCGAAATTCGAATGTTGATGACTGAAAACATGTTGCCTGGTGTGACGAGTCTCGTTTCTAATTGTGTCAAGCAGATGGATGGATGGATGGATGGATGGATGGATGGATGGATGTGTATGGAGACAACCTCATGAATGCATGGACGCTGCCTGTCACCTGAGGACTGTTCAAGCTGGTGGAGACTCTGTAATGGTGTGGGTCGTGTGCAGTTGGGTGATATGGCACCCCTGATACATCTAGATACGACTATGATAGCTGTCACGTATGTAGACATCCTCTGTGATCACCTGCCTCCATTCACATCGATTTTGCATTCCGAAGGACAGGTGCATTTCCGACAGGACAACGGGACATCCCATACGTCCAAAATTGCTAAATAGTGCGTCCAGGAACGCTCTTCTGAGATTAAGCACCTACGCTGGCAACCAAACAACCCAGAAATGAATATTATTGAGCAGATCTGGGAGGCCTTGCAACGTGCTCTTCAGAAATGATCTTACCTCTCACACTCTTATGGATTTATGGACAGCCCTACAAGATTCATGGTGTCAGCTCCATCCAGCACTTCTTCAGACATTAGTAGAGTCCATGCAACGTGCTGTTGCGGCACGTCTACATGTTCACAGGGACCCTACATGACATTAAGCAGGTATTCCAGTTTCTTTGGCTCTCCAATGTATGACAATGATTACTAAAAATCTTGAGTGTCATATTGCTAAGTCAAAATATCTTTATTCACTTCTTATCTTTTTAAGTTTCTGTTAAACTAAGGATTCATATGTGACGTGATACAGCGGGATTTTTATTCAACATACGGTAGAGGAAAAGTTTTATAAGTGAAATGAAATCACAAAGGAAAGTTGGTAAGGTCGGATGGTGTCTTAAAAGGCTAATTTGGCGCTTAACAGCTATAAAAGACAATATGTACAGTTTATGAAACGGAACTTCTGAATCGGCGAAATTTTACTGTATCTAACAGTCATGCTGTCTGCTGTTTTATATTATCAGGATTAATGGTAGATTAAAAAATATTTTGGAACTATTGTGTATTAAGACCCAGCTTTCTAACATTTTTAGATCTAAAACGAGTTATTTAAATTTTTACAAAAAATATTGCAGCTACTTTTGTATTTTAGGGAGAATGAAGTGTACAGCAGCTGCGAAATGAAGGTACTAAATGAAGAGAATGAAACAGTACCATGTATTTATGGATGGGAATATGACGAGACTTGGCTTTCTGTAACTGCTGCTACCCAGGGGAACTGGGTGTGTGACAGAGCAATGTATCCGAACACCATATATTCCGTCAGTCACTTCATTTCCATCGTCTTTGCTGTGCTACTTTTCTACGTTGGTGACAGGTAATACTCAAGAAGTTCACATTGTACGTAGTCTAATACCTTTATTATAAATGCATACTAGTATATCAAGAATTAAGAATTAACTAATTTTGATAGAAAAAAATAATTTCGTATGGTGTATAATTTTTGAAGTAGTTAAGGCCTTATATTATACACACTTAATTTGTGAAACTCCATTTACTTCTTTATGATGAATTAATGAAACAAACTGGTCGAAACAATCACAACAGTTCTTAAAACTAATAGTTTCGTTTCTCACCATAAAAAAAGGAAGGAACCTTAAGGGTTAACGTCCCGTCGGCAGCGTGGTCATTAGAGATGGGCTCACAATATAATTATGTTCATTTATAATACTGTGCTGTTCATCCAAAATGGAACACCCTAAAGAAAGCATCCAAATCACGTGACATTTGGCCACATGACTAGCGTTTCAACGCAGGTTCACCTCAAGGGCGCGAACAGCGTCACAAGTACACTCAATACAAAGGGGGAAGAAACGGCCGTGTGGACGCACTGGAATTTTCTATCGTACGGTTGTTTGGGGTATAAGCAGCTACAGTATTTCTTGTTGAAGACGACAGACGTCTATCGAGAAAGTGTAAGAGTTCGGATGAGGAAGGATAGTTGTTTATAGGGATTATTCTTGAGAGAAACTGATGATTGTGTCAGACATAACCAAGCAACAGATGCGGATTAGTAGTCGCTGGTTGCAGGAGTGAATGACGAACCGATGGTTGCGTTTGCGCTGCAATCATGAGATAATGACTGACATGGAAAACCACACGGAACGGCACAGTTTTTAACAAGAAATCTGGATTCTGGCTGGACTACCACATCGTGGGATGCTAGAGACACGTTGGTGAGAGACTGCTGAACCACTGACTATGCATCGCCTCTTAGTACATATTGCTGGTGCCAACCATCCAGCAGTACATATCTGAAGTGGTGGAGACCGTTGTTCTCCCATACATTCTGAATCTGCCGATGGCTACATTGCAAGAGGCTAATGCGTGAGCACACTTAGCATGCATTTGTAATGTGGTGTTAATTTGTAATCTGATTAAATATATCAGTTCCAGCAGGCTGTGTTTATATGTTGTACCAACTTAAGAGAGAGCATGGATTTACGGTCTATCCATGGCTCAAGTTATGAATAAAACATCGGTTCTTCACCTTAGATATTACTGTTAACAAGCAGTGATATTCTCTGGATATGCTGTATGTTAAATGCTTAATAAATAAGCTTATTGAACTAGATATTAGAATGACGACTTTACAAAAATTAAGGAATAAAGTGATGAACGGAGGTATGTGTAACAAATCATTTAGTTATTTAAAGTGGAAATTAGAAAACATAAAAACTTAGTGTAAATAGAAACTTCAAGTAAAGACAGTAGCGGATGTTGGTCTACTCATCTCAACAAAGTCAGCCCAACCAGCAGGGCGTCGACCGACTTCTCACATATTGAAGTAACCGTCACACTATCGCCAAACGTGACCATGGGCTATCGACGTAACTACATTCACCTGTTCTACATCTCGAAAAAAAAGTGGTTGTAGGCCAGAAGCTTTGCAGCCATACTGCACTCTGGTGCGTTGTGATAACGCAAAAGACAGAAGGTGGCGAATTCTATTTCGGTATCGGTGCGGCCGAAGCGACGGTTCTGCAATCCACTATAGCTGTCGTAATGTAAGAAGGCGCTTCCGCACTCAAGAGGTGGAGCGATAGGGCAGGGTGCGACGGCTGAGCACCAACAGTTAAGACTGCTGGAGAAGCAATGCGTAACTCGCAGCCAGGCACTCTCGTCGAGAATGAATATTATTGGCTGCCAGTGGAGTAGTAGAGGGGGATGCGCAGAACGGCTGAAAACTGGGCCACCTTCCTACATGACACCGACCATAGTAGCGTGGTGCCGGACGGAGAGTGCGAAGTATTTTGTAGCCGATGTTGCCAGCTGCTCGATAATCTTTGCAGCCATACTTCGACTGCAGTGTTTGTCTGTTTCTCTTCTTTATGCGTCACGAATGCCTCCGTGACATATTTCGACCGATGGGACGGTGTGACGTGAATTAACTAGTGCCCAGGGGTCAAACCGACTCCCCGCCTTGGCTGCGGTACCTCCGTCTTCTACTTCATGTGGGAGTTTTGAGATAAGACCGCATCTCTTCGTCCTTACCAGCCACCTGGGTAAGTGCGACTTGCCCTCTCTTCTTCTTTCCCAATGACGTCTTCCCTCTTGTCTTCAACATTAAGTATTTCGTGTTCCCCTGCCTAGACCGGTCAAATACTACTAGGATCATAACCAGCCAATATTTCGATAGTGAAGCTATTCAGGCAAATGACTCGATCTGCTACGAGTGTTTATGAATTAATTAATGTGATAAATTCCAATGAAGTTCGATGCAAAGAATATTGACAGTATACTTATGCTAAAATAAAGGTGTTTTGAATTTTTTACTCGGTGGAACCAGGATGTGAAAGGGAAAAAATGTGTTGTTGTATAGTGGAGATAGCTATGTAAGAAATGTTCTAATTTTTTTGTTGTAAAATAATAATCACACCGAAAACGTAAATGCCTTCACAGTTCTTAAAGTATTGATGTGAACTCTTGTGACACTATGGTCGGGGGTTCGAATCCCCCCTCGGGCATGGATATTTGTGCCGTCCTTAGGATAAGCTAGTTGATAAGTAGTTTGTAAGTTTAGGGACTGATGACCCCGTAGTTACGTCCCATAAGCTATACAAACATTTGAACATTTGAAGTCTTGTGATAACAGCCACATCAGAGGATATATTTTTTGGCCGTACAAACCTGCAATCCATTTGATCCCACTTCTGCAACGAAGATTGTACAAATCATGTAAAGCACAGATCGAAGAAAACTATAACCAGAAGTCAAAGATTCTTTGTGAAGCCTTGAGTATTAAAATATCCGGAATTTTCAGCTGAGCATTTAGATACGCAAGTTGTGGCCAATACTACTACCACAGATCATCAGTGGACGTAAGCAGAAGAAAACTAATCAATCTTTATTCCCACTCTCTTTGAGCTAGTCGTAAGATTAGTAATTATTCCCTTTTGTTTAAAGCTTCAACTTTATTATATGTTCAAAGTACTAAATTTTTTTAATGGATTAACAGATTAAGATTTGCAGGGCGTAGTATCAACTAGTCAGGAAAAATTATACTCTTCTGGCTGCTAGTGTATGACAGTGGTTGTGTGCTGCCCTGTCTTATGGACGGGTTTGAAACATGGCAACTTAGTGACTGACAAAATCTGTCACTGATTGACCATCGACAGAACCACCGAACTACTGAGTGACTGAATCACTGAAGGACAGCAAACTGTCCGGCAGCATACTACATACTGAAGAAGACTCTTCCGTCTTCTCCGTATTTACCTTATTGTCCTGCTTATTTTGTGAAACTTCCAGAAAAAGTGGCTGTCCTTTTGCTCGTTGAACCACATATGTCACATTGCTCGGGAACATGAAGTTGGGTGTATGTACTTGCTCAGCGGCCTGTAGTCACGTTCAGCGGTTGTCGCAACACGTGCGCATTCGATCGACGTCCTTATTATGACTGTACCGTCAGCTTCTGGCCTACGACCACTTTTTTCGAGATGTAGAACAGGTGAATGTAGTTACGTCGATAGCCCATGGTCACGTTTGGCGATAGTGTGACGGTTACTTCAATATGTGAGAAGTCGGTCGACGCCCTGCTGGTTGGGCTGACTTTGTTGAGATGAGTAGACCAACATCCGCTACTGTCTTTACTTGAAGTTTCTATTTACACTAAGTTTTTATGTTTTCTAATTTCCACTTTAAATAACTAAATGGTTTGTTACACATACCTCCGTTCATCACTTTATTCCTTAATTTTTGTAAAATAGTCATTCTAATATCTAGTTCAATAAGTTTATTTATTAAGCATTTAATATTCTCACTTCTATTTTACCATTTTATTCGCTAAATACTAATTAACTCAACACGTTGTTCAAGAATTTTTGGTCAACCATTTGGCTGCACTGTTTCATTGACCTCCCGTCTCTTCCTATCGAAAACGAGTGATCGAAGAACGATTGGTGCAGGCTACACCACCTGCTGCTAGATCACATAAACTTTGGAACTATGAGGAAGCAGCTTGGACTGCTATACCCCAATGATACATACAGAGTCACTTTGATTCAATGCCAAGGCGTGTAGCAAGGGTTACTCCTTTAATGCACTCAATAACGATTTCATAGTATACCTCATTTCATATGGGGTTGTATTTTCAATCGTGTGATCATTGTAAAACATGTTATGTCCCAAATAAATTTCCTGTGATATCTCTGGTCCTTAATGGCCTTGCGTTTTTGATGGCCAGCAGAGAACTTTTAAAGTCTTAGAGCATGTAGAACGCTATTATACTGTTACATTTTGCGATTTTAATCTAACACACTTTGATTTACTAAAAATAGGACTACATTTCCACCCACACTGAAATGTTGTATTGACAAAATGTTCAAATATTTGTAAAGCGGGGTCATCACTCCCTAAACTTACAAACTACTTATGAACTGCCTTGTACTAAAGACAGCACAAACATCCATGCTCGAGGGGGATTCGGAACCCCGACGGGGAACGGCCTCTTACATCTCAGCATAGCGCCTCAATGAGCTCGGCCGCTCCGCCGTGGCTTATATTGACATGAAACACATTTACAACCCACCGTGGCATAACATGCGGAGATTTCATAACTATCAGATTAGAGATTGGTTGTTGGCGATGACCTTTATTAAGTTTAGTGCAAAGGGGGTGTGATAACAGAAATTAACCTCATTTATATACACTATCGAGGCTATATAGTTGCGAAGACATAGTCTCACTGTCTTAATTTGGAATTATAGATGTTATTTGCAGACACAAATGCAACTGAAATCGCCTTTTGTAGTCAGAGTTGCTGAAAAAGAGTTTGATTTCCTACTGAAGTTCTCACATACGTTATGGGAGGAAGAATTGTAGGACTTCCATTGAGAGGTTACGGTTGTCCTACAAGAGGTAGAAGCAGTGGTAGAGAAATGGGACTACAGTGGCAGTCTGCATTGTTGTTACAGTTTTTCTTTAATTGATAGTCACCCAACTACATAATTGAACGCTCTGTGATTTAAATTCTTTCCTCCAACACTCTGCTGTCTCAGTCGGAGACAGAGAATACAAACTGTTGCATGTTTAAAATGGCGAGATATACACTTATGTTCATAACACAGAAAACCGTGAAGTTCTAGAGATAGCAAGTTAGTATTCATGGGCTATGTCCATTAGCATATTCAGCAGATATAGTTAGTTGAAGTTCGTCATTGATATAGAGTCTTAATAAAACCTAACTTTAAAATATGCTTGCGGCTCTCGCTGTCGCTATAATACGAAGGAAATGGATCAATACGATTTGATCAGACATGCAGGATGCCTCACACACGTATGAGTGAACTATATCGTCAAACCAGTAAGTGGATATTATTGATTTGAGAGAATATGATGCATCAATCCGGTAAATTCTGTTCGTGTGGGATGAAGTGCTTAGGTAACGCACTGGGTGTGCATATAATGGTTCACGAAAAGTCGTAGAAAACGACGAGTCAGGTCACAGCAGCCAGCTTACCCAGGGGTAGATCGGCACATTACCGAATGGCACTGCAGGACTTATCTGCGTCCTCATTGGCTTTGACACAAAAGGGGAATAGGGTACTAGATCATACAGTATAAGGTGGGACATTCCATCTCTATTTATTACAGCATAGGTTACATCCCTACCTTTGACTAAAGAGCACAAACATGATATATGCGACAACGTGTATTTTTAAAAATAAACAGTTTTAAAAATGTATTTTTTTACACACTTCAGTACAAATTTTCGTGTTTTGTTTGAATAACTAAAACTTTTACATCACTTTTAAAAGTTTAATGTATGATGCTGAATTGTAAATTTATGTACATTGCCGCAGTTCAGTCACTGGTAGACAGCGGCAGTGTGATGTAGTGGGTTAAGTTGTTGGACTCTGAAGCAAAGGGTTCCAGGTTTGAGATTAGCCACGTTTGCAAATTATACTTTGAATGTTGAATTCTAGTATCTTCTAGATGTATTGAGAAATAATTTTCCACAAGTTTCCATTGGTATATAAACACTCTGTAAACCCCTGTCCAGAGCTGGAGAGACACAGCGACAGAAATGACAAGCCAAAGAACAACTTGAGTGCAGAGCGTAGCATCTAGGACAGGCTACAAAAGCGTACATTCAAGAAGTCTTAGGACTGTGGAAGAGAGTCGACCCTAAGATGAACAAGGAGAAGGAAGTGACACACCTAATGCAAGGTGACATCCACCAGGCACTACTTATGAAGGAGACTGCATCAGCAGACGACTTCAGTATAAAGAGACGATGCATCAGAAACGAATTGGACGTAACAAATTTAAACGTCAACCCAACATCATATCGATGGCTGAGATGGAGGAAGACACTGATCTTTCAGATGCTTTTCGCCAGATAGTGTAGGAGAGAATTCAAAATACACTGGAAGTTGTAAGGTTTATTTGCTAGCCATAATTACGATTTAAAGAAATCACGCACTTAAAAATAATGTCAGTAAACCAACCAAATGTAGAGTTATCATAAGTTAAAAAAGAAATTACGATTGTGTACCGATAATGTATTCTGTAGGAAACAAAATATAATTACAACAAAATCTAAATTTATGTATCAATTTCGCTTGAACAGTGTTTGAAATATCAATGTTCAGTTAAAAAAAGACTTAAGAAGCTGATCGTTAAAAATAACACACAATTTTAAGACGTTTCTCCATCCTAATTTATTTGTGCCACAATGTATTTGCCTGCTTACCTTGCACATACTTTGTCATACTGCGATCGTTTTAATGATGCTGGAGGTTGGGATTAGCCTAAATCCCATTATTTTAAATCATTTTAATCATGGCCAGTGTGGTTTTAACAATTTAAAGGTTTTTATCAGGCAGAAGGCGATGGACAAAAGAAGAAGGAGGTTGAAGGAAGGATGCTTAGAGTTTAAACCCCCGTAGACAGCATGGTCATTAAAGACGGAGCTGACATCAGATCTTTGGGTAAGGGTAGGGAAGAAACTGAGTTGCGCCCTTTAAAAGGAAACATCCTATCTTATGCCTTGAGCTATTTGGGGAAACCACAGAAAATCTAAATCTGGATAGCTGTAGGTGGGTGGACTAACATAACAATGGAATAAATATACACTCAGGCAACGCTGGTTACTTAGTAGAAAAATGTAGTGACACTGCTCTTTGGTTGTTTATTTGAAACAACTGCCACTGGACATATGTCATCATGTAGTAACTCTTTCATGACATTATTCAATAAAGGGTGAAAACCTAGTCTTCATCGTCGTATTACTTCACTTTTCTTCGTTTTTCCATTCTGAATATTGAGATCATGCATGCTATTTGGTGACCTCCCAATTTTTCAAGTAGTAAAAAATAAATAAATAAATAAATAAATAAATAAAAATAAAAGAAAAATAAAAAAATGCATCTTGAAGGAGAAAACAGTCAACTTATATACATGCTTGCTACAAATTGTACTGTCCATGAAAAGCACTTATCTTTTACATCCCGAGTACCCAGTTTCTTCGTGCTTCTTTTTCCGTGGTTAATGAAAGCAATAAAGGTGCTTCTGATCAGTCTTGACTCCCTCAAACAACTTCTGAAACGCAACAATATCTACAATGTCCTTCTAATTTAGAAATAAAGACAACAATTGACAAGTATAGGTTTCATACTCAGTGGCTATATAAAGACAACTATGGTCGCTTCCAAAACAATTAAGGAAGAAATAAGTTGTCACAGAACTTGCCTGTTCTTCCTTCCGTTGCTATGTTAGATTTGCCAAAGAGTCTGGTGCCGCCCAGCAGATGTGCCACCCCTGTGACTATATGTTTTGCAAGTATCTTGCGCCAGCCCTGTCTACAGGCATTACGTTTCGATATGTCGAATTTACCAATGTCTTTGGGTAGCATTACGTCTCTTTGTATTAATATCTTTGCTGATTGCTTACCACAGCTAAATATTAATTGAATTTTTGTAATAACATCGTCTTCCTGCCTAGGAAAGAGTGTATAATTTTTCCATCCTAAAGTAACACATATCCTTATCCCAATATTGCTTTCTTGTATTACCTGGAGTTTTGGGACCGAGAAGATTAGTTTTGCACTGTGGACGAGTCTCTTTGCAATATGATGTGCCACCCTGTGACTAAATGTTTTGCAAGTATCTTGCGCCAGCCCTGTCTACAGGCATTACGTTTCGATATGTCGAATTTACCAATGTCTTTGAGTAGCATTACGTCTCTCTGTATTAATATCTTTACTGATTGTTTTCCACAGCTAAATATTAAGTGTATTTTTGTAATAACTTCGTCTCCCTTCCTAGGAAAGAGTGTATAATTTTTCCATCCTAAAGTAACACATATCCTTATCACAGTATTGCTTTCTTGTATTACCTGGAGTTTTAGGACCGAGAAGATTAGTTTTGCACTGTGGACGAGTCTCTTTGCAATATGTTTTCTACTTGGGAACTAAATCTTGTATTCAAGAGGTGGGGGAGAGTAATTATATGTTTTGTTGTGTGACCTGAGATAACACGAATTTCATGCACTAACAAGCCTGTATAGGTTATGGCCGATTTTTATGTGAAACAATGTTTAGAGCTTCTTTCTAAAGTTTCAACTGCCATTAAGCATGGAATTAACTTTTGATAGGCATTGGTTACGTGTAAAATACTCAATTTAGTGTCTTGTTTGTATTTAGTTAGTGCCAATTTCAATCGATAGGAGATGCTAAAATTACAGGTGATGGGCATTGATTTTACTGTAAAACTCTTATATTCGCTGTATAATACATGTTATTTTCAAGAAAACATTTAGTACTTTGACATAAATATCAGTCATTAAACGTGGAAATATCTGTCAATAGGAATCAGGAAGATGTAAAATGCTTAATTTAATGCCTTATTTGTGCCTAGGTAGCCTGAAGTTTAGGTAGTTACATTCCTCTTAGAGTCAAAATATTTGTTATTCACTACTGATTACAGAATATTCTTCTGTTGTTAAGACTGCTACATCTAGAATTACCAAGAGTACACTATACATGGTTTAAAGATACTATGTTTACGATATAAACAGTTTTTAAGTGAAGGTTAGATTGTCATGACAGTTTAGTCTGATTTCAAATGTTATTAGCTCTGTTAGGTCGGGACTTATCCAGGGGATACTTAATTATCATTAATTTATTGTATTTGATTTAATATCATCATTACTAGCTTACATTTCTTCTTGTACAAGACAAGGCCATACAGCTAGGTAAACTATAGATTTCGCCTCTTTTTCAAAAATTTCTACTGTCATTAGATCTGCTAGGCCTGGAAATAGATATTTCTTACATTCAGGATATTAGGTATTAATTTAACTATTACTTTGTGAGAACCATGTAAATACCACAATTTGCAGAGTTACTATTTTTAACATTCATTCATTATATACTACTATGGTATTTGTCCTGAAGGAACTTCTTAATGTAGCATATTACTGGGTCTTAAACAATGCGGAAAATTATTATTTATTGATTTTGGTGTGGTACAAAGATTGAACTTGGTCGCCATTTTATATTGGTTACATTAAAACACCAACGATAAAAATAATCAGTAATCGTGTTGGAAATTTAGGAAAGTGGCTTGTTGGAAATGCTGTAGTGACATGTAACCAGTGTCACAAATGTGACACAATATGATTTTCATGACAACGATTTACTTTCGGCCTAATTTTCAGCATTTCGGCGATTATTCAGCTAGGAAATGGCATAAGAGAATTTCCTTTACAGATCGTATAGGCATTACGATTTTTAAACAATATCTGGCACTAATTACATACCAAGCTATTCTGCCCTCTCTTGAAGACAAATTAGGTTTTAAATTTTATCTTTCCAATGGAAAAAATTCATTTTAGCATATTTTGTATAAAATCAGCTGTTATAGCTTCGAAAAAGCATCACAGACCTTATTACAGAAAATTTATTGATATTAATGTTACAATAACATTATTAAAAGTAGTGGACAGGGGGGCAGGAAGGGGTGCTCTGATTGGACATAGTTCAGTTGTGTATTCAGATACCCATAAGATTGGGGGTGACCCTCTTTTCCCCTAGACTTGACACTTGGAGCCGGAATATGACAACAATGATCTTTAATCACTATTCCCAAAATGACCTGTGTGGGGGTCAGTGACTAAATTCGATAATACAATGTAGGGTTCAACGCTGTGTGTAATCCCACCTGCTTGAAACTATTGCTATGATAACCAGAGTGCCTACCAGGTGTCCACAGATACTCAGATGGGAAATAACCCATGTACAGTTAAGCACTATGTCATTATCAGTCACATCACGTGTATTGTGCAGCTGATCTTCTCATATGTGATTCACACATTCTATCATGCCTGCTAACGCCATATATTGTTATCCACCTACTCTTTTCCCAAATGTAATATCACTACCTATGAACTCGTGACTACAGTATCATTAAAATTATTTGGTACCTGACAATTCATGTGCTGTAGCTGGTTTCCTTCAATGACAGTGCTCAAAGTCATGGCAAAGCAGTTCGTTTGCCAAACTGCCACAACTACTCGTTGGTTCACTTCCATTTTTTGTCCGGCTTTCTTACTTTGTTTTGTTCCCAATTCATAGATTTACCATTTTATATTTCGAATTTCATCACTTAATGGTAACTGTACAAAAAACAATACATGAAGATGGGCACTAACGAAATATTACTAACAGACAGCCACGTTTTAGCCTCATATATGCAAATATCATCTGACATTAGATGAGCTTTGTATGATTTATGTAAAGCCGAACCCTCTGAAGACTACAATTCAGTGTCATTATTCGGTGTGTAATGTCATTTGTACATTTATAACAGTAGTTTAGCATAGTGGTAATGTTCTTGCTTCGTTTTGAGAAGGTCATGGGTTCACATCCTTTAATGTGCAGTTATTTTCATTTACAAATCAATATAACCTGTATTGTTATGTCTATCAAACTGATTTATTTAACTGATTTTTTTAAATATCTAGTACCTTGTTATGTTTTTTTCATAATGGTATTATTTTTCATTCTATGATCCTTTTTTCGATTAGAATCTGCTAGTTTCTTAGTAACACGTAATATGTGCCAAGCAGGACTGATTATGGCTTTGTAACAGGGCATTCCGTGTAACCTCTAGCATGTGAGGATACTTTCAGGTCACGAGCAGTAGTGAGGAAAATAAAATTTACTTTTAATGATTTATCTGAAATATTTTTGTTTCAGTTTACTCACAGAGGTTAGCTTTTATCACTGAGAACGAAGCAATCATGATTTTAATTCTGCTGCAGATGGCTGACCGCCATTTTGTCACATACGTAGTACATGAGATGTGGTTACAACGCGTGATTAAATTGCGGACTACGAAATAAGTCTTCTGCTCAGGTCATTGATTGATCAAGAGATAACTTAATATTTGCTGACGACAGAGATTTTCGTATTACTGCTGTTAACTCTTAGTGGCTTCTGCCAACACTACTCCATGTAATAAAGTAATTATTAACAGCAGTTGTGCAGTGATTCGCTGTTATTATGTGTCACCTACTGTCGATCGGTAGCTGGTTGCCTATGTGACCACACAGCTGCACCATGTGATAAACGTCAACTGGCGAGTAATCAGATATAGGTTGCACTTCTCTGTAATTAGGAGATACAGAAAATAATCAGGAATTATACTCAAAGATGGGTGCAGACGAATTATTTGACAGCCGTGTGTTTAGTCTTCAAGGTGTGCTGATTGTCACAGCTATGTCGATTAAGATATAGAAAAGAACAGTGTTTAGCGACATACTCAGACAGACAGATGTTAAAATATCCCAAGATTTTCACAAAAGTACAGTGAAAAATAATGTAGTATATTTCATCAAATTATGGGAGAGATGGAAGAATAAAATAGACGAGCTGCTGGTACTTTTAGGGAAGAGGAGTTGCCATTTATGTCAAAAGTTATCAGTGCAAAAATAAATTAGAGACAAAAACGTTCTGTATAGAGAAATTATAGAAGGATTTGCATGTGGGCATTTTCATAACAGTAACAGTGTGTAGGTTCCCCATCAGGTAATTTTCAACTATTCCTAAAACCTTTGATGCCTTATTGTGCTACCTGTCTGAAAGAGGGAAGCAAATTAATATTTGTGGGGATTTCAGTGTCGAATCTCTGAAAGAGTGTAATAGGAAGAATGACCCTGATGACCCTGCCTGCAGCATACTGATAATTACCTTATTTATCGTGTTGAGAATTGTCTTACTGATCATGATGCACAGCTAGTTACACTACATGAAGTGGCCCAATACACCAAGTTAAATTAGACAGCAAGAGCAATACATTTAATTAATGATTTAACAGTTCCTAAGTTTAGCAAAAGCTGTAATAATACTATAAAAATGTTGGAAAAACGATTTTTTTTTATTTTTATTTTTTTTTAAAGTCGCCAGGTTAGTAAGAATATATTCTAAAATATTGTCTTCGTATTTTATATTATTTATTTAGTTTGCAAGATAGCTCAGTAAATGGATGAAACATGAACTTTCTCAGGGACGTGATTATTCAGGTTAAATTGTAGTTGAAGGTATTCAACTAGTGCGAGTATTCTTACAAAGTATTCCCACATTAAATGCTATAGAACTAATGTTCCAATGCAAATCTTGTTAATATTTCCTATTGAAGCCAATGTGGAACCTATCCTTTATATTAAAATTCTGAATATTATTCTTAGTTATGTATATCATTGAAACTTTAATTGAATCTCCAAATTGAAGTAAAATCGCAAAGTCTGAAGTCACTGAAGCTAAATGAAGAGTGTCTTTTAACTTTTTTAAGATCTGGCTATCAAGAAATTTAATGAAATATTATTCACTTCTCAGTCATAATAATAATAATAATAATAATAATAATAATAATAATCACTTTGAATAATTATGCACTTCATAATTTATAGTTCTTCGTAAGATACCACGTTACACCATACATTACCACAGAAGTTGGTGTAATTATATGTAAGTCCAGTTTGGTTTTGCAGAGCTGACCTCGAATATTATTATATTTTATTAAGCCTTATTTTCCACCCGTCCTTGCCTTATCAGTTAGTAATTCTATATTTGCCATGTAATGGCAGCAGGTGATGCAATCTGTGTCGTTAGCTTCTTGCTGAAACTGATGCTATTGACTTTCTTAGCATTTCATATAAATGATCAGGTATTTCTAACAAATTAAAGTTGATACTCTTATTTCATTTAATACATACATTTTAAGTCTTTAAAAATGTTCAAACACATTTACAGACCTTATTACAATGTTTCCTTCCTTTTCATCAGAAACAATCTCGTTGCGATACATGAATCGACCAGAGCAGACAAGAGACTATATACTACAAGATTACTTTTTTAACATTACATACATTTGTATATTTTAATTGTACAAAGATAATACCACACATTAAAATAATTATTCTTTGTTATGAGTGTATGGACAGACAACTTTTCTTACATGATGCGTCTATATTGGTGGTACCACTAAACTTTTCAACTGTCGATTTCGGTAAAAATTGGGACATTACAAAGCACACAGCAGTTAGACGTTGAATGAGGTGTACAAGGAACCCAATGCTAACTTAACTTACTTCATGTAAAACTCATGGCTGACTGAAGAAATAAAAGTATGTTGCAACCTCAAAAGTGAACTGTATCTAACAGCAAGAAAGTGTAATGATCCAGAAACAGTAAAACATTATGAAAACTACTTTGCTCAATCAAGAAAAGTTATAAAGGAGTCCAAAAGAAAGTTATTTTATCTGAGATTAGTACCCCTGATGAGAAAATTAAAACAATTGGGACTATAATTGAAAGGCAAACAGGAAACCAAGATCACAGCGAGAATTTATTACCATTAATATGAAAATAAAAACTTTATGAATCTTTAAATTTTTTTTTAAGAATCAATTTTTGAATGTTTTGGAGAAAATAGGATCTAAAAGTTCAACAAGAGAGGCAAAACTATTAATGAAAGAAGCCATACCTATCCAATCTGATAAAACTGAAATTCCACCTTCCTGTCCCTCTGAAACTGTAATGTGCCTGATATCCTCTTTACATTTACATGGGATACTCTGAAAATCACATTTAAGTGCGTGGCAGAGGGTTCATCGAACCACCATTGCACTATTTATCTCCCATTACATTCTCGAATAGCGCGTGGGAAGAAAGAACACCTGAATCTCTCCGTCTGAGCTCTGATTTCTCGTATTTTTTCTGATGATCATTTCTACCTATCTAAGTGGGAGTCCACAATATATTTTCGCATTCGGGGGAGAATGTTGGCGATTGGAGTTTCGTAAGTAGCCCACGCCGCAGCGATAAGCGTCGTTGTTGTAATGATTCCAATCACAGATCCTGTATCGTTTCCGTAACGATGTCTCCCCTGTATCGTGACAATACAAAACTAGCTGCCCTTCTTTGGACTATTTCGATTTCCTCCGTCAAACCCGCCTGATACGGATCCCACACTGGGCAGCAATACTCCAAAAAAGGACAGACAAGCTTTGTGTATGCAGTCTCCTTAGTAGTTCTGTTGCATCTTTTAAGGGTTCTGCCTTTCCCACGACATTATCTATGTGTTCTTTCCAGTTTAAGTCTGAAGTAATAGTAATTCCTAGGTATTTTGTGGAGTTTACAGCCTTCATTGTTGATTGATTTATCTTGTAAGCAAAGTTTAACGGATTTATTTTCGTACTCATGTGGACAACTTCAGACTTCTCATTATTTAGAGTAGATTGCCAATTTTTACACCATAGTGATATCTCATTTAGATCGTCCTGCAGTTGAGTTTGTTCTTCAGATGATTTTACTAGACGGTACATGACGGCGTTATTAGCAAACAACGTAAGGGAGCTGCTTAGAATCTCATTTGTTATCTGCACGACAATTCCTCCGCTACATTTTCCACATGCTCGTAATGCCAGACAGTTATCGCTGAGTTGTGATTTTTCATTGGAAACTAGTATGGAGAGATTTTTCCTGGACGGTAAAAATGCTTCCAGAAGAGCATGCCGACCCACCCAACATGCAGGGGGAGGGCGGGATTGTTTGGGGCTTCATTGTGAGCAAACGCACCCTGCTTTCAAAGTCACGGACCGCATGGTGTAGGGAGATCGTCTTCTACGAAGTGAACACCCAAGAGTCCACTCTGATGACAATGGTTACCAGACCGTGAAATCGGCATGACGACCCTCGGGTGCTCAATTACGCATTAGAGAAGGTAACGACCTCCGACCTCAAGCAGGTAACTGTACCCGGGAAAACCCGGGAAAGCCAATTTGGTCCAAAACTATATCACGCCTGTGATAAGCTCTGCAGGAGATTTTCTGGTGTAAGTACGGTTTTGACCTCGAGTGGATGTAGCGAGAGGTGGCATAGGCGGGTTTTTTAAGAGACTGCCGATGCCTGCTGGACGCGCCCGTTTTGGGGAGGGAATTTCTGTGAAGAGGCATGCCTGGTGAGCAGCAAGCAATGGGGAGTCTGCAGACAGACTTCTTCCGCATTGTTCGAAGTGTTCAGAGATGCCCTGTCTGCTCTGATCTTAATTGTTCATTCATCCTTTCGGGAAGTAACGGATCGAGTACTGGTTTCACAACATCTGTATTTCTGTAGACTCATTGTGTACTGTTCTTTTTTTACGATTTCTTGTGAGGTGTTCCTTTTCTTCTTTTTGATTTTAATGAACCAATATTAATCACGTTCATCCTTTAATTTAAAAGTCCCGTAATATTTAACATTTAGAAAGTGTGACTCAAGTGTTTTTAATCATTTATATGCTGTAGTGGCAGCTCCCTCTTATCTACCGGCCGTCAGCCATTTTTTATTCAATTTGTATTAGGAGTGTTACTTTCAGTAAGCTCAGACAACGATAATCACAAGATAGATTCTTCTTAACGTGCCTCCCATTCCGCATCACGAAAGTAGTACTTCTTTGCCACACATTATACGAAATGGAGGAAGTGGGTGTTGCTGCGATGGAGCGACCGAGCGCATTGAGGCGCGAGGCTGTTCCCCGTCAGGGGTTCGAATCCCCATCGGGCATGGATGTTTGTGCTGCCTTTACTATAAGTTACTACATAAGTAGTTTTTAAGTGTAGGTACTTATAACCACGCAGTTAAGTCCCATAAGCTTCACAAACATTTGAACATTTTGAAGTATGTGTTTCAGTCAGAAGAGGCCAGGATCTTTCCTCTCCTCCTGATATTAAGCAAATCACACTGAAGGCTTGCTAAATTAGGAAAATAATAAACTCACTCAAAAGTAAAACTCGTATGGAATTGATAGCATTTCCAATACAATAATAATAACTTGTGCATTTTCAACTTTTAACAGCGTAATGTATAGTCCATTAAATTTCAGGAATGCAGCCATGCAAAATCCACTTCTTCCGCTGATATACCAAACATAAACTATAGGACTTTTTGGGATTTCTCAAAGGATTTTGATTGTGCAAATCATAAATTCTTCTGGCTAAGCATAATCATTGTGGTATTAGTGGGAAAGTGTACAAACGGTTAATTCATACTGAACTGGATCAGTGGAGAAAGTAGACTGCAAAAATCAGCTGATTTCTCAAACAGGGGAACTGTGATGAAATGGATCCCATAGGGTTCAGCCTTGGATTCTTTGCTGTTCTATACATATATTAACGTTCTGATCTTATGTATTCACAATGCTGCAAAGCTTGTTCATTTTGCTGATGATTAAACTATGTTACTCATACCCAACAAACAAGAATTAACTGATAATATTGTAAATAATGATTTCAGATAATTATTAAGTGGTTCTTTGGAAATTGAATCTAATTAAAATTTGAAAAGACACATTCTCCACAGTTCCATATGGTAAATGGCATGTCACCTTTAATCAGAAGTCTGCAGCTAAGGTAGAAGTTTTTAGGCCTGTGCATTAATCAGAAATTGAATTGGAAGCAACACACTGACGATCTACTGAAATGTTTCAGTTCAGCAAATTATGATATTAGAGTTATTGCAAATTTCGCTGAGAAACATCTCAGTAAACTATCTTACTATGCCTATTTCATTAACTGCTTTCTTACAGCATCATATTTTGGGGTAATTCAACACTGAGTAAAAGAGAATATATTACACAATAGCATGTAATTAGAATAATTTCTGGAGCCCACACAAGATCATCCAGCAAACACTTATTTAAGGATCTGAGGATCTTAGCAGTAGCTTCACAATATTTATATTCATTTATGAAATTTGTTATTAATATCCGCACCCAGTTCAATAGTAATAGTGTGCATAACTACAACACTAGGAGAAAGGATGATCTACACTATTCCTGGTTAAATTCAATTTTAGCACAGAATGGAGGAATTATGCTGCCAGAAATGTCTTTGGTCACTTACCTAATAACATCAAATATCTGATAGCCAATCAGAATTTAAAAATTAATTGACAGAATTAGTGAATGACAAATCCCTCTTTCCATTAGATACATTTTTATATAAAGATTAGTAATTTTATGTAATGTTATCCTTTACTAAACTGACACATTCGCCATCGTTATGAAATCTCGTACTCATGATCTGTGGAAAAGTATTTATCTCATAAAACCTAATCTGGCATTTCAGGGCGATTCGAATGATACGAGCACACAATGAGTAGCATTAAAGGTCAATGTTTGACTATGATTTACCGAAATACTATTAAGTAAAGTGCATCTGATAGGATAAACGAGACAGTGTGTGCTACTCAATCTTGAAAAGAGTCTCTAATGATCACGTCATCGACTTTAAAAAGTAATTTTTGTATTTTTTTTCAATTTTGACCAATTCTCGAGCTATTGTATCACTAAAAGGATGGAATACTGTGAGACATGAAGCATTTCGGAAGTGTGCTGTAGGGTTAGAGACTAGTACGATGGCTCAACAAGCGAGTATTGCGATAGTGAACAATAAATTTCTGGAAGGAA
Organism: Locusta migratoria; assembly: GCA_026315105.1. NCBI lineage: Eukaryota > Metazoa > Arthropoda > Insecta > Orthoptera > Acrididae > Locusta > Locusta migratoria. Next base: position 465,905,961 of record CM048746.1, on the reverse strand, counting down.
GAAGACGTTCCGACCACGAAATACTATCGTGAAAGTTGTAGAAAATTGGATTCTGTTGTCATCATCGTAGGCGCAAATATCGCGAAGACAAGTAAGATAAATATGTGCTCAAAGACGGCCAACATACACTCGTTTTTCCCTCGTTCTCTCTGCTGGTGAAACATCACCAGTAGCTTCCGGAACACGTATACAGGTATAGATGTAACCATGAAACTCCAGGCACTTGTTACTGCATAGAATTTTGCAAATTAGTTTTGGCAGTGTGAATTTATTAGAGGTAGGATCAGGATACCTTAAGAACCATAAAACATATATTTCAACATAAAATTAAGATATTTCTATTTTCAGCTGTAAACTGCAGAACCTTGTAAATGCCGTACATTATAAGAGGCAGGAAAGATACGCCGTAGTTCATCAACCGAGTTAGAAAGCCGTTACGGAAGCAAAGAGAACTTCATTGCAAGTATACATGTAACCAAAGTCTTTCAAACAAGGAAAAAATAATTCCATACCAAAATTAGCATAAGACGTGTCATGGAAGAGGCGTTCAACGACATCGAAAGCAATGTTATATCTACCGACCTGTCAGATAATATCAAAAAATTGCGGTCCCACATAAAATAGGCAAATGACTTTAAACCATTCGCCCAAACACTGCGAGCGTCATAGCACCGAAATAGAGAATGAAGCACAAAAGGCAGAAATGCTAAATGTCTTCGTCTAATTCAGTTTTATTAAAATATTTCACAGTACCTTTAACTCTACACTGACGGGCAGGCAACAAACTGGCAAATATGTAAATGTCGTAGGATAGAAAAGCAATTGAAAACAGTTATCAGAGACATCAATGATAAAGATGAAGCATTGAATTAACATTTGTGACACGGCCGGGAATCGAACCCGGACCTCCATGCTCTCTTTGCAGACGTCTTACCGCTAGACCATCGCATCACCAGCGATTAGGGTGCCTTGGGATAGTCTAACCACGATTTTCCTCCACATCACAAACTTTAATTCAGCTTCTACGTTCCTATGAAACTTTTTCACGTATGCCAAGCCTCTCCATGCATGCAGGTCCGGGTTCGATTCCGACCGCATCACAAATTTTAATTCAAATTTCACCTTTATCATTGATGTCTCTGATATTATCTAAACGAAAAACAGTCTCAGGGTGTATGTAGTTCTATTTATAATGATAGACATCAGAGAATTGGACGCCGGATCTGATGGCCTGCCATTTCGGTTTTACACGGAATGTGCAAAGGAACTTTCCTCCCCTTCCCTCCCCCCCAACGCCTTCTAGCAGCTGTGCACCGAAGGTCTCTGGAAGAGCAAAGAGTTTCTAAGGATTTGAAGAAAAGCGCAAGTCATTCCCGTTATCGAGGGTCGTCGAACTATAATCCAATATCTCTGACGTAAGTCAACTGTAGAATCTTGGAAGACCGTAAGTCTCTTCTAAAGCTATCAACGTGGGTTCCAAAAGCAACGATCATGTGAAACCCGACTGATGAGCTTTCACTTAGGCCGCATAACATTACATGTGAAACCCATTTTGTGCTATTCATCCATGAGATCCAGAGAGCAATAGGTAGATGCCGTATTTCTTGACTTCGGTAAGGCATTCGATACGGTTCCGCACCTCCGCATGGTGGACAAAATGTGACAATATGAAATATCGGACGAACTATGTGACTGGGTCGAAGAGTTTGTCGCTGACAGAATACAACATGTCATTCTCAATGGAAAGAAGTCTTCAGACGTCAATGTGATTTCTGGTGTGTCTGAAGAAAGTGTTGTAAGTTCGTTGATTTTCACAATGTGTATACACGCCCACGTAGATAACATCGCTTGTTCGACGAGGCACCGAACGAGGTGGCGCAATGGCAACCCACTGGACTCGAATTCTAAAGGACGGTGGTTCAAATCCACCTTCGGCCATCAAGATTTAAGGTTTTCGTGATTTTCGCCAATCACTCCAGGAAAATGCCGGGATGGTTCTTTTGAAAGGGCACGGCCGAATTCTTTCGTCATCCTCACCCAAAAACCCGAGTGTGAGCTCCGACTCTAATGATCAGACTGTCTATGGGACCTTAAATCCTTATCTTCCTTCCTTCAGTGAGACCTTTTTGCGGACGATACTGTTGTTTATAGAGAAGTCGCAACACTGGATAACTTTAGCAAATTGCAGGATGATAAGCAGCGGATCGAAGCATGATGCAGGAAATGGTAATTTACTCTCACCGCCGGCCGCGGTGGCCGAGGGGACTGAGGCGCTCCAGTCACGGTCTGCACGGCCACTACGGTCGGGGGTTCGAATCCCCCCTCGGGCATGGATATTTGTGCCGTCCTAGTTCGTAAGTAATTCATAAGTAGATTGTAAGTTTAGGGACTGATGACCCCGTAGTTAAGACCCATAAGCTTAACAAACATTTGAACATTTTTACTCTCACCGTAAACAAATATTAAGACATAGAAAGAAAGATCCTTTATTATATAGTTGGGAAATAGCAGAACATACAATGGAAGAATGACACGATCATATAAAATTAATCTTGGGGAAGGCACATGACAGAGATTCCTACGAAAAATCCTCAGAAAGTGTAGTCTGGCTACAAAGGATCAGACTCTGTATCGTTGTACGTACTTCTGACGAAGCTTACAGAGCATAGTTTCTTGAATAGTTAACCGATATAGTGCTTCATCCTACGCATATCTTGAGAAAAAACCAAAAGGATAAAATTATAGAAATTAGAGCACACACGGAGGAATACTGGCAATCGTTTCTTCTGTGCAGATGATCCCGTGACATTACTGATGCATATGTTTTTACTTTTCAGATTTGGCCGGAGGATAGAATTTCTCATAAGTATAACCTTGGTGGCAGTATCGCGATCACTGCTGACTGTTTCAGCGTCCATCTTCCCTCTGTATGTGGCTCTGTCAGCGATATCTGAGAGTCTGGGTATGCCTACCTCAGAGTCAGCCATAGCCATTGGTGAGTTTCTCTACCTGCTAAACCACGAAACAGAGACACTATTCATCCTAAACTAGAAAACAGATAGACATCTTAAACATTAACAAAACTCAACATACAGCTTTTCAAAAGAATTTATGTCCTTTATGTTTCATTTGTACTCACTGTCACATTTACCCCTTGAGCGTGTACTCGTACTGTTTGAAAAATTTCGAAACATTCGTAATTTAAATATGTGGCGTCTGTGTCCGAAAGAACAGACCTCACTTTTCATCCTGCAGTTATTATCTATTCATATTCACGGAATGTATGACATTAACTGCAAATGTGTAAAGTTGAAAATGTGTTTCCAGTCGGGGCTCGAACCCGCAGTTAATGTCATACATTCCACGAATATGAATAAATAATAACTGCGGGATCAAAAATCAGGTCAGTTTTTTCGGACATATCCGAAAGAACAGGCGTCATATATCATATATGTATGCCAACGACGCTCACTTAACTTCTTCAGTGCGGAGGCACTCCTAGGTCCTTACTCTTACGGGAGTTACTTTAAAAATAACTAAGAGTTTCAGTTTCAGTGGCCAGGGGTAAGGTTGAGAATTTGTATCCGTGATAGGAGACGTACTTGAGTAATTCCATGCAGGTGTTGTGATCGCTGTGTCCCCAGTGGTGTAGAGGTCAGTGCAGGAGACCCGGCTTCTAGTCCCTTCTGGGTACACATTTTCAACTTTACCCATTCGCAGATAATTTCATACATTTCGTGAATATGACATTCGTAATTTCTCGCCAATGGAGTGTTAAAGCGATGTTCAGTTTATATCTCCCCTGCAGACGCCCCTGTTAAATAACTGCCGGAAGTTTCGTTATCGTATATATGGTAGTTATTGTTCAGTACAGTATTGAGTAGAGCTTTTTGTCACACAGTTTACGAAATGGCAAAGGTAGAGAAGCAACGCGTCTGTTTCAGTTTGCGTGGAAGTAAGAAAACCTTTACAAAGACACACGAAATGAAGCTGGAAGTCTATGGTGACGAATGCTTGAGCCGTATTCCGTGTTACGAAATGGTTCACAAGGTTTAAACATAGCCGGACGGAAGTTCAAGATGATCCTTATTCAGAAACCTTTTCACGTCTACCGAAGTCTCTCCTGTCAGGAGCGTAAACGAAACTGTGCGTGCCAATCGAAGACTGACTGCTGGATCATTTCAGTTCGATCATGTCATGAAAGGAAACAGCCTGAAATGTGGGAGACAGTTAATGGCTCACCCGCACATTCATCCCTGTTGGTGTATGCCTGTTGTAAATAAATAAATAAATAATAATAATAAAAACACTGTTCTGCCTCATACTCCCCCTGCAACAAAAATCCCGTCGAAAGGACGAAGATTTGCTACAATACTCAAGATTAAAAGAAAATCGCACTCAGCACTTCACTCGATCCGGCAAGAGACTATCAAGACAGATTCCGGAAGTGAAAATGGTGTTGCGAGCGTTTTTACAACTATGACGGAGATTGTCTAGGGGGAGGCCATGAACAATAAGTAAAAGGTAAAAGTTGTAAAATTTCGTTGGTGAAGGTTCGGAATTCTTCTGGACAGATCTCGCAATTTTTGCCGCGTCTCACGGCATTACTTGCTACGCTTTGTAATCTGAGATATTCACGTATCCTTTTCTGAGTTTCGTACGTTGCTACCAGTTGCACTGGGAAAATTAGCTTTAATTTTGAACGTCTCATAATTGCCTTTACTGATGGAGCGGATGCATACACATTATTCGTTGAAAAATCGGAGTTTCAAGTATTTCTTTCCTTTACAGTAATACATTTCAGTCACGTGTCCCAGAAATATGCTTAATAGGAACGTAATTGTCAACAATGTTAAAATGTCAGGTAGACCATGCGGCGTATATAAAACACTAAATACTTATACGGTCTTCTGATTTTTGAAGACAGCTGACTTGAACTCAGTTCGTCGATCACAGTCGAGGGGTTATTTATACATTCTCATTATGGTCCTCAAGATAGATAGTTGTTTCGATGGATTCTGTAGGAAGCACACTTCTTTTGCTTTGTGAAACGTGTGTACAGCCATGTCTATGACGTTACTTTCCCTAAAAATACTTTAATGTATATATTATATTACGTTGTGCTCTGCTGTAAAAGTTTTATATATAAGTTTTTGTTTGCTTACATCTGGATGGTATTTAAATAACTGAAATATGAAAAGTGGGCTTCTAATAATTCTGATAAATTCTTACACTATTAAGAAAATCAATACGGATAAAAACTTCTTGTATTGATGTTATCAGTTAGTATTTATATTGGTTTCAGTTGAACTTAGATGCCAATGACTACAGTTGTAAGGGCTGCTTCAGTGAAAGACACAAATGTCAATTCGTCACCGTATCTGTTTCAGGAATCGAATTGACTGGATTGAAATATCGTTCACTCGTCAACTTAATAACATTTGTTTCTTACTGCTTTGGACCCATTGCTATGGCGTTAGCAGCCTCGTTGCTACGAAACTGGATTCACTTTCTCTTGCTTTCATCTCTACCCTGTTTCATACCATTGTTGTTATATCGGTAAGTACTTGTATGATGAATTATGTTTTGTTATTATTTGTAGCCTCATAAATTCACTTTTATGTGGACAGCTGTCCAGCAATGTTGTAACGGTCTCTAGCCTATATTAATATAATTAAGATGATTTAAAGAAGTTTTAAAATAGTAGAGACTTAGTTATGCATAATTGCGAACAGTTCACAATGGAAATATTAGATAGGGTGCCTCATTGTGACGGTATTAATTAGTTTGAGCCTTATGGGGGTTTGTGATGAAATTTCTAGTAGAATTTCTCATGGGGTCTTGCTTTGTAGAGCAAATACAGAATGAATGTACTATAAATGGTAGTACAGTTAAATTTCAGCTTAGGTCTCCCTGAGAAGCAGGCAAGTTTTGATGAATCGAATTTGTGAAAGTGTTCTGGGAATTTAGCTTAGACACCTTGTAAGGGTTGCCTGTGAAAGAGGTTAGGTTGATATAAAAAGTGATAAAAAGATTCAGAATTTCACAAAGACTAATGGAAATGGATAGCAGAATTTCTGAAATATGATAAAAGGATGGGACAATTATATTAGGATAATCAACAGGTTCGGTCTATTGTTACCATTTTTCTTAGAGAGTTACTAGGAGTTTGTGTTTAAAATGTATATTGTTATCATCTGTTCAAAATATTTTGATACAAATGGCATTGTAAATATTCTAGATACAACGAATACATCTGCATACAATAATTTGTATGAGCAGAGTAAAATGCAGGTTCCTTATACACTTATTCACAAAAGTATGCATTTAGTGGAACACTCATTAAAAAATACACACACACACACACACACACACATACAGACATACATGTATTAAAAATTGCTTAAGAACAATGACATACTGCCATACCACTTACAAATACTTTCATATTAATTACATACACACTGAATTTACAATTACTTATGACCACTTGATACAATGTGGGATAAAGTTATTCTTATTTTAGTTTGTGTATGTTTATAGGATTATTAAGTATAATTTCACTGTTTGGTTCAGTTACTCAAAGCACAAGTCTTAAAAATAACTTTCCATGATTTCGGAAATTCACACTCTTTTAGTCAAGTGTCTAAAACTTTTAGCCAGCCACAGTGGCCGTGTGGTCTGCGACGCGCCAGTCACAGTCTGCAAGGCTGCTACGGTCGGGGGTTCGAATACCCCCTCAGGCAAGGATGATTGTGTCGTCTTTAGTATAAGGTAGTTCATAAGTAGTTTGTTAGCTTAACAAACATTTGAACATTTTAAACTAAAACTTTTGAAGTTGTGCAAGGTAGTTAGGTGTGCGGAGTTTCGCAGTTTGTTGAAGAATAATAGACCGATGTGTTGATAGCTGTCGTGTGTGAGAGACAGTCTAAAGTATGAGATATCTATCCTGTGGCTATTCTTTGTTTTGTATGAGTGAACATTATTTAATAGTCTGAGTTTTTTTTTTAATTTTATTTTCAGGGGTTACGGAGTAATATATGTGTAGGCTGCTAACTGTCGTCATTTTAAGAACTGATTTCTGCAATTCTCTCTAGGGCTAAATCTAGAATACGCATAGGCATTCTTCTGCTATTGTTTAATGTAAGGTGATCGTGGTGCATTTCTTCATAACTGTATTCCATATTTCAGGTGTGAGTGGAATAATGCATAATAAGACCAAAATAGACCTTATCCATTAAGTTATGTAACAAAAATAATACTCTTATTATTATTCTTCCTATTATTATTTATTTGAGATGGCCCATTACACAGTAATATTACATGTTGTAGTTCAGGTGGTTACATCAGGTTTGGGAGTTTAACGATTAGATATTCTCGGAGCATAGGGAAATACAGTTTGCTGCTTTTTATGTTTCTAGTTCTTTGCAACTCAATTTCCCATTTGTTCCTAAGCTCCTCTTGAAGTTTTTCAGTTACTGCACTTGTAGGTATTTTCTGTAGCTTGTGGATTTTCGTGTTCGACATGATCTTTTAGTGAGATTGTCAGCTGTTTCATTTCCCCATATCCGTTTATGTGCTTTAATCCATTCTAAATGCACTTGCCAGTTTGTGTCTGCAACCTTACAATTTTACATCATATTTCTTCAATCAAGAAGTTGTGTTTGTTCGGATATAATAACGATTCCAAAGTTATTGAAAATGGCAAATTGTACAGCTTGATTATTAGAGCATTATAGAAGTTGTATTTTACGTGTTAACAAATATTCCTATACCTGAACTTTATCTGACGTTTGAATTGCTTCCACCTGAGTACACTTAAACAGGGCTGCATTTGTTTGCGTCCTATCCTGTTATTCTGGTAAAGTCTCCCGGGTGATGTCTGGCGTCTTTAGTTTTGACCACGTTATAATAGTTGGCTATTTCTTGTGTCTTACGAGTAATGGGCATACGGTCTGATAAAAAGCAGGGCGCTTAACTGTATCTTATTGTGTAAGCATTCACCATCTTTAAATTGATTAGCAATTAGACTCTATTAATTTTGGTGCAGTTGTATTGCCACTCCAGTGCGTCTATCCAAATTGGTAAGCTGTTCGATAATATTTACAGTATTGCTCCTTTAAAAAGTTCACAGTGATGTAGCCCACAGACTTTAGATGTGTCAAGCTGATCTTGAAAGAGTATTAAGATCATACATTTATAACGTGTTTCTGAAATGTAAACTTACTGTCGGTTATAACACCCAGATAGTTTAGATGATCTCCTTGTCGATGCAATTTCTTAATAAGCTAAATTCCGACCATTGATGAGGCACATTTCATTTTCCTGGTGGCAAACATGGCTTTTGAATTCTATTCGTTAAACTGGAGTTTGTAGTTAATGGACAAAGTCGCTATTAGCAGCATGTATGCATTACAGATGTTCTAAGTGTGAACAGGAGTCTCCCTTTGGTTAATAGAACGAGATTATTTGCAAAAGGTATAACAAGAATGTGCCCTGACTCATATTCCAAAGATCTGGACTGCGACAAGAATTTTGTGGGCATCCTTTGGTAGCAGATCTCTCTATGCGATGGTTAACGTTAAAGTCCTGTGATGGAAATAGATGTGTGTGAGGTTATACAGATTACCAGGACAGCTGGTTTGCTACTTGGATAAAAATGTGTTCATCTCATTATGATCTGTTACCAATCACAAGGCAAAGTAATTTCAAATTGTTATTTTCAAACTTTGTTGCTCTGAGGTTGAAGTGAATTTCATCTGTTTACATTCACCCTCTTTACATGTGCTCCCAAAACCGGATTTCGTTAACCGATTTCCCAAATCCGCTTTTGGTTGGTCATGTAAACACTCCAAAATCGATTCTGGAAATCCACTTATGTAATGCGGTTTTCCAGTTCCACAGTCGATTTTCGTTCCCAAGTAAACGAAACCGATTTTGAAGCGTTCTTGTTAAGAATTTTCGACACATATGGACAGAATGACATTTTCTACCATGAAATAAAAGTATAAATATTAGAGTGAGAATGAAACTGGGTATTTAAGTAAAGAAAAATAGACATTGTGCTGACTAAATCAGGCACTGAATCAGCTGTTTTTCAGCCGCCATATTAAGTGTGATAGGAAATCCGATTCAGGGTGCGACATGTAAACTCGACAGTGAAAAACGGTTTACGAAAATCGGTTTTCGTCTTCCGGAAGATGTGTGTGTGGTGTCGCACAAGCCCAAAGTGCGCGCCACCTACTTTCGCCGCGCGGCGCCATGCACGCACGGCGTGGCGCGGCGTTCTTACGACGTCAGCCACGAGCGCCCTCTGCTACAACTTCGCTTGTGGCCACCACTGAACGACATCGTGTACTTGGGACTGAGATAGGAACCAGTTAAGACCTTCGGAATCAGATAGGTACCAGTGAAGACTTGGCTATCGGATAGGCACTAGGCAGGCCTCTAGCTCAACTATGTATCAGCATTCTGCACTACAGAACTATGTAAAAGTTAAGTATTGTATAAATTCTGTGCAATATAGATCTCGTTTTAATTTACTCCAATGTTTCTAGTTTCTGATGTCCCACTGGCTGCTCACCTTCGTACCTGCACAAGCGTGCTTCCTTTATTCCTGTGTCGGTACTTTTCTACTCGGCCACCGACACCTCCAACAGAACCGAGACACAAAAGCGGCGACGAGGCTGGGACACAAAAGTGTGTTTGTAAACGTAGTGATTTTGTTAATGGACCAATGGTTGGCAATACAGTAATGATTGGTCATCTCAATTACTTCGTTACTGTAGTTTTGAAAAATTTGTAAGATTTCACCTGGTGTTATCAGTGTGATGTCATCTGCATACAGTGCATTGTCACATAGTATGTGATCAGAGGAATCATTTATATACAAAATGAAGAGAGAGTGTCCCAGAACCAACGCCCAGCAATATTACATCTTTTATTTTCGGTTATCGTGATGTTTGATTATTAGCATATACTTTCTGCAGCCTGTCTGACAAGTAAGTTATAAATAAACTTAATGGCTTTCCTCTTATGCCCTACTGAGCTTATTTCATTCTCATAGTCTCACACAGAAGCAAAGGCTTTATCCAAATATAAAAGTGTAACACATTCCTTTTCTCTCTTTTCAACACTATAACTTGTATGACACCTAATAGATTACCTTCTGCATTTACTGATGACAGATGTGATTGGAAGCCAAATTAGTTTGCATTTAATAAACTATTATTTTCAAAAGAGTCATACATTTGTCTGCGTATGCAGCATTCTGTTACTTTTTAAACACTTGGAAAAATTGAAATCTGTCTATACTACTAGCAAGGTGTAAATCTCCTTTCCTAAACACTGGTAATAATTATGACAGTGGTTTTTAGTACTTCAGGGAAAGTACTGTACTCCACTATTGTATTGGCCAGATAAACCAATGACACCGTCATTTCATTTATTTTGGTCTTTAAGAAAAAATTAATTATTCTGTAATATTCGCTTTTTTATAAGTCCCAAGATTGTTGATTGCTTTGTGAATTAAATAAATGTGATTTTACACCATATGAATGAAGGAACAGTTTTGGTAGACGTTTCTCAGTACCTACGCTGTTGATTACAAGTAGAGTATTGATTTCCTGCACAGTTTGCAAAGTAGTCATTCAATGCAGTAGTCTATGGGAATGGTATTATGTCCTCGGCACTGGTTTATTTCTCTTTTGATGACAATCCAAACTATTTTTTAATTTCAAACTGCAGGTATTATTTGCTTGACACTTGGCTATTTTAATTCTAGATTTCTAGACTTCTTTAAGTTTTGTGTACATGTTCTAGAGTTCCCCACTTTCACCTTAGCTATAAGAAGAATTTTTTATTTTATTAAGTCTTGGAGCAAACCATAATTTAGTATTTTGTTACCTCTGTTTAAGAGTCATTAATGTTTTGTTATGTATGGTTGGGCAATTTCTATTTAGTTTGTGTTGTACTGTGTCTAGAAACAGTGAAGAGAATTCATTAATAGTTCTCTTGATTGTCAGTGCACAGGTCCTGTACTTTCGTTCCTTGTCAAATTTTCAAAGTTGTTTTTATTCAGTTCTATGTACTTTATAATACTTCTGATGCACATAGAAAATGAGTTTATTTTTATTCATTGTCTATGTTTCTAATTTAATCATATTCCTAATTTAGCAATACTACATTCTACATTGTCTCTAAGGTCATTGGGAATAATGTTGTCCAGGACAGCTTCTAACCTTGCAGATTGTCCATTGAGGCTTTAGAAGTTAAGATATATTTTTTATTTATTAAATCGGAAATCTTTTTCTTTTTTTTTCTCTCATGTCGATGTTAATGTCACCAGTTATGAAGAATTTGTAATGTTTGTGTTCTGAAAGTAATAGTACCAGCATGTTTAGATCTTATATGAAAAAACTTTCTTCAGTTCCTGGAGATCGATAGATTGAGACTATGACAATTTTCCATGTATTTAATACTGCTATTGCTGTTACACATATACCTTATAGATACAAAGAACTAACATCTACAACTGAATACTTTATGTGCAGATTATCTCTAGCATTGAATGATACCCCACTATGTGCAATACATGTTCTACAATAATACCTAATCAATGAGTATCCATTGAGACACACAGTCCTATCTGTCAACTATTTAGCCAGTGTCAATTAATACAGAGTATATTGTAATTAGTTTCTTACAATTAAAATTGTAATTCATTAAGTTTACCCCCAAGTGCCTGCACATTAATGTGCAGGAGAACTTTTCATTTTTGGTACACAGAGGTACATTACCATATATATATATATATATATATATATATATATATATATATATATATATATATATGTGTGTTCTAGGCTTTTCTGCATGTGCTTATAAATTATGTTTCGAATTTTGGTCCCCTTTAGGTTGCGGTGGTATTATTAAAAGTGGGCCTTTGCGTTTGCCTTTTGACATCTCGAAATTTAATAGGAAATAAATACTTAACTGTTCATCTTACATGGAAATTGAATAAAGTAATCTTTAGAGGAGAAAAATTCCCTGCAGTATTGCTCTCTTATGTTTTTTTCATATCTAGCATATTTCACAGACATAATATGCAAAAATAATGGTGACTTGACACTATCTATAATGCATTCCCTCTTTTTATGTCACGCCATTGAAACGATCGGCTCTAAATTTTCTTAAAAAAAATGTTGGCCATCATCGTCCAGTATCTCCATTTTACAAAGATTTTGGACAAATATAAGTCAGCAATACTGAAAACAGGCCATTTTGTAATAGCCTTTTGACTGCAGAAAATTTAATTGCAAATAATTTCTTAATCGTTCATCATATACGAAAGTCGAATAAACTTATTTTTAGAGGAGAAAATCTAACTTCTTTGCGCTGGTATGTTATTTCCATAACTCATGTCATTTCAGAGATATTTGCAAAAATAATGGTGATTTGACACTGTCACTTGATTTTATGTAAACCAGAACAGGAAAAGAAAAAAAACTTGAAAAAATGGACAACAGAAAACAGGTGATGATATTTTAATAGAAAAGGATAATTAACATATGGGAGATATATTAAAATAATACATTAAAGAGGTAAAAACAAAAAAAGAGTATATTTTCAAAACTTATCTCAAATATAAAATAATTTAGGCTGTTTGTTAAAATACCGGCACAGAGAATATTACATATTGAGAGCACAATTATTATCACAACAGTAGAGTTGTAATCGTATGGTCTGTAATGATTATTAATTATATTTTTGTCCGAAATGTTTACAAAACATCATAAAGCTAGAGGAAAAAGTAAAGTGCTTCATAAAATACGCCAGTGCAATTTCTTTCTGAAGTAGTTCTGATGTGGTTTACTCTAAAAAAATAAAGTATGCAAGCATCTGCAGAAAAGCTATGCTGAAAATGTGGATTATTTTGTTCATCATTTCTGGCAATTACATTTAATACTAAATCAGCTAGTATTCTTCTCCATTCACAAGCAACCCATATGTTGTGTAGAATCTTTTAATAATTTTTATAATATTTGTTCTATAATTTTTTGGTTGACACAGGATCATTGTGGTAAAATCATGTATATGGTAGGGAACTATAGTAGGGGAACTAAACAAAACTCTAGTTTCTACAGGTAATCATATAACGTTTTTAGAAAACGCCTTTCCGAGGCTGTTACCTGAAATGGTCCTTCATGATACTTACATAGGTGAGATTGAGTCAATAATTAAATCACTAAAGACTAAGGACTCTTGTGGATATGATGGGGTATCTAGCAGAGTTCTAAAGTACTGTTCTCCATATGTTAGCCCAGTACTAAGCCATATTTGTAATTTTTCCTTTCAGAATGGTCAGTTTCCTAACAGAATAAAATACTCACTAGTGAAACCGCTTTATAAAAAAGGAGAAAGGTATAATGTAGACAACTATAGACCCATTTCTATGCCATCGGTTTTCTCCAAAGTTATTGAAAAGGCTGTATATTCAAGATTAATTGATCATTTCAGTTCACATAATTTATTTTAAAACGTACAGTTTGGTTTTAGAAGTGGTTTAACGACTGAAAATGCTTTATTTTCATTTATCTGTGAGGCACTTGATGGGTTAAATAAGAGGCTACGGACATTAGGCATCTTCTTTGATTTAACAAAAGCGTTTGATTGTGTTGATCACAAAATATTGTTGCAGAAGTTGGAACATTATGGAATATGGGGAGTAGCCCACAACTGGTTCACCTCTTACTTTAATAATAGACAACAGAAGGTAATTCTCCGCAGTGTAGAAAATGGCTATGATGTGCAATCCCAATGGGGCACAATTAACCCTTTCGCGGCTACGGGCATACATGTATGCCCGGCAGTTAGAACGCCCAGACGGCTACGGGCGTATATGTACGCCCGGCAGGCAGGAGGCCCAGACGGCTACCGGCATTCATATACGCCCAGCAGGTAGAGCGGCCTGAAGGCTAAGGGCATTCATATACACCCGGGGCCCGGGCGCACAATGGAGCGGCGGCGACTCGGTTTTACCCGCGGCTCAACATCCTTGGTGGCACGGCCATTAACAGGTCTTCTTTGTTATGTCGGTGAGCACTACAGTTTTCACTTCCGGGCCGTCCTGCTCACGAACTCTCCATCGGGCCCGTCCTGTATTTTTTGTTTGCCGAGAGAACAGCTTTTCACTGTACTGTCGTTAACTATGTCGGAACGTTGTTTATCAAACAAGGAAATAATGTCTTTTTGTTATGCTTATGGGACTTAACTACGGGGTTATCAGTCCCTAAACTTACAAACTACTTATGAACTACTTACGAACTAGGACTGCACAAATAGCCATGCCTGAGGGGGGATTCGAACCCCCGAACGCAGTGGCCGTGCAAACTGTGGCGGAAGTGCCTCAGTTCCCGCGGCCACCGCGGCCGGCAGGAAATAATGGACATCCTCATGAATAATAGTGATGATGACGATAGTGCTACTACATCCTTTATTTATACGAAGAGCTGGATGTGTATGGAACTAACGGTATTTATTCAACACAACAAAGAACTTCTGCAGAAAATTCCTGTTCTTAAGAGGAAATTTTGACACGAAAAAGATTTTATGACTGGTCAGATAATCGTCCTGTGGTGAATCGCCACAATTTCGCGAACACTTTTAGTGGTTTAAAGGTAGATTTCGATGAATAAGCAACTCATTTAGATTATTTATTTATTTATTTATTGTACTTTATCTCATTTGAATGTGTCTCAGTTATTTGCAGATATGAACAAGTATTATACATTTCTCACCGAGAAAATGACGACAGTGCCCAGCAGATAACAAGATGGAAACATATAGACCCTCCAGAATTTTATTGCTTTTTGGCTAGTTCCCTCCTTATGCCAAGATACAAACAGTTAGCAGTGAATGAATATTGGTCAAAAGATTCCTTGCTGCAAACACCAGTATTTTCTGACATAATGGCCAGAGACAGGTACAAGGTGATACTGCGTTTGTTAAAATGTTTGTTAAGCTTATGCGACTTAACTGCGGGGTCATCAGCCCCTAAACTTACAAACTACTTATAAACTATTTTACACTAAAGACAGCACAAACATCCATGCCCGAGGGAGGATTCGAACCCCCGACGGGGAACGACCTCGCACAACTAAGCACAGCGCCCCAACACGATCAGTCACTCGATACTGAATTTATTACACTTCAGTGATAATTCGTCCGCATCGCAAGATGGCTCCATGTGAAGTGCACTAATGCCATTCGCACATTGCATAAAAACAGGAAACATTTACTACCTTTACCTGATAAACTCAAGAAAGGTAAATACAAGAGAAGTCTGGGGTGGACAATAAATAAGTCCTGGATGCTATCCACTGTAAATGGACCAGAGTTTGCTCAGACAGAAAAAAAGAATCATAAAATGGGAGGAAATAAAGTGAAACGCACTTACGTAGTTAGTTGCAATTAGTCAATGGGTGCGATTGATAGGACTAACATGATATTAAGTCCCTACAGTGCATACGAAAAACAGAAATGGTACAAGAAAGAATTCTTTCATTTAACTGACTTGAGTATGCTAAATGCAAAAACTATTTTTGAAATGCAGAATAAACAGAAGTAGCCACTAGCGAAATTCCACTTAGAACTAATCCGTCAGTTACTGGAGAAGTTTCATTCATAAACATCTAAAAGCTAGATGCCACTAACACCAAAAACGACAGCCCTTTTCGACTTGAATAAAAAAAAAAAAGTAATGTTGCTCTCTGTATGGTGCCATGTTTTGAGACATACCACAAACTACGGAAGTATTAGTTTCTTCAGGTACTTTGAATGTTGAAAGAAAATAAAATAAAAAAATAAATAAAAATAAGAAAACATAAAAAGCAATAGAAGTAATAAAAAAAAGTTTTTAACTCAGCCAGCGGCAGTCAATTTCCTGCATTAGAAATGAGGATGGGAAACCACTAAGTCAAACTCTACCACTCCGTGAATATCTGAAAAATAAATCCGCTAGCAGAAAGCATGCAGATGCTTATTATCGGATTATTTAGCATAGTGAATCGAAATTAGGCTCTAATTTCAAACGACTTATCAATATTTTTATTTTATTTTTCCATTTCATTATTACATCATTATTTTTCTTGTTTAATTCTTCATTGTGCTACATGGCACAACATAAATATGAATAACTGTTTTTTATTTACGATTATAGCTAGAACTGTCAGTTTTTTGCAGGTCTTTCCTACGAATAACTGACTTTAAAAGTAAACGTTGCGAAACATACTCGACCGATGTTAATGAAACTTTAATACATTGTAGTAATATATTTTGGTAACGTACACCTCAAGTTAAGGCTTTTTCAGTAACAAATCAAAAAGGTATTTGAATTTACTTAAATATTTTCGTTCTCAGCCGAGGATAATCTTATAACAGTGTCGTTTAGATTTGAAAGGCTGTTTCGTATCTCAAACTGCAGCTGCTGTAGCAAAGCAGTGAGATACTGATCTTATAAACAGTGTTACTGGGGCCAGTTGTGTGGACACCGCAGCGCGCCACTAGGCCGTAGCCCACAGCGGCCGTGGGGCCGGGTCAGCCGCCTCAGCCGCCGCTCTGGCCCACGGCCGTCAGCCAGGTGGGCAGCCAGGGCGCTCGCCCCTGCAGCCGCGAAAGGGTTAATATGGGGTGCCCCAGGGGCCTGTTTTGGGAGCATTGCTATTTCTTATTTATATAAATGATATGCCTTCGAGTATAACAGGTGATTGTAAAATATTTTTGTTTGCTGATGATACCAGCTTGACAGTGAAGGATATTGCTCGTAATATTGACACAGTATCAAATAATGCAGTTAAGAGATAAGTTCATGGCTAGTAGAAAACAAGTTGATGTTAAATCACATTAAAACTCAGTTTTTACAATTTCTAACCCATAATTTGACGAAACCTAACATTCTGATTACACATAATAGGCATGCCATAAGTGAGACTGAACAGTTCAAATTTCTAGGTGTTCATATAGACAGTAAGCTGTCATGGAAATCCCATGTTCAGGATCTTGTTCCAAAACTAAATTCTGCTATATTTACCATTAGAACAATATCTGAGATAAGTGATTTTTCAACACGAAAAGTAGTCTATTACGCTTACTTTCACTCACTTATGACATATGGCATTGTTTTTTGGGGTAACTCACCTGATGCAAAAAGGATATTTCTGGCTCAAAAACGGGCGGTTCGAGCAATATCTGGTGTAAGTTCGCAAACGTCATGTCGACCCCTTTTCAGTAGTCTGGGAATTTTGACTCTGGCATCACAATACGTTTTTTCTTTAATGTAGTATGTTGTTAATAAGATCAGCTTATTCCTACGAGTTAGTAGCTTTCACTCGGTGAATACTAGACAGAAGTCTAATCTACATTTGCATCACACCACCTTAACACTTGTGCAGAAAGGGGTACAGTATTCTGCGGCATCCATTTTCAATAAGCTGCCACAAGAACTAAAGAATCTTAGCACTAGTTCACACGCTTTCAAATCTAAATTGAAGAGTTACCTCATGGCTCATTCCTTTTATTCTGTCGAGGAACTCGTAGAAAACTTAAACAATTAAGTTAATTTCTTTTTTATTGATTCTTTTCACTTTGTCTTAAGATTGTTGTGTGCAAAGGACAAAAAAAAAACAATAAATAAATAAATAAAATCTAGTGGAATGTTACACAGTAGCACTTTAGTTGAGAGAGATATTTCTGTAATTGTCAATAGGGCATAGACTTTTTATTTTTAAAAACGTCATTCGAGCATGCAGACAACACTATAAAATCAGTTCAAGTAAAATTAAAGAATTCTGTTAAATTAGCAAATTCATAAACATCAACATACTATGCATTTGACTTGATGAATCCCACTGCAGTCATTGAAGTTTCCTCATTTAGGAAATGCGTCTTACATGGGTCTCAGGGAGAATTAAAAATTTTCTAAGCCGCTGAGGTTTCTAGTAATATAGAAACCTTCATTTGATGTCTTGTGTAAGCGGTGAGACACAACCTAGTAGTTTAACCTTCGGAATAAAATTAACTAAGCTACATATTTTATAATACAGTTAGTCCCTTTTCTAACTGTAAATATTTATCAAATGAAGACCATATGTGATTCAATGATTTAAAAGCATTTGCAATTGTCACTATCAAAACACGATTGTTTTACATCCTTGGATGATTTTTAGTTTTCATCATGAACAGTGGCATACTTTGGCTTTGTCTTATTCTAAATATTATTAACAATTATAATTACTCCTTTCTTCTATTGTCCTTTTCCTCAGTTTTCCAATTTGTCTGGTGTATAAACACTGGAATATAAATTATTATTCTGTTTTAAGAAATGTGCAATTTCGTTTGTTATTTTCGACATTGCCTGATGTGTTTGTCTTTCGTCCGATTTGTAGTAAATGGATCGTCTGCTACCAGTGTTATTATTCAACTGCTATGTGCTTTTGTGTGTGTATGTGTGTGTGTGTGTGTGTGTGTGTGTGTGTGTGTGTGTGTGTTTCAAGGTTTTCTTCGTTTAAAAAAGAAAGCTTTTTTGCTTACATGTACTTTGACTTCTTTCACTCAGTATCGTGCAAAGCGTGTATGTTTTTTGTTTCACTTTGAAACAAAGGAAGCGCTTGCTATCAATCAGTGAGTGTTATTGTAACTGGATTCTGTCTTCCTTCAGTATGTTCCTGTGTGTGTGTGTACAACGTGAGTATAAAAATGTATTTAACATTTATTTATCTTTTAGAATTAAAGAGGGTGTTATATTTTCTCTTGTGTATGTAGATATGAGCTATTTTATATTTGTTTGTATATGTTTTTGTATTCGTCATAAAATTTTCTAGGCAATTAGGTTTAATGAAATGATTTTGCTTGCTGCAACCTTACGGAAAACAGTATGTGGGCTGTGCTTATATTGTTGTCTAACAATGCTAAAGTTATGTCCTACTAAGACTTTGAAATTTACATAGTACGTGCCCGAATACTAACTTTTACCCACAGCTTCGCTCGCATTGATGTTCTTAATACCTGTCACAGATCATCGTGGATACAATGATTTCGCAACTTTGTTGTTAAGTTTCGATCAGGATCATCAGGATAAAAGAAAAGTTTCCTGTTTTGCGATTTAAATACTGTATAAACCGTGCATAGAATGACCAGAAGTACTGTTCATCTTTATGAAGTTGAAAAAAAGAAATTACTAAACATGCAAAGAGAAACTCGTTACATCGTGACTAAACCGTTTAATGAAGAAGTTATATGTTATACAACGTGTAAATTATTGATGACTCAAATGTCATCGCAGTTAGGTGGCCATATGAAGATGTAGCAGCTTCATAACACGATAATTTTATGATTTACTACTCTTTGTAAAACTATTAATTAAACTTTTAAGGGGCAGCCCTCAGTCACAAAGTATGAATATAATTGGAACCAGGTTTCAATGCCGCTATGGGCACCTTCTTCATATGAAGATGAATATGTTAAAACTATATGTCAAGATCTAAAATAATAGAAAAAAATATCTGATATAATCAGATATCATACCTAAAAAGTAAATAATGGTAGCCATCGCGGAGCAGTCACTAGCAGCTGCAATGTCTCTTCTGTTAACATCGACAGATAACTCTGACTGCTCCACCTGTCTACAATTATTTAGTTTTTAGGTATGACCATCTGATTATGTCAGATATGTTTTGTATTATTTTAGATCTTGACATGTAGTTTTAACATTCATCTTCGTCTGATGAAGGTGCCCATAGCGGCATTGAAACCTGGTTACGATTATATTCGTACTTTGCGACTGAGGGCTGCCCCTTAAAAGTTTAATTGTATTGTAACAGTCGCTGATTCACAGCCATGCATAAAACTGTTCTTTGTGAAACCTTTTATTTCAATAGGCAATACACATATCGAGAAACAACAGAAGTTATCGTTAAAATAAAACAAAGAATAAACCGTTCGGTATAATGATAATGTCCTTGCCATTAGACAAACGCACTTTGCATCGTGCCATGTCATGTATGTTCTTGTTGCACACAGGCCCTTTCTTGTAAAGCAACTTTTAAGCTGGCGATTTGTAACGAATACGCCTCCAACCTCTTGTACATTTTACTGGCTGTGATATTCTTCTTATATCTCAGTTTCTGTAAGGTATTGCTTGGTTGTTTATTTGTTTGCTCAAAGTTCTTGGAGAGATTTGCTTCTACTTTGACCACGAAAGTCGACTGTAGTCATGCTTGTTTTCTTGTTGAATGTCCCAGGTAGCTAGTGAGCAAGTTTAACTCGATCAACTGACACAGCTATTTGCTTGTCTCTAATCTCTAATTTCCCAGTATGAGTATCTCGTTTCAGTCCTGTGTAAGGTAGTTCAATGAACCGGCCATACTGTGTCCTTAACATCACGTGTGAAAACTTGTTTCATTCTGTAATTAGGAAAGAATGACTATCGCCATGGCGTTTAGATGACAGGGATCAGAGATTTGCTAGCTGGTACGTCAGGTTCGTCCCTGTGCCCACCAGAACACTCACAGGGAAATTGCAAATTCTCTCCATACACGAATTCGGCTCTAGTTCCTCCTAAAACTGGTTTGTAAACTGTATACAAGTTTAATAACATCAGTGCTCATTCTGCCGACCAACTGACATCGTGACACATTAATACTGCCGTTAGCATTCCGTGCCATCTTTCTACTATCCCGTTAATTTCCGGGTGATTCCTCATTGTATGGTGATGGCGGAAACTGCAGATATTAGCTGTTTAGAGAAATAATGACGACCCGAACTGTTGGCCTTGACAATTTGTGACTTTCGCTGGTTAATCCTGCGTCCATATTGCCAAGAAACTCCTGTTCACAGTTTCTGCCGAGATGTCTTGAATGGAAACTGTTTCTGCCCACCTGGTACATCAGTATGTTGCTGTTAGGAGGTAACGGTAGCCGTCAGACATCGGAATTGGGTCGACATTATCGAGATGGACGTGAGCAAAACGAGCACAAGTTGCATCATATTGTACCTCTAAATACTTCACGTATCAAAATACTTCACATGATTGGCAAACGACACAGCCTTGTATCCACTTTCGGCAATCCGCTTTAATTCCAGGCCAAACAAAACGTTGTGTCAGCAGTTGTATACTCGTACGTGGTCTTGGGTAAGCTAAATTATATATGCAGTTCTAATGGCCTATGTATTATCAGATATCACACCATTTTGAAACTATCCCGCCTTTTCCCCGTATTGCAATCAGTTTCAACCCAGAGGAGGTGCTCCGCTGAAAAAGCTTGCAAATCTTCATCTTGCTGTTGTTCTGCTGCTAATTTCACATAATAAAGTCTTTAAAACGACATATCAAATTTCTGTTAAGCTCACCTTAAAATGAGAAAAAATTACACACGCAACCAACAAGTAAAATTTAAACAATATAGAGCCCCAGATAGCTTTGACCAATTTTAAGTTTACATGAGCGACTTTTGCTGTGTACCCAAAGCTCAATAACAGTCACAGAAATTAAACATATTTTAGAATTAACAATTGAACAATCTGAGTCCACAATTTCCTTTCTCTCTCTGTCTCTCTCTACTTTTAATTTAACCCTCAATTCACCAATGAGAACAGAATTTAGAGTTCTGAAATTACAATAAATGAAGTTAAATTCCTAAACATACTGGCAAGGGGTGGCGTGGGGGATAAGGTAAAACCAATAAATGTGAACATAAGAAGTTACAATTTAACAACTTTACTTGAGTAATATCAACATATGAATAATAACTTGGAAGTAGTAGATCACCTTACAGAGATAACAAAACTTTGCTTCAAGAGTGAGGGTAACTGACAAGCTCACTCTAAAATTTATAAACTGGAAAAAGCCTAAAAGAGAAGTAGGTACGACTGCACAAGACTACCGTTATAAAATTCAGGCACAGGACAAATCAATTACGCCCCCAAGACTTGAATCAAAGGCAGTAAGTCTAATGTACTAAGCAAATAAGGACGCGTAACCGACATAAATCAATTACACATTAAAACTCCCAAGAAGAAGACAAAACAAGGGAGCCATACGGTTCTTAGGGAAATTCGGCAAAATTTTAAAACAGCAGCTACTGGGGAACAATTTTACTGACATGAATACATTAGCTTAAGTTGCAGCACACACATACTTGAAACTAATCATTAGAATTAAACAAAACAAATTAAAACATCAACACAATGGCGCTTACAGGAAAGATCAGAAGACGTACCAAGCAACATGCTGTACAGTATCAAACAGTTCAGTGGTTTCATTTTTGGGGATGCATAATTTAAATCAAATGTGCAAATGTTTGTAGAGCTTATGGGACTTAACTACAGGGTCATCAGTCCCTAAAATTACAAACTACTTATGAACTAGCTAATACTAAGGACGGCACAAATATCCATGCCAGAGGGGGGATTCAAACCCCCAACCGTAGTGGCCGTGCAGATCGTGACTGGCGTGCCACAGACCGCTCAGGAACCACGGCCGGCACAACTTAATAGCATAGACAGTTGCTTGACATAAGTAAATAACATTTTTCTATTAAAACATAACACCTCATGTCATTTGAAGCAGGAATGTCTAAAGTGCAAGCGGCTCGGTACCGATGGCAGGAACGGAAGGATTTCAGGAGAAAGAATAAACATAGCAGAACAGATGAAATTTTAAATTATCAATGGGACTGCCAAGAAGAGAACTACGGGTGGGCAGTAAAACTAGAGGGAAAAACACACTAGCTGCATTAACGCTTGTGCTCCGGGTAGGTAACGGAGCAAAAAGAGGGTACACATCAGATAAATTCCCCAGTGACGCTTACAAAGCGTTAAATTTGAATGACAATCACTAATGAACAGAAACAAGATTGTAAAACCTCTTACCACGACTATCAACAGCCATTTCACAGACCATCAATATAAACAAATACAACATAGACATTAGGCAATGCAAACCGCTGGGGCTTGCCTGCTCAGGGAGACAAACATTACACATATTTGCAGAATGATGCAAGGCTCAAACTAACGGTCCAAGGCTGGGCACTCAGAGGAAATGACAAAAACAAGTCACCCCTAAGTTGGACTTACCTTAAGAACTGTTGATATCATACAGTTACTCTACTCAGGTCATCGGTAGAGGGATTCCCTGGAATGATGATGATGCTACGATTTTGAAATAAACTACAATTTGCAACATAGAATCCCACCGTGGTGCCCACCAAGCTGTCAGAACAACAACAACAACAAGAATAGCGCAACCGCGTGGCCCACTGTCCACACAACGGCCAGCTGTGTGGCGTGCCTCTTTGCTGATGCGACGACGGACTGACGCTTGCTCTACCGGTTTGTAGCTTCTCGCTTTCAAATTAAGCTCGCTGTTTGCTCCGTGGACGGCAAACTCGCCGTACATAACGCACACGCTGTCAGTTATACTTGCCGATCGCGGCATGACGAACGAAATCTATACGCGCCACCTGCGGCGAAGTAACGAAACATTATCGGTATGCGAGTATAAGCGACAGATAACTGGCACTAGTACATAGGAGAGAAGGTAACGAAGAATACAGCCAGCACGGCTCAGATACCTGAAGGCTGCCTTTGTCCTGTAACTCATTGATGCAGTGCCACGCGTACTCCCCTTTGACTTGCATTGACGACGATAGCAACTTTCGCATCTGACAGAATGAGTTATCAAAACCGCTATGCCTGCTTCGATTCGCTCGAAGGCTTTCTGCATTTGTGACGACCATTCTAGTGCAAGTCATGTATTCTTATTAGGACTTGTTAATGCTTCTATGAGAAGAGCTTGTATGGAAGCCACTCGTGTCAGATGACAATGGTAAAAATGTATGACACCTATACATTAGTGTAATTGCTGTAAATTCTGGGATCGTTGCAATTGTCATATGGTTTTGATTTGATTTTTGCACGGAAGCCAAAACAGTCTTGCTCTAACCCACCACTGCCCGCACCGAAACTATGTTTGTGTGCGGTATCGCTCCCTGTATATCTAGTAAAGCCAACCAATGCCCTTGAACAGTGCAAGGAGTCCCTTTACCAGTTCTTTACTAGAAAAATTTTTTTCGGGTCTCGTTGTGCCAAATATTGTGTGCCTTTTATTCTCCAATGCAATGCATTCGAAGATTAGATGTGATGCAGTTTCATCACCGTCCTCACAGATCCTACATTTAGGGTCCTCTTCTGTTATTCCCATTGTAAGCAGGTGTTTTTTCAAATTCCCATAGCCTGTCAGCAATCCAACCATGAGTCTAATCTCTCTCCTGTTCAGGCCCAGGACTTCAGAGCTTCTTTTAAAACATGGCTTTGGCATCATTACCTTGCCATGTTTTGTTGATGGACTTTGGTCCAATATTCTACGTGCTGTCTTCTGAGCCAGTTACGTAGCTCCAATTTGATCATTGCCTTGGTGATTGTCAGCACAGGTTCCGGTCCAATAAATGGAGTCTCTGCCCCCATCCTGGCTAATCTGTCGGCATGTTCGTTGCCACTGATCCCCGAGTGGCCAGGGACCCACAATAGGTTTACTCTATTGTTTTCCCCTAGCTCCACCAGAACCCTGTGACATTTTGCAACAATTTTAGACCTTATTGCAGGAGCTGCCAGTGATCTCAGGGCTGCCTGGCTGTCTGAATAGATATAGATGCTATGATCTTTGTAACACCTACGCAAATTCTCCTCCACACACGCCCTGATGGCAGTGATTTCGGCCTGGAATACTGAGGCCAGTTTTCCTACAGAGATGACGCCCTCCAGTCTTGGCTGCACCCCATATACCCCGGCCCCAACACCTTGGTCGGATTTTGACCCGTCAGTGAACCAGACAATGTCCCCTGTACAGTGTCGAACTAATTTCTCCCTTTGCTCCCTACTTCCAATTGTTATATTGAAAGGCTTGTTCAAGCAGTATGGGGTTATAATATAGTGGGCTGGCAGTTCCCCAACCTTTCCTACATTTACCTCACTCACTATTTTAGTGTGTGATTCTGGATATCCCAAAGAGTTCCAGTTGTTGCCGGATTTGAGTCTGTATGCACCAGCCGCTGCCTCCATCTTGACCCAAAGGTGTAATGGGGGCATATCTAGCATGGTTTCCATCCCAGCAGTTGGTGTGCTGCTAATTCCGCCTGTTATGGCTAAGCAGGCTAATCTCTGCACCTTACCAAGCTCCTTAGCAGCAACCTGCTGTTCTACCTTCTTCCACCACACGACCGCCCCATAGGTGATCCTGGGTCTAATCACTGTGGTGTATATCCAGTGCATACCCTTGGGGCTCAGGCCCCAATTTTTGCCACAAGATCTCCTGGTACTCACAAGAGTACCTTTTGCCTTGGAGCAAATATTCCTGATGTGAGGGGTCCATGTCAGTTTCTCATCTAGGGTAACCCCTAGATATTTCACTGTCCACTTCACAGGTAGCGCTTCATTGAAAAGCTTTAGATTCCAACTTGAATGTTGTATATGCTTCTTTGTGAATGGTACAACAACAGTCTTCTTAGGACTAACCCCCAGATCCTGTTTTCTGCACCATTCTTTCACAATGTCCAAAGCACCTTGTGCCATATTCTTTACTGTGTCAGCAAATTTGCCAAGTATTACTATGACAAGATCATCTGCGTATCCTTGGCAAAACTACTGCCTAGGAGTTTAATTCTCCAATGAGATGATTCACCACTAGATTCCACAATAAAGGGGAAAGAACTCCTCCTTGCGGGCAACCTCTAGTGGTGTTCATTACCATTTTTTCATTCATCATGGTAGCCTCTACCTTTCTTCCACTGAGCATGGCCCTAGTCCACCTACATATAGTGGTCCCTAGATCATGCACCTCTGCTGCCCTAACCATGGAATCGAAGGTCGTGTTGCTAAAAGCCCCCTCAATGTCCAGGAAGATAAGAGGGCTATTTCTTGAAAGTGTAGTGCTTTCTCCACCTTCCCAACAAGTTCGTGGAGAGCTGTCTCACATGATTTACCTGGATGATATGCATGTTCGTTTGAATGTAGAGGAGCCCTACTTAACCTCCTTTCTCCAACATGCACATTAACCAGCTTTTCCAATGTCTTAGGAATGAAGCAGAACAGGCTGATTGGTCTCATATCCTTGGCCTTGGTATGATTAATTCTCCCTGGTTTAGGAATGAAGACAACCTTCACTGCCCACCAGGCATTGGGAATGATTCCTGCTGCTAGGCTAACCCTGAATAATCTGCATAGGAATCTAATAAGATTTTCTCCCACTTGTTGCAGCAGAGCTGGGAAGATTCCATCGGGGCCAGGTGACTTGAACGGTTGAAATGTTCCCTCCTCCCATCGGATCTTACTAAGATCGACACACTCCTTGGCCAAATCCCAGTCCCCTTTGCGAATACCTGAGAACCTTTGTCTCTCAGGAATCGCATTCTGATCTGAGTTATCCCCCAGAGTATATTGAATTAAGTGAGTCGTGAGGAGCAGTTCCAGCGTTTCATGTGCTGTCTTTGTATACTCCCCATCCTCCTTCCTCAATGTTCCTCCTGGATTAGTTGGTACCCTAGTGAGGATTTTATGAAGTCTCGCTTGAGCAGTCGTGCCCTTCACTTCCTCACAGAATACCTTCCAGGATGCCTCGTTTGCCCGTCTGATGGCAAGGTTGTAATTGACATTGTCCTTTGCGCCTCACAAGGTTAAACAGTCTTCGTACCTGTTTCCTTTGCATTTCCAGGTTATTATTCCACCAAGGCACACTCCTATTTGTGCACTTCTTTGTGATTGAGCAGTTGTCCTGGTATGAGGTCACTATAGCAGAGGTTACAGCCTCTGCTACTTCCTCAATCTCTGCTGCATTTCTTATCGAAGTTTTAATTTCCGATAAGCTGAAGTCAAAGTCTTTCCTATATGTGTCCCAGTCTGTTTTCCTGGGGTTTCTATAGGCCATGGTCTGTGTGGTTCCCATTTCAACCTTGAATTTAATATACATGTGATCTCATGAGGATGGCTCCAGGACCTCATGCCACTGTTTGACGTAACTGCCCATCATCATGGAACCAAAAGTTATGTCAATTACTTCTTCCCTTCTACTATTCCTGAATGTGGGTTCATCACCCCTATTCAGGATCTCCAAGTTGTTAGATAGGAGAAATTCAAGAAGGTGCTCACCTCTACCGTTGGTGTCCTTGCTGCCCCACGATAGGTTGTGGGCATTGGTATCACATCCCACCACCAGTTCGTCACCTTGCCAATGGCAGGCTTCCGTCAGTCTCCTCACTTCCAAAGAAGGAGGAGAGCTGTCTTCGTAAGGAAGGTATGCTGAGGCCAAAACAATTTCCCTCGTGGTACCTTCCTCAGGTTGCTGCATCCTGATGGTCACCAGGTCCCTGGAACAAAACTCCATCATTGGTGTGAAATATATTCCATTTCTGACATAAATGCATGTTCTGGAGTTTTTTAGATTTCTGGCATAAATCAGCTTACCTCCAGTACCACCGAGGCCCGATACACCCCCGTTATATAAATAGGGTTCTTGTATCAGGGCCACATCCACCTCCTGTCACCCCGACGATGGCTCAGGGCAGCAGTGGCCCCTTTACTGTGCTGCAGGTTTATCTGCAGCACTTCCAGTCCCCATCTTGCTGCCATTATTGCCTTTAAGGTCTTTGATTACCCTGACGGTGATCTGAGAGAACCCTAAAAACAGTTTCAGGCCTTGCTCTCACAATGCCTTCAGGGACTTCTCTCCGACCTCCAGCACCAGGGTTCGTCCTTCCGGAACGACCTTTTGGTTAATTACCCTCCAATCCTCTGTCGAGACTTTTGGGTTCTGGACCCTTACTTTCTCGAACAGAGTCTTTGGAGTGACATCTTGAAGGATCTTTGGTGCCCATATTGATACCTTTTCAGTCTTCAGGAGTTCAGCTGCTGTCTTGACCAGCAGCTTCGCATCCTCCCACGGGGATATCATGGGCACCTTGTACTTAAGCCATTCTGCTGATTGCTCCCCCTCGCAGATAAAAATGAGGGCACCGTGATCTAGATAGATCCTCCAGAATTTGGGTCCTGAACCAGCGTCTCCCCAATCTCTTCAAAGAGGGCCATCTGCACGAGCTCCTCCTGCTGCGATGTGATGCTTATGAGTGGGTATCCTTCATGGACAACCGCCACTCTAAAGACCGAGACTGCAGTACTATAGGTCTGTTTCCCTATTTCCTGCCTCAGCCCTTTAGGATCATGTTTGTCCAGAGAGGAGGGAGTCCTAGATTCCTCCCTAACCCTCTTGCCACCTGTCTTTGACGTCGAGGGGGTCTGTGTATCCCCTTCGACATGAGGCAGTTTCTTTTTGGAGGCCTTGGGCACAAGCCCTTTTGATTCCCTCCACTTATGTTTAGGAAGCCATTCTTTTCCTTCCTTTTGCTTCTGTTCCTTGAGAAGTTTCCTCCTCTGAGCCCCAGACAAGGCCTTAATCCAAATCTGGTTCAACTTCTCTGTTACCGTTCCCACTTCTTCCTCAGGTCTAGACCCTGACTGAGAAGTAGGAGTGCACTCCATCGGTCCTGATCCCAATGTCTGAGTATCTGAGGTCTCAGATTGCCCCTCGGATTCTTTTAAAATAATTTTTTTCTCCGTGTTCATCTTAGTCCCACGAGATTTGGGGATTTATATGGTCCACACCACGATAATCCCGCGCGGTGCAAGGCTGCTTACTCAGGGAGGCCGCCCGGTATCCCTGAGGCTCCATTTGAGACACATCCACCCATGTGCCATGCACCCCTCGGCACTGATCGTATCACACCTTGGGTTGGGAAAGGAATTGGGAAAGGACTGTGAGAGGATAAGGAAGACGGGATGTTGTGGGACACTCTTAGTCAGATCCATCAGCTGAGGCCTTTCTGGCAGTAGGTTCTCTGTCTTCGGTATAGCCTTCTGCTTCACGCGGATACGCAAGCCTCTCCACCCGCACAGACAGTGCTTTGTCAAGGTGGTGTCCCCCGGAGAGGCATATGGTTTTGACTTTTTCTTATATATTCCGTCAGCCAAGAGGGTATACTTTTTATCACTATCAAGCCACAAGACTGTAATCTTTGAAAAACTGTTTTCAGGTACTTGTCATGTAAGTCATCTGTCGCTGAAAACACCATTATATAAGCATCAGTGAATTCTAATCCTTTTAGAACTTCGTTAACCCTTTCATTCCCACATTATGAAATTACATTTGAAAAATTTCAGTGTTTTCTGTATTATTACAGTACACCAAACATCAAAATATGTCTTTAAAATTTTTGATCGAACTACTGTTTTCTTATGTCATGTACCTCATGCACAACACAGACGTTTGTATCAAGGTATTTTTTTACTGGTAGATTATTTTGTTGATAGTTAACACTGTCAGATCAATAATGCTAGTGTAAGCTTCACCGCAGCACCAAAGACAAGACAATTCACTGCTGGAATAAAATAACATGAACCACACGCACTCTCACACTGACGGCCACGTACAGACGGCAACGTAACACAACCTCCAAGACGGAAGAAGTGGCTACACTCCTTCCCAGCGGCAAATTGTCGTACTAGAAGCATGTTGTTAATCAAAATCAACGTGACTTTAAGGATTGATACACAAAATACGGTATAAATCAGTTTTTAATAGGTCGTTGTTGAGGAAAAAAGGGTTAACAAAAATGATGTTACAATTGGTATCCGTCCGCCACCATAGGCATCTAATATACTTTTTGACGATTTGTATATTTGTATCAAAGACTCTCGCCATGGCCATTACGTTGTTAAATATGTAATACTTGGTACAGGATATTGATCACGTATAACGTGGGGATTAAGTGGTCTGTAACTCCACACAACCTTCGCCATTTGTAAAGAAGAGGACCATGTTCTATCCGATCTGCATATGATTCCTTTTTACATCTTCTGTTCGAATTATGCCTTTGAAACTGCAAATTTATCTGCTACCAACCTTTTAGGTGTGAAAAAAGTGGAGGGGGCGACATTGGTATTGTATTAATGTGGTGAACCGTTTTGTGGGCCACCGTATTTCGTATCTGTGACAACGGACTTGCATGATGTTCTAGCATGATTCCAGTAACTGCATCATATGCACTTTCCATGACTAATCTTAAATATCAGGTTACAATTTTGTTTCCTTTCTTTAACTGGACCGACCGCTGATCAATGCCAGTACCAGGTGCATACAGAAAAATCCGCTCCTGAAATGCAATCAGACACCTGACAGATGTCCCAGTAAAAAGAACATTGATACCTTAAATCCACTTCTTTGAAACGAGTACCATAGTTTTTATCTACAGAAAGTAATATTAAAGAATTGCCTACAGTGGTCATATTTTTACCTAAAGACTACGTGGTCACATTGGACCACGTGTCCACTAGATAATAACGAGAAGTCGAAATTTTTTGCCACTATCGCAATTGTTCCTAATTTTCTGTCACATCATTATAAACGTCATTAATCACAATACTGAAAATAAAATTCAGCCTTGTCTGGCAAACGTTATGGGTGTACACTTTCATGCGAACTCTGGATAAATTTGCATTTTGTAAAATAAAATGAATTCGCTTTTAATCACAAATTGTGTTTTATTTAATGGACGAAATGAAATCTTCATTTATCATAATTGAGGTGATTGTGGATCCTGTCAAGCGCATCTCTAATACGTTCTGACCAATTATTGCTATGTTTTCTAATTTCACTTCTTAAATTTTGGATGTGACTTGGCAATGTGTTATGCAGATGCATGAAATTTGGTACTGGACACTTGCTGTCCATTATATTGGGCGGCATAGCCACATATTCTTGTGTATTTGTTGATTGTTATATATTTCTCCTGATTTAGAGGTCACCACATTGTAGTTGTTTCATAACATCAGAATTTTTTTTTTAAATTGCTACTTTTGTTAAATTTTTTAATTAAGGAAGCAATATAGTTATGATTAAACAACATAACTTATATTCAAAACAATAAAAGGAAACAAAGAGAGAAACACTTTGTGCATCAATAATGTCTTTGCTGTTAGAGTATCACACGTTGCGTCATGTCATGTTCTACATTTTCTTGTACCCACAAAAACGTTAGGGTCTTTTGTAAGACATTATGTACAGTGTTTTAATAATTTTCAAAGTCAAATAATAAAAAGCTTTTCTAAGCAGTATTCAAGCATCTCAGAAACTATAAAAGAAACGTTGACACTCAGCTGTTCCTTATTTTGACTTAAATACTAAAATCAACAAATATCTTGAATTACACCCATTCTAAAATAGTTTCTATTCTTTTTTAGCGTTCAAGCTATCTCCATACTCCATGTCATTAAAATAGTATAAGCGGTTTGGTGCTGAAAGTGAAAGAGACAGCTTCTTTTGTGTTCACAATATTAGTGTGCATTAAAATTGATAATATTGATAATAGCACTTTATTTAGTTGACTTTCCTTTGATCAGTATGTTAATGAATGAAGGTAGCAGATTAAACTTAGAGTGTAAATTGTTGTCAAGAATTACACAGTATGTGGCTAGAAATATAACATCTTTTCCAGTTAAGGTTTCAGAATGGAGATGAACTTCTAAATAATACGAGCTTAAGTTAATGGCCTTTACACAGTATTAACCACTCGGGCTTATGTTCAGAGGTCCTGGTTACACGTTTTTTAAGTCGCCAGCCACGCCGTTATAGATTTGTAAGTGAAATGGCGATACCACAGGAGCTTCAAATTTATACTAGAAATTTTATTTACCTCAGAAGCACACTGAATTGTTTTTCTGGAAATTATTCTTAACAATAACACATTCACTTTAATTTATTTTGAACTGAAGGAATTGTAATTGCTCTGTTATTAGGACAATGAACAACAATGTCTCTGACAAAGTACTGTTATCTGTTACTGAAAATCTCATAAATTTCATCAAGCTGAAATAAAATAAGGCACTGATTTTGTTAATTTATCTTGTTATAATATTAACACAGTGGCAGCAACAGTAAGTGGACTGTACCACAAAGACAACTATTAAACTACATAAAAAACCTCTATACGAATAATAATCAAACTAGTTAATTAAATAGGATGCAATCAGTATTTTCAACTACCAAAAATAGTACTATGCTCTCTTGTTTTGAGAATTGTCATGATTCATTACCTCAATGGTGTTACCATTACCCAAAATGTAATGTAACAATTCAACATGTGTAACTTTATTTTGGTAGAACAATCAGAAATGCAATTTAAATTACAGTTACCATTAAAAACTTTCTTCTAATAGCCACTAATTAAGTTTGTTGGTAAAATGACCTACCACTTGAGGTTGAAATATGTGAGACAAAATTCACTCACTTTACACATACACAAGAAAAAATTATGAAATACACTGTCTCAAAGTAAATCGCCAATTACTGTTAAATCAATCAATTACTCTTATTATTAATGTTATTATTAATAACTACCATCAATCAAACAGCAATTATTGTTGGTGTTAACTACTATAGTTGTGTAATACCACTGACTGCATAAACCAATTCCATCCATCCTGACAGATAATAGTAACTACCAAGTGAAACAAATTAGGTTAATTTAAATACTTCATTGAAGACTCAAACAATAGCTAGCAACACTGTTATAACAACTTCCACAAATCAATAATAGCACTTTACAACACAAAAGTATATTTTAAGGGTTTATGATACAAGATACTTGATAAACTTCTGCACAACTTGAAATACATTCTTTACTTTCTTAGATAGTAGCAACAACGGTTCTCTGTTCTACCAAGGTGAGTGACTGAGCTCTCTACAAAAATACCAAATGATTTATTTACCATGTGGACCAGACAAGCTTTTAAGTGAACAGTGTATCACAGTTTGATCTCTTTTCAGTTGAATAAAGACGTCCTTGGGAAAACAATATTAATGAGCTGCTATCCCACTTACAGATATAACTATTCGATTTATTTTTCTGATCCAAAGTTGTCACTGCTGAACTAACAGGAATGTTTCATGTTTAATTACCCTTTTCCTGCTGAACAACAGTTTGGATGTGTGGTTCTTGTTAATAGCATGGATCAATCAAAAATGTTTAGACTTCAGCTGTGAACTCATATTTAGACTATTGTTGCCAATGATATAAAATAGGTAATTGGCAGTCTTTTGTATTTTGAACTTTACTCAATATATTTAACAATATCTAGTAATTATTTGAAAATTATAGTTGATATTATCTGAAGAGATCTACCAATTTTACAAAATTGAAATAACATAATGCTATGTATATCTAGAAATCAAAATGTGTGTTACTATAAATAAGTATGAATGACATTACATATTGGGCTTTAAAATGTTTACCTATATAAATTTCATAGATAATGAATAAGAGTTATAAAATTACAATAGTGATGTATAAATATTCATAATAATAAAATACAATTCTCTTTCATACATAGAAGATTTCAGACATGAAAATAACGAAATTTTAAAAAGTATTTTCTTGAATAATAATAATAATAATAATAATAATAACAATAGAAAACATTATCGTGTTATGACCTTTTCCAGTGCAATACAATGCATATGTATTGTCTTATTTTGCACAATAATTGTCTCGCAACTTGTTGGCTGTTTTATAGTACTGGGCTTGTACCCAGAAGTGAATTATCTTTTTAAACTCAAATTGAAATGATTGTCAGGCTGTATGTTGTCCATTAAGGAAATACATGTTTCTTTGTCTCAGGCAAATTGGCTGTCTCAGAAATTAAAAGAATTCTCTTTCCTGAAGCCAGTTACTCTTGAAAAATGCTCAACAATCACTTTTAGACAACGTTTGCAGTGGTAGAGATTTGAAATGAATAGTAGCATTAACATTGTCACAAGCATTAGAATATTTTTAGTTTCTGCTCACTAACACTGAACACTATTATCTTTGACATCATAATGATGCCAAGCTATTGTCAGTCCCTTTAATGACTCACAAACCATAAGTATG
This sequence comes from Locusta migratoria, assembly GCA_026315105.1. NCBI lineage: Eukaryota > Metazoa > Arthropoda > Insecta > Orthoptera > Acrididae > Locusta > Locusta migratoria. The sequence continues at coordinate 465,871,936 of CM048746.1, read as the reverse complement.
TTGTCCAGTGCTTCGTGGAGCATGGTATTGTTTCTTCCACTGTCTCCTCTGACAAAACCCAGTCTTCTGGATTATTTATGGTGTAGTAGGAATTGTCCGTTTTTCGACTCATCGGTGTATGCCAGTCATCTCCCATGCATATGCACCAGTACATGCAATAAATTCCAAGTACAATCAGTCACATAAGTTATTGTTGATACTGTTATCATTTTCCAGCACATTTCATACTAGTACATCAAACCAACAGAAATAGTTTTCACAAAATGTTGAGTGTCGCATGAAATGTTTGCAGTAGATAGATATTTGACTTCTTTACATCACATTGTTCTACATAAACATATTAATTATAATACCAGTTTTATAGGAACAGTTTACTTCTAAAGATCATCTTCCATCACATAAAAATATTTTATATTTTTATATGGAGCATTCTTACAAATTTCACTTGTCAGTGTGGCTGTTACTCTCTCTCCATTACTTCTTCTGTTCTCTGTATCCAGATTATCTTTTTAACCTTTTATACTACTTAGTGGTGTGGCTTGGTAGCACAGTGGTAGAGTGCCAGACTATGAATACAAAGGTTCTAGGATATTTATATGTCACTTTTCACTTGTTTCACCTCTGGCAATGTTGCTGATGTGAAAAATGTCAACTAGCACTGTGTTTCCATACCCACATTCAACTGTAGATCCCCCTATAACTGACTGTGTAATTCAGTTGAAAGGTGAGATGAAGGCCACAGTATACCACCTCCAAACAGGGCCATGCCTAGTAAATGGCTGTGGTGCTGAAACCAATCCTCGGATGGTTGACTGTTTTATCTTACTCACTAGTGATTACTTACATTGCATTTGAATAATTTACTGATAGTAAATTCTTTAGTTGTAGTATAATTTAAAAAAAAAGGAAAAGAAAAAAAATCATAAGTCTGTCATATTGTTCCAGTGTTTTGAACCACTAAACAGCCTGCTGAAACGTAATTGTTCCCTGGGTTTTTCGGTGTAACTGTTTCATTCTCTTGCTTTCCTTCTGGCTCTGTAGACGTTTACTACTCTAGCCTGCATCAAAGTGAGCTTCACAGTTCAGACATAAGCACAATCAGCTTTCAGGAATTTGCTTAAGCTAACTGGAATACAGGTGTATCTTAGTAGTAAATCAGGAATGGATTAAAATGTGGGGCATGATGTTACAGGTTATTACCAATTGCAGGCTATATGACCTCATATTTATTGAATTATTTGTTGTACAAATGTATAATTTTGCAGGTATATTTCTGTAAATTCTGTTGCAAAAACAGTAAATTGTAAAGATGCAATATAATGAAGTCTGGTACGTGATGGAGCGGTTTCCCACGAACTTTACTGTTTATGTCCTTATACCTCATGATATACATGTCATACTGTAACGAAATTTCGAAGGTTTATTCAGCTGTATTTATGTCGGGTGTCTGTAAAACTTCCTGCAAGTACATTTTGTAGTGTCGAAATTATAAATTGTAACATCATACGAAATGCTGTAGCTTATCTCCATAAATAGCATAAAAGTAGTAGAGCCATGGCGGAGTGGCCAAGCACATTGAGGCTCTATGGTCTGAATAGTGAGGCTATTCCCTGTTGGGGGTACGGATCCGCCCTCGGGCATGGATGCTTGTGTTGTCTTTAGTTAAGTTTGTTTCTTAAGTAGTTTGTAAGTTTAGGGACTGATGATGCCCCAGTTAAGTCACATAAACTTAACAAACATTCGAACATTTTGAACAAAATAGTAGGCGAGAAAATTGTTTCCTTTCCTCTTTATGTTGTTTGTCAGCGAGAAAAATATGATAGTGGCTTGTAATTATGTTTACGGTTTGTTGAAATTCGCTAAGTTGTACGTCACTTTCACATGGTAGCCCACCTGCATAACACACCTCTAACTCTGTGTTTTGCCTTGTTGCATAACGCTACTGTATCTGCATCACATCACAGAATATGATTTCATGAACAAAGCAATATCGCAACCAAATAACATTACACACCACTATGACACAATAATTTATATGTACAGAATGGAAGTCACAGCAGCCTCCTTACACGCAAACACACAGACACACACACACATACCCATACCAATTGAATAATAGGATACACAGACACACAATGCTAGCAGATGGTCCATTTACTGAAAATCGAACCATCACACATGATAAACAGAAAAAAGTAAGGATTTTTGGAATGCTAGTGGACACAAACGTTGACAATGAGAAAAAAATGGCGGGTTACAATATGTTTATGTTCTAGGTTCTAGCAGAACAAAGATAAAAAAACTAAAAAAAAACATGGGAAGATAGAGTCCAAGACCTTTATTTAAAGAAATAAGAACTGAAAAAGGTCGATAGAGGGCATGAAAATAATTTGGTTCATCCAAAACGTCATCATTTTAGTGCTATATTTCTAGGTTATTTGCATCTCTATTTTCTGTAGTCCATTGCTTCCTATCATCATATCATACAAGATCTGAAAATTTTACTCCCTCCCCTTCTCTTCCCTTCTATATAGCCTTTTAAGGCTTTTGTCCAATCTCCTCCTTTTTAAATATTTTCCTAGACCAGTTTCTTTTACTACGTTTTATTCCATCATAGTAACTGTCTTCATTCTGGCACGCTTTTCTACTTTTTAATATTTCACTTTGTCTACCAAATTTATTCCTTCCATCGCCATGACAAAATGTCAAAAGCCACCAGCCTTGATTTGTCTTCCTTCCTCACTGTGCATGTTTCAGCAACATAAGAGACAATATTTATAGGTAACATTTTTGTGCATCTTGGTGCAGAAAATCCTCCATTTTTCTATAAAATTTCTCTTTCATCATTGGATAGTCTCATTTTAATTTATGTGCTACTCTTTCAGTGACTTTCCTTTCTGTTTCCGATATATGTAAGACTTTTCAATCATGCCAACACTTCTGCATTCTAGCAACTCCCATATGAGTTCCCGAAGCATTTCTGTGACAACAACATTTCGGTCGATTTCCTTTAATACTTCCCTAAAGAAATTAAAAGACTGCTGCAAGTTACATACGTTCGTGTGTATCCTCGGTACCTAGTTCAACTAGGATGTTTCTTATTTTACTTATTAGACAGTGACAGATATAATAGTACTTGTAAGGGTTGCTAAGTGCTGTTGCAGACTTATTGCAGTTGTGGTCCTTACATACTGACATTTCTATGTTCTGTAGATACCTACCAGAATCTCCAAGATGGCTGCTAGGGAAAGGACGGCCAGAAGAAGCTCTTAAGGTTCTGGAAAATGTAGCAGCAACAAATGGAAAGCCACTGCCTTGTGATATGTGGATGAAACTAAATTACATGTATGAGCAGAGGACTCCCCAAATGGACATCAGGAGCATTTTAACCAACAGAAATCTTTTTAAAAACACAATTTTATTGCTTATCAGCAGGTAGGCGAAAGTGAATTGTTTCTCATAATTTATTTCAATTAACTGTGGAAATAAGCTGATTGAAGTTTATATACAACTGTAGGATAGTGATTGATGGTACTATAATCTAAAATAATATATTATTCACAACTCTGGTGATAGCTGATATTATTATGCAACCTAATAATGTTGATACGCAATGGTCCTAAACAAATATGCAAACTAATATAATTCATTTCTATAAATGAGAATACTCCACATACTCATAAACTGAGAAGTGCACTTGAGAATGTCATCAAATGCGAGTTATTGCAATGACCTGTGAATTCCTTTTGTTTACTTCCACCCTCATCCTTCAGAGTCGTTTATTCTGCCAACAGGTCAGGTGAGCTGATCTACAATATTTTTGCACAGTAGTAGGATAGGAAATTGCAAATGTGTTTCTTTCTGAAAGTCTGGCATGAAGAAGCAGTTTTCCTAGCTGTAACTCACTGGATATCATAAGAATGCAGAGGCCCTGTCAATGGGTGCTGCCCTGGTGTAAATTTTTGACCTTAAAATTTCAGGGACACAATGATCCTGGAAGAATACTGCATTATCTCTTTCATTGTTATTCATCTTGAATAGCCCTAGAGATCGTGATTTATGTTTGTATCTGAAATGTACTATTGGAAAAATGGCAGTAATGATCTATGTCAAGGGAAAGGACACAATCATTTATTTATTGACCAATTCACATCTATCTTCAGGTGTCCTCACTGACTGTTTGAATTTATCTTTGTGGTTTTGGTTTTAGATGATAAATAGTGTGGCTTTTGAATGTCATGTTCTAAGATGGTAGGGTTAGTTCCGATATAAACTACATGGACAGTCGTTAAGGCTAGTGTCTGTTACTTCCCTACCACTAACCAGAAGTGGGAATGGTCTTTATGGGTGCCAAGTAGTACACTTGGCTACTGGCGATGAAAGAGAAGTTGTCGAAATATGTTAGTGCTCCATATTTTCAAACTAAAACGAAGGTATATATGGGATAATTAACTAGATACAGACACTAATATTTTCTTCTTTATGAGAAAAATTTTATGTTAGAAGAGAGTAAATTGTTATTTCAGCTTTTAGTAGAATAGACGTACCTTCCCTTTTATTTATTTTTGTACAACACATATTTACAATGATCACATTACTGCAAAAGATTAGTACTACAATCTGATTTATTATTCACATTTGTTAATATTATATACAGTGACATACATCAATCACTTCTGTGAATAAGTTAATGAATGGAATAGGAGTTGGACACCAAAAAATCTTTTAGGCTCTTTTCAAACTGAGCTTTTTGTTAGTTCATTTTTTTTTTGGCTCCTGGAATGTTATTGAAAACGTGAATTGCTGAATTGTGGACACCTTTCTGAGTCACAGTAAGTGACTTTAAATCTTTGTGAAAGCTATTCTTGTTTCTAGTATTGATACCATAAACTGAGCTATTGATTTGAAAAAAAAAAAAGTATAACTTTTATGACAAATTTCATTACAGAAAAATGTATTGGGAAGCTACAGTTAGTATCCTCAACTCTTTAAATAACCCTTTGTGAGATGTTCTTGACACCATAAATGTTTCATATCAAACGTTTATGAGCTCTGAAAACTTTAGCTTGGCCTTATGAGTTGCCCCAGAAGACAATCCCATATGACATTATGGAGTTAAAGTAAGCATAATACGCTAGCTTTTTTATTTTTATATGTCCTCTGTCTGACAACATTCACATAGCAAACAGGGCCTTGTTTAGGTGCTTCAGCAATTCTGTGGTATGCTCCTCCCAGTTCAGTTTATTATCAAGCTCAAGAATTTGGCATTGTCAACTTCATCTATCTCCTTGAGGCTTATATTGGCAGGAAACTTTTACAAGTCCCAAACCGCATACAGTGTGTTTTTTCAAAGTTTAGTTACATAATTGTCTAAAAAGCCATTTAATGTCCATGAAAATTTCATTAGGCCACCTTTTTACGGTTATATTTGATTTATTATTTATTGCAATGTTCGTGTCATTTCAAATAAAACAGACTTCGCATCAGTGATGTTAAAAAAAGCAGTGGCCCAAATATGGAACCTTGGGGACCCCACATGTTGTTAGTTCCCAATTGGATGAGGCCTGATTGTTTAGTATACATCTCATTCCTGTTAGAGATATATGATTTGAACAAATTCTGAAGAATTTCCTGTTACACTGTAGTATTCTAATTTGCTCAAAAGGATATTGTGATTTAACCAACCAGATGCCTTCTTTGACAGATGAAAAATATACCATTGGTCTGTAATGTAGTGTCTAATGAATTGAGTACATTCTCACTGTATGTGAAGACAGCCGTTTCAGCATCAGAACACTTTAGAAATCTGAACTGTCACATGGATAATATTTTATTTGTGATCAAATATTTAAGAAGATGACCGTACACTACCTATTATAAAATTTTTGAGAATGCAGGCAAAACTGAAATTGGATGGAAGTATCATGGGATTTATTCATCTCCTTACTTGTATAATGGTTTAACTTCAGCATACTTCAACTATCGAGAAAATTTTCCAGTGATAAGGACTGGTTAGACAAGTAACTTCAAATATTAGTAAACTCTGAGGCACTTGTATAATGGTTTAACCTCAGCATACTTCAACTATCGAGAAAATTTTCTAGTGATAAAGGACTGGTTAGACAAGTAACTTCAAATATCAGTAAACTCTGAGACACACTGTTTAATAAAATTAGTTGACATATTATCACCTTCACTGGATATTTTTATTCTAAGAATTTTATGGCAGACATTACTTGCAGTGGTGTTGTTAGTGTCATAATATTGTAGTGACAAGAGTGAAATATTCCATTGCTTCAGTTACTGATCTGGAAAACATCATCTTTTGAATAACAGTTATGAAACGCTTATTGATAATTGCAGCAGCACTGCACATGTCATCTACTCTTAATGCTATGTGCTCATCTTCATCTATAGGAAGGAAAGAAGCTTGGAGTTAAACGTCCCGTCGGCAGCGTGAACATTAGAGACAGAGCTTATGCTCGGAGTATTTGGGTAAGGATGTGGAAGGAAATCGGCCGTGCCCTTTCAAAGGAACCATCCTGGCATTTGCCTGGAGTGATTTAGGAAAATCACAGAAAACCTAAATCTGGATGGCCGGAGGTGGATTTGAACCACCATCCTTCTGAATGCGAGTCCAGTGTGTCTCTTCATTTATAGTTCTGTCTTTTCCTTCACTATATCCCATATTTGTCTTCTTAGTTCTCTGATGTGACTATCCCATTCTAATAATGCATTTGCTTTGATGTCCATATTGCAGTCTTCAATGTTTTGCAGTATGTTTTACAATGATCGAAAGCTTTTTCATCTTACCTGCTTCTTGTTGATATAGTTTCCTTTTTGTCTCACAGAAGAGCTTTATTCCTTGAGTAATCCTTGGGTTTTTGTAACTTTTAGTCTAATCTGGGTTAGTTTCAGGGTTTTCAAATAAGTTAAGGATATTAATTATGAAAGTGTTCTATTTCTCATTTGAATTTCTGTCTTTGAGCAGTTTTCTAGAATGATCAAGTTTTTCCTTACTGACAACCCTCTAAAACTCAGGTGTGATAAATTTTATGTACTGATCACGATTAACATGCACCAAAATGAATTGCATGTTATGGACTGAAAGGGTACTTATTATTGGTTTTATAATATAATTTTTATCATTTAACGTTTCTATAAAGATATTATCAATGGGAGTGCTACTGATTGCAATAATTTCTTACTGGCATAGTTTTCAAGAATGTCTACCGTAACATCACCAGCCAACCTGAATTCTTCATTTTCTGTTATAAAATAAGGCAACAGAGCTTCAAAGTGATTTATGAAAAAATAAGTTGGTACTCCGCACACACTTACTATTATAAATGATTTATTATGAAATTGTACTTCGGTTGCATATGCTTCCATATGCTGCTCCAGACAAAATTTATGATAGTCTATATTATTAAATTTATAACAATATCTAATGAATGTAGCAACTCCTCCATTCTCCGTTTCCGCTCTACAAAAGTGGGAAGCTAACCTAAATCTTGCAGTACTTAGCACATCTATATCAGTGGTCACATGATGTTATGAGAGGCAGATTATGTTAATTGTGTTGGATGACTCTAATTAATCAATGCAGATAATCAGTTAATTGATTTTATTTCTTAGTCCTCTAATATTCTGATGCACTAATTGTCACTGGCATTTTACATTGACAATTTTTGTTAACAGGTAAGAATTACGACTGTGTTTGCTGATTTGCTTAATTAAACTGAAGGTTCGTTTCAGTACTGACCATTCTTAGAACTTCTTTTTGTCTTACCTATCCCAGAAAAGGAACTGCTGTAACACCTGTACTTTACCACTCATGCCAATGTGTCCCCCTTAAGTTTCCTGCTATCAGCCTAGCCAGTTTAATCTTTCCTTTCCTGTTGAGGTGTAAGCCATGCCTATTATAATCCCACACGGAGTTAATTAACAGGAACCACGCCGATTTGTAACCCCTCACCTGATCCAAGCAGCTGTTTTAACTGCAAATTAACACATACTTATCACCGGTATGCATCGATGTTGATGCTCTACGTTTAATCCCAGATCTCTGTCAATAATATTCCCCTGACCACCCAACGGTGTCTTATTTGGTGAAATCATTACACAGTGAAACTAAATCCTCTGTCACCTGACACAGGCCAGCAATACGTTTGAAAAACCGGTATTCTGTTCCTAATTCATACTGCAGAGTTGGTCCACACCTTGCGGGGGTGAAGGTCACGGTGAGAGTTTAAAATAGGAAAGTTTAACTTTTTAAAACTCACAACCACCAACTGCAAACCATATTCCTAAACATGCAAAAACACTGGAACTGTGATTGCTGCTGTTTGACTCGTTTTCTAGGAGATGTTATCACAAGTTCGCAGCTTTCCTTCCCTGCATATGAATAACAAAAAATTCAGAATAAAGTCAACTTCATGAGAGAAAACGGTGTACTAACTACTATTTTTGAAAACACGTCAAAGTTCACTTTATGTTGTTTATTTCCGAATATTAGAACCCTGTGGCTGATACGTCCGTACGTGGACACATTTATATATATATATATATATATATATATATATATATATATATATATATATATATATATATATATAAACATTATAGCTCGTGAGCCCCCAGACAAAATGAATATTTGTCGCAAATTGTTTTCACACCATGTGGCAGTCTTAAACACCGTTTATGTTCATGCCTATGCGCCGACACGTGTTACATTAACACAGTCACTTTTAGCGCGATGCACACCTTGTTCCACCGGCTAATTATTCACAACCCACAGTAGCACTCGATACTACTCGGTGCAGTCTACGACGAGCAACCACACTTGGCAATTGCCACACATAAATCTAAAGTCTCCACCTGGAGATCCACATGCCGACTGATGCAGAGCGACGCCGCCCGGCCAGCTACCCCACTTGCTTCCGACTCGCCACTTCCTGCCCTTGCGCGCGCATGTGCCAAAAGCCCAACTGCCTGAGTTTTTTCCCTATGTCATCAACTTCCCCATGTGAGCTGTTCTAACCGACTTCCAACGTACAGCACTCAGCCAATACATTTCTAAAACTTTACTTAAAATCAAAATAATTACACAACGTATTAAACAAATTTCTTGTGTTTTTATATTGGTATACACATCCTTTGCACTATTTATTACAATCGTGCAATTTATTATATCACAGATAAGTGATTTAACTGAATATTTCAAGATTAATTGAAAATAAAATGAGAAAAAGTTAATATATTACTTTTATAAACAAACATTGCCATTCTAGTTGTCTGTCTTATATTCATTGGTAATTTATTACTTTTCATTGTCAATTAAACATATTACGTCAGATGTGACTATATCAGCTAATGTATTGTTTATTTGTCAACAAGCTATTTTGTAATGAGGGCCTTAAATGTTCCTAACTGCATCGTATTACTTCAAATGCAAGTAGTATTAGAATATTTTATTTCACGCTGTGCACTGCACTGCACCTGGCACTCACCATTGTCCCTCTCTCCCCTCACTGGAAACGAACCTGGAAAATCCTAAGCTGGAACAAGCCACCAACGTTGGCCTGCTCGCTGGCCTCCCGTCAGCTACAAGCACACAGCAAATCTCAACGTGGAGAATTTCTACTTTTGGCCTAACTATAAATGTTGTCACCCAACTGCGTACATACATTGCTACCATAATTAATAAGATTAAAATTGTGTAACATTTAGTGCATTGGCATGGTCAATGTTTGCAGTGAACTTCATACAGTTTAATTATCAAATGCTATTAATTACCAGTATTTCTATTGGGCAGTAATCTCACAATCTCTGACATGAGAACTACCTAACAATAAATCTTTTTTTTGTTGCTGATTTACATACATTCTTATTCAACTTTTTATCTAAAGTTTGTCTCCAGCCCTGTCAGAAGCTCATACGTTTCTAACTGAAGCAACAGGTAAAACTTTGCACCTTCACCACAAAGCTGTTTGACTGAATTGAGACCCTTTTCTTTCCACCTGTTGCCTCTTCCCACCCTTCTTCATCCTTCTCCCATCTTAACCTGTCCAGATTCCCCTTAGCCCAATAGTCATTTTCTGCTCCTGTTCCGCTATCTTCCTATCCCTACTGCACATCCTACAAAACCACTGATAAGAGTGGCTCACTTGTCCAATTCTCGCGCCAGTACAGTCACCCCAAAACAAAGAAAACATGTAAGCGAAAATTAGGCCTATTCTTGTAAACAAAAGTAACAAATCCAAGTCTCTGAAACAAATTAAAATGTACATTGGTGTTTGTAAATAATAAATGAAACATTGGGGGGATACGCCATACGTCATGTGCTAGCAGGAAAAACAAGAACAATTAATGAGATTCTATAAAAGTACTTTGCAAAACATTCAAGAAATGATTACGACTGTAATCCTACTTGATCTTTACACGTTATCTCGAAAAATACACAAAACAAAGTGATTCCTTGTATGGTTCGCTTGAAGAGGATACTTATACACATTATTAATTATTTATCACTGTTAAAATAAGTCTTATTGCGTTTAAATTTGCGGAAGCACAAAAGTTGCGAGTGTCGTCTTACACGGGGTACCAACCAATGTAAGATATTTGCGGATGATATTATGGTACTGGTAGACCATATTTTGCAATACAATGGACATGGTCCTTACGCAGAATTTGAGTTATTACATGCGTGAATATAGTTCTAGAATGAGTATAATGGCGCGTGTAATTTTATTGAAGCGAGTGTAACTGTTCTTGTACCTTTTAAGCACCCACAAATGGCGACTACACAACTTTTCATCATCCCCAGCTTACCACACTACTTTAAAAGTAATAATAATAATAATAATAATATATATATATATATATATATATACCCTCAGTCCAAGATCTCCAATCATTGCCCCTGGATCATGTAGTGTGAGGTGTCAATGAAAAGACTTCCACTTCCTCAAAACTTGCCCAACCTCGCTGTTCCCCTGACATCCCTCCCCATCTACTGCTATAAATGAAACCCCGTCCTTCCTTCTGTCAACCCCCAACTCACAGTAGTCCACGTTCGTCCATTTCCATGGATCCCCCCTCCCCCCCCCCACATCTATCCGTATAACTAAGCATCCCCCCCCCCCCCACAATGACGAGGATATCATCCAGTTGTCGCCACCGTCCTATAGAACATTCAAAATACAATGCTCCCACACCCTCCATCAGATAACTCTCGCCGACCACTTTTTGTTCCAACTATAGATCTTTGAAACCTTCTCTCACAACCAGTTCCACTTCACGTTGTCCCACCTTGTAACCCAAGTTTAAAGATACCTTCTTTCCATCCTTTTAGTCTCCCCCCTCCCCCTCTCTTTCCCCACCATCTGTTTTTAAGCATGGCTTGCCAATGCCACACACTCCTTTAACACAACATTCGCTCTGTACGCCTTATAAGCACCTCTTTATGCCTACCCTCTCCTTCCACTGTGTGGACCCTTCTTCCTTAATAAAATCTTCCTACAACTCCTCCATTCTGTCAACACCAATTCTTACATCCTCCACTGCAGAGATAGCCTTCACCCACTCGCCCAGGCTGGAGTCGATATTACCCACCTCTGCCACCGCTCTGTCAGGCTGAAATCCCTCTTGAATAACCCCAACAAACACTTTAATCTGTCACTATCACCTGTGAACCCAATTACAACCACCATCCACCCCTGTACCCCGCTTCCATATGAGTTCTTCATACAGATCAATCCTTCATGACTTCTTGGCCCCCCTACTGAGCTCCAGCAGTGGCATCAGTTTCTTGCCACCCTGTAGGGTGACCTCGTCCCCCTTCCACAACCTTCAACCTGATAGCAATATCTCACTTGATGCAGTACTAGCTTCCCCCAAACTCCTGGATGACACTGGATCACATCACCATGCAGGTCCGTGCCCCACATCCTGCTTACTACTATCACCGCCACCCTTCACTGCCCCTCATTCTGCTCCTTCCCCCAAAATTGGTCCTGATTACCCCATGCAGATTGGGATGCCTACCATCATACCATAGATAGCTAAGTCGAAATCACCCCCTGTCTCACCGTATCCCAGCCGATACTGAGCTTGCCGCTACTTTTCTTCACCAGAACTGACTGACACCATCCACTACCATGTTTCCACGAAGGCCGTTCATCCTCATTGATCCTCCATTCCTACATAGGTGGTCGTCTTTCAACGTGACATACGTCTCCTCTATTGAGCTGTCCTTCTCTTGACTAGGACATACTATAATCCAACCAGCAGCTCCAACGATACATCCTAAATCATATTACTGTTAAAAAAAAAACAACAAAAAAACGCCGGGATTGTCGATAGACAGATTACTTCTTACAAATAATGACAAGCTTTCCACCGCAGTACTGCTTTTCCTGATACGTTTAATATGCGATTGTAATTCAGTCTATGCCGAACTTGGTATGCAAGATGTATGAGACAGTCGAAATACTCTCCTATTTCAAGAAGAATATAGTAATTCTAACTCCAAAGAAAACAGTTACAGACAAATGTGAAAATTACGGAACTATCAGTTTAATAGGTCATGGTTGCAAAATACTGACTGAAATTATTTACAAACGAATGGAAAAACCGGTGGAATCTGACCTTGGGGAATATGAGTTTGGATGTAAGAGAAATGTAGGGACATGGGAAGCAATATTCCCTTTACAAATCATGTTAGAATATAGGGAAGAAAAGACACACCTACGTTTTTTAGATTTGTTGATCTATCGAAAGCTTTTGACAATGTTGAATGGAGTACTCTCTTTAAAATTCTGATGGTAGCAGTGTTAAAACATAAGGAACGAAGAGTTACAATAATCACACAGCAGTTATTAGAGTCGAAGGGCATGAGATGGACGCAGTGGTTGGGAAGGCTAAGACAGGGTTGTAGCCCTTTCCCAATGTTGTTAAATATGCACAATGAGTAAGCTGTGAAGGAGAGAAATTAAAGTTCAGGGAGCAGAAAGGAAAACCTTACGATTTTCTGATGATATAGTAATTCTCAATCTGCCGACTGAAGACCACAACAACAACATCTATTGATTGAATCAGATTTTTTTTCCTTCATTGAAATTTTTTCTTCTGCGCAGTTCGTGCTAGCGTAAGTTAGTTTAGGTACATTTTATATCTAGAGATCGATTACCTAAGCAGTTTAGTCCCTCAGCGATACAAATATTTTGAAAATTTCTGGCCATCTTGTTTTATTTCATTATTTAAACAATTGTATCTCTTGCCAACTTGATTATTCCGTCGTGTGTTATGCAGGATGTACCAGACGCCTTTCTGTGATATCTCCACTGCACATACTAAGCTCTTAGCAACTAGAACTATGTGGGATAACTAGTATTGGAGCGGGGAAACGAACACGTGAAGAAAATTTTAAAATGTTCCGAGAAAATAATGAGACTTCCCAGATTCGATGGCGGCACTGGTTGCAGCCTTGTGCGTGGTAGATTCAATTAGCATAAGATCAATGCATGCAATTAGTGGCCTCTTTCCATGACACATCCAATGTACAAACTGAGTACTTATCAACTGGAAACATATGGGGAAAGTAGTAATGGGGGCGAGAGGTTGGGGGCAGGGAAGTCAGCCAACAGTACATGAAGAACGTTTCCAAAGCAAATGTTTGTAAAGCTATGGGACTGAACTACAGTGATCTACTTAAACTACCTTATGCTAACGACAAACACAAACACACACACACACACACACACACACACACACACACACACACACTCATGCCCGAGGGAGGACTCGAATCTCCGATGAGGAGCAGACACGCTCTCCCCAAGAAGGAGCCTGAGAACGCACGGCCACTCCCGCCTGGCATGAAAATTTGGATTTAAAAAAAATGTGCCTCCCAGGTCATGGTGGTGGGTGTCGGAAAGGTGGGCGGGGATTTGAAAATATGTAGTACTTACCGGAACATTCACGTAATTTTCAATTTACTACCAAAGTGGGGGCGTGGGTGGCTGAAGGCGCGGTGGGCTGCCAAGGAATGTGTAATAATTACCAGAACGTTGAGATATTTATGAAGCTTCCACCAAAGCAGGGGCGGGGCAAACGGAAAGGGTTGGGGGCGTTGGAATCCATTAAAATTTTTAATTTCCCTTCAGCTGACATTTTTCCAGTGGAGCCATATGTGACCCTTCATGGATGATATCATTGTGACATTCCTAAGTTGGTGTTTGGCTGGCTTAACAGGGGGAGAAATCTGGCAACAATGTGGGCTGTTATGTGAACTATATTCATCCTGTATTCTCTGGGTGACAATACTGCTGATTGAAGGTAAGCAAGAATTACCTTATGCTGATACTCGTTCTCCTGTCAACAACTACCGCTCCATCTCACTTCTGACATCTTTATCAAAAATTTTATATTCTCGAATAGCTCCACATATTAGCAAAAATAAAGTTCTAACAATACGTCAGTCTGGTTTTCAAAAGAAAATGTTATATACACCTTCACTGTTGAAATATTAAATGCTTTCAATAGCCGGACATCACCAGCTAGGTTTTTCTGTGATCTCTCAAAGACTTCTGATTGTGTAAATCATGGGATCTTCTAGATAAGCTTATGTATTGTGGTATGAGTGGGACAGTGCACAAATGGTTTAAATCATACTTTACAGGAAAAGTGCAGAAAGTTGAAATAAGCAGTTTACATGATATAGAAGAAACAATTAAATCATCTAACTGGGGAGTTATCAAAATTGGGGTCCCACGAGGTTCGGTCTTGGGTCCTTTGCTGTTCTTAATGTATATTAATGACTTGCCATTCTATATTCACAAAGGTGCTAAGCTAGTTCTTTTTTCTGACGATACAACTATAGCAATCAAGCCAGACAAACAGGAATTAACCGATGAAATTGTAAATTATGTCTTTCAGAAAATTATTAAGTGGTTGTCTACAATTTGGATTCTCATTAAACTTTGATAAAACCCAGTATATACAGTTTCATTGAGTAAATGATATGACACCATTAATAAATTTAGACTTTGAACAGAAATCTGTAGCTAAGATAGAATTTTCAAAATTTATATGTGTTTGCACTGACGAGGGATTGAATTGGAAGAAACACATTGAAGATCTGCTGAAACGTTGCTATTATACTATCATGGTCATTGCAAAATTTGGTGATACACAGCTCAGTAAATTAATTTATTATGCCTGTTTTCAACCACTGCTCTCATATGGGATCATACTCTGGGGCAATTCAACATTGAGTAAAAAAGTATTCATTGCACAAAAGTGTGTAATCAGAATAATTGCTGGAGGCCCCCCCCCCCCAATATCATCCGGAGACATTTTTTAAGGATCTACAGATCTTCATTGTAGCTTCACAATATATATATATATATATATATATATATATATATATATATATATATATATATATATATATATATTTTCACTCATTTGTTATCAATAATCGAACTCAGATGGAAAGTAACAGCAGTGTGCATAGCTACAACATTAGGAGAAAGGGTGATATTCACTATTCAAGGTTAAATCTAACTTTCCTAAAAATATTGATTGTCATGTACAGACACCATTTACTAAAGTGACACATTCCACGTCATTACGGAATGTCTTATATATGATTTATGGAAGGAGTATTAATCTTATCTATTCTAACCTGTATATCATTAAAATATATCATAATGCCATGACATTGGCTCCACGAAAGTATGACAACCTGCGAGTTCTACCGGAAGTGAGATTAGCTGCCAATATTTATGAGATCTTAAACTTATGATTAATGCATTTCATTCCATTCCATGATGGTGGTGGTGGTGGCGGCTGGTGCAGCAACAGTGTTGAATAATTAAAAAATATTCAGTCTCTGTTGCAATATTTTATTATCCAATAACGCTTTTCGCGCTGTTAGCGCATCGTCAGACTGGAAAAAGACAAATGTTTTGTTACAGTCCGTGTACCTGGCGGGCAGCGAATCTAATGTGGCTAAGGTGAGTAAATTTGAAAATTCAGGCTTACTTGGGCGGAGATGAAGCCACAGAGCTATCTATAGCTGTGTGGGAGGTATCTTAACAATTTGTGTTGTCATTGGGCGCCTGCAAAAAGGTAAACGTACAACATACTTAAGGGTTATTCGAACTAGAATGACTAAGGACTAAGGCGTGTGGTATGGAAATTAATTGGAACGCTTTTATATGATAAAACTCACCACGGCAGCAGAGGAGTCACTGTCGCGGCAGGTCCACGTTTACAACTGGTAGTATTTTTAATAACTGCGGAACATATGCGACCGTTAAACAGAGCGGTATGGGCAGAGTTACGCCTGCGAGAATGAGCGGCTTGCCAAGCGGTAGCTTGGTATTATTAGAGATATTTGTGAAGTGGGGGAATGAATCTTGTGAAATGATACATGTTGGTATGAAACAATAATAAATGAATGAAAACGAAATTATTAGTGGCCTGATGGTGGGGCGGGAGAAAGATGTTGTGAATTGTCAGAAGGGGGGTCATTTTGGAAAAAGATGGATAACATGATGTCGTAAAATGTTTGATTTTTTGTGATGAGCTGTTCGTTGAGACTGTGTTCTGGGGACCGTTTTACAAAGTTAGTGATTTCTAATTCTTCAAGAAGTGAGAGTTTTTTTCCTTTGGGGGCGATGTGAAGAACTTGTAATTTGTCAGGGGGGGGGGGGGGCTGAATGTGTTTGCTTCTTTTGAGGTGTTCGGAAAATGCCCAATTATTTTTGGCAGCGCCTTTCGTAGGTAAAAGATGTTCTTGGAACCTAGTTTTGAAGGCTCGTCCAGTATGGGCAATGTATGATAAGGGGCACTGCAAACATTGTATTTTGTAGACGCCTGACTGGCTAAAAGAGTCTTTAACTAGCCGTTCACTGTGGTGAAAGCTATACTGGATCTTGTCATTGATCGTGAAGGCTACTTTTATGTGGGTGGTTTTAAGAAGTGCGGCGAGTCTGTAAGAAAGATTTCCTATGAATGGTAAGGAGACGTAGATGGATTCAGTAGTGATTGTGCTAGGGAGCAGGGAGGTGTTATTTTTAGAGTTTTTTCTGCTGTACAATAGGCCGACCAGGCTCGCCTGGTATCCGTTAGTTCCAGCAATGTGCCGCAGGTTAGCTAGTTCTTGCTCAACTGTTTGACTGTTTGAAGGGAGGTCGCATAAGCGGTCGATCATTGACGAGAAAAAGCTTACTTTATGACTGTATGGGTGACAGGATGTTGAGTGGATGACAGCGACACTGGTTGTGGGCTTTCTGTAAATCGCAAATGTGATGTGATTGTTGGATACGGTGAGAGTTAGGTCCAAGTAGTTGATGGAGCAGTCGGGTGACATGATCTGATGGGTGAAAATCATTTTTGTATGCAGACTGCAAAATTCGTTCGAAATTATTATTTTGTAAGACTCGAGCTACAGATGCATGCAGTCTTTTGTAAGATGTGTGCCTATGGTGAGAACCAAATAACTAAACAGTATTTTGTATCAAATAAAAAAAAAGTAATGAGAATAACTTGTGCAAAAACTGGAGCATGCCTGAAATTAAATGCGACTCATCGACCACAGTATACAACAGTTCCAGATGGCGGAGAGTTTTAGTACTCTACAAAACCATTTCTACGCATGTGTAAGAGGATTTGCCCATATTAACAACAGCATACTATGCTGCTCATAATCCACAGCAATATTGCTCAGCATAGGAAAATGCTTACTAGCCTCAGTAAACGTAATAACAGCTGTGTAACTGTGATCATAGGTCAAATCATACTCCAGAAGAAAATGCTAGAAATATAGAAACTTTCTTTAGAGTAGACTGTACCCCTAATCATTATTTTCATCAGACTGCACGCATGGAAACTGCATTATATCCCCTTATTATTATTAAAGCATTGTAACGCTGTTGACCAGTATTTTGTAATCAGATTACAGACTGATATTTCCATCTATGTTTTCTTGTCTAAAGTTATATCTATGTTAAACATTACCTCTTAAATGATTTTTTAACATTCGTTTAATGCATATGTTTAAAGTCAGCTTTGCTACTCAATGTCGACCACTTTAGAGCTTTGTATATGCGTACTCCTTTAACGAATAAGTGACTGTGAATGGAAGAAACCTAGGATGTTTATGTAGCAAAGTCAATAAAACACTGGTTGGGTAAGTCTGCCTGCAGGTCAGAGGAAATAAAACAGCACCCCATATTCTTCAAACTGTAGTCTTCTGGCAGTGACACTCCAACAATTTTCTTTAGAGAGATTCAAACATATTGCTGCAATGCTGTTAATCAATGCTGTACAGCAAATGCAATAAAGACATTTCATTGGAAGCACATAGTTCAAATCATTCTGAAGAATCTTTTACACACATTTCAAACAGTCCAATGGAACGTAGATAGATTTTTATGCATATTTCTTGTTCTGGAAGGGAACCCTCTGCGACTGTATTATTCGATACCATGTGTTACTTGAAACTCTGAAATAATCTCACAGGCTGCATTCCCAACTTTTCTTAATCAGGAATCTTAAACTATCTACAAGTCTATTTAGGTCATAGTAATATACAGGGTGGTCCATTGATAGTGACTGGGCCAAATGTCTCAGAAATGAGCATCAAACGAAAAAACTAAAAAGTACAAAACTTTTCTAGCTTGAAGGGGGAAAACAGATAGCACTGTGGTAGGCCCGCTAGATGGCGCTACCATATGTCAAACGGATATCAACTGCATTTTTTGAAATAGGTACTCCTAGTTTTATTACATATTCGACTGGTTCGTAAATAAATATGAATTTTTTATTTGGAACACTTTTGTCGCTTTGTGATAGAAGGCACTGTAATATTCACAAACATATTGCTCACAATTTTAGACGAACATTGGGTAAAGGTGGTTTTTTAAATTAAAACACAGAATGTAGGTACGTTGGAACTTTATTTCGGTTGTTCCAATGTAATACATGTACTTTTGTGAAATTATCATTCATTATGAGAACGCATGCTGTTACTGCGTGATTACCTGTAATTACCTCGTGACTTCAATAAATGCTCAAAATGAAGTCTTTCAGCTTCAATGTATTTGGCAATATGCGTAAGGAAATTCCCATCAACAGCGAGCAGTTCGCATTCAGTAAAGTTCTCACATGCATTGACAAGGCGCTGACGTATGTTTTCAGTCGTGGTCGGTGAATCACGATAAGTACCCTTCAATTTTCCCCACAGAAAGAAATCTGGAGATATAATATCCGGTCAACGTGCGGGCCATGGTATTATGCTTCTACGGCCAATCCACCTGTCATAAATATTCCATTTAAGACCGCTTCAACTGCACACGAGCCATGTGCCAGACATCCATCGTGTTGAATGTATATCGCCATTCTGTCATGCAGTGAAACATCTTATAGTGAAATCGGTAGAACATTACGTACGAAATCAGCATACATTGCACCATTCAGACTGCCATCGATAAAATAGGGGTCAATTATCCTTGCTCCCACAATGCCGCACCATACATTAAACCGCCAAGGTCGCTGATGTTCCATATGTCGCAGCCATGCTGGATTTTTCGTTGCCCAATAGTGCATATAATGCCGGTTTAGGGTACCTCTCTTTGTGAATGACAATTCATCACTAAAAAAAATCTGTTATTGTCCCGTAATTTATTTTGTGCCCAGTGACAAAACTGTACACGACGTTCAATGTCTTCGCCATACAAATCCTGGTGCATAGAAATATGGTACAGGTGAAATTAATGTTGATGTAGAATTCTCAACACCGACGTTTTTGAGATTCCCGATTCTCGCTCAATTTGTCTGCTACTGAAGTGAGGATTAGCCGCAACTGCAGCTAAAACATTTACTTGGGCATCATCATTTGTTGCAGGTCATGGTTGACATTTCACTTGTGGCTGAACACTTCCTATTTTTTTAAATAACGTAACTATCCAACGAAAGGTCTGGACACTAGGACGATGTCTTCGAGGATAACTATCAACATACATAGCACAGGCCCGTTGGACATTTTGATTAAAATAGCCAAATCTAAACACCATATCGACCTTTTCTGCAGTTGGTAAACGGTCAATTTTAACACGAGTAATGTATCACGAAGGAAATACCGTCCGCACTGGCGAAATGTTTTGCGATACCACATACTCATATGTCTGTGACTATTACAGCGCCCCATCTATCACAAAGCGAAAAAAGTGTTCCAAATAAAACATGCATATTTATTTATATACTAGACGAATATATAATAAAATGGGAGAACCTATTTAAAAAAAAATGCTATTGATATCCGTTTGACCTATGGCAGCGCCATTTAGAGGGCCAACCATAGCGCCATCTGCTTTTCCCCTTCAACCTAAAAACGTTTCATTCTTGTTCATCTACTTTCATAAGTTATACCGGTGATATTGCATGACCGCTTGCAAGACACTGTCATTGATGATTTTACCCAATACACTGTAACAGCTTGTGACACGCTGTAACAAACGATATTGTCTCACCCAATGTAACACTGTATTTTGCTCCATACAGTTAAGGAATTTGTGTAGCCGATTACTCCACATGCTGTAACAGCATCACCTCTTTATTATAAAGGTTTCCACAGAAACATGAAAATAAAAGATGTTGACACTAAAGACAGCAAGTCTGCTGAAACTTAATTTATGTTTTCACATAAAGCAAGTAGCTCTCTTTGGTTATGTTTGTTGGTATAGTTATTATAGTTATTAAAAATATTATCTTTCATGTTTTCCAGTTATCTCCCAAAAAAGATTGTACAGCAGACCTTTAATTTGAAATTCCCAACATTAGAGCATATTCGAATTTCCTGGCAGTCTAGGGTAGGGGTGTGACGTCAGGGTGGAGAGGTGGAGAAGGGGTGCATTTTGAAAAAAATGTTCAAATGTTTGTAAAGCTTATGGGACCTAACTACGGGGTCATCAGTCCCTAAACTTACAAACTGCTTATGAACTACTTACGAACTAGGACGGCACAAATATCCATGCCCGAGGGGGGATTCGAACCCCCGACCGTAGTGGCCGAGCTGACCGTGACTGGAGCGCCTCAGTCACCTCGGCCACCGCGGCCGGCGGTGCATTTTGACTCAAAGGGCGTGGTGGAGAAGGGTTTGTGGCAATTTCGATTAAAGATTAATCAATTTGATATCAATATGATTCCAAATCTGTCGCAGCTCTATCCCTAAAACACTACTGATAAGCAAGTTGCTGAAATCAGATGGAATCTACACTTTTGGAATTTTTTCCGTTTCATTCGAATTGTTCTGCTGCAGGTTTTCAGATTGTGAGGGTTGTTGCGATACACCTTAAATCTGACGGTTCTCCACGCAAAACAACCTCACCCTGACAGATCAGGTGACGCGCATGTCTAGATACGGCTACGATCAGATTGACCTCTGCTAGTAAGCTGATCATGTGTTATCTTTCGTTAAAAGTGCGCCAATGTTTGGCCAGCTGTTTCAGCAGTTGCTGCAACCACAATGGTTAGAAAACTAACCAAATACAACAATTAAAGGGATTAATAAATAGCTTTATTCTTGCAGATTTTATATGATGATTTTTTTTCTCTTCACAGGTCAGCTTCTTCCCTTGTACTTTTCACCTTACTGTTTCACAACAGAAGTTTCGGAGAGAATCCTTTCATTGCATACATTAGCCAAGGCATCCTGATGATGGTTTCTAACGTATCGGCACACCTTAGTGGAAACAAACTTGGCAGACGAATTACGCATTGCCTGGGGTTACTGATGGCAGCTATTGTTTCCTTTATTCTTGTGTTACTGACAACAGGTACTGAATTACTATAATTATTGATAATAATGGAAACACGAATGTATTTATTTACACTTCATACATGTTATGAAAATTATGCAGTATAAATTGTGTATTAAAGTAGACTCAAATAGTCGCAAGCCCTGGATATATGCTGTGAAAACCACTTGATCAGTTGTAAACAGTGTAGTAAAAGCCATTTTACATACCAGTTAATTTAGGCAACCAATTTCAACGCCTCGATAGCGTCACCTTCAGGCAGTCTAGCATAAGTGAAAAACTGTGTCTAATCGTACACATCTATGACAACTGTCAAACTAAACACTCAAAATATTTTGCCAAAACCTTCGTGAACGTATTGTACCAAACTACTATGAACATCAGTCCCTGACGTACAAACTACTTACACTAACGTGCTCGAGGGAGGACTCGGACGTCCGTTGGGAACGACCACCCAGTCCGTAGCATGATGCCTTAGACCACGCGGCCATTCCGTGTGGTCATAACGTTTGGGTTACACTGTATTTTCAATGGATGAGGACATCATTATAGTTACTGGTTAGTCCTGAAGTCGATGTTGAGAAATTTCAGTACTGCCACGTTGATTTTCAACAGCAAAACGACAACATACCCTTGTTAATTTAACTGATTATTTGTAGGTTATCGATTTTCTTTAATAACTTGTGGTTAAAGAGAAATGTTCTGTTACTTGTTTGGGTATGGCCTGTAGCAGGGGGGAGAGATACGCCTTCAGAGTAAATGGCACAAGCCGGTGGCTGCACCACTAGGCGCCTTGTTATTCTGAGGGTCCGAGGTTCCCGAAAGATGGTTAACGGCCGAAGGCCACTGGAGCAGGTAGTGCTGAGGTGCGGAACTTCCAAGCATTTTCGCACACGTCACAACCAGCTGACTGGCATCACCATCCCTGCCGTTAATTGGGCGAGAGCGTCTGGAGGATTACCTTCACTGATGAAATATTAAATGCTTTGAATAGCCGGACATCACCAGTAGGGATTTTTTGTGATCTCTCTAAGGCTTTTGATTGTGTAAATCATGGGATTCTTCTAGATAAGCTTAAGTATTGTGGTATGAGTGGGACAGTGCACAAATGGTTTAAATCATACTTAACTGGAAGAGTGCAGAAAGTTGAAATAAGCAGTTCACATGATGTAGATGAGACAATTAATTCCTCGAACTGGGGGGTTATCAAAAATGGGGTCCCACAAGTTTCGGTCTTGGGTCCTTTGCTGTTCTTAATATATATTAATGACTAGCCATTCTACATACACGAAGATGCTAAGCTAGTACTTTTTGCTGATGATACAAGTATAGCTATCACACCTGTCAAACAGGAATTAACTGATGAAATTGTAAATGATATCTTCCAGAAAGTTATTAAGTGGTTCTCTACAAATGGACTCTCATTAAACTTTGATAAAATCCAGTATATACAGTTTCATACAGTAAATGGCATGACACCATTAATAAATTTAGACTTTGAACATAAATCTGTAGCTAAGGTAGAATATCCAAAATTTTTAGGTGTTTGCATTGACGTGGGACTGAATTGGAAGAAACATATTGAAGATCTCCTGAAACTTCTGAGTTCAGCTACTTACGCTATCAGAGTCATTGCAAAATTTGGTGATATACATCTCAGTAAATTAGCTTACTACGCCTATTTTCATTCACTGCTTTCATATGGGATCATATTCTGGGGCAATTCAACATTGAGTAAAAAAGTATTCATTGCACAAAAGCGTGTAATCAGAATAATTGCTGGAGCCCACCCAAGAGCATCCTGCAGACATTTATTTAGGGATCTAGGGATACTCACTGTAGCTTCACAATATATATATATTCACTCATGAAATTTGTTGTTTACAATCCGACCCAATTCAAAAGTAATAGCAGTGTGCATAGCTACAACAGTAGGAGAAAGGATGATATTCACTATTCAAGGTTAAATCTAACTTTGGCTCAAAAAGGGGTGAATTACGCTGCCACAAAAGTCTTTGGTCACTTACCAAGTAGCATCAAAAGTCTGACAGATAGCCAACTAGTATTTAAAAAGAAATTAAAGGAATTTCTGAATGGCAATTCCTTCTACAATGTAGATGACTTTTTAGATAAAACTTAAAATAAATAAATAAATAAATAAATAAAAATCCTTAAAATATTGATTGTCAAATATAGACAAAATTTACTAAACTGACACGTTCCACATCATTACGAAATGTCGTATACATGATCTATGGAACAAGTATTAATCTACTCTAATGTGCCTCCAAAGGCAGTGTATGGTGTTTTGCGAGGGGAAAGGTGGGCATATTCATGAAAGACAGACCTCTGGAACGACCACCTCTGGCGTCAAATTGGCGAATGCCAACGTGGCACCCACTAGGACATTTTGGCAGGTGCCGCAGTTTTACAGTAGCGAGGGAGTTTGGCCGTTTGCTGGGAATAACTTGCTGGCCGTGTTTTCGGCGGTGCCTGAAGACCATCCGCCTCTACCAAGAGAAAGCTGGACGTGAGGGTGAAGCCCGACCGGCGGAAACGCGGGAAAGCTGGCCATTGGCTGCTGTTTTATAGTAAGAGGGTTCAGCTGTCCGACTCCCGAACGCAAGCCGAGATAGGCCGGACTCTGGCACATCGCTGTGGATTGGCGTTTCAGCAGAGCTAGGCGGAGTCTGAAGGCTTTGCACCGACGAGACGGAGATTTTGGAAGTGAGTGAAAGGAACTGCTGTTTGAGCAACCAAAGAGAGCAGACGCTTCTCTTCTGCTCTCAGTTTTATTCTTGACTTCGAGCAACTGCACTTAGACTTTGTGGTACAACTTTTGGAGTTGCTCCAAAACTTCTACTTATAGCACTGAGTATTTGCAAGCCGAGATCATGGTCAGCCTGCCTGACATTAGGCGCACCGACGCCCTAATTTCGATTATCACAGTTCTGGTATCACCTCTACCTATAGTACATTCGTGTATCACACGTAAATTGTCTGTAGTGGGACGACATAGCCAAATGAGTCAGATCGTAGGCACTGAGATCCACCGGAGTCGAAGTTGGCTGATATTAATTAAATATCGCTTCTGGAATACGAAGGTGAGTAACCTCATAGCCACCGCCTAGCCGGTGTCTTTCTGACATCGCCAGACAGCAGAGTGTTACTACAACACCGAGTGCATTTGCTAGTGTTTCATATTGAAAACGTTAGGTAAACTCACAAAATCGCCACGCGGGAGTAGCCGAGTGGTCTGGAGCGCCACGTTACGGATCGCCCGGCCTCCCGCGTCGGAGGGTCGAATCCTCCCTCGGGCATGGATGTGTGAGTTGTTCTTAGGTTAGTTTAACTTAGTTTAAGTAGTTTGGAAGACTAGGAACTGATAATCAACTTAGTTTGGTATCATAGGATTACAAACATTTGAGCATTTTGAACAAACTCACAAAATCAGGTATCGGAATATTCCTCTCGACTACGCCACGGTTTCCTATTTAGTGTTGGTTGACGCGAGTGTTTAGAACCAGTTGCTATTACGCTCGACTTACCAGTCACTTGCTGTAGGAGTGTATATTCTATTTGTATTGTATATTCGATAAAATTGAATTTTCTTCCAACTCTGACGTTCAGAGTTGACTTCAGAGAATAAAACGAGTCAAAACTTATTTTCTTTACTTAAGTCATTCAGATTACTTAGTCCCCTTTTCACAATTTTGCATGGTTTAGATTAATTGGGAATTAGAGTATAAACTCATTAAGTGAACGATGGTGGGTCAGTCACACGTATCATTTGATATCAAGTTAACAAACGATTTGCATACTTTATTGGCATACCTTCCTTTCTCTCCTCTTCCTTGCTATTATTTGCACCACACCCTTCTTTTGCATACTGTGCCGGCCGCGGTAGCCGAGCGGTCTGCGGCGTGCCAGTCACTTCTGCACGGCCACTACGGTCGTCGGGGGTTCGAATCCCCCCTCGGGCATGGATATTTGCGCCGTCCTTAGTATTAGCTATTTCATAAGTAGTTTGTAAGTTTAGGGAATGGTGACCCCGTAGTTAAGTCCCATTAGCTCAACAAACATTTGAACATACTGCCAGGATTCACTTCCTCCTCCTTCCTTCATTTTATTTTCCCAACAACATATGTCTTTGAATGTAACTATTTCAACTTTCAGATGTTTTGATTTGCCCCTCCTGTACATCTCGAAACCAGGAGAGGAAATTTTATGTCCCATTAAAATTCTTTCGCCAATCTCTATTTTATCTTCTACCGGTTACACTGGTCGCTACCAGTTTCGAAAATAGAACCATGCTAAGCTTCTTCACTGAAGATTACAGGACAAGGAATGTTATGTCTCTCTTCTATATACTTAAAAGAAAACGTATATATCTTTCATAAATACTGCGCGATCAAAAAATCAGTATAAATTTGAAAAATCAATAAATCACGGAATAATGTAGATAGAGAGGTAAAAATTGACACACACATTCTTGGAAGTCATGGGGTTTTATTAGAACCGAGAAAAAACAAAAGTCCAAAAAATGTCCAACAGATGGCGTTTCATCTAATCAGAAAAGCAATAATTAGCATAAAGTTAAGACAGAGCAAAGACGATGTTCTTTACAGGAAATGCTCAATATGTTCACCGTCATTCCTCAACAATAGTTGTAGTCGAGGAATACTGTTGTGAACAGCACTGTAAAGGATGTCCGGAGTTATGGTGAGGCATTGGCGTCGGATGTTGTCTTCCAGAATCCCTAGAGATGTCCGTCGATCACGATACACTTGCGACTTCAGGTAACCCCGAAGTCGTCCACATGAGTACGAAAAGAAGTCCGTTAAACTTTGTTTAAAAGATAAATCAGTCAAAAGTGAAGGCCTTAAACTCCACAAAATGCCTAGGAATTACAGTGTTATGGAAATGATACAGGATCTGGGATGGGAATCATTACAACAAGAACGCTTATCGATGCGGCGTGGGCTACTTATGAAACTCCAATCGCCAACATTCTCCTCCGAATGCGAAAATATATTGTTGACTCCCACTTACATAGCTAGAAATGGTCATCAGAATAAAATACGAGAAATCAGGGCTTGAACGGAGAGATTCAGGTGTTCTTTCTTCCCCGCGCTATTCGAGAATGGAATGGGAGATAAATAGTATAACGGTGGTTCGATGAACCCTCTGCAAGGCACTTAAATGTGATTTGCAGAGTATCCCAGTAGATGTAGATGTAGCCAATAGTCACACGGACTGAGGCATGGGGACCTAAGAGGCCAAGTATGACGAAAGTGGCGGCTGAGTACACGATCATCACCAAACGACGCGTGCAAGAGATCTTTCACGCGTCTAGCAATATGGGGTCGAGCGCCATCCTGCATAAAAATCGTACGTTCCAGCAGGTGTTTATCATCCAAGCTGGGAATGATGCGATTCTGTAACATATCGCCGTACCTCTCACCCGTCACGGCAACAGTTAGAAAACCAGAATCACGCAGTTCCTCGAAGAAACAAGGCCCGATAACGGTAGATGTGGTAAGTCCAACTCGCATTGTGACTTTCAGGGCGTGCAATGGAATTTCCACGACAGTTCTGGGATTTTCGGTAACCCAAATTCTGCAGTTGTTGGCGTTGACAGACCCTTGGAGCGTGAAATGAGCTTCGTCAGTCCACAACACGTTACTCTACCAATCGTCATCTTCCGCCATCTTTTGAAACGCTCACACCGCAAATGCTCTCCGCTTCACTAAATCGCCAGGAAACAGTTCATGATGCCGATGGATTTTGTAAAGATAGGATCGGAGGGTACTCTTAAGTGCCAACCAAACCGTAGTGTATGGAATGTCGGTGCGACATGTGAGCTCGAGCGCTGACTTCCCCGTGCAAAGACGAACCCGCTACAGTCTCCATTTCTCCCTCAACTGCCTCAGCAGCATTACGCCTTGTGCTCGATCGGCCACTACGGAGTCTATCGTCTAAACAAAACCTTGGCTTCGAACTTCGAAATCATTCTCGCCACAGCTGCATTTGTCAACGGACCTTTACCCGTTCGAATCCCCTTCCTATGGCGATACGATCGTAACGCTGAAATAGCACATTCCCCATTCTGATAATACAGCTTCACTAAAACGACCTTTTCAGGTAACGTCAACATGCTGCGACTGCTGGTGCATCTGATTCTCTCTCTTATTACAGTTGCTTTACACACGAGTTTCAAGTGCAGTCAGTGACGTTTTCCTGACCAGCGCCATCTGTCGGACCTTTTTTTTTGTTCTAATAAAACCCCATGTCATTCCAAGCATATATATTGCTACTCCCTCCCCCCCCCCCCCCCCGCCACTACGTATATCTCGCAATTAGATCGTGAGGATAAAATCAGAGAAATTAGAGCCAACACTGAGGCATACTGAGAATATTTCTTTCCGCGAACAATACGTGACTGGAATAGGAGGGAGAACCGATAGTGGTATTCAAGGTACCCTCCGCCACACACCGTCGGGTGGCTTGCGGAGTATGGATGTAGATGTAGATTTGATGGTCTGGGACAACAAGGAAGAGGAGGAGCAGCTGAGTGCTTGGGAAGAAACAGTGGGAAAATACGGATTGAAGTTCAAAATCCATAAACGTGAGTTCATGTTAACCACCAGGAAAAAAAGGATAGATCAGTAAGGGAACTAACATTTGAAGGTACAAATCTCCAAGTACCTGAGAAGTGTAATGGAAGAAAATAGGAGAAATATGAAGGAGATTACAGGACGTGGAAGATAGGCAGAAGAATTTCTGAGAAGTATTAAGAGTTTAGTGTGGAGTAAGATGTACCACAGAAAAGTAAAGGAGTTTTATACCAAAGTTATTATATGCCGATATTGACCTACACTTCGGAAACTTGCGTAACGAAGAAAAGAGATATGAGCAGAATACAAGTAGGAAAAATGAAATTTCTGCAACGCAGAATATGGGCAACAGAATGAGGAATGAGAAGATCAGGAGCCCTTACAGGATAGGAAAGAGAGAAGAAGACTGCAGTGGTATGTCCATTTGAAGAGAATGGAGGAGAAGAGGATCTCCTGGAGGATACACGAAACTCAGATGCAGAAGAAACGACCAAGAGGAAGACCAAGGGATAGAGGGCTAAAATGAGAGGAGGATTGTGTCGAGAAGAAAGGAGAGCACTGGGTCAGAATGATAACAGAGACATGATGGGAAGACAGGACAAAGGGGCAGGGCTTGAGTTCGAAACAGACCCAGCCTTTGGCTGGAAGCTGCAAGTTGTTGTTGATGATGAAGACGGTCCTTTCGCCCTCAATTTCACTCTTCCATCTTTCATTGCCTTCCGTCATTACTTCTTCGATGGATAGATTGGACTGTAATAACTAAAGGTTACATCAGTCTCTTACATGCTTTTTAATTCTATAACGTTTTTTGGTTCTTCCATTCTTATTCTCTTGGTTCATATGCAAATTGTATACTATCATCTTTACCTACAGATTACTCGTACCTTCCAGTTTTCACTGATTGTCGAACACTTGGATACATTTTGTGTTTTGCTTTCATTACCAGTCGTAACGTCCCAACTGCCTCTGTGGCTGCCTTATATTGCTGAAAGCCATACTCATTGTCGTCTAACCTTTCCTCAATTTTCATTTAAATTATTCTGTGCTCGGATCCATCTTCTGTTGAAGATGACTGTGCTTGTTCTCGTACTTAACTGAACTAAATAACTTCGGAATCGAAGTGGAAATTTTTTCGTAAAACCAGATAATATGTCTCCAGTGTCACATAATCAACGTACCAACTAGGAAGTCGCTTTGTTGCCTCTTTCTCCAGTTATTTCAGATTTTCCCCTTGAACATTATCCATCCTTTCTGCCTTATTTGATTGCATACCACATATTCGGACATGTCTGAAAGACTCCATATCACTGCATACCAATTCTCATGGAGATTTTTGTACGTTCTTCTTTCGTCAATCGGTTGTATTTCTTCTGTTATCCAATGTTTGTGCACAGTATTCGTACAATCCGAAATTTCCGTTCTTCCATGACATGGCGCCTCAAACTGAGTAGCGGCTACATTCCTTCCAAGCACACTTTTTATGTTGGAATCTTTCTCAGCATGAGGCACCGTTACAAAATACTTCTTCATATCGTTGGTCTGGTGTCAGTAACGTATATTCATGAACTGAAAGAGGATACTTGCATATAAAAGTCTGACATTGTATAGCGGCAGGAAAAACCTTAGGATGTTACCTTGAAGATGGCTGCACGGGATTGGCCGTGCGGTAGGGGACGCCTCGTTACAGATTGCGCGGCCGCTCGCGTCTGAGGTTCGAGTCCTCCTTGGGGGTGTGTGACTGTGTCATTATTGTAACTCAATACAAGTAGTTTGTAAGTCTAGAAACACAATATAAATTTGTATGTATCTCCTAATCCAAAATTAAAAAAAAAATCAAATGATAAAAATGTAGCCCTTGATCGCAAAAAATAATTTTTTTTACCAGGTTTCGGCAATAATAATGATTGCCTTCATCAGAAATTATAAATTAAAACGAGTCACATCATAGAAGTTAAAACTCAGCTGTAAAGCTTACGTCACAATTTTTTTAAATTTATTATTATTATTATTATTATTATTTATTATTATTTTTTTTACAATGTGTTAGCCACTAAGGGAGTCTGATGCCTCTGTGCAGGCGTAAAGCCCATAGTGGCTATTTATTCAATTTTTTTGTTTTAATTTTGTGACGTAAGCTTTACAGCTGAGGTGTAACTTTTATTATGTGTCTTGTTTTAATTTATAATTTCTGATGAAGGCAATCACAATTGTTGCTGAACCAGCTTAAAAAAAATATTTTTTGGACTGAGCGCTGCATTTTTATCCTTTGAAATTGTGACAGTCGCTGACAATAGCAAATATGTTCAAAATTTTACTTTAATTATAATAAATAAACAAGTACAACATAATGTTCCAATATGTGCAATTGCCCAAAAGTGTTTAACGTCTCAGACATAATGTATTTTATTTTTTCTTGTTTTTCAGTTTCTTCTGCACAATGGCTGATAACTGTTGGCTCCCTGATACTAATGTACTTTTCCAACGCATCCTTAATTCTTACAAACTTACAGGGCATGGAAATACATCCGACACGTCTAAGGCAAACATGCATCGCCATCGAATGTGTAGTTGTTTCTTGTGTTATGTCTGCAAATCCGTACCTTTCATACCTGGTATGTATCTAGATATTTATTTATAACATAACCTGGCGTTATGCTAGTACTTATTTGTTCCACTTTTCTGTTAGTCTGTCTACTCTTCCCCTTCTCTCTCTATACATCCTCCCTTTTTCTTTGGTCTGTCTCCTTCACACCAATCTCTTTTCATCTTCATCCCCCATCTACAGCCTCATCCTTCAATTCTCCTTCTCCCTGCATCCATCTTCCTATCTCCACCTCCTACTTCCCTCTTAACGTATTCAATAGTACATGTTGGGGTTGGGTTGGGTTGTTTGTTTGGGATAGGGGGAATAAACTGCTAAGGTTATCAGTTCCCCGGTGGAGAGGGGAAGGAGTGAGAATAGGAAAGGAGGGGAGGGGGAAACGAAATGCAGTCCTGGAAGTAAAGAAGGAAGGAAGACTGCATTAGCTCGGGGTCCCGTGCTCGCCACGCACATACGAAAGAATCGTGAACTGAATGGTACGTGTAATTCACAGTAGAATTTCTTACATTATGTATTGAATTCCAATCTTCCATTATTCCATCTTCTCCTTCCTGCTCCCTCCTGCTCCACCAGTATCTTCACCTACTCACCCCATCGGTCTCTATCACTCTACTTGTCTCTCCTCTTTCAGTCCATTACACAGGTCGACATGGATTCTGGGGTTTGGAAAGTAAGTGATGGTCTTTACTAAATTTGCACCCCTGAATATGAAAATCATATCAGTTTTTTTCCATAACCCTCAATTTTTTCTGTATCCTCCCCTCCACACCTACCATTGGCTGCGAAATCTATGTTATGCAGTGTCCATAACTACAGAAGTGTGGCAACGCTGCATTTTTTGTGTGAAGGTGAGGCAGAGGGGGCTAATGAGCTTGGATCTGACGTTCCATTATCGCCACAGAAATCAGTGAGTGAGTGCTACAGATACAAGAAGGTGCTTTCGGGCTTTGTTGTGAGTGGTGGTATTTCACTGAAGGTGTGTTAAAAATGTCAGGAAGGCAGTGTGTGAATAGCCCAGATACATTTTGTTATATCTGTGGAAATTATGTGATACGTGCAAGACGTCGACAAATAACAAAATTTGTGCAGAAGTCATATTTTGCATATTTCGGCATGAATCTCGGCGATCAGGACAAGTCATTTGCTCCACACATTGTGTGCCATACATGTGTGAAGCAGTTAAGGAAATGGAGTGAAGGTAAAATCAAGTCTTGAACTTCGCAATTCCTATGGTATGGCGTGAACAGAAGAATCATGTTGATCACTGTTACTTCTGTATGACGAATGTAACGGGATACAACAGAAGAAATATGAAAAAAACATATCGTATCCAAACTTAGATTCGGCAATTAGACCTGTGTCTCATGGCCAAGGGCTACCACTCTCCTCTCCACCAACATCAGTGGATTCTCTTGAATTCTCTGAACCAGATGTAATTACCTCCTCCCCCTCATTGGGCCCTTCTCCCCGGCCATTCTCCGTCCAGTTCCTGGACCAAATTGCTTTTGGTCATTAATCCCTAGACTTAGAAACTACTTCAACTAACCTACACTTAGTACAACACACACACACACACACACACACACACACACATACCCATGCCCGACGGAAGCCTCGAAACTCCGGCGCAAACAGTCGCCCAGTCCGTAGTATGATGCCTTAGACGATGCGGACATTCCACGCGGCTTGAGTAAATCAACAACAATTAAACGGTTTCGAACTTTTTTTTCGAATTAATTTTGATGGTCATCGAGAAGTCGCCTCCCACTATTTTTTTCAGCCAGTGTTATGTAAAATACTTTGCTGTTGCGAAGGTTAAGTTTCAGATGTAGAGCAGCTAGCTGAATCAAACAATATTGTCGCATTAGAAGAAAACGATGTAGGCATAAATTCGAAAGGTACGTCATTTTTCTTTGATCCGTAATGCCCTTGAACCTTCCGTGTCTGTATGAATAATAATGTGTACTTTTAATTTGGGTCAAGTTCTGCAAGCTTTTTTGGTGGTGGGAATAAGTGTTGCTTTTGAAATCGTGGACGGCTGGAATGACGGGCTCTGTGCAATGAGACCGGGAGTTGAGCCGCAACGGGACTCACGCACTCCAACGGCTCTCAGCCTGCAGAAACGTAGAGACAGGCGAGCAGCGCCATGCGAACTCGATGGACCAGCACAGGGACTGCGCAGAAGTGTTTGCTCAAAGCGCGCGTCTTCTGCAGAGTTATTGGGTCGTATGAATAAAAAAGAGCACATGCTGCACAGAAGATTCTCAGAGCAAAAGAACGTTCTCTGAGTAAGTTCTCAATTTCGAATAAAAACTTCGAAGCATATGCTCTGAACAGGTAGTTCATTCTCGCTACCTCCCCTCCTACTTGAGTAAGTTATCGTGTCATGTCCGCCACAGATCAGCTGTCCAATCGTGTATTTCTTTAAACTAGTCCAATCAGGCAAATTATTAAGTGTACAAATATGGAGTAGGCATCGACGTTTTCAGAAAGAACTGTACTGTGTTTAGATATTAGTTTGTTGTGAAGGAGCATATTATTAAGACTAAATATGCACTGTTTACGAAAATGTATTCTACTGTCGATACAAAATTTTCGTCACGCGAGAAACTCGTTTGTTAATGAAGTAGGGTTAGCACAATTTGCGAACGATATAATAAGAATGCATCACATATTCATCTGTTACAACGTGGAATGCTGTCGGAGTGTTCAAACATGCGATAGGCGTTGTTAAATATGACACCCAATGGTTTGCTCATAAGTGTTAGGCCGGCCGCGGTGGCCGAGGGGACTGAGGCGCTCCAGTCACGGTCTGCACGGCCACTACGGTCGGGTGTTCGAATCCCCTCTCGGGCATGGATACTTGTGCCGTCCGTAGTCTTAGCTAGTACATAAGTAGTTTGTAAGCTTAGGGGCTGATGACCCCGTAGTTAAGTCCCATAAGCTCTCCAAACATTTGAACATTTCAAAAGCGTTAGGCCATGCGATTTTGAACAAGAAACAGGATACTAGGTATGTAATTAATCAGTTATTAAATTTCCTGTCGTGTTTACTTATTTCTAACATCACAGAAGTTACGATTAGAAGTCAGAAAACGCATCATAAATAGGCCAACCGGTTTGGATAGAAACAGTACTTCAGTAGGCCTACCTGGTATTGCAGCAATATTTATTTTGTGATAGAAACTGTGAAGTCCTGGGATACACTTTATTTGGAACTAACAGCATAAGGTCTTACTAATAGACTCTGTTTCAAAACAATATTATTTTGCTATGTGACTGTTTACAACTGTAAATTTAGACGCCAAACAAATGAGTAAACACGCAGCTGAATCCATTTGTGTTTCATTTTTATGTCGGTAATGAAAACAGCTCTTACATCACTCTCGTCACTGTATAAAATGCTGGAAGTGTCACACGATTTTTGCGAAGGAAGATACTCGTCAACAAAATGTTTTTATTTGTATTAACTTTATAGATCCCCTCGTATTTCTTAAAGACTACATATAAAGGAACTTGTTTTTGCCTTCTAAGTAACAAAATTGTTGTCATTTTTATTATAAACCTCAGTAAAACGTAACCTTAATGGAAGTTACTCAGCACGGAGTATGCCACAGAGCTCTCTCCAGAAATCTGAGAATATTCTCCCGTCGTGAGAAACTTCTGTAGTTTGATTCATATGAAATTGGCGAATGTTCTCTGCTGTGAGCAACTTCTCCCACCCCGTTACTCACGCCGAGAACATACTCGGCTGAAGTATATTCTCCGACTCCCTTTATTCATGCGAACCTGAGTATGTTCTCTGGAATCCAGAGTATAAAGTAGATACTCCATTTTATTCATGTGGTGCATTGTCAGTGCCACGGTTCCATATGAAAGAGCGAGGGCAGCCACTCCTTCCAGTGCAAAGCAAAATTTTTGGCGGTGGGCCGTTTTTCCGCTTGACGATGGTGAGAAGGCGTATGTTTTGCCACACGCATGTATCCATGCGCAGGGTCCACTCAATACAATGTCAAAGCAAATTACTGGCGGCCAGATTTGAACTGCTGCAATTGCCCAGTGAGATGAGGGAGCGGAACTTTGGGGACAGTAAAATTCTTCGCGGTGGAAGAGAAGGAGATCGCCAAGTGCTGTGTCAGCGTTCGGTTGTGTCTAGGAGATCTGCACAGAGTGTGGCAGCCTTATGAAATATCTTTAAATTGTGCAAGAGCACCATCAGGTGTCTATCTGGTTGGGTGCTAGCTAGTGAAAAGTTCGGAGATTTAGGCAAGCCTGTCTTGAGCCCTGGACCGCACCGGCAACCAGCAGCTCTTTTGTGATTTCACGAATCCGTTTTCGTCACGCCGAGCTACGTTATCTGTGTCTGAACCTCGGATTTTTTCAGCCTGCGTTTTAGCCCATCCATCAGCTCTCAACGATGTGAGGAGTCGCCAGAAACGACACGTGGTTCGGATTCCACGTTAAGCTGTAGGTCACCTTTCCACGGTTGAATAACTGGAGTAAGCTAGGGACACGCGAGTCGCCGAAGTGGCGTTGAATTGAAAGACTTGCACCAGGCCAATGAGCCACACGAAATATTTAAAAAAAAATGTGTCTGAACATCCGCTTTGAGACATTCGTTGCAATCTTGGAGTCTAAATGCTCAGGTGTACGAACTGATCTAGTGGTGTACGGCAGAACTGTGAGGCCTAACTTGACAACGAGATCCGTCGGGTTTCGTGGCTCTATTTAGCGTCAGTACAGCAGCATCCCTTCTGGATCTGCACCAGGATTATATGCGTTTCACGACGGTTTTTCAGTCTTCGGCGCAACCGACTTCATCGTCGTCATCACCGACATGACGCAGTTCAGTTCCTCACCTGCTGCTCACGCTCTGATAATGTACTGCAGCAACTCAGCTACAAAATAATTGCCTGTCGTTCACAGAGCCTATGACGCCTGCAATTTGTTGTGGCAGCAATTTTCACAGGTTTGCAGAGCTCGCT
Organism: Locusta migratoria; assembly: GCA_026315105.1. NCBI lineage: Eukaryota > Metazoa > Arthropoda > Insecta > Orthoptera > Acrididae > Locusta > Locusta migratoria. The sequence continues at coordinate 465,835,903 of CM048746.1, read as the reverse complement.
AACCCACTGTCGGTATCGTGATTGTCTTCTGACAGCATTCTAAGGAATAGAATTATTCGGTATCCCCCTGACCCCGAGCTTTGACTGCAGTTGAACCTCAAACATCCTCCATTTTGTAAGCATTTATGTTATCTCCGCTTAGTATCTTAGGATAATTTTAGCGCTGCTCACGTTTGGGCAGTCTTACACTGTCTAATCTCTTACCTCGCCTGACGGCGCAACAGTAACGCTTGTGTATTTCTTTTGTGGTAACCCCTGAGGCAAGAGAAGTCCCCCATTAGCTGAATTCTTATGCTGAACAGGTACCACTTTAGTCTCCAAACCCCCAAAATCTTATTCTAAATGGGCCTGCTGGGCCAGGAGTGGGTTTTGGTGGTGGTCTAAACGATACGAGAATTTTTTATAAAACAAATTACGATTTAATTATTTATGAAAAAATAGAACATGACTGAATGTAAAGATTATGAACATATACACGAATTTCACAGGCTTGTAGGCGCAGAATAACAGAATAAGGTAAAGGATAATGTTACATGAACTTAGTAGGAGAACGTCTGATCTCGTGTACCTGTCATGAATTAATCAGTAAATTACAAGTGGGGTCACAGAACGCGGGTGTCGCAAACGAGTGAAAATGCGCGAAAAACACGTCAAACGTAAGCTGAGTTCAGTGGATGGAAGGGAGCCCTGAGCAATTAGCACACTGTAACGTGTGTGGTCTCGTCGTGGCTGCTACCTGCTTCCGATGCTGCTGCAAACCTAAAAAAAAACCTGAATAACTTTGCCAAGACGTCGTCAAACATCCGGTACGTTCCCTGCCTATCTTTCCCTAGTCTACGTAGTGGTACACCAGCTTCCGCTAGTCCACCGTTGAGCCCTCAAAACATGCTCGCAAGCTTTAACTATTAGAATGGACGTATAAAGTCCCAAACACGATCTGCATATATTGTAGCCAGACGAGAAGCGTCAGACTCAGCACTAGGCTTACGGCTCACCCTCAGAGCACAAGTAAGACTCACTTATTATGCCGATCGCTATGCGTCGTTCCGTAATTACGGAAGTACCGCATGTAATGTAGCAACAAGTGCGCTGCAACGCCTGCAGACAAAAGGTCTATTTCTCCGCCGACGAGCATAAACTCGGCCGCCGAGATACAGTGCAGACGCTGAACCTCTAGAGAGAGAGAGAGAGAGAGAGAGAGAGAGAGAGAGAGAGAGAGAGAGTGCGCCCTCCACGAATAGTTGCCAACGCTGCAACAAAGATTCCCTCTAAATTTACTATAAAATCCTCCTACATCGGAAGTAATCCCCCTAAAAAAGTAAACGGGGGGGGGGGGGGGGGGGCTGGCGGCTAGAATCTGCAGCCTGACTACTTTTCGATAAAAAAAACAACATTTAAATGAAATAATAATAATTAACGAAACTTCTTGTTTTTGAGATTTTCTCTCTCTCTCTCCCGCCATCTGTTACACATGTACTAAAAATTAAGAGTCATGCCCACGGGCACGAACGTAGGGGTGCCATACCGAAAGATAGTTCATAATAAAAAATAATTACAATCTTACCTTCCAGCAAAGGGTCCGTTTCCCAGATCTTCGCATACTTTTGTGCATACTTTCTCATATTTTTGGTAGCCATTTTGACCAATAAAACAATGCATTTACATCACAAGTTGAGCTGGTCGTTAAAGTAAAAATAATGATGGATTACCAATACAACACAATGATCGCTAATGCACTTAATTGCCGATCACAGTACGTGACTTAGCGGTATTTCAGTGGAGTGTCCTCGGAAAATACAAGTCCATTAACTTACTAGAGAAAAAAAAAACTGGTATTGTTCAGCAACGGGGATGGGGGTGGAGAGTGGGGAAAACATGCGCCGCCTCCATGCGTTGTAAGTACACAGTGCAGCCAACATGAACTGAAGAAACAATGAAAACAGCGTGACAGTAGTGACAGAAGAGCGACACTGTAATCAACACAGGCTGACAGTTCGCTGTACGGTTGGAAATGAACATCTGCAATCAGCACGGCAACACGACTTACGATTGCTACACACATTTGATGCAAAAATAAATAAATTCTCTTATTCCCCCTAAAAATCCCCAACACTTCTTTTTCCCCCTAAATATCCATTTAACATTTCGCCCACCTCTTAAATTCCCCCCTGAAAAAAATTCCTCCCTCTAAATCTGGAGGAAAACCCCCCAAGTTGGCAACTCTGCCTCCTCGACGAGTCGCTGGGGGTATATCTAGATGTTACTACGCCGTAGGAAATTCAGAATCACTTCCGCCAATGAGAGGACTCCACGCCGGCCGCGCCACACACGCCCTCCAACCAGCGTACAGCAACTCTTAGAACTCCTGTCGCCAAGTGGACGAGTCCACTGTGAGGCCTCCCCTCTAAAAAGCCAACGCGTAGAAGGCGAGTCCACCTCCCTGACACCCCTCGAGCCGCGCCCCGTGCGGGCGGAGGAATGTGCGTTCTCTCGGCCAGGCGAAAAACTGACCAACATAGGCAGCCCCGCTAATGTTACCGTATGAATTTATCCCAATAAAATAAATGTGAGGGCGCTTGCCACCTTACATAATAAGTATCTGTAATGTATAAGCTATTCGTTTCAGCCACCCTCTTATATTCCCATTTAATGCAAGATTATTTTTGTGATTTTTTGGAGATCATCAGCAAGATTGGTAGGTAACTTAATAATGCTCAATAAATTCCCTTCATATTCAGTGCTTAATAAAATATACTCACAAATCGCAGTCAGATCGTATCGAAGCGTTCGTCATTTCAGACGAGGAGAAGGCCAATTTTCAATCAATTCAACATGAAAGGGAGAGTCCTTAATTTATCGACCTCCATAGCAATACAATTCCATTCATACATAACCAAAAGAGACACCCACCACAATACAAGATTTCTTAAAACGTTCTAGAAGTTTTTGATATTATTACGAGAATCGCGCGTTTTCGATATCAACCACTGTTGTTGATTCAACCAAAACGTCTCAAATTCAAATTTTGTTGTGTTATTACAGGTCAGTACTTTTTACGAAGTGCAACGACCATAGCATAACAAATCCCAGAAAGTAGTACATACTTCAAGATAAATGTTATAATGTTTTTTAACTAAAATTACGGGAATATCGCACATATTAAACAAGAAACTTCGCTCTTTCCCTTTCCATGAAGTAAAAATTTTGCACGAAGTAGTTAGTGGAATCGCAATAGGCGACCGTTCGCAGTGCATTTTAAATCTGAAGCTGCGTTTTATGTAAAGACTGTAAAGAATGCAGCCTGGATAGTCACGAGACAGGAGTCAAGACTCTACTGTATTCGTAATTTTAATTGACCTACTTTTAGTTATTTCATTACAAACCATTTGCTGATAATAATAAAAACTCACGATAATAAAAGTTTTCATTTTCTCATAATATTTGGGTAATATTTTCCAAAGAAGACACTAATTTTGGGAAAAATCAACTAAGATCCATTCTTACCTGCGTGAGCAGCTGTAGCTGTCTTGCGGTCACCAGCTAAACTCATAGTAAGAAGTATTTTTGTTTGGAGAAATATCATCTTTGCAAGATTTATCGCTGCTTGTACATGGCGACGTACAAAAAATTTGTTTGTTTTTCATTTTCCTTCTTTTCTTGTGCTTTTCTATTTTTCAATATTAACCCCTTAATGCCCAATGACGCGAATTCGCATCATACCGTTATGATGCTTATAAATGGAAGGGTAAGGGTTTTTCAGTGCAGATAGATGCCGAATCTACACAAAGCTGATAATATTTATAACACGTGTTGACACCTCTCTGGATGGTGTAGGGACTGCTACAGCAGTTTGATGTTCGCGAATTTGTTCGTGAGACAGACATATGAATTTATCATCTTGTTTTGGAGAATTACGGTAGAATAAAGAGCTAATTTTGATTCTGAAAATTACTGATGTATTCTTTAGTGTCTGTGGCGTTACGTAAATCACATTTTGAAGTAATAATGGTGTTGAAAGTACAAGCAAATTTCAAAATACGGTTTGTGTAAAATATGTATCATTGGGCTTTTGCGTACTTTTGTGTGCCCGTAACAAAGTGTAAAGGGATAGTTCTTTCGATGTGTACTACCAAACTTCTTCAGTTGCAAATTATGGATCTTTTAATTGTCAATTACTGGTTGTTATACGGCGGCACTTGAGGGCCTCAAATGAACAAAATGTCATTCTGGAATAGCAGAGGCACTCTGCAAACAGTGAAAAGATGTAACAACGAAGAAGAGAGGTAGGCTTTCAACCAGTATACCGACTGAACTGCAGCGTAAGAAGCATCGGAGTCCAGCAACATTTTTTCCAGTTAGGACTACCCGCACTGATGCAGTAGGTCATTGGTCTCAACATACAGGAACAAGGCAAAGATGTAAAAAAACAAACTGTAGAAGGCAGGCAGCGATTATTTGTAGCAAATGTAACGTAAATCTCTGTTTTAACAAGAGAAAAAACTGTTTCCGCGAATTTCATGAATAGGGTTGCATGCAATATGTACAGTCAAATTGAAAGCAGTAATGTAATTTTGATATATAGTTACAAAAGTTCAGTTTGTACTAACCTAATGTCACACACTGAACCATTAAAATGTTAAATGAAATGTTGTACCAGATGAAGTCTTATAAGTGTTTACTTTCTCAAATGCCCGTTGTCGCAAATACGCGACGTACCTAATTACAACAGTTCAGTAAACAACATCACACATTTGACATTATATAATTTCTAGCATATGTTCACTGGTAACAAAATATGATTTTTTGATTTTCTGTGTCACGTAAAAAATAATTCGGGAATTAAGGGGTTAAACGCCAATTGTCTTCTTTTTCTGAGGACATATTGTGGTTAGTTGCATTTGATTCGAATGCTAAAAATATACAGTCACATCACAAAAGTACTAAATAAGACGCCACAGAGTAATGTACTACTCGGAACACTACCTCTCTACGAGACTAAACACTGCTATCTTAAATCACTTAACCTTAACACAGAGCCGCGTTGGAGTGGCCGAGCGTTCCAATTCGCCTAGATGCGGTGCCCTCCCTGTGTTATGGATGTATTTGTTGCCCTTAGCATAAGTTAGTTTAAGTAGTTTGTAAGCAAAGGTACTTGTGACCAGAGTAGTTAAGTCGCACAGATTTACAAACATATGAACTTTTTTTTTTCTTTTTAAACAAAGACCGACTACTAGAGCTCTATTTCCGAATATTGGGGAAGGTTACCGAACTACTACCAAACCGACGATTCGGAGTCGAGTGGAACTCATCCTGGCATACGCCATCTTGCTTTGTGTACTTGACGATTTTCTTATTATAAATCAGGCGTTTGTCATTTGAATGCATTGGCGCTCTGAAGAATTATCAAAAACACGTCGTTCATTTTACGATTAATTATAATCTGGCGTCCGAAAGTACCAGATTAGAAATTAAAATTAGCCTTTAATCGCAGGAGAGTTATGAGCGAGTTCCTCAGGTGTCCGCAGTAGCGGGCGGATCGCATGGTATACGCGCAACACGGTGTACCAACAGAAACCTCATTGCCTTTTCCAAGTTGCGTCACATATCGGGAGCTGTGGGGGCGATAGACTTAAGCATTTGAGTGCCTTAACTTAACTGCTGTGCTGCGAAAAATGCGCTATCCGAATATTTTCATTTAGGTGGTACTGTGTCTCTTTCGTGGAGCATCCGCAGATCTGCTTGTCAACGGTAGACTGTAGAATTCCTTATCAATGCCCACTATCAACGATAATATATGCTGTGACATTGGAACCATTGTTGTGTGGGCTGAGGAAGTAACTAACAGGATTGATATTGGCGGCTATGTTTTTAGCTGCACCGCATATGCAGATGACGTGCTGTTAACTCTTCGATACGCACAGGACTTACACAGAGCCCAGGACCGGATCTAGAACATTTGCCAAGCTTAAATTTGCCGCCCCTTCTTTCACCTCCCCCCCCGTAGGAATAGACTCTTTGACGCTAATTGGGTTACATATTTCTAAATAAATGTCACAATCTCACAACATGAACTTATTTTATTGACTGAATTAAGATCAAAGAAAAACAGAACAATTTTAATACATACAAAAATATTACAAGATTACTCATCGTACAAAAATCAATTCAAAATTTCGCTTTTCGAGCTTTTTTTATTGTAAAACTGTTTTTGATATCATCATAGTTTAGATCAATTGTATTTATAAATTTGTCGCTATGTGGATCACCAAAATCACCATCTTCTTTTGTTCCTCTAAAAGAATTTCCTTGCTTAGCTAGAAAAAGGACAGCATCATAATACAGTGAGATTCCTCCTGTTTTATCTGGTCTTGCTACCCAGTGTGCGATACTTATCAGGTGGGTTTGTCGGAGGACATCGAAAGTGTCGAAAGAAGGGCAGCTTGTTTTGTACTGTCGTGATACAGTGGAGAGAGCGTCACGGAAATGATACAGGATCTGGGATGTGAATCTTAGAACAAAGGCGTTTATCGCTGCGACGTGGGCTACTTACGAAACTACAATCGTCAACATTCTCCTCCGAATGCGAAAATATATTGTTGCCTTCCACTTACATAAGTAGAAAACATCATCTGAATAAATACATAAAATCAGAGCTCGAATAGAGATATTCAGATGTTCTTTCTTCCCGCGCGCTATTCGAGAATGGAATGGGAGATAAATAGTATAAAAGTGGTCCGCTTAACCCTCTGTCAGGCAGTTAAATGTGATTTGCAGAGTATCCTGTGTAGATGTCTATCAATTCCACCGCTACCGAAAGAGGACTCTAGATCCTTAATGCTTTTGACGTTCAATAAGAAGTGTGCGCACCTGAAATACTTTTTTTTTTTTTATAAGGACTGGAACGTTATTCAAATTTACCTGTTCTACAAATATTACCTTGATTTGAAATATGAATATTCATTTATCTGAAAAAGGAAATCTATGCAAAGTAATAAACATTGTGCATTTACTTATGCAATAACGAAAACATCTCCCTCATTCTGACTAATATCTAGTAGATTTTTAAAGTTTGATTAGCTGAAGTACCTGTTATAGGGCAACACTGAAGTCAGCAACCAGAAATTTTAGTTTTATTAAATGATTCCGGTATTTCTTGCAGTCATTTTACTTTTAATAATTCTGTGTCAGTTCATTTTATTAAATTAAACCAGAGAAATACATACCGTAAAAAAATAAAATAAAATAAAATAAAAAAGTAAAATAAAAAGAAAAAAATACGAGAGAGAGTGAGTCAAAATTTGCCGCCCTCTAGATTCTGCCGCCCGGGGCAAATGCCCCCTTTGCCCCCCCCCCCCTCCCTCAGCCCCCCTGGATCCGGCCCTGCAGAGTCACATATGGTAAAGCTTCGGAGAGTCGTGTAAATGTACAAAATCGGACATCCTGAGTGTTAGCACCGGGATGACACCGGATAACGTCGCTACACCCGAATTATGCGACACAATCCACTGTTTTGTTATTGATTTCACAATGACATCTCAGGCACGGCGGCGCTTAATTATCGGAAACTGTTGCAAAATAGCCATGCCGGATTTATGGATCATCGTCCCTGGACATTGGACTTACATCAAGAGACCTAATTTATAAATGTACTAGCCGTAACCCCGACGTTGCCCGGGTGTTTATTTATCCTACACTCTCGTAGTCCACCTCCCCTTCCCCCCTCTCTCTGCAGTCACCTGTTTCTCTCCCATCTCTCTGTTCGCTTTCCCTCTCTACAAGGTACCCTCTCTCATGTACCATACAAACATTTATGTACCCAATGATCTTCCTCTGGTTTTAAAAGTCATGGGTACAAAAATTCATAAACATTGGATCAAACTATGCATATTGTAAAATTTCGTAGGTACCCTCCACCATGCGACGAACGAAATTTTATGCAGGCAGTGACATTCCTCTTGTTTTTAAGGTAGAGTGTGCAAAATTTCATCAATGTCGAACAAAACTATAAATTTCTATGCCACAGAGACGCAGGGTCACATTGAGAAAAGCACTTTGTTGTTCTCAAATATTCCAGTTTTATTTCATACAATCCTTGTTCTGAGAATAACGAAAAAAAAGGTCAATTTTTGTTGCAAAGTACCCTCCACCATGCACCGTATGAAACTGAAGGTAGACGGTGACATTTCTCTTCTTTTGAAGGTCAAGCGTGCGAAATTTAGTGAAAATCGGAATGAACTTGTAGATTTAGTAAGTCTGTAAAGTATGTTCCGCCATTCACCTGTCACGAAATACTTTCTTAGCTGACGTTTTCTACCTATAAACTATATTCCTGCCAAATTTCAGCTCCATGGTTGAAGAAGTTTACGAGATTTCGTGTTTAGTCAGTGAGTGAGTGGCTGGCCTTTCGATTTTACATAGATAGAGATTACGAAAACAGATTGCTTAATTTTGGATGCAAGAGAATTAAGGGAGACGTGCAGACAAAAATAAATAGTAACATTCAAATCTATAATGCTAACTCTATTTGATACAAGTTCATGCCTGATGCGACAGTTCTACGGCATCTACAGCGAAACTGTCGTAAGCGGTAGACTTCTTTTCGTATCATCATTTTGTGTGTGTGTGAGGGGGAGGGGGCGGTCAGTTACAAAACGCTTCATAAACGACCTAAATTACACGCAAACTTTGTTGCAGGTCCCTAACTGCTCCCATTGTCCAATAATTGACGCATAAATCTGGGTATTCTCACGAGGTAACCTCTCATTATTTATGACGTCATACCTCCTGAACTATATGTAGTGGTCTTTTGTTTTTGGGCCAGGAACCTTCGTGGGCATATGGTGAACAGTTCACCAAAGTTTAATTGCAATAGAATGAATGGTTTATGAACACATAGAGGACATACAGACAAACCTCCCTTTAGCAATCACGACTCCCGTATGTGGCGCAGGAGCTACCAATGCCTGAACACATAACAAGAAGCCTAATGGCGGCATATGGATCATTCGTCAGTTCCGGAATGATATTTAAAGTAAAATACCAATTTCACAGTCTGCCTGAGGAACGCGGCGGAATAGGACGCGTAGTGTTGACGACCGACAGATGTGTCTCTATGTCGGTATACACTCCAAGCTCTGTAAGCTTAGCCCACGCATGGCCAACATTTCCGCCCGGCGGGCGGAGCACACTGTAGTTGACGGCACCGGCCGCGACCGTGTGTCGCTAGTGCCCCCACACACCGCTGCGCACAGTGCGCGGGGCAGGGGCGAGGGCGGCCGCGTCTGCGGGGCGGTGTTTGGCTATACCTGGCTTAGCCCAACCAGTCTCACGCGGCTACTGATACGAAATTTTGCCACCGAGACACCAACAGTTTTTATCTGGAGCAAGGCTAATAAGAGCCGCTTTACCTATCACTCGTTTACTAATGGCCACGGACATCTGCCGCTTCATACAGCACCAACGAACGAACTAGTTCGGAAGAGCGCTCCCACAGGCGAACTACGCGAACTAGTTCGCAGATCCTTCGCCTCTTACTTCGTCCGCTCCTTTTCCAAAGACTCACGGGGAACAGCGAGGCGATGCGAGAGCGCGCAGAATCACGAGATTCCCTTCTGCCAGTTACCGTCATTTCGAGCTGAAATGCAGCTCAGCTGTAGTTTCGTAGTTCACTGCCACAAATTTTCTTTTCTAAGGTATTCAGCAGTGTCTAAATAATATTTACTACGAGTACTCTGTATGCAAAGTAGTTGAATACCATTATATCACATATTCGTGTAAATAACTGGTTTATTTGTTTAAGTATTCGATGTCTAATTGCCCAAAAATACGGGTAATAGCACACGCCTCGGCAACACTGATCATTATATAAAAAAGCTGTCATAACAAAAGAAAGAGCTGCTTTAGTAGCGGTAGCAAAAGCCAAAATGAGCGGACGAACTAAAAAGAGCGACCTACTTCGCGGCAGAGCTGCGAACTAAAAGGAGAGCTACCGGTCACGAACTAAAATACACGCGATCGGTCGCGAACTAAAAGCGCGATCGGTCTCGAACTAAAATATGTGCAATCGGTCGCGAACTAAAACATGCGTTACCGGTCTCGAACTATTATGCGAAACGTATCTCGCTTCTTAGTTCGTTGGATCCTTTTCCGAAGATCGACGGGCAATAGCGAGAGGGCGCGCAGCAGAATTAAAAATGACGTGTTTGTCTTCTGCTGATGAGAACCATTTTGAGGTGAGCGTCTGACTGCTAGATTACATAGTTCAGTGCTACAAAATTTCTGTTTTGAAGTATTCTGCACTCTGTAACATCTGACTAATAAATTCCACAATGCCAAGATATACAGATGACTCTAAACTTAAACACGAGAAATTATCCACAAACTGTTTGTTTTGGTTTGCGTGATATCGTTAGCGGCTCAAGTAGCAAGCGCATGAAGTAGCTTGGTGGGGGAACTTCTCCCTCCACCTGCATGCGCAGACCACGCCGCTCAGCCGTCACTGGAAGCGGACAAACTAAAAGAGCGAACTAGTTCGTGGCAGAGCCGCGAACTAAAGTGAGCGCTCACGATCGCGAACTATTATGCGCAAGTCTACCAAACACTCAATATCATAGAACTGAAACACCCAAACAATCGATGGAGTGTAAGTGTGAGGCCAAGTGTTAGTGATTGTTGTTACCTAGCGGTGGTAAAGGTAAGGAGGGTGATTACTTAATCAAAAGTACGGTCTCGTTTCTTGTCTACATAACTGTAAAATTAGGAATTATGGAATTATATGAAATTTAAAAATTCTTGAAAATTAAATGAACTAGTACTCGACTGAATAATGAACACTGTTATGTGAGAAAATTTACTACTTTCAACAATGTCATGCATCCAGTTACTAAATGAAAAAATTATCATCTGCAATATTTTAACTGTCAGTTATATTGGTGTTTGTAGGTTGAATTAGTTATCGTGGCAGTGATCACACAGTGAAAACTAAATCACTCTGAATCAAAGCTATTTTAAGATAAATAAGACAGTTCAATACTCCACCACTAAAAGATCAGCGATTTGCACTGCATTACATTTACTGACTCTTTTTTGTAATTGAAATTTTCATTTGTGACCAGTAAATATGTACTTCTCATTATCAGTTTTAATACTCTATGATTTGTCCTTGGAATAACAATGAGGAGGGTAGGAACCTGCCTGGTATATGTCTTAGGTGAAGGATAGGTAGCACTGTTTTCGTTGATTTATGTTCACTATTGACAAAAACAGTTCTAATACGCTGGCTAGCCGTACATGCTTACAGAACACTAATTAGCTGGATATTACTTAAGCGTGGGACGTTGTAGATCATTATTGCCACTCAATAATTGGCACAACAGGCTCTTCTTGGCGGCGGAATATTTGCAATACTTTTTGGGCTCACTTCTTCTTACTTACCTTTTCTTGATTGCTTGTACTGTTCCTACAACCATTTAATTACGCCTGAATAATAAAATTCCTGTTGCCCTGTGCCGACCACGTAACTACTTCATGCCGTCACAAGAGTGCAACCACTACTATAATGCTACGACTGCCGCGCTACCCAACTTCTCAACGACTACTCGACTACTGCCGCGCCTCTGCGTTCCAGAGATTGTGTTACTCTTACTATCTCAGTCCCTGACGAGGCTAGAGTGTTTACTACAACGATTTAAATATCATTTCATTTAAAATATAAAATCTACAAAGAAAATTAATGTTTTTGAAAAGAATTCACCACTTCAAAGTGATGAAACACTCAAATTGTAGCTCTTGTTAAGGCTCATCGACAGAAATTTCTACATTACCATTCATTTTAATAAGCTATGAGAGTCATTACAATTGAAGGCTGAAACAAAATCAGCATATCTTTTGTAACGAACACAGAAACCTAACAGCATGTCAATATGTGTTGGCAGTGTATACAATGAATAATAAACACTATTTAGACGTTAAGATTATTTAATTTTATGATATGTTTCTTTTGTCTTATGTGAAATTGTCCATAGTTTTCCTCATAATTTCAACTGCTGTAACAACTTTCTCTAAACACTGATAGAAAGAGGGATAAAAATACCATGAAATATAGAACATATTTTTACCACAATAATAAAGGTCCCATGTCTAATTGCAGTTTTCGCCCATTTAACCATAATTTTGAAACGTTTAAATTTTTTATTGCTGGCAAACTATGCAACGTAACAATTATTCTCATTTGCGTTTACAATGTAGAATTTTACCGCCCAACTGATGATTCAGAATGAATTTTGATTAATTTTAAGAAAAAAAATTATATATGTGAACTCGTGAGCGCTTAAAGCCATTAGGTGACGTCAGTTGACGCGCTTTGGTATCAGGGATGCTAAGATTTGGAGACGATTTCTGTTGGGAGAGACCGGTAATATATACGGACGAACACTTGAATTGGGCTTTACTCTTCAGTGTACGTTCTGTTTAGCCGCCTTTTCGTAAGAGAAGGCTTAGGAAAAATGTTGTGAGTTGGGCGATGACAGAGCCATTGGACTTTAATTTCGCCAATGTTGAACTTCGTCTATGGCATACTAGTGGGAACTTGGTTTTAATGCATCTTACGCACTTCAGTTGATCACCGGTCTACTGATTAGCATCAAAAGTGTCAATAAGCTGTTTCGTTTGAAATTATAAATAAACTGTAGTAGGGTACATTACTTGCAGTATCATCCTTCATTCAATACAGCAATCATTACAGTGCTGACAAGTCGTTAGTACTAATTTGTATATCGTGTAATTATCATATATAATTAAACGTCACCTCAGAAAGATTTAGTCTAACCCTAGAAGAACTAAGGGAACTGAAGGTAGAGGTAAACATCCGAGACAATATAGTAAAAAGACGTTTCAAGTAGCAGGATGAGTGAACTGGTAGGTGGTTTAGGAGGTGAACAGAAAGAGGCGACTGGACGAGATTAACACAGAATGTGGAAAGGAAATGAGAGACACAGTGAACTATGGAGGAGGAGGGGAATAGGAGAAAGGTAAGGAGGTGACAGGGGGTAAGGAGAAGATGAACAGAGAGAGGGGAAAGGCGAGATGGATAGATTATACTGGTGAGGATAGAAGAAAGTAAAATAGGAAAGAGGATGTAACTAACCGAAGACTGGAGTAAATAAATACCCATGCAATGTCGACTACTATGGGTGGTGTATTCTATTGGCTCATATCAAAGTATAAACAGGGGTAGTCGACAAATTTTATACTTACGGGTATACGGATTATATGTCAAAGACTAAGTTAACAATGTTGATTCTACGTATTCGTGCTTACGTGGTGTACGCTGATCAGAGAGTGGACGAAGATTACAGGTAATTCTCTAACTCTGAGGTGGTGTATGGAAAATAAGGTCCAGCGTAAATTTTTTGGTCAGACTACTACAGTACGATAGTTTTGCGTGTGTGGTACGATTCTAAATCTGCCTCTGAACAGTTGAATTTTACAACAACAATATGTGATTCTCACGAAATTTTACTGGTCACAGAATGAAAAGATGCTCAGATATGTATATAAGCTATAACAGCTATATCAATGAAATTGTTATTTGTATAAAGGGAAATGCCAAGACCGCAACTTTTATCTTTTATTTATTTAAGACGACTGGTTTCAACGCTCTGTGGTTTCATCTTCTGGTCTGTGGGAAACATGTACAAAAAGTGTGGCTACATGCAATAATTACAAGTTAAATACAATTTGTGTGGTAGAGCGTGGAAACCGGTCGTCTTCAATAAATTTCCCTTTATATTCATATAATAAGATCGCTTCCTATGACGAGTAAATTAAGTGAATGTGTTATTATTCGTTCAGCCAGCTTAGTACAGACTCACAAGTACACATGTGAAACGCAACTATTTCTTGGAAAAATGGAAGCAGCAGAGTGTAAAAAGAGAAATACTAGCACTGCAACCATGTTCTCAGAAATTTGCTCATCACTACGTTTGTTACATATTTTCTTTGGAAACAGTAATAAAACCAACGATTGCGGAGTTGGAGAATTGATAACAATGACTAAATTAGAATACCGCAACAGCAGATTTCTAATGCATGGAACTAAATGTGATACTTCCTGGACAATCTTCTAGATGCTGTCATACGAACAACAATGAGTAATCTTTATCGACTATTGTTCGCATATCAACCTGTGTAAAAACTAAACTACCTTAAGATCTCTCTAGAAAAATAATAATAAACTTCGCAAAATTTTGACTGAAAAGAACATATCATAACTGAAGAACTATGTAGATATACATGTTTAATACACAAGATACTGTAAGGTGTGTGGCGGAGTGTACCTCATACCACTGTTAGTCACATTCTTTCATGTTCCACTCCCGGATAGAGAAAACTACTGCTTATATACCTCTATGCGCCCGCTAATTCCTCATATCGTATCTGAAAGATTTGCGTAGAAACGAGGTCGCTGCAGTAGATATATCTCCTCTTTTGGAGAGCCAGTAACTTAGAAAATATTTCACATTGTATGCAAGAAGTAGGAAAGAATATAAATTACAGAACTAACAGTTCAGTAAAATACTAACGCGAAATATTTGCAGACGAATGGAGAAAGTATTGGAATCCGACCTAGGGACGATAAGGTGGAATTTATAAAAATGTATGAATATGTGAGGCAATACTATTCTTGCAATTTATCGTATAAGATAAGGAAAGGAAAACTTAGCTTCTGCAGAGTTGGAGCATGCTTTTGACAATCTTGGGGTAATACACTGTTTACAAAACTAAACGTAGGAGGGGTAAAACGTAGCGGACGGAGATTTATATACAACTCGTATAAAACAACCAGAAAACATTATAAGGGGCGAAGGACAGCAAGATACGCAGTGGTTGGGAAGGGAGAAATACAGGTTTGTGGACTTTCGCAATATTATTCAATCTGTACATGCTGTGAAGGAAACCAAGGAAAAATTTATAGTCATTGAACTTCTCGGAGAAGAAATAAAACCTTTGCGATTTGTCGATGCGGTTCGTCTGGCAGAGACGTCAGAGGACCTGGAAGAGTAATTGAACGAATGAACAGTGTTTTGAATGGAGGGTATAAGACGAGCATTCAAAAGATAAAGATGTAACTGGATGTTGTCTAAGAAAACCTAGCAATTCTCAAGAAATTACATTAGGTAACGAGTCAATAAAAGACACTTATTATTTCGGTAGGAAACAAAGCTATGATGACCGAAGTAAAGAAGTGCAGAATAGAGTAGGGAACGAAAGCATTTATGCATAAAAGAAATATATTGACATAAAAATTAATATTTTATGTTAATGTAAATTTTATGAAGTCTTCCGAGAAGAGTGTAGCCTGCAGTGTACGAGACGTGTATGATAAGCTGTTGAGACAGAAAAATAATAGAAGCTTTTGAAATTTGGCGCTACAGGAAAATACTGACGATTACATTCTAGACAGCGAAACTAATAAGAAGGTACTGAAGAGAATTGGGGGAAAATAAGTTTGTGGCATGTATTGGCTAAAAGAAGCGATCGATTGGTAGGAGACATTATTAGACATGAAGGACTCATCACTTTAGCATTAGAGGGAAGCGTTCAGGGTGAAACACGTTGATGGAATACAGTAAGCAGTTTCATACGAATGTAGGCTACCCTTCCTTATTCAGCGGTGAAGAGGCAGCTGTTGAGAAACATCACCACTGGTGAGTATGTGATCTACATCTACATCTGCCTACATACTCCACAATCCACTGTAAGGTGCGTGGCGGAGGGTACACTGTACCACTACTACGCATTTCCTTTTCTATACCATTCCAAAATAGAACGAGGAAAAAATGCCTATATGCCTCCGCACGAGCCCTAATTTCTCTTATCGTTGTGACCAGTACGCGAAATGTAAGTAGGTGGCAGCAAGATCGTACTACACTCAGCTTCAAATTCCGGCCCTTAAAATTTCCTCAACAGAAATTCACGAAAAGAAAGTCGTCTTTCCTCCAGCGATCCCCAATTGAGTTGCCGGAGCATTTCCGTGACACTCGTGCATTGGTAGAACCTACCAGTAACAACCTAGATGCTTGCCTCTGAACTGCTTCTATGTTTTATTTATTTATCTATTTATTTATTTTTATCTGATTTGCTGCGGGTCCCAAATACTTGAGCAATACTCAAGACGTGGTCACAGAAGCGTTTTATTCGTGGTCTCCTTTACAGATGAAGTACATCTTCCCAAAATTCTCCCAAAATTCTACGTCTTATATTCGCGTTTAATATTGTCCTCATAATTTTGTAGCACAACCGTGATCCGAAAAACGTTGCCTCCTTTTGTGAGAGAAAGTTGCTTTTCTGTTGGTCCTCATTTACATGTCATAGATACAGTATTATCTACGCTGCACCTAGCACATCAGAAGGGTTTCAGAAAAAGATTACAAATATATGTGTGTACTTATGTACAAGCAGGGACAAAGCTTTGTTTTTTCTTCCGTTGGGGTTGATTTCCGTCCAAGCACAGGATGTGCATTAAGATCCGTATCTCAAAACATCCACAGCTGAGCTGTCATAAAGTTTTTCACCGTTTACAATTGTAGACAGTAACAAAAAAACATTCATTGACGGCTATGAAGTATGTGGTTTTCCTCCGAGAGTATAATTCTTTTCTCATTGTTTAACTACTTCACAGCAAAGGCTGTCTTTATTGTCATATTGATGTGTTTATATCAAACAGTTTTTGGTATCCTTGAGTTACTATATTACTTCCAATAATTATTAGAAAAATGATTAGTTATGATATGTAAAATGTAAAATTAATCGAACGTAGTTTCCTGTTTATGATTTTCTGTTAACAGGGCCACACAGCTGGAGATCAATACTTGTATGGAGTACTTGGGACGGTGATGCTTCTGACATCAGTTCTAGTGTCATTTTTACCTGAATCACTAAATGAGAAACTTCCTGAGACAATGAAAGATGCAGAACTTTATGGTCGGGAGCAAGAGTTCTGGAGTCTTCCCACAAGAAAGACCACAGCAGTAGCAGCAGCAGCAGCAGAGACTTGTAGGCTCTACAAAACAGATTTTTGAGAATGTACACCCACCGATCATTAACGAGCAAGACTGTATAGTGCCAAAGTTTGACATTAAACCACTTCGACAGTTTGCATGTATCACTGGAGTTCCTTAATTAATAACGCAGCTCTTACTCATGGAGTGTAAAACATTCTGAACCACCATTTCATTGCGTTCTCCTTCAGAGAAATAGTGCGAACATCACCAAGAAACGAACCAAGAGCATCCAATTCAGTGACGAAGAACAGTTACCACTACAACAAGAGAACAGTATTTCATGTATTTGTTGCAGTACAACCATTGTGGCACTGAAAAGTGTCAACATCAGATCAGGCAGAAACGTATGTTGGAAATCTGTTTTCACTAGACTTTCTAATATGACAATATGTACAGAAATGTGAAATCGAATTTCTGAGGATGGTCTTTAGATTGGACTGAACCGGAAAATAAATAACATTTTGTGCGATCTAAACTGTTAATGTAACCAAATGCAATTAGTGCAACCCCAAAAATAAACGAAGGAATTATTGCCAATGATCTAAGGACTACTATGCAGGTGGCAGCAGATTTGTACGGAGCTGAAAACTGGTTCTCACTATCAAGGACTAAAGTAATAGCCTTATAAAAATCGTCTCGTCTAGATAAATTCTCCGCAAATGACATTTCACATCATGACCTATTTTATGACATTTCACTACCATTACATTCTCTAACAGCACGAGAAAAAAGAACATATAGATCTTTCAGTTTCCGATCTTATTTCTCTTATTTTATTATGACAACCCAGCGGGGAATAAACCGATTGTATTTGGCATAACTGGATGACTTTTAGGTACCACACCAGCCCTCCCCTTTTTAAATGATTTTAATTGGCTTAATTGGATGATTTAGGTTTGTCCTCAACCTATCGACATAAAGACTGGATTCTAGTAGGGTCCCTCCCCATCCCTACTTACAAAGCAGCTTCAAAAACTTCTTTAATTGCTTTCAATAGGCATAAATGGATTAGATTTCGTGAGTTCGTCCTATCCCACTCCGCACATACAGAGCAGTTTTGCTCAGAGGATTCATGCGGAACTAATTCAATTATTTTAAAGCAGGCTGCAGATGGCTACAAAGAGCTCACCTCTCCCATCTGCCGCGAGTTCCGGTGCTGGAACTGATTTAATTTTGGGATCATGCAAGAATCGATACCACAACATCCCACCTCCGAATCCCGCCGAAACCCCACTCCTTCGGACTATTTTGTGGTCCGAGATGTTTTATATTATTACACAGAGTCATCCGGGCAAATCTATCTGCAATGAGGAGTAAGTGACGTAATCTCTTCCTCGGCCCATTTTTTTTCGGAAAACGAGGTGTAAGTGTCTCCACCTCTGTGGCCGTTATCGACGCAGTTGCACCCACAGCCTAGCATCAAAAGGCGCTGGTCTTAAATAACCACCGGAGCTACTAGACAGAGGTCTGATTTATAAAATTAAAATGGTGTCTTACTCGATCAATCATCACGAGGAGATGAAAGAGGCCCGCATAAGAATTATTAACTTCCTCAAGTCTCCGAGGAGCAGTGGAAACGTGCAGCCGTAAGCAGGGACCTGCCAGCTTATGAATCACATCACAATGCTCTCCATCTCTCCCCGCCGTGGAGGGAGACGGAGAGCATTATTTTATCTCGAGGATTAGCATCTGAATCAATCTGAAAGACAACAATTACCATGCTACCCATTAAACTCCCTTCTGTACCGAGTCAAAATTTATAAAATCAAGTTGAGCATCTGTCACAAGGACATGAAAGACTCTCGCATTCTAACAATGCTTAAAGTGATTCTCCTTATCTGGATTTAATAAAGTGTACGCTAAAAAGTCACTTGTGCAGAAACAATCAAATCCGTCTCACATCAGCGTCCGTTCGAATTCGGTATGACTTTCTACCGAGAATGCTGTTATATAACATCCTTCAAAAGCTAGATTACGAAATAGACGGTCTAAAAGCGTACATACCCCTTTAATTCACCCGGTATTCACAGCAAGATGCATATGGACCAATCTACGTGACAGACATGTTGACCTGAGAGGACAGCTAAAAGCCTTTTGGAAGCTTTTACACTGAGTGATGATGGAAGTTCTTAGGATTTATTTATTTTCGTTTCATTTCCACGCATTTTTAAATCTTTTTGTTCGGTGTAGCTTTTACAACAGCCCGTTTAGTTTTTCAACTTTTAGTTGAAATCTATGTCTATGTGTTGCATTACAGCTTGCAGCCATTAAATCGATAATTACGTGGAATGTAAGTTTACTAAAGCCAATAAATATCTGATTTGCCTACATCTCTTACCGATTTAATAGCAACTACATGCAGTTTTTCCAATCAAGAGCACTCGTGGATTATAATTCTACAAATTTGTTTAATACGTAATATTACTATTAAAATAAGTCTAGTCAGCACTCTAGTGTTATATATATATATATATATATAGAGGGTGTTTCAGTAAGTGTGTTTGCCTCTGTAATTTATAAAATAATAGGTGACGGGAAATTTTAATGCGGTAGGTCAAAACAAGAAATGGTACACTTTCTGCGGAGCTATGAACATAGTTTATTGTATCATTTTTCAAAGAGTTACACCACAAAGATATAATTTTTTAAATGGAACAATAGTTTTTTCTATCGTGCATTGGATTCGTTGAAACCAGCTGCGTCCAAATCAGTTCAAACTACATTGCCCCAGGGGATAGCCACTCGGCCAGTCAGCTACGCTATCGCAGCCTCCGCCCCTGGAACTTTGAAGGGTTGTAGCTCCCAAACTAACAGTGATAGGAATGTAGTTTAAATTGATTTGGTCGCAGCTGGTTTAAACGAATCCAATACACGATAGGAAAAACTATTTTTCCATTTAAAAAATTGTATCATTCTGGTGTAACTCTTTGGAAAATGATACAATAAACTATGATCATGGCTCTGCAGAAAGTGTAACATTTCTTGTGTTGACCTACCGCATTAAAATTTCCCGTCACCTATTATTTTATAAGTTACAGAGGCAAACACACACAGTGAAACACCCTGTATATATATATATATATATATATATATATATATATATATATATATATATATATATATATATATGTGTGTGTGTCTGTGTGTGTGTGTGTGTGTGTATAAGTGTAGTAAATAAAACGTAAAATTAAAATCGACGAGCGCTCTTGATTGAAAAATTGCATGTTGTTTATTTTGAATCAGTAAGAGAAGCAAGCAGATCAAATATTTATTGGATTCGTAAACTTGCATTTCACTTACTTGTCGTTTAATGACTACAGGTTGGAATGCATGACGTACACGCATCTTGTAACTTAGAAAATAAGCATACAAATATTCGTTTATGCCAAAGCTTTAATTAATTAAACACAGAAAACGACTCTTCCTTTACTTTTGTTTGCCATGATTTTAATAAAATCCTGCTTAATTTTAAGATGCATCATAATTGCACATTGGAATCTTCCATTTCCTTCTCTATCCAATAGTTTGATCGCATTAAATAGAGTACTATTTAGGATTTTTTGTAGCTTGCCAAATAAGGATACAAATATTCGTTTACCAAAATCTTATTCATTTCTTTCATATACATTTACACACAGAAAACAACACTACGTTTTTATGGCGTTATTTTAATAACTTCCATCTTAATTTTCAGCATACAGTTTAAATCCACATCGGAATCTTCAATTTCCTTCTCCAACCAGTAATTTAATACGTACAAATTATGTACGTTCTTTAACTCCATACCTATATATGCTTCTTCCAGTAGACTACCTCGTTTACGATTTTAACAACCAGCTCTGCTCCTACCGGCATGTCGTTGAGACAAGAAAATTCAGGTAATTTAACTTTGGCTCTTTTCTCTGCATAACACCACTGATCTATCACTCCATACCTAATCTTCTGTCCTACCGGTGTAGAACCGTAGGTTTACAACTATTGTAAATGATTGATTGATAAATATTGTTATTCCGTCATTCTTTAGTTCCACAAATGGATTTTCTGTACATAGATGGATGACATCCATTAGATACAAAGTGTCCATCCTTCTTAAGCAGTTCCAAACGACAGTCCAGCATACAATAACATTTTTCATGTATCCCTTAATATAGTCAACGCCAAAGTTTTCGTTGATTTCGACCAGTAGTGAAACACCTGACCAGTCTCACATGTCTAACACTGTTTATATATCCTTACTTTGTGCATTTAATTCGTCTACCACATCCGATGTACGTCGAATGTCGCTAATCAATAGATGCAGATAGAATTGTCCAAGTTACTCAACCATGCATGTGAATCTGATAGGGCTGCTAAAAGTATCTTGGATGGATTCTTACAGAGTGACAAGGGGCCTTCTTAGGATTTATTTGTTTTCGTTTTGTCTTCCTGTAAGTTTTTTGTTTTGTTAGGTGTAGTGTTTATAAAATCAAGTATATCTTTTAGCTGAAATGTAAATCTATATGCATGGAAGGTAAGTTTTTGAAATCCAGCATATATCTGATTTGCCTATGTCTCTTACTCCTTTATAGAAAATACTTGCAATTTTTCCAGAGGAGAGCATTGGTGGATTTTAACTATAACCTTTATTTAGAATGTAATAACAATCTTTGAGCAAATCTAGTCCACACTCCAGCCGAATTTCTGAATGGGATCTTAGGCTGCCATTTTCTGCGTACAAATAGGCATTCTACTTAAATACTTATATGTACATAAATCACATTAATTAGACGAATTTTTAGCATTTTTGGTAGCTTAAAAAAGAACACAAATATTCGTTTGCAAAAAAGCTTTTATTAATATGTCGTATATATTTTTACACACTAAAAAAATTCTTTATGTTTGTTTGGCATGATTTTAATAACATCTGGCTTAAACTTAACTTATAGTTCAAAACCACATTGGAATCTTCCCTCTCCGTCTCCAACCAGTAATTCAATAAGTACAAAGAAGGTACGTTCTCGAACTAGAAAATGTACCTGTGCTTCTTTTGGTAAACTACTTCCTTTATGGTTTTAACAACCACTCACAACATTCAGATATTTTAATTTTACCTCTTATTTCCTGCATAAGACCCAACTGTTATAGCTCTCAGAATCCTCTAGTGTGTACGGTTTCTTCTCTTCTGATGCACAGCCATCTGGCATCTCTGTATATCAATTAAGGTTTACAACTTTTGCAAAGGAATGCTCGTTAAATATTGTTATTTCATCTGATTTTAACTCCGGAAATGGTTTTTCTGTAGGTAGATGTACAATATCCAATCACTGTAACGATATACATCGTAACTGGTGTTTTCAAGCAGATCCAAACGGGAATTCAGCTTTAAAAACACATTTTTCGTGTATCTCTTAATGTAATAAACACCATCGTTCCGTTGATTTTGGCCAGTACTTCAACATGTGACCAATCTCCCTTGCTGTTTACTCTAACTGAGGATATTTTACATTCTCCAGAGACAACGAGATTTCTCTATACAGTGTGTTTAAACGAATAAGTGAATCGTGCCTGCAGATCAGCACTAGCCTCCTCTTTCTCCAGATACAGTTGGTATTCTTCCATTAAAACAGTTGTCTTCGCCATATAATCCCGTTTTCGTTTCTTGAGGTCCATCTCCTCTATTTCCAGTCGTCTTTCCCGTGCACATAGCTCATGAACTGCTCTTAGAGGAGTAATTTCTTGAATCGGGGAAAGGCCTAAGTTTGTTCGATGGATATATTTTTGCTAGACTTGTGGAATGACGTTGCTTGTGGGCTACAACCCTAATTCGGTGATATTTACATCTGACCGTATTGTGGACAATAACGTTCTGGAGTGCTAGAAACATGTTTATCCTCTTTTAATACAACTCTTCTGTATAATACATACGTTGTCCTTGCTGGCGTCGGTATTACGAATGTCCACGTATTTTACGGGTAGGCAATTGACACTGAAGGCAGATAGAACGTAACTTACAATCTTTCCTCTGTTTTTAGTGTCAGTGAGGTTTACCTGCACACCAGTCAGTTTTCTTGTATTCTTACTACCCCAGTAAATAATTTGCAAAACATGATTAAAGACAATGCAGCAACAGCATTTGTTGGCTGAGACAACAGGGTAAGCTCTCCTCTGCTTTTACTATCAGGGAGATTTACCTGCACACCAGTCAGTTTTCGGGTATTCTTATATCGCAGTAAATAATTTGCAAAACATGGTTAAACACAATGCAGCAACTGTTGTCTAAGGTATTTGTTAGCTGAGACCACATGGAAGGGATCGACACATAGTACAGGGGCGAACTTTGTAAATACTGTCTGTTCTCGTTTAAAACACTGAAATAGTCTTGTAGAGGGTAAAAAATAGGATCCATTGGGTAACTGTATAACGTAGCCACCAGCCTGGTGATGTCATGTTATTTGCCCAACGTGTTTTAAGGGGGCATGTATTGGAAAATGTAAACATTTAAAAATCATGATAGCCTTATTTATTAATGTACAAATCCAAAATTTTGTATGTGTTAAGCAAAAGAGCTGATGTTTAGGGAAAAATATGATAAAATATGCAGGGAAAATATTTTGCCCGAAAATTTTAATTTTCAATTCTTTTACTGCTTTTTTTTAATAAAAAGCCATAGCTGAAATTCTAATCATGCAATTAATTGGAAAAATGTATTGTAATGTCCCGAGAAGGTTATAATGTCACTGAACTACAGTTATTAATTTATGATACAAAATGTATCATTAACAAAGTTTTTAATTCTGCATATCAAAAAATTCACGCTTTTCCTACGTAAAATCATCTTAAACTCAGAAAATATTTACAGGATCTCGTATTTTTTAGTTCCAGGAAGACACCAATACGTTGCGATCAGATCCTGAAAATTTCATAGCGTTAGTGCATATACCTTTTGAGAAAAGGCTTCTAATAACGTAAAAAATGTAAAACCGTGAAAATGAGGTCCAAACATTTTGTCTCATACTTCCACATGTAATAAGTTTACCTCAGTTTTAAAATCCTCCATACTGATACTCCTCGTCCTCCAGCTTTCTCTTCTCTGCTCTTCGAATCTGCCTGGTCAGTATTTGCAGGTGATTTATCAGCTTTCTCGTCCCTGCTGTCGTCGATGGTGTACAATGCTTTTGTTGTAAACACACCAGGGTGTATACCAGCTCTCTTCAGCACTGCCATTATTTCCGTCATTGAAACATAAAATTGCATCATATACACCTATTTTGAGTACTTCAAGTCCACATAATGTCCTTTTTGAGCATCTAATCCAAATTAAATTATTGAGTCTTTCGTGTGCATTTTGTGTCTTTTTGTGAAGAGATTTACTCAATAAATTTGGGTTTGCAAGAAACCTGAATGTGTAGACTTTATAAGCTGACAAGTTCTACATCAGTAACCCTGAATCCAGTGAAATCCATATCAACATCACTCACGCACCTGTGCAATTCTCCTATCGCAATTTTCGATGCTGAAGCTGAGACCTTTTGTTCTTCATTTGGGACTGCTTCCACTATTTTCTTGGTAAACCGATTCCCATTAACCTCCGTTTTCTAAACACAGTTTTTCCACCACCCGTTATGCATAAATATTAACTTTCACGTAATGTCTTGCGATTTCAACCTTCCAGCTAATAACATGTGTTGTCAAAACGTAAATATACCACATGAAAGAAAATTTTCAGGTGAAAGTATAGATGACAGCCAAAGATATCGAAAACGAATAGTCTTGGGACTGAAAAAATTCCGCTCAAGCGAGCAGCTTCCCAAGCGACGGGAAAGGTGGGAATGGGTGCCGGTGCAGAGTTAACGAGTTTAACCATTTAAAGGCATTTCTAAATCTTCTATCACGATAAAATTCACACACAACTTTGGTTAAAATGTGTAGGATAAGAAAATAATATTTTTGGAAAACCGATTTTTGGGACCAAAATCTACTGCATCCCCCCTTAAAGTCTCTCGCTGTCGCCTGTCTGGACGGTTTATAAAATTATCATGTGGTTACCAACAACACCGCCTAGAAGACAAGGCCTGACAACTGCCCGTGCCTACGCCACACCGAGAGGCGGCGGCTGACAATTAACTGGCTGGCCGCTGGGGCACGCCCACCGCCGTGTAGCAGCTGACCAGTCAGATTGCGTTCGCCGCCTCTTGGTGTGACGTAGGTATGGGCAGTTGACAGGCCCTGTCTTCTAGGCGGTGTTGGCTACCGATAGCTCTATTGACACCAGGGCTTGTGATTTAACATAAAAATGTATTATACACATTTACTCGGAAATTCCATGCCAACCACATTAAGTAGTCTATCCCTACTGTATTATTATCTTTCTCGACAATCCCATTGCTGTTCCAGGCGAAAGTAGTGGTTGGATACTAGGTACTCGAACAGCTCCACTCCGTTAAAAATCCCTGCAAAATATTTCGTAATGACCAAATCCAGGAGATAGAAACCATCTACGCGAAGCTGTTGTAGCATAGCAGAGAGCTCCTCCATTAAAACATCCAGTTGAACATCGGGTAATTCCACTTTGTAAGGTATAACCGCATTATTTGTTTATATCCTCGAAATATTTTCCAGTGCTTCCTTGCCTAATTTCTCCAGTAATCCTATTGCTGCCACACCGCTGCCACCATGTTGGAGAAGTGGTAACTTGGCCTTAATGCCACTTCTCGCATTGACGAACTTGTCGAATTTACTACACAATTAGGAGTGAAATGACTCACACATACCATTCTTTGACAGTATAGATCACCTTATTTCTTTCTGATTGTGAGAGTCCACTTGACTGTAGATTTTAACTATCTTAATATTATTGGAAAAAGGCTCTGTAATAGGAGCAGGCACATTTAAAGTCTTATTGCTGAACATTGTAGCATTTTTCGTGTATATTATGTTACCGATATCTATAATAAGATTAGACAGGATTTCCAATAAGAGACATAATCCAAAGCATTAGTCCATTACTCTCGTCTTTCTTCCCCATAGCTGTGGGATCTTTAGCACATTCGAAGAGGCCATGTTGCTACTAATCACCAGAGGTTTTTATATCCTACAGATTAGGTCACGTGACCAATCTGAATATTACTTTGCAGATCCCTAATTTAAAACTGATCTCACACCTCAGTTTTTCCATTCGTCTGTGAATAAGTAGTGATAGTACTTTACCACCTTCTAACTATTGCAACACATACCATAAACACATAATTCTGTAGCTGCTATCGTTTCAGTATGCAGAAAGAGAGTGATGGGATGCGCATATGTCGAGATTCAAAGTCATTCAATTGTTCAGTTTCAGCTACCGAAATGTAGACCCTCAGAAATACCGGCAGCCGTTTTCCATATAAAAATAAATATCTCTCTACTTTCTTGCAACCAACAGCAAGTGGCGAATGATGTTTTGATTTGAAGAATTATGTTATGTAGCACTTATGCATAATATTTGCATCGTCCTTATTGGAATCAGTATTACGAATCTCCACGTAATTGACGGGTATGCAATTGAAACTAAAAGTTGACGGAATATAATTTACTAGCTGAAAAACTGGCGTTTCCTGGGTATCTATTTATTTATTCAAGACTTGAGTTAGTACTTCTCCTATCATTTCTCTCTTTGTCCATCTTATTTTCTCTAATAAAATGTTATATTTATCAAAGAATATATAAGAAATAAGGCTGTCGTGCATAATATGCAAAATTTTAAGTACAGTTTCCAAACAAAGGAAGATAGTAATCAAAATACAAATTATATGTAAGATCCATACATTTATTTTATTCACAAATTTACTATAAGCAATATTTCTCTTTACTTGTCCAAGATCGAATATGAATTAATTTTTTGGTGAGACCTCACATGAGCAAGTGATATAAAGTTGTCCATGTGAAAAACATGGACATGTCAAACCCAGTCCACAGTATGGAAGAGATTGTCTTGTAGTTTATTAAGCATAATAGAAAATGCTAGTCTCACTGAAAACTGCAGTCTCTTGAATTTAAAAGCCAGATCTGTTATAAATAATGAGCATTCGTTACTTGTTCTCTGTTTCATTCTCTTGCTTTCTTTATAACTCTATAGAAGAATGTTGCTAGTGCCAGGAGGAAAACCATTTGCAGAACTAAAAACAGATAGAAGAACAATATTTAACAAATATTTGTATGCAAAATTTGTAACGCAAAGTTCTATACGGAGATGCCAGACGAATGAGCATCAGAAGAGATGGCAGTGTACACTGAAGAGGACATGAAATGCTGTAACAGTTGTATAATGCAGGAAATAAGAGATGAAATTACACTACCCAAATGTTATCGTATCGAAGAGCTGCTAGAAGAAGCAGAAATGGTTGTTGAAGCCATGAAGGAGGTAGTTTACCAAAAGAAGCAGAGATACATATTTGAGAAGGAAATGTAAGATTCCGATGTGGATTTAAACTACAAGTTAAAAATTAAGTTGGATGTTATTAAAATCACGCAATACAAACATAGAGTTCTTTTCTGAGTGTAAATGTGTATTCAAGAAACGAATAAAAGCTTTTGTAAACGAATATTTGTATTCTTATTTTGTAAGCTACAAAAAGTCCTAAATATTCCTCTATTCAATGTGATCTATATGAATATTTATTGGGTAGAAAAAACAGTTGTACGTAGAAAATGTAAGCCTTAAGTCCTATAAAGAAAGTGCTCTTGAGTGTGGACTAGGCTTGCTATAACAGTCGTATTATGTAGTAAATGAAATGTACAATTAAAATCCACGAGTGGCTTTAGTTGTAAAAATTGCACGTACTTTGTATTAAATCGGTACTAAATGTAGACAAATCAGGTATTTATAGGATTTCGTATACTTACATTCCACGTACTTATCGATTTAAACGCTGGAGGTTGAAATGGGAAGGTGGAACGAAAATAAATCCTAAGAACTTCCGTCATAATTCAGTGTAACTGCTTCCAAAAGGCTTTTAGTAGTCCTGTCAGGTCAACATGTATGTCTCTGTCACGTAGTTGGTCTGTCTGCATCTATTGCAGTGTGGGGTCTGAGGGATCTGTCTCCTCTAGGGGCATTAAGTGACTGTTTAGCGCTCACTTTATTAAATGCGCAAAGTGAGAATCAATTTAAGCACTGACACAATGGCAGGTTGGCGGTTATCAATAGTTCTAAAACGGTTGACGTACATTTCGATGCACTAGACATGGACGGTCTTCGTTGATGGAGGCTGTAATTTAGTTTTTTTGCGGTATGTAGCGATGGAAATGGTAGAAGTGAGTGTTAGATGCACGTACGTTCATACTGGAGAAGTAATTCCGTTACGTCCAGTGCAATGTGAGATCGTGGAAGTGAGTAATAACGTTTCTAGTACTTAGCCTTGTTTTTCTCTGTCATGTGGATAGCTCTGTAGGCATCTATTTTGGTGTGAACTCTGAGGGAAATAAACGTAGGACAGCAAGTGAAGGGGACGCAGCTTCTCGGCCTGAAGGGAACTAATAATTCTTATGCGAGTGTCTTTCATGTTCTTGTGACAGATTCTAAATTTGATTTTATGTATTCTTACTCGATACAGAAGGGAGTTTAGTGGATAACATGGTATTTGTCGTCTTTCAGATCGATTCTGGTGCTAATCCTCAATTACGGCTGTAACAACACTTGTAAATAAAAATAATTGAAAAATAATTGAATAATATAAGGATACATGAATTCCAAAATTGTATTTGGAGAAATGAGTGCATTTATGTCATCTAACTGAATTTACTTTTGGTAATCGTTATTTTGTGTAGACTGATATAACCAACAAGATCCAATATTGTTATATATTTATTATTATTATTATTATTATTATTATTATTACATTTAAGTGGGCTATTTAACTTGAGATCGTATGTAGAGAACTGTGAAGTTTTTACACAGAATGGGATAGGTTTATAGTACTGGGCCAATACGAATCAGTGATCAATCTCTGGACTTTGATTCATTAGCTGGTTGGTCCATGCGAGTGTACGCAGCCCCTCAGGGACCTAAGGAAGCTAATAATTCTTATGGGGATGTCTTTCAAGTCCACATGATAGATGACTAATCCAATCATATACCAATTTGATTTTATAAATAGCTCTGTCTGGTAGCTACGGTAATTATTGAAGACCGAACAGTTTTGCGTGTTCGGCTGCGTCCATATTGACCACAGAAGTGGAAACACTTACAACTCTCTGTGCGGAAAAAAGGGGCTGGGAGAGATTACGTAACTTACACCGCATTGCAGATAAAGCATCTTAGAACAGGCAGGCGTTTGGGGGGATTTGGAGAAATGATTTTCTCACTACTTCTAATAACATTTGAATTTGGTCACTAATATATTTGTCCACCATAATATTTTGGAGTGGTTTTTTTGCACTTTTTTGGGGGAGGGGATTATAGTAACTCTGTAAGTTTAATTTCTTGCCTTTATTGGCTTTAAAATTGAATTATACCTGCTTTAAATGTGTAAAAATTTAATTACATAATAATAATAAGAAACAAATATATACAGTTTTATAAGTATGATTTGTTTACAAAATAGAGATATGTGTTTTGTAGGAATTCGAATTTGTACATGTAGTTGGTACTCTCATCACTTTTCCATCATATTGCTTGAGTCTTAGGCCTGTCAATTTTTGAAGTTGAAATTCATGTAATTTTTTATTAGAACAAAGAATACAGCCTAACAGTCTACTTTTCCAGTATCATTCTCTGATCCTTTTCCTTTTAGTTTGGAAGGCTCCAATACTTCTGCATTTTTCCAAAGTGTAACAGATCTTCTTTCGTTTCTGGAAGCTTCTCATTAAATGATTCTGGCAAAAATGACATCAACATTGACATAATGAGAGCCACCGCTGAAAGTACGCTGAATACAATATACATTCCAGTAGTCTTGCCCTGCAAAAGAAAAAAGGTTGATGCCATGAACTAGGATATACATATTAACTGTGTTTAAACAGTATTACATTTGATGACACTGCATGTATCCATAAAGTCGTACACATACATATTTTGTGGCATAGAGTTAATAATGAATGAGGCACTCCACCTGTCTTAAACGCATCACTGAAATTTCACTGAAGAGCCAAAGAAACTGATGTAGCCTCTTCAGTCCAGAGCACACATTGCAAATGCAAGTGGGCTACTGTTGTGTAATATGGTTTATGTTAATACTAAATAACGATGAGGTACACGCAAAATAATTTTTGCAAACGTAGTGTTTCTTTTATTTTTATATAAATGGTGTCGTATATGATACCTCTGGACTTGAGCAGGACACTTGTACACACAACTACATAATTTTATGCCACTTTCTTACAAAAAAGGAAGTCATAAATATTACACATAATATTCATATTTCATGTAGCTATAAATATAAACTGCAGTCTTGGTAACAAAACTTTTTATCATATTTAGTAAACAATTCATAATTTTCAAACTTAACAGCCATATGAAAATGTTCAGGTTTTTGATCCTTTTTTCCATATTATCTAAAATAAACTCAGGTAATATTAGATGTTGCAATTAATTTTATTTATTGTGGAATTTGTTGATTCAATTCTTGTCAGTAGTGAAGGAAATGAACACTGCCCTTGGACACACTGTACATACGTGAGGCCTTTGCAGCTTACTGTCCTGTAATTTTGCCTATTTTTATGCACATGGTTCATCATTTCAGGCCTACAAAACATACTTGCTTGCCTTATCTCCACCAGTATTTGTGAAACAGGATATTGTGGCCTTTATCTTTCCTAGTAACAGTTTTTATTGACATGCCTGATATTTGTAAAGACATATATCCTGAAAAAGTGAACTAAGTATTTCGAAAAATATTGAAATGGTATAGTCATTTCCTCTTTAGTTATGGCGTTTATGGCAGCGATGTTAGACTGGAGGTTACTAGAAGTGTCTTTATTCTGAAAACTGAAAATTCCAGATAATTTATCGAAATTGTCTCTGTAATGTATAAAAAGGTTAAGTCTCTTAACAAAACACTTATTCTTATTCATTTGTATGCCTTCGTAGCGTGTTTCTTTCTCTGATTGGAGCAGAACACACAGTACCCTTTTTTCATGAACTTTCTTCATCGTCCTCCCTTTGCATCAAGTCATCATGTTAATCAACAGATTTATCAGTTTCTGGGTCAGACTCATCTACATTATTTCTGATTACTAACTCAAATATCTAATCTATGAATCAGAGAAAAATTCAAATGAAATATCAATAATGGAGGAAAGATAACAACCCATTCTAAAGAAGCCCACTGAGTCGCTAACGGGCCCGAAAAAATAGACAATCACATTCACACAACTTAAATTTTCGGCCATAGCCTCTGTCAGAAAAAGAAATACGTTCACACAATCGCTCAGATAATTACACACACACACACACACACACACTCACCATCTCCAGCCACTCTCCAGCGTTACAAGCATCGTGATAGTGAATGACGTGGGGAATAGAGGGAGAAGGATGCTAGATCGAAGTGGGGAAGGAAAGTTCTTCATTTCATGATAGATTGTAAAGGCTCTGATAGACGGGAATGTGAGATGCAGTATTGAAAACAGTGAGCGTGGGAGGATAAATGGGTGGTGTAGAGGAGTGTGGGTAGGGAGTGGGAGGATTTGAAGCGATGAAAATCAAGAAAACAATAAAAATAATAAGAGGAAAATAAAAAAATAAAAAAGTAAAAGTGTCAAAGTAATTAATAAGACGATATTGTAAGAGGAGACATACAGTTGGAAGGAATACGCAAATTCAAAGGATACAAAACAATTAGTGGGGAAGGGGCGAATCTTGGGCGTAAGGTGTAGGGATGCCAAGTTATCTTAGGTTGAGGCGAAGATGGTTGTCGGACCATAGAATGTGTTGAAGGGACAGCTCCCAATGTATGTTATGACAAAGAACTGGCTGCTCATCAGGATGAATTGACACCATCAAACTGTTGCTAAAAGGAAGCACCCTGTGGCACAGCATATGGCTGAACGTAGTGCTCTAGATTTCAATGCACTCTTTACTGCACGAGCCATCTGGATCTACCTCACCAGTACCAGCTCTTCTGAAGTGCGCAGATGGAACATGTCCCTTGAACACATTCTACGCTCCAGTAAGCATCCTGGCCTCAACATAAGATAACCTTGTGCCTAACATTCCCCCCTTCCCCACTTATTATTTTGTATCCTTACAAATCTTGTATTCCTTCCAACTTTGTGTCGCCCCTTACAATACCCCCTTAATTAATTACTTTTATATTTCCTTTTTTTCTTACCACTTTTATATTTATCTCGATTTTTGTTGTTTCAAATCCCCCACTCCCTCCGCACACATCTCTACGCATACTTTTTATCATTTCTCGCCCGTTCCTATCACTATATTTAATGCTGCATCTCATATTCTGCTCTATCAGAGCCTTTACAATCTGTCACGAAATGTGTAACTTTTCATCCCCACCTTTACCCCAGCACTCCCCTCCTCACTCACTGCCAAGATGCTTGTAGCGCTAGAGCGGCTGGAGGTGGAGGTTGTTTGTGTATAGTTGTCGGAGTGTTTGTGAGCATGTATGTGCTTCTTTTTCTGATGAATACCATAACCAACAATTTAAGTAATGTGAATGTGATTGTCTATCTTTCATGCCTGTCAGCGACTCAGCTTTCCTGTTGTAGGGTTACTTGACATCTTTCTTCCATTATTGATGACACTATGAATCAGTTGGAAAAATATATAACCTCACTTCATTGACGTAAACAAAGTTGACTTTGAGTCCTGAGGGATTATATATGATATCTGAACGTTTAAAGGTTAATTAACTAAGGTGTTTATGTTTATAGTTTGAAAATGTTATATTGCATGTTAAAACACATTTCATTAGATAAAAGAATGTGTTAAGCTTTGCCGAGACATGTTGTGGAGCTCTGGAATACAAAGTTTTCAAATTGTGCTGCCATCAGTTGGTGCTCAGGAGAAGGACGAATAAATCAGCTGCAGCAATTACTATACTATATGATACCACAGACTATATAGTTTCAGCTACATGGAAGCCAGACAAAAATATAAAACCTGGAGGTGTCATGTATGATGTCTGTGTAGTTTAGGGGATAGGTAAGTGTATACAAACGCATAAATATGTAAATATTAAAAGGATGGCGCTCGGCGCAACGATCGGTAACGCTTATGTAAGACAACACGTGTCTGACGCAGGTATTACATCTCTTACAGCTGCTGCAGTGGCAGGTGATACAATTTAAGTGAGTTTGATCGTGGTGTGGTAGTCGACGCACGAGAGGTGGGACAGACCATCTGTTAGACTGTGATAAGATGGGGATTTTTCTGTGCGACCATTTCACGAGTGCACTGTGAATATCGGGAATCGGGTAAAACATCAAATTTCCGACATCGCTACGCGCGGAAGCAGATCTTACTTGACCAACTATGACCGAAGAGAATAGTGCAACATGATAGAAGTCCGACCTTTCCGCAATTTACTGCGGATTTCGAGGCAGGCCAGCAACAAGTGTCAGTGTGCGAACCATTCAATGAAACATCATGAATAGTAGGCTTTATGAGCCGAAGGCCTAGTCATGAACCCTTGTTGACAGCTCGTCAGAAAGCTTAATGCCTGCTTGGGCCCATCAACACCAATGTTGTACTGTTGATTCCTGGAAATCGTTGCCTGTCTGATGAGTCTCGTTTCCAGTTGTAACGAGCGGGTGGATATGTGCAACTATGGAGACACCTCATGAATCTGTGGACCCTGCATATCAGCAGGGGACAGGTCAATGTGGTGGAGGTGCTGTAATGGTGTGTGACGTGTGCAGTTAATACGTTTAGATACAGTTGACACATACACATACACATACACATACACATAAACACCCATTCTGGCTGATCACCTGTATCCATTCATGTCAACTGTGCATTCTGACGGACCTGGAAAATTTCAGCAGGACAACACTTTCCTTAGTTTAACAACCTCCGTTATCCACCAAATTCCTCAGACATAACTATTATTACTAATATCGAGGATGTACTGTTCAGAAGAAATCTCCACGTCCTCATACTCTTACAGATTTATTAAGAGCCCTGCAGAAAGTATGGTGTCAATTGACTCCTGTATTACTCCAGACATTAGTCAATTCCATGACATGTAGTGTTGTGGTACTTCTGCGTGCTCACAGAACCCCTACACTACATTATGTAGGTGTACCAGTTTCTTTGACTCTTTAGTGTATTAATCGTTTCCTATAACAATAATTTTATAAAGCATATTACAGATTTTATCAGCCTCATAACAATATTCACAGTTGTTCATTTACAGGCCATTTCCATGTGGTTAACGTTGTTCACAATGTATATTCAATATCACTAAATCTGTACAAAAATTGTATGATTCATGAAATAGTTTACGTCTTCTGTACATGGGCTGAAGGAACGAGAATTCCGATCCAGCCTATGTCTCTAAAAAGAAATTGAAAGTATGAGAATGATTCTCCAGTGGAGAGTGACCTGATCAGGAATTACCTTTTAAAACATTCTGGCAGATTATAACTGTGTTCCAGAGTGGGACTCAAACATGGGACACTAGCATTTCATAGAGAAGTTCTCTACCTACTAATATACCCTCGCACAACTAGCACAGTTGGTAGAGCAGTTGTTTGTAAAAGGAAATTTCGAAGTCCTATTCCAAAACTGAATTTATTGCTCGTATGAGAACTGAGTGTCTCTCTGCAGATCTCTGCCACACTTGAAGGCAGCTGTTTTCTACCTTTCAGTAAAAACTGTAATTATTTTGATGTCTCTGTTCTCAGCCGTGTATGGATCTATTGTATGATTAACACAAATCTGAAGAACAAACATTCAAAAAACGGAAAACAGTTTCATGAAAAAATAGACTGCAAGATAGTAGTAAAATAATTTCTCTCAGCAGAAAGTAAAGAAAATGAGCCGATAAGAAGAAGTGAAATAATATCAATATACGATATTATAGAAAGATATTACAAGGAAGAATTATAATGAACTGAGCAATAGTACAAGAATAATATTCAAACAGTGAGATTATTGAGTAAAAGCATAATTTAACTCATGAATAGGACAAAACTGTAAGAGTAATAAACAAAGAGTGTTTGGATTGAGCTTAAGCTCAATTTAGTGATAGGATAACAGGAAGTATGACTTTATAGCTATGATAGACAGTAAAATAATTCTGGGAAGATTATTAGTCATAAATAACTGAAACAGATTTGAACTCATTAAGTAAAATGACGACATGACCCTCAGAAAACAGATATATAAGGCAGAAGATTAGTAGCAAGAAAAGAGAAATATAACAGGAGGGATAAGTCGTGAGCAAAAGTGGTCGTGAGAACAATCTTGTTGAGAAGTAAAACATAGTATGCATCAAAACACGGAAAAGATATTAAATAGATAGATAATTTCCTGCTACAAATAAACAAAAGTCAAAGCATTCTAAGAGTTAAAGAACCGGTTGTGTCTGAAAGATTAGGAAAAAGTAGATATTCAATGAAATTAAAGATAATATTTCAAATATTAGAAGAAATATGAATAGAGTGGCATGAGAGGAGAATAATAAGGTAATTGTATCTAAAAGAGTGCAGTAGCAAAAATACAGGGAAAAATGTGCTTGAAGAAATTATAATAGATGTATAAAATACGATTGTTCCGTTTTCTGCCGATTTTTAGCATGACAACATAGTAACATCATTCCTTGAAAGTTAAACAATTAATAAAACTGTTGTTGTTGTTGTGGCCTTCAGTCCGCAGACTGGTTTGATGCAGCTCTGCACAAGAAGCAGCAAATGTATCATTAAAGAGTCACATCATCACATATTCTTAGCAATATGAAAAGATCAACATAATTTATGTGGAGAACATGACAAACAGAGATAGTGGCCAATTTGACATCTATTTTTGGAGAGGAGGGGGGGGGGCAAAGAGTCAGTGGTGGAGCAAGGGGGAAGGAGACTGTGCTATTTACAAGTGGACGGGGGGGGGGCTAATTTTGTTTTGCTGCCCAAGACCTCTGACAGCTGCCAAGATTAATGTAAAGATGAGTAATTTTAATTGGACAACCCATGATAATCGGTACCAGACTTGCTACTCATATTCAGACGATAATTTCCGCTGATGCCCCTTTTACTTCACTGAGATAAAAGTTTCTTATTTAAAAAATAAAATAAAATAAAATAAATCATTATTTTGCGGGAGAGTAGGATCCCTTGTCTCCCCCTCCCCCTTCTATACGCCACTGAACAGAGAGAACATGGTGAATGTTTACGAAATACAATAAAGTTCTTATCATGGGCGTTGAATTAATTCAGTGAGACAAGTGAAAATTTGTGCTCACGCTGGGGATCGAACACACGTCTTCTGCTTACGAGGCATACGCTCAACCCAGTTATCCGGGGACAAGGTCGATATCAAGCAAGCAGGATTACCCTAGCACGCTCTCAGCCAAATTCTCAACCTGTGGACTATACTACTGTCGTAGTGTCCATTACTCATTAACCTGGTTGTCGTGGGGCCATGGTTAGCTGATTGTCATAAAGAGATCGAATTGTGTGTGTCTCACCACCGAAATTGGAAGATCTTTGTACCTCTCTTCACAGTAACTGTACATATGTATATGTTGTATCTGCTCTTTAACATATGGTTGATGTCAGGAAGAACAGACACCATGATGCTTTAAAGCTAACATAAATTACAATCAAGGATGTCAGAGAGGCTTTAGCTGCTTATCTTAGGCCTTAAATTTAGTGATGCTATGCCTGGCTGAGAGCGTGCCAGGAAACTTGCTATATCCGATGTGTCCCATCTGATATAGTGGGTAGGTTATCGACCTACTAAACAGAAGACAAAGGTTCAAGCTCAGTCTAGGAAAAATTTTAAATTGCCTCACTGAATTTAATTCAATGTCCCTGACAAGGAGCCAAAGTGACTCTCACACCCTCTATTATATTTACCATTAGCTGTAAGGCACATGGTGTCTGTCATGTTTACGAACTTTACCAGAACAGAAAAAACAAAAGGAAGAAAAAAAGAGAAAAAATCAAAATACACACACACACACAGACACACACACACACACACACACACACACACACACAAAAACACACAAACGCAATCACACACAGACACGCACACAAAACACTAGAGGATAAATCGAACATATGGACTTACTTAAGAGACATACTTGAAGAGCCGGCCGCGGTGGCCGAGGTGACTGAGGCGGTCCAGTCACGGTCAGCACGGCCACTACGGTCGGGAGTTCGAATCCCCCCTCGGGCATGGATATTTGTGCCGTCCTAGTTCGTAAGTAGTTCATAAGTAGTTTGTAAGTTTAGGGACTGATGACCTCGTAGTTAAGTCCCATAAGCTTAACAAACATTTGCACATTTTTTTGCATACTTGAACATGTTTGAATCTACATCATAGAAATACTAAAAAGCATCGCAAATATAAAAGACGATTACAGGAAAATGAAATACTTATTGGGAACCAGAGCAGTAAGACCGAATTCCAGAACGATATGGGCAAACTTAATTGGAACGTATTTTCTTATGGCTCAGAAACCTTTGACAGTAGTGAAGAAAGAGGAGGGATATTATGGAATAATTGAAATCTGGCTACGTCATATTGACATTTTTACTTCTATAATTTATAACTGTTTTTGCAAGGTAACGCATAATACTCTGGTTTATAAACTGTGATTTGTGATATAAGGATAGATCAAGAACAGATACTAAATTTCACTGGAGCACTAAATGGACAGAGATTAAAGTCATTTATAAAAGGCTGTTCTGAGAAATTTGTCAATTATCCAGATATGAACTAAATGTGGCTGATGTTTACCGATTATTTTGATTGCTACATTCAAACGTGATGTCGATTAAATACAAGTTTACATCATTGTCCATCTAAAAGGGATATTGCATGATTCTTTATTATTCACTGCTGTAATTATTTTCAGTAAATAATGTGAGTACATACCAAGTGAGCAAGATAAGGTGGAGCTGTCATAGTACACTGAGCAAAGATGTATTCAATTGCGATGCCTATTTGTCGTAAACTTGTTGGATGTAATTCCAAGCTCTGTAGATTTGTGAGTATATATGAGCACTCAATGCAGAACAGTAGCGTCAGAGACAGTGTAGTTACGATCCACTGGGCTGAATATCCTGTGAAAGTGTAGCTCCATTGAGATAAGAGAATTTTTAATTTTATAAAATTGAAGTCACCTTACTAAAACATTATTTCCTTGCCATTATTGTTATCTCATAAATACAGATTACTAATTATCAGATGCTGGAAATAAAGTTTTCCAAAGAAGACTTCATTAAACATACTATTAGCTGCTAACTGCACCAACAGAAATGTCAGGTAACCATAAAAGATGAAAACTGTATATAAACTGCATGCTTATCTTTTTCTCAATATATTTATAACAATTTACATTTAAAAATGAAAGAAAATACCTACCTGTTGTTAAGATTGTGAGAATGAAGGAGAAAAAACTGGCAGCCAGTAGTATGAGACACTGTGTTATTCGCCTCCCAAACTTGTTTCCAACAATGTGAGCCCCATATGAAGCAGCTAGTTGCAATGAACCTTTTCCAATGAATCCAACGAATGGATTTGTCCCGAAACTACTGTTGTTAAAGAGTAGGGTAAAAGTTATAAATCCAGCAGCTGACCTGTAAAGCAACACTTTTCTGATTATATACAGGACTTTTAATACACACGTTCACTATTACGTTATCGTAACAGTTATTTCCTACATAGAAGAAAAACTGGAGATAGACAACCAACACATTAAGCAAAACAGAGAAAACTGAAATATGGAAAGAATATACAGACGTCTGATACAAAGGAAGTGAAGGCAGGTTTGTAGGAATGGAAGAGGAAGTAGATGAAGAAGAGGTAGAATATACGATATTGTGAGAAAAATTTGACTGGTCACTGAAAGATCTAAATCGAAAAGAGTCCCCAGGAATATCTGGTTTCCCTCTGAACTGCTAATATTGTCGTGAAGACATGACGTTAACCGACTGCCGATGTGGCGTAAGGGATAACGTCACCAACTGCGGTGCTGAAGGTGGCCGGTTGAACACCGTCCACCAGCAAGAATTTATTTCTTTGTAATTAATATTTCCAGAATGTACTGCATGTTTCTGATGTTCACTTATAATTTCTACGTGTTTCTTATGTTAACTAGTTTTCTAATTTCTAGTACATTCTGTCTGTGTATAAATAGCAGAGCACTCTGCCCGAGAGGCTGTCAGTGCTACGTGTACGTTTCAGTTCGCAATAAATCGGCTTTCAGTATGAGAGCTGTGTTCAGTCGACAACCCTGCCGACGAAGTCAAGCCTGCTTTCATTTCAACACGATAACATCAATGGGAGAGTCAGCCATGATAGAAGTTTCCACTTGGTGTGCTTGATAGATGAAATACCTTCAAACTTCAAGATGTATGCAATAATTCCCAATCCAAAGAAAGTAAGTGAAGATTGGTGTGAAAATTACAGAACCATCTGTTTAATAATACATTCTTGCAAAATATTGTCAACAGAAGAATGGAAAAAGTTTTAGAAGCCGGCGTCAGAGAAGATCAGACTGGATTTAAGAGAAATTTAAGACCTAGTGAGGCAATATTCGCTTTACGATTTAACTTAGAAGATAAGTTAAGAATGGAACAATTATAGTTTTGGTAGATTTGGAGAAAGCTTTCGAAAATATTGAATGAGATATACTCTTTAAAATTTTGAAAAAATATAGGGGAAGATAATTTTCACAGAACTTATGCAGAAATCCAACTGCAGTTACAAGTATTGAAGGGCATGAGCGAGATGGAGTAGTGGGAATGAGTGAGACAGGGTTGTTGGCTTTCACCAGTGTTGTTCAATCTGTACGTTGAAGAATCTGGGAAAGAAAGCATGGAAAAATTGGGAAAATGACTCAAAGTACAGGGAGAAGTAATAAAACTTCGTGGTTTGCCGATGACATTGTAATTATGACAGAGACAGTGAAGGACCTGTAAGAGGATTTGAATGGCATGGGAAGTGTCCTCAAAGGAGGGTATGAAATTAACATTAATAAGAGCAAAACAATAGTAATGGAATTCAGTCGAATTAAATCGGTGATGCTGAGGAAATGAGATCATGAAATGAAATGATAATGGTAGTATGTGAATGTTGTTATTTGAACAGTGTAATAAATAACTTCTTATGTCCGAAGTAGAGATGATATAAAATGCAGAATAGCATTTCTGAAGAAGAGGAATTTGTTAACAAGGAATATTAATTGAAGTGTGATGAAGTTTTTTCTGAAGACATATGCCTGGAGTGCAGTCATGTACGAGAGTGACATGTAGATGTTTAACACTTCAAAGAAGAAGAGGATAGAAGCTTTTGAAAGTTGGTGCTATAAAAGAATGCAGACTGGATGGGTATGTAGCACATAATGAGTAGTACTGAACAGTACTGGGTAGAAAAGACATTTCTGTGATATAAGAAGGTACATTCTGACTCCTAAAGGGATCATACATTTAGAATTTGAGGGAAGTGTGGGGACAGGGGGTAAAAATCATTGAGGGAGACCAAGAGACTAGAACAGTAATCCATTTCAAAGCACGTGGGTTGCCGTTCTCTTTAAGAGATATAGAGCCCTGCGCTGGTTAGGATAGCATTGTGAGCTGCGGCTAACCAGTCTTCACAGTTAAAACTGTAACAACACGAACAACAAGAAAAATTGAAACGATCATTGAGATTATGCAGCAGTAAAAAACTGGACACGAATTTTTCCTTATGATTGAATTTTTTATTAATTCCTCCCATGTTTGCACATTTTATAAGGACAAATGGCCATACCCTTGTCAACTAGTTAGATAACAATTTCTGCTTTTGGAACAATTCAGTCTAGCAAAAAAAAATAAAAAAAATTAAATTAAATTAAAAAAAATAAAAAACAATAAAAAATAAATAAATAAATAATCTTGGACTCGTGCTTAATAAAATGTGCTGTGTGTTACATAAATGCAATGAAGTTAACGGATGTAGACAGTGAATGTATATGGAATTCTATAGCATGTCAACAGTGAATGACTGCTAAGCCGGCGTGACAGTCAGAACAACAGTCCTTCAACAAATCATATATAGCATTAGCCCAACGCCCGCTGCTTCACTCATGTAAACTAGACTGCATGGTCTGGACAGATTTTCTTATGGAATTTGATTATTCTAACGCCCATTGCATATTATGAGCCGCGGTGGAATAGCCGAGCGGTCTAAAGCGTCTCGCTGCGGAGAGCACGGTTGCTCGCCGTGGAGGTTCGAATCCTTCCTGGGGCATGGGTGTGCGTGTTTATCCTAGGTTTAAGTAGTTTGTAAGCTACGAACTGATAACCAGGCAGTTTGGTCCGATAGAATTACAAACATTTGAACATTTTTGCATATTATGAGTAGATGAAATTAGAGGCATACTTTTAAATTACCAGCCAAGAAGCGAAATGCAAAATTTCACTGATTTCATAACATTTTTCTTTCTTATTTCATCCATTTATTGGCTGAATTCCCAAAGAAACTGAAGCAAGTATTTTTTTATGTCTTTACCATAAGTGAAATACCAATTTTTGTAGTTTTTTGTTTTATTTCAAAATTGCCTTAATTGCAACATTTGTTAAATCAA
The DNA here is from genome assembly GCA_026315105.1 of Locusta migratoria. Classification (NCBI taxonomy): domain Eukaryota; kingdom Metazoa; phylum Arthropoda; class Insecta; order Orthoptera; family Acrididae; genus Locusta; species Locusta migratoria. The sequence continues at coordinate 465,794,124 of CM048746.1, read as the reverse complement.
TCTTTCATGCAATTTTTCATCAATAGGGTATAGAATTACGAAATTACAAAAGCTCCATTCTTAAATGATGCCCACTCAATAACATCAACACCCTCTCAGAGGTTTACGTTTCTGTAATTGGTGGTTTCAACTTTTTTTTCAGCAACTTGTAGGGTGAATTTCCAAAAATCATGAACCACGTATTTTTTATTCCTAAACCAGGTGACAAATATAAATATTCATAGGCTTACCTTGTAAATTAATAACGCAAGATTTGCATAAAAATTGCCATTTCTTATTGCATATCCTTAGTGGGTGCAGCACACGTACGAGTATATTATTTCTCTATTTCATCGTGTTCGAGGATGGATATTAAAAAAAAAAAAAAAAAAAAAAAAAAAAAAAGAAACCAATAGTGAAACATATAATCTTTTCTTTGAAAAAAAAATCTGCGAAAGCTAAATGCATTTCATGTATTTCTCTTCAAAACTGGTATCATAATGAACTAATTTCATATAAGTATACACACTCTCTTAGGGGTTGAATTTTCAAAAACAAAGAAACACATTTCTTTATGTGTAATGTAGTAGTCAAATACTATTTCTCACATGTTTATGATAAATGATTCAGTATTTCTTAAATAATGATTTATTTTTAAATGTGACTTCCATCAATCATTTTACTCTCTTATGGGATGAACTTCAAAATAATTAAATTAATTAATTAAAAAAATAAATAAATAAAGCCAAAATACGTATTTTTTACACCCCAACCAAGAAACCATAAGCCAATTTTGATAATTCTAGCTTCAAAATTGCCTTAATGGTGGCCTACTTTCAAAAACTTTTTCATCCTCTATTGAACACCGTTAGGTGCAGAATTGACAAATCTGTTCTTCAACGACGATCAACAGCCTTTCCATATTTGGAATTTCTGTTTTCTGTAGTTTTGGCTGAGCTATGATGAGTCAGTGAGTGAGTTTGCCTTTCATGCACTGTCGCAGAAGAAAAATAAGTACACATGGAAACATGACGTAAATTTTTTATACGTTTAGGGTAGATGTCTCATGACTGATTGTGGATGTACTGATAATAGTTACAATGTCGTCCATCAACAGATAACATAGTGGCATAGCTGCCAGATCGCCATGTGTGTGCACACTTTAATTGAGAATGTTTACATTCATGAGGCTCTGTGTGATATCAACGTGTGAAGCAAACATACCACAGAGATGCACTTGTCCTTCCTACAGCCAACTGATGGAGTCTGAAGCAGTCAAATTATGACGTCTGAGTGGCAAGTTGGACGAACAACATCAGTTGTTCAATGATGCTGATTGTAATGGTCACACGAATGTTGGAATACCTGTAGACATTCTGGATGTCTACACAGCTCAGACATGGGCCTGGATCGTCGTATTGTAAGGGCAAAAGTTGCAGGTCGTACAACTGCAACAGCAACAGGAAGGCGATATGTTGATCCAACAGGGTAATGCTCACCCACGCACTGTGCATGAAACTGTGCTCTGGATAACGGGCAGGAATTTGTTTGTATAGCTTATGGGACTTAACTATGGTGTCATCAGTCCCTAAACCTACAAACTACTTATGAACTAGCTAACACTAAGGACGGCACACAAATATCCATGCCAGAGGGGGGATTCGAATCCCCGACCGTAGTGGCCGTGCAGACCGTGTCTGACGCGCCACACTCCCCTCGGCCAGCGCGGACGGCGGTAGGAATTTCCTTGACCAGCACGAAGTCCTGACTCGTCTCCAATCGAGCATGTTTGCGGTATCATGGGATGTCAACTGACACGTGAAACTCGCCAACCCACAAGTCTGCAGAACTATGTGAACAGTTCGACCAGGCGTGGAATTATATATCCCAAGACATTATTCACCATACGTATATCAAATGGATGCCATAATCAGCGCCTGCTTTACCACCTGCGAAGGCTGCACCACACAGTAATATGGGTATTTCAGTATCGATCAACACCCGGTACCTCAGTACAGCTGGAGCTGTTGTTGTTATGGTCTTCAGTCCGGAGACTGGTTTGATGCAGCTCTCCACCCTACTCTATTCTAAGCAAGCATCTTCATCATAAGAACAGCAACCCACATTCATTTGAATCTGCTTTCTATATGCGTCTCTCGGTATCCTGCGATTTTCCCCACATACTTCCCTCTTCTGTAGCACCACATTTCAAAAGCCTCTATACTCTTCCTGTCTGAACTTTCACTTGCATACAAATGCCTTCAGAAAACACTTTGTCACACTTAAATTAATATTCGATGTTAGCAAATTTCTCTTTTTCAAAAATGCTTTTCTTACCTTTGCCAATCTGCATTTTATATCCTCTGTACTGCGACCGTCGTATGTTATATTACTACCCAAGTATCAAATCTAATAAACCACCATTATTGTTATCTAATCTAATTCCTTCAGCATCAACTGATTTTCTAAAACTGCATTCCATTACTTTTGTTTTGCTCTTGTTAATGTTCATTTTATAGGCTCTCTTCAACGCACTGCCCATTGCATTAAACTGCTCATCCACGTCCTTGGCTGTCTCTGAGAGAATTACGTCATCAGCAAAACGCAATGTTTATTTTTCTTCACCCTGAACTTTAATCCCTATTCCAATTTTTCTTTGCTTTTCTTCACAGCTTGCTCGATGTACAAATTGAATAAGATTGGAGAAAGGCAACAAATCTGTATTAATCCCTTCCCAACCAATGCTTCCCTTTCATGTCCTTCAACTCTAATAACTGCGCTCTGGCTTTTGTACAAGTTGTAAATAACCATCATTTTCCTGTACTTTACCCTCCTGACTTCAGAATTTGAAAGTGTGTATTGCAAACAACATTGTCAAAAGCTTTCTCCAAATCTAGGAAAGCTAGAAATGTAGGTTTGCATTTCCTTAATCTACCTTCTAAGACAAGTCGTAAAGTGAGTATTGTCTCCTGTGTTCCTACCTTCATCCTGAATCGAAACTGATCTTTCCTGAGGTCTGCTTCAATCAGCTTTTCCATTCTTCTGTAAATAATTCATGCTAAAATTTTGCAACCATGGCTTATCAGACTGATGGTTCTATAATTTTCACACCTGTCTGCGCCTGATTTCTTTGGAATGGCGGTTGTAAAATTTTTCTTAAAGTTTGAGGGTATTTTGCCTGTATCAGACATCTTACATACCAGGTGAAATAGTTTTGTCATGGCTGGCTCTCTCAGAGACTTCAGTACCTCTGAGGGAATGTGAACTAGTCCCGGAGCCTTGTTCTGACCGAGTCTTTCAGGGCTCTGTCAAAATCATCTCTCTGTTTAGTATCTCCTATTTCATCTTCATCTGCTTCCTCTTCCCTTCCTACAACAATGCATCTAAGTTAGTTTCCTTTGTAGAGCTCCTTTATGTGCTCTTTCAACCTTTCAGCTTTCCTTTATTCTCTGAAAACTGATTTTCCATCTGCGTTCTTGATTTTCATTACGCTGTTTTTCTTGTCCCCAAATGTCTCTTTTATTTTCAAGTAGGCAGTATCTACTCTTTCTCTAGTTATACAATCTTTTACAGGCTTGTATATGGCTTCTAGCCACTCCTGTTAAGCCATTTTGCACTTCCTGTCAATCTCATTTCTTAGTCGTCTGTACTCATTTTGCTTGCTTCATTTACTGCATTTTTTATATTTCCTTCTTTCATCAATTAAAAAAATGTTCAAATGTTTGTAAAGTCTATGGGACTTAACTACGGGGTCATCAGTCCCTAAACTTACAAACTACTTATGAACTAACTAAGACTAAGGACGGCACAAATATCCATGCACGAAGGGGGATTCGAACCCCCGACCGTAGTGGCTGTGCAGACCGTGACTGGAGCGCCTCAGTCCCCTCGGACACCGCGGCCGGCTTTTCATCAATTAAATTTACTGTTTCCTGTGATATACACCGAACTTCACTAAACCCTACTATATCTAACTTCAACCTATCCATGTCCCTTTTTAAATTTTCTAACCTTGCTAGCCGAATAAGGGATCTAACATTCCACTCTCCGATCCGTAGAATGTCAGTATTTTCTTTCCTGATGACAGCATCCTCCTGAGTAGTTCCCGCACGGAGATCCGAATGATGGACTATTTTACCTCCGGGATATTTTACCTGAGAGGATGCCATCATCATGTTTTCATACAGTAGAGCTGTATGTTCTTGGGAAAAGTAACGGCTGTAGTTTCCCCTTGCCTTCAGACGTTCGCAGTAACTCCATGTCAAAGTCACATTAGTTGATGTTACAAGGCCAGTTCAGTCAATCATCAAGACTGTTGCCCCTGTCACTACTGAAAAGGCTGCTGCCCCACTTCAGGAATCACACGTTTGTCTGGCCTCTCCACAGATACCCCTCCGCTGTGGTTGCACCTGTATCGTTGAGGCACGCAAGCCACCCCACCTGCAATTATCACTAAATGTATTTCATGACTTCCATTCCTACTATTTCAACAATAAATCTTGAGTGAACTCAAAAACACTAGGAGGGAGTCCTAATTTCTGTTTGGGGTTGTGTACTTAGGGATACACTATAAAATGCTCTGAATGATCAGGTAACTCATCTTATGCTGTCCGCCGCCGTAACTCAGTCGACAGTGTCTCTAACCACCATGCAAGGGACCCGGGTTCGAGTCCCTCCTCGCTGGGGAAAGGGAGTTGTGTTTTCCTCATCATCATTTTCATCACCATCGACACGCAAGTCGCAAAGTGGCGTGAAGGGTAAAGACTTGCACTAGGCGGCCGAACATCTCCTGACAGGGTTTCCCAGCCAAAAACGCCATACGATCACATCATTTCATTTTTTCATGTTCTACTTGTACATTAGTAAATAAAACTTGCCACTATCATGTTAGGAAGGGGGGGGGTCACAAATAATAAACACATGTAGGTCTTCAAACGCATTTATTCAATTAGTATAATAGTGTATCACATCACCAATTATTTTCAAACTGGAACAACACCCAAATCCTTTATACCAAATTGCAACTGACTCAATCTCATTGATTCTACGTGGGTTCCTGGTCCTTATAATAAATGGAATATTAGAAGACAAATAGCTCTTGCCATAGTCTTTGTTAACATCACAATACACACTTCACGTACGATAAGCAATTACATCACGTGTATTTGCACTCTCTAGTCCAGACAATGCTTTAACTGTAGCTCCATTACACCTCAAAACAGCCAAAGTTAACCAACCGTTGCCAGGTTGTGGATTCGCAGCTTTTGGAAATATGGAAAAGTTCACAACACATCCTCGAAACACCGATGGTCCTTTCAATATTTCTTGAGTACCAATATTAGTTTCAATAGTAAGATTCAAATTGTCGATAGCCTTAAACACAACTGCACGAGTACGACGGCTTCTTCTGCAGCGCGGCACTTACATATAATTAACTATTGACTCAGCTTTTTACTATCTGTTATCGCCTGACCTTGACTATATAAACACACAGCAGCGTACGCGTGCTGCTAGAGAGACTACAGCACGCGTACGGGATAGCCACTCTGTTCGGGACTTAGTCTCTGCGTGGTTAACAAAGACTATGGCAAGAGCTATTTGTCTTCTAATATGCCATTTATTATAAGGACCAGGAATCCACGTAGAATCAATGAGATGGAGTCAGTTGCAATTTGGTATGAAGGATTTGGGTGTTGTTCCAGTTTGAAAATAATTGGTGATGTGACACACTATTATACTAATTGAATAAATGTGTTTGAAGACCTACATGTGTTTATTATTTGTGACCCCCACTTCCTAACATGAAAATTGAATTATTATATATAATAGTTGTCAGTAGCGTCAGCCGAGAACCGGACAAGGGTACATCGAGAACCATTGGCTCAAGGAGACAACAGTTTGATATATATTGTTATTATTTGTGGGGGGTTTGGAAGGGAGGGTCTCGCTGCGGAGCGCGTGGTTGCTCGCCATGGATGTTCGAGTCCTCCCTGGGGCAGGTGTGTGTGTGTTTGTCCTTAGGTTAGTTTAGCTAGGTTTAAGTAGTTTGTAAGCTACGGACTGATGACCGCGCAGTTTGCTCCGATAGATTTACAAACATTTTTGAATGACTCCAATGTAAGACATTATAAAATGTAGAAGTGCTTCGAAGCGAATGAAGTGGAAATGTATGCCTTCTTATAAAGGCTACGAGGCATGCATTAGTGTTAGGTAGCTCGTTGCCATTACACTACTACAAATGATGTTTTATCTCAGAAATATTTATTCTGCTTTCTCACGACAGTGGCATTATGATTTTTTCATATTCACGGAATTATGACATTAACTACGAGTGGGTAAAGTTGAAATTCTGAACCCAGCCGGTATTCGAACCCGGCTCTTCTACTTTCTAGGTAGTTACACTGACCCCTAAACTACATCAATTACCACACCTGTACGCACTGCTCAAGCACACTTCCCGTGAAATACAATTTCTCAATTATACTCTGCCCACTATTCGTTAAACAAATAGTTCTCCCATAAGAGCAACGTTTTTCAACCTTTTTGAGTTCGCGACCCCCCCCCCCCCCTCCAAAGTAAGAAAAAATTCTGGGAAGACTTCTCCCCCTCCCCGCCATCACCATACTATGACATGATGTCTGTGAATTCAGACAGCAAGGTATATATTTTCTTATCTTGATAAAACATTCTTGAAAATAAAAAAGTAAGGGAATAGTATTCTACACTTTCTGGTGACCTTTTTATTTTATTTTATGGAATGAAATACATTTCAACACTAATTTCGACAGAAAAATATGTTGCATGAGGAATGTTTCGTGTTGCAAGTAAGATTCGGGAGCGAATTATGCTTGTTAAGCCCCACTTTATAGGAAATTTCTAAAGAAGTTGATGTTTCTAGAAATTCTCAAAATTACTTATTGCCTCTAGTTAATGTAGCTATCTATTGGTCCTGGCAAAAAAGTATTCAGGTTTTTCGTTTATTCATCGTTAACATAGCGTATGTACTGTAAAAAGTCTGTTCTATTCAAATCAGACTTGATGGTGACATGGAACAACGTACATTTCGTATGAAATAAATTTTGCTTTTCTTAGGCAATTTTGGTGTTGTGGAACGACCAAGTAGCCAAACATGGACTGGTCTGGTCTAGTTGTTTAACTATGTGACGGCGACCCCCCGAACAAGTAGTTAAATGTCTGTAAATCTATGGGACTTAGCGTCCTTGGTTATTAGTCCCTAGGCTTAAAAACTATTTAAACTAACCCAAAAACAACACATGTACACACACACACACACACACACACACACACACACACACACTCACACACACACACACACGTTATACAATATATATGGTGTCTGTTCGTTTGGACAGGTCTGACAGAACGGACGCCACTTTTAATCCTACAGTTATTACCTACTCATGTTAACGAAATGCATGACATTAACTGCGAATGGGTAAAGTTGAAAATGTGTACCCAACTGAGAATCGCACGTGGTCTCTTGATTTCTAGGCCGTTGCGCTGATCCATACACCACTGTGGACACAGTGATCACCACAATATGGGTCATCAGTAATATAGAGGACACAAAGGATCAGTGACAGGATGGGGCCTCAGCACACTCCAGTGATAGGATGGAAAATTCGGGATGGTGTGTTGTGTATTATAATATAAGAGGGATGGTTACTGAGGAAGGAGACGATAGGGCAGATATAATGGATTAGAAGTGCATGCCAAGAAAGCTTAAACAGGAGCCTCAAATGCTAGACCTAGTAGTGAGCTTTTTCGACGTGAAGGAAGAGAAAAGAGAGAGGCAGTAGTATTTGGATTGTTCATAGATGAAATGCAGGAGTTGGTCTTCTGTCAAGAATTTTAATGATACCCGTTGTGCTCAACTGACCTGCGTAGTGACTTAAGCAGCCAGTTATATAATAACATGCAGTTTAGAGTGAATTTTGAACCAGATGTAACTTGGCACTTTTCACCACAAACATTGCTAGTGAAACAAATGAAAAGTGATTTGTTTAAATTCTAGGTCTCACTGGTGACCCAAATCATATAAGAAATAGAATGACTGTCCACTGTCTCCGACGGTCAGGCTGTCGACTCGGTGGCAAGCGCCTCTCCCTTACATCTAGGTACTGTCACTAGTCGGCGCCATGACACCTTACCATAAAGCACAGTGTTCCCAATTACTTGACAAGTAAATTTGAATGTGCAGTTACCAAGGCTCTTGGATATTATGAAGATGTGTCTGCAATGTTCATGACAGATCACAAGAGTGAAAGGAAAGCTATTTTAGCTGACTTGATGGATCAGTGAAAACTGGCTGCATAGCTCAAAAACAAAAGTAGGAAAGTAGACACTGGAGCGTCATCTCCTAAAGTCGCTAAAAGAAAGCTATATCGAAGATCATTCCTTTGCTGATAAGGTTACAATGACAGTCTTTTGGCTTAATGAGACTACAGAAATGTTCAAATCTTTGTAAACCTAACGGATCAAACAGCTGAGGTCATCATTCCGTAGCCTTACAAACAACTGAAGGTAACTTTCGCTAAGGACAACACACACACACACACACACACACACATGCCAAAGGGAGAACTCGAACCTTCGACTGGCAGCGGCCGTGCAATCCATGGCAAGATGTATTAGACTGTACATCCATTCCCGCGCGGTGAGAAACAAAAACCTAAAAAATGTTCAAATGTTTGTAAATCTATCGGACCAAACTGCGTGGTCATCAGTCCGTAGCTTACAAACTACTTAAATCTAGATAAACTAACCTAAGGACAATCACACACACCCATGCCCCAGGGAGGACTCGAACCTCCACGGCGAGCAACCGCGCGCTCCGCAGCGAGACCCTTTAGACCGCTCGGCTACTCCACCGCGGCAAACAAAAACCTATTCCGACGTGATCGGTCTGACAAGAATGTGAAATAGATTTTGCTCCAACTCGATAGTGCACAACTAGACCCAAGTCTCAGTACGCTAGAGTATGTCGCCAGCATGGGTTGTTCACCAATGCCTCACCTTCTTCTTATGCCAGTTGTCTCACCCAATGATTTAATTCTGTTTACGTCACTTTAAGACTTCTGCACTGATGACACACCTGAAATACACTGATAGCGTGATATGATGGGTGTGAACGCAGGACTACAGCGTTTAGCAATCGAAAATAGATAGTAATACACAACGTTTGAGTAAGGACATGGAATGTGATGGACACAGTGTGGAAAAACAGTATACATAAATGAAGGGCTGATTCTATTGTTACAAAATTCTGGCTGTTAAGAGTAAATGTATGATGGGGGAAAATTTGTAGGAGTAATCATTATGAAAAATTATCACAATTAAGAGAAAATACTTAATTAGGTAATAGAAAATACGATGTATATTTTATGTATAATTTAAATTATTGTCACTTAATGCAATACAAAGTAATTAACTTAAAATTTTGCTCCACCTACCTGCTCATCACAAGTAAAATAGTATTTTTGAGGAGGTTTTTGTTTGTTATAATAGTTCTAATGCCCATGTTTGAAGATCTTTGTTGGTATAGAATATCAATATTGTTTCTGGTCTTTGTGGATAAAGACTTTCCGTTTGTGCGTGCTATACAGTTCAGAACCTTGTAAGCTTCATCTTTGTGTCCTTTATTTATCAACCATCGTGGTGATTCAGGCAAATACCTTAAAATAGATGTAAATTAATCAACAAAAATCATCAAAAGTTTTAAGAAATTCTGTTTGTTAAACTTAATTAAATTGAACTGAAACAAGCAGGAGATGTTGAAAGCATTTCACAGCCTGTTTCATCAAGTACATTACATACTTGAACTCTTTATATTACACCGAACTTCCAATTGACAGTTTAAAATAATATTTTACTTTCTATAATACGTTGACCAGACATTTTCATCCGCAAAGGCTAAAAACACTTGGATAACAATCATGTCTTTCCTTTGATGAACCAATTACTTTAAGAAACCTTTCAATAGTTATACTTCCCTCCTCGTTCGTTTTCCTAACATGTGACAAGTTAATGAGCATACACCAAAAACTGGTGTCCTTCAACTTCTATGTATTATTCATGGTGATTACAAATTACATTGACCACATGGCATTAAATTTTAGATACTGATTGCTACCGTATTTTATTAACTCATTTGAATACCATACATAAAATCTACGCAGAGTCATCAACACAATCAACAACAAAAGCAGTGTATACACAATTTTGAAAACGTTTACACAATGGAAAATGTTTTGTTCACATACTCGAACACTTCGTCTGAAACAAATATTTTTCAGATACTGAACTCTGCATATCACGTGTTAGACCATACTGTATCACCAAGTTCTGAAACATGTGCAAATTGTTACGCTTGTTTAGGAGATCTGATAACATTTCTTCTGTGCGTAGGTAACTGAGTGTTATATTCCCCTAGCGTAAGAATCTCTGATAGAGTGATGTCTTATGTCAATATAATTGGCAATATATCACAACTGGTTTAATTTTTGAATGAACTTCTACCTCACTAATCAGTATTCAAAACTACAGAACTTCTTGTAGGATAAGGCTATGTATTCAGTTTCCACGGAGGTCAAAGCAACTTTCGAAGAGTACATTTACCTTTTTGTACCTTTTAGTCTTGCGAGCTACTTTTGGACACATTCTCCGAAAACTGTCTTGAGCAGTTAAACCGGCAACCCACGCGCAATGGAAATATTCTAGACCTTATAGCCACAAACAGGCCTGACCTTATTAACGATGTCTGTGTAGAGACAGGAATTAGTGATCACGATATCGTCATAGCGTCGATGGTGACCAAAGTTCATAAACCAGTCAAGAAGGCTAGGAGCGTGTTTTTGTTGGGAAAAGCCGACAAGCAAATGTTACGATCGCACTTAGAAAATGAATGGGCATCGTTTAATTCTGGGACTATGGATGTAGAGGAATTGTGGACTAAATTTAAATGCATTGTTAATGAAGGGTTAGAGAAATATGTGCCAGTAAAGACGATTAAGGATGGAAAAGATCCACCGTGGTATAATAATAATGTTAGAAAGCTGATGAGAAAGCAAAGGCTGCTGCACTCTCGATTCAAAAAGGAACACGCGAATAATGACAGGCAAAAGTTAGTAGAGATTCGTGCGTCTATAAAAAGATCGATGCGTGAAGCATACAATAATTATCACAGACATACCTTAGCAAAAGATCTTTCCGAGAACCCGAAAAAATTCTGGTCCTATGTAAAATCGATAAGCGGATCAAAGCCCACTGTCCAGTCACTAGTTGATCATTCCGGGGCAGTAATAGAAGAAAGCAAACGGAAAGCTGAAGTTCTAAATTTAACCTTTAAGAAATCTTTCACGCAGGAGGACCGCACAAATATACCATCATTTGATCAACGTACTAATTCCGAAATGGGGGACATAACAATAGGTATTTCCGGTGTAGAGAAGCAGCTGAGAGAGCTAAATACGAAAAAGTCTGCTGGTCCGGATGGAATACCAGTTCGGTTTTACAAAGACTATTCTGCGGCATTGGCCCCCTACTTAGCTTGCATTTATAGCGAATCTTTAATTCAGCGCAAAGTTCCTAGTGATTGGAAAAAAGCGCAGGTGACTCCCGTATATAAGAAAGGAAAGAGAACTGACCCATACAATTACAGGCCAATATCGTTGACATCGGTTTCATGTAGAATTTTGGAGCATATTCTCAGTTCGAATATAGTAAATTTCCTTGAAACGGAAAAGCTTCTTTCCATGAATCAGCACGGGTTTAGGAAACATCGTTCATGTGAAACTCAGCTTGCCCTTTTCTCACATGACATCTTGCGAGCCATGGACAAAGGGCAACAGGCGGATTGTGTTTTTCTCGACTTCAAAAAGGCGTTCGACACGGTACCACACTGCAGACTGCTAACGAAGATACGAGCTTATGGAATAGGTTCACAGATTTGTGACTGGCTGGAAGACTTCCTAAGTAATAGAACGCAGTACGTTGTTCTCGACGGCGAGTGTTCATCAGAGACGAGTGTATCGTCAGGCGTGCCCCAGGGGAGTGTGATAGGACCGCTATTATTTTCTATCTATATAAATGATCTGATGGACAGAGTAAGTTGTAATTTGCGGCTGTTTGCTGATGATGCTGTGGTGTATGGGAGGGTGTCGTCTGTAACTGACTGTAATAGCATACAGGTTGACTTAGACAAAATTTCTAGTTGGTGCGAAGAATGGCAGCTAGCTCTCAATGTAGAAAAATGTAAGGTGATGCGCATGAGTAGGAAAAACAATCCCATAATGTTCGAATACAGCATCAGTAGTGAGCTTCTTGATGCGGTCGCGTCGTTCAAATATCTAGGCGTAACATTGCAGAGCGATATGAAATGGAACGAGCATGTAAGGACAGTTGTGAGTAAGGCAGACAGCCGACTTCGGTTTATTGGGAGAATTTTGGGAAGATGTACTTCAACTGTAAAGGAGACCGCGTATAAAACGCTTATACGACCACGTCTTGAGTATTGCTCAAGTATTTGGGACCCGCAGCAGATCGGTTTGAAGGAAGACATAGAGGCGGTTCAGAGGCGAGCAGCTAGATTTGTTACCGGTAGGTTCGACCAATGCGCGAGTGTCACGGAAATGCTCCGGCAACTCAATTGGGGATCGCTGGAAGAAAGACGACGTACTTTTCGTGAATTTCTGTTAAGTAAATTTAGAGGGCCGGAATTTGAAGCTGAGTGTAGTACGATCTTGCTGCCGCCTACTTACATTTCGCGTAAAGATCACAAAGACAAGATAAGAGAAATTAGGGCTCGTACGGAGGCATATAGGCATTCTTTTTTTCCTCGTTCAATTTGGGAGTGGAATAGGAAAGGAAATGCCTAGTAGAGGTACAGTGTACCCTCCGCCACGCACCTTACGGTGAATTGCGGAGTATGTATGTAGATGTAGATGTAGAAACTTACTGGTAGCTTCATATTCTCTTGTCATCGAATATTTTTCTCTTGAGTCATTATACGGTTACAAATACAATATCAGTTAGGGGTATCACAGGGGTAGGTATAATAATTAATAAGTAAATAGGAATACGGGTAAACACCTATCAAAAGCATATTGATCGTATTATCGTAGTCAAGATAGACATGAAGTTAACACCACACAAAATAGTACACGTTCATTTGCCAACTAGCTCTGCAAATGTTGAGGAGATTGGAAAAAATGTATGATGAGATAAAATAAGTCATTCAGGTAATAGAGACGAAAAGATGATTATCACGGGGGACTGGACATCAGTAGAGGAAAAAATAGAGGAAGGAGAAGTAGTATGTGAACATGGATTGGGAAAAAGGAATGAAACAGGAAGGCGCCTGGTAGAATTTTGCATGGAACATAATTTAATCATAACAAACACTTGGTTTAAGAATATATACATATATGGAAGATACCAGGAGACACCGAAAGATACCAGATAGATTTTATAATGGCAAGATATAGATTTCAGAACCAGATTTTAAACTGTAAGTTATATCCATGGCTAGGACTTTGACTATGTCTTTTTGGTTATGAACTGCAAACTGAAACTGAAGGAACGGCAGAAAGGTGATGGGACCAAGATAAACTACAGGAACCTGAAATACTTTAATGTTTCAGAAAGAGCTTTAGGCAACAATTGACAGGTACATGGTGAAGTAACACAACAGAAGATGAATGGGTAGCTTTGATGAAATAGTGAAGGCAGCAGAGGACTAAATAGGTAGAAAGGCAATACCTCCTAAAATTCCTTGAATATCGCAGGGAATATTGCAATTAATTTATTACAGGGGAAGATATAAAATTGCAGAAAATGAAGCAGATAAAATAGAGTACAGGAGACTAAAAATGTGGTGACTGCAGAATGGCTGGGCAGGAGTAGCTACAAAACAAATGCAAATTCGTAGAAGGATGTATAACACGGGAAAAGGTAGATACCGTTAACAGGAAAAAAATGAGCCATTTGGAAGTAGGAAAATCAGTTGCGTGAATATCAAGAGCTCACATCATATTTGAGAAAAGATGGGTAAGCTGAAAAGTGGAGACAAGAATTTGACAGACCACTGAAAGACTAAATTCGAAAGAAAGCCCATGGAGTAGACCATATTCCATACTGATTAGTCTGGGAGAGCCATCCATGAAAAAAATATTTCAATTGGTAAGATGTATGAAACATAAAATACCTTTAGACTTTAAAAAAATGTAATAATCCCTATTCCAAAGAGAGCAATTGCTGGTAGATGTAAAAATTACAGAACCATCAGTTCAATAAGTCATGCTTGCAAGATATTAACACGAATTATTTATAGAAGACTGGAGAAGCTGTTAGAAGCCGAACTTCGAGAACGATACTTCGGATTTAGAATTAATGTAGAAACACATGAGACAAACTCAGCTTACGACTTATCACAGAAGATAGGCTAAGGAAAGACAAATCTATATTTCTAGGTTTCGTAGAGTTGGAGAAAACTTTTGACAATGTTGACTGGAATCTAAAATCACCGAGGTTAAAAAATTGGGAACAGAAGGATATTTACAATTTGTAAAAAACCAGACACCAGTTATTAGAGTTGGAAGGTATGAAAGGGAAAGATTGGTTGGGAAAGGATCAAGAAAAGGTTTTAACATTTCCCCAATGTTATTCAATCTGTATATTCAGCTAGCTCTCAAGAAAAGCGTGGAGAAGGCATTAAAGTTCAAGGCGAAGAAGTAAAAATTTTGTGTGTTGGTGATGACATTCTAATTCTTCCAGAGACGGCAAAGGACCTGTAAGAGCAATTGAATGGAATGAATAGACACTTGAAAGGTGTGTTTAAGATGAACATTAACAAGGGAAAAGCAAGGGTAGTGAAATGTACTGTAAGAAAATCAGGCGATGCTGAAGGATTAGATTACATAACGAAACAATAAAGGTTGTAGGTGAGTTTTGGTATTGGGGCAGGAAAATAACATACGGTGGTCGCAGTACAAGAATAGTCTACAAAATTCAGAATATATATACATGTGGCGTCGGTTGCGAGAATACAGACGTCACTTCTGATCCTGCAGTTGTTATTATTTAATATTCATAGAATATATGACATCAACTGCGATTGGGCAAAGCTGAAAATGTGTACCCAGCCGGGATTCGAACCCGGGTCTCCTGCTTTCTAGGCAGTTGCGCTGACCCCTACACCACTGGGGACACAGTGATCACCGCACCTGCAAGGACTACCTAAGCACGCCTCCCGTCAGATACAAATTCCCAGCTTCGCCCTGTCCACAGTACTCAAACTCGTAGTTTAACTAATTCCCGTAAGAGTAAGGGCTTCAAACTTTGCCCACCCCTCCCCACTAACGATAGGATCATTGCCCGTCGGGGCATATTATATATATACATGTGGCGTCGGTTGCGAGAGAACAGACGTCACTTCTGATCCTGCAGTTGTTATTATTTAATATTCATAGAATATATGACATCAACTGCGATTGGGCAAACCTGAAAATGTGTACCCAGCCGGGATTCGAACCCGGGTCTCCTGCTTTCTAGGCAGGATCAGAAAGCAGGAGACCCGGGTTCGAATCCCGGCTGGGTACACATTTTCAGCTTTGCCCAGTCGCAGTTGACGTCATATATTCTATGAATATTAAAATTCAGAATGCCAGTGGGAAGAAAGCGTCTCTGATAAACATAAATTTGTTAATATGGAATATTAATTTAAATGTTAGGAAGCTTTATAAAGGCATTTGTTTCCAGTGTTATACTGTAGTGAAACACGGACTATAAATACTTCAGACAGGAAGAGAATAGAAACTTTCTAAATGTGGTGGTACATAAGAATGTTGACAATTAGGTGAGTAGATCGTGTAACTAATGAGGAGGTACTGAACAGAATTTAAAAGAACTGGAATTACTGTCCTATTTTGACTAAAAGCAGGATAGATTGGTAAGACACAATCTTAAATATCAGTGATTCAGAAGTTTAGCATTGGAGGGAAGTTTGTGGTGTAAAAATCGGAGAATGGGGGGAGAACCAAAAGATGAATACGTAAAGCAGATTCAAATAGATATAGGTTGCCAATCTTATGAGGAGGTGAAAACACTTGCTCAGGATGGGTGGAGAGCTGTAGCCTACAAAACTACTCTCCAGACTGAAGACCACAACAACAACGGATCATTACAGAACTAGCCAATACCATTTGTGGCAAATTTGATGTCTGGCCTGGAACTCTGTGGTAAGTCCTAATCCGTAATTACCTGTTCTGAATTATATTCCACTAGAGTGGCACAGGTTCCATACTGACCTGTATACAGAGATTGATTTATCCATAATTCTTCTCTGTTAGCGCTTCTTAGAAATTTTTGCTTAACTTCCCCTAACTTATGCATCCTGAATTCTAATTGTAACTGCTTTTTAAAAATGCTCTTGTGTTTTCAAATTTGGTCAATAAATAAACAAATGAAATAAAATCAATAGAAAAATAAAAAATAAAAAAATCCATATGGCTATAATTTCTTCCTTCTTCCTTTCATAATGTACACTTTTGACTGTGACAAATCCAGTTTTGTCAAACATTTATTCTAGCACTGGCCACTTTGTCACAAAAAGGCACACTTCATAGATTTCTCGATCTCTCTTTCAAATAAACGCGCCGGCCGCGGTGGCCGAGGGGACTGAGGCGCGCCAGTCACGGCCTGTACGGCCACTACGGCCGGGGGTTCGAATCCCCCCTCGGGCATGGATATTTGTGCCGTCCTTAGTATTAGCTAGTTCATAAGTAGTTTGTAAGTTTAGGGAATGATGACCCTGTAGTTAAGTCCCATAAGCTCTACAAAAATTTTCCATTTCAACTAAACGCTACTTTGGTAACTTGTGTGTCGGTGGTGACCTATCCTGTAATCATAGCTGATTACTTCTGTGGAAATCCAGTTAACAGTTCCATTCTATTTGTGTGCAATTTCAAAAAAAAAAAAAAAAAAAAAAAAAAAAAAAAAAAAAAAAAAAAAAAAATGCATCAGTTGATTTGAGATTGAAATTACTTTATTAACGTATTGATGCATGATTTTGTACTTGTTTAATCTTCTATTTGTTCGTTAACTACCATTTTCCACCAGACCCAGTTCCATTTTTTCATTTAGTAAACAAAATGCAAACGTACTGACAATTGGTCTAAGTTTGTGGCAAACCCGTAGGTAGAATTTTACACAGTATTTAGGCGAAAGGCATGGCTAAGTTCCTTCCCATACTTTAAAAAAAGGTTGTGGTCCATCTCCAACGACCATGTTGTCGACCAAACGATAAACCATAATCTTTTTTCCTTCTCTCGTTGCGAATAATAGTTGAATTTCACTTACAGTTTTAAGGTGGACACTTTTCTTTTTGCCTTTGCCAAATCTGGCGATCACTGAAACATAATCAACGATGAAAATTATAATGGAAGTTTCCCAGATCAATTAAAACGCAGTATTTTTATGCAAGGTCGTCTGGGAAAGATTTGATGTATCATAAGCAGGAGCTCCCATCTGTATATAGATTATGGGTGGGCGCGTGAGCTACCCCTGAACACTGTGGATAATTTCCTATCCCTCGCAAACATCGCCAAAGATTGCCAAAAATACACGATCGACAACTGACGTACGAGTATGTAGTCACGTTAGGTGTTTTACTTACACAGTCATAATTACTGCAGTATGACAATGATAAACATTTACAATAAAATTTCAAAAGGTTGGAAATCACTGGATCTAATCCATACTCACTCCAGAAAAAATAATTATAACTTGCTATGTAAAAGGCAAACCAGCCAGAGTCACGAGACTAGAAGTACAAGGCAATAGATTGTTAATCAACTGAACAAGATGTAAAACTATAAGAAAAAGTTGTCACTCTCCAATTGCTATCACGAGCACAATAATGATTAACATTTCACGAATGTTGTACTGGCTAGAGGATCCATGAACATATTACCAAAAGGGAACCTTGCCTTTATTAACAATACCTTAGATTAATTACCGTTAGAATATCTAAATGGATTAATACAATTATTTAAGTGTATCGACAACAAGCGTATCCTTGGTTGCAGTATTTATTTGTGCAATTACTTGCGTAGTAGACATAAGTCATCTCTGTCAAAATAAACGACTAACCATAGGATATCTGTGGATTGGATACAGCTAGAAAAAAGTGGTGATACCAACGAAGATTATAAGGGATGTAACTGAATGGAATGACAGAGTAGAATAATTAAGTTAACAGAGAAACAGTTGTATTTCATAGACAAATTGGTAATATATGCGTGAAAAGAAAATTCTGTGCGAATTTCTTAAAACGATGTTTTACGCTACAGAATAGTAAAGAGTAAGGAGATATAAACTGTTTTAGAAGTTCACGAACGATAGGCAGACAGAGCTAAAGGTGGAAGCATAAAGCATTCTGATGAGTTGCAAGTAAGTGTGTGATACAGTGAATTGTGAGTGATACAGTACGATATTTTGGTGTCTTAACTCTGCAAGTGAGATTTACGTGGCGTTTACTTAGAGCGAGGCACTATGAGACTCGCATAATAGAGAGAAAGTCATTCTCGCTGCCCTGTTATATGATATGTGCTCGCCTAAGACGGCCAGTGCAGTAGCACACCTGCTTGGAATGGGCAATATAAGGTTATCAATCAGTTCATGGGGGATATTTTGCCGTTATTCAATGAGTGCAATATCCAGCTCTGCAACCGTCGTGGAAGGTGTTGGATTCGCTGGAATGCCCGTGCCAAGTGCATCCCAAACATGTTCAGTCGGGTTTAAGACCGGTGAAAAAGCTAGCCACTGAATTTGTGCAATTCCCCTAGCTTCTATCATGTTGTCGAACAGGGCAGCTCTGTTGGGACGAGCATTATCGTATACCAGAAGGAACCCATCTCCTGTGGCACCAGCGTAGGGCACAACAAGGGGTCGAAGGATCTCTTCTCTATTCCTCTGAGCAGTCAAAGCGCCATTCTGAATGACATAAAGTTCCGTACGTCTGTATGACTCCTGTCCCCATCATTCGTCCACTACCATGATACGGTTGTATTACTGCACATAACCAGGATTGTTCAGAGTTCCACTTTGTTTTCAGAGGAGGGAACGTTTATTGTTCGGTTGAACACAAAATCTTGACTCATCTTTGAACAGAACCTGGCGCCATTCGTTACGACTACAATCCTAATGTTCCTCCGCCCAGCTTCTGCAGGCTAAAATGTGTGCTCGTTTTAATGGGGCACACACCATTGATTAATTCCTTTTTTCCAGGGAAGCCAAAACAGTCTTGGTCCAACCCGCCACTGCCCGCACCGAAACTAAGTATATTGTGCGGTATCGCTCCCTGTACGTCTAGTAAAGCCAACCAATGCCCTTGAAGAGTGCAAGGAGTCCCTTTACCAGTTCTTTATTAGACACAATTTCTTCGGGTCTGGTTGTCCCAAATATTCTGTGCCTTTTATTCTCCAATTCAATGCATTCGAAGATTAGATGTGATGCAGTTTCATCACCGTCATCACAGATCCTACATTTAGGGTCCTCTTCTATTATTCCCATTGTACGTAGGTGTTTTTTGAAATTCCCATGGCCTGTCAGCAATCCAACCATGAGTCTAATCTCTCTCCTGTTCAGACCCAGGATTGCAGAGCTTCTTTTAAAACATGGCTTTGGCATCATTACCTTGCCATGTTTTTGTTGATGGACTTTGGTCCAATATTCTATGTAGAATATTGGAACACACCATAGGCCTCTGTGCGTAGAGACCAGATTCCCGACCAGCTTGTTGTGTTGCTGCTTGTGGAGTGCATTGCAAGTGAGCTGCATTCAGCCTCCTGTCTCGCGGGCTGTTAACCGGAGATAACCATTTCTTGATGATGCTATCCGTGGACTACATTGGCATTGCCTTGCTTTAGCAGTTCCTGTTGTTCGAAGGGGCTGGAAATTACACTTTGGGACACTCCAATAGATGCAGCCACCCTCACCTGTGTCTGTCCCTCCCACAAAGTTCTGCTGCTGTCCATGCCATTGTTTAGTGTAAGTCACGTTGTTGTTGCATTGCAATACCTGCTCACTGCAAATATCCGAACCTTGCAACAGCTGATTATTGCAATATCTGAGCCTAGCTGCTTGTGCAATTCGTTTCGCTGAGTAAACATAAGTCAACACCAAACTCCCTGCAGCAACTTTCTGGTACTACCACTATCTCGGTTGCCGTAATATTGTTTCTCCACCTTGTATTACCAACAGAAAGACGTCGAACCATTTTAGTTGATTCTTCCGACGACAATACTTCAGAACCTATATACTTCAACTCATACTCTAATTGTTTTGAGCAGTGCACGTACACATGTCAATTTTTATAAATATAGATTAGAATATTAAAATTAGTATTTCTTTTACAGTTAAAAAGTTATACTAAGTGACATTTCGTTAAACATATTAGTCGTAAATACACAACACGGTAATTATATTTGATATCCTTACCTTTGTAGGAGAAGTGGAATAAAAAGTGGAACAGCAGCAACCAGAGTGAAGTGAATCCAGTTCTTGAGGAAGCAGGCCACTAATGCCATGGCAATTACACCAAGGCAATAAGACATGGAGCCCACAGAATTGACAGTTGAACGATGTTTGATAGAGGTTAATTCGACTCCTAGAAATAAAATGTGGACTTTTAATTGTGATAGATTTGATATCATGACATCTTTAATTCATTATGCATAGCCGCGCGGGAATGGCCGCAGGATTTGAGATGCTATATCACGAAAATGTTCAAATGTTTGTAAATCTATCGGACTAATCTGCGTGGTCATCAGTCCGTAGCTTACAAACTACTTAAACTAAGGCAAACTAAGCTAAGGACAAACACACACACACACACACCCATGCGCAGGGAGGTCTCGAACTTCCGACGCGCGCTCCGCAACGTGCTATATCACGGATTGGGGAGCTACTCCCACCGGAGGTTTGAATCCTATTTGTATTTATAGGGGCCGATAACTTCCTATGTCGATTACTTCAGTTTACAAACATTTTAGCTTGCAATACAATGAAAACGAAACACAGGTGGGGCATGAAGTAAACTAAAGATCATGAAAAGAGTCACAGACTATTGCAAAATTTCACACAATTGTTTGCAATCAAGGAACTATGTGTTACGTTAAAACGGAAACTAATTTACTACCTTGACGACTCTAATGATGCACTTCCACTCCAAGTCTTCAGTTATTTGTTGGGTCTGTCAATCTCTGTTTTACCCCTGGTAACTATTATGGTATCGCTTTGCACTCACCAGCTAATATTGTGTTTGATATTGGCTGTACTGGACCCACGGTGGTGTGGCTTGTTTGACACTAAGTGGAAAGGAAAGTAAGGAGACAGCAGCCATTTCTGTTATGTGTTGTTTCACAATGCTTTGTGAAAGTGAACAGGCTGTACATATGACATCCCCTTATCAATGTCCGCCTCGCCTTCCTCTGCCCAGCTGCTCCTTCCCCTCTCTCCGCCCTTCTCCTCCGTCCGCCTGTCCCTATCTGCTTTACCTTCTTTTCCTTTCGAACTCCCCCTTCCTCTCCACATCTCTTCCCATTTCTATGCCAATATGAGTCTCCTTCCCCCTTTTTCTTTTACCATATCCAACTCTTCCCTCTCCACCTCTTCCTGCCTCCACTCCTTCCACTACCTCCTATTTCAACTTACTGTAACCGATGCCTTATTAAGTGTTATGTTTCAAACTGTCATATCCACCAAAGTTCCTGATCGAATGCCTTTCACTTTTGAAACAGTGTTGCATTGAAATAGGCTCCTTTGTCTGTGCACCTAATATTTACACATGTATCATATATGAAGGTATGAGTATATAAATGCTATACTGGGGAAACATTAAAAAATCTTAATAGTGACACATAGGTGATATAGTTATTAAAGAAATAGAAGTATACAATCATTCCCACATAATAATAATGTTGTAAAAAGTTCAAAGCCATTGGTCAATAAATTTTGAGGGTTAGCGATTTTGAATAAACGAGCAATTGCTGTTTTATTTACGTAAGTAGATTAATTGGCGCAGAGCGTCACACAGGAAGATAATAATTTTTAAGATCAAAGTTATATGCAGAATTAGCAACATAATTAATTTCGATTATGTTCTGTTTAATTTGTAAAAACAAATGATTGTAATATTTACTTCAGCAAAGGCGTGAGCAGGATGGTTTTTCCTGTTTTTCTCCCATAGAGTATAGACACTTCCAGATATAGAAGGTGTCCGGAAACTAGGGACGAATATTGAAGTTCTGTAGAACGTATAAAATTTATTGAAAATATCATATGTTTTCGACAGGCTTATGAAGTGACGTCTCCCATTTATGTGTGTAAAATTATATGCTCCATAAGGTCACACAAGGCCACATAGCATGGAGCAATGCATTAAGGTTTCGTCGACGCGTTCAGAAATACCTGGTGGGATGTGTAAAGGCGATATTCTGTCAGACAGGTTCGCCAGTTTTTGTAATGTTTCATAAATCTGGTAGAAAGGGAGCCATTTTTTGCAACACCCTCAATTTTAAAAGTTGTTATTCGTTGGCCCTGCGGTCGCCTGTTAAGTGAGAATTAGTGATAACGTTACAGTATTACGGGATTGATGCTATAAATGTAACGAATCTGACTCGTTTTTACCCAGCAAATCACTTACAAGGTTCTAAAAGCATCCGATACCGCTCATTATGAATGTATTTACTTCGCCTGTAAATATAGAACCAGCCTTAGAAACATATATTGCCACTACAACAAATTAAGAGTGTAGGTACTTAACTGAAATTTATGGTCATGTAATCTAACGTTGTTACCCACCAGGAATTAACATCCACTTAAGTCATATGCTACAATATTAATAAAATTGAATTTCTTTATCAATGATATTCAACATACAAGACTGGTAAACATCTATTCATTTGTTATTAGTCCATAAGAGGCATAATAGACGTGACGTTTATTTTTTTATGTAAAATTTAAATTGAAAAAAAAAATATATATTCTTCCTATTTAATCCTATAGTTAAGATCGCTTATTTAAATAAATTCTTTGTTTCCAAAACTGCTATTTTCACAGATCATCAATATTTAATGTCTTCCATTTTACAAACAACAGTTATTATTGATATTTATTTATCTCTTTACCAGAATTTTTTTCTGGAGGGTGCACGAGGATGAGGAGAGTGAACATGTTCTTAAAGGCGTTATGAGACAAATTATAAAAAACACACAAACATTCACATGCAGACACCCCTCCCCCTCACTCACACACACACACACACACACACACACACACACATATATATATATATATATATATATATATATATATATATATATATTAGAAATAAATTTTATTACAGTCATTATCGCATGTAACTGATGTAGAATATACCAAAAATATGCTACAAAGCAGTCGCATTTTAGAAAAAACTTTTTAATACAGTTCCATATATGGTGTCATTTTCAAGTACCCATGAATGCAAAATTATGACAATGATTAAACCATAGTAAACAATGAAAAGCTTCAAAATTTATCACAAAAAATAAAATAAAATAAAATAAAAAGAAAAGAAAAAAAGAAAAAATAAATAAAAGAAAATAATCATAATTCAGAGTCTGTGAGCGCACTTATTTCAACCTGTATCATCATTAAAAATGAAACACTTGCCCAAAGCTGAATACAGGGGAATGCAGGCTCTGAATTTAATTCTATTTGTAACTGTTTCTCAGCTTGGCCAGATGGGTATATAAGAATCCCTATACAGAGGAAGCCATGCGAAATTGGCATTGGTTTCTGTACACATCTAAAACTTTCGAAAAAATTGACTATACGATTGGATAAGGCTGACCACTTGAAAACTCAAATAATTGTACAATATGGTAGAAAATAAGTTTTGTATAATGAGTCCCACAGGATTATGATATTAAATGTGTCAAATGAATTAATGGTGGCTTTTCAAAAACCTAGAGGATATAGAAATAAAAAAAAGAAAAAAAAGTGTTTCAAATGTTTGTAATCCTAATGAACGAAACTGTTAAGGTCTCGGTCCCTAGTATTACAAACTACTTACACTAACCGATTCTAAGGGCAACATGCACACCAACTCCCTTGGGAGGACTCGAACCCTAGGCGGGAGCGGCAGAGTACACCGCGACGTTGCGCACCAGATCACACGCCTATTTCCATGTGGCGTACATGATTTGCTTGTCATTTTGATAAATGTAGAGTTATATACTCCAGCCTTTCTTTCTTATTATGAGATAATATTTTAAACTTTTCACTGTTTTATATGGTTGAATCATTGTAATATTTTTTGTAGTCATAGGCTCTTGAGAATGATGCCATAGTGCGCCAAAACTAGTATTGCATTTGTTGTTAGATCTGAGTATATTAATTCGACAAGTAAAGACTATTTTACCAGATGATGCCAGGAGCAGAAACCATCTGTACTAGTTGCAGGACATTAATTTATTTGTTAACGCTGCCCCTAGTAACAAAATGTTACTGCACACATTGTTACGGGTAACGTTTACAACAATGCGACGCTGCCTTCTGCTCGCTGGTCCTCGCCTCCCGGCAGCCATGGTATTACACATCCCCTGCCGCTGCCAACAGCCAGCGATCGAATTATCAACTTTCCGTGGACAAACAATACTGTATCCGGCGTGGCTGTTTCATTATTAAACAATGCACTGAACAACAATCAAACAGCCAGTAATTATGTGGCGCTAAGTTTGATATTCCCTCAAAACCCAAAATCAGATTTCCTGTGTCGTGTTGTACTGAATCAATTGCTTCTTTGTGCTTTGTCAAGTTACAACACAAAACGTGATGAGTTTTCAAGAAAGCTTTCCCGATCAACAAAACTACACTTGATTGTGTTTCAAGAAGAATTTCTACTAGCATGAAAATTATTTGCAACTGATGTGCGGAAAAACGCCACTGAAATTCCCAATTTACTCCAAACACTGGAAAATCGAAACATGTAGCTTGAAAAAAAAACCTGTTTATAATATGTGGCAGTACTAGTTCTTAGTGTCTAGGAAAAGAATCGAGAGTGATAAATTGATTACCGAAAGCATCTGAATGCGCCAGCGTGAACGCAGCCCTAGAAATTCACGATTTTTTTTTTCACGTAGTTAAATTTCATAACTTTCTTTACGTATGAATAAAACGTACACAATATCTCACTTATCTCCCAAGCAATCACAAAACAATAAAAGACTTTTATTTTGTTTTATCGTAAATTGTTGTTGTTCTGGCACTATGGCGTCATTCTAGAGATCCTATGATTACAAAAAAATATTACAATGATTCAACCACATAAAACAGTGAACAGTTTAAACATGTATCACATGATAAGAAAGAGAGGCGGGAGTATAGAACTATACATTTATCAAAATGACAATCAAATCATGTGCGACTGGTTTGATGCAGCTCTCCACGCTACCCTGTCCTGTGCAAGTCTCTTCGTCTGAGAATACATTCGGTAACCTACATCCTTTTGAATCTGATTACTGTATCCGTCCCTCAGTCTCCTTCTACGATTTTTACCCCACACACTTCTTTTTAATGCTAAGTTGACCATTCATTGATGTCTTAGAATGTGGCCTACCAATCTATCCCTTCTCTTAGTCAGGGTATGCCAGAAACTCCTTTTCTCCCCAATTCGGTTAAGCACCTCCTCATTACTTACGTGATCTACACATCTAATCTTCATCATTCGGCTGTAGCACCACATTTCAAAAGCTTCTATAATCTTTTTGTTTGAACTCCTTATCGTTAATGTTTCACTCCCATACAATGCTGCACTCCAAACAAATGGATGATGCGTACGTAGAACTCCTTTCACTTGAATACCTGCAGACCTGCAGGTTATAGCACATATGAAATTCTTTATCAATAACTACTTGATAGAAAAATTATAAATGTGAGTAAAACTTTACTTACGGCCTCGGTGGCGAAGTGTGCTGAAATTAACAACGACCTTTTAATGCTCGATGAAAACTCAGTCTCATAAAATAAGAGGGAATACCTTTCGTGCTCTATGGTTGAAGCGTTCTCATATTAAATGTTTGATAATCTATGGGACTTAACTGCCTGGTTATTAGTCCCTAGCTTACAAACTACTTACACTATCCTAGGGAAAACACATGCACCCATAGCCGAGGGCGGAACCGAATCCTCGACAGTGAACGGCCGCGCGCACTGCAGCACGGCGCCCCAGTGCGCACGGCTATTTCGCCGCAGGGACACGCAGGCTGAATAGGCCAGGAGTCCACTACATGCAGGAAGCGTCTACACTGGTAACGGGGCCTATGTGACGTGGCTAAGGCCTATATAAAGAACATAGACTGGCCACAGAGCCGCCATATTGAAGTCAATTGGAAAGGTCGCCGCCATCTTTGAGAACTTCAGTGTCACGCCATGTGATACTGGGCGTCTGCTAACGCTGAATCACAGGTTTTATATTGATCATTGCCAGTCACTATTTTTCCTTAATTTGTGGGCGACACGTTTCGGAAAGTAATTCCAACTACTATTGCATCCTAAGTGTAATGTTTACAATCGTCGAACTCCTGCATTATTTGATGCTACTATAATGTCAATAAACGTATGTATTTGCCGACATATCTTCCCTATAAATACAGGTGAATTTCTTTAAAACCTTTAATTACCTTTATACTGCCTGTGCTTCAATTGATGTTTCGTGCTTTGAAATGCATTACGTATTTATCAAGCTCTCCAGAGTTTGACGTTTCATTGGTACTCTCCTTACAGCTTTTGGTTTCTGTAAGTGCTCAGGAATGGGCAATGGGCAATGGCATTTGCCAGTAGCCGCTTTCGATCGGTGGTAGCATCCATAACTTTTCTTCAAAATGACAAGAGTATATGTAACTATACTTTGTAGGCTGCCACTTGTCACGCCTCATATTTGTCACCCATTGGGTTAGCAACTCCTTGTTTTTCAAAGGAAATTTGTATAAAGAATAGTTTAATTACAGTCCATATACCTAGGCTACTTACCCAATGGTTAATACGCTTTTGTACACTATATAAACAATTGTCATTATATTAAAACACACCAAATACGTCCGTCCTCTGACTAGCTTTTTGATGGTCGTGAAGTAAACATAATTTTGAAATTTGGTAAATGCGAAAGTTAAGTATAATGAATGTTTATAGACAAATGCACGCTGATACACAACGACCTATATAATTACATATCTCTTTCTTTATGAATAATATTCCTACTGTTTTATGACTGCGGTTACTGCAGTTGTACGCCGAACACACACTGGACATGATTTACCACTAATAACAGCGCTCGCACGTTTAGATTACAAACAGAAGCGTCAGCTTACGCAGCTGCTTCAAACTGACGTTCTCAAATATGGCGCCCAATGTTGCTTAGTGCTGCCACCCAGAGCGCTGTAGCTTGCCTATAGCTAGAGCTGTGTATTGGGAGAGTACCGCCAACCGGGCGAGCGCCGCCATTTCAGGCCTATCTCGCAAAGCAGCGATATGCACGGCGCTGTTAAATTAACATTTATGACGAAGGGAACCGGTCTGAACATCGACGTGGTATGACAGTACGTTAAGTAAACAATGAACTTAAGTTTTTAATCGTTTCATCACATCTACAGCGAATATTAAGGAAACATTGGTAATCTGAGAGCAAGACCTTTATTTTTGAGCAAACTAGTTGTAAAATTGTTTCGTGCTACATTTAGCTCTAATGATAAGAGACTTCAAGTATATTATCATATTTGATTTTAAGTACTGGTACTTATTAAAATACAAATATGTACTTTAGCTATTTAGGAAAAGAATACAAATTACAATTTAATTTATTTGTCTAAAAAATTTGCGTCTTAATATACCTTCACTGCATTCATCAAGCCACTACTATTACTAACGCATTTTGCTGAGGAATCCTTCTCTGCCTGAGGGTTATATTTTCTCAGAAGAATATAATATTCTAGTGGTTAAAAATACGCGCACAACTTTTTCCACAGCATTGACACGACGGAATATTTTGAACACGTTCATTGATCGATTTATGTGCAAGCAGGATTGTTCCCTATCTGGAAATATATAAAAACGTCCTGTCGAAATACATTGCCCTAAATTTACGTAAAATGAGTAAGATACGAATCTTTTTTATATACATACAATACCTGTAAACGGAACCTGGTTCCGCCTGTGCAGTCAGATTCACTTTGCACACCCGTCTTTTGGTGGCTTTCGTTCCTTAATTTGAGGACGATGACTATACTAGGTACCGCATTAGGTTTTATTTTCTTAACGCCATCCTTGTGGTGTGTCTCAAACTGATCAGGCGTAAAATAAAGCTACAAAATGGAAACCTATGTTAAACTATAATGCAATAGTTAGAGATGGGAAAACTTAAATCTGACGGTTTCGGGACAAATGAAACCCTACAGTGTGAGGTTTCGAAACACTGTTTTAAAACCGTGAAACAAGTGTATATTTTGTAATAGTACGGGCCTGTGTACTGTACTGGTAATAACGTCAATGTGTATTGCATGATTATTCCTACAGAACCACATAATTCGATGCTAGCAATTGTGGGAGAAAAAATTAAACTTTTCTTCAGATGCGCGGCAGTTCTATTTCCTACACCGGCAATTTTTTACCTACCACTCCGGCGGCCTCACGTGGTTATGTTGTCAACAACAACACGATAGAAAATAATCGCCAAGATGTTTATATTCTTAGAAATCAGAATAGAATGACTTAATTTGTGTTTAGTACAGCGTGACGTAAATAATGCCGTTCCTGCTCTGTGGTTGACAGGTTCTTGTAAGCACCCTAGTTCGCTCAGTGAAAGTACTTGTGCTCGTACAACGAAGATTTCATGACAAAACATTTGCATTGTAACGCGATTGGCTAATGCCAGCGACACATAATTGCCAACATTATCACGCGAGGCCGCCAGGACGATAAGTAAATTTTAAACCCTGATACACTGCTTTCGCAATAAGAGACGTTCCTGCTTTCAAATTAGTTAAGGACTGACGTTTTTAGCTCTAATATATTGGTTTTTATCAAAGTAGATGTAATTAATACATGTTGCTTTCCAGTAATCTAGTGGCTAATGTTGATAGGTGTTGTGTGCTAACCTACATGTGATATTATCACATAACATTAACTGAGCTAACATTTTGGGAAGATTTAAGTTTTTACACATTGTTATCACACTGCTGTGTACTTCAGTAAAATAAACTTTATCTCATAATTCGAGTTTTGGAGATCTATTTAACACTTAGAGTGCCATGCCCGTAGTATTGCTGTCGTTTGTTCGAAGATTGCAGCGCCCGCAATATTACGTTCTCTGTCTTTGCGAGAACTGCCGCGCCCGTAATATTACGGACGGCTGTTCTCAAACGAATTCTAGCTTTCGCGCGCATCATTATCCGTACGGCAGTTATCAGAAGGGAGGCAAACCCTTGTAGTAGACATCTCTGTCACTAGGAGAGGCCACAAAACTGTTCACTTTACGAAACAAGGGTTTGTGTCAGTGGACTGTGAGACATCAGGGCGAGCGTTAGACGCAGCATGTCAAGCAGTTAGTTGGCCTTTGAGCGACGCCGAGACACTCAGGTGACAAAGAAAAACATTTCTAGCAGCCAGTTTATTACTGCGGTATGCAAAGACTTGTCATCACCCTGTGCCGCCGACTTTCAGCCTGGTACAAGTGGTGCTGCGCTTTCACGACTGGATGGAACACATTTCCTGGAAAGAATACCCATTCCACCAGGGAAGAAGAAGAAGGCACAAAAGACTTGTAGAGTGCGCTCAGAGAGTGGCAAGAAAGAAGCAGGAGTCGCCAGAAGGAAGGATACTTCATTCCAGTGTGCAGTATGCAAAGTGGGGTTTTGTGTCCAGCCCTGCTTCCAGCTATAGCAATCAAAAAAGAACTATTTGCACTAAAAGCCGTTTGCTGATGTTTAATATTCATGATATTTGCATGTAATCACATAAACATTGCCATGGTTATTAATAAATAGTTTATAATAAGAAAAAAACAATTTTTACCTACCCGAAAACAGCGTTTCTTGTTTTGATTGTTGTGATGAAGGTTTAAAAAGCAGGGAAATGTACGGGGCAAGTATTTGAAGGTTTATTCCTGACCAAGAAAAATATATTAATGATTATTCCTGAATCTGTACCAACAGGACGAAATACTGTGAAAATGGCCGGCACTGAGGGAAGGAGACTAAGAAAATGGGCTGGCACTGGGGGAAGTCGGTTCGCATATATGGCTGGCACTCAAAGTGTTAATGGGCGGATTCATTTACTGTCCAAACGTTCGTAATGTGCAGGCTAAGTATAAATACGAAATTCGCCAAATACGGCATATTATGTTAGATTTCCATGTGTTTTCATTGCCGCAAGAAACTTGTATGAACACATAAACCTAGAAGGTTACTCGATATTTCAATGCAAATTTACTTACTTCGCAAAATTTTGCATTCTCGTATGGAAATGCATTTTTTCTTTCAATGCGGTGTACCCACAATTCGCATCTTTTCGCATCTCTTTCGCCCTGTGGAATGCGTAGTACGTGCTACCTCGGACTGTCTTAGTAAAACAATTCAATGCCAACACTGCGGCATTTTTCCACCATATAAAAATGGAATATGCTATGTTAAGCTCATAATTTAATACATACTGAGTCTACACATTTCCAACACCTCTAAATGCTAAAATAACAGCTAGTTAAATGAAATTTGCCATTTACGCTGATCGATTGCTTAGGCCTAAAATGGCGATCGTGCCCCATCCGCGCTCAGCTGACCAATAGCAGCCGACGGTTGTCGGCTAGCCACACATAAAAGGTTGGCGCTACTCTCCCAATACAGGGCTCTACCTATAGCCTCTCTATGTTGTTTATACACCTCTTTGTGGCGTGGACTGGGAGGTTTTATAGGTTAGAGAGCCTCAGGATCGCACAGGAAGGTTCTAAACTTCAAAGGGTTCAGCTCAAAGTTAGAATGAACACAGATCTAAAAACCATTGGTCTAACAGTTGTAAATTATCGTAGCTGTTTTGGGAAACTACCAGAACTCCAAGCGCTAAAAGAAAGTACTGAATCTCATATCATTATAGGTACTGAAATCCGGCTAAAGCCGGAGATAAGTTCAAATGAAATTTTTACTAAGGGGCAAATAGTGTTCAGAAAGGATAGATTGAATAAAACAGGTGGTGGTGTAGTTTTTGCTGTCACAAGCGGTATATCTTGTAGCGTATTTGAAGTAGGTAGCCCTGTGAGTTGATATGGGTACAGATTGTATACCTGGCAACAAGAATGAATTAATGATTGGCTTTTTTTTAACCGACCCCCTGACTCAGATTATTCGATTACAGCAATGTTCAAAGAAAACTTGGACCAAATTTCAGAAACATTCCCGAAGCATACAATTTTAATTAGTGGTAACTTTAACTTACCCTCGACATGTTGGCAAAAATACACGATTAAAACCGGAGGCCAGCATAAAACATCGTCCGAAATCGTACTGAACGCATTCTCAGAAAATTATCTCGAGCGATTAGTTCACGAAGCCCCTAAAACAGTACATGGTTGTGACAATACACTTGACCTCTCAGCAACAAATTATCTGGAGCTAATAAAGAGCATCAAAACACGCAAAGGGATTATTGAACACAGAGTTGTTGTAGCGAAAATGAATATTGGATTCCCCAGATCAATCAGAAATAAACGAAAAATATATCTATTCAAATAAGCAGATAAAAATTTGATTAACGCATTTCTGAATGAGAATCTACAGTCTTTTGAAACTAACAATGTTAGTCTTGATCAGATGTGGCTTACGTGCAAAAAAATAATATCGACAAATCGACAACTATTGATATATATATATATATATATATATATATATATATATATATATATATATAAAACAAAAAGCTAAAAATTATCAAAAGAGGGTCTGACCCGCCGTGGTGCACAAAGCAGGTCAGATCAGTCTAGCAAAAGCGAGGAATAAAGCATGCCAAATTTAAACGGACCCAAAATCCTCTAGACTGTCAGTCTTTTACTGAAACTCGAATTTTAATTCGAACTTCAATGCAAGAAGCTTACAACAAATTCCACACCGAAACCCTGTCAAGTAATTTGGTAGATAATTCTAAGAAATTCTGGTCCTATGTAAAGTAAAACACAATCAATACCTTCACTACACGATAATAACGATGATGTTATTGACGACAGTTCTGCTAAAGCAGATTTGCTTAACATAGCCTCCCGAAATTCCTTCGCGAAACAAGACGAAGCAATTACTTAAGAATTCGTATCAAGAACAGCTGCCAGCATGCGTAATTTAGGAGTTGATACACCTGGAATATTAAAGCAACTTAAGGCACTTAACAAAAGTAAGTCTCCCGGCCCCGATTGTATACCAATTAGTTTCCTTTCAGACTATTCTGATGTAATAGCCCCATACCTACTTATCATATACACCGCTCGCTCAGCGAACGTTCCGTACCCAAAGACTGGAGAGTTGCACAGGTTACGCCAATATTCAAGAAAGGCAGGAGGAGTGATCCGGAGAATTACGGGCCCATATCATTGACGTCGGTTTGCAGTATGATTTTAGAACATTACTTTCCTCAAATATTATAAACTACCTCGATGAGAACATCATATTGATCAGTAGGGAAAGACGGATTCAGAAAGTCTAATTCTTGTGAAACACAGCTAGCTCTTTCCTCACTTGATGTGATGAGTGATATAGAAAAGGGATGTCAAACATATTCCGTATTACTAAATTTTCGGAAGGCTTTCGACACTGTACCTCACAAGTGTCTTCTAATCAAACTGCCTGCTTATGGATTATCACCACAATTGTGCGATTCGTGATATCCTCTCAGAGAGGACACAGTGCGTTGTAATTGACGGAAAATCATCGTGTAGAAGTAAGTGACACCTGGCATTTTCCACGGAAGTGTTATAGGCCCCTACTGTTCCTTATTTTTATAAACGACTAGATGACCCGGTGAACTTCATATCACTTACCTCTTAATATAAACCATATTAATCTAAATCACATGTATTTTAGACACAGTAGCTTTATAAAGGCTTCATCGGATAGTCTAAGTATCGGCTCGTCAGTGGGCGGATAGAGTGGAGAAATCACGCACACATGTCCAGGATAATGTTCATGTCATATTCGTGGAAGTTCAAGGAAGGTTTAAACGGTGATAAAACATGGAAAAATTGCGAGGAAAATTTAGATTTAAAACATGTAAAATAATGACTTGGTTGTTGTGTTGGATGCGTTCCGAAATACTCTGAAAGAGTAAAGTTCGCTTCACACGATCTGAACCCCTACATGAACTGTCAAAGATAAAAATGAACTGATGTTCGTTTATCACCGTTTAAACCTTCCCTGAACTTCCCTTATCCTGGACATGTGTGCGTGATTTCTCCACTCTCTCCGCCCACTGACGAGCCGATACTTAGACTATTTGATGATGCCTTTGTAAAGCTCTGGGTCTAAAATACATATGATTCAAATTAATATGGTTTATATTAAGAGGTAAGTGATACGAAGTTCACCGGTCATCTAGTGATCTAGTCGAAACGGCAATGCTTCGCAATTGTTAATATGTATGTACTCTTGCTTTGAAAGTCAAATGTGCAAAATTTTATCGCAGTCGTACGAATGAGATTGATATCTCAAAGAAAAAAGCTCTTCCAGTTTTCCACAAATTTTCGTATTCCAAGCTTTTACTTCATGCAAACCTTCCTCTCGCTTGAACGTCGAATATGCAAAATTTTATCGTAGTCAGTTGAATGGTATTGATATTGCATAGAAAAAGCTCTTTCTATTTTTTCTGAATTTTCCAATTTCCTGGGAAACTTTTTCTAATTTTAATTTCATAAGAACATTACTCTTGCTTTGAACGTCAAATATGTAAAAATTTTTCGCAATCAGACGAATCATATTGATGTCCCATTGCAGAAAACTCCTTCAGTTTCTCGCGAATTTTCAAATCTTCCGGGTTACTTTTCCAAATTTTTAGTTCATAAGAACGTTCATCTTTCGTTGAACGTCAAATGATGAACATTTTATCGCAGTCGGATGAACGATTCTCAACTTACAGTGTTGAGTACATTTAGAAACACATTGAAAAAGGAACTTGGTTCAAATTTTGCGACTTTCCTTTTTAACTGTCTCTATTTTTTTACTGAAAACTTTTCTAAGATCATAATGAACAAAAAATAAAAAGAATTATCCCTCTCCATCGTGCGAATAGTCAGTTATAGTACTGAATTCAATCAAAAACACACTGAAAAACGCAGTTTAAGTTTTTCTGAAATTTTACATTTTGCCGGTAGATTTTTCCAAAAAAAAAATTTATGTCATACAAACCTTCTCCTGTCACGCCATACTCAAGTGCTACTCTTACAACCATGTGGCAATTGATTTTTATTCACAAAAATAATCGCTTCCTGTTTTTTTTCTAAATTTTCGTACTTTCCGGGCGACTTTTCCAAATTTTTATTTCATGTGACCCTTCCTCTTGCTTTGAACATGAAATGTACAAAATTTTATCGCAATTGGACGAACGGTATTGATAGCTCACTGTAAAAAGCTGGTTCAGTTTTTCTATTTTCCGGACAACTCTTCCATATTTTATCACCGTTTGAACCTTCCCTGGACTTAAACGAAAATTTCAAGACTAAAATTAGCCAAATCGGTTCAGCCGTTCTCGAGTTTTAGCGAGACTAACGAACAGCAATAGAAGACAGTCTGAGTAGCCCTCTTAAGTTGTTCGCGGATGATGCTGTCACTTATCGGTTAGTAAAGTCAGCAGAAGATCAAAAGCAACTGCACAATGATTTAGATATCAGCTTGATACAAAAATGGCATTGGACCCTTAATAATGATAAGTGTGAATTCATCGATATGACCACTAAAGACCGTTAAACTTCATTTACACGAGATCTATTTGCGAAACTTGTTTCACCATCATTCTCTTCCGAATGTGAACATATTTTGTTAGCACTTATATAGGAAGACATGGTCATTGAAATAAAATAAGAGAAATCAGATCGAAAACTGAAAGATGTAGGTGTTCCTTTTTCCTGCGAGCTCTTAGAGAATGGACCTGTAGAGAAACATCATAATAGCGTTTCGATGAACCGTCTGTCATGCACGTCAATGTGACTTGCAGAGTGCCACGGCGGGGTTTCGAATCTCCCCTCGGGCATGAATGTTTCTGATGTCGTTAGTATAAGTTACTTCAATTAGTTTTTAAGTTTAGGGACTTATGACCCCGCAGTTAAGTTCCGTAAGCTTAACAAACATTTGATTTGCAAGGATATGGAGCTAATTAATCTATTGACTGTCACCTTAAGGCTGAAGACTGAGATTGTAATTATTATGTTTAACTGTATGTTCCTTAAGGTAATCCGTCGTTTGAGTTTCGGAGAAACATTTAATTATTGACACTAATCTCATTCAAAATTTTGGGGGCGGGTTTTGTGCTAATTTAATATTTTCCCATAAGGTAAAATTTACTCAATGTTTTGAGGCAAATTTTTTACCTTATTGTTATTTGAACAGCGAATATTGTAAAATTGAGATTTGGTAACAATTGTAATCTTTGGGAGAGGCTTTTAGTAATTCAGCTCTATTCTAGTTATAGTCCGGAGCCTTTTTTTGGAATTGTTTGTTATCTTTTATAAAATAAATGTCAACTTGTCAAGAAACAATGAAGGTTTCACAGTCCTGTTGTAAGCTTATTGATAATAGGGTACATTCAATTACATAACAGAAAATTAAATGTATAAAAGTAACAATATGATTTATAATATTTTTATGATTTTAATTCTTATATTACTTTGATATATTTAATTTAATATTACATATATTTTAATTTTTTGTCCGAAATATGTTCAAAAGTGGAACGACAAACAGGCCAGTGCTTTTATCATTTAAAATTACAAGTTCTTTCAACTTTCGACGTTTTTTGGAAGACTTTTCAAATAAATTTCATTGTGCTTTCGGATATAACTAAACGAATCCCAATAATTGTGGATCATGATTTTTAATTTCTTTATAAAATGTTATTCATTGAGTGATATATTCATCTCTAGATGAAATATCAACATCAAATCACTCTTCAAACATCCATTAAATGACAGTAAAAAAATATGACAGTACAGCCAGGTGATGAATTGTACCTTTAGACTGTCAGAGTGAAAATATCGTCAGATTTTCACACAGCAGTAATTCGAAATTAAATTATAGACTTGAAAAGTTTCTCAATCCAACACATAATAGCCGAGATAGGGCATAGTGCCGCCGTCTAGCAGTCTCCAGTTACTCCCCCAAAGGGAGTTTCTGTTTGCTGGTAGCCAACAAACACGTCTGCTAAATTCAGTGATGATTAGTTGAACCACGTGACCTTAAAATTGGATACACTTTCCAGACAGACACACAGACAGTGCTCAGTCGCCATTACTTTTGCTGTAGCGAGAGGGAGCTCCACTATCAAATAATTTGTGCCCGGGTTGGGAGATGCCATAGATCCGGCACTGTGCCATTT
Organism: Locusta migratoria; assembly: GCA_026315105.1. Lineage (NCBI taxonomy): Eukaryota > Metazoa > Arthropoda > Insecta > Orthoptera > Acrididae > Locusta > Locusta migratoria. The sequence goes on along the minus strand of CM048746.1, from coordinate 465,757,473 downwards.
TCCCCTCCTCTGACACGCCATGTTATTGACTGTATGCTTCGCTGGACAGTCGTTAGATTCTCGTATTCGTGCGTTTTCACATCCCATGAGAGGATAAGTTGAGCGCTTGCAACATACAAGTCTCGCTACCGCCGAACAGCTGTATTGCGTTGGAGTTTACTATTCAAAATAGTGATGAATGATGAAGTGTGTAACAGAGCAGCACATAAACTGTGTAATGCCTTGTCGCCACCTGTTACGTGAATGAAGATTTTGCTATGTTTTCGAGTACAAAATTTTGTGTAAACAAAAATGTCCTAGTAAATTATGCATTTCTGACCATGGTAATCGTCTTACAGCGAATATTTAACAGATCGACGCAATGTATGCTTTTGTCGCGGCTTAATGTTAGACAATATCTATGCATTTATGCTACATGGAGGACAATGTAATTCTGTAATTTCTTAATCGTTTTTTTTTTCTTTCGGTCTGTCCAGTGATCTCTTATGTAGAGATCACTGGGTCTGTCCATAAAGCAGAAATATCTCTGGAGCGAGTATTCAGATGCGCAGTATAGATAATGACGGTGTACGTATGCCTGGAATGGGGAATACTACTTTTCGGTAGCTGTGACATTTAGTTATGATTTGTCACGATTTAAGACAATTTTTTTTTTTTAATTCACAACATATCCTTTCCGAACTTTACCAATTACGATTTCTCCAATTTCTGCAAATTCTACGATGAATCACCAGATATGCTACTTCAAGCTGAATCACACTCACACGTAGCAACTGGCGGTCATTGCCGAATATATATGCTAACCGGTAATTCGGTTAAATTTTACTTACAGCTTCGTTGGCGTAATGGCGTATTGTGCTGATGTTGGTAACAACCATTTAATGGTATTTGAAAACTAAGTCACATAGGATAAAAGTGAGTAATTTTTCGTGTTGACCGTGGAGTAAATAATAATATTCTTGCTCTATGTTCAATTGAATGTTGTCTGTACTCATGTGATGTCAGCAAATTGATTATCCTCGTGAAGCTAACATTTTGTTACCCACATTAGCACACTATGTGGCTCAGGCCATAAGTAAAATTTAGCGGTATTTCTGTCTAGGTAAGTTGTGTCATTGTAACTTAAGGTGATAACTTCTTGCCTGTAAAGTGTGCACATTGAAAATTTGAACAGTTTATTGTTAAAGTCATTAAGCGATTTGAAAGGATGATAATTTGAAATGCATAATGAAAATTTGCATTCTAAATGAATAATGAAAATTCTGTTATCTTGTCAATGCCATTCCATACTTCGTAGTTTTCTATCGTTATTGATAAGGAATTGATTAAGTATTTTAAAGCTGCTATTATGCAAATGAAAAATGTGCTACAAAAAATCATCTAGTTGAAAATTTATGTGTACATAGCAGTGCTGAAAAAAAAAATTAAATTTTATGACTGAACTACCATTTCACATTTGGTAAAGTGTGTCCGAATTTGTCGTGAACGTAGGCCTTGCAATACCTCGATCTCTTGCAACAAACTTGATTTTAAATTCAAATTTGTTGTCTTCAGCAATTCTCAAAAGAGTTATCACGTTTCAACCTCATATAGTGCAATACAACTAACATTACAAAATGACTTGATAGTAACCCTGCGCCTTGAAAAGTATCTGGAAGAAGACGGACATGGAAAATGGATCAAATTGATTCTTCATTACTTTTTTCGATTTCTTTTGTGTATTTTTGGCTTTATTGGAAGCTATCTCGCAAGTATGCTTAATGGTAACACTCCTAAGTATATACTTTGAATATTCTGTGTATGGTCGCTCAATAATTAATAGATGAAGTCTTAAGTAAGAGGAAATTAAACAATTGGATGAACTGGCTGCAAAAATATTTCTGTTAGGTATATAACAACAACCATTACCATTATGAATAAACAAAAGGATCAAACGGTACATAACCTTTGAAGTTCGCGGAAAACAAAATGCTAATTCACAGTAGCCGTCACATCAAGTCGTACTTTACGTCAAAAATGTTCAAATGATTGTTAATCTTATGGGACTTAACTGCAGGGTCATCAGTCCCTAAACTTACAAACTCTTTATAAAGTTATTTATACTAAAGACAACATAAACATCCATGCCCGAGGGAGGATTCGAACCCCCGACGGGGAACGGCCTCCCACATCGGAGCATAGCGCCTCAATGCGCTCGGCCACTCCACCCGCGGCACATTACGCCAAATGAACTTCCTTAGCCCTGTACCGAGCAATAGATGTCGAGCTGTAGCTACCATCAGTGATAAAAAAAAAAAGAACTTGTAGTATCAGATTAGAGAAAATAACAATAATGAAACTATTCTTGATTATTTGTATGTGGGAAAGTGCTGAGAAGAACAACATCATTTCAGATTACTGAGATGAATTTTCTAGCGAAACCATCGGCCAATATTCGAACACGTAAATCAATTAACCAAAACTCAGCTTTGTTCACCTCAGTAACGTTTCATTTTGAGATACCTGACATTCCGACATCGCTTCTAGAACAACACATAATGAAAAAAAATCAATTCGTAATTTGCATATTTCCACGGTAACAAATAACAGTCATAAACTGAAAATGAAGAAAATTGACAGCAGCTGAAAATCAAATACTGTCACAGTACAGAGCGCAAAGAAAATAAATTATATTTCGACGACGACGTTCTTAAAACTTTGCTGCCGAAAAATTCTAACATGACGTGTGGTGACGTGACGTTTAGTGTGAATTAAAGAACAGTGTCGTCCCTAAACACGTGACAAATGCAGCTCGAAAACAAGCGCAGAAACCTATGCTCACACCAGAAAAATTTCTTCTCTGTGTATCTGCCTCAGTGAACTCGTGATCGCTATATAATCTGGATGTATAACTCTGGCGTATAAGCATAGAGCTGTAGCGTGCCTGCACATTCGTATGTTTTTCACACGAATTTGTATTGTCCGCCATGTTTTAATTAGTCGAACGAATTTCTATTACTAAGTACGCGACAAATAATTGCTAGATTACCTCTGGATTTGAAATTTTTTGTCAATACACGAAGTAACAGTAACAGTAACGGGATCGAAACATATTTCCATTTCGTTTTCTTGTAATACTTCATAGTAGTCACGTAATTATTCAAGAAACAGAATGTGAACATCTTCGGCTGGCACTCTCAGAAATCTGTAGTTAATCATCCAGAGGTTCGTTCAAAAAGCTGCAGGGCCGCAGCTCCCTGCAGCGCATGCGCGGTACCGATGACGTCAGTCAGGCTGCAGGACGAAATTTTCCTTGCAGCTCATGCAGCCAACAAGCTGTAGGACGCTGCAACCGTTAGCTTCCTTGAACAGCCGGTAGGCTGCAGCATGCTGTAGGATTGCTCTTTGAACACCAATTTCCATACTGCACATGCGCGGTAGCACTCCTGCAGCTCTTTGAACGAATCCCTGATCACTGGTCTGCCTCATTGATCTCGGATCTGCCTTCTCTGATGTGAGATGCCGTATCGTTATAGATACTTACTACAGTTAAAACCACGAAAAATACTGCAGTTGTAATTATTTGTAAGTACGCGTACTCATCTTAACAGGTTTTTTGTTGTTTTTTGTTTTGTTTTGAACCTAATTATAATTTCATAACATTCTTTGTATATACGTGTTAAAGGAGACGAGCGTTTTGATCGTGTTCGAGAGAGACACGATCGAAGTTTCTAGAATGTTCTATAGAACTTTAATCAGTAATGTAATTAAAATGAGTGACGAAGTGGAGACTTTTTAGTGAGTTAAATAATTTTAAGTACTCAATAATTGGTCAGCAGTACCACTTACAGTGAACAATTTTCGATGCAGCATTACGATTAAATGCAGTGTTAAGAATTTTCTTAATCGTATTTATGGTACAATCAGTACATTTCAATTTCTTAAGAATTATTTTCAGAGAAATTCCAGTACTTAACGAAGTTCAGTCTAAGTTTCATATTAAATGTTATATTAGGGCCTTATCGCTGTAGTCCAGTTTAATCTTTATTCATTTGGGTGAGGGTTATTAAAATAAAACTGGCTCCCATACACTGCGGTACGAATAATTACACTACCGTTAAGCATTGTTAAATTTAATTGTGGTATGTTGATATGAATTGGCATATTTTCTTTATTTCATGTACAGCACTACGGACCTGAGATTAATACAGAGCGCCAGTATTTGGACGAAACTAATATTTCAAAACCGAACAGATCCTGATTTGAGACTGAAACTATACTGACGTTAATGTTGGGAACCCTAAGCACATAAAATCAAAGGTAAGGATAACTTCATGACTTTTCGATTTATTAAGGTTACAGTAATTTTTTAAAAATTTTCCATCGTAGTAGAAGCTAACAATTTCACGGCCTATATATCTTTTTTCGAGTAATTAGCGAGTTAACGCTTTATGTGTGGTTGTAGTTTCAGTTAAATATGCAGCTACGTGAGCGCATTTTAGCTTGTGTTTCTGTAACTAGAGACTCCTTACCGGTATTCGTTTAACGGATTTTGTGTTGTACCGTAGATAAACTATACTGACAAACTACGTTGTGAAGTCATTTAATACTTTAACATTGGATGCGCATACTTTACCTATTGAGTTTATTCAATTATGGCAATTACTGTGATTCAAACTAAATTAATGGCAGGCTAATAGCAGCACCAACAGACAATTTCTTTCGGTAATTAAATACGTGAAAGTGACGCATTATCTGAAATTGCGGATCAGTATCTCGAGTACACACGAAACCGGTTCCACAGTTATCTGTAGAGCTTAACGCTCAGGTAAATTTCTTGGACGAATTATTTTTAAAAAATGTAAGGGCAAACAAACACTTTAAAAACGACTGTAGGAAACCTGACTGAAAATAAATTTAAAAAAAAAGTTTATTTAGCTAGAAATTAACGTAGATAAGCAGATCGAACAATAAATAGACTGCTCTAAAATTGACCTTATCAATTTGACTAAGAACAACATAACATGTCAGGTCAAATACCCTTACTGACGGCTGAATTTTACAAGATGACGGTTAAGCAAAATTCGTCGCAGAGAGACGTAGACGATCTTAAAGCTTTTTGTACTAACTTACTGATCGTAGTGCAACAACACACAAGGCTCTTTAATGATTTATGGTTTGAAAACAACCGAATTGATGCTGGCATACAGAATGTGCTCGTAGAAGGGAGCGTTTATTTTAAAGCAACAACATTCTGAGCAGTCTGATCAAACGGTTGCCCATTTTTTGAATAATCAGAGTGAAAAAAAAATTAACAGCTTTCAGGCTATGTGACCTGAGCTACCGTCTGTAAATGCAGAGGCGTAAAACCTTGTGTGAACCTCAGTTATAAGTGATGTGTTGAAATACTAGCAAAAAGTCTCAAACATGGCGGATGAGCAAGACAAGAAAGTACAAGATAATTTTGTTTAAAGAGATTAGATTTGACAAATGGAAGCAAGAAAATTTAAATACAAAGAGAATAACGATATACACCGGTTGCAGATGCATCAGACGAACAGAATATATCGACTGATATTCTTCGCGCTAAAGGCAGAACAAAAATAAACAGCGAGTATTCCGCGTCGCGTGACCAAGTTGATACACGTCTGTAGACTCCGAAATGACGTATCAAACATTTGTTCGTACAAGTGAAATGTACAAAGAGATTATTCTCAATAATCTAATATACTGTTATACTCAAAGACATTTTATGTAACGTGTTGTGGGAAGTGCAGGTTTCATCAGAAATATCAATAAGAAGTGTGTGCACTACAAAGAAGATTTAACCGTACCCACTGATGGTTTTTTTCTCTGAATGGACAGGGGCGGGTGATTTCGTGCTTTCTGTTCTGTGTAAGCACATTCCACTACTACAAGAACAAACAAAGCATTTTGATCCCTGCCGAATATCCACCTCAAAGAATGTCTTAACCCGTGTTTAGACTTAATGGTTAAATTGCAGTTAATGTGTCGGGATATTGTACCTGACGTGTTTAAGTTGGCAGCGACACGATGAATGAAGGGAGGTGTATGAAGCCAATGAGAAGTGGTGTTCAAACAGGAAATAAGTAAACCAATCGATATTTTTGACGTAATTGTTTCACGGATAACGTATTACAAAACCGTTCACATGCGTACAGAAATCCACTGTTACTGACATAATTATTTTTTACGCGGAATATTGTGGAAACTTGTTACAAATTCGTAGAATATGTTTTATTCACTGTCTGTTAAAATAGACTTAATTAAAACTTTCGATTTCAAATACGTCTTCCAGACGTTTCGACTACAGCTGCGGGACACACCTTCTGAGGTCCTTTGGCGACTGCAATTGATGTCTCTCGCAGATGGAGACAAAAAAGTGTCCATGTCTGGAAATTTTGATTGAAAAACAAAAAAGATCGACGGTCGTGAAAGTTTAAACTGTAAGTTTCACGAGTGTTTTCAATGAAAGCCACGTAATTAAAAAGAATGTTACAGCCATGAAGTGACTGGGTCTCGATGTACTTTAATTTCTTCTATAGCGACTACTTCTGCGACGAAAGTGCAGTTTCAAAATTTTACCCATTCGATTGTTTCGTCTGCAGAAAGCTCGACCCGTGACATGAAACAAGATTTTGTTACGTAAGCCTGTTTATACTTTTATTTGTAAAAAACCTATATGTTACCACAGTAACTGCTTATAATACACCGTAATTTTCAATGTAACGAGGGTTGAAGCAGCATAATGTTAAATATCATCTGTGCATTTGTACTGCATGGGAGACAATGTAATTCAGAAATGTTTTTTTTTTTTTTTTTTTTTTTTCCGGGTGTACCTTGTTTGATGTGCAGTTGTATCGTTATAGGTACTTACTACAATTAAAACCATTATAATCACTTACATAATATATTTATCTGGGGAGATGATATTCAAGTAATTTGTAAGCACACTAAAACGCTCTATTCGAGTTTTCTGAGAATGGTCCACAACTATTGTGAAGTGTTTAGTACCATACTGTTCCAATACATCTGTAAAACGCCAGAAAATTTGTTTCTGCATGTTCAAAGCTGTGACAAATGCGTAAAATGTGATCGAAATTAAATGTCACATAGCTAAACGCTCTATTCGAGTTTTCTGAGAATGGTCCACAACTATTGTGAAGTGTTTAGTACCATACTGTTCCAATACATCTGTAAAACGCCAGAAAATTTGTTTCTGCATGTTCAAAGCTGTGACAAATGCGTAAAATGTGATCGAAATTAAATGTCACATAGTTCGTTTACTTTTGTGAGCATCATTTTCATGTAATTAAACCCTGCATAGAAATAATTGTTATTCCATTAGTTCACTTTTAAATATTATACTCCGCAGCGGCATATGTGTAAATTATTTTTATTTACAGAATATTTAGTTGGTGTTTACTCTTGCAAAACAGCTGATCACAGAAATTTGAAATGATTACTAATTTCATCAATAATTTGCTTCTATTTTACAATATCACATTTTTCTGCGATATCCAAAAGAGAGGAAAAAATCGGACAGGGTTGCATTTGAACACGAAAATAAAAATTTTTAAGAAAGGAAGTTCATCGTGACGCTACCAAACAGATAGAATGTACTATGCCCAAGCAGTTAATCTCACTTAACAGATATATACGATCTGACATGTCGAGTGTTATTTTTCTTTATATTTTATGTTAGCACTTACGCCAAAATATTTCTTCTCTTAATTTCACCCTTCTTTATTCTCCCCAGTTCCGATTTAACATCAGAAATTACTTCGTAAAACACAGCACGAGAAAAATGGATACTTACATAGTTGCACCCTTACTATGTAATTTTTACAGGGGCCACTAATAACAGTGTAAATTTAAAAGTGGAAAGTATTTCCTACGACAATGAAGACTGAATCTAAGTGGCAATGCTTACTTACACACTTTCACGGTTTTTTATTTGTATAGACCAAAGTCAGTCTTTAGATACAAATAAACAACTGTTTGCTTCTAATATAGGTATATTTTTCTTCATACGTAGTTTTCGCCTTTCATATTTTCGGCATGTAAAAATATAGGTTTTTTTTCTTTTCTTTTTTTCGAAAAAATCCCATAAAAGCATAAACTTTCGCAAGAGTTTCACTATCACACTCCACAATGTTTCTTTACATTGTTACATAAAATTTGTAAATGCTAAGCCATTACAAATGAATTATACACAGAAAGAGTAGAAAAAATATACTAAATTACGCTGACACTACTGTAACAGACATATTGCTGGATCTTCTTCATTTCATGTATCGTGACCAGAGCTTGTCTGTGGCAGAGCATATTTAACACGTGGCCTAATCTTGAAATTCAATACAATTTCAGGGCAATAACAAAAATTTTGTACTAATAATGGCTTAATATATTATTTGAACGTTTTAATCATTTAGAAAAACAACAATTCAAACCATATTTTTAAATCAGGAAAACAGCTCATTGTAATTATTTATAATAACTAGTAGCCACCTTAACCCTATGTTGTTTAATATATATATATATATATATATATATATATATATATATATATATATATATAATTTCTAGATTTTACAATTCAATTTGTTATAAGCTATTTTGAGAGAAATTAAATTTTTTGAAAGAGAATTTTCAGTACTTATCGACGTGCAATCTTAGTTTCAAGTTTTCAAGTTAGAAGTTCCGGAAGTAATTATATTAGGGCCCTCAAGCAGTCGTCGAGCTTAATCATTAGTGAAATAATTCCTGTTACTGTGGGTGGGATTTATTTATAACTGGAAGACAAATGTAGGACTTTTTCTAGTATGACTTTAACTTACCAGTCGCCATGGTTGCTTCCAACATAGGCAAATGTGCTCCTTCAGAAACTGTAGATAGTCCTATGTAAAGGGGAAGCACAGATGCCGATAGGGGAAGCAATGTTTGTGACACCGCTGTGGCACTCATGCTAAGCAGAAACTGTTTCCTTCGTCCAAATCTGAAACAGAAGAATGAATAAGGAGTAAACATAGAATATGAAAACGATCATAAATGTCAATGCACTCCTTGAGTAGTAATATCTAACAAGAAACTGCATACTAGTTACATCATCGCGACATCATAATATATTGTCATTAATTTCGTTTTTCTGAATAACATCTAATCCTATTCACGTTATATCACAATTACAAAAATAAATAAATTAAAAAAAAAAAAAATACATTGCGCAAGCCATTTATTTTCGTCCCAACAACCAGCAGTAAAACCGTTTCAGGAGTGTGTCACAGCTTACAGCAAAGACTGTTAAATTAATAATTGTATTGGATATTGTCACGTTGAAAAGTGCAGGTTGGTCGGAATTTGAAAGCTGGATCGAGCACAACACTTCGTGCTTAATTTGGAATACCCCACTAAATATACACAGAAAGAATTCTCTGAAACGAAGAAGAACATCAATCATGAGCAACACGTAGAACATTCTAGAAGTAGTAAATACAAAGAAATATTTTTTACCAGTGGCGGGAATTGAACAAGGGACCGCCAGCACAGAAATCTACAACGATAACCACTGCACCACGCATTCCGTCGGAGACCTCGTGCCAATATGAAAGGATACAAACGTAGGCTTCCGCGGCTGTTGTCATTATCAAAAAATTCTTCTGGGTATGAAACCGCGTCGTCATTTTATAAATTCCACCGACGTTTCGGCCACTGTTGCAGGCGGCCTTCATCAGGGTCTGTGCCTGACTGCTGAATATACGATATCTTGGGATTTATATAGCTGCGGATGAGGGAAAGGAAGGGGGACGTTGGTTTGCCTTTATTGGTGGTTATATTATTTCTCGCCATTGGTGGATATCGGCAATGATGATTGGTGTTTTAGAGGCTTGTTTTCCATGTGATTGGGGGTTACATTCTTCCCCCTTATTGGTCAAAATAGACGTTTCCGATTGGCTTTTGTATTACAAGTTGCTATGGTGGAATGGACCTGAGAGAACGAACGGCGGTTGTGTCGTGCCGCTGTTGACTTGTCGCCTGGCGCAGACGGCGGCGGGCCGGTGCTCTGCGTGTGCGCGGCCGCTGTGGTCTCCGGGGCGCCGGCGCGAGTCATTCCGCGCGCGGTGCCGTCACGTAGCGTTGCAACTGCTGGCAGCCAAGACGCCTGCAGCCTGTAGCCAACCTCCCTGTTCATATTGGCGGGACGCTTCGCTATTTCTATAGCCTCTCTAATCTTCCTCCTCGTTGAGAATGATTGTTTCGCCAGCACGCGGGCCCCGCTGAAAGATAACTGTTTTCCGCACTGATTGTGATGCTCAGAAACCGATGACTTTGTGTGCTGTCCAAGCCGTATGTATCTTTCATGTTCTGAAAGCCTCGTGGAGATTGCTCGCCCGGTCTCTCCTATATAAACCAGCGCACACTCGCAGCTTATTTCATACACGCCGGCATTGCTCAGTTTGTCAACTGCGTCCTTAGTTGAACCTAGGACATCCTTGGTCTTATTGGTGCTGCGGAAGACTGGCTTGATGCCTGCCCGACGTAGAACCTTGCCCACACGCTCAGTGACGCCCTGCACGTAAGGTAATAGGGCGATGCTTTGTGCTTCCTCTTGCTCTCCTCTATTCCTTTCATTCGTCCTGGACATTGTTTTATGTATCTCGCCCAGTCCGTAGCCATTAACCGCAAAGGTGGATCTGAGATGTCTTAGTTCCGCCTGTAGGTGATCGTCATCGCTGATCCTGTGGGCCCTACTTGTTAGTGTTTGTAGGGCGGATTTCTTTTGCATGGGGTGGTGGTGGGAGGAGGCGTGGAGGTACGTTCCCGTGCTGGTAGCTTTTCTGTACACCCAGTGGCCGAGTTTACCATCAGACTTTCGGTAGACTTCGACGTCGAGGAAAGGCAGCACCCCATTCTTTTCTACTTCTATTGTGAAATTTATTTTTCTGTGCTGCTGATTGAGATGTTCATGAAAGTTCCTCTTCGCTCCTCTTCCCCATGTGGCCAGATGACGAAAGTGTCATCAACGTAACGCAGCCAGTATGCTGGGCGTAGTGGCGCTGACTGGAGAGCCGTTTCTTCAAATGCTTGCATGAAGATGTCAGCTGCAATCGGAGAAAGTGGGGAGCCCATAGCTACACCGTCTGTTTGTTCGTAAAATTCTTCTTTCCATTTGAAGTAAGTGATCGTCAGGCAGTGGCGAACTAGGTCACAGGTTGTTGTTGTTGGGTATTGAGGGGACTAAACATCTAGGTCATCAGTCACCTGTTACGAGCTCAGAGTCCACTGCCAAGAACGACAAAAATTAAACAAAGCTCTAAAAATGATCACGCACATAAGGGACTGGTTGACAATGGACAAACCTCTGATAACCTAAAACGAAGGCACACAGAAATGGTAAAAGAAAGTCAGGATTAAAACTGGATAGCAGAGTACCTTGACTGGCTGATCACAAAGAAAAAACAGGATGAGCCAGCCATACTGCATACACGAAGAACCCCTAACGGCGAAAAAAAAAAAAAAAAAAAAAAAAAAAAAAAAAAAAAAAAAAAAAAAAAAAACGGGATTGGTGGTGGCCTAAGATGTCAGGCCACAGCACCTACCGTTAGATCGAGTCATAAAAACCAGCAGCGCGTATAAAACGTAAAACTTTGGTAGCCATAGAGGCGTCGTCTCCTAAAACTAAAGGTAGTGCGTCTGAAAAAGTAAAATAGTGCCGCAGGTCGGCTAAAAGTGGACAGGCCATCAAAAGATGGGCCACTGTCAATACAGTGCCACATCGACACACGGGTGGAGCCTCACGCCGAAGAAGATACCCGTGGGTGAGCCACGTATGTCCAATCCGGAGGCGACAGAGGACAACTGACTCTCGGCGGGTCGGCCGCAGTGAAGATTTCCACAAAGCTGTGGAGAGCTTCACTGCCCGAAGCTTATTCGGTGCAGTCGCCGTAACCCACTCGGTGCTCCAAGTCTCGCGCACCCTACGGTGCAACACCAGTTTAACATCCTGTTCCGTGACACCAATTGTGAGAGGTGGTCCCATAGTGGCCAGCTTGGCCAATCGATCTACATGCTCATTCCCTGGTATGCCAACATGACCTGGGGTCCACACAAAGACCACAGAACGGCCTGATTGGCCCAGGGAGTGAACAGTGTCCTGGATCGACCGCACTATTGGGTGCCGAGAGAAACACTGGTCGATCGCTTGTAAGCCACTCAGGGAGTCAGTACAGATGACGAATGACCCCCTGGGGCAGGATTTGAGATGTTGGAGAGCTCTGAGAATAGCGACCAGCTCGGCGGAGAAGATGCTACTCTCACAGGGCAGAGAATGCTGTTCTACGTGGTTGTGATGTAGAAAGGCATACCCAGCACGGCCATCTACTACGGAACCATCTGTGTAAATGGCGTCTGCGGCACGGAACGGCTCGAGCATTTGCAGAAACTGGTGACGGAGATGTACGGGAGAAACAGAGGCCTTCGACACATGGGACAGGTCCAGACGGAGCTGCAAACGAGGAATGGACCAAGGAGGGGTGTGAAAGGAATAGTGGAAAGTGGTTGGAAGTGGATAGGATGTGAGAGACGAAAGAAGGAGACGAACACGAACCGAGATCGGGTATCCCGACCTTGGCCGTCGTGGAGGGATAGGTAGTGCAGCGTCTGGAAAAAGTAGGTCACAGGTGTCAGGTGCTAAGCGTTCTTCTAATATGTTCATTGTGTCTGACACTGGTACGTTAGTGAATAACGATGTCACATCAAAACTAACCATCAGATTACTTTTCTCTGATACACTTTTCTCTTTTAAAAGTGCCACGAACTGAGTCGAATCCTTCACATATGTCTCTGTGTGGCTCACTAGATGTCGGAGCTTTGGTACCAGCTCTTTGGCCAGCTTATACGTGGGTGAATTAATGCTGGCCACTATGGGGCGCAAAGGAAAATCCTTTTTATGGACCTTCGGCAACCCATACATCCTCTGAGCCTGCGGAACTTGTGGGATGAGTCTTCTGGCTGTGTCAAAGGTCATCCTGGTTTGCTTAAGCAGCGCCTGCGTCGATCTGGTTATCTTAGTCGTCGGATCACTCTTAAGTTTCTTGTATATGGGATCGCCGAGAAGGTTTTCCATTCGTTTATTATAATCTGGTGTGTCCATGACGACAGTGGCGTTGCCTTTGTCTGCCTGTATTACTACTAAGTCAGGATTCTTCTTCAACTCCACTATGGCCTGATGTTCGTCCCTGCTAATGTTTTGTTTTGGTGGCTTCGCCTGAGACAGGATTCGTACCGTTTCTTGTCGGATCTTCTCTGTCTCGGCCTGTGGCAGGTGACGCACCGAAGTCTCAACTGATTCAATAATGTCTTCCTTCGGTACATATTTCGGTGCGATCGCAAAATTGAGTCCCTTAGCCAGGATCTGAGTGCTTGCTTCAGTTAAGGTATGGCTGAAGAGGTTTACCACTGGTTCGCAAGGCTTTGCTAGCTCGTAGACAGATATTCTTCGCCTTGTTCGATGTTATATGCGACGTCAGCCGTAGGAATTTTGGCACTATATTGGTGTCCCTACATCTCTTCAAGTAAACAAGATCATACAGCAGTTTATCTCTCTTTAGACGCAGCGATTCAAGCTGCCTGATGTTTTGATGTACTTCCTTCCCATACAGGTTGATTAAATGCAAACGTAGGCTTTCGGGGCAAGCACTCAGATCCTGGCTTATTTAAACAGACATGAACTGCTCTGTTGATTGAATTACCAGACTTTCAGAATTCGTCGACTTTTCGATAATATGGAGCACTACATACAGAATAACTACTTAGTCCCCAGTGCAACACTGCAACATTGTAATACTTCAGCATACACTTACTGTGAGAGACAAACAGTTTAGTACTACGCCATAAACCAATACATGGCGCTGTTATTATTATTACTATTTCTTTTCTATAGAAGTGATTTCAGAAGTTTATGCCTGACAGACAGTTACACACCTCAATCTTAACTTTATGAATACAAACCAACAACGAATTTACTTCGGGTTTAATTAATTTCACTTTTTGTACGAAAAACTTTATGGACATTCATCGTTTTCACCAATGACTTCTACTTGAAAATTTGACATCGTGGCTAGAAGAACTGTGTTTATTGACAGACTGATCCAACAAGGATTCTATTTCTGCTGACCTAGGTCCGGAATCCTAAAAACCATGATATACGCAGGTCCCTCTTTAACAACCGTTTCGAAGCACGGGCATATAAGCTAGCGAGACAATAAAAGTAGTAGGTTAATTTTGTTACTTGGGTAGCAAGATAACTTCTGATGGTCGAAATAAAGAAGATATATAATGCAGAATGGCTATGGGAAGAAAAGCGTTTCTAAAGAAGCAAAACTTGTTAACATCCAATATTAATTTAAATGTTAGGAAGTCCTTTCTGAAAGCATTTGTCTGGAGTGTAGCATTGTATGGAAGTGAAACGTGGACGATAAGGAGTTCAGATAAAAATTTTATAGAAGCTTTTGAAATGTGGTGCTACAGACGAATGATGAAGATTAGATGGGTAGATCACGTGACTACTGAGGAGGTGCTTCACTGAATTGGGGAGAAACGAGTTTCTGGCATATCCTGACTAAAAGAAGGGATAGATTAGTAGGACACATTCTGGGACATCAAGGAATTGTCAACTTAGTATTAGAAGGAAGTGTGTGGGGTAAAAATCGTGGAGGGAGACCGAGGGACGAATGTAGTAAGCAGATCAAAAGGATGTAGGTTGCCACACGTTTTCTCAGACGAAGAGACTTGCACAGGACAGGGTAGTGTGAAGAGCTGCATCAAACCAGTCTGAGGACTGAAGACCACAACAGCAACAACAACTGAACAATTTATGTGTCCATAGTGTGAGATTCAAATATTTTACTGTGGAGTCATAACATCAAAAATGATCTTATTTAAAGTTGTTACCAACCAGTTGAGCGCATAGCTTGTCGCCCAAAAACAGGAAACAGTGAAATCGGTTTGCAAATGTTCTCTCTCTTCGTTTATTTCTCGTGAAGAAACTAACTTGTATATATCATCAGTTGACATGAACGATGTAAATGACACAACTACGTAACTGACAACAGTCGCCTTGCAAATGATGACAGTTGGCTTGAAAATGGAGACTTAGGTACATATTCATTTAACAACTATTCCATGCAATGTCTTAGTTTATTATAACACAAACGAAGACTGCTTTGTTTATTATTAATATCAGTAAATATGTTTGAATTGTGAGCTACTCACCTGTCACCAATGTAAAAGAGAAGAATCCCAACTGCAACCGAAACGAAGTGGCTTACGGAAAACACGGTGCTTGGGTACAGTTCCTTGTCGCACACCCAGTTCTCTTGGGAGGCGGCAGTCAGGGAGAACCACGTGGTGTCGTAGTCCCAGCCGTACATACAGGGCATCGTTTCGTTCTCTTGTCCTGGCACCTTCATCAGACATCTGCTGTACACACCATCGACTCTGCTGGAATCAAACAGTTTGAATGAGACTCTGAATAATGTTATTTTTGATAACACAGAGAATCTGACAAAATAATCCAAACGGCCAACCATTGTTATACAGTGTTTTTATTTAACTAAAGACATTCAGATATCATGGGAATTAAAAGTGGAATAAGAAAAAAAAAATTATTTGTATCTGAGGGCACCATCCAATGCTACTACACTCGCCTCTACCCTATCGAAAGCTGTGCGTGAATGGCGGCGGGCAACTTTGAAATCTTCATTGGGAACTCCCGGTTTTTATCGCATATAACGATTGCACGACATAAACTACATACGTTTCGTCTTAAACATTTTTCCGTTTCGCCATAGATGGCACTGTAATCAGCGGAATCGAAATGAAACCGCAACTGTAATTTACAACTTGCAGCTCAGTGCAATGTTAATTTACTATTCAATGACACTGCGGACCCCACATTCATACTGCACACTCCAGTAATTCATAACGTTTACTTGGAGACACCATCCGCAACGCCGTATCCCTCTGACGTATCGAACATGGGAGAACTGTCGCCGTGTAGTGAACTACTACGTATCATAAGACGCAGTACACTATGATCGGAGCTCATGTCTCTAGAAGACATAGGTCAGAAAGCAACACTAAGTATTACGTGTACAGTCCATACCTAATTATCATTTGTAGACAAGTCGAGCGAATAGACAAATGCAGTAGAAATAAGTGAAATAAACTTGATTTAGAGCGATTGTAAGACAAATTTTGACGCTGCTGTTGCCATGTACGCCTTGCGTTTCCCAAATAATGTTCGCTCTCGTTTGATCAATTACCAGGCTGTGAGCGACTTGGTCTGGTGGTAGTCTACAGACTGCTAATCGTAACCGAAGTCAACTAGTTCCAGTGGAAGCTAACGAAACAGCAGTACACCACAGTTCACATATTATTGTTCATCAATTACAACGCGATTCTGATATATCCATGGGCAGATTTGTAACGTCGTCATAGGTACCATCGATACCACGTGTCACTTCATCAAGAAGCGGTTAGTGTTTTGTGAATGGCCACCGAAGTATTGTTTTCCAATGAGCCTACCTTCACAAACCATATAGCGTTACATCTATATTCCCTCTTCTCTCTAAGGCACTGATGGATTAGATAAAAAAAAAACTTCGAACGCTAGGTGTATTCCTTAACAAAATCATTTGATTGTGTTAATAACCCACAAATTATTGCAGAAGTTGGAAGATTATGGAGTAACGGCAGTAGCTCACAATACGTTAATAACGGACAGCAAAATGCGATTCTCTGCAGTGTTGAAGATGGGTGTGGTGTGCAGTCACAATGGATCACAGTATCACAGTTAGGTGGGGGGTGGGGGGATGTAGCTCAGGGTTCTATTCTGGCGCTATCGCTGCTTCTCATTTATATTTAAACCTTCTAGCATAACAGGAAATTCTTAGATTTTTCTGTTTGCTGATGTCACTATGTTGATAATGAAGGGTATTGTTCGCCATATTGATGCAGTTACACAGAATGGGCACGTGATAGTGACACTGAACAGTTAAAATTTCTAGGTGTTTAGTTAGATATGTTAATGCCGTGGAAAACCCATGTTCAGGATCTTCTTCAAAAACTAATTGCTGTGTTGTTAACCATTTCAATAGTTTCTGCAATAAGCGATAGTTCAACACTAAAGTCTATTTTGCTAATTTTAATTCGCTTATGATGCACTAAGGTATTAATTTTTGAGGTCACTCCTCTGGTTCTTGAAGGGTATTTATTTCACAGAAACTGACGGTTCGAGCAATATGTGGGGTAACCTCGTGTACATCTTGTAGACTTCAGTTTACCAGCCTGAGAATATCGACATTGGTGTCTCTATACATATTATGTTTAATATCGTTTATTGTTAATAATACCCGGCTATTCTCAAGAGTTAGCAGCTTTCACTCAGTTAATACAGAAATCGAATCATCATTTGGATCACATCTACTTGACATTTGTGCAGAAAGGGTTACATGTTCTCTGCCGCAGTTTTTATAAGCTGCCACAATAATTCAAAATGGTTAGTAGTAATTCTCGGACTTTCAAGGCTAAGCTGAAAAGTTTCCTCATGGCTCACTCTTTCATTTCTGTCGGGGAATCATTGGAAATTTTTTTAAAAAATGATGTCTGTGTTACCTTATATGTTCCTTTTTACTTATACTTAGGCCTGTCGTGTGTATGGGATTGCTGTGCATTTCACTTTATCTATTACTACTCTTTTATTACAATTTAATGTATTAACTCGTTCCATGACCATGGAGACTTTGAAACAAGTTTGGTTGTAATGGAAGATTGCAAAGATTTTTATACTGTTATTGGCCTGCTTCGTCTTTGAAATGGGACGAACGCTTGGATACGATCTGAATGCGGATTTTCGTATCTTTTATTAAGCACTGCATTTGAATGGAATCTATAGAGCATCCCTTCCAAAACGGACAAATACATTTACATTAAATGAGAATGCTGAGAGGAGAGCTGAAATGAAATAGTTGGTACAATATAGACATTTATTAGCTGAATATATCGTGGCAAGATTACACACATGATTATAAAAATGCAGGATGTTAGAGGTTCAGCGAAAGGCAAAGCTCTGGGTCAGGGGTAACCGAATAAGTCACGTTCTTTAAATGCTGACAAAAGATAATCACGCTTATTAATTAGCAAGTTCTTCAAGGCTGGGACCATCACGACTACTACAAACTGCTGGCGTCGGTCGCAAAGATTGCGTAGCCGAATTGCTGCAGTGCATTACCAGTGCATGAGCCGCAGCTGACGACCGACATGGTGTTGATGATCATGGTAAGGAAGCCGGCTGCGTTGTAGACTGAAAATTCCGTAGCGAAAAATGTAAATCCGATGCAGAACCAATAGGGATGTTGCTGCATAGAAATTAAATACAGCTAGAGCCCCTGTGGAAATAGTTGTCAATTTAATACCTCGCATTTCTGCCGTACACCACTAGACCAATTCGTAAACCTGAGAATTTAAGCTCAAAGGATGAAACGAATATCTCAGAACGGGCGTCTAGGCACAAAAACTGTAGTTTGGCGTGACGGATACTAATTCGTCTAATCAAGAGAGCTGCTGGCGCCCGATGCAATTCCAGGGGTCAAAACAGTATCACCTAAATCTCCGTATTTTAAGCTAGCTAGCACTCAACCAATAGAGACTTCAGGTGATGCTCTAGCACAAACAAAGAATCTTCTTAAAACTGCCACACTCTGTGGAGCCCTCCTAGAGAAAACGGCGTGCTGCTATGGCCGGTGGAGATCTCCCCTACACTCCAACGCGCAGAACCAAACTTTACACCAAGTCTCTGCCCCCCCCCCCCCCCCCATTCCACATCTGGTTGATCAGTTGAAGCGATTCAAATTACTCAAATTTGCTCGGCAGCCAGTGAGATGCGTTATCATTGTCCCGTGTGGACATATATCGGGAGATCAAAAAGTCAGTATAAATTTGGAAATTTAATAAATCACGGAATATTGTAGATAGCGAGGCAAAAACTGACACACATGCTTGGAATGACATGGGGTTTTATTAGAACCGAAAAAAGTTCAAAAGAAAGTTTCACAGATGGCGCTGGACAGCAAAAGGTCAGTGACTGCAAATGAAAATCGTATATAAAAGGAGCTGTAATGAGAGAATCAGATCAACCTGCAAGTCGCAGCATGTTAAGGTTACCTGAAAATCAAGAGAGCTGCTGGCGCCCGATGCAATTCCAGGGGTCAAAACATGATCATCTAAGCTTTTAGTGAAGCTGTATTGTCAGAATGGGGAATGTGCTAGCTCAGCGTTACGATCCTATCGCCATAGGAAGGAGATTCGAACGGGTAAAGGTCCGCTAACAAATGCAGCTGTGGCGAGAATGATTTCGAAGTTCGAAGTCACGGGATGTCTAGACGATAGACTCCGTAGTGGACGACCGAGCACAAGGCGTAATGCTGCTGAGACAGTTCAGGAAGAAATGTAGACTGTAGCGAGTTCGTTTATACATGGGAAAGTCAGCGCTCGTGCGGTCGCACGTCACACCGGCATTCATTCCATACAATACTGTTTGGTTGGCACTTAGACCTACCTTCCGATGCTATCCTTAGAAAATCCATCGGAATCATGAACTGTTACCTGGCGATTTAGTGAAGCGGGGGGCATTTGCGGTGTGGGCGTTTCAAAAGATGTCGGAAGATGACGATTGGTTGAGTAAAGTGTTGTGGACCGACGAAGCTCATTTCACGCTAAAATGTTCAAATGTTTGTTAAGCTTAAGGGACTTAACTACGGGGTCATCAGTCCCTAAACTTACAAACTACTTATGAACTACCTACAACTAAGGACGGCACAAATATCCATGCCCGAGGGGGGATTCGAACCCCCGACCGTAGTGGCCGTGCAGACCGTGACTGAAGCGCCTCAGTCCCCTCGGCCACCGCGGCCGGCTCATTTCACGCTCCGAGGGTCTGTCAACGCCCACAACTGCAGAATTTGGAGTACCGAAAATCCTACAATTGTCATGGAAACTCCACTGCACGACGCGAAAGTCACGGTATGGGTTGGATTTACCACATCTACCGTTATCAAGCCTTTTTTCTTAGAGGAGCTGCGTGATTCTGGTTTTGTAACTGCTACCGTGACAGGTGAGAGGTACGCCGGTATGTTACAGAATCGCAATATCCCCAGCCTGCCTGATTAATACCTGCTGGAACGTACGATTTTTATGCAGGATGGCGCTCCACCCCATATTGCTAAAGGCGTGAAAGATCTCTTGCGCGTGTCGTTTGGTGATGATTGTGTGCTCAGCCGCCCCTTTCGTCATGCTTGGCCTCCCACGTCCCCAGACCTCAGTCCGGCTTTGGGGTTACCTGAAGTCGCAAGTGTATCGTGATCGACCGACATCTCTAGGGATGCTGAAAGACAATATCCGGCGCCATTGCCTCACCATAACTCCGGACATGCTTTACAGTGCCGTTCACAACATTATTCCTCGACTACAGCTATTGTTGAGGAATTATGGTGAACATATTGAGCATTTCCTGTAAAGAACATCATCTTTGCTTTGTCTTAATTTGTTATGCTTATTATTGCTTTTCTGATCAGATGAAGCGCCATCTGTCGGACATTTTTTAAATTCTTTTTTATTTTTTATTTTTTTATTTTTAATTTTTTTGGTTTTAATAAAATCCCATGTCATTCCAGGCAAGTGTGTCAATTTTTACCTCTCTATCTACATTATTCCGTGATTTATTAAGATTTCTAATTTACACTCACTTCTTGCTCACCCGGTACTTCATCGAGTAATATGCCATCATATCGTTATGGCGCGAGAAAACGGTCCACCGCCTGGAATTTTGGCTCCCACGGGAGGGGTCAGGTCTCCTCTCTGCGGATTCTACGAAACCGAGTCCCTGCCATCTCAGGCGTGGCTAACTCTCCGGTCCCCAGTTGCATCCTTTCAAGTGGATCCGTACATCAGTGTCAGGAACTGCTACCGAAGACTCTGGTGAGCTCTGTTGCTTGCTCCAGCTCACACACGCGGCGCCCCGTGGCTCTCCCTCCTGCCCCCCCCCCCCCTGAGGGCTTGGTGGGGTCAGGGAATGCCATTACGGCCACTCTCGCGCCTGCTCTCATGGAGCCCACAATTCCGAGCATCCAAGATTTCTCGAGAAATACTCATTTACACTATTAAAAGTTTGCAGAACCTGTTCCTTATTAAAATGCACAATGCAATGACTGAAACATAGGACGACACTCTAAAGGCGGAATTATTAAATGTCTTTTTCCAAAGCTGTTTCACAGAGGAAGATTTCTCTGTAGTTCCTTCCCTAGATTGCCGCACAGATTACAAAATGGCGGATATCGAAATAATTGACAGAGGGATAGAAAAACAATTAAAATCGCTCAAAAGAGGAAAGGCCGCAGGACTTGATGGGTACCAGTTCGTTTTTACACAGAGTACGCGAAGGAACTGGGCCCCCTTCTGTCAGTGGTGTATCGTAGGTCTCTAGAAGAGCATAGCGTTCCGAAAGATTGGAAAATAGCGCAGGTCATCCCAGTTTTCAAGAAGGGCCCTCAAACAGATGTGCAGAACTATAGGCCTATATCTCTAACGTCGGTCAGTTGTAGAATTTTGGAACATGTATTATGTTCGAATATAATGACATTTCTCGAGACTAGGAATCTGCTCTGTAGGAATCAGCATGGGTTTCGAAAAAGGCGTTCGTGTGAAACCTAGCTCGTGCTATTCGTCCACGAGACTCAGAGGGCCAAAGATACGAGTTCTCAGGTATATGCTGTGTTTCTCGATTTCCGCAAGGCGTTTGATACAGTTCCCCACAAACGTTTAATGAACAAAGTAAGAGCATATGGTATATCAGACCAATTGTGTGATTGGATTGAGGAATTCCTAGATAACAGAAAGCAGCAGGTCATTCTCAATGGAGAGAAGTCTTCCGAAGTAGGAGTTATGTCAGGTGTGCCACAGGGGAGTGTCGTGGGTCCGTTGCTGTTCACGATATATACAAATGACCTTGCAGATAACATCGGAAATTCATTGAGGCTTTTTGCGGATGATGCGGTAGTATATAGAGAGGTTGTAACAATGGAAAATTGTATTGCGATGCAGGAGGATCTGCATCGAATTGACGCATGGTGCAGGGAATGGCAATTAAAGCTCAATGTAGACAAGTGTAATGTGCTGCGAATGCACAGAAAGAAAGATCCATTATCATTTAGCTACACTATAGCAGGTCAGCAACTTGAAGTCGTTAATTCCATAAATTATGTGGGAGAAGTCATTAGGAGGGATTTAAAATGGAACGACCATATAAAATCAATCGTCGGTAAAGCAGATGCCAGACTTAGATTCATTGGGAGAATTCTAAGGGAATGCAGTCCGAAAACAAAGGAAGTAGGTTACAGTACACTTGTTCGCCCACAGCTTGAATACTGCTCACCGGTGTGGGACCCGTACCAGGTGGGATTGATAGAGGAAGTGGAGAAGATCCAACGGAGATCAGCGCGCTTCGTTACAGGATCATTTGGTAATCGTGAAAGCGTTACGGAGATGATCGCTAAACTCCAGTGGAAGTCTCTGCAGGAGAGACGCTCTGTCGCACGGTACGGGCTTTTGTCGAAGTTTCGAGAACTTACCTTCACTGAGAAGTCTAGCAGTATATTGCTCCCTCCTACGTATATCTCGCCAGCGATCGTGAGGATAAACTCTGAGAGATTAGAGCCCACACAGAGGCATACCGACAATCCTTCTTTCCACGAACAATACGTGACTGGAATAGGAGGGAAAATCGATAGTGGTACTCAAGGTACCCTCCGCCAGCCACCGTCGGGTGGATTGCGGAGTATGGTTGTAGATGTAGATGTAGATATTATTCAAACAGACACGGTGGTTCATGGGCATAATTGCCATTACAGGCCAAAGAAAATATGAGGTATCTCTCAACTTTCTCCTCAGTTTGGTCCTCTGGGACATGATAAATATAGATAAATACTGTGCTTCCATCTGCCTGAACAATGTTTGAGTGAGAAATATCGACGTGCAATTTAAAAAGCCAGTGAGGGTAATCAGTGGCAACCCCTCACTGTATTGCTCAATGTCGCTCCTTCTGATATTAGACGCAAAGAAACCTCAGTAAGAGAATTGAATAAGATTTTGGTGTTCCCTCCACATGTATACTGCGTGTAAACCCGGAAACGAACCCTGAAACCAGCTTTCCATTTAACTGACTGGTGGATAAAACTGTCTGCCAGATCGGGACTCGAATTCAGGGCATTTGACTTTCGTGGGTAAGCGCTCTACCGACTGCGCTATCCTGGCACGCTTCATCTGGCTGTCCCCGCTGCTATACTTCCTCCAATACCTCGCCTACTTCCTTCTCAACTTCACAGAAGTTCTCATGCGAAACGTGCAGTACCAGCACTCCTGGGAGAAAGAAAATGCTTTAGCCACAGCCTATCAGAGCTACCAGAAGGAAATATCCACTCTGAAGCGGTGTGATCACTGTTATTAATCTTTCTGACACCTTAAAAATTGCGTGTCAGCATGGTAATAGGGTCTTTGCCTTTCGCGGGCAAGTTCTCTACCGACTGACGTCTCCTGACATTCTCTTCATGGTCCGTTTTCACAGCTCTAGTTCCACATGTACTTCGCCTCCTCCATGTCTCCACTCTATCTTTTCTTTCAGGGATGCTAGTCCTGTGACGTTCGCAGTTCAACTTCCGTCGATTGGAAGGTAGGAGGCAAAGTACTACTAGTGGAACTAGAGCTGTCATGACGGGTCGTGAAGTCTCCCAGTATAGTACCATCGTTAAAGCGCTTGTCCGCGAAAGGCAGAGGTTGTGGGTTCGAATTTTGGTCCGGCAAACGTTTTAATCTACCAGGAAGTTTCATATCAGAGCACAGTCTAACGAAGAGTGAAAATATCATTCTATCTTTCCATTTGTTTGACAGTAGCTTCTCGCCAAAGACCAGCTGTGTGGGACGAGCCTTTCCAGGAGGCTTTGGTCTTTGGTTAACTTGTTAAGTACTCGTGTTGGCCAATACAGTTACTGGAAATTTAGGTAGGGACAAAAAAATGATCAATGCTTTGAAACTTCCAGGGAGATTAAAATTGTGTGCCGGAATCGGGACTCGAACCTGGGACCTTTGCGTTTCGCGGGCAAGCGCATTACCGACTGTGCTATCCCTACACGACTCACGATGCCGCCTCACAACTTTACTTCCGCCAGTACCTCGCCTCCTACTTTCCAAACTTCACAGCTCTCCTGCGAACCATGCAAGACTAACACTCCTGGAAGAAAGGATATGGTGGAGACATGGCTTAGCCATAGCCTAAGGGATGTTTCCAGAATGAAACTTTTCACTCTGCAGCGGAGTGTGCGCTGATATGTAACTTCCTGGCAGAAGTTTGGAAAGTAGGAGGCGAGGTACTGGCGGAAGTAAAGTTGGGAGGCGTCATCGTGAGTCGTGTCGGGATAGCACAGTCGGTAGTGCACTTGCCTGCGAAAGGCAAAGGTCCCAGGTTCGAGTCCCGCTTCCGGCACGCAATTTTAATCTGCCAGGAAGTTTCATATCAGCGCACACTCCGCTCTGGATTAACGCTTTGATTGTAGAGAGGAACAGTGAAACACATCCTATCTGAGTGTTTAGTACCAAAAAACGTACTTTCGCGTTGGATGCTTTATGACTAAGCACTGCGTTTAAAAGACGGATGACGGGTAGCTGTGTCCGACCATCCGGAATGTCATTAACACATTGACTGCCATGATGGAATTTGGACGACGCGTTGCTGTGGTACCTTCATATCACTAATATTACTTGTGAAGCCAAATTGATTTTTTGTAGCATAAGTCTTCTTTTGAACACGTAGAACTAAGTTAATTGATTAAACATCAAGTTATGACTGATAACAGCCGTGAGCGATGTTTGGCTCATGTGGCCATCAACTACACAATTAATGTCTGTGGCCACATGGGCCACATCTGGATCACATAATTTAAAACAACAATAGGATAAAAATAATTTTCGTAGAAATAATCAAAGCATGCCATTTATTTTTCCATTTGAACACAGAGATTTGTTTGCCTTTTTTCAGTTTCGCAGATATTACAGTTTGTGCGTTGACTTTTTTTCTTAGTCCTAAGAGTGCCAACAAGGTAGATAGAGGTATTCATTAGTTACTTAGCCAGTGATACACTACTATACCAATTGTACAATAAAGGGTCAAATAGCGCAACAAATATTTTGCTACTATGTATTTTCACAGTAGGTTTGTAAAGAAAACGCCTTTTGCTACTGCAAATGAAGGGGTTTTATTTTTATAATTCACCCATTCGCGTTTCGCATTTGTCACAAGGCATCATCAGTGGGTGTCCTGAAATATTTACTTGTTTCTGTTAAAAGTAGGACACTGTACGAAATAAAAGCTAAATTCTGGTAGGAGGTACCCAGATAAGAGTTTACTATTATAAACAAGCTTAATTTTAGCAGCAAAATTAGCAAAAGGTCCGTGTGAACTACTGGCTACTCCCTGCTGCGAAAACCTTGTTCCCGGGCCCAAACTGAGAACTGACTTGGTTAAAATTACTCTAATAACAGAGAGTTAACGATGCAGTGGCCAATATACGTAGCAGCTCAAACGAAATTACACACAGGCATTAATAAAAAAGCCACCACAATTAATTATTTCATAAAGGTGGCTAAAGAAAAACATTTATGGCGCAACGTAACTTCAACATAAAAATTGCATCAGAGCTTGTTCTGAGCACTAGTGAAAAAAAAAATTAATAAAAGGGGGAAGGTACTCGAAAACTACAATTTATAGGCAAGTCAAAATTATACTGAACTTGTTTATTCAGGTCGAACGCAAGCAAAGTGGGGAACCAATTTTGTTAATACAATAAAAATGCATCTCCTTTACATAATCTAACACTGACGATTCTAAGCATTGAATTTGACATACATTACTCAGAATTTAACGCTACTTAGGGGAATGATTTACAAACGACACTCAATCGCTCACACACACGCAATGCAATAGCGAAACTCACCAAAATCAGCGTGCTGAAACGAGGCAGAAGCAGGCGCCGCTATTGTAGGCGAAATTCAGCAAACCCGGAGGTACCACACAACACAATGTATATCTATACATGTGAATGTCTATTCGGTGTACGTTTATCACGTCTGAACCACGAGACATAAAGAGCTAAAAATTTGTACAGTTATTGATGTCTACCCAGGGAAGGCAGGGTTTTATGGCGATCGGATAGCTATTTATCTATATATATTAATGTGAATGTCTGTTCGGTGTACGCTTATCACTTCCGAACGACAAGACGCACATACTTGAATATTTTTACAGTTACTAATTTACACCTGAGGAAGGTTTTAGACATGGATTTATAGCGATCTGATAGATATTTAGTAATTTAAGGAATATAACGCGAAATGCGGAACAATAATTACTCTGAAAATTATATTTACTCTTTGAAAACGGTTTTATTGGTTGCATTGCTGCTTGTGGGTTGATAATGATAAAAGGGTGTTGTATATTGGGATGGAAAGTTATCGGTGTATATAAAATTCTACGTGTGTGTGTTAATATTTCACTCTGCAGCGAAAACTACAGAACCCAAACGTATGGTCTGTGTGTAATTGTTGTCCGAAGTCTCCCGTTGTACGCCATAGCAGTTCCATGCCGATAGCTATAAGGGGGTGGAAGATATGGTGGTTGAAAGTCATCAAATTATAAAAACTTCGGACTGAAGGCCAGCGATGACGGTCGCGACTCTATAGCAAGGAAGTTACATACAGCGAAACGTGATGCCACAGACCATACCTTTGGTCTATGCGTGCTACAATGTCTTCAGCTCTTTCTCTGTAAGGAAATATAAGAATAAATAAAGCAGTAACAATGAAATTTCTTTTAATACATCTCTTTAAAAAATCGATTTGACGTTTCGCACATTACATCAAGTGATCGATATGTGATATTATTACAATAATTATTGTTGAATTTCCTTTAATCCCTTCAGATATGCCCTTTCAGTTGAAAAGACTTCCAGTTCGTCTAGCTTTTGCCATGACAATTAACAAAGCTCAAGGACAATCATTAAACGTCACAGTAATCCATTTACAGCCCACATGTTTTTCACATGGTCAATTATACGTCGCTTGCTCAAGGGTGGGCAAAACAAAAAACCTCTACATTTACGCTCCAAACAATACTACAAATCACGTAGTTTACTAGAATGCCCTAAAATGAAATTAAAATGAATTTTGACATGTTGAGATATTGCAACACAGGCTATAAGGAATAATGTATGTATACTTTATTGTAAATCATTGAGCACTTCGCATAATTTTATTTTTAATTCGAATGTTGATTAAAATGTTCCTTAAAAGGTATTGTATTTCATTTCATCCTTCAAAACCAGTCTCATAGCACACTACTGAAAGATAGCTTATCTATTATAATCAACCAAAACGTGAGCGGAGCCGCGAGTTTAAGCTAGTATACAATAAAACTGCGAATAATGTCTCTGGTCCGTCGTGCCTGATTTGAGATGGTGCGTGAGTATAGCAAAAATAAGTTGTATTTAGATTAGACCGCGAGGAAACACGCTAACGGCGACACACGGCTACGTAAAATGATCGCACTCCACTGAAGGTGAAGTGGTTAAGAATCGGATTCAGTACATAAAATTACGGCGGATTGTTGCCATCTGAGACTACACTATCTAGGCACTGATTTTATGAGAAGTGGCGTGAATTCAGGTGACTAGCTACAAACTCCTGAAGTCGGAGTTCGGACCCACGTGGTTCCGAAAACCGATAAAATGTATAAATTCAATTTCCGAAAAATAAAGAAAATTAACTACGGCACCCAACCCATAGAAATGTTTAGGATTACAAAAGGAAACGAACGAAATGCAGCTACACGCGATAGGGAGCGATTACAGAGACGGATGAAGTCGAATCTAAAAAAAAAAAAAAAAAAAAAAAAAAAAACCAGAAAAGTGAAATAATTACAAAGACTGAAAAGTGAGAATAAAAACTATGGCATGCAACCATTATAAATACACAGAATTTCATAAGCAAGCTATTGAAAGAGGTTGTACAAGGCTCGGAGAGAATTACTGACAAAGACTAAGCGCATACCACAAGTTCGGAGAAGAAACAGCAAAATTAAAATAGGCGGGGAGAGAAGATCGCGAAATGTTTGTGGAAATCAGAAGGATACACGGATAGTTGCTTGCCTGGTGGGCACGGAACAATCAATAGTGGAAGCTTAAGGCTTTGTTCTAATAACCAACCATGTGGAACACATATCACTCATGGAAGGAAACGATAAGAAAGTTTTACATGCACTGTACAAAAATGAACATTTCGTCTGTTAGAAATCGGGCCCCACAAATCTAGAAAGAATTTACACAGAGTTCATACACCACCACACAATCACAAAAGGTTTGAATATACCAGGCCGTTATCAAATCGTTGGATTGAGAAACTAGAAAACATTTTTACACACAATCTGAAGGAATATTCCAAAAAATGAATCTATGTTGAAGAGCCTAAGTTAAACTTGCTAGACAACGAATCGCTACCATCTCCACAGACACAAGAGCAGAACCAATCTTGCTCACCGCGGTCCAAGCACAAAGTGAAGATCGAGCGGCCAGGAGGCGGGAAAGCTACCGGAAACTGGGCAAAACCCATGATGGAGGGGAGAGATCTCGAGACTCGCCATAGAGAGGGCTTGTCGACTGGCTTGTAAGCAAAGGGTGTAGTTACCTCTTTGGTCGCATCAGCAGCAGGGGTTGGTAACGACTAACTATCGACTCTGAGCCTGAGAGAACCATGCAAAGCGAGCTATCACCACCCACATTCAGACAGCCATTAGATCCTCGCACATCCACATAAAAGTAAAACAAGTACATAGGGAAAGTGGCGTAGCGGAGAAGCCGCACTTATTGCCACATTCGTAACCACAATAATAAATTATTAAAATAACAAAATCCCAGCAATATTAACTAACATTTCAGAAACTAATATTTAAAAAAATGAAATAAAATGCTATTCTTCGTGGCTTGAAAAGAGTGGGGTTCTAGTTTTAACAAAATGATAATCTAGCGACATCAAATAAATTACAATTTTATGAAAAATATATGGAAGACAACAGACGGTCGTCTTTCAAATGTTAGCTTATTTGTATAAATGCAAAATATTTCGTTTCTGATTCAAAACAGTTCGTTTTTTGCTATAAAGTGGTGTACTTACACTACTTGCTACTCCATATCAGTCTCTTTCCGGCAACCAGATCGGAAAGTTTCACTATTTTCTGAAAAACTTGTCATTTTTTTTTAGTTACACTGTCATCTGCTGCTATAACTGTGTTTGTTTTTTAGTGTTGTCAACGTTCTCAGCTTATTTGTAATTCAACTGTTTCATTGAAAGCGTGTTGAATGTTGAGGGTATGCTTGTGTGTGTATGTGTTACCTGTTCTTTTTTTTTTTAACCCTCTGTGTGTATGTGGGCGGGGGGGGGGATTATGGATTTATGATAATGTGTTGGGATCTGTGTCTATCATATGGTGAATTAGTGAAAACAGTGATTGGTTCGTCAAGTTTATTTGGTCATTTAGTAGCACCTTTTTCTCAGCTTCTGTTTTATATATATGGAAATTTTCTTGTAATTTTAGGAGGTGTTTTCATTATTTATTCTAATTATCTTCATGTCTTTTTCTATTGTGTTGGGTTTGTGGTTCGACTTTCCCGCTTCGCCGACGGAAGATGCAATTTCCATAATGCTAGAGGGCTCCGAATTTTAGCGTGTGTCTGGTCACATTGAGCCAGTCTCCATAAAGATTTGGGTATTCAATGTTTGGCTTCTAACAACACATTGTCTTTGGTTCAACAGTAACATAACTGCTGACGTGTTGTGCTATATACTGTCACTGTCTGTGCCCGACAAGATTCCTTGTACTTGCGCCACACACATACACATACACACACACACACACACACAAACACACACGCGAGTGTTGTATCACATTGCTTCAAATATCTCCTGAACACTGACGTTTAATGTTAAAATGTTCAATTTTTTTTAAACCTGTTGGACCAAACTGATAGGGTAGACTTACAAACTACTTAAACTTACACTTACACACCCATGCCTGTGGGAGGACTCGAATTTTTGGCGGGAACGTCTGCCTAATCGGTAGCATGGCGCCTTAGGATACGGGCCCATGAAAGTGTGTATTCTATCAAGAATACTGTTTCTTAGATTTCAATAGATTTCACGCAATCCGCACAAAGATGTGAACAGCCACGAATGCGACGGAGTGGGTAAGATGTCTGATCAGTTCCAGTCATAACACCAGGTAAAAGTACACTGCTTGTGTTGACTGTAATTATGCCGTAATAGAAGGTCAGTTCCGAAATTTGATCGTATTCGCGTTGTTAATTTGTGTCAGTAGGTCTCTCAACAGGGGAAGTTCCCAGAAATGTTGAGTGAACAAATTACCTGTCAGATTAAAACTGTGTGCTGGAACGGATGTCAAATTGAAAGGACTAAGTAATGAAACCAGGTCTTTCTTCCTATTATTTTCATTCGACAATGAAATCCCCACCAATAATTATTTGCTTACGCCGATGAGACAGGTAGCTTAACAAGGCATGCAAGTTATTAAATATCTGAAAATAGCCTGTTAGTAACCTATAGACTGTTACGATCATAATAGTACCATCATTCAGTTTAAGCTCACAAGCACATGCTTCTATATGTTTCTCTGCACAAAAATGACATGGAATCGACGTTGATAAGAGGGACAACGTGGGCCAACAATCGCTTGATGTAGTGGATAGTATGCCATGACCAATACAGTCATCCACCAGTGCAAGAGGACGTGTGTCCGGAGATTATGGGAATGGGTGTATGCTGCAATCTGGGTTTCTGTAACTTCTTGCCACGATATTTCGTCACAGACTCTTATGGACATCTTCAGTTGAGTACTGCCTAAGAATCTGTGACGAAATCCATCGCAGAAAGTTAGAGACATCCGGCAGTTCACATGAAATTTGATGAAACAATCTCTGTCGGCCGCGGTGGCCAAGCGGTCTGCGGAGCGTCAGTCACGGTCTGCACGGCCACTACTGTCTGGGGTTTGAATCCCCCCTCGGGCATGGATATTTGTGCCGTCCTTAGTATTAGCTAGTTCATAAGTAGTTTGTAAGTTTAGGAACTGGTGACCCCGTAGCTAACTCCCATAAGCTCTACAAACATTTGAACATTTTTTAACAATCTCTACGATGGGTAAATTTAAATTTCATGTCACCTTCTGTTATCATTAGCAACAAAGAGAAGTAACACATTGCTTGTGTATATCTCTATTCCATTTTTTATGGAAAGATTTATAAACTACTAGAATCGTGACAATGCAACTTTTTTTGTTTGTATACATTCATCGCTAAGTTTTCACCACGGCAAGGTTCACAGTGGATTACTTCGTATTACCCCTATTGGAACCTTACAAACCTAGGATATTTTCTATAGATTTGTATGTTAGATACAAGTACTGAATGGATTATGCAACACAAACAACAAGTTATACTTTCTGGCACAAATCTGAGAATTTTTGAATAATAGGTACGGAAATTTATAGACCAGGGTTCTTATAATCTTCAGTGGTTTCTAGTTTAAGGGCGAGTACGATTCATTACAATTTTTGACAGGGAGGTTTTAGAATATTTCATCTTCTTTGCAATATTTTCGTAGAATATAACAATTCCTTCTATCACGAGTCACTAAAATATATGAGGACTGTGCAAGAGCAATTCCTTTCCTAAATGGAAGTACAGCTACACAAAACCATCCGTGCACACAGGTGTTCTACTTTAGCCGTCTAAGAATTATCAAATGAGTTTCTTCATGCTTTTAACGGGAACGTTTTCTTTATCAGTAAACGTAGAGACAACTGTCAGGCGGGCTAAACGACAGAGGAATTTAACGAGACGTTGGGAAAGCTTTAGAAATGCTATCGCCACCGAGACTTGTTTGGGCAGCTCGTATTACGGGAAACGTCAGTGATTTGTGGCAAATTATATCGTTAAACTGCTAGGAAGAATGTCACCGTTTTACAGTACGAAAGTAAACTGGCTCAAACTTTCGGATTTCGAAGACTAGCAATCCAGTCATTTGTACTATATACTCGCTTTATTGCATTCTTACAAAATCATATCAGATAACTCAGCAAAGGGCACTCTCTATCGCATTATTACAGGATGATATGGGATACTGATTGGATGCATAGTTGGAGTTCATACACATCAGCAAACTACCATGTGTGCGCTGTGTAAGATAATTGCATGTTTAACAATTACATGATTTAGCCTTGACAATGGACTTAAGTATTGTTATTATTTGCTATCAGTGCTATCTTTTTCTCACCTATTACAGTTTAATTAGTTTTTTGTAAGGCCGCAAAACTAATTAAGTATACAGTTGCAAGACACTAAATGTATGAAATGCAAATTGGAGTTCTTAAAGTATAAAATAATACGCAATGAACTCCAAATTGGTCCATATAAATGATTATTAACCAACATCTTGTACATACAGTAGCATAAAGGATGAGTTGATACATGAATAAAGACATGAAAAAAGTTCAAAAACATTTAAAGAACTACATTTTGTATTGATCACAACATAGCTGTGTATGCTTGAGTATTTATAACTGAAATTATTTAACTTTTAATTGCAACTGTGTATTAATCCCCAGTGATTAATTGCTGTTTATCACAATAAGGATTCCTTATTCTAAGATCTGATCAGCAAGAAAAAGCAGTTAGTTGCCACTGATGACAGAATTGTGTATTTCCTAAATACTTTTCGTACAAAAATCATGTCGTTACCTTACCTCTCTCTTACCAACGTGAACAGCACGCTGGAATTAATAAGAAAGTGTCTTACCCTCAGTGGAAGAGAGTTACAATAATTAATAACAAAAGAAAAAATGTTTATATTACGATTACAAAACATTCAAACATCTCCATTGTGAAATAACATTAAAATAATTTCAGTGGCACAGGTATGGTATCTGGATTACCTACTTCAGGCCAACAGTCATCTTAACCAAATTCAGTGGCCAATAGGACCTACTAAAACTACCTGTTTTCCTCATTGACATTATTATGAAATATAATGAAATTGAAATATTTCATTTTCCATCTCATCCAACTAAAATTATCGCATAGATTATAGAAAGGGGAGGTTATGTCTTGAAGAGAATTAGTTGGGTGTTGTCAATGAATTTTGATATTATGAATTACTTTTGGTTAAAGCCAAATAATTTGATTCTGAAATGATGATGAATCAGCTTGGCTTTTATTTGATGGAATTATGTTTTATGCAGAGTGTTTTTCTATGCCACGGATATAATTGTCTACTATGTGCAATGAATCAGAAGAGTACATAGCCATAGTTAGGACTGATGATGATTATGAGTCCCTTTTATTGAGATACAGATGACTTTGATGATAATAAAATGATGATATGACGATCACGATGATAATGCTATTGATGTAGATTTGACGATTGCAGAAAGATTTTGTGTTTTGATGTTTCTATTAGATTAACAGATTATTTTAGAACTTGTGATGCAATACTTGTGGCAAACTTTTGTCTCATTTTTTATTTCACATTTTGAAAGAGTGACGTAATTGTGGTGGAGATCAGCCTGTTTGGAGTAGAGATTGTAGGATCCAGTACTTTAGACTATCTGAGCACGTGGTGTACAGAAGTCACTTGATCATATATGTACTTAGTTAACTCATTTTCTACACATTATCAACAAGTCAATGCACATGGGACAATGCCCAGTCTGTACCCTTCATAAAAATCCTCAGTCAGCACAACATACTTCCTGACTTATATTCTCACTTTAATTATTTTGTTTTCTCATCCAAAATAATGAGAAGGAATTGCTGAATGACGGTAGTTGACACAGAGATCTAGTAAAATGGGTTTATTTACCAAACAATTTACGAGCACCCTAGCACTGAATCGTGCTAAATAACAGATTTCAGAATTACAAACAAATAGATTTATATTACTATCTAACTAGATGCTAAACAATTCATAAATAAACATAAGTACAAATAATACAATAGATAAATAACTGGCTTTAAAAATTGGAAGTTTCACCATTTATGTAATTGATTCTAATCTTCACTAAAGTACCATATACTTATGCGAACAGTAACACGTACATCATCCCTGCTAAAATGCCCCACTAAAATGATAATAATAGAGTGCTAGAAATTGATGGCATCACATTACCCACTGAGCATATGTGGAAACGTGCAAAAATGACGTTGGGCTCAGCAATCTGCAAACAAAATCTTTAAATCCCGTCTGCGAAATTAAATACCCTTAGTTCTGGTAAGCAACCTTTGTGAATCCGGTAGGATCACAGTTACCAATCATACTTCCTAAATTGGCTATGACTTTGCAATACCTAACTCCAGTGTGTAATTACTCGAATTGCAGGAAGGAAGCTTAGGGTTTTACGTCCCGTCGACAGCGTGGTCATTAGAGACGGAGCTTATGCTCGGATGTTTGGGGAAGAATGGGGAAGGAAATCGGCCGTGCCCTTTGTAAGGAACCATCACGGCATTTGCCTGGAGTGATTTAGGAATATCACACAAAACCTAAATCTGGATGGTCGGATGTGGATTTGAACCACCATCCTTCCGAATGCGAGTCCAGTGTCTTACCACTGCGCTACCTCGCTCGGTTAATTGCAGTTGCACAGTATGTCCCCAGATAGGAAGAATTATCATCACTAATGCGTCCAGGCACTATCTTTGTGAGCGGCTCAAGTATTTCAATGCTCAGCAACAGATGAGACAATCAAGTATCAAATTCGAAGTGTCCTTTGCACTTAAACAAATGCACCAAATCTCCACTAAGCACAAAATATCGAAATTATGGGTGAGTTTGAACTACGGCAACTCATACATATACAATAATACCGACTGTACACAGAGTTGGTTCTAAAAGAACTAAATCAAAATATCTAAATTATGGATGAGTTTGAACTACGGCAACTCGTACATATACAATAATACCGACCGCACACAGAGTTGGTTCTAAAAGAACTAAATCAATGTGGCCGCAAATGGTGGAGCCACCAAATTCTTTGTCCAGCTGTCGTTGCATTCGTCGACAACACAGCAAAAAATTAAATGCGGAGTTACCATCCATCTTCCCTTCTCACCACACAACTTCCAACTCTCTAGCCGTCTCCTCGTGGCCACGGCTCCCCCATCTAGCAAACCAGTCTGATAGTAGACTACCCAATGAAATCCCGATGATGGATTGACCACACTGTAAGCCTAAAGTTTACCACCAATAGCAAAACTGATCTGCAGGCGCCACACCAAGTATGGTACCGCCCACGAGAGAAAATTCTCGCATAGGCCTTAGTGAAGGCTTTGACCTGTGCCGGCAATGGCGGTCTTCATCACCCCCCCCCCTTCCACCCCGTCGTGCCCTCCGCAAGGGCGGCACATTTTAGTAACGTTAGCGTCGACATCCTGCAGCGCCAGACATGCACTCCAAAATAAACTGCACGCAGAATGTCCAGTCATTAATTTATTCGTTAAACGAGCGTTCTAAAGGCTGACAGTTCAGAATGCGGTGCCCACTCTCCATAGATTGAGTGTGTGATCGGCTGCGTGCGTTCTTTAGAAAACTCCAGGTCCTAGACCAGGGGTTCCCAAAGTTTTTGGTCTCGTAGACCCCTAGCCAACTTTTTCTGTCTTGTTTAAACCCCCTGTCTTTTTGTACTTATTATTATTTTTTTTTGTAAGAAATCCTAACTTCATATGTATTTTCGCGCCTGATATGTTGCTACTGACTTTGATAACTTTACATGTAAAAGGGTGGAGTGAAAAACAAGAAAAAAAGGAAAAGAAAGATGTTAAGTATTATAAATTTATTAGCTGAAAACCCGGCGTTGCCCGGATATTTATTTATTTACTCCTGTCAATTTTCATATATATATATATATATATATATATATATATATATATATATATATATATGTCTGAAAAATATCTTGGAAATATAATTAGTACTAAAGAAGTAACAGATTAAAACTTGGTTCATGATAGGGCGGTTTTCCATTAACATTACTGTTTACGTGTTCATATCTCATGACCTATGTGTGGGAATGTGATACAATTTAGAAGCTACATTCAACTATATGCGTGTACACTGTATGTAAAATTTCATGTCGCTACAATTTGTAGTGTTCAAATGTTTAAAGTTTGTTGTAAGTCACTAAGTACTGTCATTCTCATACAGTGTATTTCGAAAGTCTCGCCGCATTTTATGGCATTTCTATTGGTTATGACGTAATATTGTTTGAACCATATGCCGTATGTGATTCTTAACCATGCAGCAATTGTTACCACAAGGTAACGAATGTGTGTACCAAGTTTGGTTGAAATCGGTACAATGGTTTAGGAGAAAATGAGCAGCAATGTCGCAAAATGCAGCAGTATTTCGCGCATCTCATGGTTTATGACGTCATACCCTTTGAACTATATATCGTATGTGATTCTTACACTTACGGCGACCGTCCTCATGGATTGAAGGTTACGTGTACAAAATTTCATAAAGATTGGAACAAAACTGTATATTTTTATGCAACACGTACAAACATACGGACTCTCTGCTTTATATATTAGACTAGCTGAAAACCCGGCGTTGCCCGGGTATTTATTTATTTACTCCTGTCAGTTTTCAGACACACACACACACACACACACACATATCAGGGCTATATATCTGAAAAGTATCTTGGGAGTATAGTTAGTAGTAAAGAAGTAACAGATTAAAACTTGGTTCATGATACGGCGGTTTTCCATGACGTAGTTTTAGACCATAAACAGCGGAAAAGTAGTAAGCGTGAAACGTTTTTCCTTTCATCATATTACTATGGTTGCCAGCGAGAAAAAGTTTAATAAAGGTTTGAAATTATGTTTAAAGTTTGTTGCAAGTCGCTAAGTACTGTCATTCTCATACAGTGTATTTCGAAAGTCTTGCCGCATTTTATGGCATTTTTTGCGATTTCTATTGGCTACGACGTAATATCTTTTGAACCATGAGCCGTATGTGATTCTTAACCATGCAGCAATAGTTACCTCACGGCAAGGAATGTGTGTACCAAATTTGGTTGAAATCGGTGCAATGGTTTAGGAGAAAATGAGCAGCATTGTCGCAAAATGTGGCAGTTTTTCGTGCATCTCACTGTTTATGACGTCATATCTCGTGAACTATCGTATGTGATTCTTACACAGCGACCGTCCTAATGGATTGAAGCTTACGTGTACAAAATTTCATAAAGATTGGAACAAAACTGTAGATTTGTATGCAACACATACAAACATACGGACACTGTGAGATTACCGCCTAATAGAAATATTGGTAATTAATAGCATTTGATAATTAAACAGTATGACGTTCACTGCAAACATTGACCATGCCAATGCACCATATGTTACACAATTTTAATCTTAATAATCATGTTAGCAATGTATGTATGCAGTTGGGTGACAACATTTATAGTTAGACCATAGGCAGAAATTCTCCACGTTGAGATTTGTTGTGTGCTTGTAGCTGAGGGGAGGCAGCGAGCAGGCCGACATTGGTGGCTTGTTCCAGCTTAGGATTTTCCAGGCTCGTTTCCGGTGAGGGGGGAGAGGGACAATGGCGAGTGCCAGGCGGAGTGCAGTGCACAGCGTGAAATAAAATGTTCTAATACTACTTGCATTTGAAGTAATACGATGCAGTCAGGAACCATTAAGGCCCTCACTACAAAATAGCCTGTTGACAAATAAACAATACATTAGCTGATATAGTCACATCTGGCGTAATATGTTTGACACTGAAAACATAATTTCATTATATGAAAAGTAATAAATTACCAATGAATACAAGACAGTTACACAACTAGCATGGCCATGTTTGTTTATAAAAATAATATATTAACCATTTATCATTTTATTTTTAATTAACCTTGTGTATTTTATCTTGAAATATTCAGTTAAATCACTTATCTGTGATACAAGAAAGTGCACGATTACAATAAATAGTACAAAGGATGTTTATCTATATCTATATATAAAAGGGTTGTGTGTGTACGTGCTGACAGATTTTTCTCCATGACCAGATACTGCCACCCACTGGTGGTTGTGGTGGTAGATAGCCCTTGGTCTAATGATGTTAGTAAGGGAGTTTGGTTGCGGTGCGTGGCAGTGGGTGAGTGTGACGAGCAAAAATTCGCAAAATATGCAATAAAACGATTTCGCATTGTCTGCCATGTTTAAATTTGGCAAACGAGTTTCCAACGGTTATTACGTGACAAAGAATTGCTTGCTTACCTCTTGATTTGGAATTTAATTCCATATTCGATGTTGTAGGCTGATATGGGAACGGAATCGAAACATATTTTCTTCTCTTTTTCTTTAAATGCTTCTTAGCAGCCATGTGTGAATTTGGCAAGAAACTAAATATGAATATCTATGGCTGGCATGCTAAGAAAACTGAAATTCAACATCCAGAGAGTATAGAGATCAATGCTGCGACAGTATCTGATGTGAAGGGTGTTATCGTTTGACAGCTGGGTCACAGAATAAGGAGTGGCTGGGTCAAGAAAAACTATGCAACGTAGTCCTACTCATATCCCGGCGGCCTCCTGTGATAATGTTGGCAACAGATGTTGAATAACGAGAATCATGTGACATCGTCATAAGCCAATCGCGTGACACGCAAATTTTTGTCGTGAAATCAAGCATACAGCAAGAACAGCAGTATTTATCTACACTCTATGTGGTTCGGTCATCTTTGCAACGATTTTATATCGTGCTATTGATGTTGCCAACATAAAAACACGAGGCCGCCAGGATAGAAAGTAAAATTTTACCGAATCAGATACATCCGTTGTTGTCACATGTCATTATGACCAGCACTTTCACGCGAAGCTCATTTGTATAGAGTCTCATGATTCACACATTCTTACAATTCGTTACAAATTCCTATTCAAGAAGATATTTGTGAAAACTGTTACAAATCAATATTCACACTTATCCAATATCGTTTTCAGAAATGTAATTTGCCAGCTGCTTTCGGCGCTGCTGTTGCAATGTGTAACAAAATTGAGAATAACGACGTATAATATCAAATATATAAGTTTTTAACTTCTCGGCGCGTTTTCCTCAATACTTTACCGACGATCGACAGAGACAAAGTTGAAAATGCAGAGAGGCTAACAAATGAATAATAGAGCGCTACACAACGGTCACAGTCATACTTCGATTAGTTGGTGTGGGTGATTTAATTATTACTATTTCTCATCTCAACGATAGAAGTGTTTTCAGAAGTTTACTTCAAACAGAGAATTACACACCGCAATGTTAACTTTATGAACACAACATAACATTGAATTTATATCGTTCCGGAGTACGGACTTAATTTCACGTTTTGTATGAAAAACGTTATGAATATTCATTGTTTTTGACAATTACTTCTACTTAAATTTGACATCTTAGCTAGGAGAACTGAGGTTATTGACAGAACGATCCAACAAGGATTCTG
Organism: Locusta migratoria; assembly: GCA_026315105.1. Lineage (NCBI taxonomy): Eukaryota > Metazoa > Arthropoda > Insecta > Orthoptera > Acrididae > Locusta > Locusta migratoria. The sequence continues at coordinate 465,717,759 of CM048746.1, read as the reverse complement.
TTTTAGCTGACCTACGTCCGGAACCCTAAAAACCATTATCTACACAGGCCCTTCTTTAACAACCGTTGCGAAGCACGGGCATATAAGCTAGTACCAATATAAAAACCTAAGAAAACATTTGTTTAACGTGTAGTGTAATTATTTTGATTTCAAGTAAAGTTTTAGAAATGTATTGGCTGAGCGCTGTACGTTGGCAAGTCGGTTAGAACAGCTCACATGGGGAAGTTGATGACGTAGGGAAAAAACCCGGCAGTTGGGTTTTGGGCACATGCGCGCGCGTGGCCCTGGTAGGCAGTGAGGAGTCGGAAGCGAGTGGGGTAGCTGGCCGGGCGGCGTCGCTCTGCACAGTCGGCATGTGGATCTCCAGGTGGAGACTATAGATTTTTGTGTGGCAATTGCCAAGTGTGGTTGCTCGTCGTAGACTGCACCAAGTTGAATCGAGTGCTGTTGTGTGTTGTGAATATTTAGCCGGCAGAACAAGGTGTGCATCGGACTGAATTAAAGTGACTGTGTTTTGTTAATGTAACACGTGTCGTCGCATAGGCTTGAACATAAACGATGTTTGAGACAGGCACATGGTCTGAAAACAATTTACGACAAATATTCATTTTGTCTGGCGGCTCACGAGCTATAACTTTATTTGATAAATGTGTCGACGTACAGACGTATCAGCCACAGGGTTTTAATGTGGTGCAATAAACAACATAAAGTGAACTTTCACGTGTTTTCAAGAATAGTAGTTAGTACACCCTTTTCTCACATGAACTTACTTTATTATGAATTTTTTGTTAATCATATGCAGGGAAGGAAAGCTGCGAACGTGTGATATCATCCCCTAGAAAACGAGTCAAACAGTAGCAATCACAGTTCCAGTGTTATTGTATGTTTAGGAATTTGGTTCGCAGTTGGTGGTTGTGAGTTTTAAAAATTAAATTTTCCCAATTTAAACTATCACCCCGATTTTCACCCTCGCAACACTCTGCTTTATGTATTACATTAATTTGAGTGTCACAAGTGTATATTGAACTAAACTGATACATTGGGCTGATGTGGCTGATGCTTTTTTGGTAAATTATCAATATTTACATTAAATGGACTCTTTCAGTGATTTCCAGCCTGTTTCTTCTTTTTGTAAGAAGATTGGCAACAGTGCTGAAACCTCTTTTCACCAGGCATGACGTTGGGAAAGCGATCAGAACTTTTCTTGCGATAATCCATAATAAAGGAGCCAGAACTGCTGAGATACATTTCTAAACTGGACCTTAAGTTCTTCACGAGTGCTTATTCCGATGAGTTGTTCTTGAAGTGCGACATCCGTCTCTTCCACGTCACAATACAGATTGATTAGCCACTGCGGTATTTCCAGACTCAAAACATCTTCAGACCTCCTCTCAAACTCTGTGTGAAGGACAATTAAAAGTTGAACTTAGGGTGAAATATCATCATCCTCACACTTTGTGACAAATTGGGAAACTGCGAAAATTCGTGCCTTCCAGTGTTTCTCAACATGAACTTCTTTCTGCGAAGAACAGCTGAAATGATGAACTTCCTTCATATCAAATTTAGACTGTCGCCTTATGTTATAAAGCTTTACAAGTAAGAAAATATACGTCATAAATGTCTGATCGACCCCTCCCCACAAAAAAAAAAAAAAAAAAAAAAAAAAAAAAAAAAAAAAAAAAAAAAAGTTCAGACTACGGGACTGAAGCATGAGTCCGAAAATACAGAATCCTCCACTCTCTTTCTTCGTCAATGAAACGAACACTGACATTTCTGAATTTTGGTTGCGGCCTTCCTAAATGTGAACCACTATCGTGGACGCCCATTTACAACAAATAGACCCCCAAGTTATTTTTTCGCTGACGTGGACCTCTTGCAGGTTGGAATAGACTCCTGGAGGTGTATATAGACCACTTTGGGAATCACTGGCGTAGACCCACCCTCGCAAGATAACAATAGTGACAGCCGGCGAGTTTTCCGAGAAAAGAAAACAGCAAAGTGGATATTCCAATGTTCCCTTAATCCTTTCAGAACCAAGGTTGTAGGTCATCTGACATTAACACAGAGAGGGCTGTTTAAAATACAAAATACATACAGTAATTCATCTCAAAAAGGAAAATAAATTTATTTTCAAAAAATTTATATAAACACAGTTCTCTGTCTTGGGCCTTAAATAAAAATTTTTACAATGTGGACCATCTTACAGTAACATACCTTTGAACGAAATTACATAATGACATCACATGATCATATAAAATCAGCTGCCTGTCAGGTAAGATAGCTTCACATGTCAAAACAAGTCATTCTTGCCGCCATTGTAAGTGTACTGGAAGTTTGCCGACTCTGCCGACTGCTAGTGTCACCCACTGTAGAAGCATGGAACTAAAACACGTTGCGCACGTTACCACAGTCCATCGACGATTGTGTGATGCAGGCCCGAACTTTCTAGCGTGAATCACAAAGAAATGAAGCGAGCAAAACCGAAACAGCACAATTGTGCGCCCAGGGTGTGAAAGAGCTAACGTGGCGACAGGGCCTGTGTCCTGACACAGCTCGTCTCTAGTCTAAACACCTTCCTACCTCCTTAATCAAAAACCATCTTTCTCGTCCTTGCCACAATTAGCCCACAGAAAAACAATTTGAGAAATTCATACACCAGATAAGGCGATGTCCATGCCTCACATCACCTTTCTCCCAACCAGTAAATGACTAAATAATAAAATTCCTAACATCTGCCATATAAAATGTGAAAATAAGAGAAATAAAATTGCCACAATATTTCCACCACCTTTCATTGTTAAGGTTATGAAAAAAATTAAAATATCTGTTTGTGAATATATTCTTAAGAACACGCGGCAAAATTTTCAATTATTTTCAATCGATAAAAAAGAGAAGTGGCCATCTCACAAATCTAACTAATTGTACGAAACATCATGGTTTTCTTGGTTTTCGTAAGAATCACCCATAAACTAATGGTGCTTCTGCAAACTGTATAAAGCCCACTCTAGACCACACGTAATGTCCAAAAACCGTCAAATTTGCTCATTTTGCTCGGGCTGCAGACAGTGTGTGTTTAGATTTTGACATTGTACTGTAGTGTAGCTACAGACTACAAAAGATCACTAGGTTCAGGCGAATCCAATGCACTTCACGCCATGTATCTCTGATCGACAGAACAGAACCCCTGGAGGCCACAGCAGAACACCAATTTCGGACGCCCTGTTTTCGAACTTGTAAGGAAGGAAGCTTAGTGTTTAACGTCCCGTCAACAGCGTGGTCATTAGAGACGAAGTTTACGCTAGGAGTTTTGGGGAAGGATGTGGAAGGAAATCGGCCGTGCCCTTTGAAAGGATCCATCCCAGCATGTGCCTGGAGTGATTTTGGAAAATCACGGAAAACCTAAATCAGGATGGGGGAGGTGGATTTGAACCACCATCCTCCTGAATACGACCCGGTGATTTTCGAACTTGTTAATACCATCATGCACAGCAAAGTGATTAATAATATCATGTTGTACAACATGACACTCGTATGCCATGCGATGTGACACTAAACGAAATTGAAATTCTGAATGCATTCATCACCACACAAGGATACTTACTACTACAGGGAAATCCCCCTTTAATCTCGTCGAGAACAAACTGCGGAGGAGGAATTAGGACTAAATGTGGCAAAATGCCAAGAATTTTTGATTTAATTGTTTTTGAAACTGCCACTTAAATTCAGATACTGGGTCTTCTCTTTTATATCTTTGGGCAGAGCATATTCACTTTTTGTTGTGCTGTGAGAGGATCACGTATGAGCTTATGTGTGCAGAAATATATAAAATGGTAGCTGAAAACCCGGCGTTGCCGGGGTATGTGTTAATTCTATACTCCCCTCCACTCTTCTCTCTCTATCCATTTGTTTCTCTCCTATCTCTCTGTTCATTTTTCTTCTTCCGTTTCTGTTCATTTCCACGTCCCCTTATCTCGCCCCGTTTCTTCTTTCCCTTCCTCCCTTCCGCCTCCTACGTTCATCTACTCACCCCATCCCAATCCCTATTTAGGAAAACACACACACACATATATATATCTGTTAACCTTCGAGATGATCAGTAAAACAGAAACGAAGTTTATTACAAGATAGACCTACCTTTGCCATGTATCATATTGTAGCTTGCGGAGTATAAAAAACTATCTCCAAGACAATATGCGATAATGAGCTAACTTGCATGGTAATTGGTAAAATGGAGTTAGTCAGTTTTAAGGTAGTTTTCTGCCATGCAGCATACGAAATCTTATATAGACAGTGAGCTTCCTCTTGTTCTGTAGTTCAAATGTATCAAATGTCTTCAAGATCAGATCAAAACTGAGAATTTTGTCGAAAGGTATAAGTAAAGCACTCTCCACCATGCACCGAACGAAATTTTATGTCACCAGTGAGTTTCCTCTTGTTTTGAAGTTAAAGATAGGAACAAAAGTATAGATTTATATAAAATAGACATATCAACCCATTGAGAAACGCACTTTCAGTATTTCTCAAATTTTACAATTTTGCGGTAGATTTCACAAAACAATTATTCCATATAAACGGTTTCTGAGAATTACGAACACAACAACAACAACAACAAAAATGATCAACCAAATCGGTAGAGCCGTTCGCAAGATACAGCGTGACCAAGGAAAATAGGGAAACATATATATGTAACAGTATTGAAAAAATTCACCACATTCCCCTCCATCTTTTTGTTGTGTACTAAGTACGAACGTTTAGCTACAGGCAGTGATTACTTGCCTCGGTATTGTGAGATTCTTCCACATTTCCACAGTTAAATTCGTGTTTTCTCTTCCTGGAACGTGGCACCAGTGTTCAGGTACTGTCAGAGCAAAAATCTTGGCGAATGATGACATAGTTGAAAATATCACTGCGATGATATTGAAAATAACGCTCATTCGTATTTGAAACTTTCCAACACTTCCAAGTTCTTCTATTATGTCTTCAAATTTAACATTTTCGTTTTTCAGATTATTAAGAAGGCTAACCTGAAAATCGATATACAAGAACAGTACTGTTTCTTTTTTATGCAGAGTTACAATATTAAAATAAAAAGGAAATATAGGTGTCTGAAGGTTGTTCAAGAATAATTTTGCATAGTACTTATAAACATATAATAATACCGGGTGATCAAAAAGTCAGCATAAATCTGAAAACTTAATATATCACGGAATAATGTAGATAGAGAGGTAAAAATTGACACACATGCTTGGAATGACATGGGATTTTATTAGGACCGAGAAAAAACAAAAGTTCAAACATGTCCGACAGATGACGCTTTATCTGAGAAGCAAAGCAATAATTAGCATAACACATTAAGACAAAGCAAAGATGATGTTCTTTACAGGAAATTCTCAATATGTTCACCATCATTCCTCAACAATAGCAGTAGTCGAGGAATAATGTTGTGAACAGCACTGTAAAGCATGTCCGGAGTTACGCTGAGGTATTGTCGTCGAATGTTGTCTTTCAGCATCCCTTGAGATGTCGGTCGATCATGATACACTTGCGACTTCTGGTAACCCCAAAGCCAGTAATCGCACGGACTGAGGTCTGGGGACCTGGGAGGCCAAGCATGACGAAAGTGGCGGCTGAGCAAACGATCTTCACCAAACGGCGCTCCAAAAGATCTCTCCCGCTTTTTTTTTGTTATAATAAAACGCCATGTCATTACAAGTATGTGTGTCAATTTTTACCTCTCTATCTACATGATTCCGTGATATATTAAATTTTCAAGTTTATACTGACTTTTTGATCACACGGTACTTAGTGGTATACTGCAGAAATGGCTCTGATAACAAGTAACCGTGAGGTGTTCCCAATTTCGGGTCCTGCTGAAAATAATCGCCTAAAATTTCTACCCTAACTATAGACCGACATTTGTAGGAATTAGATTCTCGTGGAATTATAGTAATTATCTACTCTCTTATGAGTAGCAGTGAATTTTTTGAGGAACAGGATGAAAAAGTAATACTACAAGAGAAAATTGTAAATCACTCTTGGAATTACGAATATTAATGAGAAACATATATGTATCTGAGTTCCTGTTCTTCATCTACAAACCATGTTCATCGCAAAAGAAGTTATAATTGGTAGAATATTTCGGCACTGCTGACGGATTATAACATTATGGAATCATGTAAACTGCTTACTTTGCTCTCTGCCATAGCGCGGTGTTCGCTTTCAACGTCGTACACTCTGGACGATTAAGTGACTTTCGCGGATCACAATGACATGAACTCCTGGCTTACCGCTGTCGACACTCTGAACTACCCAGAGCAAGTTACAACCAGTTCACGTGTTACAAAAGTTGGTGTGAAATAAGTCATTACGTTCCATCGGACGTTTTATCGACTTGCAAATTAGGTTCCTTCAGCAGAATGATAGTTGGAAAATTAGTTGTAGGGCGTTGTGAAACGCTCTGACGATGGGTATGACGCGCTGTGTGGATAAGAGATATTCAGTATTGCTAGTTGTAACCTATTTGGAGGATTACAGTCGAAAGTAGCTATCGCTGGCGTGGCGTGATCGCTGCTGTTTCAATGTGTTTGTTGATGGGCGCCGACACCGAGGCAGTTGTTGTCTGGCAACCGAACGAGTCGCACGCCTTATTATCAGTTCTGCAGTTATACTTGTCAACCGCCGAGTGATTGCAATCCGGTCGCGATAGCGGCCAGAAAGTGTTTCAGTGTGAAGATAGCCAGTTATCATGGTAGCGGTAAGCAGTAGGATGACGGCCATTGAGTGGCGCGCGTTTCTTCGGCTCGCGAGTTTTTCGCTCATTGAAGGTGTTGTAGAACAGTCCACTATGTGTGCATCCGACTAAATGGATGTTGCGTGCTGTAGTGTATTGTTTTCTACTGGGAAGAGCAAGTAAAGAGGCAGCTGGTCCAGTCCCAGGTGAGCGCAGCGCTGCACTGCAAAGACACGCTAGACACAAGTGTGCAGTCTATCAAGGACTCTGTGACGGCTGCCGTCATGGACAAACTTCAAGAGACTATCCGGACGCAACATTACTGAAATCCAGTCTCTTAGAAAGTCCCTGTCTGCACAAGAAAAGAAATCTGCCGACCTAGAAATTACACTGTCTGCGGTCACCGATGAACTTGAACAATATCATAGAAGGAACAGCTTGCGCTTGTTCGGGATGGCCATAAAACGAACGTGAAAACACTGACGACCTGGTCATTAGCGTCGCTCGTGAGAAATTCGGCGTGCAGATTCACGTTACCAGTGTTGCCAGATGTCAGAGAGAGAAAATACCTACAGTCTCACAAAAATGTACCTACGTCTTCCCTACTTTCTCCCAACCACCTCATTAATGCTCCTACATCAGGGTCGCTGCCAGGATTTGGGTCTGGGAGGCGCTGATTCCAGTAGTCTGGTAAGAAGAGGTTAACCAGTTGATCGATGTGACATGTTACAATTTTGAAAAACTTTAAAATAAATATTTGGCATCATGCTTCACTTGCTAGATGTGTTTTTCCAGTGACTGACCGTTACTGATTGATGGAGTCAAGTGTACATTATACCGCGAATTCCAAGAGCTCTGTTACAAGAGGATTAATGATTTATCGATCGGACCAGGGATCATCAAGAACCTGTCAACCATAGAGAGGAACAGCATTAATTAGCTTCCACAAATATGCCGCTAATTCCGAGTGCACTGTTACACGAGGATAACTGATTTACTGAGCGCACAAGGATACAGCGAGACACTATCAACCATAGAGTAGGAACAGCAGAAATTATTTAGTTCACAGTCAGCACAAAAATGGAAGTCCGTCACTCTACATGAATTGATTTTCAAAGAGTAATGCTATGTTGAGGACGAATATCTAGTGCTTTGTTCATTATAACGGCCGACCGAGGGGACTGAGGCGCTCCAGTCACGGTCTGCACGGCCACTACGGTCGGGGGTTCGAATCCCCCCTCGTGCATGGATATTTGTGCCGTCCTTAGTATTAGCTAGTTTGTAAGTAGTTTGTAAGTTAGGGACTGATGACCCCTTAGTTAACTCCCATAAGCTATACAAACATTCGAACATTCATTATAACGTAATGTTGGCTGTCACAAATGTTTTAGCGTTTTCTTGTCAGCTTCTTCTGATTTACAAGTACTAACTAGTATATCGTCCTGACGTAAATAAATAAGTCTAGTCAAGGTAATATAACGTCTTTTGTTCATGGAAACAATGAATTTTTCTTGTGCTGAGATTTTCTCAAACATGTTCAAATGTTTGTAGAGATTATGGAACTTAACTACGGGGTCATTATTCCCTAAACTTACAAACTACTTATGAACTAGCTAACACTAGCTAACACAAATATCCACGCCCGAGGGGTATTGGAACCCCCGATCGTAGTGGCCGTGCAAACTGTGACTGTCGCGCCGCAGAACGCTCGGCCACCGCGGCCGGCGACATTTTCTAACACTACTTCCACACCAACTCTCCATTCCACCGATATACATTGAAATCATCATATTTCGCATCAATTTTAATGTGTCTGAAATTAAGATTTTAAATTCATATTGTTTACTATGAACAGAAAACAACTATGCTTCTAAAATATCATTGGATACTTCAAACTTTGCCACAATTGGTCAGCTTCATTCCCGCGTGCTGACAACTGTTTTGTTGCCAACATAACCCGCTAGGCCTGTGTTGGCGATTGTAAAATTTTACCGAAGTACTTACGTATTGGGGGCTTTTGGATGAAAATTCCCCACATGATTTTAATGTTTGTAAGTACCTACGTGTAGGGAAAATTCCCTACGTCTGGCAACACTGGACGTGACCCGCATCGACAGGAGTCACTGTGTAGGGCGGATGATACCGGATGCCACGAAACCCCGGCCCATAATAATGAAATTTGCGTCCTACCGCAAAAGAATTGAAGTGTTCGCTCAGATAAAAACTTCAAATGTTTGTAATACTATGGGACCAAACTACGAGGCGTATCCAGAAAGTAAGTTCCGTTTGGTAATAAAATGAAATTGCACACAGATACAGAAGACATTTTTATTGCACAAAAGTCTACAACCTTTAGGGCCGTTTTCAACAACAGATGTTGAGAGTTAACACGGTTGTTAGTCTATGTAGCATTAGGTAAAACAAACATTGCATTACATCAACTTATGTTACCTTAACACTCGTGTTAAACTAACAGTCCATATTTCTGTTGTTAAGGCGTTAACAATTGTAGTATTGTCAAGATGGCGGGCGCAAATGGAGCTTTCGATGTAGATTTGCTATATGTGGATCGTCGAAATGGCATTCGCAGTAGAGAACGGCCTATGAGGAGAAATGATTTCGACGAACTATCGGTTAAAGATTTTCTTTGGAGGTATAGACTGTCAAACAAGTTGTTTTGAAGATTACTGAGGAATTGCAGGAGAGGTTGGAATATGGATCTAATAGAAATATGCCGATTTAATTGAATGGCTTATGTAATACTACAGTTTTTTTTCTTACCATAATATTGTGCATCACAATCAGTGGGATTGCTGTCAGGATCTATCTGATCTTCTATTAAGCTCAGGATGCTGTCATCAATTTTTTTAGTGCACTTTCCACTTCAAATTAGTATAATACTGGCGAAGTTGCTTTGTACTGAGGCCAACGAGAAAGACAGGCCGTGGCGCGCCTGCGAAATCACGGAAGCAAGCCTGAGCCAGCGCGATCGCTAGCTGATTGGCCGGCCGCTGGGGCACAGCCCACTACCTCATACTGGCGGGCCACTCTGCTAGCTAGCGCGCCGGCTCAGGCCTACCTTGCTTACGTGATTTGACAGGCGCGCCACGGCCTGTCTTTCTCGTTGGCCTCGGTTTGTAATTCTTGTCTTCACATTAGCATTCCAATTAAATTCTCTTCTAATTTTTTCCCAACGTTGCATCTTTAACTTTCACATTTGCCACATCTGTCTTCTTATTTTCTATAATATCTTTATATTTAGTTATTAGTTCAACTAACAATTCTTTCTCCAAAGATGAAAAATTTGTCCCACGACTTCTTCAGATTTTGTTCATCCGCCATTGTTTCAGTTGTGTGCTTACTTTAATCAAATATTGGCGGCAAAGGAAACTAAAAACAAACGCGCATCGCAGTACGTTCAGAAAATCGTACGAATCATTCACAGCCTTCTAGATCTGCAATATTTACAATTATCTAAGCGTTAACACGTGATTGTTAACATTTTCAGAAAACAAATTCGTGAAATGCTAGAATTTTAACAGTCTTGTAAACGCTTTAACAAATGTTACGTTACATTTGCTAATGCCACTTTTAACATCTGTTGGTGAAAACGGCCCTTAAACTACTTTGCCACAAAACTTTCGAAATTTTGCAGGCATTTGTCATAGTGTGGCACCAGGTTTTGTATACCTTCTCCATAGAAATCTGCCGCCTGTGTCTTCAACCAGTTGGAAACAGTTTCTTTCGTGAAATTTGGGGGAAGTCCATAGCGAGAACACTAATTGTAAACCTACGCTTTCCCTGGATGTTGTCATCAATCGCGTGAACCAGTTCTTCTTTAACCAAAGGTGGACGGCCACTTCGTTCTTCATCGTGCACATTACTACGCCCGCCAATGAACTGTTGGACCCATCTTATCACTATCGAATCACTCATCGAATTTGGTCCGTAAACATCGCAAATTTGCCGATACATTTCACATGGTTTCACTTTCCTCGCATTCAGAAACCGAATTATCGACCTGATTTCACAGGCGGCGGGATTTTCAATCAACGCCGACATTTCAAACAAGCACAACAAAGCGTAAGTAACTGACAGCGATTTACAAATGTCGCACGTTCTTCTTCTTGATACACATCGTCTACAGCGAATGTGCGGAACTGCAATCGCAGCGATGCAGCGGAGATAAATTGAAACGGAACTTAGTTTCTGGACGCGCCTCGTATGATGATCATCAGTCCCTAATCTTAAAAACCACTTAAACTAATCTATGGACAACACACACACATTCATGCTCGAGGGAGGATTCGAACCTCCGACGCGGGAGGACGCGCGATCGGTAACGTAGCGCTCCAGACCGCTCGGCTACTTCCGCGCAGCGTTTGCTCAGAAAAGAAAACTCGCCAAGACTGAGGTTACTATGAGGGAAGATCACATGTGCTGAAGACAAAAGGTTTTGAATGCTGTGATCTCACAGTGTGGCCTGCAAAATGTATGGCCCCAGGACGGGAGGATCATAGTGAAGATGGAAGAAGGGAGAAAAACGGTGACAAACTTGACTGATCTGAAAAACTGAGCGAAATCTCGTGACAGACAAAGTGCCATATTGTACTCTGTAAAATATAAATTTTGTTGATGTGGTCTTCAGTCCGCAGACTGGTTTGATGAAGCTCTCGACGCTAACCTGTCCTATGCAAGTCTCTTCATCTGAGAATCTGAGAGTACTTTTGGCAGGAACGCGTTACAAATTTTATTTCTTATACAGTTTTTTCTTTCTCTTCTCTAGGGCTGCTCTTCTGCCTGATGCCATTTTTGCCAGATGTTGAGCTGTAAGTTTCCTGTTGGTCTTCTTTCTTGGGGCCTCCTGAAAAAGCTCGAATTCAGTTATTGCCTTTCTGTACTTGTTCCTATTCATCGCGTCTATTTCTGTGAGTCTTCTTTATTCCTTGCAACCAACAATTGGGTGTTTTCCTCTGTTTAATTAAACTGAAGATTTTCTTCGTTAATCTGCTGTCATAAATTCTCATCAGATGACCGAAGAACATAAGCCTTCTCTTTCTCATTTCCGTTGTAACTGGTTTAATAAATTGATAAACCTTCTCATTCCTCATCTTTACCCATGTTTCGCCAATTTTTTTTGTCCACCAAGAAGCTTCCTCAGAATTACCCTTTCCTTCCTCTCGAGCTCATGTACTAGTCCTTTGTTCTTGAGGGAGAGTGTTTCTGCTGCATATTGTACTTCTGTTCTTGTCACTCTCTTGTAGTGTAACAACTTCGCATTTCGAGATAAGCATTCTTTGTTCTGCAGCTTCATTGTTAAAATGTGCGCCCTCCTGACGTTAGCTACTAGAAGTTTGACAGCTTCTTTCTCTATGCCAGTATCCGTTATTGTTTCTCCCAAATATTTAAAGTGTTTGACCCTTTCGATGCATCCAATAATTGTGTGCAATTTTTTGACTTCCTTAAATTTGTTAGATATGAATTTAGGTTTTTCTTGTGATATCTGTAAACCAAATTTAGCTGCATGCTTTGCTAAGATTTCTATTTGTTTAATTGCATCTGGTGTATTCGTGGACAGTAGCGCAATATCGTCTGCAAAAGCTAGTGCATGTATCGTAAGCCCTTTGAGTGATCCTAAAATAAATAAATAAAACAAAGGTTAAAATGTTTGTAATTCTATGGGACGAAACAATGTTGCTCATCAGTCCCTAGTCATACAAACTACTTAAACTAACCTAAGGACAACACACACATCCATGTCCGAGGGAGGATTCGAACCTCCGACGCGGAAGGCCGCGCGATCCGTAACGTGGCGCTCCAGACCGTTGGGATACTCCCTCGCGGCGTTTGCTCAGAACAGGAAACTCGCCAAGACTGAGATTACTATGAGGGAAGATCGCATGCGCTGAAGACAAAAAGTTTTGAATGCTGTGATCTCACAGTGTAACCTGCAGTGGAGCCAGGACGGGAGGATCATAGTGAAGATGGAAGAAAGGAGTGAAACGGTGACAAACTTGTCTGATCTGAAAGACTGGGCGAAATCTCGTGACAGACAGTGTCATATTGTGCTCTCTTTAATATAATTATTTAATATAGATATAGCTTCATTACCTGTTTAACCGTACTCTGTTTAACATTAGTTGACTGTACAACATAAATATTACCTCTATATCTTTAACTATTGTAAGTATTCATGTATATTCATATATCAGTGTAACAGTAACTGACATTTTCTATTAACGGGAATATCGCCTTTCTATATTTATAATTTCTCATTCTCGGCCGGCCGCGGTGGCCGAGGGGACTAAGGCGCTCCATTCACGGTCTGCACGGCCACTACGGTCGGGGGTTCGAATCCTCCCTCGGGCATGGATATTTGTGGCGCCCTAGTTCGTAAGTAGTTCATAAGTAGTTTGTAAGTTTAGGGACTGATGACCCTGTAGTTATGTCCCATAGACTATACAAACATTTGAAACATTTCATTCTCGTTCACTACCACTACTGTTTTCGTTGTCGTCACCACTACTGCTCCCCTTCCGTCTTTATTTTCACCGCTGCTTCTGTAATCAGCATGTAATATATATTTTGTTTCAGCAACAACCACTGGCAGCACACTAGAAATCCCGTATTCATATCCTCTTGTCTCCCGACTTAAGGCCGCCTCACTTTATAATCGCTCTATTGTCGACTAAAACAGATAGGCGTATACAGATAACATCTTTGAGTTTCATTTCCGTCAAACACTGCACTCGTTCTTCTGACACTTTTAGTCTGCTTTTCAAATTTAACCCGCACACGTTCGAGTCACGCCTGCAAGAATGACTTCCTTCGCGTATTGCGGTCCTTGTTCGTCTTCCGGCCAGCAGGTAAACAGCGTACGATCGGTCCACCGGGCGGCCACAATAGGACCGTCTGGTTCGGGCGGTGGCCCTTCGTGGCCCATGCGAATGCGAAATCGTTAGCGGCACATTCCGACGAGTTTAACGACCCGTTTCCCCAGTCGCTATTCCACGTTATTCTTGTCTCTGAAACTTGGCTGAAACCAAACATCCGACGCTGTCCGTATCACTGCTTAGTCTCTCCTAAGAGTGGATCGTGAAACACGTAACAGGGGCATTCGCTCTGATTTGAACCTATTATACTGTGCACATCAGATACAAATGGCAAAAGATAAGCAGTGTTCTTACTTTTCCAAATAAATAAACTCCTGGAAAATGAAAGGAAGAACACCATGAATTCGTCGACGCACCAGAGGGAAATTTTATTGACACATTCTTGAAGATGTATATAACACACGATCAAACATTCAGAGCCATTCTCACATGAGTACAGAGCATGCTCAATGTCGGCGTTAGTACCGTGTATACCCTCCTTTTGCAGCAATGCGAACTGTACTTCTTCCAATAAGACGATCGTAAAAGTGTCGAACGCGGTTCTGTGGAATGGCCTGCCATGCCTTTCAGTTTCCACCTGGTTCTTCAGTAGGTCCACATTTCGTACCGCGCAAGCAGACCGCCCAACATGACGTTTCATGCGGCCCCAAACATGCTCAACGGGGGACAGATCTGAGGATCGTTCAGGCCAGGGTAGTTGATGCACACCTTGAAGAGCACGTCGAGTGGTACGGGATACATATGGACATGTATCTCCCTGATGGAAAAGAATATTGCGTTGTTGGTGCATGATTGATACCAAGTAGGGTTGAATGGTGGGTTCAATGTAACGTACACTGTTCAATGTTCTCTAGATCACTAGAGGAGAAGAGCTAGTGTAGGATTTGGCTCCCCACACAATGATGCACCATTATGCGTACCGTTAACTTGTCCTCCGCTCACGCCCCAACATCGTTATGCTCGCCTCCAATGGTGACACGGTAGGCACTTATGAAGGGACAAATGGACATGTGTCGTCTTCAGTGATGAGAGCCGCTACTGCCTCTGTGCCAATGACGGTTGTGTTACACCACAAAAATTGTGACAGGGAAACGTGTTTAAAATCTTAGATTGCTCACCGTAGCTGGACAGAATCAGGTCAGCAGCTCTCTAGTAGAAATGCTCGCTTGTCTTTCGTGGCGACGGCAGAAGCTGCGTTGGCAAGTTAGAAATCCTACCGTCAGCGAACTGCTGAGTGAGTGAGGCGACTGTCAGACAGAGGCAGCTAGTAAACATTTCATAACTAGACGTAACTCTGTCACAAGAGTGAAGAAGACCGCGGATGCGTCAGCGGTAAAGGCACATCGAGTGAACACTGCATTTTCAAACGGAACACATTCAAACCGTTTCATACGTCATAGCTCCAGCATGCTCTCGCTTTTAGAAGTAGTTGTCACTTGGTCTTCCGAATCTACGATGCTCAGGAGGTAGTCGTGGATTCACTGGCTTCATCAGTGTGCTCAGTCTTTATTGCAGATAGCGGTACATGCTGGTAGCTGCTACAGGCAGCTAGGAGATGGTGTCTGGTCGATGCAATACTTCGCACTATCCATCATCTGGGGAAGATGGTGATCCGCTGTGCTGACGACTTCACTACACTATGGTTGCTGCCTGAGGCCGGCGCAGTCTTCAGTGGTTATTTACCGAAGGCCGGTTCCTGTCGTCGAGTTAGCACTCTTGTGTTAATCCTTCCCGCCAATATCCAGAGTCGGGTATCAGCACAGCATCCAACTTCAGAGGGCTTCACTAACAGCTCCATAGACTGGAGAAGGGACCAAGTACTTGTCAGTAACAGTCCCTGCTTCGACACCCAGACGTTGCGGCGCGCGCACTGCAGGCGGACGGCTCACAGAAGTCGGAACACCGAGGTCGCAGCGTGACGGCGAATAGACGTGACCGAAGGAAACGCCGCCTAAAAGGTGAGACAAGACTAGTTTACACGTCCGCAGCAATCAGAGGGTTAAGCGTTATTGTATACCTGTATAAAATATAAAAAAACAATTTCTGAAAAATAAGAAAAATAGCTACGACAAGAAATCCTTAGAAATGCTTAGGATATCATAAGGAAGCTAAAGAACGACAGTTAGACGCGATTGGGAAGATGTTGCACGGATGGACGAAGTCCAGTCATCAAAAGGCTGAAAAGTGGAATAAATTCAGAGTCGGAGTAAAGCAACTAAGAAATACTGCATGTAGCCCTTAGAAATACGTAGTATTTCATAAGCAAGCTAATAAAGGGGGTTGATGGAGACGAATGATGAAATGACACAGGATACTGACGAACATAGTACCAACGACAATAGACCTTCACCGACGAATGACACAGCAGTAACTAATGACCCAGACTTTTATTAAACTGAAATTTGTTAGTAGTAAGATGGAAGGAAAGATAGAAAGAATAGTAGAATTACAGAAAGTTTAGAATTTAAAACAAAAATAGATCATTACCAATATAATATGTCCGAACTACAAGCATATCGGTTAGCCACAATGGTCGGGAAGTACGCGCTATCAGCAAAGCTATTCTGTAACTAGCACTAATAGCTGCATTAGAGGATGAGGCATCACATTTCTGTTTAAGAAATTAACAGAGTTGTCATTTCAAAGAAAAATTGGTTTTATTAAACAAAACACTGTGATTAAGTTATCGCATAAGTAGGTACAGCATAATAATACATAACTCTACTTTACTTCCTTCCTTGCTTAGATTATTAAGAAGATGAAGTCGCATTTCACCCTCTACACTTCCATACTGGTTGAAGTGATGTGTTCTATAGTGGCGTTCTAAATTGTACTTTTTTATGCCAAGTATTTTACCACATACCAAACATTTTGCTCCTCCATCGCTTTCAGTGAACAAGTAATCACTTTCCCAACTAGAGTTGAACTGGAAAATAGAACGCCGCTTTACCGCGCCGATTTGACTAGCCATTTCAAATCCACAGCGTTCTGTACCATATCATAGATTATAACGAAAACACTGAAGTACAAAATTCGAAACAAAAGATGGCACTGTTAGCGGTGTCTTCTGAAACAAAAAAATCGCTCTTATCTTTATAAGATATTTGCCGGCTCGATTGCACGTTCTGGACGTTTTAGAGAAGAGTTTCCAGTATTATGCTTATAAGTTAAAAAAATTAAAATAGCATTTTTCAGGAGATACCCCTAGCAGTGGAATCTGTTCAATCGAGTTGGATACTAAAGAGTTTGCACTATTATCTTTATAAGTTATTTTATAACGCACTCAGCCAGGTGCATTTCTGCGGCTACGTTAGCGCGTTGGCTGCGCATAACGCCACCTAGTCTTTTCAGCAGGAACTACGTGATGGACGCCAGCTGCTCGCGGCTCTGCTCCTGCTCAGGCAGGCGGCTCAGAGAGCGCGGCTCGCTTATTGCCCACCTCTGACTTAAATGAACAGTATCGCATATTAAGTGTCGCTCTAGAAGACCTATTTGTGGAGCATGGGACAATGACGGTATTTCTCTGTCTCCCCTATAGTGGTGAGTTGGAGTGTTCAGTATCCCTCTGACGCGTTAAAGCTAATTGCCTGTTATGCCCACCGCACTGACTCTTAAAGGAAACAGTAGAAACTACTGCTTCTTTGGGTCCTTTTGAGATCCAAATGAGCTGTCCCTGCTCGTGTTTCTTCGATTCACCGTGTCCTTTATTTATTTATTTGTCCTTTATTAAATTACTGGCACAAGTACTAATAGATCTGCCTGTGCTCTCACCGCTCGCGGCGCTGTTAGATCTATCGTACGTCACTTGTCGGTCATGCTTGCCGCTAGTGGCGCCATTTGAGCTAGGCGCCGAAGCAGGTCCAGAGAGGTCGTTTACCGAGTGAGTCAGTGAGAGTCGCTGCTGAGAACATCTGATATCAGTATCGTGCAGTGGCAATTTGATACAACTGTATGGCGTCGCTAGGGTCGAGTTATTTACATTATTAATTGGCCGTCTATGGCCGGGCCCGGCGCGTGCGCCGAAGTAGTTTCTCAGTGGCATCCTGTCAGTCTGTTGGAGCTATACATGCGATGATCTGAAAGGTCTAGATACGCAGAGGGATATGTGTCAAGTTCCAGCGTCAGCTCTGAGGGGCTGTTTACCTAATCTCCCTGGCTATGCGGTCGTGTTCCTAGCGGCCGTGCGATCCCACGTTGGTTCCTCGCTAAGCACCGGAGCAGTCAACAATGTTTGTATAGCTTATGGGACTTAACTAGGGGGTCATCAGTCCCTAAACTTACAAACTACTTATGAACTAGCTAAGACTATGGACGGCACAAATATCCATGCCCGACGGGGGATTCGAACCCCCGACCGTAGTGGCCGTGCAGACCAAGACTGGAGCGCCTCAGACCCCTCGCCCACCGCGGCCGGCAGCAGTCAATAACTTGTACTCCGCAGTCAGTCCTGCGCCTCGCCTCGTTCCAGCTTCTTTCCACCCGGGATCCAAGAAACGCTTTCAGTGCGTTTGTTTGATATCATCCTCCTACACCCTCGCGAAGGTGGCTGCACTGATCTTGGAGTGAGGAAATTAAGTTAAATGACTTGTACATTACTGTTCCGGAATTGTGTGTCTGTGTGTGTGTGTGTGTGTGTGTGTATTTATCAGGATCGGTGGTCGTTCCCCAGGGACCGTCGTTGCCTATGTCTACGTCTACTGATGTTTACTTATGTGTTGTGCCGTACTTTCAGTTCGTCTCAATTGAATTATTCTCTCTTTTGCTCTGTGCAGCAATTATTCAATTTTCACTAACTTGAATAACACGACTGGGGAATTTATCTGCTAGCTCGCTTGCAGACTGTTTCCCTCCGTGAGACATCGCCAACCCACGGTTGAATTTTGGCGCTGAGGCCGTTTAAGTCCCTTCGTGTCAGAACTGTAGTTCTCGTGGACGGTTGGGCACCCTACCCCTCTCCTTCCTGTCTGGAGTCAGCTCTTATGTTTTATATGTTGGAGTGTATTAAGTTAACGAGTAGCCAGTCCTGTTCTTAAATTAATTCTATATTATACCGAAAGAATAATTGGGGGAAGAATTAAAAACATTGCGTTTTGCTGACGACATAGTAATTCTTTCAGATACAACAAAGGACCTGGAAGAGCAATTGAACGGAATGGACAGTGTACTGAAAGGTGCATATAAGATCAACATTAACAAGAGCAAACATAGGGTAATGGAGTGCAGTCTAAGATAATCAGGTGATGGTGAAGGAATTACATTAGGTAACGAAGCAATAAAGGAGGTAGTTGAGTTTTTTTACTTGGGCAGTAAAATAACAAATGATGGTCGCAGTACAGAGGATATAAAAAGCAGAACGGCAATGGGTAGAAAAGCGTTCTTGAAAATGAGATATTTGTTAACATCGAATATTGATTTAAGCCTAAGGAAGTCCTTTCTGAAGGCATATGTGTGGAGTGTTGCCTTCTATGGGAGTGAAACATTGACGATAAACAGTGCGGACAGGAAGAGGATTGAGGCTTTTGAAATGTGGTGCTACAGAAGAATGCTGAAGATTAGATGGGTGGATCGCGTAACTAATGAGGAGTTACTGAACAGAATAGGGGAGAAAAAGAAATTTCTGGCATACCTTGACTAAAAGAAGGATAGATTGGTAGGACACATTCTTAGACATCAAGGAATTGTGAATTTAGCGTTGGGGGGAAGTGTGTGGGGTAAAAACCGCTGAGGAAGACCAAGAGATGGATGCGGTAAGCAGATTCAGACAGATGTAGGTTGCCGTCCTTATGTGGAGATGAAGAGGCTTGCTCAGGTTAGAGTATTGTGGAGAGCTGCATCAAACCAGTCTTCGGACTGAAGACAACAACAACAACAACAACAACAACAACAACTGAAAGTGTATTATTGATTGTCTCGGGGCCTTATTTCATTGCTGTTTAAACATGTGTCTCTTGCTACGTTAAACGTCTCGCCCGAGAGCTTGTGTTTGTGTTTTGGTTTTTGGTAACCTTGCTTGAGCTCTTATTATTCCGGAAAGCCCGCTCTCTCTTCCTGTGATACATAATTTGTTTACTCTCGAGATCTGCCTTGTAATATCATTGAGCCGGAGTTGTTTGAGTTTCCTGCTTTCAGGGTGTTGCTTATTATTGTATAAGTAAGATAAAGGATTGTTTCGGGACTTCAGACCTTTACTAAGTTGTATCAACTTTTTTTCTGAAAAATCGGCCTTCAGCCTGATTCAGCCGGTTTCATTTATATACTGGAGCTCACGTTTGCTTACTATTTTATTATTCTTATTGTAAAAGTTTGCTTTGGGCCCTCAGCCCGTTATTAGCCTATGTTAAAGAAAATTGGTCTGCTTTTCTGCCTGATAATTTGAAGGAGTTGATTTTACTTAAATTTTAGAGCTCCCTTTTATTGTGCTGTTTTCATAGTATGATTATTATTATAAAAGGTTGCTTCGGACCCTCAGTTCGGTATTAAGATATCTCAAAAATCAGCTTTAACTCGGTCTTCAGCCTGGTATACCTGATTTAATTTAAATGTTTACCACATTTTATTTACTTTGATAAAGGGTAGCATCGAGTAAAATTGTCTTGTTCGGGCCTTCAGCCTCTAGTTGTAAAAGAAAGGATTAAAAAAAAATACTCAGTTCAGGTTCCATTAACACATTTTATTGTAACCAAACTAATTTAAAAACAAAAATCCCTTCTTTTAGAATTAGAGGCTGAAGGCCCGAACAAGAACCTGTTTTTTTATTTATAAGAAAAACAGTTCAGCTAGGGTGATGCAAGGCAGAAGGCTGAAATTAAAATTTGATATGAGTAGGTAATAGGCAGAGTGGACGATGCAACTCTTTATCAAAGTAAATAAAATATGGTAAACAACATTTAAATGCAACCAGGTATGCCAGCCGCGGTAGCCGAGGGGACTGAGGCGCGTCAGTCACGGTCTGCACGGCCACTACGGTCGGGGCTTCGAATCCCCCCTCGGGCATGGATATTTGTGCCGTCCTTAGTGTTCGCTAGTTCATAAGTAGTTTGTAAGTTTAGGGACTGATGACCCCGTAGTTAAGTCCCATAAGCTATACAAACATTTGAACATTTTTTTGAAACCAGGAATATCAGGCTGAAGGCCTGATTTTTGAGATAGCTTAATAGTGGATTTTCTCTAATTGGAACCAATATCTATGGGCCATTTCACAAGACACCAGCTGGTAAAAAGTATGTCCTGACGATTATAGATCATTATTCTCGTTACCTAGCAATGGTGAGTCTTCCAGACCAGCAAGCCAGTACGACTGTACAAGCACTTGTAAATAACTGGATACTTAAATTTGGAGTATCAGAGGCTATTATTTCGGACCGAGGATCAAATTTCGTGGCCGTCGTGCTCAGGCAGCTTTGTCAGCTATTAAAAACGTAGCGCACAACACCTTTGCATCCACAGGCAAATGGGCGGACAGAGAGGGTACTCTAAACAATTGGTAAAATGCTCAGCTATATTAATGACCAGCACAATTATGGGAAATGTACTTGCCAATGGTTGTGTCCTGCTACAAGGCAAAGACACACGAGGCAATGGGTTGTCGCCCTATGAGGTAGTATACGGAAGGCAAGTAAGGCAAAAAGGAGGAAAAGTCGGTGAGATGGTGAAAGATTTCTCAAAGATGATGAAGAAGGTATGGTTCAGAGTACACAAAGCAAACACTGAGGCACTGGAGCGACAGGAAACGCTGGGGAATACAGGAGCAATATATCCGGACTATAAAGTCGGGCAATGGGTCATGCTATCCACGCCTTATGTGGTGAAGGGAAAGACAAAAAAGTTAGTGTCTAATTATCGAGGGTCTTATCAAATTGTGGGAGTGACGTCGCCAGTAAATGTAAGATTGCAGTTGCGAACGCGAACGTCAGTTGTGCACGTAAATAGGTTAAGACCTTTTAAGGAGACAACTGATGTTTTACCTCCATCAATTGATAAAGGAAATGCAAGGCGTCAGAAACAATATTAATTAGCGGTTCCAAGGAGGAGGCAAGGGCGTCCATACAACTAACGAGGGATTAGTTAAATTATCTAAGATAAATTAGTACGGTAGTGTATTTTTCTTTTTCTTCTTTCTTTTGTTTATTTCAGCTTAGTACAAAACATAATTGTTCTTTTTCAGGGAGCACCGTCTAGTGTGTTGGAGCTTCACAGGATATCACTAGCAGTAGGATTAACGCTCTGCCTAGTCGGGGGTAAGCAGTATTTTGAAAGTACTACAATTAAAAAGTGGAATTATGTTCTCGAAATAAGGACCAGTGTTGATAACGAGTAATTGGTGGACTGTAGTTTATGGGCATTGAGAAATGAGCTTAGAAGCTTAGAGGCAGAAATTGGTACTTTACAAGAAAGAATGGGAAACAATTGGTTATATGCAGTGCAATAACCTATTATTAGTATTTCACAATGTTTCAAGGACGGAGTGGTATCCTATATACAGCATTTAGAGCTTCATAATAGTGGTTTGACTCTTAATGGCACTTCATGTGCAATCATGAAATAATTTTCATTTACCTGCATCCATGACTGGCTATATTACAATGTACATATCATACCGTCTTGTTTACTGGCCTGAAACGACCCTACAGATATTACCAGTACAAAATCTAAACATCCTTAATGATTTACTCGATCCGGAAATCCTCAGATTTTTAGAATACTTCATCAGCACCCAGCAGAGCAGAATTGATGCCAATGCCATTATCCAACATGTATTGCAGCTTAAACAAGAAAGATGAAAATTACAATGTTAAGCGCTAGTATTTCTGGTCCCTTTTTTCTGTTGATACTCCTTTGCGTAGGTTTTCTTTTCTGTAAGCGTAAGCAAAGAATGAGAGTAACAACATTCCTGTCCATCAAAACCCAGTAGACTGGTTAAAATGTTGATATGATACGTAGGTATATGAAATAAATCAGTTATTATCGCAAGAAGTTATTTAGTGATTTTGTTATATTTTATTTCTTCAATACTTTTTACTGTATCTGTATAGGAGTTATGAGACAGGTGGTGTCTGTTTAAAATTCATGAAGAATTTTGCCTGGGGTGTGGAGGAATGTAGGAGGCAGGAAGAATATATATATTCAATATAAGAAAAGTTGGCAAATAGCGAGTGAACTTTGACGCAGAATATTCATCATTTTCTTGATTTGCAGCTCTTATTTTTCCGTGTTTGCAGCAAACATTACTGGGTATGAGGTCCGCCTGATAATCAAAACACTGCTTTTTTTTTTAAATTATTGACAGAGCCCTGAAAGACCTAACTCGAAACAACGTCCCTGGAGTAGATGATATTCCCTCAGAGCTACTGAAGTCTCTGGGAGAACCAGCCATGACAAAATTGTTTCACCTGGTGTGTAAGATGTATGAGAAAGGTGAAGTACCCTCAGACTTTGAGAAAAATGTTATAATCCCCATTCCAAAGAAAGCATGTGCAGACAGGTGTGAAAATTAGAGAACCATCAGTTTAATAAGTCATGGTTGCAAAATATTAACACGAATTATATACAGAAGGATGGAAAAGCTGGTAGAAGCCGACCTCGCGGAAGATCAGTTTGGGTTCAGGAGAAATGTAGGAACACGGGAGGCAATACTCACTTTACGGCTTATCCTAGACGATAGATTAAGAAAAGGTAAACCTACATTTCTAGCTTTTGTAGATTTGGAGAAGGCTTTTGACAATGTTGATTGGAATAAACTCTTTCAAGTTCTGAAGCAAGCAGGAGTAAAATATAGGGAGCGTAAGGTTATTTACAACTTGTACAAAAACCAGACCGGTTGTCAGAGTTGAAGGGCATGAAAGGGATGCAGTGGTTGGAAAGGGAGTAAGACAGGGTTGTAGCCTTTCCCCAATGTTGTTCAATTTGTACATTGAGCAAGCTATAAAGGAAAGCAAGGAGAAATTTGGAGAAGGAATTAAAAACATTGCGTTTGCCGACGACATAGTAATTCTGTCAGATACAGCAAAGGACCTGGAAGAGCAATTGAACGGAATGGACAGTGTGCTGAAAGGTGTATATAAGATGAACATTAACAAGAGTAAAACTAGGGTAATGGAGTGCAGCGTAAGAAAATCAGGTGATGCTGAAGGAATTAGATTAGGTAACGAAACAATAAAGGAGGTAGAGGAGTTTTGTTACTTGCGCAGTAAAATAACAAATGATGGTCGCAGTACAAAGGATATAAAATGCAGAATGGCAATGGGTAGAAAGGCGTTCTTGAAAAAGAGAAATTTGTTAACATCGAATATTGATTTAAGCGTAAGGAAGTCCTTTCTGAAGGCATTTGTATGGAGTGTTGCCTTGTATGGGAGTGAAACATGGACGATAAACAGTGTGGACAGAAAGAAGATAGAGGCTTTTGAAATGTGGTGCTACAGAAGAATGCTGAAGATTAGGTGGGTGGATCGCGTAACTAATGGGGAGGTACTGAACAGAATTGAGGAGAAAAGAAATTTCTGGTATACCTTGACTAAAAGAAGGGATATATTGGTAGGACACATTCTTAGACATCAAGGAATTGTGAATTTAGCATTGGAGGGAAGTGTGTGGGGTAAAAACCGCAGAGGAAGACCAAGAGATGGATACAGTAAGCAGATTCAGACAGATGTAGGTTGCCGTTCTTATGTGGAGATGAAGAGGCTTGCTCAGGATAGGGTATTGTGGAGAGCTGTATCAAACCAGTTTCCGGACTGAAGACCACAACAACAACATTATTATTAAGCACCCAAACTAGTTTCAGCACCTCTGTGCCATCATTAGTGGGCTTGCCATTTATTTCATGCTGTGAAAAAAAATTACATTTATTTTACTATTGTGCTAGTTGTAAATTTAGGCCTGAAAAAGTCGTCAGTCTTATTTTGGTTTTTTACCTTATTTTACATTTTGTGGTCCTTTGGGACCGTTTTTACATAATTATGAAGAGGTAGCGTTGTCATCTGCAACCAAAATTATCTCTTTTAACAACTTGTGAGGTTTTAAACAGCTACTTATGGTGCGAAAACGTAATTTTGGCATGTGGGGATATTTCTATCGTCTGTTTACTATCTATTACTTACGGTTTCTTTTGTCATATACTTCTTCTTCCGCACTGTTTTACCTAACACACATGTAATACACATATTTTGCGGACTTTTTTTTATCACAACCACTTTAGCTGTGATGTGTTGAAAGCAGGCGTGTGACTTAAAGTAGAGTGGGACAAACACATGTATGATTTCAGCAAGTAAAGTGGAGCAGCACAGCGAGCTTCAGGTGACACAAGTGGGTCGGCGAGGTCGCCGTACTGCGTAACAGCCAAACAACTGTATCGCTGGTAACTTGCCTGTGAACGCCTGGAAAAATGCGACAAATTTTGATAAAGTTTATACAGCTGTAACTTAAAGCTCCTAAATCTTAATAGAATAAAACTGCAGAACAATATTTCATCTCTCTTTCTGAACAATTAGATTTACAGGTAGTTTCACTACTTCACATATTGAACATTTTAGAATTTTTTTGGTGAAGGCCTGTAAATGTTTTTCTTTTTTTGTCGGTTCATACTTCGATGCTATGCACTGACTAACCGTCTTACTTAGACACTTGAAACTTTAGGTACATATAAGGTATATATGTATCGAGAAAGTAGACTACAATTATGTAATTTGATTCACAACTTTTAATTCTAGAAATATTTACATTTGATATTCAAAGCAAATGTTACATTCTTATGATTAATCAGTAGATATTTTTGCACCCGTTGATAGTAGGTTACTGTGTGTAGTCTACTTTTCTCCAAATAGTATCCTCAGACATTCCAAAAAATTTCAGATCTCTAGCTCAAATAGTTTATTTTTGTTTTGCATAAAATAAACATGTAAGAAAATGTATTTGTCGGGAAATTATATGTACAGTATTTATTTTATCTATAACTCACTAGTGTTGGTCCTAATGCATTCCAGGTCTATGTTCTTCTTGGTTTATACGTTCCTTATCTTATCCCTTTCTTTTCTTGCTTCTCCTTGCTGTTCTGGCTTCTTAAGTTGCCTTAAGAACCACCTTATCAGCTTCGGCCACTCCCAACTTATCAAGTTGCCACCAGTGATTGTTTCATATTGAACCCAGAAGATATTCCTACCACATCTAAAACTTCACATCTGCTTACTGCCTCATCATTAAAACAAATTACAGCGTCTAACACACCTAATATCATAACTTTGAACCCAACAAACACTGTTTTTGGCAGGCGTTTCCATATCAAATGATTGAATCATTCGTTCACGTTTTGTGTTTTCCCATGTAAGCATTGTGACAAGAGTTTTTTTGTCACTTAGGTCCCTGTATATGGGCGTCATTGCCTCCAATACTGCAAACGGTATGGAGTGGTGGTGTACATAAACTTGACCATTTTCGAGGTTTTATTTTTTTCTTTTCTTTTATTTTATTTTTATTTATTTATCCTTTTTTACCTACACCATGAGCCTACATCAGTGTCACAAAGCGCATTTTGTGAATTGTCACCTGGAAGAAGGTAGCCCAAACAGATTGCCGTAAAACTTATGTTTTCCAGAACCAACAGGCATAACAACTTCCGAGAAAGTCAAGGTAGCACTAAATCGAACTACGGAAACGTTAATAAACAAAAAAAAAAAAACAAAAAAAAAAAAAAACGCTTGATAACCAATGCTGTACAAGAGAAAACATAAAAGAATCGAAATGTGTCTTACAACAGCGCTGCCAACTTGAAAAACAATTGTTCTTATGTTTTCGGGAGAGAAGTCAAATGACAACAGTTGTGTGAGAGTAGCAGGAAAACGGGCATGGCTGCACACAGAGTGATCTTTGAATTGATATCCAAACAACTTCCCATAGTCAAATTTAAATGTTTTAACCACCATTATCTTCAGAAAAGTCTTAACTTTAATTTAAGATAAAAAAACAAAGTATCAATTTTTTTAAGATGCTACACGAGCAAGTTACCTTAAAGGAACGAGTAGTTGGGGCGTATGTGATCGGAAGCAGTAAACCAGTCACGTGTAGCAAAGATCAGTTGTGAAACACAGGCCAACAGGGTCAACCTCGTCGTATAAATACAGGCGGAAGAGAGAGGTTCGGCAGCCAGTCACGGCTGGGCAGCCACCTTCCGCCTAGACTGTGCTACTCGTTGACAGCAGTTGTTGTTGTTGTTGTTGTAAATCGCACAGTTGAGTCAGTCGCAGGCAGGAAGCACTTCAACGCAGTGCGGTCAGCATGTAGAAAATGTTTGTAAATCTATAGAACCGAACTGCGTCGTCATCAGTCCGTAGCTTACAAAATACTTAAACCTAGGTAAACTAACCTACGGACAAACACACACACCCATGCCCCTGGGAGGACTCGAACCTCCACGGCGAGCAACCGCGCGCCCCGCAGCGAGACGCTTTAGACAGCTCGACTACTCCACCGCAGCTGAGGCCAGCAGCCGATCATCAAGCTCAACACGGCATCCCCGATGGGAGAAGCAGCCTGCGGAATAGCGGCAACACTGCCTGGGGCAGCGGGGTTCTGGCCTCGAGAGTGGCGCAGCGGAGCATCGAACCAACGCGGTAAAGCCGTCCTCTCGCGTGTCGTGGAAATGCACGTGGAGGAGGAAGTGGTGACGGCGCAGCGTGGAATTCCACGTTCCACTACCTTGCGAAGCGTGGAATGAAGGACCTGGCATGTTAGATTTTTGCTTCCTGGAGTGGAACGTGGCCAATTAGAAGTGGCCTGGTTTTCTCGTGACAAGCAGAACTTTTGAGCCGCCATATTGCAAACGGAACTCCGTATTTGGGACCTTCTTTCGTTGTATCGTACGATATATGAATATAATCATTTTGAAAGCGTCAGAATATTGAAGTAATTTTGAAAAAGCGTTATTTTTAGATATGATTTGTTACAATAAATTACCGGAAACAGCATTTTCATATCTTCAAAGGTTCTCGTATTTAACGTGTGTCAGTGTTATAATTTGTACAGTGTGTAAGAATATTGTTTCTTTGCAATGGTATAACGTATTCTATCATAAAATCGCACTCACGTGTTTTACCGACCACTTTAGATTTGTAGTTTTATATGTTTTTGCGACCATTTTGGACCAAAATAATAATCTAGATAATAAAATTAATAAGAGTGTCTGAAACCCTTTTAGAGAAAATATATGTAGGCAGGGCCGGGTTCCGAGCCACCGACCTTTACCGTCATACTCCAACGCCTTGTCCACTGCAGTGCTTTGACCGCCGTTGTTAACTGATGCTATTATGGCATTTGTAGACACTAGATTATCATTTATCGTACGAAGAAATTTGTGTTTTTGTTAATTCTTCAGTGCGCCATTTCTTTGAAATGACAACGTGTGAGTTACAATAAGAAAATTATCAAATACGCAACGCAAGATGGCGTATGCCAGAGAGAGTTTTGGGGGAGGAATGTCACGTGACATCTCCGAACGGCTGGTTTTCGTTAATTCAATGGAGGGTGTCAAATCTCCGATATATTTGCAAATATGTCTCAAACGATACAAGCTATGAAAAAAAAAAAAAAAAAAAAAAAAAAAAAAAAAAAAAAAAAAAAAAAAAAAACAAACAAACAAACAAAACATAAGGGAGCTAAGTTATAGAGAATTTTCTCCCCTACCAATTAGGTTATTCAATTTTCGTGTCAGATGAACGGTTCGTTAGCAATTACAATTAATTACAAACGGCTTTTTTGTATTACTGCCGCATTTTTTGTCCGAAAAATTTGAAAAAGGGAGGTTTTCGTCTCTGGCGGCCTACAATCATGTCTGTAATAGTGCTGATAGGTTGAACGGTTCGTCTGAGAAACAGGGAACACATTACGGACAGACAGACAGACGGACAGACAGACAGACAGACATACATCCCAAAATCGCCGTTATTTTTGCAAATATTTTTGAAACTCTACGAGATATGAGAAAAAACATAAGAGAGCAAAGTAGTAGAGCATTTTCTCCTCTAAAAATTCGGTTATTCAAGTTTCGTGCCAGATGAATAGTTAAGCCGTTATTTTCATTTAAATTTCGACCTGCAAAAGACGATCGCAAAGGCCCACTTTTAGTGTTACTACCGTAACCTAAAGTGGCCCAAAAAGCGTCTTTGTGATGCTATGTGATAAATACATAAGATATTACAACATGTTAGTAGAAATACCGTAGTTGGAAGCGTCGCGGACTGTGCTGCAGACATGATTGGCAGGACAGGTTCGATTCTGTGCAGTTTCGAAATATTTTTATTTTTTCCTTTTTCGTTTCTTAACGTTTCTGGTTCTTTCATATACTTCAAGTATAATATCCGATATGCGTTGTTATTTCTTTTTAAGATGGCTTATTACCGTAGTGGTTAGCGTAACGAGTTGCGGAGGAAAAGAGATGAGATTAACAGGTTTGCATCTACACTCTCCCAGATATTTTTAACGATTTGGTTCAGTTACGCTTTGTTTATTTAATATAACCTTATTCGACGTTATTTATTAGAAACAAGAATGAACTTTGTCCACGAGAGAATTTGCTGAGTTTTTCGTTCTAGGCCACTCTGTTTTCCCCACGGTGTTTGAAATAAGTTGCAGTTCAGTACAGTATTGGAATAGGTCAGTTTCACAATGCAAAAGTGAACATGGCTAGCGCGTGTTTACTGAAGCAGATGCAATGCATGAGGAACAGTGTTTACGTACAATACTAAAAGCAAACATTAACACAACGAGCATTGTCGAGATGAGGCGTTGTCCCGCGTGTATAACAAGTAAAGATACCGTGTAATTTTGCGCACATCCATCTTTGTGTAAGCAGAATGATCAACGCGCCAGCTCGCAACGGGCGCTGAAGAGCGCTGCGGTCGCAAAACAAATCACGATGAGCAGCACGTTGTGTTCCGTAGGATGTACGGGGTCGTTTCAGAGCGTGCTGTAGCTACACTAGGTCAACAGCACGTCTGACCTACGCCACGTTGGGACAACACGTCCCGTGTGAGGACGGCTTAACCCTTCCATGCATGACCTATATCTTTTGCGTATTTACATACCCTGGGTCCATTGGACCCGTTACGTCTAATATGAGAATTTACATGAAAATAAGTGTTTTGTGGATATTATCATGCACGAATATTTTTATTTGACGGTTCATGAGTATAATATAAGAAAGCTGTTGCTATTTTAATGATTTTACTGGCTTTTAAAATGTATAATTAGTATAATTTTAATCCTGAATAATTATTTTAATAGATTATATTATGAAAACTGATACAGACACCACCAATATTATTTTTCACAGTATTCAAATAGGTGATTTTGCCACTGACAAAGCACAAATTATTTCACAAAAAACACCAAACCAGTTTGCTGGGCCTGGTATAAATTTCACCACATTCTGAGCAGGCGTTTTGTTTCGTACTGGAGGCCTTTCACTCCATAACATAGCATATGGAGCAATATAAACGTTAGTACTTTTACTGCTTATTTGTACTGAGATATTATTATCTAGGTCATTATCTTCACCACCACCACTACCTGGTTCTTCATCCAAGGAGTCGTATGACACTGCCTGAGGAACAGCTTCATGGTTTTCATCCGAAACGGAACTTATATCTGAAAGGAAATCGTCATCTTCAGCTACCGATTGAGTAATAACTGATTCAAAATTTGGGCTTGAAAAACGTATGCTATACTCTTTCCAGCGCCTTTTTTAGATGCAGATCCTGACATTGCCTGAAAAATAATAATATGAATGAATAACCTCAGTAATCTCTTCTCCTATGTAGTGTAGAAATACAGCGGATCTTCATGTTATTTTTTAGTGTTACCAATAACCCTTATCTTTCTTCCCAATGAGTATCGAATGTCAAACAATACTGCTGTGTAGCAAACTCCTACAGTCTCTCTGTACAGTGTCACACAATAATAATCACCCACTGCGATATTTTGCTTCTTACACAACACAGAAGTATGCTGTCTGACAGTTGAACATGCCAAGTTATAACAATACGTTTTCTGTGATCACAACAATGCATATGTGCGACAGTAACGTATTCTCTGCACTGAAACAAAATGTAATTGATTACAACCTAATCTAATTAAACGACACTTTGACGTAAACCACAGGGTCCATCGGACCCAGGTTATGTAAATGTGTAGTATAAATAAGAAAATTAAAGTGGCACTTAAACTAATGACACAAAATTCTAATAGTACCTGTAATGTATTACTGAATATTGCCAGAGAGCATACCTGAACGGTTCGGACTCAATTTGAAGTCTTTAATACACAAATTAAAAATTAAAATTGTTCCCGGATCCATTGGACCCAGGGTATGCATACTAGGGTTAAGGCTGCAGCAAGAGGCGGGCTACCTACCCGGGGGAGTGGTGTGGACAAAAGAACGCGGTCATACCTAAAGCGCTCCTGTGACTGTCTGGAGGGCCAAGCAGCAGCATTGGCGAAGGAGGACCGTGGTTCAACTCATGGGCCACACTGAGCACTCTACGTCCATCGGCAATCGCGGTACAAGCAACATCGCGGAGCCTGCATGTCAGTGGCGGCGCGGGGGAGAGAGAGGCGCAGGAAGCGAAAGGACGGCGGCGGCAGCCGGGCGCGGAAGCAGTGATGCCTCGCCTTGCGCAACACTGAGGCAGCAGCGGCTGGCAGACGGCCGCGACGGCGAGACAGCAGCGGAAGCCACTTCCGGACTCTTGGAGTCAGCTGGACGCCTACTCACACCCCACTCGCCTCCCTCTGTATTGTAAGAATGAAGTGTCAATACTGGACCACTGTTTCATTACCACCCCATCTCCCGAGTTATGTACTGAGCTCACAGACCACAGGGAAGGAAACTTTGTGTCGCTATCCTGACATAGACAAAGTACCGTCAGTAGGGGTGAAGTCGATCACAAAATTCAGTTTTTGTTTTCGACGGAACCTATGGAAGAATTCGTTTCAAAAATATTACATGTAATCCTTAGGATTTCAACATTATATCTAATGTTGAATATAGAATTAGCCTATTGTGCTTTTTAAATTCTTTTTTGGGGTGAAGCCGATCACTCATTTTTTGAAGACCTATAACGGCTTCACTCAGACAATGGGGTGAAACCGATCGTCTTTTACATTGACATATTTCCCAAGGTATGGTAGACTATGTTTATATGAAGTTTTGAAATAGTAGAGGATCTTACTCAGGGACCAAACATTTACTGAAAATAACAAATAGATTATTTTATGGTTAGAACATTGTATTTTCCTTAAAAAATAACCACTGTACATAAAATTATCTTGCATCATAAAGAATTTTCACTCAATGTTTTGAAATGTCAAAATCTGGGAAACTGTAGCGTCCGTTACCAATGCCCTTAGCATCATTTTTGTTACAATTCGCGTGAAGGTAGTCTTTTCTACATCAGGAACATCTGGAATTACACTTAATCAATCCATGAAGTAAACATTCTTCGTCTACTGAGCTTAGAACTTGCTGACCACCATATTTATATTTACGTTTGCACTTCACCCACTCATTTAACGTTGTATAGGGCACACCGTAAAACTCAGATGCTTTACGAATACTCAACTTCCCCTTCTTCACTTCTTCGACGGCATTTTCCAGATATACTGGATTGCAGTTTTTTTCCCTCTCTTCCCACCTGCTTCACGTATGTTCGCGGCATGATCGACTTCACCCTACAAAATACAATTAAAATTTTAGATCACTAGTCGTCCATAACACAAACCTCTGCTATTGCAAATACATAAATCAAATAACAATGAGTTCACTGACCGACTAACAGTCCGAAAACAGCAGAATTGTATGACTATAAGGTCGTATTGTGACAGGATTAGTCTTGCTTCATTCAGAGGCCACCAAAATGCATTTCTTTATATCCCACAATCCCGCTGAACGGATACGCAGAGAGAAAATTCTACAGGTAAACACTACTCTGCAACTCATTGGCTTCCAACAAGTATGTGCAGCGTGAAGTTCCCGGATGTACCGCCAGGCGGAAGTAGTGTATATTATAATGCTGTATTCCCGGTCGACTTCCCCCCACCTGATCGTCTTCACCCCTTCTGACGGTACTAAGTAAAATACTCGTCACTGTGTGTCAGATGATCTACACACACTAGAGGCACGCTACAATATCAGTGCACACTCTCCTGCTGATTGAAAGTTTCATTCTGTAAATTGCGAGGTTAGTTTTTGAGGGTTGTCTGTGGAGAATATTATATTTACTCTAACAAATTCACTGTACTGAGTTCAGCTCTGTCTAGGGGATGATAAAATTTAGTCCACAGTCTCCACCTGCATGTAATTAATGTAAAACACAACTACAATTGAGAATAAGGGTGCATGACATACAAATAACTGTCTGAACACTTTGTTTAAAATTGTTAAGTAATTTGTTTATTTATCGGATCAAAACACTGTCATTGTCACGCTGGCGTATCTAATATAGCTCGTGAGCCCCCAGACAAAATTTACTTTGTCAAAAATATTTCAATTAGCCTACCAGGCTACTGTTCACTTCATAAAAAAATGAACAAAACGTTCCATTAGTGTATGTCTGACCGCGAATACTTTGCCTTTATATTCACAGTTTATTTGAACAAAATAATGTTCATAACAGATATCAAATGAATGAATGTTTATGATAATTCGGGTAACACTTCCTGTTAAGATGCACTCTTACAATCAGCTTACAGCGGAAATCTGTTGAAGTCACAGTGCCTAAATTTCACACGCTGCAATCTTGAAATTTTACGTAGCACACAGCAACTCGAGCAGAAATCTTGCAAGTTTAACAGCACTCTACGCACTTTATTAATCTTTCCAAGTTCGACCGCACTTTTACAATCTGAAAACTTTTAAAGTCTCACTCTTCCGAAGGTCGCGGCACAGACCGGCATAGCTTCGCCGTCGCGGTCGCTAGCCAAACACAGACTATCCACGAGGGCCCACCGGCCAGCCTTTATACCTGTCCACCGGAGAAACCCATACCTCACGAACTTCCTCACTTCCACCCCTCGCCGACGTACAACGATTTTTCCAAGTATGTCATACATTTATTACATATTTAATTAAAAATACATCTTTAAATACTTATACTAAACACAAATAGACATGGAATTGATAATCGTAATTAATATTTCATTTCATTACATTTCATTTCTCCTACGCAGCGATTAAATACTAATTAATTACTCAAAGAAATAAAACATGCGTAAGTAGATTTGTTCAATGTGATTTTATGGTATAGTCATTTTATAATACGGCACCTGTGAACAAACACTGCCATGCTGGTCGTGTATCACTCTTGTACTTTATGTTATTAATAAATTAATACAATGGTAATACTAAATTAGGTTTCTGTTATGATTATTATCTTACGTCGACTGTAAGCCTATCAGGTGATGCACCTTGTTGAGACCTTTTATGTGAGCCCTCGCCCACCTCTGTATCTTAAATACTTTACAAGTTATGAATTTTTAACTAAACAGTAAATTGCCGTATTTTCATTCTATTAAAACTTTTTATATGTACTTCATAGGAGGGATGTGCGTTACTTGACGTGTCGTATGAAACCCTTTCGGAAACTGTGTCGCACTTCTCTGTCTTAATTGTGTTTTAT
Source organism: Locusta migratoria (assembly GCA_026315105.1). NCBI lineage: Eukaryota > Metazoa > Arthropoda > Insecta > Orthoptera > Acrididae > Locusta > Locusta migratoria. The sequence continues at coordinate 465,683,476 of CM048746.1, read as the reverse complement.
TTTTTAAATTCAGCTATATCAGACACAATACACTGTCGCCTCACTCGCGCGGTGGATTTCCTCTGACGTTACGGCCTTTCCAGGCGAGCGCTAAGCTCGAGTTTGTGACACTTGCGGGGTGTGACACTTGCGGGGAAAAGGAATGTGTAGATACTTGCGGGGACACTGCAGGTTGTTCCAGAAGTAGGGATACACCACTCCTACTCCACGCCCTCCAGCCGCTACCTGTGCCGTATTCAGGGATAGGCCCACCGGACCGGCCGCGCAATTTGTGACACAAATTACATGTTTGATAATATCAATTTGATGCATAGAAGTATGAAATCACATCAAGACTACTTCCTGCAAACATTTCGACAAAAAAGTTGGCACTGAGTTTAGAAAAACAAAATTCTGGTATACTGGATTTTAACATTTTATAAAAAAAAAAAAAAAAAAAAAAAAAAAAATAAAATGAATGTTACTACAAAAGAGACAGCCATTCAAATTTGCGGGCACCATTACGTTTTCCCTTCCTGAGTAAATGAGCTGCTTCTTGTAGTTTCAACACAACAGTAGCCTTTTTCTTGAATGTTCTGAATATAAATCTTAACACAGACTTCTTGAGGAGGAGAGTGATACGGATATCTGATTGTAAACCACTGCCTATTACCTTAGACCTTTTTGACTGTACTGAACAGGAGTTCCGCGTATTCCGTAATTTATATTTATATAGTTAACAGGCAATGCAATTTATAACCAACTATTGGCTGCCAATTTCGCTTCATTTTTCCTGGAAGTCTTGCAACTTGTTTCTCCCTGTTTGTTTATGACAAGTTCGGAGTCAAAATGGTTCTATATGATGGTGATAGAAAATAGAATTTATCTTTAGCATTTTTCGGTGTGTGACATTCCCTTACACATTCCGTATTTCATACATTTATTAGATGTATTTGTAATTCGAATACAGCAAAATCGTTTTGGGGTCTCGAATAAACGCATCAAGTATGTAAAATACTCATTGACTTATTATTAACGTTTTTTGATTGAAGGTTTAAGGTTGCGTCTCCTATTAAAAAGCATAGTAGCTATTTTGAAAGAGATGGAAGTTGCGTGATAGTGGGGTTAACTACATAGCGGTCAATTACATCAACGTATCTGTGCAAGATGCCTAATATATTTATTGCTTGCGCAGGTGTCTTGATATGCTTAGTGTTCTGAATAATATGCTTTTTGGAGGTATGACTGTTGAAAGTCATCGTCTTGTAGTAGCAGAGAATGTCTTAATAACTCCCCAAACATTATCACTGTTAAAATACCGTTTTGTTCTCAGGAGGAACACTCAATGAATTAATATGTAGTTAGAACAAGTTTCGTGTTCTGTTGACAGTGCTAGACTTCTTGGTGTGCCTGTACCCAGGAAAAGCCATTAGCCAACCCAAGGGCCCCGGTTCCTCGCAAGTGTCACTCCCCGCAAGTGTTCCAACCCCCTAAGCTCACTTCCCGGCCGGCCGTTTTCGCCCTACACACACACACACAGTCACACACACACACCTGCTCTCTGCTGCCCAGCCCACTACGAGCCCAGGCTTCACGGCTGTTTAACCTCATTTTTCCAAACTATAGATTTATAAAGATAATGCATTTCCATCAATATCAACTGTCTACATAGATATAATGCTACTAACATTAATGGAAGACAAAAAAGTGTAACAATTTTATGCATTGGCAAGGTTAATGTTTGCGGTGCGTATAATGTATCCATAATGATTGAGTGCTACTCGTTGGGCGGTACTGTCACAAAAATAACAAATGTTTTGTAAGAAAATGACCTGAAATGTTATTTGAACGTCATAATCAATTGGGAGAACATCAATTCAAACCATGTTTTTAAATCGGGAAAGTAGCGCAGTGTAATTATTTTAAGAACTCGTAGCCGCCTGAACAATTTGTTATTTAACATGAATCTGATTCTAATTTCTAATTTTTTTGTGGTATGGAAGACATGATTTTTCATCGTGTTCAAGACAGACACGACTGAAGTTTCTAAAATGTTCTAAAGAAGTTAATGGTTCACTTAAATTACTCAAAATAGCATAAAATTAATTGAACTGTATTAGTTGTATCATGAGTACATAGATCCACAAAATTCTTAGTTGAATCGTATTGCGGCACCGAAAACTATTCACTGTAAGAGCTTTTTATGACCAAACATTAATTACATAAAAGTTATTTAAATCAATGAAAAGTTTCAAATTGATTAATACTTTTACTTACGTTACTGATTAAATTGATTAGAAACTTTTCATTGATTTACTTGGTTACTGATTAAATGAATTAGAAACTTATCATGGATTTAAATATTTTATGTAATTAATGTTTTTTTTTTTTTTTTGGTGCTGCAGTACGATTACTTAAATGTTAAGTATTTTGTGCATCAACGCAGTCATGTTACAACCAATACAGTTCAGTTTATTATAAACTATTTTAAGAGAAATTAAATTTTTCAAAAGAGTATTTCCAGCATTTAATATACTTCAGTCTTAGTTTCAATTTACAAGTTTTGGCAATAATTACATTAGGGCCTTCAGCCACTCCCCAGTCTTAATCGTTTGCGAATTAATTGCCATTAATGTGGGTGAGTGTTACTAATAATTGAAAGACAAATGTACAACATTTGTCTAGTACGACTTCAGTGTAACTTACCAGTCGCTACGGTTGCTTCACATGTAGGCAATCATGCTCCTTCAGAAGCTGTAGAGAGTGCTATGTACAGAGAAAGCGAAGACGCCGATACGAGCAGTAGTGTTTGTGACACTGTTGTGGCACTAATGCTCAGCAGAAACTGTTTCCTTCGTCCAAATCTGAAACAGAGGAACGCATAAGAAGTAAACATGGAACATGAAAACGATAGTAAATGTCAGTGAGTAATAATATCTAACAGGGAAATGCATACTACTTACAGCATCGCGACACCATAATATCTTGTCATTAATTTCGTTTTTCCAAGTAACTTCTAATCTTATTCACATTATGAGACAAAAAAAGGATCTACATTGCGCGAGCCAATAATTTTCGTCCTAACAACTTCCAGCGAAACCTTTTCACAAGTGTGTCACAGATTACAACACTGACTGTTAAATTAATAATTGTATTGGATACTGTCACGTCAGAAACTGCAGGTGGGTCGGAATTCGAAAGCTAGGTCGCTAATAGAGCACAACGCTTTACACTTAGATCAGGGTGATTGCCAGCGCAAACGTTCACTCAAAACAGATTCCCGTGCGAGGACGAACGTATAACCGCATCTGCGGTGAAGTAATTGTAGCTGACGCCGTCTTCCCGTGAATATACTTATTATACTGATGTGGTCCGAAAGAACAGACACCACACCAATATAATAAGTATATGCACGCAAAGACGGCGTCAGCTTCAGTTACTTCCCATGTCCCAAAGATTAGATACCACACGTCGCCATTGTTTCAGTGCCCGAATGGAGCCAGTGTCATTCCTTTCTTTCCTCATCCTTCTTCCTTTTCCCTCCTTTATCAATAATTTGCAAATTCAGAATAATGTTATTTTTGATAAAAATTTGAAAAGGCTATTACGTAGAGTCTGACCGTCTGACAAAAAACTCCGAACGGCCAACGATGTCATATAGGGTGTTCATTTTAACCCTGGTATGCATACCCTGGTTCCAATGGACCCGGGACAATTTCAATTTTTAATTTGTGTATTAAAGACTTGAAATTGAGTCCCAACCATTCAGGTATGCTCTCTGGCAATATTACGTAATAAATTACAGATACTACTAGAATTGTGTGTCATTAGTTTAAGTGCCACTTTAATTTTCTTCTTTATTCCACACATTTACATAACCTGGGTCCGATGGACCCTGTGGTTTATGTTAAAGTGTCGTTAAATTAGACTGGGTTGTAATCAATTACATTTTGTTGGAGTACTGAGAATACGTTACTGCCACAAATATGCATTGTTGTGATCGCAGAAAACTTATTGTTATGACTTGACATGTTCAACTGTCAGGCAGCATACTTCTGTGTTGTGTAACAAGCAAAATATCATAGTGCGTGGTTATTAGTGTGTGACTCTGTTCAGAAAGACTGTAGGAGTTTGCTACACAGCAGTATTCTTTGACATTCGATACTCATTCGGAAGAAAGGTAAGGGTTATTGGTAACACTACACTCCATAGGAGAAGAGAGTACTGAGGTTATTTATTCATATTATTATTTTTCAGACAATGTCAGAACCCGTATCTAGAAAAAGGAGCAGGAAAGAGGATAGCATACGTTTTTCAAGCCCAAATTTTGAATCAGTGTTACTCAATCGGTAGCTGAAGATGACAATTTCCTTTCAGATATAAGTTCTGCTTCGGATGAAAACCATGAAGCTGTTCCTCCGGGAGTGTCATACGAACCACGTAGTGGTGGTGATAATGATGATGATCTAGATAATAATATCTCAGGACAAAGAAGCAGTGAAAGTGCTAACGTTTATATTGCTCCAAATGGTATGCTATGGAGTAAAAGCCCCCCCCCCCCCCGTGCAAAATAAAACGCCTGCTCACAATGTGGTAACATTTATACCAGGACCAGCAACGGGTACAATCACTTACACCCATAAAGATGCTCGGTATTTATTTATTCCTCTATCCATTGTGGATGAAATTGTGAGATGCACAAACCTAGAGGCAAGAAGAGTTTGAGTACCAAGAAAAATAACCTGGCAAGATGTAACTAGAGTGGAAATGTTCGCCTTCTGGGGAATTTTGCTTCATATTGGAGCAGATAAAGGCTGGGGTGTTCTAATCATAGAACTTTTTCTGGGAAAGTTGTCCAATCCATTATATAGAGCTACACTGTCTGTGAGTTCGTCTGAGGCACTAAGAAGATTCAGTGGTCAAAATTATACTAATTATACATTTTACAAGCCAGTAAAATCGTTAAAATAGCCACAGCTCCTTATATTATACTCATGAAGCTTAAAATAAAAATATTCGTGCATGATAATATCCACAAAACACTTATTTTCATTTAAATTCTCATATTACACGTAATGGGTCCAACGGACCCAGGGTATGGAAATGTGCAAAAAATGTAGGTCATGCATAGGAGAGTTAACTAAAGACATTCAAATATCACGGAAATAACAAATCGGATCAAAAAATAGTACAATAGTAATTTATTTGTGTCGGAAAGGGACATCCAATGCTACTACACTCGCCCCTACCCCATCGAAACCCGTGCGTGAGTGGCGGCGGGCAATTTTGAAATCTTTGTATGGAATCACCGGCTTTCATTGCAGATAACGATTATACGACAAAACCAACATACGTTTCGTCTTAAAGATTTTACCGTTTTGCCACAGATGGTTTTATAATCAGCGGAATCGAAATGAGTCCACGATTGTAATTTACAACATACAGATCAATGCAATATACTCAATGGCACTGGGGAGCCCACATTCACACTGAGTATCACACGTCAGTAATTCACAACGTTCACTTGGAAACACCATGCGCGACACCGTATGCCACTGACATACCGAACATGGGATAGAGAGCCTGTATAGGGAGAGAGTGGCCAACAGGCCGGTGGCCGCCATGTTTTTACCAGACTGCGTGCGGCACGTGTGTTTAAACAGCGCCCCTGGCAGAAGTGCAGCCATTTGACGATTGAAATAAGGCATCGGTTCCACTCATGACACAAAAGCGCATAAAAAATATGTTCAAATGTTTGTAGAGCTTATGGGACTTAACTACAGAGTAATCAGTCCCTAAACTTACAAACTACTTATGAACTAGCTAATACTAAGGACGGCACCAATATCCATGCCCGAGGGGGGATTCGAACACCCGACCGTAGTGGCCGTGCTGAACGTGACTGGCGCGCCGCAGACATCTCGGCCACCGCGGCCGGCCAAAGCGCATCCTCTAGCTTACTAATCAGTACGTGGTTAAAGAAATTCCATTGATCTATGATCATACAGGCCTAATAAATTTGTAAGCAAATAAGTCTCGTGAAACATTTTCTATGACTGGAAGTTGTTAATACCATATTTTACGATTTCTGTCAATTTCTGCAGTTGATTAATAAAATAAAGAGATATTTCATGTTATGTACCTCAAAGAAAATAATTCTATTACAGAATTTTCTGTCTGCATATCCATCGCTGAAATTAGAACAGTATTATCGCTTTCCGCCCCGATATAATGCATGTGCTGTCGATCATATAACATTTTCCTATGCTCGGAAATACCATAAACGTCATTCTGTAGATACGTTTAGGGACAATGTATCACAGAAAATCGGAAAAGTACCAATACTGTCTCTAGTGAAACAGCAGAAACAGACTCAAAATAGGTAATTGAATATATCTGCAATGAGTCAATATTCCCGCTCTCCTTCCTTTCTCATGTCACATCTCGTAACCAATTATAGGAGCCGGCCGCAGGGGCCGAGCGGATTGCGGTGCGTCAGTCACGGTCTGCACGGCCACTACGGTTGGGGGTTCGAATCCCCCCCTCGGGCATGGATATTTGTGCCGTCGTTAGTATTAGCTAGTTTGTAAGTAGTTTGTAAGTTAGGGACTGATGACCCCGTAGTTAAGTCCCATAAGCTATACAAACATTTGAACATTTGAATTATAGGATTGTTAGTAGCCAATAATACACACCTAAGGAGGAGGTGCCGTAGTCATGTTAAAACATACCTTGTAGCACGACATGTCAAAAACGATAACCATGAACTAACAATAAGCTAGAAAATGCTGTTTAAAAAAAAAATTTACCGCTTACCAAATTCGAACTCGCGACTTTCACATAATGAATTCAGTACGCAACCAGTACACCTCGCGGGAATTTCTGAGATAGTAGTTCTATTACTGAATTTGATCAGTGCCTTTCTTGCTTTCGGCGATTGGGGGGAGGGGGAACGGCCAGACAGAAAATATTTACTTCACACAGGCAGCAATAATTCGTTGGTTTCCATAAGTCGCTTTTACGGTTCCCGCTTTCTCAGTTCACTTTCACCGCCCATTGTTCCCGTATTTCCTCATTCCTTGCGAACACAAGCACAATTATTACTTCGGTTTTTACAGCCAACAGAGGAACAACGAGGACCGACGAACGACATGTTAATGTACGTTTATTGAACCAGCAAAGGACGTTCAAAAGTGGAGCAGTAATACAGTCTGTACGTAACTGTACAGTGAAATTGCTTTCAGAAGCTTTTAAGACACACCACAATACAGAAAGGCACACGTCGTGCTGAAACCGCATGCGTTACCGAACGGGTTCGCGGTGGAGTGGCCGAGCGGTCTAAAGCGCCCTCTACGTAGTGCGCTTTTGCTAGCCCTCGGGAAAGGGTGGTGTGACGTCCTTAGGTTAGTTTAAGTAGTTTGTAAGCCGGGGGACTAACAATCAAAGGAATTACGTCTCGTAGATTTCCAAACATTTTTTCCGAACGTCCAGGAGAACATTGTGGAATAGTGTCGGTAGTTCCTGTTCCAAAAACATTCCAAATTTGCGTCCTTTCGTCGTACCATCAATAAAATATGGGCCAATGAGTTTGTGCCCCATGAAGTCACACCATACCTTAACTGACCAAGCGCACTGACGGTCGAGTTGCCGTAAGCAGTAGGAATTGGTTGCACTCCAGTAATGCACGTTATGCCAGTTAAAACTACAGCCTTTATAACAGCTTCTACAAAAGCCTTGTGTTTGGCTGCTTACCATATATAAATTATAATGCCTTATTTTACTAGTTATAAAATTCTTGTTTAGTCACAACTGTTTTGCCTGCTTATGTGATATAAACTGTAGTATCTTATTTTACAAGTCAACCATAGTTTAATTTAACCTGTTAAATTTTTTTAAAAATATATCTACACATGTTTCATTCAACTTTGTCATATGCTTCCATGTTCCAGACATGTTTAAGATAATTGTTTGACCAAATTTAATTTAACCAGTTAAAATTTTAACATATATTCACAACACTTCCTTTTTTCTAGACATTAGACCTGTTTAAGATAAGATACGTTTTGATCAATTTTTTTCAGCCAGTTTCTGCTGTTTCACTTTATATTACTTAGGATAACGTCATAATGTGTTATATTGTCACGTATTTTATTAATGTCAGGAATTTACACCACAACTTGAATTGTAATAATTTCCCACAGGTTAGTAATAAACCAAAACGCTAATCTTCTTTGAAAGTTAGTAAGTTAAGTTCTTCGAGATTTAAACTTGTAATGTTTACCCGATGACGGCGTAACAGCCGAAAACCGGTTCGTAAACCAATAAATTTGCAGAATATCTCACAGTTATCTTGTGTGTTTCAATCATAATGTAACTAGTTGACTTCGATTATGCTTGGCGGTCTGTAGAATAGACGAAAGTCATCAGAGCGCTGACCGGTTGCTATCACTGCCGAAGAAGCTCGTTTCGAAGCAAAACGAAACTGCTGCAACGAGTGCTAGTGCTAACTTCTTTCATTACCTGCTGCGTGTAATACCTTCTGGAGGAAGGGAGTTTTGGTAAAATTCTACAATCTTATATCTTGATGTCTTTTACTACGGCTCTTGAAGTGTATGCTGAGTGAGTGTTTGGTGACGATCTACCTGGGAAAAAGGCAGTTTTGTTTTCCATGTTTACACTGATGACATTCCTGCTTCAAATTCCAAAACTCCATTTACGCCGACGATATATCCATTGTCATAACACCCAAACGAACACGTCACGTAAACCACTCTAATATATTATATATCCACGTTCAGAAATTATTTTTGGCAATGGACGATAAAAGCTAAAATCTAAAACAGAACTAGCTTCTTTCTTCTTTAGTACCAGGATGTATAACTACAAACTTAGGAGTTATTGTTGATAGAGCTCTCACTTCCACCCTCATGCACCACAGACGTTGCCGAGGTGGGTGGCTTGCGTAACTCAACGATACAGATAGCCCTAACGTAGGTGCAACCACAACGGAGGGGTATCTGTGGACAGGCCAGAAAAACGTGTGGTTCCTGAAGAGGGGCAGCAGCCTTTTCAGTAGTTACAGTGGCATGGATGATTGACTGAGCTGGCATTGTAACATCAGCTAACATGGCTTTGCCACGCAGTTACAGCGAACAGCTGAAAGGATGGGGAAACTACAGTCTTTAATTTCCCAGAAGACATGCAGCTCTGCTGTATGAATACATGATGATGTCGTCTTCTTGGGTAAAATATTTCGGAGGTAAAATAGCCTCCATTCGGATCTCCGGGTGGAGACTACACAAGAGGATGTCGTCATCAAGAAAAACAAAACAGACATTCTACGGATCGGAGTTTGGAATGTTCTGTCCCTCAATCAGGTGAGTAAGTTAGAAAATTCGTAAAGAGAAATGGATAGGTTAAAGTTAGATATAGTGGGGATTAGTGATGTTTGGTGGCAGGATGTACAGGACTTTTGGTCAGGTGAGTACAGGGTTATAAATACACAATAAGTTGGTGGTAACGCAGGAGTCGGTCTGATAATGTATAAGATAATTGGAATGCGGGTAAGTTACTATGAACAACATAGTGAACCCATTATCGCAGCAAAAATAGGCACGAAGCCAACACCGACCACAGTATTACAATTTTATGTGCCAACTAGCTCTGTCGATGATGAGAAGATTGAAAAAATATATGAGAAATAAACGAAATTATCCAGACCGTTAAAGGAGAAGAAAACTTGATTGCAATGGGCGGATTGGAACTCGGTGTTAGTAAAGGAAAGAGAAGGAAATGTAGCAGGTGAATATGGACTGGATGAAAGAAATCAAAGAAGAGATCGCCTTGTTTAATCATCATGAAGTAAGGTTATTTACGTGGAAAAGACCAGAAGACACTGGGAGGTACCAGATTAACTTTATAATGGTACATCAAAGGTTTAGAAACCAGGTTTTAAACTGTAAAACGTATCCTGGGACAGACATAGACTCTGAACATAACTTACTGGTTATTAACTGTAGATCACAACTTTGACAAGGATGGAACCAGAGATGGTTGAGAGTTTCAGAAGGAGCATTAGGCAAGGATTGGCTGAAACGGAGGAAAGTAATACAGTAGAAGAAGAATGGATAGCTGTGAGAGACAGAGTAGTCATGGCCGCAGAGGATCACGTAGAAAGAAGAACAAGGCCCGATAGAAATCCTTTGATAACACAGGAGATACTGAACTTGTTCGATGAAAGGAGATAAATTAAAAACGCATCAAGTGAAGCAGGCAAAAGGGAGTATAGTCGCCTGAAAAATGAGGTTGACACGAAGTGCAGACTGTCTAAGCAGGAGTGGCTTGAGGAGAAATGCAAGACAGTAGAAGTATATATAACTAGGGGAAAGATAGTTACAGCCTACAGGAAAATAAAATTGACAAGAAAAGCAGCGGTAAGAATATCAAGAACTTAGACGGAAAACCAGTACCGAGCAAAGAGGTGGTAGGAATATATGGAAGTTCTGTACAAAGGAAATAAAGTTGAAGACAGTTAATCTAGAAATGGAAGACGAAGTAGAGGAAGATTAGATATGAGATTCTGTACTACGAGATGAATCTGACAGAGCACTAAAAGATATGAGGTGAAACAAGGCTCCTGGAGTGGATGATGTTCCGTAGAAATTCCCATCATCGTTAGGAGAGCCAATCACGAATAAATTGTTTCCATCTGGTATGCAAGATGTATGAGTCGGAGGAAATACCCCTACACTCCAAGAAGAACATAATGATTGCAATTCCAAGGAAGCAAGTACAGGCGAATGTCACAATTACAGAACTATCACTTTAATTAGTCATGATTGCAAAGTACTAACAGGAATTATTTACAGACGAATGGAAAAACTGATGGAATCCGACCTCGGGGAAGATCAATTTGGATTTAGCAGACATGTAGGAACACGTGAGGCAATACTCACATTCCGATTTGCCTCAGACGTCCTCGAACTCCAGACCAACGTGACGATCGATCTTTCTAGAAACTTATGATTTTGTATGCGTCAGGATCCTCAGTCATATAAATTTTTACACTTCCGACATGTACTTAACTCCGAATATTTTTATCGTTTTTATGACCATGACATAAGGAAACCTGTCTGACAACTTTTATAACAGCACCTGAAAATGGCCTAAGGCCGTAACCAAGTTGTGACAATTAAAAAAATAAAAATAAAAGAAAGTCAGTTCTTTTAAAAAATTTCTAGAAACTGTACAACGTGATAACAGGAGACAATGACCTCTAAGGTGTTCACCTCCGGCCACGTCCACCGTCCATCAAATAAATGCCACAGCCAAGTAGACGCCATAGAGTTATGGAGTTAGAGAGGGAGATGATCAGTAGTGGCATTAGCAGCAGCTGCGACAGTATCAGAAGTTGGTGTATGAGTCATGATCAGCCACCGGCAGTGATACAGTTGAAGATAGAAGATAGAGGAATCTGGTCGCCAGTAACAGCGTTAGAGAAGAAAATCAAGAACAACAGAAGTACTCACCCGGCATGAGTGGCCAGAACGGTAGGATGCGGTCTGGTCGTGGAAGTCACCTGTGATGTCCGTCAAAGGTTCTGCCAATCGAAGAATTACAGTCAGAAACCCATCTATTCGACCCCAGGGCAAGAACGTACAGTCTCCATGGCGCGTCGCTACCTCCTGTCGTAGCACAACACTTTTGGACTTAGAAGATGGTTAAATGACATAGCACTGCCACAAGGTAATGCCGTAGGATTTACGGCCTTTTTAAAGCACAGGACTGGCTTCGAAGGTGAGCGCTGTTCAACTGACGAGCCTAGAAGCAATTGAGCCACCAACGTAATCAGAGACCCACGGCCGACCCTGAGAAAGGCTGCCGCCACATTGCGAGGGTGAAGTTCGGGGTGAGAGTTTAAAATAGGGAAAGTTTAATTTTTAAAACTCACAACCACCAACTGCGAACCAAATTCCTAAACATGCAAAAACACTGGAACTGTGATTGATACTATTTCACTAGTTTTCTAGGGGATGATATCACACATTCGCAGCTTTCCTTCCCTGCATATGATTAACAAAAAAGTCCATAATATAGTAAGTTCATGTAAGAAAAAGGGTGTGCTAACTACTATCTTTGAAAACACGTGGAAGTTCACTTTATGTTGTTTATTACACCATATTAAAACCCTTTGGCTGATACGTCTGTACGTCGACACATTTATCAAATAAAGTTATAGCTCGTGAGCCCCCAGACAAAATGAATATTTGTCGCAAATTGTTTTCACACCATGTGGCTGTCTCAAACACCGTACATGTCCATGCCTATGCAACGACACGTGTTACATTAACAAAACACAGTCACTTTTAGTGCGATGCACACCTTGTTCCACCTGCTAAATATTCACAACACACAGTAGCACTCGATACAACTTGGTGCAGTCTACGACGAGCAACCACACTTGGCAATTGCCGCACAAAAATCTATAGTCTCCACCTGGAGATCCACATGCCGACTGTGCAAAGCGACGCCGCCCGGCCAGCTACCCCACTCGCTCCCGACTCTTCACTGCCGGGTTTTTTCCCTACGTTATCCCATGTGAGCTGTTCTAACCGACTTGCCAACGTACAGAGCTCAGCCAATACATTTCTAAAACTTTACTTAAAATAATTACCTACACATTAAACAAATATCTTCTTATGTTTTTATATTGGTATAAACATCCTTTGCACTATTTATTATAATCGTGCAATTTCTTATATCACAGATAAGTGATTTAACTGAATATTTCAAGGTAAAATACACAAGATTAATTGAAAATAAAATGAGAAATAGTTAATATATTATTTTTATAAACAAACATTGCCATGCTAGTTGTGTAACTGTCTTGTATTCATTGGTAATTTATTACTTTTCATTGTCAATTAAACATATTACGCCAGATGTGACTATATCAGCTAATGTATTGTTTATTTGTCAACAGGCTATTTTGTAATGAGGACCTTAAAGGTTCCTGATTGCATCGTATTACTTCAAATGCCAGTAGTATTAGAATATTTTATTTCACGCTGTGCACTGCACTGTGCCTGGCACTCGCCATTGTCCCTCTCTCCCCTCACCGGAAACGAACCTGGAAAATCCTAAGCTGGAACAAGCCATCAATGTCGGCCTGCTCGCTGGCCTCCCGTCAGGTACAAGCACACAGCAAATCTCAATGTGGAGAATTTCTACCTATGGCCTAACTATAAATGTTGTCACCCAACTGCGTACATACATTGCTACCATAATTAATAAGATTAAAATTGTGTAACATTTAGTGCATTGGCATGGTCAATGTTTGCAGTGAACTTCATACTGTTTAATTATCAAATGCTATTAATTACCAATATTCCTATTGGGCGGTAATCTCACAACGTGCTTACCACCGCCGAAAATACTCGCCGAGCGAACTAGTTCACAGTGAGAATAATGTCTGCTTTAATTGTTTAATGAATGTGTTTCATGTAAGTGCTGCTTCATTGATGCCGCATACCCAAGCGAAGGAAAAGATCCCACATGCCACATGTTTATAAGATTCCTTGTAAAATGCTATCCTGACAATAAAATGTTAATTTGTAGTTAAAGCTTGTTATCCTGACAATAAAGCTTTGCAGTTACAGTTGTTGTTAAGTGTACAATATTTAGCAAAGCGCTAGGGTTACTTCATTACATAACAAAACCACACGTCTTTTGATGGCAGAATCCTTTTTCAGCACTGATTGAAACTCTGTTTGTCACATATGTATTCCTTTCTGTAAGATCTGCCCAACGAGAAAAAGCAGTCAGATGCTTGCTGCTCGTGACAATAGTGTTGATTTCCTAAACGTTTTACATACAAAAGAGGATGTAGTTACGTCAACATCCAGCATCAGTGGATAAGCTAAATGTAGGAGAAGAACGATACACCCAGTATGAAACGCCTCTCTAATAATATGACCAGCAAACTATAATAATAAGAAGAAAGTTTATTACAGTGTAGATTGCCCTCAGTGGAAGAGAGTAAAGATAATTAACAGCAAAATGAAATACATGTTTATTATTAGGAATTCCAAATAATCAAACCTCTCAATGTCATTAAAATAATTTCAATGGCAAATGGTACTTGGATATCCCACTTTAGACCAGAGGTCGCTTTAACCATTTTTTTCAGTGACCCATTGGACCTTCTAAAACAGCTGTATTCCCAAATTATATTATTATGCTCCATTTAGCATACGAAATATTTTCTTTTCCATCTCATGTAATTAAAATTGTAGCAAAAATTATGGAAAGAAGAAGATATGTCCGAAACAGAGAATTTTTTATGAATATTATCAATGGATTTCCATATTAATTGGTTATTTTTAGGTAAAGGCAAATAATTTTATTTCGAAATGATAATGTATCAGCAAGCCTTTTACTTCATTGAATTATGTAGTATGTTACATGGAGAGTGTTTCTCTATGCTGTTGTATTTATCAGAGATATAATTGTCTACTATGAATCATGATTCATAATAATATGTAGGCACAGTTAGGAGTGATGATGATTATGTGGATAATAAAATGATGAAAAAAGACGATAGGACGATCAAGACGATAATTTTATTGATGTAGCTTTGAGGACTGCTGAGAGATATTGGCTTGTGAGACGTTTATTAGGTTTATTACATTTGTGTGAAATTTTTATTCCTGTTTTGAAAGAGTAATTATTACTCACTTGTTCCTGAATTGATATATGTAACAGCACACTACAATTGAAAAATTAAGAACTTTAATTTATGACACTCATGTTATAGATGGCCGTCGCTCTGTGCTCTAAGATTTTCTTTCTTTCCACAAAATTTACAAAAAATTATTTTCTACACATTTATTGGCACTACAGTTCATAATGTTTTTGGCACAGAATATTCATACTGGGAAGGAATTTTCGGTGTATATTTGTCTTTCTTTTTATCTGGAATATACTATGTTGCTTAATTTAAGAAAATTGTTTTAGCATGCACTTTTATAGATAAGTCTTATTGTGGGGAGTGTCACCTTGTACAGGAGTGAAACATGGAGGAGATGTAGTGCAGTCAAGAAGAAGATAGACACTTTCAATGCCTTTATAACTACCAGTTTACGATAAATTTGCAATTTTGTCTTTCACATTGTGTATTGGGAGATTACTTCTGCAAACTCTTTATCCTTGTTATATATTAACCTTTCTCTTTGTGTTGTTGTATGGGCTCGAGTATTGTCAACATAAACAGTCACTCTGCCCTAATTCTACATTTTACTTGTGATAAAACGTACTTGGATCTCTATTTATAGAAATATTACCAAAAAAAAAAAAAAAAAAAAAAAAAAAAATTAGGTCACTGTAAGTTACTCACTGTACCTTTGTATTCCTTTTGATATATTTGATATATGTTTTGCAGTAATGCCTCTATTCCATAGATAGTGTAATGTGTCATTCACTATATTGCACATTTTAATTTTTTTTATATAGCACTTTCTATTAGCAACATATCTGATCAAGCATATAACCATGTACAGATTTTACTTATGTAGGAATATTTTCTTTTGTATTTGTCTACAAACTACAGTTAATTTTGTAATTTTAAACTTAACAGAATCAATTTTCATCAGATTACTGAATGATTTTGCATGTGAATACTCATATGTGAGACAGATACACAAGATTCATTTCACATCATTGTATATCATTTCATATGCTGCATGACATAATTGGTAGCTATGATTGGTCTGTTTCTTCAGTAATTACAATATAATACTTACATTGTGTTGGATTGTTTTTTGCTTAGATTGGTAAGGGTAATGATCAGGACTTATAACCTCTTCCAGTGAGTGGGTTTTCTGCCCACTCACATACTCATAAAAATATTCTGCTGTTGGGCAGTTGCCAGTGCACTTGTGTCGAAATAGTTACGCATGGGCATCAAAAGCTATTCTGACTATTTTTCTTACCGATTCTGGACGTTTATCGCTGGAGCCAGCAACAGATTTTCTTAAAAACTGATGTATAGAATTTTCTTCAAATTAACACAGTGACATTTCTCAGTAAACTGAAATTGATTACTTTGAACAAAACTCATGTGACTACAATAACTATCTGATGATACACAGACTATCATCGTATATTTCCAATGAGAATTTTGTATGTCACCAATTTTTTTATCAGTTTGAAAATCTTGTGCCCCAAGAACGTATTATTAGTTTGTTATGTTGTTATTCCCATGTACACAATACTTTTCAAAACTTAAATTTGTATAGTGACAACTTCTCTCTTATAGTTTACTGTAGTTTTTTATTGTCAAGATACTCTGCTGCTTGTATATAATTATCTTTAAAGAACTGGAAACGGTCATTATTCTGGTATTCTTTGTGCATCAAACACCGAGTGAGTGTGTATTGGAAAGATTAAGTTTTTATGTGATGTCAATTGAATTACTTGTCAGTGATAAAAAGTGTAATATGATCAATGGAAATGGTTATTTTCAAAAGAATTGTTAACACAAATTTATCTGTGGGTGGGGGGGGGGGGAGGGATAATAAGGTAAAGTATTTCATTTCTTTCCTGACGCTTCGCGTAATTTTGTCGATCTTGGCTCAAATAGATGTTCAATACAGGTGATCTGTGATAATTAAGTATTTGCGGGAGTCAGATCTTTCCTCTGATTTCTCTTTTAATTGGATCGTTGTAATACATGGAATTTAGGCCGAAGAACGTTGCACGAGTCTCATGCACCAGCATTTTAAGTGATCATTTAACACTGTCAATTTAACTTGTCGTTAAAACAGAAAATGCAAAACAGACTTTCATTAAAGTTAACATTGTACCTTAAAATTTATTTCTCTTCCAAATGATGACTGTTACTTCATTTAACAACCGTTTTGTTACCTAAAATTTAAGCAAGAAGAACAAGTAAAGAAGTTAGCGGTTTTGCATAGTTCCAAGGCGAATCCTGTGGTTAGTTGATCACGTTCATATTGTAAGACAACTTTTCAGTTCTTTTGATAATTTTATCCAGCACCCAATTCCAGAGGTTCAAAGTTACGGTACTTACACACTACAGTAAGCCTTCTTCGCCCTTCAGCTGTGTTCCAAATTGTGAAACGTTCAAGGAACAGCCCGTCTCTTCATAGTCGGAAACGGTTCGAAATATTTTTCGATGAAACGTATCCAATTGCAGAGATGAGTGGAGACGAAAGGTAAGTCTCCAGAGTCTAGATCATCCAGACCTGCCTGCCTCAATGTTGTTCTCCCCTCAAACTTCACATTCATTCAAAACGTAACGACCGACATACAAGTAAAGACGTTACATCTTCATGCTCCAATGGCCTATTCAGAGCCGGCTGTAATACAGGGTGTAAATTTTAAATTGACAAACCAGAATAACCCGAAAAATAAGCTTCACACGAAAAAATGTGTAGAATCCGTAGTTGATTAATTTCGAGGGTGACATCTGCTAGTGCTAAAATTAAAACGCCATCCCACCCCCCTCGGGTTGGGGCGATAGGCAACTTAAATTTCAAATGGGGTATTGCAGAATCAGATCCTACATAAAAAAACCACGTATATTTTGTCTTAAACATTTATTTTGTTCTCGGTAGTCGGCGTTGTAATTCAAGGAAATTCATGTTCTCATTTTTTGCGTGGAAAATGGTTACAGATAAATAAGAAATACTTATTTACTACGTAAATTTTGATTCGCTAAAACTAAAACTCTCCCTCTTACCCATCAGGGTGGGGTTTTGCTCGCTACCAGTCGTGTTTGACCTGGAGTTAGTATTGCTAGGCATGGTTAGAATTTCTATGAGCTAGAAGCGGCCCATCTCGGCGTAATTCAGTGATGGATGGCAGAAGACTTAAGGTTCGTGAGACTGCTAGTGCTGTGGGCACCTCGAATGAACGGGCAGATAACAGCATCAATATCTGGACATGAGAAAGCTATCCGCAAGATGGGTATCGCGATTGCTCACTCTTGAGCAAATACGGAATCGTGTGAAATGTTGCAAGGATGGTTTGCAGCTGTTCAGGGAGAATCGACACGACTTTAAGCTTCGTTTAGTCACTACGCATGAAACATGGATACGTTACTATACTCCTGAGACCAAAAAAGAATCTGAACATTGGGTTGCCAAGGGAGAATCTGCAACAAAAAAGGCGAAGACTGGTCCTTCGGCCGGAAATGTTTTGGCGACGGTCTTTTGTGATTCGCAAGGGATAATCCTCATTGACTATGTGGAACAGAATAAAAATATTACAGGTGTATATTATTCATAGTTACTGGACCGTTTATAACCGAGCTGCAAGAAAAACGCCAGCGATTCGCCCACAGAATAGTTCTTTTCCATCTCGAAACACACCAGCACACACTTCTGCAGCTGTGGTCGCAAAATTATTGGAAATAGGATGCCAGCCAGTTTCACATCCTTATTCCCCAGACTTGCCTCCCTCGGAGTACTATATGTTCCCCAATTTGAAGAAATGGATGGCGCTAAAAAGATTTCATTCAAACACGGAGCTGATTGCAGAAAGCAATAGCTGTTTTCCAGGCTTCGACAATTCCTATTATTCGGTAAGGATCAACAAATTAGAACAGCGTTGGACGAAGTGTATAAGTCTAAGAGGAGCCGCGTTGGAGTAGCCGAGCGGTCTAAAGCACCTCGCTGCGGAGGGCGCGGTTGCTCGCCGTGGAGGTTCGAGTCCTCCCTGGGGCATGGGTGTGTGTGTTTGTCCGTAGGTTAGTTTACCTAGGTTTAAGTAGTTTGTAAGCTACGGAATGATGACCACACAGTTTGGTCCGATAGATTTACAGACATTTGAACATTTGTCTAAGATAAGACTATATCGAAAAATAAAAATGGTTTCCACAGACACTTTAGTAGTTTTTATTTTTGCACGGACTTTTCAAACGCCAATCGTACATGTACAAGAATTGAAAAAAATTCAAAACATTCACCTCCATCTTTTTGCTCTGTACTAAATACGAACGTTTGGCTACAGACAGTGATTACTTGCCTCGGTATAGTGAGATTGTTCCACATTTCCACAGGTAAATTCGTTTCTTCTCTTCCTGGAACGTGGCACCAGTGTTCAGGTACTGTCAGAGCAAATATCCTGGCGAATGAAGACATACTTGAAAATATCACTGCGATGGAATTGAAGATGACGCTCATTCGTATCTGAAACTTTTCAACACTTCCAAGTTCTTCTTGTATAGCAATCCGTGGTTAGCACAAGCCACGTGCTGTTCCAAGCAAACACTCGAAATACAAAAAGTTTAAATTCACGAGCTGCCACACGGACGGCAATATTCGTTGCAAACTAGACAGCATTCAATATAAACGATGCCGTAAAGCTAATTTTCCGACCACAGGTACTCATTTTCGTATGTTGTTCACAACATTCAACACTACCTGCGGGATAATACAAGCCTAGAGATACTGATTGGGGAGTTTCGTGTTGGGTTAGTCAGCTATGTTTACCGTTATGACGTAGAAATACCATTGTTCCGGGAGCAAGCGTCTGGAAATATTGCTGAATTTCGAGTAAATTAGTGCTGCCGAATTTCACGTAACAAATTCACGAATTTTTGCGATTTTGCATTTTGACCTAAAAAATCGAGGTTGGGGTACAATAGGCGGTGGGATTAGCCAAGTAAATACGGCAGTTTTGCATTGTACTTTTAAACAGATCACAATACTTTGTGATATGCTACAGGAAAGGCTCCGATAACAAGTAAACGTGATATGTTCCTAATTTCCGGTCCTGTTGAAAACAGTTACCTAAAATTTCGACAATAAATATATACAAATATTTGTAAGAATCAGATTCTCCTGTAATTATAGAAATTTGATATTTGCTTATTAGAGGCAATGAATATTATGAAAAAAAGATTCAAGTAGTAAGTCATAACTCCTTTCCAAGAGAAAATTCTAAAGCAAAGTTGCGTTCTTCATCTAACAATTGTTTTCTTCGAAAGTTATCATTGCCAGGGGATTGTAACATCACACAGCCATAAAAACTGCTTACCTATATATATATAACGCAGTGTTTGCTTTCAGCGTCGTATACTCTGGAGGATTAGAAGACTTGCGTGGATCACAATGGTCTGAACTCCTAGCTTACTGCTGTCGACACTCTGAACTACCCAGAGCAAATTACAACCAGGTAACATGTAGCATTAAATCAGTCATTACGTTGCACAGGGAATTTACGATTTGCATATTACTTTCCTGCAACACAAAGATAGTTGGAAGTTTTGTGGTAGAGCATCGTGAAACGGTCTAACGATGGGCACAACACTATGATAATGCTTGATGCCTGTTTTTGTGAAATACCATATATTTCGTACCCAAATGAGAACTTCGTTGTTTAACTTTTAGCCGGAATAATACATTTAGGACAGGAAATTCAAATCATGTTTCCGTATGTTTCTAACATACCAATAAAAATTTTTAGGGTATGTTTTGCAACTACATTTTGCAATATTATTTTTACAAACAGGCCTTTTTAATGATAAATATGTCCATCTACATAACTCAGTCGACAGCATTGCTCACTAAAACGCAGGAGATGCAGGTTCGATTTCCGTCAGGCGACTGGGTTATGTGTGTGTCCTCAGCATCACTCAACGTCCTCGACAAGCAAATCACCAAAGTGTCGTCAGCTAAACAGCACGGTGTGAACCCCAGTCTGGGATTTCCCAGCCAATAAATGCCATCAATATCAATGTGCGAAAATTCCCGTCTTTTCCAACAGCAGTTTTTCGTTCATCAATACACGTTTCTCGCATACAGTGTTAGATATCCAACGGTACCTATAATACTTAATGATGAGTAAAAATTTCTGTTCTTTATATATTTGTGATAAAACAAGGTTTGAATGAGCAGAGGAATGTGTTTGCAAATGTAAAAAATATTATTTTTCGTATCATTATCGGTTGGAAAACCTTGACCAGAAAAATACAAGTTTCCGGCAATTATGAGTTTGAGTACTCGACAGCGATATTATCAGTGAGGGGAGCTGTTGAATTCTCTCTAGTGATGCATTTACTATACAACCATACCATAAAATAATCCCACACGTACATAAACAGTATTCATAACAACATTCACTAGACAATGGAAAAGAAACTAACTTGTAGATGCACCTATTGGTCGTAACAATAAAGAGAGACAATACGAAGGACACATTTGACATCTCCAGAAAACCAACAGCAACAATCACGATGCCACATCCAACCACCTCTGTAATCAAAAACTAGCAGCCCTATGGCACATGTTACATATAGTGAACAGCATTCTACTAAGCAAAGAGAATTACGTGAAAGAATTAAAAACAATATAACTCATAGGTAAAACCAATAGTTATAACACCCTAACAGTAGAAAGACTCAACCAAAATCTCAAAATACAATTAAGGAAAAATTGTAACAAGCACAAATCACAAACACCCAAAAACCCCACAAACATAGACAACATACAGACACACAAAAAAAGCAACATTCATAACACAAATAGCAAAAACAAGTGGTACAACACATAAATAATAAACATACTAAAGAAACAAGGACTACAAATTACCTACAAAACAAGAAACACCCCTAATTTACACTCTTGGTATTCTAGCTAGTATATATCTGCACCTTCATATTTGTCTGGTTTGTCTGTTATTTGAAAATATCAGACAAACCAGACAAATATGTATTTACTAGCTAGAATACCAAGAGTGTAAATCAGTAGTCTTTCAAAACCAGATTTAATGAAAATTAAAGCAATTGGAAGTATGAAAATAGACATTCCATCTTTGCAAAGCACCTGATAAAACATGGATGTGAAACATCCAACATGGAACAAGACATGAAAATTGTCAGTTTGAATAACGAGACATGTAACTCTTGACTCCACACAAATACTTTCATATATAATGAGCTCTGTTAATGAATAAGAAAGTGATTAATGAGCAGATCAATATAAGCGATGCGCAGCTCTTGGTCGAAAGGGTGTGAAGCGTGTTTCACATTATTGCAGTTACCATGTAATTGATTATCGTCACAGCTACATTCGCATTTCCGATAGAATTCTTGGGGTGCTATCCAGAACTGTGATCAATCCTCTCATACAAAACTTTAGAGATCTAGTATTATTCGCATATTTTATGTGGTGAAAATGAGTTCACTGGAAGAAAGTTATTGATTTGTGATGTCTATAGTTTTTATCTATTCATTTTCATGGAACGTGTAACATTACTTGCGAATGGGTAATGTTGGAAATGTTTACCCAGTCGGGATTCGAACCCGGTACTCCTGCTTTCTTGGCAGATGCGCTAGACAGCAATCACCACACCTGCATGGAGTTACTCAAGAACGCCTCCCGTCAGATAAAATTTTCAACTTTACCCACATGAAATTGAACTCGTATTTTCGTAAACTGATTCTCACAAGAGTAAGGGCGTATAAGTTCATCTGCACTTAATAAAGGATAATTGCCCATCGTACACTCTTGAGGACAAGATTAATTGGGCTGATCACAGCGTTTCACGAGGAAATAATATCGTGGCAGCGGCTTATCTGAATCGTAAGAAAATTTGATGAAAATCTGATTCAGACTAGCGTTGGCCGTGAATGTGCACTCTCTGAATTAGAGGAACGAACAAGTTTAACAAGCAATTGGTTTTAACTAACAGAATAAGGAAAGAGACAGAGAAGAAACAGTCTCTATTTGCAGTTTTGGCGACACATTACCATACCAGTATTTACAGTGGCAGTTGTAATTATAGCAGCTTGATTACAGACAAGCCTGGTCATCATCGAAATTACATTTTAAACCTGCCCTATCCGGAAATAAGTATACCGAAAAAGCCTATTCAATAAATTTGAATTAAAAAAAAGGTCGAAGGTAAGTTTTCTAAAATAGAAGAGGATTATAAGAATGTTGTCGTTACCCAAAGTGAGGAAAATTATCCAAAGATATTTATTCGAAGTTCTTCCAAACAGTTTTGTAAGAATACGTTGGTAACTAGAAACTCATTCTCTTGGTAGATTTGTGGGTGGGTCAAGCAGATTTGACACTGTATTATTAGAATTTCATCAATGAAATGGACGAATCAATGGGTACTTTAATGATCATTCCATCCAAACGAACTCCTCTGGCTCAACCCTATAATGTATATTTATATCGCCATGTCGAAAATCTAATTAAAACGTTACAAAGTGTTTCACAATTGCTGCAACAACATAAAGAGCTGTCATCCAAAGAAGATACAATTAAAATATATTTACTCATACATTATCAATTACGTGCTTCTATTTAACCTCAGTTCTTCATTATGATTGGTATGCATCAAACCTGTCACACGAAAAACAGTCATTTAAAAATCTGAAACATTTCCACTATATGTATTTGAAAAAAAATGAATAAATAAATAAAAAATCTTGCTAAAGAAATGCATTAATAAAATGTGCATGGTGTGAACAATATTTATGTTTAAAATGTTTCTTCGATATATACCATGCTGAAAAATGTAATGTAAGTTCTGGAGAGAATTTATGTAATTTTTGAAAATTTTATTTCATTTGAAACTATGCCAGACTCAGAAAATTAGCTGTTTAGGCATACTAATTAATTGAAATGATAGTAATTAATCTGAATATATCAATACTGCAGCCATAAAATGATTTCTTTAATTATATATTTTTTAAATTGAAATAGAGTATAACAAAAAAATATATAAATTAAAAAAGATATTTAGGAGCAGCTTCACTAAATCCTGGGCCCTAAAATTAGAACGCTGACCAAATTTTTGTTTTATTATTACTTTATTTTTGAAAGCAATAAAAATTGGAAGACTTCAAACAGTCAGGTCTTTTTTTTTACCTCTGTCATGATTAATAATAACTGAAGAACTGTTACATAATAGCTGTTGAACTGATAATATCTGTTCCTAAACAGTTTTCCTGTTGTGTGTAACCACAGAAATTTTCACTTTCAGCTGTTACAGAACCTTTATTTCAGGCACACGATTAATTTCACGATTTCAAACCGCGTCCTCCTATTTGTTAAATATCAAGGTCTCTTAAACGACACTCTGAGAGACTCAATCTTATCTCTACAAAATAATATACCTACAAAGAGCTGATCGTCAACATAGGAAATGTAATAAATAAATAAAAAAATTAAAGAAAAATATATTTGCCAATTAAAGTGCAAGAGGGGCGATGTTCACTGCTGCCCATTATCGTGTTGGTCAGATTATTCTGTGTAAAATTGGAGAGTTCCAATCTGTCCTTTCCTATCAAGTATGGGTAGCTAAAAAATTTCATTACTGCTCAAAATGAAACGTCCTTTGTGAAACAGCAATTTTTTTTAGATTCATTTCATTACTCTAGTTTATTTCACAAACCTCATTAAACAAGTTTTATATAAATTTACTTCATTCCAGGTATTTCGGTTTATAAATATCCGGCCCTTGCTGTTCATATTCTTAAACTAAATAAATTCTCTCTAGGGGAAACAGTTTCCACTGTTTCACCTCCACAGGTGATCTACGTAAATGTATTAAATGTAATAGTAATAGTAATAATAATAATAATAATAATAATAATTTAATAGTAACAAAAAACAAACTGTCCTGGAGAGGATTGTAGAATCTTTCGGCAAACAACTGGGAATATAAGGTTGGCTTTCGAAAGGGAGGCTCATTCACAGAGGCGGAGCAATGAATTGAAATGTTTGTATATCTGTGGGCCTCAACTACTATGGTTATCAGCCCCTAGGTTTACAAACTACTGAAACTAACTTGTTCTTAGGACAACAAATACACCCATGCCCGAGAAGGCACCTTAGAGCTCGTCAGTTCCACTGCGGAAGACCTTTAAATTAAAACCAGTAATTCGTGAACTTACGTTAGCCAGGAAGTCTAGAGTAATATCGTCTATTCATTTCAGAAATGAGTTTTATTCTGTAGTCAGAGAAACAATAGATGAAATCATTAAAGAACAAAATTATCATGTTGTGTAAATTTGATAAACGTAATTTGTGTAACTCTGACAAACAAAGTATCTAAATTTAATTTGAAGGGAGAGATATCTCACCATATGAACTAAAAATTAGTGTTAGACAGACATTATTCTGGATAAAATAAATTCCGACTATAACTTATTGGTTATCATCTGTAGCTTAAAACATAAAATGCAAAGAGGCAGAAAACTGAGCTGATGGAAGCTGGAGAAATTGAAGGAACTAGAGGTGGATGAGAGTTCCAAGGGGAGCATGACTGACCGAAACAGTTGAAAGTAATACAGCAGAAGAAGAATGGATAACTCTGAGAGATAGAGTAGTGAATGTCGCAGAGAATCATATATGAAGAAGGACAATGCTTTAAAAAATCCTTGGATTACACAGGAGATACTGAACTTAACCGATGAAAGGAGAAAATATTAAAATGCAGCAAAAGAAGCAGTCAAAAGTGAGAACATACAGCTGGAAAATGAGATCGACCGGAATTGAAAAATGGCTAAGCAGGATTAACTTGAGGCCAGATGCAAGGCCGTAGAAGAATGTATAAATACCGCACAGAGGAAAATAATAAAAAAAACTTTATGAACCAAAAAAGGAGCCGAATGATTATCAAGGGCTCAGAAGAAAAGTCAGTAGTCAACAAAGAAGGGAAACCTGAAAGGTGGAAGGAATATATACGGTCTACTAAACGGAAAAGAACTTGAAGTCAGTATTCTAGAAATGGAAGAGAAAGTACAGGAAAATATAATACGAATATGACATAACACTGAAACATTTGAGTCGAAACAAGGCCCCTGAAGTAGGTGGTATTACATCTGAACCGCTGATATTGTTAGGAAAGTCAGTCTTGAAGATATTATTTCTTGTGATATGCAAGATCTATGAGACAGGGTAAATACTCTCCGACATCGAGAAGAATATAATAATTCCAATTCAAAGAAAAGCAAGTGCAGACAAATGTGGAAATTAGAGATCTAACAGTGTAATAAGTTATGGTTGCAAAATACTGACACGAATTATTTACAGATCTTGTGGCATCCGACATTGAAGACGATCACATCGAATTTAGGAGGAATTTAGGAATACTGGAAGCAATAGTCACATTACGACATCTCAGAAGATGGTTTAAGAAAAAGCAAACCTACGTTTTTAGACCTGGAAATAGCGTTTGGCAATGTTGGCTGTAATACGGTATTTTAAATTCTGGAGGTGACAGGCATAAAATATAGGGAGCGAAGGGCCATATTCAACTTGTAGAAAACCTGGACAAAAGTTATTAGAGTCGAAGGGCACGATTCCCTAATTTTATTCAGTCTGTACATTGGGACATTAATGAAGAAATGCGAGGAGAACTTTGGAGAGGAGATTGAAGGTCAGGGAGAAGAAATGAAGACTTTACGGTTTGATGATCATATAGAAAATGTGTCAGAGACAGCAGAGGATCTGGAAAAACAGTCGAACGGAAAGGAAAGTGTCTTGAAAGGAGGGAAGTAAGACGAACATTAACAAAGTAAAGAATGTAGTGTCAGAAAATCAAGCGATGATGGTGCAATTGGAGCTGGTAATAAGGCAATAAAAGTGGTAGATTATTTTTGTTATTTGGGTAGAAATATAACTTCTGATGGCCGAGGTAAAGAAAATATAAAACACAGAATGGCTTTGGGAAGAAAAGCGTTTCTGTAGAAGCGTAATTTGTTGACAGCCGACGTTAGTTTAAATGTTACGAAGTCCTTTCTGAAAGCGTTTCTCTAGAGTGTAGTATTATATGGAAGTGAAACAAGGACGATAAGCAGTTCAGATTGAAGAGTCATAGAAGCTTTTGAAATGTGGTACTACAGACGAATGATGCAGATTAGATGGGTAGATCACGTTACTAATGAGGAGGTGATCAACAGATTTGGGAAGAAAAGGCGCTTCGGGCATATCCAGACTAAGAGAATGGATAGGTTGGTGGGACTTAATCAGAGACATCCAGGAATCGTCGATGTAGCAGTAGAAGGAAATGTGTGGGTTAATTTTTTAGATGAAGGCCGAGAGACGAATACACTAAGCTGTTTCAAAAAGATGTAGGTTGCTGTTATTATTCGCAAATCAAGAGGTTCGCAAAGAACATGGTAATATCGAGAGCTGCATCAAACCAGAAGGCCACAACAACAACTAACAAAATAATGTGAATATCAATAATATAGAGATAAAAATCACAAAATTTGACCAATAATTTTGGAAGGAAAACAAATGGAATTACTGTAAACAATTAGTCTTTTGCAGATGACTTTGCAATTCTTTCATAAAACATGGAACAAACAGCAGCTAGAACTGATAAAAAAATTCTGATAAAAAAACCAAATTCATGATAAATTCAAATGATGCACAAAATACATATAAACACAAGTAGGTAAAATAGAGTGAGTAGATAAATTTAAATGTCATAAGTAAATACTAAGCGAAAATTAATCTTTTTGGTGAATCTCCACTGAACAGGAAAATGACATGATTAATGCTATATATCTGGAACAAGAAATTGAGAACAGGATTGTTCACAGAAATAAGTAATTAACTTTAAAAAAACAAAATGAAGAAATAGCAAATAACAGAAATAAACCCATTTGAGAATGTAGTGCTAGATTTAGAAGACTCGTCTAAGAAGTTGGAAACTATATGGGCATAAGGAAGGACGGACAAAGTGAGGAGAAAATGAGGGTATACTTAAAAGTGAGAAACAAAAAAGGAAAAAAGACTAAATAAAGTTGTCACTTGAGAATAGTTCTACAATCCGGAAATAAAAAGATAGATATAATGACGAGGATTTTCTTAATGATATAATGTACTACTGCGTTTCACTGCTTACATTTGGTCCAGAGTACAAGTAACAATCTTGTGGGAAATGTGAACGAATCATTATAAGTAAAGTAGTGAAGCAAACAGCTGTTATCCATTACTTACCATTACATACAAACTTGGAGCTGGAATTACAATAATGTGCAATATCAATTTACGTTTGCAAACGATCACCACTGACTAATAACTGTAAAAAATAGTAGACACTTTCATATCTTGAGTTTTTGAGCCTACATTTCAAAATAAAAACGTAATAGAGAACAATTTCTAGGTACTCCAGGAGGTACATGTATAGTCTAAAAGGAAACTGAAAGCAGTTTCTGGGTCTTTTGTCAAGTCTGCAGAGTAGTGTGTGTGTGTGTGTGTGTGTGTGTGTGTGTGTGTGTGTGTGTGTGTGTGTTAGTGTGAGTGTGTGTTTATGGCTCCTAAAACAAGCTGATTATCAGCGCTTCTAGCAAAGTAACTGGAAACTTCTAAGACATGCAAAGAGATAAAAGGTAATTTTGCTTAAAACTGTTTACACTATCTTCAAATGACACTCATAAGCACTAACAGCTCTGTCAGCAAAAAAATTGGAAACGTCTGACAAGTGCAAACAGATAAGGCACAGTACTGCTTAACACTGCAATTGTTATCTCCAGATACAACTCATGTCCCGTATTGGAAAAAATTGGAAACGTCTAACAAGTGCAAACAGATAAGCCACAGTACTGCTTAACACTGCAATTGTTATCTCCAGATACAACTCATGTCCCCTATCAACAAAAATATTTTTTGTATTTTATGAACTGGAAGAACTGCCATTTGTTTTCCGACGATATACGTGTGAAAAGATTTCATCGTGATTCTGGCCCCATGACGAGAGTGCATAGATTCTCAACTAGGAATAATAATTGGAAAGAGATGCATTGGTCATTAGGAATGTTGTTGCTGTGGTCTTCAGTCCGGAGACTATTGATGCAGCTCTCCACAATTCCCTATCCTGAACAAGCCTATTTAACTACACATAAGAAGGCAACCTTCATCTGTCTGAATCTGTTTACTGTATCCATCGCTTGGTCTTCCTCTGCGGTTTTTACACCAAACACTTCCCTCCAATGCTAAATTCCCCTTCTTTTAGTCGAGGTATGCCAGAAATTCCTTTTCTCCCCAATTCTGTTCAGTACCTCCTCATTAGTTACGTGATCCAACCACTTAATCTTCAGCATTCTTATGTAGCACCACATTTCAAAAGCCTCAATCCTCTTCCTGTTCGCAATGTTTATCGTCCATGTTTTAATTCCATACCAGGCAACACTCCACATAAATGCCTTCAGAAAGAAATTCCTTAGGCTTCAATCAATATTCGATGTTAACGAATTTCTCTTTTTCGAGAACGCTTTTCTGCCCATTGCAATTCTGCATTTCATATCCTCTGTACTGCGACCATCATTTGTTATTTTATTGCCCAAGTAATAAAACTCATCTACCGTATTGTTTCGTTACCTAATCTAATTCCTTCAGCATCTCCCAATTTTCGGAGACTGCACTACATTACCCTTGTTTTGCTCTTGTTAATGTTAATCTTATATGTACCTTTCAGCACACTGTCCATTCCGTTCAACTGCTCTTCCAGGTCCTTTGATGTCTCTGAGAGAATTACGTCATCGGCAAAACGCAACGTTTTTATTTATTCACCCTGAACTTTAATTCCTTCTTCAAATTTCTCCTTGATTTCCTTTAAAGCTTGCTCTATGTACAAATTGAATAACATTGGAGAAAGGCTACAATCATGTCTTACTCCCTTCCCAACCACTCCATCCGTCTCACGCCGTTCAACTCTGACAACCGCTGTCTGGTTTTTTTACAAGTTGTAAATAATCTTACGTTCCATATATTTTACTCCTGCTTGCTTAAGAACTCGAAAGAGTGTATTCCAATAACATTTTCAGAAGCCTTCTCCAAATCTACAAAAAATAGAAATGTAGGTTTGCCTTTCCTTAATCTATCTTCTAGGATAAGCCGTAATGTGAGTATTGCCTCCCGTGTTTCTACATTTCTCCTGAACCCAAACTGGTCTTCCCCGAGGTCGGCTTCTATCAGCTTTTCCATCCTTCTGTAAATAATTCGTGTTAATATTTTGCAACCATGACTTGTTAAACTGATGGGTCTCTAATTTTCACACCTGTCTGCCCCTGCTTTCTTTGGAATGGGGATTATTACATTTTTCTTAAAGACTGAGGGTACTTCACCTGTCTCATACATCTTACACACCAGGTGGAAACAGTTTTGTCATTCCTGGTTCTCCCAGAGACTTCAGTAGCTCTGAGGGTATGTCATCTACTTCAGGGGCCTTGTTTTGACTTAGGTCAAATTCATCTCTCAGTATAGTATTTCCTGTTTCATCCTCATCTACTTCTTCTCCCCTTTCTACAATATTGCCTCTAAGTTCATTTCCTTCGTAGAGCCTCTCTATATACTCTTTCCACCTTTGAGCTTTCCCTTGTTTGCTGAGAACTGGTTTTCCATTTGTGTTCTTGATATTCATAGAGCTGTTTTCCTTATCTCCAAATATCTCTTTTATTTTCCTGTAGGCTGTATATTTTCCCCCTATTTATATATTCTTCTACATCCTTGCATTTGCTTTCTAGCCACTTCTGCTTAGCTATTTTGCACTTCCTGTCAGTCTCATTTCTTAGTCGTCTATACTCCATTTTGCTTGTTTCATTTACTGCATTTTTATGTTTTCTCCTATCATTGATTAAATTTCGTACATCCTGGATATCCAAGGACTTTTGTAGGTCTCGCCTTGCTACCTATTTTGTCCTATGCTGCCTTCACAATTTCACCCCTCAATACTATCCATTCCTCCTCTACTGTTTTATTTCCCCCAGTTTTTGTCAATTGTTGCCTAAAGCTCCCTGTAAAATTATCAAGAACAGCAGGTTCCTTAAGTTTATCCGGGTCCCATCTCTTTACTTTTCTACCTTTCTGTAGTTTAATCTAGCTGCTATCTCCCAGTGTCTCCTGCTCTCTTCCACGTATGTAAATTTCTTTCGTGATTCTTAAACCAGGTGTTTGTTATAACTAAGTTACGTTCCACGCAAAATTCTGCCAGGCGGCTTCCTCTTTCATTCCTTTTGCCAAGACCATATTCGCCAACTATCTTCCCTACCTTTCCTTGTCCTACTAGCGAATTCCAGTTTTCCATCGCAATTATGTTTTCCTCTCCCTTAATTGTCTAAATAATTTCCTTTAGCTCCTCATATATTTCTTAAAGCTCCTCATCCTCGGCAGAGCTAGTTGGCATATAAACCTGTGCTGCTGTGGTCGGTGTTATCTTCGCATCTATCTTGACTACGATAATGCGATCACTGTGTTGCTCATAGTAGTTTACCCGCATTCCTATTTCCTTATTCATTATCAGACCTACTCCTGTAATACCCCCACCTGATTTTGTATTTATAATCTTGTGCTCACCTGGCCAGAAATCCTGTTCCTCTTTCCACTGAACTTCACTAATCCCCACTATATCTAACTTCAACCTATCAGTTTTTCTTTTTAAAGTTTCTAACTTCCCTACCCGATTACGGGATCTAACATTCCACGCTCCGATCGATAGAATGCCAATGTTGTCTTTCCTCATGATCACATCCTCCTGAGTAGTCCCCGCCCGGAGATCAGAATGCGGGACTATTTTACCTGCGAAATATTTTACCCGAGAGGATGCCATCATCATATGTTTATACAGTAGAGCTGCAAGTCCTCGGGAAAAGTAACGGCTGTAGTTTCCCCTTTCATTCAGCCGTTCGGAGTAACTGTGTAGCAAAGCCACACTAGCTGATGTTACAAGGACAGCTCATTCAATTATCCAGACTGTTGCCCCTGTAACTGCTGAAAAGGTTGCTGCCCCTCTTCAGGAACCACATGTTTGTCTGGCGTCTCCACAGATACCGCTACGTTACGGGTATCTGTATCGATGAGGCACGCAAGCCACCCCACCTCGGCAATGTCTCTGTTCCATGGGAGTGGGTCATTAGGAAACGTTTAGGAAACGTTTAGGGAATTCAGTAGTCCTACATTGGAAGTGTCACAAGTGTGCCGAGAATACCAAATTTCAGGTAATTCATGTGTTGTGCTAATAAATACTTAAATTGTGAAGATATCAATGACAACTTTGAAGGACGAAGTGTTATACTACTAAGAACTACTGATGACAAGAAATTAGTGCCAACATTTGCCAAAGTCGGAGATATCAGCGAAACATTAACAAACGTTCAACAGTGCCAGTGCTCATGCAAAGACAAAGTAGTAACAACAGTAATGTTGTGATGGATATTACATAAAATAAAGCAAAATCGTGTCAACGAACACAACCTGGTCCTTGGACATTTCAGTGCAAGGACAGATGCATTTTCAACAAACGGTAACTGGTAACACACGAATTCAAATCGTGTAAGTCGCGGTATGTATATACACAAGTTTGCCTACAGAGAAGTATGAACAACGCCTGTAGTGTCAAAACAGTATGAAACTAAATGAGTTATCAGAGAATGTTACCTGTATTTATACATAACCTACCTAATAACGTTACTGCACAGCCAAATTTGGTGTATGCTGAAACTTATATGTTTAAATGAAATAAATAAAAATAGAATAATTATGCTCGTGATCGGAGACTGAAACTAGCGTATGTGAATGAGCAAGGTTTATGTGCAGTTGCAACAGTACCTATCTGCATTGGTACAGCACTATGAGTGTAAAAATCTACCTGTATGTCTGAATATCGAGTAAGAGTAAATCTTATAATTAATCAGCCTGGCATCGACTGACATCAATGAGTAAGGCCCAGGTAATGCGCTTAACTAGCCAGAACACGAGTCTGGCTAAACTATGAATGACAAGTCCGGTTGCAATTCAAGTTCCGATTCGTTAAATCAGACAGACAAATTATACATTAATTAAATTACACACTGACCAATGTTTGATACAAATTTGATATTCAAAAATTAAATGTGATCATGGGTGGAGTGTTAGACAATCTCGAACAGTGACTGAAAGTAGCGGAATGCTGTAATAGTATGACACAATAAAAACACTGAAGTCGACAATTATGTATCTATTAATTAATTAAAGATCTAAGTTTATATTACTACTACACAGACTGAACATGACAGCAATTAATAGAATAACAAACTATAACAGTAACTGATAGCAATGAAAGGAACTTTTAGCCTACAATCTATTATAGAGTAGTAACATCTAAGTCGATAAGCTTGTACAATCTATTCTAGCATGGAAACGTCTAAGTCGATAATTGTGTTATTGACTATTTACAGTACAGATCAATGTTTAGTTTATTAGATGCCAAAACTGACTAAGCAAGTTGCTTACGATTCTTGTATCAAAAATCACTCACCTCTTATTCGAATACAGCAGCCGAACACAGCAGCTTCTTGCAGCACATTAATGATGAAATATAAATAAAGTTGAAACTTGTGTCTATCCTACCGTTTAAAAGTTGCAGCCTAAAATTACTGGGGGATAAGATTTTCAAGTTTAAACAAAAATAGGGGACAGAAAGATGACTTGAATTAAAACAAAGTTGTAAGTTATGATTATTATTATTATTATTATTATCGCTATCTTATCAACATGATCATTACAAAAAAGATACAAAATCATAATCAGAAGTATTGATAATCCTAATGGCTTACAACAATTCTCTTGCAGTCTATTGCTCTTAACCAACACCTAACTCCGACTGTCCTCTACCACATACTCACTACTCCTGTGTCTTTCTCTCGTCACTGACTACTGTCGACCGAGTTCAAATAATAATGTCTATGACCAAAGGGACAGAACAATGCTGCCACCCTTCAATGCTTTTACTTCATGTAAGTAAACTGAAACATGAAATGGGAGGCCAGACCTGGAGAAAGCTGATGCAGTATAGAGGGCCATAATGAACTCCTGATGCTACAGTGGGAACTACGTAGACATTGTCCTAGTCGTCATGAGTACCTCAATAGATAGCGCTTCGGCAGCAGATCCAGCTACATATCGTCGATGAAGAATATTACAAAGGTTCATCACATTCTGTGCAATTTTGAAAGTAAACAATGTACACTTGTCAAAACAAATAGGTCATTTGGGATATCTAGGTTTTTAACTAATGTCATCAGCAGAATGAACTAAACTGGTTCGACGTCTTTCTGTCGATTCTACGGAGTGTAGAACAACAACGATAGAGCAATCGATAGAGTGGCACAACAGCACATTCTTGTAGAAGGGGTTGATCTTGACTGTTCTTTATTCTACCAGACGAATTACACCAGCAATTGGTTTCAGTGAGCAGTTACTAAAATGCAACTTCAACATGACTTACCCAAAGCTGTGGCACGGAGAGCCATAGATGACGGGAAGCGGGAGAGATACATTTATTGGAGTCTCCCAGAGTATAATTTCTAGGACTTCGACGCAATATCAAGCACCAGGAATATTCAAAAGAAGGTGATGTTGATGTCGTCCACGGGTAACCGTTATCTCAGGTTAACAGCGCAGCGAGAGAAGAGGCAGAATGCAACTCAGCTGCAACGCACACTCCAAGCAACTTCAGGACGCATAATACCATTCCAAACAGTCCGAAATCGCCTTCTGAAATGTGGTATCTACCTACGGAGGCCCATCAAAACGACAACAACGTTTAGCCATCAGAAACTGGGTGGAGGAACATCAGGTTTGGAGTCGTAGCTAATGGCACCGGGTGCCATTTCACAGATGCGTCAAGATCTTTTGTTCTGCCGGGCAATGATCGTTCCCTCGAATGGAGAGAACGCAGAACTCGGAACAACCCTGCTTTTGTGGAGAAACATTACCACATCATGGTGGTGGACGATAGGTGTGGGTAGGAGTCAGTACTGGCGGACTAAGAGACCCGTTATCATTTAGGAAGGCGATTGGATATTTTGATGTGCCCTACTATGGTACCATAGTAGATGGATTCCTTCTGGTGGACGATAACGTTCATCTCCACAGAGCTGTGCTGTGTACAATATGCGTAGTGCTGAAGGGACTGAACAGAGGGATTGGCCAGCTTGATCACTGGACTTAGAGCCGATTGTGCATGTCTAGGATGCACTTGTCAGACGCATTGCAGCCAAATCAGCACCTCCCACAACAGTTGCTGAGCTTAATACTGTAGTCATGGAAGATTGGTCAAACATCCCTCAAGAGCTGATTAATAAACTCATGCTGCCCATACCGTGCAGACGTGCAGCTGTACTGGCTGTCCGAATCGTCCTGATCGTACACCATATTAGAGGGCAACAATAATTACTTTTCCACTATTATAGTAGCCTCGTTGTATCTCTCTTTGTAAACTCCATGTTAACTCCATCAAGTAAATAGCTGAATCAGCAAAATATCGTACCGTATCACACACAAATTACAATTGTAAGCAAAATCTGAATAAAATACGTTATCATATATATATTGTGTATGATTTCTCACATGATCCCCTAATTGTTATAGCCGGCCGCGGTGGCCGAGGGGACTGAAGCGCTCCAGTCACGGTCTGCACGGCCACTACAATCGGGGTTCGAATCCCCCCTCGGGCATGGATATTTGTGCCATCCTTAGTATTAGCTAGTCTGTAAGTAGTTTGTGAGTTTAGGGACTGATGACCTCGTAGTTAAGTCCCATAAGCTATACAAACATTTGAACATTTAATTGTTATAAGATATGATCGTTTGTTTAATTTGTTTGGAGAAACGGACCAAGAAATAAATTACATACAGCCAAGGACTTACAATAGAAAATTTTCATGGGCTGTGCCGTCTCCGTCGACTTTTGTGTGATTTTCCTATCGGCCCTCATTCGAATGGAGGAGGCCCATCGTTAACAGTCCACCCCACGAGTACTGCACTAACGAATGAAGGTTAGAAAGGTGAGACGGTAAATAAATCTGTAATGATTGTTATGAACAGGGAGTACAAATAAAAGTGAACAGTGAAAAAGGGGACGTAAGTAAAATTTCAATCGCAAATACTGATAGATTAGCTTTTTAAATATTAGAAGCCAAAATAAGTCCCCCCCCCCCCCTGAAGAAGAACGAATTCACATTTTTTATGATTATTATTTCACATAGTTGGGTATTTTTATAGCTTACTAGCTTAAACCCGCGGCTCCGCTCGCGTGTTGGTAGATCAAACCATATGTAAGAATGCACTCGTTTCGAAGAATCCAATCACGAAATTCAACAATAATGATTGTAATAATATCACAGATAGATCACTTGATGTAATGAGCGAAAGGTCAAATCGATTTTTTTAAACAGATGTATAAAAGAAATTTCTTTTTTACTGCTTTATTTATTTATTCTTATATTTCCTTATTCATATGCTTACCGTTACAGAGAAAGAGCTGAAGACATTTTAGCATGCATAGACCAAAGATATGGTCTGTGGCATCACGTTTCACTGTATGTAACCTCGTTGCTACAGAGTCTCAAATGTCATCGCTGGTCTTCAGTCAGATTTTTTTAAATATAATTTGACGACTTTCAACCACCATATCTTCCACCTCCTTATAGCTATCGGCATGGAACTGCAATGGTGTACAACGGGAGACTTCTGACAACAAATACACACAGACCATTCGTTTGCGTTCTGTAATTTTTGCTGCAGAGCGAAATATTAACACACACACAAACACGTAGAATTTTATATACACCTATAACTTTCCATCTCAATATACTCCACCCTTTTATCACTATCAACCCTCAAGCAACAATGCAACCAAGAAAAGCATTTTCAAAGAGTAAATATAATATTCAAAGAGTAATTCTTGTTCTGCATTTCGCATTATATTCTTCAAATTACTAAATATCGATCACATCGCTATAAAACCGTGCCTAAAAACTTCCTCAGGTATAAATTAGTAACTGTACAAATATTTAAGTCTCTGTGTCTTGTCGTTCGGACGTGATAAGCGTACACCGAACAGACATTCACATTAATATATATAGATAAGTAGCTATCCGATCGCCATAAAACCGTACCTAAAGCCTTCCCCGTGTAGACATTAGTAACTGTACAAATTTTTAGCTCTTTATGTCTTGTGGTTCAGACGTGATAAGCGTACACCGAACAGACATTCACATTTATATATATAGATTGTTCGTTTAAAAATTTTATAATTGATTGGTAATTAGGTGCAAAAACATTGCGTGAAATGGAAGAGATCAACTTGGCACGCCACTTCCTTACGTAACAGTCTTCATTTAGTTTTCTAGATTAGCTCCATTTAGTAAAAATATCAATTTCGAACTGAGTGGTAAGCAACTATCGTCGTTTAGGGTTTACTGGGCTTCATTATGTTGTCGAACGCAATGTTTTGTGCATACAGATCAAAGCAGCCACCCTCTACTTTCCCTTCTGTTTCTTCTCTGTTCTGTGGCGTTGCCTCCTACAGGCGCGGTATTCCATGATTCAGTGGTTCAAATCCACAGATGTAATGAAATATGTGAGGTCTGAGAGATTACGACTCATTTTGCCTGAGTTTTTCATATTCGTCTAGAGTTGTCTGTCGGAGGAAAGTCCGTGGTATGCTACTCGTTTAGGGCACTTTGTTATTATGATAGCAGCTCTACAACATTTTTGACTATATTGGGGTAGCGCTAGGTTTTGTACTAATAGGAACTTAAATTTGCACTAAGGGGCGAAAGTATTAATTTACAAAACAGGGGTATTATCGTTGGCATTAAGTGGCTCCTTCATCTTTGGAATAAAATCACAGTTACAAGGACTTAGGTCCGAGGAGTATGATGGATTGTACAATTCTTTACAGTCCAATTGACCCAACGGAGCAACCACAGCTTGCACCCGCGCATTGTCGTGCAAAATGATGGGTGGGTTGCGCACAAAGTGTTCCGCTTCATTTGAAAAGATGGTCACAGGTGATGCTCCAAAAACGGTCAGTAATACTATCCACCGATAGTCTGCGCGATTCATGTCTGCCAGTTTGCCGCCCTTCGTTGAAGGCTTTTACCCAACGTGCCACCGTTCTGTACAGTAATGCCGATTCCCTGCACGCCTCTTGAAGACCTTGATGATACTGTCATCCTGTACGACCTCTGACACATTCAATCTTGATCAAATTCCGTTGTTCCTGTTTCGAAGACATAGTGACTGTGTTTCCTTCGATTGTGCGCACGCCGTAGACGTGGGATGGGCGAGTCCTTTTGCTCGGAAGTAAGGTAGGTATGTCAACAACGTGTGCTATCAGCGACAGTAGTAGATTCCATTGCATTGTGCGTCCATAACCGTGTTGCCACTTTTTCAGCTCCAATTCACGTAAATTTTTGAATCTCACATAGGGCCCATCGAAGTAATGGGAACACCATACAGTGTACGACATCATGACGCAAGTTGACACCACTACGTACATGTTAACGCAGTACACAACTAATGTACGCCGGCCGCGGTGGCCGAGGGGACTAAGGCGCTTCAGTCACGGTCTGCACGGCCACTACGGTCGGGGGTTCGAATCCCCCCTCGGGCATGGATATTTGTGCCGTCCTAGTTCGTAAGT
This sequence comes from Locusta migratoria, assembly GCA_026315105.1. Lineage (NCBI taxonomy): Eukaryota > Metazoa > Arthropoda > Insecta > Orthoptera > Acrididae > Locusta > Locusta migratoria. The sequence continues at coordinate 465,645,038 of CM048746.1, read as the reverse complement.
AGTTCATAAGTAGTTTGTAACTTTAGGGACTGATGACCCCTTAGTTAAGTCCCATAAGCTCTACAAACATTTGAACATTTGAACTAATGTACGAAGTGTTGAACTTTAGCTTACAGAGTATTATACGTTTGGTTCTACGACGGCAAACACAAATGATAGGGGAAATGCGTGATATCTCAGACATCCCAAAAGTCCAAACCGATGGTGCACAATTAGTGGGAGCATCTACAACGAAAACAGCGGCACTGTTTACCCATGTAGATGTTGGGCGAGTCAGGCAGTGCGACCGATCGAGCTAAGCTGGAGGGGGAGCTTTCGCACTGTTCTTGTAACTCTCTGATCCACATTTGTTTTCTAACTCATTTCAGTGTAAGTAACGAAATTTATTGCATTGCGTATCTTGCATCCGTCCGACTAAAGTCACGGTAATCTGACAGTTATCTATTTCCCAGCGTCATTAGAAGGATAACGTTCAGAGACGAAAAAGGGCAGGTAAAGGACCTCGTAGCGATAAACTGCAGACTGCGACAAGACTTCGAAGGAAGAAAGTGTTGCTGCGATTTTGCTGCAATGGTTGAGGACGTGAGCTTCATTTATTCTTGTATGCTGTTTTGAACAGAATAACATTCATTGCTTCCTGCACACGCTGTAATTCTTGATATGGTACATACTGAGTATTTGTAGTTTTGCTACACAAATGTTGAATCAAAACTACGACAAAATGTTGATTTTTATTAGCTCAGTGGTACTAACTTCATTAAACAAAGACCTATTTTTTAAAGTTGTTGTGGTTTCCAGTCCGAAGACTGCTTTAATGCAGCTCACCGTGCTACCCTACGCTGTGCAACCGTTTTCGTCTCTCTCTACAGATTTTACATCCCCTAACCCCTTGCCCCCCCCCCCCCACCCACACACACACACACACACTTCCCTCCAATTCTTGAACTTTTATGTACCAGAATTTGGCCTATTACTTTTTTAGTCAAGTTGTACCATTATTTCATATTCTTCCCAGTTCTGTTTCCTCATTTGCTATTTGATCTACCCATCTAAGCTTCGGCATTTTTCTGAAGCACGGCGGTAAAAAGCTTTCATACTGTTTTTGTCTGAACTTTCTATTGCCCATGTCTTTTTTCATGTAAGCCTATACGTCTATGCAAGTGTAAGCCTACAACTGAAAAAAAATGATAATAACCCTTAAAGCTACATGCTGTATCAAATAATGTACCTCCTTAAAAATTTTTCTTACTACTGTCAGTCTACACTTTATATCCCTTCTGTTTCAAACATCGTGAGTGATTTTGATGTCTTTATAACAAAACTGATATTCTATTTTTACAGTTTCGTATCCTAAACTAATTTTACCAATACCGACTTATTTAATTCCACTACATTCCATTAATTTCGTTTCTATTTTCAAACTGTTCATCTTTTATGAGTTTCTCCCACTGTAGATTCAATTCAACTACGGGTACAAGCCCTATTCTGCCTCTCAGACAATTACAATGCTGTAGGAAAACCTCAATGTACATATTGAAGTCATAGTGCTTAACTACCTACTTGTCAGTTCCCATTTATGCATCCGACTCTCATAACCTGTTTTTGAATACGTTCAGTCCAGTCTTTCATTGCACGTACTGTGTGTTTCAGGATGAACAGTAAATATTGGTACTATGTGCAATAAAAATGTCATATAACGTCTGTCAAATTTTTATTGAATACATAGATACAGCTGTCAGTATGCAACCGAAAGTAATTGAAAGTAAAGGAAAATAAGAATATTTTTACTTCTTTTCTGTAGGTTCTTGGTAGATGATCATCATATTATATTAAACCACAATTTTGTGGTCGTTCTACATGTTTCTTTTTATTTAGTTCACCAGTTTTCGGCGTACCAGGCCATCTTCAGGCTTTATAGAGTGAACATGGCCTTGCAGGCCTAAAACTGGTAAACTAATAGTCTGAATATGGCCTTGTAAGCCGAAACTGCTAACTACATAAAAATAAATTTTTAAAATATACACAAAATTGTGCTTTTAACTCCATATGATGTTCTACCAAGAACTGGCGGAAGAATCGGTGAAAATGCTTCTATCTGCCTTTACTTTAGGTCTGTCTACCTCTCTGTACGCAATAGAAATTGGACACACGTTATATGGCGTTTTTTTGAAATTCATCTACCCTACCACATCCTAAATTATTTACTATTCTTCCTAACCACCCTGTATTTTGTTGCTGACAGCTTCAGGATTTTATTAATTCCATTTGACATTGTCAAAATCAGTCTCCAGCCTTACATTAACCTAACTCAAACGGATTGCCTCCAGTGTTCCTGCATTTCTTCGAAATTCGACGTGTCTTCTTTGTGATTACTTTCTTCTGTAAATAATTCGTTTTAGTATTTCACAACCACCACATATCGAACTGATAATTCAATCATATTCACAGCAATCAGAAGTTTATACTTTGATATTGGAATTATGGTATTCTTCTTGAAGTCTAAGGTTATCCGCCTTACACATTGGAATACTTTTGTTATTGCTGGCTCTCATAAGAATCTCAGTAGATGCGAGAAAAAGTTTTATACTCTAGGAGCCTTGTTTTGACTTAGCCTTTCAGTGATATGTCAAATTCTTCTTGCACCATAATACCTCAAATCTCATATTCATCTACAATGTCTTTCATTTCTATAATATAACCTTCATATTCATTTCGCTTGTATATCCTCTACAGACTCCTTCCACTTTTCCTTTTTCTCCTTCTTTGCATAGTATTCGGTTTCTGTCCGAGCTCTTCATATTCATACAGTTACTTTTCCTTAGTCCAAATGTCCCTTCATTTCCCTGTAGGCGGTATCTATCTAGTTCCTATTTATGTTTGCTTCTATATCCTCAAATTTGTATGCTAGACAATCCTAATTAGCTATCTTCCACGTACTATATTCTATTTTTTTAGTTTTTGTGTTCTCTTTCATCTGCTTCACATGCTGTAATTTGAATATTCCCTCTGTCATCAATGAAATTGAGTACCTTCTATGGCATCTAAGCATTCGTTTTACCTGATTGGTTCTCTGCTGCCTCCAATGTTTAATCTATCAATTCTTCTTTTCCTGGTTTTCTTTCCTGTAGTTCATTGAATTGTTGCCTGATGTTCCATATAATACTTTCAAGAACTTCAGGTCCATTCAATTTATCCCATACATTTCATACAATAGTAGTGTCTTCATTTCTAATGTACTGTTCACAATCAATCAATTTTGTTCAGTGTCCACATTGCTACCTGATATGACTTAAATCGAAGACTTGGTTCCAAGATATATTTTTTTACCATTAGCAAATCGATCAGAGACCTCCTAATGTCTGGTGGACTCTTACACATATACAGCCATCTTTCATTATTAGTAAACTAAGTAGTAGTGGTAGTTACAACATACTCTGTAAAACAAATTGTGGTTGGCATTCTCTTTCGTTCATTTACTCCAGTCTATATTCACCTACAACAATTTTCTACTTTTCGTTTTCCTTCTCTTTGTTTTTCTTCTCTTTTGCTTCTAGTGGTTTCAAGTTCCAATTGCAAGAAAGTTTTTCTCCCCTTTATGTATCTGAATAATTTCTTTGACTCATATTTTATGTCACCTGATTGTCTGCAAGCTACTTGGCAGTAAACTTATACCCCTGTAGTGGGCATTACCTTTAAGACTATTTGATATATTAAATATCGAAAACCGAAAACGTTTGATGTACTGTTTAATTAAGGAAAAGTGTGATTGTGTTGATTACAAGTTATTGTTGTGGAAGCTGGAACACTAGGGAGTAGCTTCGACTTGGTTCACTTCTTTCTAACAGACAGAGGAAGGTAATTCTCTGTAGTGTTGAAAATGGTTGTGATATGCTCTCACAATGTGGCACAAGTGGAGGGTTCCACATGATTCCCTTCTGGGCCCACTGTTGTTACTAAGTTATATAAGTGAAATTCTCTATAGTATATAAGCTATTGATATGACACTAGCTTGTTAATGAATGTTGACAATATTGATGAAGTAGAAGTAATGCAGTTAAAGAAATAAGTTCATGGACTGTAGAAAATAAATTTATGGTAAATCATAGGGAGACTTCGTGTTTACAATTTCTAACCCATAATTTAACAGAAACCGACAGTCCAATTACACAGAATGGGCTCATAAGTGAGACTGGACAGTCAAATTTCTAGGTGTTCAGACAACCAGTAAGCTTTCATGGAAAGCCCATGATCAGGATCTTGTTCAAAATCTACATGTTGCGTTCATTAACATACGAACAATTTCTGAAATTAGTTATAACTCAACACGAAAAATAATCAACGTTGCTTATTTTCATTCGAATATGACGTATGGTTTTCGGGGCAACACCTCTGTTTGGAAACCGGTATTTATTGTGCAGTAACAGCAGTTTTGAGCAATAAGTAGGGATAGCTGTTTAGTAGCCTGAGTATTCTGACATTGACCTCAGAATGCATATTATCTTTAATGTCTTTTGTTGTTAATAACATTCTCTTATTCTCAAGAGTTAGTAGCTTTTACTCAGTTAATACTAAGAGAGAACTCAAATCTGAATTTGGATCACACCTCCTTGACCGCTGAAAAAGGTTTAGCATTCTGTCGCATTCAGTTTCAATAATCTGTCACAATTATTCAAAAAGCTTTTTAGACATTCAAGAAAAGTCTCCTCATGGCTCAATCTTTCTATTATGTCGATGAATTCCTGGAAAAAATTATGAGAAAATAGTTAATTTCTGTGTTAATCATACATTTCTCGGTTCGGACATTGGCCTTGTAAACGTCAATGTTTTACGTCTCGAACAGAAACGCAAGCTTTTTTGATTAACAGTACGTTCAAATTTAGAGCACGAACAAAAACTCATAATGTCATTGAATGAGTTCGATAAGATATCCGATTTGTCAATAATTGTAATGAAATTAAATTTGTGTTGCCGTCTCATCTCTAATAACTTGCATTCTAATATTTGTTGTATGACGGTATTGAATTACATGTGGACTGACTGCCATAACGAGCAATGTTCACTACTGCTTCTTATGGTACAAACAGTGTGTAATCGAACGAATGTACTCCACAGGGGTTTGGTGATTAGATGACCTGCAACACAGATACGTTATGTTGGTTGCATTCAGCAGTGCTCCACTTTTTTGCTGCCAAGTGTACGACTAAAACCACTGTTTACTGTGTAATTTCTTGTTTGATTTTGTAGGAAACCGATTTAACATATTGAAGAAATCTGGAATTTTTTCCAACTTTTAAATTTGCGAGTTGCTGTACCATAAACCTCAAGTTAGGACTGTTCATTGGCTTTTTCGTGGTTTTTGATGAATTTATTGCGATTTTAGATTTTTTGCATCATCTCAAGAAACCTATAAATGTCGGAACTGCAGGAGTAGAATTGACTATTATATTTGCTGTGTTTCACTGTCTATTATGGCTTAGTTCTGCCCAGATGGATCAAGGAAACAGAATATCTTTTCCTACATACGTTTCTACTAGGTAATCAAAAACATTTGGAATTTTACTGGTGCAATCATCACTGACATAAAATCTTTCACGAAGCAGTCACCAACCATATTACGATCGAGCATACGCAAACCAAATATATAAGTTTATATATATAAACTTTTTAAGTTCATTTCCTTCGTAGTAGTCATCTGTAAGATACAATGTTTCAACATTTCTGGGTTTTATGGAATTTGCATCTTTCAATTCTTACAACACCCCAGACTTCACTTATAGTTTTCATTGTGCTGTCTTCATAATCTGAAAACATCGTTGATAGTGAAAATTTCAGTCCTAGGTCGGCACATTTATTGATAACTGTTACAAAGACATACTGATACGACGAAGTAATAAGAAATAAGGCAAAACGATTGGAATTTAATGTCCATTAACTAGGCCGAGCACTGCAAACAGCTGAAAAAATAAAAATAAAAAACACAACTTTATACAACACTTGAATTTTCCGTCAACATACATTGCATTGTCGCCCACTGAGAAGCATTTTAAGGTTTTTCACAGTCATAAAATATAACAATTTTTTTCTCGGCGTTGTTGTCTCTGCAAGAAATTTGTCCCGTCTGTAGTTTCCACATGTACTGTAAATAGAACTTCTTGAACATCTTCAACACTCGTCGGCAATTTTGTACGTCCATCGCGCTGCACCACTTTCCAACAATTTCTGAAACCCGAAAGGGTTACCTTTCAGAAGTAATATTTTCTATCCCCTCTACTATTAAGATTTTTTTTTTTTTTTTTTTTTTTTTTTTGCACCAATTCAGTAAATCTGAATTAGACGTAGGTAACATGGTTTCCAGGTATAAAAGCTGTATTTTTCATACATAAACAATAATAACTCTAGTATTAACGTCATAACGGTAAACTAGATTTAAGTAAATAATTAATGAAACCACAGGATCAATAGTACAGTGAATAACCTATGTTTAAGTACTGAAAAAGCAAATGTTGAAAAATTTAGTTTCTGATAATTCCAAAACTACGATATTTACAATGTTTTTGATGCCATATTCTGTTTCAGGGAAAAATTTCCGTTAAATACTATTTATTTCATTTCTATTTTATATAAAAGAGGTCATTTTATGAAAACGACATACTGATTTGACTATAGAGTAAGAAAGTGAGGGTACTTATGGCGGCCATTTTGGCTTGTTGAGGGCAGCTTGTTGGTGTCGGTTTGACAGACAAAGACGTGTCCTTATGCTCGGTGACTGTGGAGTCGCTCTGAGGACTTCTCAAATTTCAGCATAGTGTTCTAGTGTGGAACTTAGAAATATTTGCTCTGTGATGCTTCAAGAACTTTCATTTTATTATGCATCTGTGGGTCTTAGAAAAAGTCTTCAGCGGTGCTTCATGGACTTTAAACTATATTCTGTGACAGCGGAACTTAGAGTTTTGCAGGATTGTTGCTAGACTTTAATTTTTATGTAGCGACTGTGCGACTTAAAAACTATTTCGTTAAGTTTACAACTTTTTTTTTATTTGGCAGCCTTAGCACACTCGGCATTGCTCTGAATCAGGTGTAAAAAAATATTGATTGATGGATATTAGGTGGAAAAACCTAAATTTCGTTAGAAGTGAATGTGTCGGTTACGCAAACGTTTTATCCTGCCTGCGTTTATTTAAAGCTAAAGATTTTTGCGACTGAAGCAGGTGTGGCTGACCCCTAGACACGACGCAGCCAGTTTGTACAATAAAATAGGGTCTACAGCCGCACTTCACGGAGCCCCAAGCAAACACATGGTGTTAACGAGTGATTTGTATTTTTACCTTTATTCGTGCTGTAGCACTGGGGGCTCGAGCCAACTGAAGGAAATAACTGATAAAATTGTGTCACCCTGCACAGAATAGTGTGTTTTGTCCTAGTTTGTGTTTGGGAAATCCGTGTATAAGCTCGAAATTTGGTGGTCTTGTCCGGGATAGGTTGGCAATTGGTGAAATTTGTTTCCGTGTGAACTGACCACAACGGCAGAGCAGGAACAGAGTTGGTGATTTGGTGCGCGTCGATCGTCATCGCAGAATTTCGACAACGCTCTACCGGCGCGTCAGCGTCTGAATTCGACGCTCTGAGAAATACCGGCCAAAGCGCTCGCGACTGCCGACATCGTTCACGCAGGGCCAGTTCGGCCCGCACCGAGTCCGACACCCAGAATGTCACCGGTCAACGCAGCCGCGATTGCCGACGATCGACAGCGGAGCTGAGCAGCGCCAGCTCGCCCCGCGCCAGGTATCAGCAGACAGTTGAAGCAGCGGTCGCCAGGAATCTAATGCTGGGACATCGCTCAATAGCAGAGTCCTCGTCGTCAGCCAGCAGCAGACAAAAGATAAATTGTATAACGGGCACTTTAAGTTTTTATGTTGCTTTGCTCTCTTGTCTTTCATAATGCTGGAGCAAGAAATTGAGAAGTCACCCAGTGACTATGGGTCAACAGGAAGTGGGAGTGGACCACAGAGTACAGAGAGGACAAGGGAGGAAGTAGATATGATGAGGAACCTGTTGTTAAATCAGATTTTTATGAAATTGCAGGAACTAGGTAATAAAATAGATTGTAAAATAGAATAGTCTAACAAAGATTTGAATAGTAAAACAGAAGAGGCTAACAAAGATTTGAATGGTAAAATAAGCGATTCTATTGAGGATTTCCATTATAAAATAGAAGAGTCTAAAAAATAATTGAATAATAAAATTGAAGAGACTAACAAAAATTTGAATAATAAAGTTGAGCCTTCAAAAGGAAGAATAGTAGAGAACAGAAAGGGGAAGTACGAGAGATTGGTATTGGGGATGTTTTTAATAAAGATTTTGGGAATACAGGTTATGAGAATAATGGTGTTGGTGTGGGATCCATTATTAACAAGACTGAGAGCAAATGACACTCTGGGGCTCTAAACGAGTGTTGTGATGTTCAAAAGATATGTAAAAATAGCGTAAGATTTGTTGAGTCATATGAAGTGAAAACAGACACAGTAGATGCTATGATGAATTCTTATGGAACCAGTGTGCCTGAAAATCTTCAAATGTTTGTTAAGCTTATGGGACTTCACTGAGGGGTCATCAGTCCCTAAACTTACAAACAACTTATGAACTACCTTATACTAAAGATAGCACAAACATCTATGCCTGATGGGGAATTCGAACCCCCCACGGAAAACGGCCTCGCGCGTCGTAGTATAGTCCTCAATGCTGCGAGTGTGGCTGAATCTAGTGTTTTGGTGGATGATTGGGATAATGTTGCGTTGCGACCGTAGAGCCTGTGGTTGATATACCTGAATGTATATCTGTTGATAAGTACGTGGGTAGCTGCAAGCAGTCTGAGGGCTCTAGTTGTAAGATGTCTTTAAAAAGTGTTGGGGATGTGCAGAATGGTGCTGCAAGTAATGTGCATCTGTTAGAAGCTGTATCTGACTTCATGAAACTTGACACAGATTGTGCTGAGGAAGATGAGGAAAGTGACCTTAGATTTAAGAAATGTATTAATAAGGCGAAGTGAATACAGAAATGGGCACCAGCTGACTGGGCACTTTATAAATATGATAATGTAAAAAGGATAGGGGAACAAGCTGAGAAAAATGATGCAAATAAAATATTTCATGGATATAAGGAATTAGGTGATTTGAGGAGGGAGGTAGAATATTCCGTGGAAAGTGATTACAGGGTTACAGATTGTGAAAACAGAGGTGAAGTTGAATGCGGTAATTATTATGTAGTATATAAAGATGAGCTGTATGATGGTGTAAATAAGGCTGAATGTAAAACTGAGTGGATGGGGAAGAGTGAAAGTGAGTTTGAAGCCGGTGACTGGATAGATTTTTCTAAATCTTTTAAATGGTCGGAACAAAAAAATGGGAGAATGCAAAATTTAGTATTGTCGGAAAATTAGGATGGTTGAGCGTGGAAAATGATATGTATGAGGTTGCTTTTGAAATGATATTTGCTGGGGATAATGAAATAGAGTCACACAGTAGGGGGCAGGTATGGACTCTGGAGAAATACTGTGCAAATGAGGTTAATGAAGATCTATTGGCTGAAGTGGAGTTGAGACAGGAAGGTTTTAGGAATGTACAACCTATATTGAATATACAAGTGGGAAAAATTATGAGAAGGTTTTGGTGGATACTGGTAGTACTATTAGGGTATAGCTGAAGATTTTTACAAATACATAAAAACTGACAGTTTAGTAGGGTTTGCAGTAACAGGGGTAAAGATTAAGAATGCAACTGGGAGTTACAGCAAGCCAGTGAAGAAAGAGGTTATGCTAGATGTAACTATTGGTGGAGATTAATTAGTCATCCATTCTTGGTAATTAAAATCTAAGCTTAAAGACTATTTAAAGAAATGTGGCACCAGCATTAACTGTGGGGAGCAGGTGCTAGAACTGAATGTCAAAGGGGGCATGAAAAAAATCAAAGTTTGTGAATGTAGCAGATAATAATATAGTGGCATGCTTGCCTGTGGCCCAGTGCCTGAAGGAGAAGTCAGAGGAGGAAATAACGACTAAGATTTATGAAACAAAGGGGTTAATGATAATGAGAGGCAAGAGCTGTGTAATTTACTGGTAGGGAATAAAAATGTGTTCTCAGGGAGACCTGGGATAATAGTAATTTTTGAATATGTCCTCAGGTTCAAGCCACATGAAGCTATTAAGATTAGGCTGTATCCTATTGCCATAATAGAGATAGAGAGGCAGTTAGGACAGAGATAAAACGCATGGAAGACTGGGAGTGGTTGAAAAGTGCAGAAGTGAATGTAGTATATCTACTTTTGTGCTGAAGAAGAAGTACAAGTCAATAAGACTGGTTCTGGATGCTAGGAAGTTAAACAAAATTACCATACCAGAAACTGACCATCCAGAAAACATGGATGAGGTAGTTCAAGGTTACAAAAATGTAAAATTGATGACTAGTATGGACTTGATTGCTGGGTTTGGGAAGTTCCATTAGCAGAGCAGAGTAGAAAGTATACTGCATTTCTGTTTTAGTGTATACCATATACAATACAAAGTAGTCCCAATCGGGCTATGTGTATCAGTTGTAGTCCTTATAAGACCAATTAATTATGTATTAGGGAATTCGTTGATGTGGAGACTGACCATATATGTGGATGACTTGAAGGCAACATTACTCACCTTTGGAGAAGGTACTAACTACATTATAAGAAGGAGGAATGACTCGGAAACTAAAAATGAGTGATTTCGTAAAGGCAGAAATAAATTTTTTGGCCCATGTACTTTCATAGGAGGGGCTGATACCTAACAGGGATAAAATCAGAGCAGTAGCACAATGTGACAAGCCTAAGAATCGAAACAATTAAAGTCGAGTTTTGGGCACAGCAAGTTTTACCATTAGTTCATAAGTGATATGAGATTAAATTCCCCTAATTTGTCACGTTTGCTGTAAAAGCATGTGGCATGGGTATGGACAGTGGAATGTAACAGGGATTTTGAAAAGATAAAAACCAGTTTGTGTAACAGGAAACTACTGTACTACCCAGACATGTCACTTCCACTTTACCTTGCTACTGATAGCTCAGACTATGGTACAGGTGTAGAACTATCCCAGCGTCAAATTGTAGGTGGGAGGCTTGAACATCACAGCATAGCTTTTGCTAGCAGTGTGCTGTCTAATCATGAGTGGGCATACGGGATCTCGGAAAAGGAACTGTTGGCTGTAGCATCAGGTTTCCTGAAATTTATGGTATACTTGGAAGGATTGGAATCATATGTTAAGAGTGATCATAAAGCGTTATTTGCAGGACTGCAAGTTGCTTAACCGTGGGTTGGCACGATGGGTACTAATTCTTCAGCAGTTCCAGTACAAAATGGAGTTCATTATGAGATCTGACAACATAGTTGCTGATATGCTGTCAAGATTGCCTACGCAAGGGAGGGTAGAAGCTGAGGAAGAGGGGAGAAGTGCAGAATTTATTATCATATATATGAAGCGAATGGATGGGGAAAATAAAATTCAGATTACTTTAAAAATGTGAGGAGGGTACAGAGCACTGACCCAATTCTAAAAGTGGTGAAAACTAACTTGGGGTCCAAGTGGCATGAGAAACTACAGAAATACTACAAAATATTCAAATGGGTGTTATTTATAAGTAGGGATGTAAATAAAGAAGAGTGGCGTCCATGTTGGGTAGAGAAACATGTTCAATTTTTGATAAATTACACACATCTGAGCAATGGCCACCATGGGGCACAAAAGTGTTTAGGGATACTGCAGGATTGTGTAATCTTCATTACTATGGAACAGAGAGTCAGGAACCAATTGAGTGCATCTGATCCATGTTTATTGTATATCATGAAAGTTTTCATTTTTTGAGGAGTCTTTCTGGTGATATTTAAAGGTATCTTGAGTGAGGAGGTCTTGTCAACATGTAGTACAGTCTTAATGATTTGGACTTTCTTATATAGGAAGGAACAAACTGTTGAGGAATAAATAAAAAACTATCTGTACCAGACATGACTTCACAGTTTCAACTCTGTATGTCATATTGGTGTGGGTGTAGGTCTGACCACACAGTGGTACCCAGGGGATATGTTTGTGTACATGAAAACTAATTGGGTAATTTTCTTTATTTTTTGCTAGTGATTCTCAACCAGCTGATTGAAGAGTTAAATAACTGCACCACAGGGTCTGGACTGTGCCACAGCCTTGGGATATTGACGACATGGAAGATGTTGCAGGGTCAGTGCAAACAAATATATATATATATATATATATATATATATATATATATATATATATATATATGTGTGTGTGTGTGTGTGTGTGTGTGTGTGTGTGTGTTGTGCAAAATTGAAACTAGTGCTTCAAAGAAATAAGGAATTTTGTGTGGTGTTACAAAGTATGAATTCACACATGCATAAATTATGCAAACTATAAATTCAAATATGTATAAAGGACATTAATATATATATAAATTTAATGTCCTTTATATATATAATTAATATAAACTGAATTTTCTTAGGCAGAAACATTGTTGTAGACACGGGAATACACAGAAAGAAAAACATGAGTTTAGAATCACCAATTAAGGTAATTAATAGTGATGGTGATATACAAACGTGTACAAAAATACTTTGAAAATTTAATATGTGCTACCACATAAGTTAGTGTATAAAAGTATTTAAATTATGTATGATATTAATTTTGTGACTTGTTTTATAAAAGGTTTTGTTTTGTGGTGCTACTTGCTACACAAAAACGCCGTGTATGTGGTAGCAAATGGGGTATTGTAAGGGGACAGTTTTGTGAGGCACTTGAAGTCTGCTATTCTATGGTAAATCGCGCACATGCGTGGGAATCGTGAGGTGTTTAACGAATCGTGATGTGTTTTAACACCCACTGAGTCGCCGTAGTTCAGGGGTCAGTGAATACACAGTGGCACCTCTCATCCGTCAAACGAGCGTCTGGTGGCTCGCTTTGTGTATATACACATGACTGGATAACCAAGGCCATGATGAGACGCAATGGCGAACGGCGGCAGAAGCCCTGTTTGGCCTTGGACAAATATGCAATAAACGACTTACTAATTAATAACTATTGATCCATATAGGATACAAAGGAGCGCATACGATCATTTTAAAGATAAAGACTAGACAGATGCGCTTATATAAATCCGCCTCCTGTCACTTTAATAGTTTTTTAGTTGTAGTAAATCAGAAATCATTATAAAATAGAAATTTTTAAACAATATATATCTTGAAAACTGCTTAACCAAACACTGTTTACAAGGTGTCAAATATAGAGCTATGTGGGCACTATTAAGATGTATATTTAGTTTTCTTTTCGTAAATTCAGCAAATTGGAATTAAAGGCCAGTAACATGGTTTCCAGGTAGAAAAGCTGGATTTTTAATACGTAAACAATAATAACTGCAGTACTAGGAGGAGTACGGTAAACTAGACTTAAGTAAAGAATTAACGAAACTACAGGATCAGTAGTACAGTGAGTAACCTATGTTTAAAAACTGAAAAAGCAAATGTAGAAAGCTTAACTTTTTGATCATGCAAAAACTACGATGTGTACAATGTTTTTTATGCCATATTCTGTTTCAGCGAAAACGTTCCTTTAAATACTATCATCACATGTATTTATTCCATTTTATTTTATGTAAAAGAGGTAATTTTGTGAAAATAAAATGTTCATTTGACTTCAAAGTAAGCCAGAGAGGGTAGTTAAGGGCAGTCTTTTGGTGTCGGTTTGACAAACAAGACGTGTAGTTATGTTGAGTGACTGTGGAGTCGCTTGAAGACTTGTAAAATTTCTGCGAAGTGTTCTAGTGTGGAACTTAGAAATATTTGACCTGTGGTGCTTCGAAATCTTTAAATTTATTCTGCATCTTTGGGACTTCAGGGACACTAACTAAATTCTGTGACAGTGGAACTTAGAGTTTGTCAGGATTTTTGCTAGACTTTAGTTCTTATGTACCGACTGTGCGACTTTCATATATATATATATATATATATATATATATATATATATATATATATATATATATATATATATATATATATATATATATATATATTTTTTTTTTTTTTTTTTTTTTTTTTTTTTTTTTTGGTGGCAGCTTTAGTGAACTCGGCATTGCTTTGAAGTCAGGTGTAACAAATATCCACTGACAGATATTAGGTGGAATAAACATCAATTTAATTAAAAGCGAATGTGTCTTTTGTGCATTTTGTTTGTTCTTGCCTGCATTTATTTGAAGATAGATGTTTTGGGGACATTGCAGCAGGTGTGGCTGGCCTCTAGACACGACGCAGCCAGTTTGTATAATAAAATAGGGTCTACAGCCGCAATTCACGAAGTTCCAAGCAAACACAGGATATGAATGGATGATCTGTGTTTTTATTCTTTTTCGTGCTGTAGCACCGGCGGCTCGAGCCAACTGAAGGAAATCCTATACATATTATAAATGCGAAAGTCTCTATGTTTGTTACCGCATCAAGCTAAAACTACAGCACAGATTTAGATGAAATTTCATATAGAGATTTCTTATGTCTTGGATTAGGACAGAGGCTACTTTTCAAAATGTTTATTACAAAGTTATTTATTTGAAATATATCCATAGAAATACGTAACGGTTGTAAGAAGATTCTAATACAAAAGCAGAAGAGCATTGTAGTGTATGTCATGTTTAGCCGCGGGGGTTAACGCGTAATGTAATACACTTCCGTTCTTCTGGGCAATGGTTCGGGTCCTGCTATAGTGAAATCTTTTTTCTTTGTTATTGTCATCTTTTTTACTTTAGAATATACAAAAAGATTCTTGGATACTGCCAAAACGGCTTAACTGATATATAATTACATACACAAGAAATCTGAATGTTGGCGTTTATGCCGCATTCATTTTCATTTGTTGTAACAAATGAAGGAAGTATGTATATAAATTGAAGCCTTTAAATAAAATATGCTCTAAGTACCATGGCAAGAAAAAACATTGACGTTTTGTGTAGAATGGGATCGAGATACCAAGCTCTATTTTGTGTACAAAGCGCGAACTGCCACGTATAAATAGCGTAAGTAAACTGCAACGCAAGTTGTAGCAAATGCACTCAACAGATGGCAGGCGGTACGCTGCAGTTAACATATGAAACGTTATAGATATTCGAACATTGTGATGTTATCGCAATTCTTTAAAATTGTATTCTCTTTGGATTTCAATGAATAATTCTTTCTTTGGTGATTTCGATTATTTATAGCATTCGAACGTTTGCATTTAGTTCTTTTATTGGTTCGCTTTGCATTTGTAGGATCTCAACAGTTCGTTTCTCCGTTAGATGTCTTTTTATCTCTTTACTTTTCTCCGTTAGGTTTGTTTATTTCGTTACATTTCTCCGTTAGGTTTGCTGTTTATTTTGTTCCTTTACTTGGCATTTGTTTTCGATTACTGTATTGTTGTTACTGTAGTTACTTACTGTCAGGGGTGCCATCCCACAAGTTGGAGCTGAAGGTGGGTGTGCCTGTTTTATTGATGCGTAACTTGGATGCACCACGATTATGCAATGGCACCAGGTTACGCATCACGGACCTGAGAAGGCATATCGTGCAGGCCACCATCATCACCGATGGAGCCAAGAGAGAGACTGTATTAATACCACGAATTCCCATCATCCCAACAAACTTGCCATTCCAGGTTAACCGGTTACAGTTTCCACTGAAAGTGGCCTTCTCGATTACTATAAACAAGAGTCAAGGACAAACATTAAAAGTGGCAGGTATTCATCTGGCCACCCCATGTTTCTCGCACGGACAGCTGTACGTAGGCTGCTCCCGTGTATCGAGAGCTAGAAATCTATACGTATACTCTGAGAACAAGAAGTCTCGAAACGTCTTTTACAGGGACGTATTGCAATAGATTTTTGGCTCTCCATCCGTTCCAAGACAATTATATATTCCGTGCTAACAATGTCGCAAACAGTCATGTAGTTATTTATGCCCTTTCTTGGCACTTTAATGTCTGACTATTGAACCGCGGGTAACACCGCGGGGAGCAGCTAGTAACTGATAAAATTGTGTCACCCTGCACAGAATAGTGTGTTTTCTTCTAGTTTGTGTTTGGAAAATCCGAGTGTAAGCTCGCACGGGGAACGGCCTCACGCATCGAGCATAGCGCCTCAGTGCGTTTGGTCACTCCGCCGCGGCGTGAGAGAGAGAGAGAGAGAGAGAGAAAACAGAGAGAGAGAGAGAGAGAGATAGATAGAAAGAGAAATGTTGTGCGTGTGTATGTGTGTGTGTGTGTGTGTGTGTGTGTGTGTATGTGTGGGGAGGGGGATCTCGCTGGGATTGCTAGCAGTAATATTCTTCTTTTATGACTCAAACAGGGTTTTGTTGCACAGTGATGTATATTCATTAAGTACTTTCTTACATTAGGCTATTGATTTCTGGATGTTATGTTCTTCCTGAATTAGTTTTAGGAATAAGCTGTTGCTGGTTTTGAGAACATGTAGGTCAATTTCTATGTTTGTTGAGCTACGATTTTGTTGTATTAAATGTTCAGCAAATGTTGAGTGACAGCTGCTACTTTTTAGTTATGCTCTGAGGTGTTCAGTGCATCTTGTTTTGAAATTTCGGCATGTCTGACCCACATACCCAGTTTGGCAGTTATTGTAAGTAAGCTGATAGATTACTGATTGACTGTATTTGTCAGTGTCGGTGGCATGTTTCCCTGGTCTATTCTGCATTGTGTTGTTGGTTCTATATCCTATGTTCAGCCCTTGTTTCTTTAGTATGTTGTCCGCTCTTTTTGTGATTTTGTTGTTGTAGGTCATAATATGACTTTAATTGCTTACTGTGGGTTGGTTTGTTGAGTGCAGTGTTTCATCTCTGTGTATGGAATTTTCATGACTCTGTGTTACCTGTTTTTATTTATTACTATTATTTTTTTAAAATTTTCCTTGTATTCTTTCCACTGGTTTTGTGTCATACCAATGATCTTTTTTTTTTTTTTTTTATTGTGCCTAGTTCATCAATGTAGCGTACACAGTCAACACATTATACAGAGAAGAACCGGACACTATAAAACAAATTTCACAAGAAATTGGGAATGGCACAAAAACAGTGGACAAAATACACAGAAAATTACAAAAATAGGTGACAAAGAGTCATGAAACACTGAGACGAAACACTGCACCCAACAAACCAATACACAGTACGCAACAGATGGCACAATGACTTACAACACCAGAATGACACACAGAGTGGGCTACATTCTTAAGAAACACGGGCTTAACGTAGGATATAGAACCAACAACACAAAACAGGATAGACTAAGGAAACATGCCACCAACACTCACAAGTACAGCCAATCAGAAATATGTCATATTACTTGCAGTAACTGCCAATCTATGTATGTGGGTCAGACATGCAGAAAGTTCAAAACAAGATACACAGAACACCTCAGAACACTACTAAGTAGCAGCTGTCACTCACCATTTGCTGAAAATTTAATAATACAGTATCATACCCTAACAAACATAGCAACTGGCCTACGAATTCTAAAATCAGGAACAGCTTATTCCGAAAACTAACAATAAATTTGTCACAACCAGAAAACAAAATCCCACTGTAAGAAAGTATTTAACGTATATACATTCCTATGCAAGAAAACCCCAGCTGAGTCCATAAGAGAAGTATATAAATAAACCCTACCACCGCATTACGCCTGACAGTCTACCCCCCGCCCTCCCCCCTCCCCCAACACACACTTACAAATACACTGAAAAAAAAAAAAAAAAAAAAAAAATTAAAAACAGTATTGGAGGATAGGTAACAACTCACCGTAAAGAGGTTCGCTGAGCTGCTGACAGGCACGAACATAGATAATCACATACACACAACTTAAATTTTCGGCCATGGCCTTTGTCAGAAAAAGGAACACTCACGCAATCACTCAGACAACTATACACACACAACCACCATGTCTGGTCACTCCAGCGTCACAAGCATCCAGATGGCCGAAAATTTAAGTTGTGTGCCTGTCAGCAGTTCAGCGAACGTCTTTAAGGTACCTATCGTCCATTATTGACAAAATCTGTAACACTCATTCAAGAAAATAAAAGGCAAAAACCCACGGAAGGCGGCACAATAAGTGCCGAAACATATCTGGGTATTAAAACAAAGCAAGGTATCTTGCATAAGGTGGATTTAATCACATATCTATTTACATACAAATGGAAAAACTGCTAGAATCCGACTGCAGATGGGAGATCAGTTTCGATTTAGGGACGCACGAGGTAATATTCACATTGGTCACGTGACCTAATCTGTGGAGTATAAAAAGGATATCCGACGACCCCTGGTGGTCAGTAGCTAGAAGTGTCTACACGGCATCCACGAATGTGCTAAACATCCTTTTGCTACGAGGAAGGAAGACAAGACCAACGGACGAACGCTTTCGGTTATGTCTCTTACTGGAAAATCCGGCTAATCTTGTTACAGATATCGGTAACAAAATTTCCACCTAAAAGGTCACAATCCTCAGAAATAAGATTTAGAATGTGCCTACTCCGATTACCAGCCTTTTCGCAATAATATTATGATTGTTAAGAAACTGCGATCATGTGGACTGTCTGGAGCAGATAGAAAAGGAGCGATCTGTAATATCAAAGAAGGAAATGTATGGGTCATTTAACTCCTACCTGTGTAGTAAATTCTACAAGTTCGTGACTGCAAGACGTGGCATTAAGGCCAAGTTGCCATTTCCGGCAGTGGTGTGGCAGCAAGAGGAATACTGGAGAAACTCGGTAAGGAAGCACTGGAAAATATATCGAGGATATATGCAAATCCTGTGGTTATACATTATAAAATGGAATTATTCGATGTTAAAATGGATGATTTAATGGAAGAGCTCCCCGCTACAACAACTTCGTGTACAACACGCAAGATTTTGCACGGATTTTTAACAAAGTGGAGATGTGCGAATACCTGGTATTCAATCACGACTTTCGCATGGTAGGAGATTGCACAGGGAACAGCGACATTATTGTCGACAACGATAATGATGTTGGGATAGAATGTTTAACGTAGTTGCCATCGAATTGCCGAGAAAAGTATATAATATATAGTACAAAGCTATTGGTAACCACATGATAGTTTTTATAAATTGTCCAAACTGGAGACAGCGAGACACTTTTACATCTAGCTTGGAGAAGGAACATGGCCTCACCAGGCTGGTGGCTACACTCCACAATTACCCAATGGATCGTGGTTTTGATCCTCTGCAAGACTGTTTAAGTGTTTGAAACGAGGACAGTCGGTATGTACAAAGTGCGCTCCTGTCCAATCTGTCGATCCCTTTAATGTGGTCTTAGCTAAAAATGCCTTAGAGAACAGTTGCTGTGTTTTATTTAACCGTGTTTAGAAAATTATTTACTGAGGTAATAAGAATACCTGAAAACTGACTGGTGTGCAGGTAAACCTCCTTTACAGTAAAAACAGAGGAAATCTTGTAAATTATGTTCTCTCTGCCTTTAGTCTCAATTGCCTACCTGTAAATTACGCGGAAATTCGTACTACCGACTCCAGCAAGGACAACGAATGTATTACACAGAAGAGTTATTAAAAGAGGAGAAACATAGGCTATTTATAGCACTCCAGGACGTTATTCTACACAATACGGCGAAATGCAAATACCACCGAATTAGGGCTGAAACCGACAAGCAACGTCATTCCTCAAGTTCAGCGGAAATATATCCACGGAACAGACATAAGCCTTTCCCCATTCGAGAAATTACTCATTTATGTGCAGTTAATCTGCTACATGCACGGAAAAGACGACTGGAAATGGTGGAGATGGACGTCAGGAAACGAACACTTGATTACTTGGCGATGCCAACTACTTGGAAGAATACCAACTGTATTTGGAGAAAGAGGAGGCTATTACAGATGTGCTGCCACGATTCACTTATTCGTTCAAACACAGTGTATAGAGGAATCTCGCTTTGTCTGGGAATATAAAATATCCGCATTTACAGTAAACAGCAAGGGAGATTGTCTCGTGTTGGGGTACTGACCGAAATCAACGGAAACAATGGTGTTTACTGCATTAACGGATATACGAAAAATGTGTTTGTAAAGCTATATTCCAGTTTGGAACTGCTTAAAAACAACGGTTACATTGTTACATAGCTGAAGGTCATCCCAATCAGGCAAAGTAAATCAATTTATTTTTCGCCGGATCATTACAATATGAGATCGGAAACGGAAAGATTTGGATGTTCGTTTAGAAATTGGAGCGGTCGACAAATACATAAAATAGGTTCGATTAAACATTTGCCATGATCTGAAAAGTGATTTGTGGAGTATTTATGTAGATGAGACGAGTTTTAGAAAGCCGGATTGGTCCTTGATAGTGAGTACCCATAATTCAGCTCTGTCAAAATCTGCTGCCACCTACATAGTAGTTGCCACTTTGAAATATTTCCTTCCTTTATTCTTGAAGTAGAACTGATTGTATTTGGTTAAATTAACAGTTTATATCGTACAAAATATTATTTATTTTTCGGTTTAGTGCAATATAAAAATCATCCTTAAAATTCATTATCTCATTTCTGTACCTGCTGTCTTACTAGAAAGTTTGACACGTTTAAGATTGTGAAGTGAAAACAGATGTGCAACATACATTTTATCTTATGTTTACACTTTTCAGTGCCCTAATAATAAATGTCTATGGCTGTACTTCAACAACGACACGAAATATTATTCTCTTGATGTAGTGATGAGAGTTCTTAGTCACTGAAGTGGATGCTCTTGGTTTAGTTCTTGGTGATATTCGTACAGTTTCTCTGAAGTTGAAAGCAATGAAATGGTGGTCCTGAATGTTTTAGAATCCATGAGTAAGAGCTACGTTAATAATTAAGGGACTCAAGCGATACATGGAAACTGTCAAAGTGGTTTGATGTCAAACTTTGCCAATATAAACTGGTGCTTGTTAATGATCAGTAGTGTACACTCTCAACAGTTTGGTTTGTAGAGCATAGAAGTCTCTGCTGTAGTTGCTACTGCTGTGGGCTTTCTTCTGGGAAGACTCCAGAACTCCTGGTTCCGACCATAGAGTTCTGCGTCTTTCATCGTCTCAGGAAGTTTCTCATTCAGTGATTCAGGTAAAAATAACACTAGAACTGATGTCAGAAACGTCACGGTCCCAAGTACTCCGTACAAGTATTGATCTCCAGCTGTGTGGCCCTGTTAACAAAAAACAATTATCGTGAAAATATGTTTGATTAACTTTAGATTTTTACATACCATAACTAATCATTTGTGGAGTGAATATTGGAAATAATGTAGCAACTCAAGGCACTCAAAACTATTTGATATAAACATATCAATATGACAATAGAAACAGCCTTTTCTGTGAAATAGTTATACAATGAGAAAATAATAACACTGTAAGAGGAAAAAATTAGTTTGACATAAAAAAAAACCAAACGGTTTTGATTTTGGTGATAATGACCGTTTAACACTTCATAGCCATCAATGAATTTTTTGTTACTGTCTACAATTGTAAACATTGAAACATTTTATGACAGCTCAGCTGCAGGTATTTTGGGATACTGATCTTAATGAACATTATGTACTTGGATGGAAATTAACCCTACCAGAAGAAAAACAAAGCAATGCCTCTGCTTGTCCATGAGTACTTTAATATTTTTCTAATCTTTATCTAAGCCCCTTCTGATATGCTATGTGCAGCGTAAATACTGTATCTATGTCAGGTAAATGAGGGCCCAGAGGAAAGAAACTTTCTCTCACAACAGGCGACAACGCCGTTTGGATCGCGGTTGAGCTACAAAATTATTAGAACAACATAATACGCGAATATAAGTCATAGTGTTAGACAATTTCGAGAAAATCTAATCACATGCTCACCGGTGGTGATGTTTCTCAAAAGCTGCCTCTGCATCGCTGAATAAGGAAGGGTAGCCTACATTCCTTTGAATCTACTTACTGTATTCGTGTCTCCATCTACGAGTTTTACCCCACACACTTCTCTTCAATGATAAACTGATGAGTCGTTGATGTCTAATACTGTCTCCTACCAATCGATCAATCACTTCTTTTACTCAATATATGCCATAAACTTAATTTTTCCCCAATTTTGTTCAGTACCTCCTCATTAGTTACACTATCTAGCATCTAATCTTCAGTATTCTCCTGTAGCGTCAAATTTCAAAAATTTCTATTACTTTTCTGTCTGAACTCCTCATCGTACACGCATGGCCCCCACAAGGGTGGGGCTGGGTGGACCCATGGGTCCATTGCCCGGTGCTAAAAGGGGCCCGAGCCCAGTCATGAATGATTCAGTTTTTTGGTTACCAAAATTAAAAATAATCTAAAAAACTTGAATATATTTCATTCTACGATATTTTAGAAGATTCTACAGGCAACTGTAGAAGATATTTGTGATAAACAGCTTATCTTAAACGATTACTTCAATTTATGCTCTTAGTTATTACTACTAGTTGGTATTGTATGTGTTTATTAACTACGGTAACCGTACCTATTTTTTTCGGGACAGTCACGATTTTTGTGTGTCTGACCCGAATTTTTTCAAAGGTAATTCGGTACACCTATTTGTCCCGGATTTAACAATTATATCCGATTTAGAAATTTGATATATTTTATTATTAGTTTTAATTATTATGGGAAACTGTTTGACAGAAAGTTTGTTATACTTAAGGTACTTATCACAAACTGTCGAAACCATTTCAAACTGTTTGTACTAAGAATACGCGCACAAACTATACAAGTGAGAAAATCAGCGAGTTTTCCAAATGAAATAAGAATTGATATTATTTCTAATTTCAGACAGAATCATGTGTCATTGTCAAATGTGCTTAAGCTAGTGCAGTTTCTCTTCTGCCTTTCCGGAAATAATGCTGTTACTGAAGGGGTATCTTCCCCACATGATTAATGTATGGACAAGTGGCAAAACACAGCTTGCCGTAGGAACTGTGATGAAACTTGTGTAGAAGTTTTCTACATGTTCTTGAAAAATACAGACTTCCTGAAGAAAATTGACTGCACTGTTAATTAGTTGTTCTGATCGCATTACTTTATCATATAAAGTACTAGTAAAATGTAAATTAATGTATGTCTTGTAACAACTTAAACTGGTATTTTGTAATTATTACTTTCACTAAAATCTTCTTCTAATGTAATGGAAATAACAAAATTTGTAATGTGTCCCGAATTTGAATCTGGAAAATATGGTCACCTTAGTATTAACACAGTACTCAATGTTTTCCTCTTGTGGAGTACACTGACTGAACAGAGACGGCGCTTGTGCTGCTGAAGTTGTTCGCGTCCGGAAGCAATCCTCAAAGCTCCACGTGTCCCCTGGGTGGTTCTAAACGGACAACAATCTTTGGTAGCTGGTCCTGTCACCACGGTGATCTCCCAGCTATGTCAGCTACCAAGACAATCCAGAATGGCTCTTGTCAGGGCCAACAAAATTGTCAACAAAACGATCTGAACAGAGCAATAGGTCCAGTCCTAAAAGTGCCATTTGAATATTGAGGGGATAAGTAGGTGAAAATGTGACTTCCTCAGTAAAAATCTTCTGAGTAACAATATTGACGTCCTTGCTCTACAAGAAACCCATGCAGAAGACCTTAAAAGTTGTTCAAGAGGCAATATCCATGGCTACAGACTTGTGGGAGAGATAGGCCATAGAACATATGGCGTGGCTACATATGCTAGACAGGACTTGGATGATGTATCTATAATTCATGAAAGCTGTGACGATGACATATTTGTTTTGGCAGTGAAAGTGTCTGGAACTACCATAGTTAATGTCTACAAGCCTCCCAACATCCAGTGGCAAGATACAGTTCTCCCAGTTTTCGAACACCCTTCCCTATATGTCGGCGATTTCAACAGCCACAGTAGCCATTGGGGGTACTCGTCTGATAATGAAAATGGAATAGCCTTAGCTGAATGGGCTGAAAATAATAACCTTTCCTTGGTTTTTGACGCAAAAGACTCCAGCACATTTTTCTCAGCCCGCTGGAAGCGTGGATATTCACCTGACCTGTGTTTTTGTTCCTGTGATCAGACATTAAGATCTCTATCAGTTACGAGAAAGGTACTTGGCACATTCCCACGGTCGCAGCACAGGCCAGTGCTGATATCAGTTGGGATTAAGATTCCCCTAATAAGATCTTTTCCGAGACCCAGGTGGAATTTTAATAAAGCAGACTGGGAGGCATTTACTTCCAAATTAGAGGACAACATTAGATTCATTCCTCCTACAATAGAAAATTATGACAGATTCGCTGGACTCCTTAAAGCTATAGCTAAAGCCTGTATACCTCGAGGCTACAGAAAGACATATATCCCGGGATGGAGCCAAGAGTGTAAAGACCTGTATAACGAATTTATCAGCACTGAAGATTCAAACACTGCCGACATCCTACTGAACTCCCTTGATAATGCCAGAAGAGAGAAATGGGTGAAAAAAGTTCAGAGTTTAGACTTCACTCACAGCAGCAGAAAGGCTTGGTCACTTCTGAGGAAATTGTCTACCAGTGTATCCGAGAAAAAACTTCCTCCCACACACCCTGATCCTTCCGACATAGCCAAACGAATCGTAGCACTATCCAAGTCAAAACGGCAACAGTCTGACAGATTAATATCCTATAAACTAAATGAAATTAAGAAATGCCAGCAGGCTCCCCTGGAAGTATCAAAACCTTTTTGCTTAGACGAACTGCATGTGGCTATCTCTGATATGAAGACTGGGAAAGCTGCCGGTATAGATGATATTTTCCCAGAATTTATTAAACATGCTGGACTCAAGACCCGATTGTGGCTTCTAAATTTATTCAATAACATTCTTAAAGACAGCTCTCTACCAAAAGCTTTTAAGAGATCTAAAGTAATAGCTGTTTTGAAGCCTGGTAAAGCAGCCGAACGCGCAGATAGCTACCGCCCAATTGCACTTCTCAGTGTATGTTACAAGCTGCTCGAGAGACTCATCTACAATCGTATTGTTCCCATTCTCACTGCTAGTATCCCTGTTGAACAAGCTGGTTTCAAACAAGGCCGTAATTGCTGTGACCAGGTCCTAGCACTGACATCTTTCATTGAGACTGGTTTCGAAAAGAAGTGTACCACTTCCGTTGCTTTTCTGGATCTCTCGGCAGCTTATGATACCGTGTGGAAGAAGGGCCTCCTAGTGAAGCTTTACAATCTCATTCCTTGTCCTATTTTATTGCGACTTGTGAACTCAATGCTAAGTGGTCGCCTGATCAAGATCTATCTCGGCAACACAGAAAGTGGGTTTAGACAGCTTCACGATGGCCTCCCCCAGGGTTCGGTTCTTGCTCCCATTCTTTTTAATGTTTACACCGCTGATATTCCAGCTACGCAATCTAGAAAATTCATTTATGCCGATGACATTACCATAGCGTCACAACACAGAGACATCCATGTGACGGAAACTACTTTAACATCTGACCTAGCTCTCCTCAGAAATTACTTCGCAATGTGGAAACTAAAGCCAAACCCAAATAAAACGGAAGTATCTTGTTTCCATCTCAATAATAGGATGGCCGACTATAAACTTAATATCTCGTTTGATGGTGTTCAACTTGAACATAATGAACATCCAAAATACCTGGGAGTAATCTTGGATAGATCTCTTACTTTTAAGTACCACCTTCATAAAACAGCAGACAAAGTTAAAACTAGGAATAACATATTGCAGCACTTAGCAGGATCATCTTGGGGAGCCAGTGCTAAGATTTTGCGTACAACAGCTTTGTCCCTAGTTTACTCTGCAGCTGAATACTGTTCTCCTGTCTGGCTCAACAGTGCTCATGTGAGAGACATTGATGTACAATTAAATAGAGCAATGAGATTGATCAGTGGCACTCTGACGGCTACACCACTTCAATGGCTCCCAATATTATGCAACATCGTTCCCCCTGATCTAAGACGGAAGGAAGCCTTAATGAGAGAGTATTATAAGATCTTGTCCACTCCTGAGCTTCCTATCCTGCAAGACCTTCCACCACCGGTCAGCCGGCTGAAATCACGTAAACCGCCTCTTAAAACAGCTATGCAACTACATGAGAGTGGCTTCTCACCTAAATCAAACTGGGCAAGAATTTGGGATTCGTTTAATGGAAAAAACAGCATCTGGATAGACGATCCCTCTAAGCAGCTCCAAGGAATGGACCTTCCCAGGAGAAATGGTCTTTGATCAACCGTTTCCGAACTGGTGTTGGTCGCTGTAACTATTGGAAATTCAAATGGGGACAGACAGACGACCAGTCATGTGACTGTGGAGCAGACATTCAAACGATGACCCATATAATTACTAATTGCCCATTACGATCACTCTCAGGAGGGATGACCAAACTCCATATAGTCAGTCAGGAAGCTGTCCAGTGGTTAAAGGAGTTGGACTTGGCTCTGTGACAGAGATATGTTTTATCTTATTAACTAGACACTAGTATATCTTACTAAAGTATTATATGTAGCTGACATTATACCATACGATATATATATATACTGAATTATGATGAGATTCTTTTTTAGAAATGCTGAGAGCTTTTATTCTTTCTTCTCTATTAGGGCTGGTCATTGGGAATTGTTGAAACAACTTGTAACTTTGTCTAAGTCTTGCTGCAATCAAAGGTTACAAATACTCCGCCAAATTTTGGAGCAACATCCTCCAATCTTCAAAGTCTTAGACGTGTTCCTGCTGTATTAATTCCATCAACAAAAATATTGATTTGGATCTCAAGAAGTACTTGGAAGCTTTCAAAAGACTCTAGACATCATTTTGGCGCAATATCTTGACCTCTATCGATCTCAAAAAGGTCGTTATACAGAACAAAGCCGCGGCGGAGTGGCCAAGCGCGTTGAGGCGCTATGCTCCGATGCGCGAGGCCGCTCCCCGTCTAGGGTTCGAATCACCTAACGGGCATAGATGTTTGTGTCGTCTTTAGTATCAGGTATTTCGTAAGTAGTTTGTAAGTTTAGGGACTCATGACGCCGCAGTTAAGTCCCTTAAGCTTGACAAACATTTGAACAGAACAAAGGAACTTCTCCCAAAATAGCGATGCCGGTGGTTAAATTAAAGACATTATGACATCACTGTGAATGAAGAAAAAGTAGATGCTGAGGCACTTGGTATTTCATCAGACGACAGAGATTATCAATAGGAAACCTGTTGCAAATAGGACAGCTGAACAACTTTAGCTGTAAGCATCAAATTAATTCAAACCTTTTTTTTTTCCTTTCCTGTTGTTAATTTTATAATGCAAGATTTGACGATAATATTTGCGAGCTTTGAACAATTTCTTCATCTATTTTCACCGGTTTTTGGCTTTCGTGGGAAGTAATGAACAGAAAGTTAAAATCGGCAATCCCATCTCAAAGTACCCTAAAGATGTAGCAGATACTGATAGCTTCTTTGAAATTCTACCAATGTAGACCGTCTTCAATAAGCATGCAGTTTGCCAATCATAAAAGGATCTCAGCACGTTCATGAGAAAACCTTCAAGCAATTTCTTTGGTTCTGAGTGGAACAATTAGACATTTTTGTACGATTCAGGGCCGGAGTAATCGCGTGGTCGCTGGTGACCCTGAGCTAGAGGGGACCCCGCCATGATGGCCTTCGAAATTTGTCTATTTAACAAAAAGTCTTGTTTCGGAGAAAAAGGAAAAAGATTCGAATTTAGAATATTAACATGATTCATTCACACTAATCCCGCCATCGGGAGCAACGATATTGTTGTCTCTACTTTTCCGTTAACGGGACAGTAGTATTAAATACCACGGCAGTTTTACTACATGTGAATCAGCGTGAATACACATTTCGATTAGTCGATGTGAATCGGCGTCAATACACATTTCGATTAATCGCCCAGTCGGCTGCCGATTTGTATCGAAACACGAGAAATGTTTGATGTTATTAGATGAAAAAGTCTGCATATTCATATTTGCCGTGAAATTATCATCAACTTATAGAAACACTACAATCAGACATTACGATACCACCACTTCCCCACACCCATACAATCCGCTACGGCCGTCTCCCGTTACACAATAATGAATTCTACTTATTCAGCCAGAGAGGACTCCAGAAATATGCGAAAAATATTATACCAGATGTTAGAAAGCCATTTCTTAAAAATTTGGAAAAATATTTGCGGTTTACAATAAAGCCATAAATAAGATAAATATAGAATGGTTTCAGTGTCAATGTAATATTAAAAACACCAAATACATTTCTCCAGTTTTGTGTTGTGTTGGTTTTAGGAACAAGTTCCTTGTTTTTAAGCTCATATTGGTATATTTTGTTAAATATTGTTCCTTGTTTTAGCTTAAATTTTCCGCATTTTGTGTATATTTGAACACATACGTTTCACTTGGCAAGGCCAATTGGTGAACAATCCTGGCGCTAGTGCTGTCGTGATTAAATGCAGAAGAAAGATAAATTGAGATGATACGAAATTAATCTGCAGGTATTCTGAAAAGTACAGCGTAACAAGGTATACCCCATTTAAAAACCATTTTACGCCGGAAGGATCGAGAGACGGAATTAGCCCCTTTACCAATTTTTCCCATGTGTCCTGATCAAACCGTCAAATGAAATGAGTTGACTTCTCTGATTTTTTAATCTTTTATGTAAAGTATTGTGCACCCTCTTTAAAGTGTTCTTTTTCTAATAGATTCCTAAATATTAAGATTACCTAGAAGGACCTCAGGGCCAGTTTGGTCCCTCATAGCGTTTCTCTGTATTTTCGGCATGTTTCCCTGTAATGGCGTCTATGCAATAAAACTAACTGTTGTCTCCTTTAGTTTCAATATGCGACAACAGTGCCATACATTCCAGCTCTGATGGCACTAGGGCAGCTGGGGATGGCGGTCATGTATAGATGAGTTATGCGTGAGTGATTCATTGTGTGAGTGTGATATTTTCTGACGAAGGTCATGACCGAAAGTTTACAACTTCTATTAATGTGAATATGAGTTTGTTGGCAACTCAGCGATCATCTTTATGGTGTGTTCCTAGCTATCCTCATATTATCAACATTCCAATCCGGACCTTCCATTGTTAAAAATGTACATATGATGGTTACAGTGTATTATCTCTCACAATATGGTAGTATAACCAATAAAACTGGAAAGGACTGATTTGGCCCCAGAGGTTTTTATACGTAGTAACTTGCATGCGATCCTTCTAGTATTAAATGTCAAGTGGGCTAGATAGTAGCCATAAAAACAAGATGTAATTAGTTTCTTTTCCCATTTTACTCTGGTTGTCATACCGCTTAGAGATTCGTTCTCAAGTAATTCCGTTGGCTCAGTAGTTACTTCCGGCGTGGCTTGAAAAGGAATTGATGGACGAGCTTTCGGTGTAGTGCAGTTATACATTTTTTCTTTTTTTGCCAATTTCCTAGAAGATGAGATTTTCATGTATGTACAGAAATTCCGCCTCACCTGGCGCAGCGTCTGGCAGAGGTACGAAAAAGTGTTCTGTTACGCTAAACTAGGGCTTACTGTGGCCCAGGGCCGTAGCCTGTGGCGGGGGGATGAAGGGATCAATGATCAGTCCCCCCCGAAAAGCCTCATTATTCACATTATTCCTAATAAAGTGATTCAAAGGTATGCTGAATTTGCTCCTTCGAGATTTTTTTTTGAATAAAATTTATATTGTCTCTATTGAAATACATCTGCGCTTTTAGTTCAAATTATGTTGTAAAGCCTTACAAGTTAGAATATACCTCCTAATTTGCTGACCCCCTCGCGAAACCAGATTCTGACTACGGGTCTGCTGGGGCCATTCTAAATAAAGTCTCAATTTTAAGTAAAATAAGTTTCTAAATAAAGCTTACGGTATCAAATTTATACCTTGTTATACGAAGTTAAGTACATTCTAAAAAGAGCATGATTAAGCTATAAACTTGCAATTACAGACTACAACAATAAAAAAAGACAGGTGGGAGGGCCCGTCTCTGATTCTGGGTCCAGGGCCCACAATCGAATGTGGGGGCCATGCGTAAAGGTCTTGTACACTGCAGGCTACACTGTTTAAGAAAAATTTCCTAAGAAACTTCCTGGCAGATTAAAATTGTGTGCCGGAACCGAGACTCGAACCTAGGTCCAGGTTCGAGTCCCAGTTCCGGCACACAATTTTAATCTGCCAGGAAGTTTCATATCAATGCACACTCCCTGCAGAGTGAAAGTTTCGTTAAAGACTTCCTAAGAGTTACATTAGCATTAAATATTAATTTTGATGTCAATAAATTTCTCTTATTCTGAAATCCTTTCCTTCCGTAAGCTTCTCTGCACTTCTCTACTTCGGTCATCATAACGTACTTTGCTACAGAAGTAATAAAATGTATCTACTACTTATATTAACTAGTTACCTAATCTAATTCCTTCAAAATTACCAGGTTATCTTAGACTAAATCCCTTTACATTTTTTCTTGTAAATGCTCATCTTATACCCTCCTTTCAAAACACTGTCCATTCCATTCAATTGCTCTTTCAGGTCCATTGCTGTGTCTGCTGGACAGACCGCATCGGCAAACCATAAAGTCTTTATTTTTCATGGTGTTCGATGACTGCCAATTTTTCCTTGTTTTCCTTCACAGCTTGCTCGATGTACACACTGAATAATATTGGCAAAAGGCTACAACCCTGTCTTTCTCCCTTCTCCACCACTGTGTCCCTTTCACGTCCTTCGACTCATAATATTCTTCGATTTTTATATGAGTTGTATGTAACTTTCTGTCCACTACGTTTAACCCTTGCTATGTTTAATATTAAAAAAAATGTATAACCGCAAAATTTTCAAAAGCTATAAACGTAAATTTTCCTTTCCTTTCCTTCTAAGATAAGTTGCAAGGATAATATTGCCTCACATATTCGTGCATTTCTTCTAAATCCAACCTCATCGTCCGCGAGGTCGGATTGTACCAGTTTCTCCATTCGTCTGCAAATAATTCGTGTTAGTACTTTACTGATCTGATAGTTCTGTAATTTTCACAGTTGTCTGCACTTGTTTATTTTGGAATTATTATGTGTATCTTGAGGTATGCGGGTATATTTCGGTCTCATACATCTTGCACACAACGTAGAAAAGTTTCTAAATTACTGGATATATAAAGAGAGAATTACATCTCCTGCAGGGGCCTAGTTTCTACACAAATCTTTCCGATAAGATGTGAGGAGTTAGCGATCATTGTTGTTGTTGTCTTAAGTCCGCAGACTAGTTTGATGCAGCTCCCCACGCTACCCCGTCCTGTACACGCCTCTTCATTTGAGAATAAAAACGGCTATCTGCAAAAAATGTTTGTATAGCTCATGGGACTTACTTCGGGGTTATCAGTTCCTAAACTAACAAACTACTTACGTACTAGCTAATACTAAGGACGGCACAAATATCCATGCCCAAGGGGGGGGGGGGGATTCGAACCCCGACCGTAGTGGCTGTGCAGACCGTGACTGGAGCGCCTCAGTCCCTTCGGCTACCGCGGCCGGCGGCTATCTGAAACCTTTTGAATCTGCTTATTGCATTCGTCACTCGATCTGCCTCTACGATTTTTACCCTACACATTTCCTTCTAAGGCTACGTCGACGATTCCTTGACGTCTCAGAATGTGTCCCACCCACCTATCTCTTCTCTTAGTCAGAATATGCCAGAAAATCATTTTCTCTTCAATTCTGTTGAGCATCTCCTCATTAGTTACGCGATCTACGCATCTGATCTTCATCATTCGTCTGTTACACCACATTTCAAGAACTTCTATCGTCTTTTTGTTTAAACTACATGGGGAAAGACTACAACCCTGACTTACTGCTTGTAGCTGACGGGAGGTCAGCAAGCAGGCCGACGTTGTTGGCTTGTTCCAGCTTAGGATTTTCCAGATCGTTTCCGGTGAGGGGAGAGAGGGACAATGGCGAGTGCCAGGCACAGTGCAGTGCACAGCGTGAAATAAAATATTCTAATACTACTGGCATTTGAAGTAATACGATGCAGTTCGGAACCTTTAAGGCCCTCATTACAAAATAGCCTGTTGATAAACAAACATTAGCTGATATAGTCACATCTGGCGTAATATGTTTAATTGACAATGAAAAGTAATAAAGTACCAATGATTATAAGACAGTTACACAACTAGCATGGCAATGTTTGTTTATAAAAATAATATATTAACTATTACTCATTTTATTTTCAATTAATCTTCTGTATTTTATCTTGAAGTATTCAGTTAAATCACTTATCTGTGATATAAGAAATTGCACGATTATGATAAATAGTACAAAGGATGTTCATACCAATATTATAACGTAAGAAGTATTTGTTTAAGGTGTAGTGTAATTATTTTGATTTTAAGTAAGGTTTTAGAAATGTATTGGCTGAGCGCTGTACGTTGGAAGTCGGTTAGAACAGCTCACATGGGGAAGTTGATGACGTAGGGAAAAAACCCCGGCAGTTGGACTTTTGGCGCGCGAGCGTGCGAGGGCAGGAAGTGACGAGACGGGAACAAGGGGGGTAGCTGGCCGGGCGGCGTCGCTATGCATCAGTCGGCATGTGGACCTCCAGGTGGAGGTTATAGATTTGTGTGTGTGGCAATCGCCACGTGTGGTTGCTCGTCGTAGACTGCACCAAACTGAATCGAGTGCTACTGTGTGTTTGTGAATATCTAGCTGGTGGAACAAGGTGTGCATCGCATTGAATTAAAGTGACTGTGATTTGTTAATGTAACACGTGTCGTCGGATAGGCATGAACATAAACGTTGTTTGAGACAGCCACATGGTGTGAAAACAATTTGCGACAAATATTCATTTTGTCTGGGGGCTCACGAGCTATAACGTTATTTGATAAATGTGTCGACGTACAGACGTATCAGCCTCAGGGTTCTAATATTGTGAAATAAACAACATAAAGTGAACTTTCATGTGTTTTCAAAAATAGTAGTTAGTACACCCTTTTCTCTCATGAACTTGACTTTATTATGAATTTTTTTGTTAATCATATGCAGGGAAGGAAAGCTGCAAACTTGTGATATCATCCCCTAGAAAACGAGTCAAACAGCAGTAATCACAGTTCCAGAGTTTATGCATGTTTAGGAATATAGTTCGCAGTTGGTGGTTGTGAGTTTTTAAAGATTAAACTTTCCCAATTTTAAGCTCTCACCCCGATCTTCACTCTTGCAATGCAATCTGCTTACTGTGTTTTCTTGTGTGTAGAAATAAATATAGGCATTATGGTGAGACGTATTTAAATAACAACGGCAAAATAGCTGTACTTCTGGTTGCTGCTTCTTAACACACAATAGTTGTAAAAGTTCTGTATTGTTTTACAGATGATTTAATTTTAAGTCCATGTTTGTGTGATGTCATTTGGCCTGATGTTTGGCCTAACTTAGCGTAGCGTGATGTCTGCATCAGCCTGCCCATTTTATTAATACTTCATTAATTAACTTTTATAATTAAATCATTTTGGAAAGCTTATTCGCTGGTTCAGTGAGTGCGGCAACCGTAAACCATCTTTATTGATAATTCAGGCAGTTCCCGTTTGTTCAGCATTTTGGCAACTTTAACAACTTATGAAATATTTTCCCCAATTCTTCTTCACCGAAATTCCGTTAGTTATAGAGCATATATACGCTATGGCATCGATCAAGTTATAATTTCCACTAAATATTTAGCGGTGTTAAATCTGGACGATCGCATTTTCAATAAGTAGTGTTTTAGGCACATAGCATATTTTATTGCTAATTGACCGATAAGAGTAGGGGTGGGAGGATATATGTGCCGACCGTAGTGGACAGGGGATTATTTATCTCGCCCTGATCTGCATAATTTTCGGTTGTAATTTAATTGTGAAATATCACAAAAATGTATGAGCAAAGAGGAGACAATACTACCATGTCGAACTCGACAACATAGGCGTGACAGCCACTACAAAAGCTGGAGTCACAAGCACTGCAAAGGCTATAGCCAGCTTACAGCTTACGCATTGTTTGGCGGTGAGCCAGGCACAGACCTTAACACACGTTTCGATGTGAAAACTAAAAGTGTAAACGGGGTTACAATAAAATGGGAGATTCCAGAATATGATCAGGATTTAGATGAGACGACCACAGAAAGTATTGATTATACAACCGAGCTGGGAATATAAATGGTGCCAATGTCAAATCTGCCGTTCGATTCGAATCTTTTCGTGCAGATGTTTAATAAAATTAACGGATCTTTAGAGACGAATATATCATCAAATCAATCTATAGCTAAACAAAATGGATTTGACGGAACTTCCACAAAAGGTCGACATGATATCGATTAAGAATAGAATCGTTTCGTTGGAACTATCTCAAAAATATGACATGAATTCGATTAAAAACATAATAGATTGAATGAACAGTAATCTGAATAACAAATTAATCTGAGGTGGATAACGGGGAAAACGCGGATGGACAAAATAAGAAATGATCTTATTCGAGAGCAGACAAGTGTGGGAACGAAGATTACAATGGTATGGCCATGTGATGAGAAGGGATGGGGAACACCTGTTGCAGAGATCAATGGAGTTAAAAGTTGAGGGCAGGAGAAGAAGAGGCAGCCCAAAGAGAATATGGATGGACTGCATCACTGAAGACCTGAGGGAGAAGGGACTGAGCCGGGAGGACACATGGGAACCTCAGAAATGGAAGGCAAGAATCGGGAACAGTGACCCCTGAACCGGGACAAGTTGAAGAAAAAGAAGAATCTAAACATCAAAGTAGATCCATCAGTTCAGTCTCTGATTCAGTCTTTCGATGGTAAAATAAATTGTATGGAAACCAAATATTGGTGAACAACTTAGAACTTTAACTGAGCAGATGGGCAGTAAAATAACGGGTTAAGACAAAAAAAACTAATAGCGAATTGGAATGTGGAAAGAAATTCATACTAATGACATTAAAAAGTAGAAGCTCTATATGACGGTGTCAGTAGTCAGCTAACTTAAAAGATTAGCTCCATGGAACGGATTTTGAACGAAATTTTAGAAGAAAAAGCGGAGAATATTCGCGAAAATGTCGAAACTAAGCGAGAGGAAATCCATACTGAACTGAATCATTCTATAAATACGTTTCAGGAACATATCGTGAAGTTACTGTATGAGACTGATGCTAAATTATAGGAGACAGTAAATAATGTTAATACGGATGTAGTGGAAGTCAAAGAGCAACTAAAATGTCTGGAGAGTTAAAAAAAAATGGCTACCACATTCGCGGTAGTGTATATAGCAACCACGTGAGTCTCAAGATAGAAAAGTTCGATCCGAAAGGTGGAGTACATCCGTTGATTTTCATGGATGTGTGTGTGCGTTGCCGGAGGAGGAAAGAAATAGAATAGATTAAGCGGAGACACGAGTAGAAGGGGGGTTACGGTACTGATAATTGCCACACTGTAGAAAAAATTTTAAACAAATTTGAGAAGTACTAGTCCGCTGATAAGTAGGATGAGAAACCGCAAGAATATGCATGTTCCTCCTTATATACCGATTAAGAAACAAAGGTCGACAGTGCTCGCTGAAAAATACGCGTTTATCTTATGGGCGAAAATGACAAAACATTATTCATGCGAAAACTAGGCGATATTGACATATTAACCAATGGGGACGATGAGAAGCTGAACCATGGCAACAACAATAACCGTAACCGGAACGTATGCAATAAATAGAGCCATGGCAACAACCAAAGCCGGCCGCGCCTCAACAACAACAAAGGGTTGGTTACTGAGACAATATTAACACAGAGGCCAGTAAGCATTTCGGCGAATACAGTAATTAGAAGTGGGTTCATGCGGAAAACAAGGTGCACGTAAACCAGTGCGAAAAGGACGACGTTTGTATACTAAAGAAATAGTGTATGTTAGTGGACGAAATCATGAGTGTTTTTGAAGCGATAGAAAATTGCCTTTAGGAGAGTATTGAAGTAACACGGTTCGAACGCGCTCGCTGGTCACGGAGGTGTCAAATGTTCGACCTAAAGAGGTTGAAACTACAGTTATATTTCAAAGCACTCGGTTGAGAACTTTCTGAGATATAAGATTTTGAACATATGACTAAATATCGTTCAAAGTTAGATTTCTAAGGCGAGATACAGGAAGGGTTGGCAATGAGGAAGAGGGGAGGGGAGATATACACGTACTTTTTAATTATAATCAAATCTCCAAACACCAATTTTTGAGGATCAGGCAGCAAAACTAGCTTAATAGTGGCATATTTCAAAAATCTTTTCCTCCCCTATTTCACCCTTTTAGGTACGGAATATAGAATTTTTTTTTATAGATATAGTGAATTGCAAGCTGTTGTGATCTCTCTCGAAGGTGGTCTACCCAGTGTTCCCTGTTATTATATACTGAGTATATCAAGCGGAGCGCTTACTAAGTCGGACGATTGGCTGCTCAAGAAATTGCTTTGCGATGAACATATGGACTCCCTGAGTACCAAATAATAGCCCCCCACCCCAATCCCTAGTGCAAAGAATCATTGGTGATACTGGATAACAGAAACGTTAGGAATATGGACACCCAGATATAATTTTGTCATCCTCACAATCATGAGGCAATGATTAAGTTTATCCCAAGGCGGCGGTGCAGCTTGCCAACGTGGACAACGGAACAATACCTCAACCAGAGCGCAACACACACTCAATTATCTGTTAAATTGTAAGCACAGAAGCATGTCCCTCTAAGTCTCTGTTATTGGTTGCTCGGCTAAATTTTACTTATGGCGTGAGCAGCGGAGAGTAGTAATGTCGGGAAGGAAGTCTTTAGTTTATAAGTATAGTTGATTTATTGACAGTGGTTCATACAGGAACGTATTAACGACAGAGCAGAACTGCATTATATGATTATTTTACGGTAAAAACGATTTATTAATAATATTCATTCTGATAAGGATCTCCTTTGAGTTACTCCTGCTTTTAAGAGAACAACATTCCCGAGTAACGCTCGGGTACTAGATGCTTTATACACTTCTGGCCATTAAAATTGCTACACCACGAAGATGACGTGCTGCCGACGCGAAATTTAACCGACAGTAAGAAAATGCTGTGATATGCAAATGATTAGCTTTTCAGAGAATTGAAACAAGGTTGGCGCCGGTGGAGACACTTACAACGTGCTGACATGAGGAAAGTTCCCAACCGATTTCTCCTTGTCCGTCCTTTCTTGGAGTACTGCTGCCCAGTGTGCTACCTTATCAGGTGGGTTTGACGGAGGACATCGAAATAGTCCAAAGAAGGGCAGCTCGTTTCGTATTGTCACGATACAGGGGAGACAGCTTTACGGAAATGATACAGGATCTGGGATGGGAATCATTACAACAACGGCGCTTATCGCTGCGCCGTGGGCTACTTATGAAACTCCAATCGCCAACATTCCCCTCCGAATGCGAAAATATATTGTTGACTCCCACTTACATAGGTAGAAATGATCATCAGAATAAAATACGAGAAATCAGAGCTCGAACGGTGAGATTCTGGCGTTCTTTCTTCCCGCGCGCTATTCGAAAATGCAATGGGAGATAAATAGTACAACGCTGGTTGGATCAACACTCTGTCAGGCACTTAAATGTGACTTGCAGAGTATCCCATGTAGATACACATACAGCATTGACCGGCGTTGCCTGGTGAAACGTTGTTGTGATGCCTCGTGTAAGGAGGAGAAAAGCGTACCATCACGTTTACGACTTTGATAAAGGTCGGTTTGTAGCCTATCGCGATTGCGGTTTATCATATCGCGAGATTGCTGCTCGCGTTCGTCGCGATCCAAAGACTGTTAGCAGAATATGGAATCTGTGGGTTCAGGAGGGCAATACGGAACGCCCTGCTGGATCCCAACGGCATCGTATCACTAGCAGTCGAGATGACAGGCATCTTATCCGCCTGGCTGTAACGGATCGTGCAGCCACGTCTCGGTCACAGAATTAACAGATGGGGACAATTGCAAGACAACACAACCACCTACACGAACAGTTCGACAACATTTGTAGCAGCATGGACTATCAGCTCGGAGACCATGGCTGTGGTTACCCTTGACGCTGCATTACAGACAGGAACGCCTTACGTTGGTGTACGAAACGACGAACCTGGGTGAACGAATGGCAAAACTTCATTTTTTCGGATGAAACCAGGTTCTGTTTACGGATCATGATGGTTGCATCCGTGTTTGGCGACATCGCTGTGAACGCACATTGGAAGCGTGTATTCGTCATCGCCATACTGGGATATCACCCAGCGTGATGGTATGGAGTGCCATTGGTTACACGTCTCGGTCACCTCTTGTTCGCATCGACAGCACTTTGAACAGTGACCGTTACGTTTCAGATGTGGCTCTACCCTTCATTCGATTCCTACGAAACCCTACATTTCAGCAGGATAATGCAAGACCGTATGTTGCAGGTCCTGTACGGGCCTTTCTGGATACGGAAAATGTTCGACTGCTGTCCTGGCCAGCACATTCTCCAGATCTCTCACCAATTGAAAACGCCAGTCACTACTCTTGATGAAATGCGGTATCGTGTTGAAGCTGCATGGGCATCTGTACCTGTACACGCCATCAAAGATCAGTTTGACTCAATGCCCATGCGTATCAAGGCCGTTATTACGGCCAGAGCTGGTTGTTTTGGGTACTGATTTCTCAGGATCTGACAGCAGCGGTGGCCGAGGGGACTGAGGCGCTTCAGTCACGGTCTGCACGGCCACTACGGTCGGGGGTTAGAATCCCCCCTCGGGCATGGATATTTGTGCCGTCCTTAGTCTTAGTTAGTTCATAAGTAGTTTGTAAGTTTAGGGACTGATGACCCCGTAGTTAAGTCCCATAAGCTATACAAACAAACACTTTCTTAGGATCTATGCACCAAAATTGTGTTAAAATGTAATCACATGTCAGTTTCAGTATAATATATTAGTGCAATGAATACCCGTTTATCATCTGCATTTCTTCTTGGTGTAGCAATTTTAATGACCAATAGCGTAATAATGTTTGCAACTTAAGTAGCCTACCCTCTAACGATATATATCGAAAGTGCGCTTCTAAATTCCTTCCGTCCAAAAATGGACATTTACCATCGTATAATTAATTGGAAATAAAGGGGTTATTTTATTTACAGCAGCTGCGGCATTCCGTGCTAATGTAATACGCTAATGTAAACGCGGAACATTATTAGCCTCGTTGTATGTAACTGAGTTTTTAAAGAGCAGTCAAGAGATTTGTGGGGATATCTAAATGATCGTGTTTATGTCACTGAGCCCACATCCCCAGATGATCTAAAACGGCGCATCGAGGACGCATGTCACTCTGTCACACGGGCGATGTTACATCTCGTTCGCAGATCCTTTGGACGGCGCATTGCATTATGCATTGAGGAACATGGACACATATTTGAACATCTCATGTAAATCAACTTCCCACTGCCATAACGTGCATCACCCACCACACAGCCATGTATTATGTACAGCGTGTGGTATCTGCCCCTGAAACGTTGAAGGGTTGTAGCTCCCAAACTAACAGTGATAGGAATGTAGTTTTAATTGATTTGAACTCAGCTGGTTTCAACGATTCCAGTGCACGATAGAAAAAAAAACTATTGTTCCATTTAAAAAATTATATCTTTGTGCTGTAACTCTTTGGAAAACGATACAATAAACTATGTTCCGCAGAAAGTGTAACATTTCTTGTGTTGACCAACCGCATTAAAATTTCCCGTCACCTATTATTTTATAAGTTACAGAGGCAAACACACTTAGTGAAACACCCTGTATATGCTTACAAAATGGAGGATGTTTGAAGTTCATTTTCAGGCAAAGCTCGGGGTCAGGAAGACAACGAATAAATCTATTCCTTTGAATGCTGACACAAGACAATCACGATACTGACTTTGAGTCAGTCAAACCTGTTGCTGCCCCAACAAATTGCTGGCGTCGTAGGCTCTGTGCAGACAGTTAATTTGTAGCTGAGTTGCTGCAGTACATTACCAGAGCGTGAGAAGCAGAAAGAGCAATTGGTTGCCGGTGCGGTCCAGAGCTCAAGACAGATTCGCCTAAAACTCTGAACATTACAACAGTTAGCACCATACCAAATACACACCTGGCGATGCTTTTGCACAATTAAAGAAATTTGCTAAGGCTGCCACACTCTGTGCAGCTCTCCTAGACACAACCGAACGCTGACACAGCTTTTGGCGAACTCCACCGCAAAGAAATTTACTCTTCCCAAAGTTTCGCTCCGTCATTTCACTGGGCAATTGCGGCAGATCAAATTTGGCCAGTAGTAACATGCGTTAACATTGCCCTGAGCGGACCTCACTCGTAGATACAAGCGACTGGTGAATTATACGCCTTCTCACCGTCCTAGCGCGGGAAAACGGTCCACCGCCAAAAATTTTCCTTCACACGGGAAGGAGTGGCTGCCCTCGCCGCAGGTTCTACGAAACCGAGGCCGTGCTCTCTCAAGTGTAACTAACTCTCCAGTGTCCACGTGCGCTCCTTCATATGGAAACCGTAGCACCGTAGCAAGTCTGCAGAAGACGCGCGTGTTGCGCAAACACT
This sequence comes from Locusta migratoria, assembly GCA_026315105.1. Taxonomy (NCBI): domain Eukaryota; kingdom Metazoa; phylum Arthropoda; class Insecta; order Orthoptera; family Acrididae; genus Locusta; species Locusta migratoria. The sequence continues at coordinate 465,604,405 of CM048746.1, read as the reverse complement.
TGTGCGCAGTCCCTGTGCTGGTCCATCGAGTTCGAATGGCGCCCTGTGGCGCTGCTCGCCTGTCTCTGTGTTTCTGCAGGCTGGGGGCCGGCGGAGTGAGGGAGTCCCGTCTCTTTTCACACAGTCCGTCACTCCAGTGGTTCAAGATTTTACAAGCAATATTTATTCCCACCACCAAAAATGTTTGCAGAACTTGATCCTAGTTAAAAGTACACGTTATTATTCCTTCAGACACAGAAGGTTCAAGTGCATTACGGATCAAAGAAAAATGAGGTACCTTTCACATTTATGACTCATTGTTTTCCATTTATGTGAGAATATCGTTTGCGTCAGGTAGCTGCTCCATTTCTGAAACCTAACCATCGCAAAACCAACGTAACAGATAAACCGTTAAAATAGTTCCAGGGATCTTCTCGATACCCATCAAAATTAATTAAGAAACAATACAAAAGCGTTTAATTGTTGTTGTTTTACCTAAGCCCAGCGAAATGGCCGCATGGTCTAAGGCGTCATGCTACGGACTGGGCGACTGTTCGCGTCGAAGTTTCGAGTCCTTCGTCGGGCATGGGTATGTGTGTGTGTCTTGTCGTTAGTGTAAGTAAGTTTAAGTAGTTTAAAATCTAGGGAGTAATGACTATAGCAGTTTGGTCCAGCAGTTTTGCAAACATTTAAACATTTTGATTTGATTTACGCAAAACCAGACTCTTCAAAGATTACTGATGTATTTGAAAGGTCTAGAACATGAAAAATATTTTTCAGTACCCACTCGTAAAAAAATGCGTAACGAACTTTGATCAAATAACTGGTGCATGATTTCTCTTAGTCACTCCAAGCAAATGCCAGGAAATATCCCTTTCAAACAGCATGTACGATTTCTTTCCCCAAACGTAGCAAAACAATCAGAGCGGTTGTTCAGTTTCTAATAATGAAGGTGTCAGGACATTCAGTCCTAAACTTTATTCTTCCTTCCTTCAATAAGTGTTACCAAGAAAGGGTATCCTGCGATCACCACAAAACATCTTAAAGATACACATTTTGTTAGTTGTTGTTGACTTATAAGTTATTATCTACTTTCTAAAACAATTTTGGTGAGTAAATACATACATTTAATGTTATATGTGTACAGCGGCTGTAAAAAAATTTCAAGAATAGAGTTCGTAGCAAAAAAATTAATTGTCATGCATGACATGGCAGGTTTTCATTCAGCTCAGATTTAATGACGTCATATATCCAGACCTATGTCTTTCAACGATATAATTCTGCAAGCACATTTAGTGATATATGTGCAAACAGTCTACAAAATGTAAAATGAATACTGTTAGTAGTGAAGAAAGTAGTCAGTAAAAACAGCAAACTGACGCTCGCAACCTGCTACAAAAGGGCATAATTTTCTATCACAATCCTTCCTCCCCACAACCACCCACTCTCATCGACCACGCATAAAGCACTCTGGTACAGAATGCGAAACGCACACACGCGCAATACTCACACACAGTCTCGTAGATTATAGGCACCAACTTGAACAGTCGTTTGGTTGCACGTTTTCCAATGATTTTAGATATTCCGTTGAAATGTTATATATGCCGTCTACATTTTTATTTTAAATACTCTAGAGATCTTTCATGTAATATACTTTAATATTGAATCCCTTGTATCGTCCATATCATATCCAACTGATTCTTCTCGCATGACTAGTCTATGTCAAGACCAGTGTAGCCACATCGCACAGATTCCGGGTAAACCGAGCGACGCGGGACTCCGTTTCGATGTCTTATTTCGCACTGCCTCCCGCAGACATTTAAAAATCTGCGTGACGAGTGTTGTGAATCATGTCCACTGTTGTGGCGCATATCAGTGTCTTCAGCTGCTTGTTAATCGGGACAGTAAAGTTAACTATTTGGCATTTAGTGTGGAAGACTTGTCTGAACACTTTCGAGTGCTGTTTAGGTGCGAATAATGATTTACTTAACAGTTTAATATATTATGTGTATGTGTTTTTTTTTAATGTACAAATAAATATAAAATGTAGAAAGTAAATTTGGTCATAGTTGCAAAGCCCTCTGAATTTAAGAGAGATTAGAAACTGTTTCAGTTTCGCCTTGATGAAGTAAGGACTAGCTGACTGATAATTACGAGCACTATGTTCACTGTCGCTATCAGGCTCCTCATATAATTTTTTTAGGCTGTAGAAAACGCAGCGTTAGACAAAAGTTACGCACAAAGATAGTCAAGTAGTTACAGCACCAAACGGTACCGACATACCAAAACACGCGTTTCAGTAGGGAACCATTATTGTGATAATTTGTGATGTCATGAATATACAATCATGAAAAAACTTCTCCTACCATTTTAGCTTAATTCAGACTTAAATCAAAAATATTGTTTTGTGGTATTAACATTGTGGGGATTGGATGTTATGCACAGTTACGCAGTTCTTCGCAAGAATGGCTATCAGAAAACTTCAACCTTGTATGGACGCGAGAATATGCCCAGTTGTGGAATCCTTTGTAAGTTTTCAGTCTGTAGCAGGTGCACATTCTGTGACATTCAGCTGGCATGCGGTAGAGTAGGGAAAGCTTCCTTCCCTACAAATCACAATTTTATTCACTCATACCTGAGGGTAGAAACAACATATTTCACATGACCGGTCACCATGAAATTGGTACATGCCTGTTTTTTAATGGAGACACTATTATGCGTGCTGTATGGTACATGGCAGAGGGTACCCAACACTACACTTGGTCCATCCATACGAAAACGGTGGAGGTATACGTTATTTTTCATAGATAGTGGAGGAAGTGGACCGACAGACGGGAAGGAGGGGATGAAGTTAGAGACGTGGAGGATATGACATACAGAAGAGGAGAAAAAAGAGGAAATGGTCGGAGAATGGGCGGGGAGATGGGCCTAATGAAATGATGGGGAGCTAATGGACTGAAAGAGGAGAGACAAGGAGAATGGTAGAGAGAGGGACAGTAGGTGAAGAGACTGGGGGAGCAGGTGGACAGAGGAGGAAGAAGGAGATGTAATAATGGAAAAGAGGATTTGATTGATTGATTGATTTTCTCAGGGAAGCCAAAACAGTCTTGGTCCAACCCGTCACTGCCTGCACCGAAACTACGTTTATTGTGCGGTATCGCTCCCTGCATATCTAGTAAAGCCAACCAATGCCCTTGAACAGTGCAAGGAGTCCCTTTACCAGTTCTTTATTAGACACAATTTCTTCGGGTCTGGTTGTCCCAAATGTTCTGTGCCTTTTACTCTCCAATGCAATGCATTCGAAGATTAGATGCGATGCAGTTTCATCACTGTCATCACAGATCCTACATTTAGGATCCTCTTCTGTTATTCCCATTGTATGTAGGTGTTTTTTAAATTCCCATGGCCTGTCAGCAATCCAACCATGAGTTTACTCTCCTCCTGTTCAGGCCCAGATTGCAGAGTTTCTCTTAAAACATGGCTTTGGCATCATTACCTTGCCTTGTTTGTGTTGATAGATTTTGGTCCAATGTTCTACCTGCTGTCTTTTGAGCTAGTTATGTAGCTCCAATTTGATCATTGCCTTGGTGATTGTCAGGACAGGTTCCGTTCCAATAAATGGAAAAAAGGAACTGAATACATAAGGTGAGTCATTCTACTGTGTGTTACATGACCCTTGACTATATTAACTGGAGAGTAGGAGGTGAACACGGATGAGATGAATACAGGGAAGAAACGAAGGCGGATGTAGATGGGGAGGTGAAGATTAAAAGACGCTGACGTGAAGAAGGAGATAGACAAAGAAGGGAGAAGACGATGAATAGAGAAGGAAGAGAAGACAGACTAACAGGACAGGAGAACAAATAAATACTCGCATAACGCCGGGATTTCATTTAGTTTATAAATAAATATCTATATACATACCAGGTATGAAAGATACGGATTTGCACACATAACACAAGAAACAACTACACATTCGATGGCGATGCATGTTTGCCTTAGACGTGTCGGATGTATTTCCATGCCCTGTAAGTTTGTAATAAGTAAGGAGGAGTTGGAGAGGAACTGTAACATGAAGCAGCCAACAGTTATCAGCCACTGCGTAGAAGAGACTGAAAAATAAGAAAAATACATTCCGTCTGAGACGTTAAACAGTTATTGGAAATAACACACATTAGAACATTGTTTATTTATAATGATTACAGTAAGGACACGTTCTATTTTTTCACTTTTGGATTAAAATATACATACACATTTATATTGTGATATGAGACTAAATAGTTTGTGATGAACCAGTATTTTCCGTTCACAATTATTATTTTATTTTTCCTTCCTTAGAGCTATATCAAATATTAAAATGTTTTAAACACAAGGGAACAAACTGTTGTGGCCATGGTTTCCTCGGTTTGCAAATTATTGAATTAATTTACACTAATGACACAATCACCCATCCCCAAGGGAGAATTCGAACCTCAGACGCGAGCGGCCGCACAATCTGTAACGTGGCGTCCAAGACAGCACAGCAAATCCCGTGCAACTATCTTCAAGGCAACATGCTATGGTTTTTCCCTACCGCTGTAGTGTCAGATTTTTATATGGAGGCATTCTTTTTCATTTCATGAATATGTGTTACTGGCACCAGACCAGCGATATGGAAAGGTAGTTTGTACTGGTACCTCGTGTTGAGAAAGATTCCAACAGAGAAAGTGGACTATGGTCGCAATGTAGTAATGAGAAGAGTAGATTGCAGACTGATCACTGTGTAAATTAATGGGATACTGAAGAACTAGGAAAGGATGAGGTGCACAAGAAGTTGTCTGAGGCTGTAGACACGGCGTTAACGAGAACCTATGTAGACAGTTCAGTTGAAGAATAATGGTCGTCTCTGTCAGGAACAATAACAGTAGTTCGAAAGGTAAATGTAGGAACAACCGCGGAAACTGTGGTCAAATATCTGATAATAGAAGAAATACTACAAACGATCGCCAAAAGACGAACGTCAAAAATGTTCAGGAGAATTAGTATACAGTGGTATGGGGTATTACGTGACATGTTCAAATTACATATTTTATGCAGTCAAATAAGACATAAGGGATGGGTAATATTCAAAGGAAAAATCTAAAATCAATGGAGAAAGAGACAGCCAAGCGACTATCTTAGCCCATGCTTAGATTCTGTGACGTCAGCGACATATTATCTGTGTTTTTATCCATTTATTTATTTATTTATTTTGTAACGTACACTTCAATTCCGAACTTATTTGATCAGTTAGGTACAAGAACAAGCACACAATCAGATTAACAGATCATGGATCCGAGCTACTAACAACAATAAAATACAGAATAATTTAAAAGAAAATCGAGGAAAAGTTAGACGCCGATCAGTATGGTTTTCGTAAATGTAAGGTACTCACAGAGGCAGTTGGAACGTTACGACTAATAACTGAAGTAAAACACAAAATGCTTCAAAGTGTCCGAAAATTAGCAAAAACAGGAAAATACGAGCAATCTGTAGGTAAAGATGGATAATATACAATTTGCATAGGAACCAATAGAATAAGAATGGAAGAACCAAGGATACGTTCTCGAATTAAAAATCATGTAAGACATGGATGTAATTTTTAGTTCTTACTGTCCAAAATATCCATCGATGAAGTAATGACGGAAGTCAATGAAAGTAGGAAGAGTGAAATTAAGGGCGTAAGGATCATCATCATCATCATCTTGAACAGTTTGAAGCCACAAGGTGGGTTTTTTCCGAACACAAGCCCCGCCACTTTGTCCTGTCTTCCCACAATCTCTCTGTCATCACTCTGGCCCAGTCCTCTCCTCTCTTCTGCACACAATCCTATACTCCATTTAGCCATCTCTCCCTTGGTCTTCCTCTTAGTGGTTTCTTCTCCATCTGTATTTCGTCTATCCTCCTGGGGTTCCTCTTCTCTTCCATTGTCTTTAAAAGGCCATAGCACTGCAGTCTTGATCTCCCTGTCCTATCCCGTGAGGGCTCCTCTTTATCACTGTTTCCCTGATCTTCTCATTCCTCAGCCTGTCTCTTCTTGTTACCCCTATTAAGCTTCGCAGAGATTTCATTTCCCCTGCTTGTATTCTGCTCGTATCTCTTTTCTTTGTGACTCAATTTTCCGACTCATAGGTCAATATCGGCAAATAATAACTTAGGTATAACGCTACTTTACTCTACTGTGGTACATCCTTACTTCACAATAAACTCCTAACACTTCTTAGAAATACTTCTGCCTGTCTGCCACGTTCTGTAATTTCCTTGTTATTTCTTCCATGCTCCTCAATTATGGTATACTTCCCATACACTTGAAGATGTTTACCTTCTTAATCTCTTCACCTCCGAGTGTTATTTCCCTCACTGATCTATCCTTTTTCCTGGTGGTTAACATAAACTCACATTTACAGATGTTGAACTTGAATCCGTATTCTCCCACTGTTTCTTCCCAAAAATCCAGCTGTTCCATGGTTTCCTCCTCCTTTTTGCCCCAGGCCATCATATCATCTGCAAACAGCATTGTTTTAAACTTTTCTTCCAAATTTTTCCTGCTACCTTTGTCATTGTGTCATCCATGTCTACAATGAAGAAGGGGTAACAATGCACTTTCCACAATAAGTCTCCTTCACACTGCTTACTGTCTCTTTTTCCACTCCTGTTTTTTTAAGTGCTTCCCAAACCTTTTTCCTACACACACTATCATACGCCTCTTCTATGTCTAGAAAGGCTATCAACAGGTCCTCCCCACATTCATAAATCTGTTATCGAAGTTGCTTTACTGCAAATATGAGGTCCACCATCGATCTTCCAGGTCGGAATCCATACTGCTCTTCTCTCATTCCCCTCTCCACTTTGGCTCGAATTCTGCTTTCAATATCTTCTCGTATACCTTTGCATAGTGTGATATCAGTGTGATTACTTTATAATTTTGGCACTGTTTTCTATTTCCTTTCTTGAATATTGGGACTATCAATCGTTTCTTCCAATTTTCTGAGATCTTTCTTTCTCTCCAGATCACCCTCATACAGTCATTGTTTCCCAACAATTCATTTGGAATTTCTACCTTCTGTGAACGTGAATAAGAGTTACAGAACGAGTTTGAAAGCGTGAACAGTCTAATGAGTAGAGAAAAGGTTTTAGAGAAAACAAGAAACGAAAGTAATGAAGAGTACCAGAAATGAGCATAGGGACAAATAGAACATAAAAACAAATTGACATTCATGTAGGTGAAGCATAGGAATATTGTTTTCATGGAAATGAAATGGCACATGGTTGACGAATAAAATAGGACAAAAGGAAGTTGACCACAGTCAAAGAGATATCTGACTATATCAAACATCAACTTTAATCCGAGGAAGAAATTTCTGAAAATGTACGTTTGGTGCATAACATTGTATGATAAAAGTAGTGAATCACTTACTGTGAGACAATAAGAGTGAATGAAAATATAAGTGTTTTAGATATAGTGCCACGGAAAGATATTGATAGGATACGTTGCAAGACATCCGGGGATAATTTCCATGGTTTCAGAGTGAGCTATAGGGGATAAAAGTTTAAAGTAAGCCTAATAAGAAGGACGCTACAGGAAATTCTGGCGTGGTTAGTCACCTGCTACACTAGACGCATCCAGAATGTACGTTTCCAGATTTTTTAAACAAAAGCGGCATTCTTATTGGCAACTGGTGCAGCAACATTGGAGCTTTTCTTCATCATCGTCACGAAAGGAATTGAAAATTTTGTCTGTACTAGTAAAAAGTCTGCCGACTGATGTCAGCATGTGACATTCTGAAACAGTGGGGAAACTACGACGTTCCGTTCAGAACAAGAGGCGTGGTGCACACATTGCAGGCGTTGTGCTGATCAATGACTATACTCTTCCCAGCGATTTCCATCTTTCTTGCAACTCCGGTCAGCATTTCGACAACTACGAAGAGCTGAAGACAACAATCACACGCTGGTTGCGTCAGAGGCGACCAACTTCTACGGCACAGAAATACAATACATGATCGCACGATGCGGTATGTGTCTTAATTCTCTTGGTGACTACGTCGAGAAATATTTCCAATATTGCTGTACTTGTCACCAATACTCATGAATCTATGTCGTCTTGTTTCCTAAAAATAGAGAAACGTCCTTTCTGGATGTTCCTCGTATAAGGATCAGGTTGCTGCCTGATATGTGAATTTCCTTGCGTTGCCAGCAACTGCAAGGATCACAACAGCATAGATAGATAATGGTGAAAATGAACTATGAATAGTAGGGAACCCTGACAGACTGCTGATCATGTAACGTAATTCCATTCAGTATCTCAGGAATGTGAGACACCAGCTGGTCGATGAATCGTAAAATAGCAACAGTCGTTGTTTTTATAGCAGTTAATTAAGCTGTCACCTTCATCTGCAGGCCCTCTAGAATGAACGAAAAAATGAGAGTATTCGTACACGTTTGTACTGAGAAACCAACGTTTTTACTGGCTTACGTATACTTCACGAGGCTGTGTGCTCTTTTATAAATATGACAACTTCAGGATTTTCATGGCTATCAAGGTTGAAATCCATGACACGCCGCAGTACTCCTCAGAAATGTGTAAGATATTTCAGTGAAATTGCAGAAATAAATTAAGTTTCGCAGTAAGAGCTAGATAAAATAGTATTAAGTATCGAGGAAACAGTGTACGATATGGGTGCGTCAAGGTCACAGAAAGGCATTCAGCAGTAGAGCCATAAACTCCCGTTAAGTTGAAGTCCGAAGTGTTATGATTGTTCTATATCGTGAAAGACATATCATAAGAACTAGATATGTGTTAAATAAGAGTCAATGTTTTCTTCTTTTTGTGAGATGGAGACAATTATTCTGTATCAGTTGTTCGTTGGATAGCGACAGTGTACGATCCAAGTCCGTGTATCTCTTATTGAAAATTTACGGAGGCAGAGATCTGAGCCGTGCGGAAATGGTCGCGTGGCGTCTAACGCATTGCCATGGAATGTGTGACCGCTCCCCATCGGAGATTCTAGTCCTCCTGTGGGAAATGGTGTGTGTGTGTGTGTGTGTGTGTGTGTGTGTGTGTGCGTGTGCGTGTGTTGTTTTTAGCGTATTTTAGTTCAAGTAGTGTGCAAGTCTAGTGACCGATGACCTCAGCAGTTTCGTTTCGAGGGTACTGGAACTTAAGTAGTGGCAACTACTTGTTCGCCACCGATACAAAAGCGTTAGATGCATTCACCTGTTACTGTCCTTCAAAGTAGTCACCAGCGTTATGTAGAACCCGTTTCCAATGACGTGGCAGGTTTAGTATACCGTTAACAGAGCCTCTTCTGTTGATGGTGCGAATGGAGCGGTCTACTGCCTGTCGAATCTCTGGAACAGTTCTGAAGCGAATGCCACCAAGTGGTCCCTTCATCTTCGAAATCAAATCAAAGTCACAAGCACTTAAGTGCGGGGAGTATGGTGGACGGTACAGTGTTTCCTAGTCCCATCGACCGAACAGAGCAGCATGCGTTATATTTACCCGCGCACTGTCGTGCAAAATAATGGGTGGGTTGCGCAGAACATGTTGCCGCTTCTTTCGCAAAGCTGGTCGCAAGTGATGCTCCAAAAACTAACAGTAATACAGTGCATTGACGGTCTGCCGTAGAGGAACGTAATGCTTTAGGATAACACCATCATAGGAGTACACGATAATCACCGTAACTTTCTCCATACTGGGGCTCTAACGCACTTTCGACTTTCGGTGCGATCCATAATGATGCCATTCGTTGGATTGACACTTACGTTTTGGATCGTTCGATGTGGTCCATGTCTCATGTAGTGTTACTATACAGCGCAAGAAAGCCTCTCCTCCCCGCTCATAGTGCTCCATTACTGCGTCTGAGCAGCGTCGTAACGCATCCATTTCTAGATCTTCGTCAATTCTTTCCGAACCCTTCATGATGCATTTTTCACATGCCAAGGCGAAGCGAATGCGGTTTCGTCGGTGAGCTCACGAATCGTCTGGCGTCAATCACTGTCCATTTACGCGGCAACACTATGCACTTCTTCAGGTACTCTAGGACGCCCTGTCCGACGCAAGTCTGCCACAGTTTGCCGACCTTCATTGAAGGCTTTTACCCAACGTGCCACTGTTCTGTACGGCTATGCCGATTCCCCTCATGGCTCTTGAAGACCTTAATGACACTGTCGTGCTGTACGACCTCTGACACATTCAATCTTGATCCAACTCCAATGTTCATGTTTGGGAAAAATAGTAACACCGTTACGTTAGATCGCTCGCTCACAAGTGATTGTGTTTCCATCGATTGTGTGCACGCCGGTGATATAGGACGGGTGAGTCCATTTGCTCTGAGGTAAAGTAGGTATGTCAACAACGTGTGCTATCAGTGATAGATTGCAATGCGTAGTGCCACCACAGCAGTGTTGCCACTATACTTGAATATTTGAATAATAAGCCTAAAATACAGTTATGAGAAGAGAGATATGTTTTCTTTGAAGTATATAGAAAAAAGATGTAATATTCGTTGTCCTTTAAAATACAATCTTCGGTGAATAAGCCTAGCATGATTCAGTCTTCTATCCTGGTACAGTCCAGCGGAAGCGGTAAAAGATAAAATACTGACCATAAACCGAATTTTAATTGAAAATAAAGTTTCTTATTTTGGTTTCGAGATTTACAGGAGGAACAAGACAAAACATTTAAAAGTTGAAATAGTTGCATCGAGTTCGACTCTAACTAGCGACGTTCTCATCCACTGAAAGTACAGTATGACCAACACGTTCTGGCCACGCGGTCTAAGGTGTCATGCTACGGACTAGACGGTCGTTCCCACCGGAGGTTCGAGTCCTCCCTCGAACATGTGTACCTATGTGTGTGTGTGTGTGTGTGTGTGTGTGTACGTGATTGTATACGTACTTTCTAAGTTCAGGGACTGATGATCATAGTAGTTTAATCTAGACGCAGTTTTTCGTTCATACTAGACAGCTTGAAGATGACGCTACCGAGGAGCTTAAACTGGTTGCCTAAATAAACTGGTATAAAAAAAGGCGCTTGCTATACTTTTTACAAGTGATCAAGTGAGTTTCACCGCATATATCCTGGACTAGCGGCTATTTATTTTCAGTCAATTTTAGTTCACAATTAATACTGCATAAAATATTCATAATATGTAGTTATGAAAATAAATACATTCGTGTTTACTTTATCAATAATAATTATAGAAATTTAGTACCTGTTGTCAGTAACACAAGAACAAAGGAAATAATAGCTGCAATCAGTAACACCAGGCAATGCGTAACTCGTCTGCCAAGATTGTTTCCACAAAAGTGTGTCAATATGTTAGAAGCCATCATCAGAATGCTTTGGCTAATGTATGCGGTGAAAGGATTCTCTCCGAAACTTCTGTTGTGAAACAATAAAGTGAAGAGTACAACGGATGCCGTTGACCTGTGAAGAGGAAAAGAAAATCATCACATAAAATATACAAAAATTAAGGTAACTACTTATTAATCCCTTTAATTGTTGAATGTGCTTAGTTTTCTAACCATTCTGGTTGGAGCAATTGCTGAAACAGCTAGCCAAACATAAGCGCACTTTTAACGAAAGATAACACATGATCACCTTTTTAGCAGAGTCTGATCGTGGCCGTATATAGACATGCACGTCACCTTATCTGTCAGGGTGAGGTTGTTTTGTGTGGAGAACCGTCATATTTAAGGTGTATCGCAACAAACCTCACAGTCTGCAAAACCTGCAGCAGAACAATTCGAATAAAACGGCAAAAATACCAAAAGTGTAGATTCCATCTGTCTTCAGCAACTTGCTGACCAGTATTGTTTTAGGGACAGAGCTGCAACAGATTTGGTATTATATTGATATCAAATTGATTCATTTTAATCAAATTTGCCACAAACCCTTCTCCACCACCCCCTTTAAATCAAAATGCACCCCTCCTCGTCCTCTCCGCTCTGACGTCACACACCCTTTCTAGACTGCCAGTTTTGGGAATAAGTGGAAAGCATGAAAGGTAAATATTCTTAAAAACTACCAACAAACATAAACAAAGAGAGCTTTCTTCTTTATGTAAAAATATAAATAATGTCTCAGTAAACTCGCTGTCTCCACTGTCAACATATTTTATTTTCATGTTTCTGTGGCAACCTTTACAATATAGAGGTGATGCTGTTACAACATATGTAGTAATCTGCTACTCAAACTCCTTAAGTGTGTGGAGCAAAATATGTTACAGTGTATCACAAGTTGGTAGATTGCGTGGGACAATATCGTCCGTTACAGTATGCCACGCCAGGTAGTGTGTAGGTATCCGGGCCATGTAATATTAGTCGTGGCAGACTTCAACCTTAAGAGTATAGATTGGGACCACTCTAGTTACATTTCAGGCGGTACAAACAAGCAGTCTTGGAAGCTACCATTGGACACATTTTCAGAAAACTGTCTTGAGCAGTTGAACCGACAGCCAACACGAAATGGAAATATTTTAGACCTTATAGCTACAAACAGACCCGACTTTATTAACGACGTCAGTATAGAGGCAGGAGTTAGTGATCATGATATCGTCATAACGTCAATGGTGCCGAAAGTTAATAAACCAATCAAGAAGGCTAGGAGCGTGTATTGGTTACAAAGAGCCGATAAGCAATTGTTAGCATCGCACTTAGAAAATGAATGGACATCGTTTAGTTCCGGTACAATGGATGTAGAGGAAATGTGGACTAAATTTAAACGCATTGTAAGTAAAGCGTTAGAGAAATATGCGGCTATAATATCGATTAAAGGTCCACCGTGGTATAATAATAATATTAGAGAGCTACTGAGAAAGGAAAGGCTATTGCACCTGCGATTTAAAAAAGAATACGCAAATGCTGACAGGCAAAAGTTATTAGATATTCGTGCGTCTATAAAAAGATCGATTCGCGAAGCAATTACCACAGCCATACCTTAGCAAAAAATCTTTCCGATAACCCGAAAAATTCTGATCCTATATTAAATCTATAAGCGGGTCAAAGTCACTATCCAGACACTCGTTGGTCATTCTGGGGCAGTAATAGAAGAAAGCAAAGGGAAAGCTGAAGTTCTAAATTAAAGGTTAAATCTTTCACGCAGGAGGGCTGTACAAACGTACCATCATGAGATCAACGCACTAAGTCCCAAATGGAAGACATTGTAATAGGTATTTACGGTGTATAAAGCAGCTGAGAGAACTGAATACAAAAAGGTCTCCTGGTCCGGATGGAATACCAGTTCGGTTTAACAAAGAGTATTCTGCGGCATTGGTCCCTTACTTAGCTTGCATTTATCGTGAATTTTTAATTAAGTGCAAAGTTCCTGGTAATTGGAAAAAAGAAATGTAAAAGAACTGACCCACATAATTACAGGCTTATACCGTTGACATCAGATTCCTGTAGAATTTTAGAGCACATTCTCAGCTCGAATATAGTAAATTTCCTTGAGATGGATCAGCTTCTTTCTATTAATCAGGACGGGTTTAGGAAACAACTTTCGTGTGAAATTGAGCTTGCTCTTTTCTCACATGACATCTTGAGGGCCATGGATGAAGGTCAACGGGCTGATTGCGTTTTAATAGATTCACAAAGGCATTTGACGCTATGCCACACAGCAGGCAGCTAACGAACATACAAGTATATGGAATAGGTTCACAGATTTGTAACTGGCTGGAAGACTAGTTCATAATAAAACGCAGTACGTTGTTCTCGACGGCGAGTGTTTATCAAAGGCCAATGTATTGCCAGGCGTGCACCAGGGGAATGTTATACGACGGATATTATTTTCTATCTGTATAAATGATCTGATGAACAGAGTAACTTGTAATTTGTGGTTGTTTTTTTGATGATGCTGTGGTGTATGGGAGGGTGTTATCTTTTATTGATAGTAATAGCGTACAGGATGACTTAGACAGAATTTCTAGTTGGTGTGAAGAATGGCAGCTAGCTCTTAATGTAGAAAAACGTTAGGTGATACAAATGAGTAGGAAAACCAATCCCATAATGTTCGAATACGGCATTAGTAGTGAGATTCTTGATGCAGTCACGTCATTCAAATATCTATCCGTATTATTGCAGAGCGATGTGAAATCGTGTATCTCTTCCAGGAAACAAAGGGTGTCAATAGCAAAGGGACTTATAGTGAACGATTGAGGTCCATCCAATTGGGGCCTAATAATGTTGGTTCCCCCAACACTTCATGACTAAGCCCTTGCTTCTTCCTGTATATATTAATAACCTTTTATCAACAGCATAACCGAATGCCAATTCTATTTTATTTGCAGATGACACAAACATTGCAATAAATAATAAATCAAATCTAGCCTTCGAAAGGTCGTCTGATCAAATTTTCATGGACATTAATACATGATTTTTAGCCAATTCTGTCACTAAACCTTGAAAAACACACTATATGCAGTTTAGGATTTGTAATAGGTTTCCTGCTAGAATATGCCTAAAGTATGACAACAGGGAGATAGAAAAAGTTAACAGTGACAATTTCTTCTGACTACAAAAAATGTTAAAATATTTGTAAATCTATGGAACTCAACTGTTTGGTTATTAGTCCCTAGCTTACCAACTACTTAATTAAGGTAAAATATTTTGTGTCCCAGCCTCCTCGCCGCTTTTGTGTCTCGTTTCCGTCGTAGGTGTCGGTGGCCGAGTAGACAGACCGACACAGGAATAAAGGACGCACGCTTGTGCAGGTACGAAGGTGACCAGCCAGTGGGACAGCAGCAACTAAAAACACTAGAGTAAATTAGAAGATATATATATTCCATACAGACTTAGTAATACTTAACTTTTACACAACTCAGTACTGCAGAAGGCTGATACATAGTTGAGCTAGAGGCCTGCCTAGCGCCTATCCGACAGCCAAGTCTTCACTGGTGCCTATCTGATTCCGAAGTGTTAACTGGTTCCTATCTCAGTCCCAAGTGAACGATGTCGTTCAGTGGTGGCCACGAGCGGAGTTGTAGCAGAGAGAGCTAGTGGCTGAAGTTGTAAGAACGCCACGCCGTGCGTGCATGGCGGCGCGCGGCGAAAGTAGGTGGCGCGCACTTTGGACTTGTACAACGCCACAAAATAAACTAAGGACAACACAACCATCCATGCCCGAGGGGGGATTCGAACCCCCGACGGCGGACGGCCGCGCGCACCGCAACACGGCACTCCCATAAGCACGGCTAATCCGCGGCGGCTTCCGACTACAGCTTGATAATAAATTTAACTGGGAGGAGCATATTACAGAACTGCTGAAGCTTCTAAACAAGTCCTTCTTTGCTATACAAACAGACGCAAGAAACATAAAAATAAAATAGGTAGCGTATTATGCGTACTTTCACTCCATAATGTCATATTGGGTTATTTTCTGGGGCAACTTATCGGGGCAAGTAAAAGTTTTCAGAGCCCAGTAACGTGCCATACGAATCGTTTGTGATGTCAACTTAAGAACAACCTGCAGAGAGCTATTTAAGGAACTGGGAATACTAACTACAGCTTCCCAATACATTTATTCTCTAATGAAAATTGTCTTGAAAAATATACTTTTTTCAAACCAATAGCTCAAATTATCGGATCAAAACTAGAAACAAGAATAACTTTCACAAAGATTTAAAGTCATTTACTCTGGCTCAAAAGAGATCTACTATTCAGCAATACACATTTTCAATAACATCTTATGAACATGAGGGATATGGGATATTTTCCTTGGCTCGGGCATAAGGCATAAATGAAACAGCATTTACACAAAATACATTTATTAAACATTTTAACCACACATTACTCTTACTGTAAACAAGTGGCTTGGCGAGTGTCGCCATGCCATAAAAAATTAACTCACAATACAGTTCAGTTTGAAAATAGTCTAAAGGAATTTTTGGTGGCCAACTCCTTCTACTCAATTTATGAATTTCATAGCAGAAGTGATTGATGTATGTTATTGTGTATAATATTAACAAATATGAATATTGTGTTAAGTCTGGCTTTATTACTAATCATTTGCAATAATGTGTTCATTGTAAATAAGTGTTGTAAAAAGCTAGAGAATGCAGTAAACTGTGTAAATAAATTAGTCAAATAAAATTCAATAATCAATTAAAGAGAAGACTTAGTTCAGTTCAGTCAGGCACGGCCGAGTAAAACAGCAGACGGACGCCACATTCCGACAGTGAGTCGACCGGCTAACGCAGCACATTCAGCAAGACATTGTACCGCCGAGTACTTACGTGTGGCAAGGAGTCCATCGCTGTCTCCACAAGCGTAATCCGTTGATTCAGCGATCGGGCTATCGATTGAATGCATCACGTGAAAGCACTGACTGTCAAACGTGATCGTCGCGAACTTCTAGAAGCAACGTGATCAGAAGCCAATAATCTGCTGTAATGACCTCCAGGGCAATGTGATGATCGATGTTTCTAGAAACTGTACAACATAACAACAGAAAACAACGACCCCAAAGATTGTTCACCTCCAGCCATGAAGACCATGGTGGGGAGTAAGAGACAGATTTATGTGGATAGAGTGATGGAATACTATCGTTAGATTGGAAGTAGCGGCGTTAGTTGCAGCAGCCGCTGTAACAGAAGGCGAGTTTTAGTCATGATCAGCCACCGGCAGTAACAGCTAGAGTTGAAAATGGAAGAAATAAGATGGAAGAATCTTGTCGTCAGTACAGCGTTTGGGAAGATAAGGAATAACGTACTCACCCACGATGAGTGGCCAGAACGATAGAATGCGGTCTAGTCGTGGTAGTCACCTGTGATCTCCGTCCAAGGTTCTGCAAATCTAAGACATGCAGCCTGAAGACTGTCGGTTCGACTCCAGGGCAAGTGCACAAAACAGCCACGCCACGCCGCTACCTCTGGTCGTTGCAGAAAAAATGGTCAAATGTTTGTAGAGTCTATGGAACTTAACTACAGGGTCATCAGTCCCTAAACGTACAAACTACTTATGAACTAGCTAAGACTAAGGACGGCACAAATATCCATGCCCGAGGGGGGGGGCTTCGAACCCCCGACCGTAGTGGCCGTGCAGACCGTGACTGGAGTGCCTCAGTCCCCTCGGCCACCGCGGCCGGCTCGTAGCAGAACACTACACTTGTAGAAGATGGAAAAATCAAACAGCACCGCCACGAGGTAATTCCGAAGAATTTACGGTTTTTAAGGCACCGAACTCGCTTCGACGGCGGGCGCTGTTTAACTGTGGAGACTAGAAGGAGATACGCCGCCAGTGTAACTGGAGGTGGACATCAGACGCTAAGAAGCGCCTCTTCGCCACCGTGCGCTTTTCCGCCGCCGACACTCGCCAAGCCACTTGTCCACAGTAAGAGTAATGTGTGGTTTAACTGTTTAATAAATGTATTTTGTGTAAATGCTGTTTCATTTACGCCTCATGCCCGAGCCAAGGAAAATATACCACATCCCACATGTTTATAAGTTTCCTTGTAAATGCTATCCTGACAATAAAATGTTAATTTGTAGCTAGAAACTTGACATCCTGACAATGGAGCAATGCATTCACAATTGTTATAACCTCTTCGTTATGTGGCCCACAAATGTGGACCTACGTTCGTTATTTTTTATCTCCGGAAGTACGCGTGTTTCTCCGCTTACAGACCGTTGGTGCACAAGTGTGGACCTTCTATTTCTCAGTTTCAAAACTACAGCGTAGCACATCGTGAGGAACGACTGATGCATTTGTTTACAGCTGGTCGTGCCCTCAAAATGGCTGCTGCTAGAAGTCGGAAATGTATGTAAATAATTATTACGCTCCACCCCCATGAACCACAGACATTGCCGAGGTGGGGTGGCTTGCGTGCCTCAACGATGCAGATAGCCGTACCGTAGGTGCAACCACAGCGGAGGGGAATCTGTGGAGAGGCCAGACAAACGTGTGGTTCCTGAAGAGGGGCAGCAGCCTTTTCAGTAGTTACAGGGGCAACAGTCTGGATGATTGACTGAGCTGGCCTTGTAACATCAGCTAATGTGGCTTTGCCACACGGTTACTGCGAACGGCTGAAAGCAAGGGGAAACTACAGCCGTTACTTTTCCCGAGGACATGCAGCTCTACTGTATGAAAATATGATGATGGCATCCTCTCGGGTAAAATATTCCGGAGGTAAAATAGTCCCCCATTCGGATCTCCGGGCGGGGACTACTCAGGAGGATGTTATCATCAGGAAAGACAATACTGGCATTCTACGGATCGGAGCGTGGAATGTTAGATCCCTTAATCGGGTAGGAAAATTAGAAAATTTAAAAAGGGAAATGGATAGGTTGAAGATAGATATAGTGGGGATTAGTGAAGTTCGGTGGCAGGATGAACAGGATTTCTGGTCAGGTGAGTACAGGATTATAAATACAAAATCAGTTGGGGGTATCACAGGAGTAGGACTGATAATGAATAAGAAAATAGGAATGCGGGTAAACTACTATGAGCAGCACAGTGATCGCATTATCATTGTCAAGATAGATACGAAGCCAACACCGACAACAGTAGTACAGGTTTATATGCCAACTAGCTCTGCCGATGATGAGGATATAGAAGAAATATATGAGGAGCTAAAGGAAATTATTCAGTCAGTTAAGGGAGAGGAAAACTTAATTGTGATGGGAGACTGGAATTCGGTAGTAGGAAAAGGAAGAGAAGGAAAAATAGTAGGTGAATATGGACTGGGGAGAAGGAATGAAAGAGGAAGTCGCCTGGTAGAATTTTGCACGGAACATAATTTAATCATAACAAACACGTGGTTTAAGAATCACAAAAGAAGGTTGTATACGTGGAAGAGACCAGGAGACACTGGAAGGTATCAGATAGATTTTATAATGGTAAAACATAGATTCCGGAATCAGGTTATTAACTGCAAGACATACCCAGGGGCAGATATAGACTCTGACCATAACTTGTTAGTCATGAACTGTAGGCTGAAACTGAAAAAACTGCAGAAAGGTAGGAAAATAAGGAGATGGGACCTAGATAAATTGAAGGAAAGTGAAGTTCTGGAGAATTTCAGAGGGAGATTTAGGCAACAATTGACAGAATCAGGGGGAAATAAAACAGTAGAAGAGGAATGGGTAGCATTGAGAGATGAAATAGTGAAGGCAGCAGAGGACAAAATAGGTAGAAAGGCAAGACCTGCAAAAAATCCTTGGATAACACAGGAAATACTAAATTTAATTGATGAAAGGAGAAAATATAAAAATGCAGTAAATGAAACAGGCAAAATGGAGTACAGACGACTAAGAAATGAGATTGATAGGAAGTGCAAAATGGCTAAGCAGGAGTGGCTGGAAGCCAAATGCAAATCTGTAGAAGAATGTATAAGAAGGGGAAAAGTAGATACCGCCTACAGGAAAATCAGAGAGACATTTGGGGACAAGAAAAGCAATTCTACAAATATCAAGAACTCAGATGGGAAACCAGTTCTCAGCAAAGAAGGGAAGGCTGAAAGGTGGAAAGAGTACATAGAGCAGCTCTACAAAGGAAATGAACTGAGAGACGATGTTGTAGGAAGGGAAGAGGAAGTAGATCAAGATGAAATAGGAGATATTATACTGAGAGATGAATTTGACAGAGCCCTGAAAGACCTAGGTCGGAACAAGGCCCCAGGAGTAGATGACATACCCTCAGAGCTACTAAAGTCTCTGGGAGAGCCAGCCATGACAAAACTATTTGAACTGGTGTGTAGGATGTACGAGACAGGCGAAATACCCTCAGACTTTAAGAAAAATGTAATAATCCCCATTCCAAAGAAATCAGGTGCAGACAGGTGTGAAAATTACAGAACCATCAGTTTGATAAGTCATGGTTGCAAAATTTTAACACGAATT
The DNA here is from genome assembly GCA_026315105.1 of Locusta migratoria. NCBI lineage: Eukaryota > Metazoa > Arthropoda > Insecta > Orthoptera > Acrididae > Locusta > Locusta migratoria. Next base: position 465,584,570 of record CM048746.1, on the reverse strand, counting down.
ATCTACAGGAGAATGGAAAAGCTGGTAGAAGCTGACCTAGGGGAAGATCAGTTTGGATTCAGGAGGAACGTAGGAACACGGGAGGCAATACTCACTTTACGGCTTATCTTAGAAGATAGATTAAGGAAAGGCAAATCTACATTTTTAGCCTTTGTAGATTTGGAGAAAGCGTTTGACAATGTTGACTGGACTACACTCTTTCAAATTCTGAAGTCAGCAGGGGTAAAATACAGGGAAAGGAGAGTTATCTACAACTTGTACAAAAGCCAGACCGCAGTTATTAGACTCGAAGGGCATGAAAGGGAAGCATCAGTTGGGAAGGGAGTAAGACAGGGTTGTAGCCTTTCTCCGATGTTATTCAATTTGTACATTGAGCAGGCGATCAAGGAAAGCAAGGAAAATTTTGGAATAGGGATTAAAGTTCAGGGGGAAGAAATAAAAACATTGCGTTTTGCTGATGACATTGTAATTCTGTCAGAGACAGCGAACGACCTGGAAGAGCAGTTGAATGGAATGGACAGTGTGTTGAAGAGAGCGTACAAAATGAACATTAACAAGAGCAAAACAAAAATAATGGAATGCGGTCTTAGAAAATCAGGCGATGGTGAAGGAATTAGATTAGGTAACGAAACAATGAAGGTGGTAGATGAGTTTTGTTACTTAGGTAGTAAAATAACATGCGATGGTCGCAGTACAGAGGATATAAAATGCAGAATGGCAATGGGAAGAAAAGCATTTTTGAAAAAGAGGAATTTGCTAACATCGAATATTAATTTAAGTGTAAGGAAGTCTTTTCTGAAGGCATTTGTGTGGAGTGTTGCCTTGTACGGGAGTGAAACATGGACGATAAGCAGTGCAGACAGGAAGAGAATAGAGGCTTTTGAAATGTGGTGCTACAGAAGAATGCTGAAGATTAGGTGGGTAGATCACATAACTAATGAAGAGGTACTGAACAGAATTGGCGAGAAAAGGAGTTTTTGGCATACCCTGACTAAAAGAAGGGATCGCTTGGTAGGACACATTCTTAGACATCGAGGAATCGTAAATTTAGCATTGGAGGGAAGTGTGTGGGGTAAAAATCGCAGAGGGAGGCCAAGAGACGCGTATAGTAAGCAGATTCAAATAGATGTGGGTTGTCGTTCTTATGAGGAGATGAAAAGGCTTGCTCAGGATAGAGTAGGGTGGAGAGCTGCATCAAACCAGTCTCCGGACTGAAGACCATAACAACAACAACGCTCAAACATTAGACTAAAATGTCTATAGTATGTTAACTCTTCTAGATGTTGAGAGTTAGTTCCGATTTTAATATATTTTATTTGTTCCTACGAAATAACTAATTTTCTGAAGGCCCTCATATGTCGACCTCAGGTCATAATACGAATATGCAGGCTTCAATTTCTTCTTCGAACGTAGAGTACTTAAATGACTCTCCTTTTTATTCGTTACAGATAAGAATGAAATATTAAGTGATGATCAATGGGAAGCGCTTCTTAAAGACAGTAATGCGGAACTATCTGATGGGGATGAGATTTTGATGTTGGGTTATATTGATTACAAACAGCATGTAGTCAAAGCTATGATTAATTATAAATATGTTGGACCTAAGCTAGAAGAAGAGGGAGCCCTTGTGTAGTGAATTCATATGATAGTGAAGATGCAGATAATGGACAAAGTATGGATGAAAAGGCAAGAAGAGCTCTGTCACAACCAACTGCAGAAGTTGGGTTTGACAGTGTAGGCCATTTGCCAAATTTTGTTGAGGCAAAGAATGTCTCAAAATGCAGGAAACCTGGATACAATTCCAATGCAAGGGTCATCTGCATCAAATGTGAAATGTATATTTGTGTCATGAAAAATAATTGTCTTGAAGCCAATCAAAAAAGTAAAAATTCACATACTGGCAATATCAAGTTATTATTTGACATAAATTATAGCTTTTTAAAACTTTCTTTCATTTTTTGAACTGTCAATGAGTATTAACAAAAACCTGTATTGGAAACAATGTATTTAAAAATACTGATTTTCTGTGTAGATTAGCATATGTAGTTATATTTACAATAGAATAATTATTTTGCAGAAAAAAAAGTGTTTTTATTGAGAGAGAGAAAATCCAGTTAAAGGCAAGTACCTCATCATTGTAAGTGTGACCTGGGGTCCCCACACTGTGGACCTCCTTTTAGGCGTTAGTGAACCACCAATTTTTTTTTCTTTTGTACATGTTTCATGCTTGGGAACTAGTTTCTTGGAAAATGTGAAAAGAAAAATTTCCTGTGAATTTTTTTCATCTCAACAGTGAAGAGGATAAGTGTTTAACATTCAGCAAAGCAGTATGGTACTTCGGTAGATGGCAAAACCCCGCTCCATTTGATAACAGAATGTCTCTACATTTGATGTCAGAAGTGTCCCCTTCTCTCAGCCTTCTTCAAAATAAAAGGTGCATCTAATCTAATCTACTAAAAATAAAAATAAAAATTCACTCTATTATTTCATAAACTTTATCCCGTAAAAAGAAAATATTAGTGCCTGTATCTACTTCATTATTGTAGTTTGAAAAAAAATGGAGCACTAATATTATTCGACAATTTCTCTTTCCTCGCCAACTGACAAGTGTCCAATATGGCACCATTCTCATTTCAGTTTAGTGGTAGGGAAGTAACAGACATAACAACTGCCAATGTGGTACATATGAGAACTCATGGTACCATTTCAGTAGATGACACACAAACACTACGCCATTGATCACTAAAACCAAAACTGAATCCAAACAGTGAGTGAGGACACCTGGAGAACGATGAGAGATTTGCACTGGTAAATAAATATGTCATTGTGCCTTTCCCTTAGCATATTTCCTGTCTATTTCCCAATAGAACATTTCAGGTACAAGCATAAATCATGATCTATAGGGCTATTCAAGATGAATAATGGAAGGGGGAATGCAATTCTCTTTTAGGATCCTTGTGCCCCTGAAATTTGATGGAGTAAAACCTTTCCGCCAGGACAGCACCCGTTGTTAGGACCTCTGCATGGTTATGACCTCCGACGGCTCCCAGCCATGAAAATTGCCTCTTCATGTCGGACTTTCAGAAAGAAATACATCTGCAACCACCTGTCGTACCAGTATGCAGAAATATACTTCATCATTTCGCTCAACTTGCTGGCAGAATAAATGGCTGTGGAGTATGATGGCGGAATAAACAAAAGGAATTCACAGTCATTGCAGTAACTCGCATGAGCTCTCATTCTCAAGAGCACTACATAGTTTGTGACGTTGTGGAGTATTCCCATTTATAGAAGTGAATTTTATTGCCACCTAATATGTAATATATTAATTTAGTACCATTATGTATCAACCTACCACTACAATCATCTACCACTACAATTGTGACTAGTATATTATTCTATGTTATAGTAGTATCACTCTATACTCTATGCTTGTGTATAAACTTCAATCAGCTTATTTACAGTGTTAAATGAAATACATTTGAGAAACAATTCACATTCGCCTACCTGCTGATAAGCAATAAAACAGTGTTTTTAAATAGGTTTCTGCTGCTAAGAATGCTTCTGATGTCCATTTGGGGAGTCCTCTGCTCAGACAGGTAATTTAGTTTCACCCATGTATCACAAGGCAATGGCTTTCCATTTGTTGCTGCAACTTTTTCCAGAACCTTAAGAGCTTCTTCTGGCCGTCCTTTGCCTAGCAGCCATCTTGGAGATTCAGATAAGTATCTGCAGAACATAACAATATCAGAATGTAAGTATCACAAATGCCTTAAAGCTGCAAGCATACCCTTATGAGTACTGTTATTTCTGTCGGTATCTAATTAGTAAGAGAAGAAAAATATAACTTAAAGAAGGTACCAAGGATACACATGAACGTCTGTAACTTACATCAATCTTTTAATTTCTTTAGGGAAGTATTAAAGGAAATCCAGAAAAACGTTATTGTTATAGAAATGCTTCAAGAACACGTGTGGAAATTTCTGTAAAAAGGCAATACATTTGTTGAGGTGTTCCTGCTGAATGCAGATGTTTTGTTATGATTGGAAAGTCTGTCGCGAGCAGGACAGAAACTGACTGAAAGAGCATCACAGAAAATAAAACCATAATATGCAATGGCGAAAGAGACGTTTTGTAGAAAAAGTAGGATTTTTGCACCAATATGGACAAAAATATGGATAAATACTAATAAAATGTTTTGTATGAGTATTCTCTTTTATGGAGACATTGAGGAAGGAAGATAAAGCAAGTCTGGTGACGTTTGAGATGTGGTCTTTGAAAGGTATGGAAAGAATAATTTGGTTAGACAAATTGAAATACTAAGATGTATTGGGACCTATGCCAGAAGAAAAACAGTTACTATGATTGAATAAAAAGTAGTAAACGAGACTGGGTTAGGAAAATCTTAAGAAGTGAGAAAAATATTGTCCAAAAGTCTTAAAAGGCTATATATAAGGGAAGAGAAGGCGAGGGAGTTAGTTTTTCAAATCTTGGCTAATATGATGGTAGGAAGTAATGCACTGTAAAAATAAGGATGCAAGTGACTTAATAATTCAGTAGTAAAGTGCTGATCATGACTTAGTTCCCGACATCATCATCATCATCCATGATCCCCTATTCAATGCTAATATTGCTGCCTCGTCTGATGTTATGCCTTTTACTTCAAAATCATTCTGCACCGAATCCAAGTACGTTCTTCTAGGTCTACCTCGACTTCTCTTACCCTCAGCTGCTGAGCTCATGAGTCTGAGTCTCTTAGGTAACCTTGCTTCTCCCATGCGTGTAACATGACCCCACCATCTCAGTCTGTTCGCTCTAACTGCTTCATCTATGGTGTTCATTCCCAGTTTTTCTTTGATTTCCTCATTATGGACACCCTCCTTCCATTGTTCCAATCTCTTAGTACCTGCAATCATTCTTGCTACTTTCATATCTGTAACCTCTACCTTATGAATAAGGTAACCTGTATCCACCCAACTTTCACTCCCATACAACAAAGTTGGTCGAAAGATAGAGCGGTGCACTGCTAACTTAGTCTTGGTACTGACTTCCTTCTTGCAGATGAGAGTAGATCTTAGCTGAGCACTCACTGCATTAGCTTTGCTGCACATCGATTCCAGTTCTTTCACTATGTTGCCATCCTGTGAGAAAATACATCCCAGGTACTTGAAACTGTCTACCTGTTCTAACTTTGTTCCTCCTAGCTGGCATTTAATCTGTTTGAATCTCTTTGCCACAGACATTACTTTCGTTTTGGAGATGCTGATCTCCATATCATAATTCTTGCACCTCTGATCTAGCTTTGAAATATTGGTTTGCAACCTTTCAATCGAATCGGCCATTACAACTAAGTCCTCCGCATATGCGAGACTGCTTATTTTGTTTTGGCCTATTTTAATCCCGCCCTGCCAGTCTACTGTTTTCAACATATGATCCAGGAATACTATAAACAACAGTGGTGACAGGTTACAGCCTTGTCTTACCTCTGAAACTACCTTGAACCATGAGCTTAATTTGCCATCTACTATAACTGCTGCCTGACCGTCTACGTAAAGCCCTTTGATTGACTGCAGAAGTTTGCCTCCTGTACCATAATCTTGAAGAACTGACAGTAGCTTCCTCCTAGGAACACGGTCATAAGCCTTTTCCAGATCTATGAAACATAGATACAATTCCCTGTTCCACTCATAGCACTTTTCCATTACCTGCCATAGGCTAAAGATCTGGTCCTGACAGCCTCTAATAGGCCTAAACCCATACTGATTTTCATCCAACTTGTTCTCAATATATACTCGCACTCTCCTTTCAACAATACCTGAGAATATTTTTCCTAAAACGCTAATTAAAGAGATACCTCGATAGTTGTTGCAATCTTTTCTGTTTCCACGTTTGAAAATTGGCGTGATTACCGCTTTCGTCCAGTCAGACGGAACCTGTCCCGATTCCCACGCCTTTTCAATTATCCAGTGTAACCATTTGAGACCTGATATTCACTGTATCTGACGAGTTCCGGCTTCATTTCATCCACTCCAGCCGCTTTATTGCACTGTAATCTACTGAACATTTTCTCAACTTCCTCAAATGAGATCCTGTTTCCATCGTCGTTCCTATCCCTTTCTACCTGAAAATCTGAGACATCATTGAACGTTTCACCTACACTGAGCAATTCTTCGAAATATTCCCTCCATCTGCTCAAGGCATCGACGGGATTGACTAGCAGCTTTCCTGACCTGTCCAAAACACTTGTTAATTCCGTCTTCCATCCCTTTCGAAGATTGCTAATTACGCTCCAAAATGGCTTTCTCGTGGCTTGAACCAGAGTTTCTAGCTTGTTTCCAAAGTCTACGCATGATTTCTGCTTGGAGTCTGCAATTATCCGTTTGGCTTTGTTTCTTTCTTCAACATAACATTCTCTGTCTGCCTGATTCATAGTACAGAGCCATTTTTGAAATGCCTTCTTTTCGTTTTTAAAGGCTGCCTTGACTGTGTCATTCCATCAAGCTGGCTGCTTCTTCCTGCCTTTACACAGCACAATTCCAAGACATTCTCTACCTGCTTCCAGCAGTGTGTCCCTGTACTTGACCATTCCTCTTCCAGTGACTATAAATCATTACATTCAACTAACTGATACCTTTCCGAGATAATTGATATGTATTTGTGCCTAATTTCCTTGTCTTGAAGTTTCTCCACTCTTATCCTTCTACACATGGACCTGACTTTCTGCTCTTTTGGCCTCACAAAACCAATTTCACTGCAGATCAAATAATGATCAGTATCATCAAAGAACCGCCTGAAAACACGTGTGTCCTTGACTGTCTTCCTGAATTCCTGGTCTGTTATTATATAGTCAATGATACATCTGGTTCCCCTTCCTTCCCAAGTATAGCGGTGAATGTCCTTATGCTTAAAGAAGGAATTTGTGATAACTAAGCCCATACTGAAACAGAAGTCCAAATGTTGTATTCTGTACCTGTTGGCCTCCATATCCTCTCCAAATGTACCCACAACCTTTTCATAACCTTATGTTCGATTTCCTGTCCTAGCGTTGGAATCGCCCATGAGTAAAACACTATCCTTAGCGTTCACTCTAACAACTACATCACTAAGTGCGTTGTAAAATATGTCCATCTCATCTTGATCTGTCCCTTCACAGGGTGAATACACTGCCACAATCCTAATTTTCTTGCCGAAGATGGCCAAATCTATCCACATCAGTCGTTCAGTTACATAACTTACTGCAATTATGCTGGGTTCGATTGCTTTCCTGTGTAAAATCCTACACCCCACTGTGCTCTTCCTACTTTGACTTCTGACAGGTAGACCTTGTATTCTCCGACTTCGTCCTCTTTCTCTCGCCTTACTGGGAAGCAGGTTGCTAGCCCAGGGCCCCACTGGGTTTTACCCTTAACGGTTGAGGAACTAACCGCTGGATTTGGTAGTCTTTGCCGTCTGAGCACAAAGGTGACCACGACTCAGAATATGTCCGAGATGCCCAAACTTATTCCAAAGTAACTGGTATCCCAACTGTCAGGACCACTTACTTGGCCACTCATACGTTGCCCATGGTACATGAACTTGGCCATGACTACAGGAACCCACACTATGGACCACCAACAGTATTGCAAAAATATAAAGTCTGTTATAAATTAACCAAATCATATTCATGCCCTCAATCGAGCCTTCTCAGTATCTAATTAAAACAAAAAGCTAAATAAATCAATAAAAAATGACAACCTCTTGTACTTTTATCTTCCCCATGTTTTTACTTTTATTCTCTGTCCGACTGGAGCATAGAATATAAACGTATGGTAACTAGCTATTTCTGTTCTTCCTTATTGTCAATGTCTGTGTCCACTACCATTCCAAAGGTCCTCATAAAACGATAAAATAGTAACAGTAATGGTTGTTTGTTTGATTGTAGTTAGTAATCATAAGAGTAACTAATTGATTGACAGTAATTAGCGATTCACTTTCAAACTGTGCATTGGATTTTCTTTTCCTTATGTATGTATAAAATGCATTTTGTGTTATAAGTGAATGTTAAGTGGCTTGTCATTTCGTTAGAATACCAAAGTACCCTCTGTTCAAACAATCGTCTCAACAGTGAATCTACTTACAGTGCGTTTCCGACTGTTCAGGCAGATTAAAGTTATAAAGTGTAATTGTTACATTACATTATTTTTTCAATTCCATCCAATTGTTTTTAGATCTATGAGACTTAACTACTCTGGTTATCAGTTCCTAGTCTTGCAAATAATTAAACTAACCTAAGGAGAAACAGAGACACCCATGGCCAAGCGAGGACTCGAACCTCCTACGGCGAGCAAACGCTCGGTCTGCAGCAGGGCACCTTAAAAGGCTCGGCCGCTCTACCACGGCACTTTTTCCCCAGTTTCAATTATTACAAGAGCCATGTTAGCCAATAGTTACACCACTGACATAGAACTGAGAGAAAGAAAGAAACATGACAGTTCCCAAAATAAGAAAGTGAAGTATTTTTTCTTTGTTAAATATGGATTGTGTAAGCAATTCAACTTTTACTGTTTGGAACATTGAAGCAGCGGTAAATACTTCACAAAACAGAGCTCCCACACCTGTGGACATTAACCAAAAGTTTCAGAAACTAATGTGAGAAAATCATGAAAACAACTGAAAATTTGACAGGGATTTAAAATGAATTTACGTACATATCAGAAGCATTAAAGAAAACTATAACTCACGCCTCAAGTACATGAAAGAAGCATTAAGTAGAATATTGAGAACATGGAGAAAAGGACTGTAAGTCGCTTTGAAAACGGAAGAGACTTCGCAATTAAAACAACAGATCAATCTGCTTGAAGATCAAATAGAAAATCTTAAGGACAATTTACCAGACCATTCAATACAGTTGCTACACAGGCAGTGAAATGACAGTAGCAGTGACTCAATTACATAATAATGCTGACAACAATTGGGATGCTACACAACAAGTTCTCTTTAAAGAAATAGGAAAGTATCAGGCGATTGATCGTTTTAAACAATTACAAATTCTGTAAACCAACAACATGAACGTGAAGTAAGCAACATTGTAGCTAGAGTAGCGGGTTTTGAAAGACAAATATATCAAGCTCAAGACGAAGCAAGGAATCAAACACATGGCTGTGGAAGAAATTGCATATCTAGGGCAAAAAATTTCTGTGACATGTGAACATAACATAGTATTTGAACACAGTGCTGCAGAAATTTTGCATAGTCGACATAATGATGTGTTTCACACAGGTACAAGAAGCATTGCACAATACAAAGCAGAGACAATTAGGGATGTGCTACACTGGTGGGCTACCCTGTGAAAGGGACGTGCAGCTTGGCGAATTTCAGCAAATGTTAAACATAATTGCAAGCCTTTATTCTTGTTTTTCTCGCTTATAGACAAAGCCAAAAGATAAAAGGAAACATTTTTCTGGCTTGATACTATTTGTCATTCTTGGAGTTACACTACAGCATTAGGTACGACCTTATCATTCATAATTTCGACACTACAAAATGTACTCGCAAGAAGTTTCACAAACATCATACACAAATATAGCTGATTGTACCTTTGAAATTTTATCACAGATCAAGAGATCTATGCACATGAACAGTAATGTTCATTGGAAACCTCGCCATCTGTTGCATCTTTACTATTAACTATTTTCGCAACAGATTTTACAGACATACAACACTAACACAAATGAATATATACCTGCAAAATTTTAGAATTGTATAACATATAATGGAATAAATATGATATCACATATCCTGTGATGGGTAATAAGCTAAAACATCATGCACCATGTTTTAATCCATTTCTTATTTACTACTAAGATACTCCGGTATTCCAGTCAGCGTAAGCAAATTCCTGAAAGCTGACATACCTGTCGAAACTTTGAACTGTCAAGTGCACTCGGCTGCAAGCGAAAGCCATAAACTTCTATCGAGCTACATGGAAAGGAAGAGAGTGAAACTGTGTACTGGTAACTTTTATTTGCGACATATTTAACTTCTTAACTTCAAGAGGCTATTGTTTCCAGTGAGATTTTCAGTTTTTGGTTACAATTAATAAATCACAAGGCAATCTGTCAGATACTGTGGAGTGAATGTGACATCTCCATGTTTTTCCCATGAACTACTTGATGTAGCTTGCTCAGGAGTGAGCCCACAAAAGATTTTATTCATATTAGATTCTGGACAAGTAACAAAATATATTGTTTATATTTAAGTTCTGAATGAAACAAATGCATGACTGTTACATATCATTTGTATTTTGATTACTACCTTTATTTGTTTTGATTCTGCACTTATCATATTGTACAATATACATAACATGTCTTTAGAAAAAAAGAGATGATAAAGTGAAGAAATTTGTGCTTATGAGAATAATAACTACTAGAATTTGAATAAATATGTATTTGTATAAATAATGAAAATTCATTTCAGGTGTAATGTAGAAGAATATATGAAATAGTTATTGTTTTTAATTTATTTTTATTTTTATTTTTAATAATGGTGTTAAGTGAACAGCTGATGAAGAAAGAAGAGTGTTTGGGTTCCAGATATCATAGAATCACCAAATAAAATGTTTATGTAAATGATTGTCAACTAATTTCAACAGCTCTATAGAAAAGCAGTAAAATGATAATGTTGGTCAGCCTAATATAATTTCAGATGAACAAAGCAACAAGAATACTTCCAGCAAAATGAATTGATTAGAGATTTAAAGAGAATATCTCATAAAGTTGTTCATTTAGCAGAGAAATGAGAAACGTGATTTGTTGTGTTCTAATGTTTTTTTTTCTTTCTCAGAATTTAATTACAGGATCCTGATATTCATGTCAATCTGATTTATGTGTACTGGTAGAAAATGATAATGTTTTTCGCAGAGTGAAAAAAATATGGTAGAGGATAATTTGCGAGTTGAACTCAAGACTCCAAATTTGTAAATCTAAATTGCTCTTATGTAAAGTGAAATCACTGTGTAATCTGTGCATTCCGTTGCGTAGGCAACTCATTGTGATATCCACACCAACTCAGGCTACCTCATGTCGTGAACTCAGGGCACAAATAAGTTGTGGCAGGCCGTTTGGCGGCTGGAGACACCAGTACAACAGGATAGACATAGGATGAATGACCTTTTTTTTTATTATGCTGTGACAAAAGAATTTACTATCACTGTACCATTGATACACATTGTAAGTAATCACTAGGTAGTAAGGTAAACTGTCAACAGTTCGGAGTTTTGATTTGAACACCACAGTCCTTCACTAGACATGGCCTTTTTTCGAAATGGTATACCGTGGTCTTTATCCGATCTTTGAACAGACTTACTCAGCCAGTTATAGGGAGACCTACAGTGGAACATGCAAACAGAACCATGCTGCTATTGGACAGTCATCACATCAACATTGCCAGACATGAAAGAAGTGAAAAGTGACCAGTAAAAGTCATAGAACTTAGGGGTATTGAACCTGCAACATCTGGATACATAGTCTGGCACTTTGCAACTGTTTCACTAGGTAGTATAAAAAGTGAAACAGATAAACTGGATACAGAGAACAGGAGAGGTAATGTAGAGGGTGCAACAGCAACACTGATAAGTGGAATTTGGAAGTACATGCCATATAATGATACAAAATTATTTTGAGATGGAAGATAATCATTAGAAGTGCATTGTTCCTACAAAACTGTTTTATAAAGTGTAATATGTCTATGTTGAACAATATGATGTAAACAGGTCAAAGATGTAACTAATGTAAACACTTCATGTAACACTTACCAATTTGTGAAAACTATTTCAGTTGGTTTCATGTACTGGTATGAAATATGCTGAAAAATGATTATGGTATAAAGATGAAACAGGACAACCCAAAATTACTTATTACATCAGTACAGCAATTAGTGTATAAAATTTTTATACTAATGAAAGGTCTCTTTCAGCATAAGGACGACAATAATTTATAAAAGGACTAATTACATATGGAATTTATTTCATGTACTGGTGGATGCACATGGGAGATGAGTGGCATACAAACATAAGTGGAAAAAATTGAGGGTTGTAGCTCCCAAACTAACAGTGACAGGAATGTAGTTTAAAATGATTTGGACGCATCTGATTTCAACGAATCCAATGCACGTTGGAAAAAAGTATTGGTCCATTTAAAAAAATATATCTTTGTGTTGTAACTCTTTGGAAAATGATACAATAAACTATGTTCATAGGTCCGCAGAAAGTGTAACATTCCTTGTGTTGACCTACCGCATTGAAATTTCCCGTCACCTATTATTTTATAAGTTACAGAGGCAAACACACTTAGTGAAACACCCTGTATATATTCACTAATGAAATTTGTTGTTAATGATCCAACCCAGTTCAAAAGTAATAGCTGTGTACAGCTATAACACCAGGAGATAGGATGATCTTCATTATGCAGGGCTAAATCTGAATTTGGTACAGAAAGGGTTAAATTATGCTGCCACAGAAGTATTTGGTCACCTAACAAGCAGCATCAGAAGCCTGACAAATAGCCAACTAGTATTTAAAATAAATTAAAAGACTTTCTGAATGACAACTCCTTATACTCATTGGAAAAGTTTTTGGTTATACATTGGTAAATCTTTAAAAAAAGTGTGTCGTGTAATATTTTGTGTAATGTAACGTCTTGTACTGACACCCTTCATTCATATGACATGTTCCACACCATTACGAAGTATCGTTTTCATGATCTGTGGAACAATTATTACTCTAATCTTGTATCATAAATGCTGACTCCTGTGATCCCATGTCACATAAAATACCATTTTTCATTCATTGATTTATAGGATCATCAAGTTACCTCTCAAGAAAGCAACAATTGATAAAGAACTCACAATACTTCAGTACATAGCATTCAGAAACAGCTTGAATCCTGAGATTGTCTCCCAGTTGTATAAGAAACAAATTACGTCAAAGAAGACCAAACATGCAAAGACATCTATGTGGCTAGATAATACAGAAATAATAGTAAATTTAACTACACACCCACAACATTATTTGGTAAAATGTCAACCAAAGTTAACGAAATTTTCAGAAACACCGGAATTAAATTCGAATTTTGCACTGATAACAATCTAAGAACAAAATTACACTTCGCATCCATCAGAAATTCCGCATACTTAGAACTAGGTATTAATAAAATTACATGTGGCAACTGCAACAGCTTTTACATTGGTTCGACTGGTCGTAATTTCCTCACAAGATTTCGTGAAGATGTAAGAGTAAGTGGAAACAACCTGTCTAGATTCTACTTACATTTTGGAAACGAAAATCACTCAGGACTTAACATCGAAAATGTACTTACGATATTATATGAAATACCAAAGGCAATAGAAATGAATGTGTTCGAGGTATTTAAAATAAATGTTCACACTAAATATTATCTGATGGAAATACTTAATGAACACACTGATTTCAAACATAAAAATTATCTAGTTAATTATATTGACTTTATCGATGAAAAAGGTTGAGCAGTAAAGATATGCTAAATTACCAGAGGTAGCTAAAATCTTCGGCCATAGTTACTGGTAGACTGGGCCTGGCATCGTTGTCATGGCACCAACATCTCTACAGCTTAACCACTGCTTTGCCAACAAGTCATGTGGTAGTGTACAGCTTTACCTGGCATTTATACACAGCTTTTTGTAAAGGCAAGTATAATAAATTTCATTTGGAAAAATTAATATTTTCAAATGATGGCATTTCTTGAAAACTGTGTTGTTTATTATATCCAGCTAAATTTTGCCAACAGTCATGAGGTCCTATGTTAAAACCACGCCAAGTGTATAACTGCTCTGCTGCTTGTTGGGTCTGTTGTATCTATGGTCGAGGGCTAAAAATAATCCTCTCTGGTCAATGTAAAATTTAAAAGTCTCTGATAACATTACTACATGTATGTAAAACATCTTTAACAGAACTGTGGAACAAATTATAAAAAGTTTTCTGTAGTTTAACCTCATAGTGTAATAAGCTGCATTAAACCTGACAGCTAAAAACGTATACAACTGTGAAATACGTGATTAATTCATTGCAGGTTTTGCAACAGTCATGCCAGATGTAAGTAACTAACGTCAAAACATCGTAGACGTAAGCTATAAGGAAAATTTATAAAAAATATTTATATATCCATTTTTGTATTACATAATTTGTAATAGGATGACAAAACGTGAAACAGTTCCAATGTTATTTAATAAAGTGTAAGCAGTGATCTGGAACTTTCATTACAATGTCCTTCATCAACATTTATCACACTGCAGGTGCAACAAACAGGAAGTGAGTGAATTTTGTCTGAAATATGTCATCCTCAAGTTGTAGGTCATTTTCCTAGCAAACACAATTAGTGACCATATGAAGAAAGTTTTTAACGGTGATTGTAATTGAAATTGCATTTTCGATTGTTTTACCAAAATAAAGTTATACAGGTTGAATTGTTACATTAAATGTTAGATAACAGTAACAGCATGGAGGTAATAAAAAGTGACAATTTCTACAACAGTCGAGCACAGTAATTTTTTTTTGTAGTTAATAATACGTTTTCACACCCTATTTGATTAACTAGTTCGATTGTTATTCGTATAGAGATTTTATGTGAAATGTAATTGTTATCTTCTGTTATAAAGTGCAAATTTTGTTGCTCTCACAATGATAAACAGTGGTATATCAATCAAGATTGCATCCTTACTCATTTATCCGTACATGTAGTTAAAATTTAAGAGAATTGAATTAATCAGAACTTGATAAATTTTTTGTGCTACAAGAACAGTTTCTGTGAAAGCCATGGTTGCTTTTATTAACAGCATTAAGATTAGAACCACATAATTTCACAAATCAGTTGTCATATTTTATTTCAGTCTGATATGTAAGTTCTGATTCCATTTTTGAGACTCTCAGTAACAGAAAACAATACTTCATCAGAGCCAGTACTGTTAACTGTCATATTGACACAGCAAGTAAGATTCCTGCATATCAAAATTATTTAAAGTAAAATGTATTAATGTTCAGAATAATTCCCAGAAAAACAATTATCAATTCTGCTTTTGCTCCTGAGGTTTATAGTACTTTTAGTAAAATTTTAAAGCTCCTGTGATATTTCCATTTCACTTACACAAAGTATAATGATGCAGCTGGAGACCAAAAGAAAATGTAACCATGACCTCTGAATACAACCATGAGTGGATAACTTCATGGAAAGGCCATTAATCGAAGCTTGCATTATTTAAAAGTTGACAACTCGTTCTAAAGATTTAACTAGAAAAGATGTTATATGTTTTATCTCTAGCCATATTCAATGTCATTCTTTATAATAATTTACGTTTCAACTTTCATTTACTATCTTCGTTTATTGACATTCTGATTAAATCAAAGTCTACTAAATAAAGTGATATTATAAGTGTTAATCCGAAGTAATATTATAAACACGAAAATAACTCTGTCTCTTACGGTTTCTCGAATAATGAGCTTGAAAGATTTTAATAAAATGGGGTATCAACATCGACTATTTTAGAATTCATTTGATTCAATATATTTGTTTATTTTAGGATTTAACTCGACATATAGAATAGCTGTGCCTCAACGTTTCTCTTATAGTTTCTATGATGATTGAATACTCCTTGGAAAAGCTATTTATTATTTGACTTTCCAATTTATTAAATTGCTTTCAGTGGGAGATACGTTGTACACCCTGAGTACAATGTTTCCACATGACGTCAATGTCTTTATGGGTACAAGAAGATATATAACATGATGTGACAGAAAGTATGATGGTCTAATGGCAAAGACATTATTTATATGCAATGTGTTTTATTCTTTGTTTCATTTTATTATTTTTAATACAAGTTCTGTAGTTCATTATGTGTGTATTCCTGGCTTAGATAAAAAGTTTTATGAGGAGTAGGAATTCATAAAATTATGATGATGTTTCGAAGTGGCTACAAAGTGGCCACCTCGAAATCACGAGAAATGGTGCAACAAGCAACAATACGGAAGAAGATGCAGATACACTGCCCAATACAGTGAACGGCACGGGTTCACTACTAAATGTCACGCAACTGCAGAATGAAAGTAAAATGAGAAGACATAGCAATTATTTGTCGGAACATATTACAATTATTCATGCTACAGGATCCGCAATCAGCACAAATATCATAAATACAAATTTTTATTCAGGGTCCATATGAAAGTGTACACCCACAACATTTGTCAGTCAAGGCTGCATTTGGTTTTCAGTATTGTGATTAGTGATGTTCACAATGATGTGACAGAAAATCAGGAACAGATTGTGGTAGAGGCAAAAAGTCTCGACTTCTTGTTATAGTCTAATGGACGCTGTATCCTATATAAGCATGTTGCCTGTAGATAAAATATGACCGTTCTAGACAATTCTTTGATACCACTCTCTGCAGATAACATGGCACAGATAAAAACGTATGCTACTTGTGTCAAATAGATGGATTCAGGGTTTCAATGTACTTTTATTTGCAAATCAGTGACTGCAGAGATGTCTTATTACATTTTAGGAGCGGCTTTTCTGTATGCACCTGGTACTGGCATTGACCTGTGGTCGGCTGAGTTACAGAAAGGAAACAAAGTTGTAACCAGATGTTTAGGACAAGTCACGGAAGTTTCATATGATGCAGTTACTGCCATCAATGTAGTACAACACGAACATCCCTTATCACAGATACAAAACGCGGTGGCCCACAAAATTGTTCAGCACCTTACCACAATACCAGCGCCCCCCAATTTCTTTCATATCTAAAAGCTTGGCGGCAGATAAATTGGCAAATGCAAGGGAGAATCCGAACACATGCTGTAAAAAGGTATCTTATGCAGATCGGTTAGAGCAGAGATCACCAAACTGGGGGTCGCCAGCCACCGGTAGCTCGCGGAGTAATTTTGGGTAGCTCGCGGCCACAACAGGAAGAAATTTTTAGGCTGCCTGTGGCGACAACATCAGCAGCAGCTTGTGAATCCCCTTCCCCCCACTAACTGCCCTGCACGATCTTCAGTTTGGAGAGAAACAGTAATATCCGTCTGTGTTCAGTTCATGCGTACATGTTTAGGCTCTTTCCTTGTTTGTTGTTAGAATGGCTAGTTCAAACAAAAAGCCAAAAATATATCATTTTTATGCAGAGTGGGAGACCGATTACTTTTTACGCAAGTGAAAGGTAAATGCGTGTGTTCACTTTGTAATCCACCCCCATGAACCACAGACATGGCCGAAGTGGGGTGGCTTGCGTGCCTCAACGATACAGATAGCCGTACCGTAGGTGCAACCACAGCGGAGGGGTATCTGTGGAGAGGCCAGACAAACGTGTGATTCCTGAAGAGGGGCAGCAGCCTTTTCCGTAGTTACAGGGGCAACAGTCTGGATGATTGACTGAGCTGGCATTGCAACATCAGCTAACATGGCTTTGCCATGCAGTTACTGCGAACGGCTGAAAGCAAAGGGATACTACAGTCGTTACTTCAAAAATGTTCAAATGTCTGTAAATCTATCGGAGCAAACTGCGTGGTCATCAGTACGTAGCTTATAAACTACTTAAACCTAGGTAAACTAACCTACGGACAAATACACACACCCATGCCCCAGGGAGGACTCGAACCTCCACGGCGAGCAACAGCGCGCTCCGAAGCGAGGTGCGTTAGACCGCTCGGCTACTCCACCGCGGCCGTTACTTTTCCCAAGGACATGCAGCTCTACTGTATGACTATACGACAATGGCGTCTTCTTGGGTTAAATATTCCAGAGGTAAAATAATCCCCCCTTCGCATCTCTGGGCGGGGACTACTCAGCAGGATGTCATCATCAAGAAAAACAAAACCGTCATTCTACGGCTCGGAGCATGGAATGTACTAACACTTAATCGCGTAGGTAAGCTAGAAAATTTGAAAAGAGGAATGGATAGGTTAAAGTTAGATACGGTAGAGATTAGTGAAGTTCGGTGGCAGGATAAACAGTATTTCTGGTCAGATGAGTATAGGTTTATCAATACAAAATCAGTTGGTGGTAATGCAGGAGTAGGTCTGATAATGAATAAGAAAATAGGAATGCAGGTAAGTTACTATGAACAGCATAGTGAACGCATTATCGTAGTAAAGTTAGCCAACACTGACCAGAGTAGTGCACGTTTATATGCTAACTAGCACGGCCAATGATGAGGATATCGAAAAAATGAGGAGATAAAAGAAATTATACAGAAAGTTATGGGAGACGAAAACTAGATTGTGATGGGGGACTGGAACTCAGTAGTAGTAAAGGGAAGAGAAGGAAATGTAGTCGGTGAATATGGACTGGGAAAAAGGAATGAAAGAGGAGACCGCTTTGTAGAATTTTGCGCAGAGCACAATTTACCACCAACACTTGGTTTAATCATTATAAAAGAAGGCTGTATATGTGGAAGAGACCAGGAGACACAGGAAGGTACCATATTGACTTTATAATGTGCAATAGTGCGTAATAATGCTTATAGCCACAATCCAACGATGAGAAATTAGTGTTTCCTTCTTTCTGCTTTTTTGTAGTTTATCGTGATAGTTCGAGTGCTGTAATGGAGCCATTCTCATATTTCAACAATGTGATAATGTAAGGTGATGATATATGAAGAATTCATGGTTCTAGAATGCCCTTCTGGCAGTGAAGATGAGTTAGATTTTGCCGATTCAGATGAAGACCCGACAATAAACGTAAATGATGTGGAATCTGCAGATAGCGATAGCGAACCTGAGGCTACTGTAGTTAGTACACATAATTTCAATAATTATTGTTTGAAGGGTGATGAATATGAAGGTGTTGCTGATGCCCAGGTACCACAAGCTTATGAAAAACACCGAAAGGTTCAGAAAAATCAAATCAGTTGAAAAAAAAAACAGAGTGCTTCATTTGTAGATAAAATTATATTCAAAGGGAAGTCTGCACTGCCCTAGTCAGTGCTAGAGTTATCCACGCCATATAAGTTTTTTTTAATATTTTTTTTTTACTGACGAAATAATGGCAAAAATTGTTGATGAAACTAATCATTACAGCGCACAGAAAAATCCAAACAAACCACTGAATTGCAATATTCATGACATCCATAAACTTATAGGCATATGTATTATTAGTTCTTTGGCTCCACCCACTGCTGTTCGCGATTTCTGGAATTAGGTTATTGCTGTTGAGGTAGTAAAACAGACAATGTCTCAAAGATACTTTGAAAGTCTGATGGCCACTTTGCATTTCAATGACAATACAAAGCGGTCAGACCCTGAGAGTCAAGATCATGACAAATTGTACAAAATCAGACCTATAATTGATTATGCGAATAAAAAATGTCTTTCGATTCCGATGAGTGAGCGTTTGTTAGTTGATGAACAAATCTGTGCAACGAAAGCAAGGCACCACATGAAGGTTTATATGAAAGACAAACCACATAAATGGGGGTATAAACTATTTGTTTTGTGTGGGGATATGGGGTTTGCACACAAAATTGAAATATACATTGGGCAAGAAAATAATCCAACGTTCAGGTTAGATAATGAACCAGATATAGGAGCACCTGGAAATGTTGTGTTTCGCCTCGTAAGGGAAGTTCCAAGATATCAGAACTACAAGATCTTCTTTGACAGATATTATACCTCTATTGATCTAGTTGTTTACCTTAAAAACTTGGGATCCAGAGTGTAGGAACAATCCAAAGGAATAGGATACCAAATTGCAAATTTCAAAGTGAAAAGGAATTGAAGAAAGAAGTACGTGGATATTTTGAGGAATACATCACCACAGTTGACAATGTGGACATTTCCTGGGTTATGTATAAAGACAATGATATTGTATGTTTGCTGTCTATATTTGTCGGTGAGCTGCCAAACTCTGAAGGGACAAGATTTGAGAGAAAGAAGAGAGAACACAGAATGGTGCAGTGTCCAGCTGTTGTTTCTGTTTACAACTCACATATGGGAAATGTAGATTTGTTGCATAACAACATTGGAAGATGTCATATAAAGATTGGATCCAAACGCTGGTATTTACGATGGTTTTTCATATGTTGATATAACTGTAATTAATTCATGGATTCTGTACAGAAGGGTACTAATGGAAAAAACGGTAGCAAACATGCCAATGAATCAGAAGAAGTTGAGAACTGAATTGGCTCAAACTCTTTGCCAGATTTGTCCTGGAGCAAAAAAAAAAAAAAAAAAAAAAAAAAAAAAAAAAAAAAAAAAAAAAAAAAAAAAAAAAAAACGAGGTAGACCAGGTAGCACAGATCCAATAGAGATAAACAGGATGAAATATAAGAGATCATCATTACCTCCAAAGGATGTAAGGTTAGATCCTTATAATCACTGGCCAGTGTGGAATGAGAAGAGAACAACATGCAAACACCCTAAATGAAAAGACTATACCTTTATCATGTGTGAAAACTGCAAAGTGAATTTGTGTTTAAATAAAGACAAAAACTCCTTTCTTGCATTCCATAGTGTCTGAAGACATTTGTCTTTAATTAATTTTCTAATACGAGATTAATTCTTACATATCTGCTGGTCATTTGACATGCTTAATAACCTTTTTGTGTGAAAAACTTCACATGGTTTTGCATATGTGTAGAGAGTCAATTCTGATAGGTTTCCCACAGTTTTGCATAAATGCAAAGTGAATAAAAATATTTTTTTTGATGAAGTAAAAACGTTTAATTTTTTTTTCAACAATTTTCTTGACATCCTTGAACAATTTGATTACAAAAATAATTATTTCAACTTACAAAAAAAGTGTAATGAAAGGTTAAAAATCAGGGTCTAAACTGTAAGACATATCCGGGGGCAGATATAGACTCTGACCATAACGTATTGGTTATGAACTTCAGATTAAAACGTAAGAGACTGCAGAAAGGTTAGGAGCTGGATCCTGGACAAATTGAAGGAACCAAAGGTGGTTGAGAGTTTTAGAGGGACTGGCTGAAACATGGGAAAGTAATACAGTAGAAGAAGACTGGATAGCTCTGAGAGATAGGGTAGTGAAGGCTGCAGAGGACCATATAGGCATATGGACAACGTCTGGATAACACAGGATATACTGATCTTAATTGATGAGAGGAGAAAATATAGCACAGGATATACTGAATTTAATTTATAAGAGGAGAAAATATAAAAATTAGCAAATGAAAAAGGAAAAAGGGAGTGCAAACGTCTGAAAAATGAGATTGACAGGAAGTGCAGACTGGCTAAGAAGGAGTGACTAGAGGAATAATGCAGAATTGTAGAAGAATGCATAACTAGGGGAAAGGGAGATACAGCCTACAGGGAAATAAAAGAGATCTTTGGAGACAAGAAAAGCAGCTGTATGAATATCAAGAACTCAGACGGAAAACCAGTACTAAGCAAAGAGGGGAAGGCTGCAATGTCGAAGGAATATATAGAGGGCCTATACAAAGGAAATAAACTTGAAAGCAGTATCCGAGAAATGGAAGACGAAGTGGAGGAAGATGAGATAGGAGATATGATACTGCTGATGTCGTTAGAAGAGCCAGTAAAGAAAAAATTGTATCACCTGGTATGCTAGAAGAATAATTGTAATTCCAATTCCAAAGAAAGCTAGTGCAGACAAGTGTGAAAATTACAGAACTATCAATTTAATGGGTGCAAAATACTAACACGAATTATTTACAGACGAATGGGAAAACTTGTGGAATCCAACCTTGGGGAAGATCAGTTTGGATTTAGGAGAAATGTAGGAAAACGAGAGGCAATACTCACATTACGACTTATCTTAGAAGATAGGCTAAGGAAAGGGAAACCTACGTTTTTAGCGTTTGTCGATTTGGAGAAAGCTTTTGACAATGCCGACTGGAATACACTCTTCCAAATTCTGAAGGTATCAGGGGTAAAATATAGGGAGCAAAGAGTTATATTCAACTTATACAAAAACCAGACGGCGGTTATTAGAGTTGAAGGGCAAAAAAGGGACGCAGAGGTTGGGAAGGGAGTAAGACAGCGTTGTAGCCTTTCCCCAATGTTGTTGAATCTGTACATTTAACAGGCAATGAAGGAATGGAAGGAGAAATTGGGAGAGGGCATTAAAGTGCAGGGAGAAGAAATAAAAATATTGCAGTTTGCCGATGACATAGTAATTCTGTCAGAGACGACAAAAGATCAATTAAATGGGATGGACAGTGTCTTGAAAGGAAGATATAAGATGAACATTAACAAGAGTAAAACGAAGGTAATGGAATGCAGTGTCAGAAAATTAGGCAATGCTGAAGGAATTAGATTAGGTAATGAGAAAATAAAAGTAATAGATGAATTTTGTTATTTGTGTAGCAAGATAACTCGTGATGGCCAAAGTAAAGAAGATATAAAATGCAGAATGGCTATGGGAAGAAAAGTGTTTCTAAAGAAGCGAAACTTGTTAACATCCAATATTAATATTAATTTAAATGTTAGGAAGTCCTGTCTGAAAGCATTTGTCTGGAGTGTAGCATTGTATGAGAGTGAAACATGGACAATAAGGAGTTCAGATAAGAAGATGATATAAGCTTTTGAAATGTGTTGCTACGGACTAATGATGAAAATTAGATGGGTAGATCACGTAACTAATGAGGTGCTTAACTGAATCGAGGAGAAAAGGAGTTTCTGGCATATACTGACTAAGAGAAGGGATTGATTGATTGGACACATTCTGTGACATCAATGAATTGTAACTTAGCATTAGAAAGAAGCGTATGAGGTAAAAATCGCAGAGCTAGACCGAGGGACGAATATAGTAAGTAGATTCAAAAGGATGTAGGTTGCCGAATGTATTCTCAGATGAAGAGACTTGCACAGGACAGGTTAGCGTGGAGAGCTGCATCAAACCAGTCTGCGGACTGAAGACCACAACAACATACTTTGTAATTGGAGTGTCTCAGTCGGGAAGAAAGGAAATATTGAGCGTCATTTCAAGACCGTTCACAGTGGAACTGAGAAAGACTATCCGCCGAAATCAACGCTTAGAAGAGAAAAGGTTATACTGCTGAAATCTCAACTACATCCGCAACAATCTACTTTCTTTAAGACACTGGACAAGAACAAGGCAGCCACAGAAGCGTCATTCTGGGTTTCCAAGGTTATCGCCCAACATAAGAAACCGTTCGAAGATGGTAAGTTAATTAAAGCTGCATTTTTGGAAGCTGCAGGTACATTATTTGACAACTTCAAAACCAAACCCGAGATTATGTCTGCTATTAAATCCTTTCAGATTTCTGCTAATACAATGATACGAATAGTTGAATCTATGATCTCTGATGTAGTTTCACAACTTAAAACTGACTTTGATCGTTGTAGTTATTTTTCCATACAACTTGACGAATCAACTGATATAGTTGATACAGCTCAGTTGGCCGTTTTTTGTAAGAATGGTCTTTGAAAATTTTGAAACAAAAGAAGAGCTGGGAAAGGTTGTGCCGCTTACCGGTCACACTACCGGAAAGGATATATTTTTGGCATTTAAAAAGCTTATTGAGTCTGAAAATATTCCTGTGAAAAAGTTGGTGGCCCTAACTACGGATGGAGCTCCTGCAATGATAGGTGTGGAAAAGGGATTTATTGCCTTGTGTCGAAAAGACAGCGATATACCAAAGTCTGTGTCTTATCATTGCATAATACACCAGCAATCATTATGTGGAAAGAAAACAGTTGTCGAAGTTGTAAATAAAATAAGAGCACATGCACTTCGTAGACGACTGTTCAGAGAACTAACAGGAGAGTTAGAATGCCAGTATGGTGATCTGTTACTTCACACAGAGGTTCGTTGGTTAAGCAGAGGCAGAGTTTTGCAACGTTTCAAGGAGTTGCTTCCTGCAATAGTCGACTTCTTCAAAGAACGCGGTGAGCCTTTCATTGAACTCGAAGATCCCTCATGGCTACAAGATTTTGCTTTTCTCAGTGATATAACTGAAAAGTAGAATGGTTTGAACTTGCAGCTTCAAGGCAAAGATAAGGACATTGGTGGAATGATTTCAGATGTGACGTCATCTTCAAAAAAGCTCGAGCTGTGGGAAAAAATTGTACCCAGTTTGAATACAAGCATTTTCCCATTCTGAAACAGATCGTTGATACACAAGACCCTCACAACACCCCAGGAAAAACCAAGAATACGTGGATATTCTTTCAGACCTCAGAGAACAATTTGATCAATGATTCAAGATTTTAAAAACATACTGATTCTGGCACAGTTCAACTTCCCTTTTGTTGAGATCGATGCAGAAGATTTCTGAACTTGTATTGTAAAAAGTTTTGGTGGAGATCAGGCTGCAGTGGAAATGTAAGTTGTTGATTTTCAAAATGATCTGTCTCTTAGAAGCCTTTCTACCACTGGAAATATTTGGCCTCTATTTCTTAAACAAAAGTATCCAATTCTTGTTCAAGTTGGATTGAGATTGAAGGTGATGTTCATTTCTTCATACTTATGTGAATCAACATTTTCCACTATGAAGTTCATTAAAATAAATACAGAAACAGACTGACCGATGAACACTTGGATAACTGCATCAGAATGGTGGCTACAACGTACTCTCCGAACTACAAGAAGATACTTAATGGCCAAAAACAGTTCCACTCCTCTCATTAAAATGAAAATTTAGAACCTTTTTGTAACAGTTCCTGTCTTAATTGTTATTTGATTAATACTAGAAATGTATGTTTTAGGCAATAAACAGAATATGTTAGTTCAATGTTGCGTACTTTTTTTTGGCCCAGTATTCCTTGGTAGCTCATAGAAGATTTATGAATGCTATGGTAGCTCACTGGCTCAAAAGTTTGGCGACCACTGGGTTACAGCATGGTTTTCTCCTTCTCATATGGCAATGAAAAAGGCTGGAGACCATATGGCAGTTACAGACGACTAAATCCCTGCAGTATACCTGATCGATATCCTGTACCAAATATAAAGAGTTTACAAACGTGCTAGCTAGGGCAACAATCTTTAGTGTAATAGATCTTCAAAAACCTTATTAGATGCCGATGGCTGCTGCGCACGTGTCGTGGATAGCAATTGTAACATCATTTGGACTCTTAATACGCACGAATACCATTTGGCTTAGTTTTATTGATAAAGTTACAATGGTGTTTTCAGCGATGCATGACTTACACGACAAGTACATGAAAACAATTTTTCACAGATTATGGTATTTTAGCATGATAGTTAATGATAAAAAGTGTACGTTAAAGCAACAAAAGGTAAATACTTATACCATCTCGACTGACGGAATACAGAAGAAAAAGTCAAAACCATACAACAAATGCACCGAGACCAGAATTTATAATAAGCACAAACAAGTCATAATACAAATACAGCACATGCACTAGAATGCTCGTCAGAAATGCAACAACCCTTCAAGCGAATCAAAGTCGGTGTAGTGGCTTTGATAGCTCATCCCGTCAGATGCGAAACTTGCTGTCTTCGTTGATGCAAGTCAAATTGCACTAGGCGAGGTACTATATCAACAAGTTAAAGGACAAGTTTCATATTAATGAACACTGGCTAAATAGTTCACAAATAGAACTGTGTGTCTCGTTCGTATACTCTATAAACAGAAATTATTGTACAACACATATTGCACAAGATGGGGTATCAATCTAGAGATGTTCTTCACGTTAAGTATTCAGTTGTACATGTTAGTACTTTGTGTCTAGAAGGTATATTTAAAGCAGCAACAGCAGTGTTAAATACATAGAAAATTGTAATAGTCTCACTCTATCGTACTCCAGGAACTGAAGAAAAATTTTTCATAGAAAAACTCAATGTGTTTGTACTATTAACGTCAAATCACAAATATTACTTACTCTTCATAACTCGTGACATTAACATAGATGTGAGAGAAAAAAGAAAAATATTTCTCATTTTATAAATACAACAATGTATCTTAAACTCTATTGCCTCATTGGGAAACCGACAAAATTAGAATTGTGCCTGGATAACATTATTGCTAATGAGGAAAGAGATAATGTAGAATGTAGTGTGGCTAAATAAGGACTATCTTATGATGGTAGACAATGGCAAAATTTAACTGATCCTCTGGGTATATCACAAGTAATGTAAAGTACAGAAAACTGAATAAAAACAAGTTTGAATATTTGACAAGGAACGAAAATCACTGTACTGGAACTGTGCACTAAAAAAAGATGAGACCTATTGATGAATGCTCTTCCATGTTTCTATACACAGTAATACATACACTAAACAGAAATTGTCCACCGATATATATTAAAAACATCAATGACTCTTAATGGAGGCCACAAAATACTAAATTATTCTATGCTCCAAAACATAGTAATACTGTTACTTATAACTCAGTCGTTGAAAGTGAGGAGGTCAATCACATGTACGCAAAACTCTAAGAAGTCAACAAAACTGAAATTAAAATAGCCAAGTATCATTGAAATGACACCTACAATTTGAAATAAAAAAGTAGTTTGAAAGCATTATGGTTTGTCATCAAAAGAGAAATACATCAGTGCAAAAAAGATAATATCGTTTCCATAGACTCTTCTGCATTGAATGTTTACTTTTTAAACTGTACAGGCAATCACCACTCTAGTTGTAACAACAGGTTAGGTGCTGAGCAACTTCTACTGCAACGTATGGTCTAAAATCAATCTTTATTTAATTAAGATAGCAATCAAAACATTTGGGACTTATAAAAAATATGACTATTGTGGAATTATTTATGTCCATAAGAGATGAAATGAAGGTGTAATCGGTTTATCTGGCCAACAGAATTGTGGGGGAAGGTACTTTCCCCAAAGCACTAAAATTACTGTCATATTACCGGTGTGAAATAAAGGTGATGTACACCTTTCTAGTAGGATATAAAATTTTAATAGGAACTTTCACTCGTTACGTACACTTTTCTGAGTTTTATGCCAATAAAATTCGTATCAGAGACCAGAAGCACAGAGGCGTTCCTGTTGTTACAGCTGGATGCCGACTGACATTTATTCAACCATAAAGGGGGCTAAATTGGAGAGGGAATATTTTTCCAAAACCTGTTATAATTTCGACAATTTTGAAGTTCGAACTACAAATTTTCGGATTTGGATTTGGGGTTAGAATTTAAAAGACTCGTGTATTTTTGCAAATTCGACCAATAAAGGGGTGAAATACGGAATGCAAAAACTGATTTTAAAAAATATGTTGTGTTAACTCAAATATCAAGCTAAAGCTACGAAACTTCGGATATGCACTCTTGATCAGGATTAAAAGACACGAATTTTAGTATTTTTGGAAATTCAACAACTAAGGGGGTAAAATCGGGGATCAAAATTCTTTTCGAAAACACATTTTTGTCAATACAATTTTGAAGCTAGAGTTGCAACATTGGCATTTGTATTGTTTAATAGAATTTTAAAAAAATACTTATTTAGTTTTTTTGGAAATTCAACAATCAAGAGGATTAAATTTAAAAGCTATTAAGGTAATTTTGAAGTTAGAACTACAAATTTTCTGATTAGTATCCGGGGTTCGAATTTAAAGGACACGTGTTTTGGTATTTTTGGAAATTCGACCAATAAGGGGGTTAAATACAGAAAAAATTGATTTTCAAACATATATTGCTTTTTACTCAAATTTCAAGCTGTAACCATAAAACTTAGGATATGGACTCTAGATCAGGATTAAAAAGACATAAGTTTCGGTATGTTTGGAAATTCAACAACTAAGGGGGTAAAATAGGGGATCAAAAACTTCAGTTTGTAGCAGTCAGCCACTGTGGTAATATCAATGAGTAGAGCAATGACAACAAATATTTATTTTACAATTTTGAATTTTTGTGTTCTGACGTGTTAAGCTATTACCTAATCTCTGTAAGTATCTCACATGTAACTTACTGTAATATTTTTTTAATGTTCTATATGGTTGACTAATGCTTTGATAACTTTGATAATGGTAAACTGACCGAAACCGGTAGCATTGATAAAAAATAAACAGCTATGGTCAATATGTCGTTTTGCAATTATGTCAAAGCTGTTATGTCCCACCTGTTCACTTTTCTAAACTGAACACTGAACGATATGTTGACAGTGTGGTCTGTAAATTTAAAACGTGAAAAAACAAAAATTCGGACATAAATTGAAGCTACAGAATATACCACAGATGTATCAAACACTATTGTGTGGAAGGTATGTAGCTAAAAGGAAACATTCTTGTACAGCTGTCAACATAGATATTTATGTTATTCCCAATTACTGATTAAATCGCCTGCAAATTAACCTTCAAGTAAACGTTTACTACTATTTTTACGTGCAGCATTAACAGATGATACATTTTCTCATAAAACAAACACATCTGAGGATAAGCTAAGAGTATCACAATTTCGTAACCTTACCCAAAGTACTTTTCGCCTTCAAGGGTATATCAACATGTCCAGATTCACCTAGCTGTACCCGATATTAAGCTTTTCTTTGTGGTTTTCAGGATACAATTACTTCGACGTACACTCTCATGTATAGTTCTTTATTGTAGTCGAATATGAAATCTGTTAACACTATACGCATTATGAAATGCGACTCTTTAAAACACAGCGAACAGTTTAAAGAAGGCAACAGTCTGGAATATTGTTTGAAATAAATTGACTGCCTCTGGGGCAAAGAAGTTTTCACTTTAATTGACTGTTAAAAGCCACATTTTCAGCAAACCGGCAGAATAACCTTAATGTTCTTCAAATCGAATAATTCTTGATCTTGTATGTACACCCAATGAGTCGTGTGTCCAAATCACTACAATATTAAAACAATAATAGGCATTTCAGATTGACGGTTACCATATAAAACACATAT
This sequence comes from Locusta migratoria, assembly GCA_026315105.1. Taxonomy (NCBI): domain Eukaryota; kingdom Metazoa; phylum Arthropoda; class Insecta; order Orthoptera; family Acrididae; genus Locusta; species Locusta migratoria. The sequence goes on along the minus strand of CM048746.1, from coordinate 465,555,736 downwards.
CTTTTTTAAAAAGCATTTCGATTTCGTTTATTGAATGAACATCCTCAGCATAAAGTCCAGGGAACTCATGTACATTGCACAAGTTTTTTAACCGCCAAAATATGTAAAACGACATTGCATTACATGTTCAACTCAATGCTTTATCTCTGCTGTTATCGTGGAAATTAAATCAGAAAACTGTAATATTATGATATTTTATTAGCCTACCGCGATTTTGTGAATGAATTCACCTGACAGTGCCCAGTCACAGAAATCCGGTTTCTTTTTTCATATGATTGACAGTTGTACACGAAGACAAACAAATGCAACTATCACGAAATGTAAACTCTGATCACATGGAGACTAACCCTAGCACCCTCCCACTACAACTCAGACAGTTATGCGCATGAGCGAATCTGGGAGCTTGAGTGGACCAGAAATATTTTTCCGGGTCGAATCTGGTAGCTTGCAGTTACTGCTTAAAACGCAAACAGCAACTCGGCAAGTAGCCAGAAGCGGCAGAAGGCGCTGCTTGAACTTAACTTCAGCTTTGCGCATCCGCGAGTAGCTCGCTGGCAGCTGCTTAAACCAAACTACAGTTGACAGCCGGGAATAAAACCACGGCACAATACAGACGACTAAGATATGTGATTGACAGAACTATTAGCAACGACGATAAGCTACCTTCAAAAAGTTTGGCCTCAGGCAATGTAGTTTGAAGCCTATGTAATGTAGACCGATTTCTGTTATGGTAACAGCTGTCAATGTGACGACGAATAGCTTCTTGTGCGAAAGGATCTAAATTTGTTACAGATTTTTGAAAATGTCTCTTCTTCCCTGGCGTGTCAAGGCAAGAGGGTCCTGCTTCACTTATTTCTTTTTCATACTTTTCTTTGCCAATGCGCATTACAGTAGCTCCACTAACCTTAATCGCAGCGGCGGTTCTTGCGACTACTTTGGAAAACGGTAAGAGGGGTCCCCCATTGTCCACCTCACTCTCAAAATATTCTCACACATTGCACACGAGTTGTCGCAGTTGTCCTTCAAACGCAATTCCTTCCCCGCTTTTCTTAGTTGATGTCTTTTCATCTCTAAGTCTGGGCCTGCCCCTCTTCTTCTGGATTTCACCAGTCATTACTACGACACCAAATAACAACACACACACACAAAGACAGCAACGGAAACGGTTCCTAACCTAAGACGCACGCTTCTACACAGCACTAGCCAAACAAGGGACGCGAGCTGTCCACCTGTTGCGGCAGCTTGGCAACAGGGAGCAGTCTGGGCGTGTCGTTGAGCGCTCTGATTCGATGCAGGTAGCTCCAGCCCGTGAACTGTCAACTAGCAAGTAATTTTAATGAGAGCGTAGTCTAAAATATGGGAGTGTCATAATCGACAGTACGTTTACATTTAACAAACATACTCACCTTATTTCAAGGTCAACTTGACTCAACTGGGGTCTGTGGACTACATCACTGTGAACTGTTTGAAGGAGCATTACTGTCAATATCATCATACTACTTACCCATCTGGATAAACGCACTGGAGTGGCCATATAACTGCACCAAAATTAATAAGAATCCAATGAGTAATCAATTTAAAGATGGCGATTGCTTACAGAACGACATCCAATTAATCTCTCTGCATTTTACCTGATTGATACCCATTACTCTTAAGATATAGGAAATAGCCAACTATCATAACTTGGTCAACACTATGGGCGCCAGAAAAACAATCGACGTCACCCGGCAGACTTAACGACGCTAACATAACAGAGAAGAATACAAACTAATGCTACCCTGTTAGTGTGTGGTCAGACGGAAGCAATTCAGGAGACGGATTACGTTCGGAAATAGGAATATTTGTTAATAAGAAGGTAACGCGTCAAATTAAACTAATATTTTATAACGCTCGAACAATCAAGCTGAATAATTTGCCATTCTCAAAGCCATTGAGTCAATAATCAATCTCTAGAATATTCATACAGGTGCAGTGATTGACACAGAGCACACGATGACTGTGGAATCGTTACAAAATCTGAACAAATTCAACTTATCGATTGAAAAAATACGATCTAAAATCAGAAGATTGCAGACACACAGATATGGGGAAATGAACTAGCTGAGAATCTCACTAAAAGATCATGTCGAACACGAAAATCAATAAGCTACAGAAAAATACCTATAAGTGTGGTAAATAAAAAAATCAGATGATTTTGGGAACAAATGGGAGATTGAGCGGCAAAGAACTAAAAACATGGAAAGTAGTAAACAATATTTCCCTACGAACCGACAACATCTAATGGTTAAATTCCCAATTCACCGAATTTCACAGCAATATTAACAGACGAGGGAAACTGAAGGCCTTTTGTCAACGGTTCAAAAAACCTGAAGACAGAACATGTATGTGTAACAGAGATATCCAAACTATAGTCCACCTGAGTTTTGACTGCAGTAACATATTGAAAGAGAGGGCCCATCTCAGATGAAAATAGCTGGCAATGGAGGAGGATGCCCCTTCACTAAACTGGATTTACTACAGCTTTGGCAAATACTGTACTTTAATAAGATTTCCCAATGTGTGGAATTCATTTGTTTTTGTAAGATGAAGTGATACATGTTATACAGCAAAAATGTCTTCTTTTGTAAATCCTTCAATCTTATGTATTATCTTTGTATTTGTCAAAATACCTTATGCAACCACCTGAACGAAATCTTCAAGACGTCATATTACTGCGAAATGGGCATAACAAATAAATATTAATAGGAATGAGTCTTACCAGAGAATTACTTTTGTTACATAAATTAATGCATAATGTCTACCGTGCTCTTATATGCATTATTCAACTCTCACCTGTTAAATGGAATAATTTTGTGAGAAAATGCACCACGGTTGGCTTACATTTTCCAGTGGCAGAGGAAAGCCAATTAGGTGTATTCTAGATTTAGCCCTAGAGAGACTTGCAGATATCAGTTCATATTACTTAATATAATGACAGTTAGCAGCCTATACATATATAATTCAATAATCCCTGCCACAGAAAATTCAAATAAACTGCGAATTAAGGAATTCATGGAGAGTGAATTTGAAGACTTGTGTATTGAGTAACTGAACCAAACAGTAAAATTATATTTAATAATCCTATGAATATATACAAACGTAAATAAGAATAATTTTATCACACTTTGTATAAAGTAGTCACAAGTAATTGTAAACTCGGTGTGTATGTAATAAATATGCAAGTATTTGTAATCAGTCTGTAATTTTTTATATATACTTTCTACGGAAAATGATATCAATGAACAGACCCTGTTGATTATCGTAATATCATTGTCCCATTTTTATCATCTTTCAGAAACTCTGCTCTCCATTTTCATCAGTGTCTATAAACTCTTGAATGAGGATCACTTATTACATCGACCAAACCACTTTCAGAGGCAACCCTCACGAGCTAATTAAGCTACAAATTTCCAGAACACTTTCACAAATTCTATACATTCAAAACTTGCCTGCTTGTCAAAGAAACCTAAGCTGAAAATTATGAATACTACCATTTATAGCACATTCCTTCTCTATTTGCTCTACAAAGTAAGACTCCATGAGAAATCATATAAGAAATTTCATCAAAAACTCCCACAAGGCTCAAACTGATTAATATGGAACACAATTAGACACCCCACTAACTTTCATTGCGATCCATTCACATTTCACTATAAGTAGGTAGCTGACTATCATTTGAAATTTTCTTTATTATACAAATATAGGCTAGAGACCTTTATGTCACTGCTGGAAAGCTGCTCACATAGAACACAATGAATTGGCCTACAAAGAATAATAAAAACCTAATTCATTATAAAAGTACTTACCGATATAGGAACAATGGTATGAAGCAAGGTACAGATGAAAACAAGAGAAAGTGAGTCCAGTTTCGTAGCAACCATGCTGCAAACGCCATAACAATGGGCCCAGAGGAGTAGGATATGAATGTCAATACGTTGACGAGTGAGCGATATTTGAAGTCAGTCAATTCGATTCCTGAAACAGATACGCCGGCGGCGAATTGACATTCGTGTAAGTATCATCCAGATATAAGCAAATAGAAAGTAATATACAAAAGTGTTACAGCAGAGCATAATGTAATATAAAATACACATGAAATTACTTCTGGTAAAGTAATGTAATAGACACTGTGTTTAACAAAGCAAAAGAAGTGGGATTCCTATAGAATCCTTCGAAACAACAATCTACCTTGATGAACATAATGAGAATGTATGCGTAATCTCTCGATTGTGCTCGACGAACTGAGTTCGGGTCAACAGGAAAAAAATCGGGAGGCCGTATACGTATTTAGTGTTTTACATCAGCCGCATTGGTCTACCTGACATTTTAAATTTGACAATGAAGTTCCTATTAATCGTATTTCTCCATCACGTGACTGAAATGTATTACTGCAAGGAAAGAAATACTTGGAACAACGATTTTTCGAGAAATAATGTGTATAAATAAATCAGTTGGGGGTATAACAGGAGTAGATCTGATAATGAATATGAAAATAGGAAAGCGGGCAAAGTAATATGAGCAACACAGTGATACCATTATCGCAGTCAAGATAGATACGAAGCCAACAGCGACATCAGTAGTACAGGTTTATATGCAAACTAACTCTGTCGGTGATGAGGAGATCGAAGAAGTCTATGAGGAGGTAAAGGAAATTATTCAGTGGGAGGGACCAGAAGACACTGGAGGTACCACATAGAATTTATAATGGTAAGACATAGATTCTGGAACCAGGTTTTAAACTGTAAGATCTACCGAGGGACAGATATAGACTCTGACCATAACTTGTTGGTCATGAACTGTAGGTTGCAACTCAAAAAACTGCAGAGAGGTAGTAAAATAAGGATAAGGGACTTGGATAAATTGAGGGAACCTGAAGTACTTAAGAATTTCATAGTGCGAGCGTGAAGGTCGTGGTGAGAGTTTAAAATTGGGAAGGTTTAATTTTTTTAAACTCACAACCACCAGCTGCGAACCAAATTCCTAAACATGCAAAAACACTGGAACTGTGATTGCGACTGTTTGACTCGTTTTCTAGGGGATGATATCACACGTTCGCAGCTTTCCTTCCCTGCATATAATTAACAAAACAAATTCATAAAAAAAAATCAAGTTCATGAGAGAAAAGGGTGTACTAACTACTATTTTTGAAAACACGTGAAAGTTCACTTTATGTCGTTTATTTCACAATATCAGAACCCTGTGGCTGATACGTCTGTACGCCAGCACATTTATCAAATAAAGTTATAGCTCGTGAGCCCCGAGACAAAAATGAATATTTGTCGCAAATTGTTTTATCACCATGTGGCTGTCTCAAACACCGTTTATATTCATGCCTATGCGACGACATGTGTTACATTAACAAATCACAGTCACTTTAATTCAATGCGATGCACACCTTGTTCCCCTGGCTAAATATTCAGGAAAACACAGTAGCACTCGATTCAACTTGGTGCAGTCTACGACGAGCACCCACACGTGGCGATTGCCACACACAAATCTATAACTTCCACCTCGAGGTCCACATGCCGACTGATGCCGGGCGACGCAGCCCGTCCAGCCACCCCACATGCTCTCCCGTCTCGTCACTTCCTGCCCTTGCGCGCGCGTGCGCCAAAAGCTCAACTGCCGGGGTTTTTTCCCCTACGTCATCAACTTCCCCATGTGAGCTGTTCTAACCGATTTGCCAACGTACAGCGCCCAGCCAATACATTTCTAAAACTTTCCTTAAAATCAAAATAATTACACTACACATTAAATAAATTGTCTTCTTAGGTTTTTATATTGGTATAAACATACTTTGTACTATTTATCATAATCATGCAATTTCTTATGTCACAGATAAGTGATTTAACTGAATACTTCAAGATAAAATACACAAGATGAATTGAAAATAAAATGAGAAATAGTTAATATATTATTTTTATAAACAAACATTGCCATGCTAGTTGTGTAACTGTCTTGTATTCATTGGTAATTTATTACTTTTCATTGTCAATTAAACATATTACGTCAGATGTGACTATATCAGCTAATGTATTGTTTATTTGTCAACAGGCTATTTTGTGATGAGGGCCTTAAAGGTTCCTAACTGCATCGTATTACTTCAAATGCCAGTAGTATTAGAATATTTTATTTCACGCTGTGCACTGCACTGTGCCTAGCACTCGCCATTGTCCCTCTCTCCCCTCACCGGAAACGAACTGGAAAATCCTAAGCTGGAACAAGCCACCAACATCGGCCTGCTCGCTGGCCTCCCGTCAGCTACAAGCACACAGCAAATCTCAACGTGGAGAATTTCTACCTATGACCTAACTATAAATGTTGTCACCCAACTGTGTACATACATTGCTACCATAATTAATAAGATTAAAATTGTGTAACATTTAGTGCATTGGCATGGTCAATGTTTGCAGTGAACTTCATACTGTTTAATTAACAAATGCTATTAATTACCAGTATTTCTATTGGGCAGTAATCTTACAATAGGGAGTTTCAGGCCACAATTGACAGAAAAGTAGGGAAATAAAATAGTAGAAGAGGAATAGGTAGCATCGAGAGATGAAATAGTGAAGGCAGCAGAGGACAAAATAGGTAGAAAGGCAAGGACCTACAAAACTTACTTGCATAATCACAGGAAATAGTAAATTTAATTGCGGAGAGGAGAAAATGTAAAAAACATTTGAAAATGAAACAGGCAAAATATAATACAGACGACTAAGATATGTGATTGACAGAAAGTTCGAAATAGCAAAGCAGGAGTGGCTAGAAGGCAAATCCAAATCTGTAGAAGAATGTATAAATAGGGGGAAAATAGATACTGCCTACAGGAAAATAAAAGAGACATTTGGATATAAGAATATAAGCTGTATGAATATAAAGAACTTAGAAGGAAAACCAGTTCTCAGCAAACAAGGGAAAGCTGAAAGGTGGAAAGAGTATGTAGAGGGGCTCTACAAAGGAAATGAACTTACTGACAATATTGTGGTAAGGAAAGAGGAAACTGATGAAGATGAAATAGGATTACTATACCGAGAGAAGAATTTGACATTCCCTCAGATCTAATAAAGTCTCTGGGATAATCAGCCATGACAAAACTATTTCCCCTGGTGCGTAAGATGTATGAGACAGAGGACTTACCATCGAAATTTAGGAAAAATGTAACATTCCCCATTCCAAAGAAAGCAGGTAAAACAGGTGATAAAATTACGAATTATTTAGAGAAAGATGGAGAAGGTGGTAGATGCTGATCTTGGCCAAGATCAATTTGGATTTAGGAGAAATGTAGGAACACGGGATGCAATCCTCACTTTACGGCTTATCTTAGAAGATAGATTAAGGTAAGGGAAACCTACATTTTTAGCTTTTGAAGATTTGGATAATGCTTTTGACAATGTTGATTGTAATACGATCGCCAGCCGCAGTGGTCGAGCGGACTGAGACGCTCCAGTCACGGTCTGCACGGCCACTACGGTCGGGGGTTCGAATCCCCCCTCGGGCATGTATATTTGTGCCGTCCTTAGGATTAGCTAGTTCATAAGTAGTTTGTAAGTTTAGGGACTGATGACCCCATAGTTAAGTCCCATAGACTATACAAACATTTGAACATTTGTAATACGATCTTTCAAATTCTGTAATCAACACAAATAAAATATAGGGAACGGAAGGTTATTTACAATTTGTACAAAAAATCAGACAGAAGTTATCAAAATTAAAGGACAAGAAAGGGATGCAGAGGTTGGGAAGGGAGTTAGACAGGGTTGTAGACTTTCTCCAATGCTAAACAATTTGTACATTGAAAAATCTATAAATGAAATCAAGGAGAAATTTGGAGAATGAATTAAGGTTCAGGTTGAAGAAATAAAAACATTCTGTTTTTCCGATGACATTGTAATTCTGTCAGAGACAGCAAAGGACCTGGAAGAGCAGTTGAACGGAATGGACAGTGTGTTGAAAGGTGCGTATAAAATGAATATTTAACAAGAGCAAAACAAGGGTAATGGAATGCAGTCTAAGAAGATCGGAGGATGCTAAGGGAATTAAATTATTGATAAATCTGAAGCATTGAATTAAAATTTGTGGTGCAGCCGAGAATCGAGCCCGGACCTCCATGCTTACTAGGCAGACGTCTTAACCGTTAGACTACAACACCACCAACGTTTAACGCGCCTTGGGATAGTCTAAGTACGATTTCCCTCCACGTCACAAACTTTAATTCAGCTTCTGTGTTCCAAAGATAATTGCCACTACTGCCAATATAATTCATACTAATGCTAAGACTACTCCAAGGCGCCTTAATCGTTGGTGGTGTGGTAGTCTAACGGTTAAGACGTCTGCCTAGTAAGCATAGAGATCCGGGTTCGATTCCCGGCCGCACCACAAACTTTAATTCAATGTTTCAGATTTATCAATAATGTCTTTGACATATTTGAGACGAAAGTCCGTCTCAGGGATTGTTTATTTGTATGGCATTAAATTAGGTAACAAAATAATAAAGGTGGTAGATGAGTTTTGTTACATTGGTTGTAAAATAACAAGCGATGGATGCAGTACAGAGGATATAAAGTGCTGAATGGCAATGGGAAGAAAAGCATTTTTGATAAAGAGAAATTTTTTAATATCGAATATTAATTAACGCGTAAGGAAGTCCTTTCAGAAGGCATTTGTGTGGAGTGTTGCCTTGTACGGGATCGATACTTGGATGATAACCAGTGTGGACAGGAAGAGGATAGAGGCTTTTGAAATGTGGTGCTACAGAAGAATCCTAAAGATTATGTATGTTGATCGTGTAATTAATGAAGATGTACTGAACAGAATTGGTGAGAAAAGGAATTTCTAGCATACCTTGACTAAAAGAAGGGATCGATTGATAGGACACATTCACAGACATCAAGGAATCGTGAGGGAAGTGTGTGGGATAGAAATCGCAGGGGGAGACCAAGAGATGAATATAGTAATCAAATTCAAATGGATGTAGGTTGCAGGTGGTATTAGAAGTTGAAGAGGCTTGCTCAGGCTCAAATAGGGTGGAGAGCTGCATCAAACCAGTCTCCAGACTGAAGACCACAACAACAATGTGTATGCATCGTCTCCATCAGTAATGTCATTCATGAGACTTCCAAAAGTGTAGCTTATTTTCCCAGTGCACTTTGCTACTGCCATAATAATCTAACTGGCTGCAATGTACAAATCGCAGAAAAGGATACTTAAAACGTGTCAGTTTACGCAGCGTAGTAAGTAATGCGGCAGTAATTGCGAGGTCTGTCCAAAAAAATTCTGATACTTCATCCACAAAATTTTCCAACCCTTACCTTTTACTTACTGTGCATGGCTCCGCCACATTTGCAACACCGCTCGCAATCACCGTTTTCACGTTTGGAAGCGCGAAGCGCTTACAGAGAATTTTCTCTTATCTCGTGTACCGTTGCAAATATTGGTCCTTTCAGCAGGATTTTCAACTTTGGATATAAGAAGAAAGTTTGCAGGGACCAGGTCGTTACAGCATGCAGAATGAGGCAGAACAGTGATTTCTCTTATTTATTTATTTTTCTTTTACAACAGTCACACTCCAACAGGGATGAGTGTGTGAGTGATCGTGGTACAAGAGCCAAGAACTGTCTCGCCACATTTCAGTCTGTGTCACTTCATGACATGATCAAACTGAATCATACAACAGTCAGTCTTGGATTGGCAGGTACAGTTTTGTTTACGTTCCTGGCTTGAGCGACGCCGTAGACGTGAAAGGGTACCTGAATTAGTATCATCTTAAACTGTTTTTAAAGCGAGTACGGATCAAAAAGTCACAACCAAAAGAGGCTTCATGCATAATCTGGTGTGTTTTTGTAAATGGTATCTAAGTTTCAAGGAAAATTAAATGCAGACTCATTGGTCCTCTAACTCTGTCATCTCGCAAACTGTGTGACAAAAAGTTCTACTCATTTCTGAACTGAACAAAAACTATAAAATATAAAATATTTAAAATTTTGGCAGTTACACCGTCTACAGTGCCGTATGTGGGATGTAAACCACATATCATTCAAACACTCAATTGGGGCTAAATTACGAATGTTCCGAAATTATTTAAAAACACCTCGTACAAGGACAAGGGGTAAATGTCAGATTGAGTACAAAAGAAACATAAAGGACATAAATTCTTTGGAAAAACTATATGTTGTGTTTTTTTAAATATTTAAGGTATTTATCATTTTTCCAATTTGGGATGTGGCTTAGAAGGTAGAGAAACTCACCAATGGCTATGGCTGACTCTGAGATAGGCATGCTCATGCCCTCGGATATCGCTGACAGAAACACATACAGAGGAAAGATGGACGCTGAAACAGTCAGCAGTGTTCGCGATATCGCCACCGAGGTCATGCTTATCAGAAATTCTATGCTCCGGCCAAGTCTGAAAGGTAAAAACACATGCATTAGTAATGTCACACTATCATTTTATTTCATTTGCACGGAAGAAATGATTGCCAGCATTCCTCCGTGTGTGCTCTATATTCTATTATTTTATCCTTTTGTCTTTTCTCGGGATATACGTAGGGAGATTATATATCGGGCACCTATTCAAGAAACTATTCTCTTGGAACTTTGTCAGAAATATGTACAGTGATATAGAGCCCGATCCTTTGTTGAAGGACTACTCTTACTAAGGATTCTTACAGTGAATCCCCATCTGGCATCTGCCTTTCCCAAGCGACTCATCGACAGCCTGGGAATTAGAGACGAAGCTTAGACTCGGATTTATGGGTTCAGTGAAGGAAATTGGCCGTGCCTTTTGAAAGGTACCATCCCGAAATATGCCTAGAGTGATTTGCAGGAATTACGGAAAACCTAAATCTAGATGGCCGGAGGTGGATTTGAACCATCGTCCTCCCGAGCGTAAGTCTTATGTGTTACTATTGCGTCATCTCGTTCAGTGCCTAGAAGAACTTTGAACTTTCGCTTTTATTCACAAGGAAAATCAACGGTCCTGTAACTCTCCCTTGAGGCATGTCAGAAATCGCCTTCGCGTCTGAAGACTTCTCTCTGTTGAAACTAACACACGGAGCGAGGTGGCGCAGTGGTAACACAGTGGACTCTGCATTCAGGAGGGTGGTTCAAACTCCACCTCCGGCCATCATGATTTAGGTTCTCCGTGGATTCCCTAAATCATTTCAGGAAAATGCAGCGATGGTTCCCTTCAAAAAAAGGCACGGGCGATTTCCTTCCCCATCCTAGCCAAAACATTCTTTCTGTAATGATCAAGATGTAGACGGGAGCCACGCGAGAGTAGCCGAGCGGTCTGGAGTGCCACGTTACGGATCGCGCGGCCTCCCACTTTGGGGGTTCGAATCCCCCCCTCGGGCATGGATGCTTGTGTTGTCCTTAGGTTAGTTTGGCTCAGTTTAAGTAGTTTGTAAGGCAGGGGTAATAACCAAGGAGTTAAGTGTAATAGATTTACAAATATTTGAACATTTTGTAGGCGGGACGGTAAATCCTAATATTCTTTCCTTTCTTTCAGAGAATGAAAAGTTGCGTTCTGTTAGCTAAAATCTCGTCAGAACAGTCACAGAAGTGGTCTGACATTCTATATGCTCGCATTTTGTCCTTCCTGCTAAGGTATGGAATCGTATCGAGTGCCTTGCAGAAGTCAACAAAAACGGCATCTATCTGAAGCTTGTATCTACTTACTGCTCTTTGGATCTTGTGGATGAATAGCAAGGGCTGGGTTGCACATGATAATTGCTTTCGGACTTGAACACGAAACGTGTTCCAATGTTTTACAACTGACTGACCTCAGAGATACAGGCTTACAATTACGCACATCTGTTCGGTGAATGACCAGCGATTTTCTTCCAATACTTAGAAGTGCTTTGCTCTTCCAAAGACCTTCGGTACACTGCTGCTGAAAGGGGGGCAGTTTCCTGCGCATACTCCGTGTATAATTAAATTGACTACCCATCACATCAAGCGTCCTTTTCCCTATTTTTTATGTCAGTTGCTTTCTCTATCCCTCTGACATTTATATCAATAACTGGCATTCTATTGTCTCTGCGTCTGGGCAGAGGAGAAGCTACAGTGAAATCTACCTCAATCAAAGAGATTTGGAAGAAGACATTTATCATTTCGGGGCTTTTGCGTCATTCTCTGTATCAGTGTCATTATGCTCATAGAACAGTTTACCGATTTTTATCCAGAATCAAAATTTGTTACTATTTTCTGCCACGTCTCTTCATAGAATTTCGCTTTACAAGTTGAACGTTTTCCACACGTCCCTCCTTACGCTAATTAAATGGCATGGTATGATTTTCCCATGTTTGCAAGACTTTGGCTACATCTATATTTGCAGTCAAGTCCTTTTTGCTTTCCTATCTGTTTTCTGAATGAATGTTCGTGAAGCTTAAGGGACTTACCTGTGTGGTCATCAGTTCCTATCAGTTTTCTAACTCGGCTGTTGAACTGCGGTGGATCTCTCCCGGTTCTCCTATTAACATTTAGCATGTTTCATAGTTTCCAAGTTATTTTGATCCCACCTCTAATACGTTCTCATTCCTAAAACTAACTTATGCAGGACTATTAACTAACATGTGACCGAAATTTCATGGTTACATCTTTAGCAGTATACCTTTTCCGCAAGTTACCATACGGTGATGTTGCACAAGCATAGAGAACGAGGGAAAATCGATCCTGAATAAGTCGTCTTTGAGCACATATTTGTCTTACTTGTCTTCGCAAGATTCCCGACAATGTTTCTCTAAAACGTATTCAATAGAGTTCCAGAAATTAATTGTTCACTTTCATAATACTCGCCTATTGATCAATCTCACCAGTCTAACCTAACAGAGCACTTCTGAAATGTTTCCATGTACCGTACCCTTTGTAGGATACAAATGCTCGTACAGTGCTCAAAAATTAAAAAGGGTCTGAAGTTACTTTTTAACGTCCCGTCGACGACGTGATCATTAAGGACTCTTTGTAAGAATGGGTAGCACACTCTGTCTCCTTTATAATTGAGACGCACCTACTGAGAAGTCTCCCAAAAACTCATACTACCTTTTGTGTGCCCATTTAATTTCATACTGCTGTGAAACCCTGGATTAGATTATTATTTGTTCCATAGATAAAGAATACTATATTTCTTGATTATGTGGAACTGATTAGCCTTAACATTAAATGACCCAAAATTATCTGTTGTTTGGTAACATTACTAATTTCTATGTCAAAATTGATTACTGATTAAAAGAAATGGTCAGTTACAAATTCGTTCAATTTGTTATTAAAGTGCTCGTTGGCTGCCTGTGAGACGTTTTATGTTATTTGGTAAGCGACGAAAGACATTTGTGGCAGCATAATTCTTCCCTTCTGCGTCAAAGATAGATTTAATCTTGAATTGTATAGATCATCATTCCTCCAAATGTTGTAGCTGCTACTGTAAAGATCCCTTGATCCTTAAATGCCTGCAATATGATTTTGGATTCTCTACAGATATTATTCTAATTATTCACTTTTGTGCAATTAATAGTTTTTTCTCAGTGATTAATTAACCCAAAATATGATGCCATATGAAAGCAGTAAAAAAATAGCTACTGTAACCTAATTTACTGAGATATCTATCACCAGAATTTGCAAAACCCTAATAACATAAGTTGGTGAACTCAAACGTATCAGTTGATCGTCACATGTTGCTTCCAAATCTATTTCTCATTAATGCACACAGCTAAAAATTCTTTCAATAATTTACCTTAGCTGAAGGCCTCTGTTCACAGACTGTTAATGCTGTCATGCCATTTACCATATGTAGCTGCATATTACTTGTTTTATCAAAATTTAATAAGAGTCCTTTTGCCGAGAACCACTTAATAATTCATACAAAAGTTAGTCTAGATCGAAAATTTATTTTGTGTTTACCAGATTTGATGATGATAATGGTTATCTTCAGAACACTCCAACCATAGTGTTGGCCACCGGTTGTATTGAGTTAGAGCTATCTGGATGATAGAATAGTCGACATCTATCATCCAGAAAGCTCCGACACAGCACAACAGATGGCTAAACGATCGTTGTTGTCGTCTACATATGACCACTTCATTTTCTGAAACCGGTTACCATAAAATTAATTTGCGATCAACACTCACTTTTGTGTGAAGTAATCATTCAGGTCGCTAAGACTCCATTATGTTTTCAAATTATTCACTTACTAATTTTCTGAAAGACATTATTTACAATTTATCAGTTAAAACCTCTTTTGTCAGGTGTAATTACTATTTTAATAGAAAAGAACTAGGTTTGCATCATTGTGAGTACAGAATGGTAAATCAGAGAACACAGTCAAAAGCCTTTAACAGCTCACACAAAATGCAATGGGAGAATTCTGGTTATTCGGAGCATTTGATACTTAATCAGTAAGAAGCACATTTGGCATTTTCTGTTGAAAAGCCATACTGAAATCCAAAATGACATTCAGGTAGCACCGTTTTTATTTACAAGTATGAGAAGCTACTTTTGAATACACTACTATCCCAGGAACTTTGGATAATGCTATAAGCAGTGAGATTTGGCGTTATATAAGATTAGTACTTGTTCCACAGAACATGAATACGACACTTCCTAATGATGTGGAACGTGCCAGGTTAATGAAAGGTGTCTCTAGAAATTATTACTTTGTACTAAATATTACATGATACAATATTTTTTATTTTTATTGGCTTATTTATATCTAAAAATTCATCTATAGTGTAGAAGAAGTTGCCATTCAGAAAGTCTCTTAATCTAATTTTAATTTGTTGATATTAGATGTATTTCCATTTTTTTGTGATAGTTTAACAATAACATATTCCAGTCTATCTGGGAAAAAACCTTGCTTCAAAAAGCTATTACATATGTAGTTGAGAATACTATTTATCTGTTTGGAACAAGCTTTTGGTGTAGTTGTTATAGTCTTTAGCTCGCAGACTGGTTTGATGCTACTCTGCATGCTACCCTGTCCTGAGCAAGCCACTATATCTGCGAACAAGGACAGCAACTTACATGCTTTTGTATCTACTTACTTTATTTTTCTCTCGGAATCCCTCTACGGTTTCACTCAATCTATTTCTTTCTAATACTATGTTGACGATACATTGAAGTCTTAAAATGCGTCCAACCCATCTATCCCTTATCTTAATCAGGATATGCCACAAACTCCTGTTAACCACAATTCTGTTGAGCACCTCCTCATTAAGTCCGTGATCTACTTATCTAATCTTCATCATTCGTCTGTAGCACCACATTTCAAAAGCTTTTATCATCTTTTTCTCTGAACTCCTTATCGTCCACATTTCACTCCCATATAATGCTACACTTCAGACATCTTTTCCGAAAGAATTTTCTAACATTTGAATTAATAATGGATGTGGACAAATTTCGCTTCTTCAGAAACGATTTTCTTCATGTGGCATTCTGCATTTATATTTACTCTACTTCGGCCATCAGCAATTATTTCGGTGCCCAAATATCAAAACTGATCTACACTTTTATTGTCTCATTACCTAATCTAATTCTTTCATCATCGCATGATCTTATGACGTTATCCTTGTTTTACTCTTGTTAACATTCTAATACTCGCCTTTCAAGACACTGTCCATTCCGTTTAATTGCTGTTCCAAGGCGTTTTATTTGTTCTTCCTTAATTTTAATTCCTTCTCTAAATTTGTCCTTGCAGTCCTCCCTTCCCAACTACAACGTCTCTTTCATGGAGTCAACTATAATGACTGCTGCCTGGTTTTTGTACAAGTTGAACATTACTCTTCGCTCCCTATATTTTACCCCTGATCCTCAGAATATGAAAGAGTGTATTCCAGTCAACATTGTGAAACGTTTTTCCATTTCCACAAATGCTAAAAACCTACGTTTGTTTTTCCTTAATCTATATTATAGAATAAGTCGTAATGTGATTAATGTGTTCCTTATTTCTCCTAAATACGAGCTACTCTTCCCCAAGGTCAGATTCCTTCAGTTTTTCCATTCGTCTGTAAGTAATTCGTGTTAGTGTTTTGCATTCATTACTTGCTAAACAAGTGGTTCCGAAATTGTTATATTTGTCTGTACTGCCTTTCTTTGGAATTGGAATTCTTATATTCTTCTTGTTAGTTGGATGGTATTTTCCCTGTCTCATAGATCCCGCATACCAGGTGGAACAATTTCTTTATGACTGGCTCTCCTAAAGATATCAGCAGTTCAGACGGAATATCATAATACTCCATGGGCCTTGTTTCGACGTAAATCTTTCACTGCTCTGTCAAATTCTTCTCGCAGTACCGTGTCACCTATCTCATATTCATCTACTTCGTCTTCCATTGCTACAATTCTACCTTCATTTCCTTTATATAGTTCATCTATATATACCTCCCAACTTTCAACTCCCCCTTCTTTACTTAGAACTGGTTTTCTGTCTGAGCTCTTCACATTCATGCAGCTGTTTTTCTCATCTCCAAATGTTTCTCTTGTTTTCCAGTAGGTGGATTCTCCTAGTTATACAGTCTTCTATGGTCTTACATTCGGCCTCTAGCAACTCCTGCTTAGCTAGTCTGCATTTGCTCTAAACTTCATTTTTGTTGTTGTCAGTACCTTATTTTGCCTGCTTCATGTGCTGCATTTTCAGATTTTCTGCTTCCATAAATTAAATTCAGTATTATCAAGGATTTCTATTACACCTTATCCTTCTGTCTATACGATCCTCTACGGCGCTTATTACTCTTTCTCGGAGCTGCAAATACTTCTTGCACTATTTTACATCCCCCTGTTGAGGTCCATCGTTACATAATGCTCCCTTTGAAATTCTCAAATTCTGATTCCTTCAACTTGTCCAGATTCCATCTCCTTAATTCTCTACCTTTTTCCAGCCTCTTCAGTTTTAATCTACATTTCATATCCAATGGTCAGAGTCCATATCTGTCCCTGGATATGTCTTAAGTTTAAAGCCTAGTTATAAAGTCAGTCTGGTGGCTTCCAGTGTCTCCTGGCCTCTTTCACGTATACAACCTTCTTTTGTGATTGCTAAAACAAATGTCTGTGATGATCAAATTGTGTTCTGCACAAAATTCTGCTAGGCTACATCCTCTTTCAATACTTTCCCTGTGACCATATTCACCTACTACACTTCCCTTTCCTACTAATGGGTTCCAGTCTACCATTAAAATCAAGAGTTCTTCTCTTTTAACTGTCTTAAAAATTTCTTTTATCTATTCAAATACTTCTTCATCTCGTTATCACCGGGAGAGATACTTGGCATATAAACTTGTACTATTGTTGTCGGTGTTGGTTTCGTGTCTATCTTCGCTAGGATAGCTCGTTCACTATGCTGTTCACAGCAAATTACCCGCATTCCTATTTCCTTATTCATTATCAAACCTACTCCTGTGTCTGGATGGATGGATTCTTAGGGTTTAACGTCCCGTCGACAGCTTGGCCATTAGAGACGGAGCTAGCACTCGGAGTTTTTGGGTTAGGATGAGGAAGGAAATCGGCCGAGCCCTTTGAAAGGAACCATCCCGGCATATGCCTGGAGTGATTTAGGGAAATCACGGAAAACCTAAATCAGGATGGCCGGAGGTGGATTTGAACCACCATCCTCCCGAATGCTAGTCCAGTGCGTTACCACTACTCCTGTGTCTACACCGACATATTTTGTATTTATAAAACTATACTCACCTGACCAGAAATCGTGTTCATCCTGCCGCCAAACTTCGTTAATCCACACCATATATAACTTTAACCTGTCCATTTCTCTTTTCAAATTTTTTCTCTTACTTTACGATCAGCCGCCACTACCAGATAAAGTGTATGTCACTGTTTTTGAGAGTGGTTCGCTAGTAGTAAGATATTACAGAAAAATAAAAATCAATTGATCTTTATAATATATAAAAAGTAATATTTCTTTTCCATTAACCCGGGATCACTCGCGTTGTTAGAAAAAGTCTAACATTTACGATTATACTTGAATATTCCATCACATTTCAAAGCTAATGAATTGACCATCTAGAAATGCACTCTTTCATATCTCGTGATTCAATTAATATGTGATTCGACAATCAAATTTCAACAATTGCTTGTTAGTTGTGGCATTATTTGAAGTGGTGCGAAGTGTTAGAGTTTTTCTAACACGACTCTTTACGTAAAAATTACTTCTCCTTCCGTGGAAATCAGCCTTGCTTCACTTTTAGTCTGTTTTTTGTACTTTTAACATGCGGCTGTGTTCGTTTGTTTTCTCCTGAAACTGTTCAGCACATGTTACGTCTTTTATGAGCAAAGTAGATATTCTTATTGAGTTTTACGAATTGAATGAAGCAATTGCTTATACAGATTACATGACATTCTCTGTCGGATATGGAAGTATATAAAACTGAAAAAAAGTGTAAGGGGCCAGCAGTTTCTTCTTGAAACACAATATTCTGATTTCGAACGGTCGACAACATCTACACCAAATTTTTTAAGGTTATGAAGTGTAATTTCTTCAAGTTTGTTCGCTTCGCCACTGTCAGCGTCTACAGAATCGTCGCTGTGCCTGTGAATAACATTATAACGTTTTTTTCTGTTTATTTTTTTTTGAGATGTATGAGCAAATAAAGCAGTTGTTGCTTGAATTTTCTCCTAATGCTGCTCTTTAGTTGCCTACATTTTACGTCCAGAAATTCCGCTGGAATTTCTCTTTTATTCTTCCATAGAGTATCTACTAATGTGAATCTATGGTTGGCATTCATTTTGTTACCCGGTGGTATAGATATGAAATAATTCTCCATTGTCACTTTTCTGCTTGTTTTGTCAATAGCTCTAATCAATCGTAACACCACATGCTCTGCATCATTTGCTACTTGATATGACCCAGTAGGCTGTTTGCCTGCGTGTACTTCCATATGTAGCGTATAAAGGGTTCTGGCAACACAAAGCGCATGTACCTTGATGCCATATTTTGCAGGCTTGTTTGTTATATACTGCCTGAATTTGAAACTTACGCAGACTGGTTCTAACATCTCGTCTATCGTTGTCAGTGCGTCGGTACTATAGCTCTTCTTGCAAACATCCACGAATTCGTCAAATTACATGTTCCATACCATGTTTATACTAATTTATAATGCTTTCGTAATAACAAAGAAATTATTTATTGTATAAACGTGTCTTTTTCTGGCACAAAGAGATGAAAAGGTGCAAGATATCATTGTTAGAAAAAATCTAACACGGGAGTTATCGCGTGACAACAATATACGCGAGCGACCGCGGGTTAAGGACAGCGGGAATGCCTAATCCTGATAGATAAGAAATCGGAGAATTCAATTATGAATGCTTAATTATTAAAAAATGGACAGTTCACAATTCAGGAATGAGATTTCGATAAATAATAATGATTATCCCTATCAAGAACGGCGAAACTTCTACTGTTATCAAAATGGTTGATACTGAGCATGTGTCAATTTTTAAATAAACAAATCGATATCCAACTTCAAGAAAGGCTCCAGAATTCAGTAAACTTGTGGAATGGTACATTTATCTTTAAAATGCGCTATACCAAATGCAAAATTCGTATATCACGAACTTGCAATTAATTCCTTGTACCGCTACAGTCAGACGGACGGCGGGAAGGAACCGTAAATGGCTCGGCACACATCATCAAGCTGGAGCTGTGAGACGATGGCTACACAGTGAACGAATGAACTAATTATTTTGTTCGAAATTCTCCTACGTTGAAGTGACTCATGTAGCGAGGACGAAAGAATAGATTGTTACAAACTGTAAATTTTGCTGATACACATTTCAGTAAATTAGCTTACTATGCATGTTTTCATTCACTGCTTTCGTATGGAATCATGTTCTGGGGCAATTCCACACTGTGTAAAAAAGTATTTATTGCACAAAAGCGTGTAACAAGAATAACTGCTGGAGCCCACTCAAGATCATGCTACAGACGTTTATGTAGGTATCTTGGAATATTTGCAGTAGCTTCACAATATTATATGTATTCACTTATGAAATTTGTCATTAACAATCCGATCCAATTGAAAAGTAGTAGCTGTGTACATAGATACAACAATAGGAAAAGGGGTATCTTCACTATTCAAGGTTATATCTAACTTTGGGAAAGAAAGGGGTGAATTATAGTGCCACAAAAGTCTTTGGTTACCTACCAAGTAGCATCAAAAGTGTGACAGATAGCCAACAAGTATTTAAAAAGAAATTAAAAGAATTTATAAATGGTGCCTCCTACAGATTAGATGAATTTATAAATAAAAGTAATTTCGCAAAACAATAAATAGAAATAAAAAAAATAAAATTCTAATAAAAAAAAGGAAAAAAAAATAGAGCGTGAAGTATAGAAACCATATATTAAACAGATATTTGCGAAATATCGTATTTATGATCTGTGCAACAAGTATTAATGTAATCCAATTTAATCCAGTTTTGGGGATACTGATTCAATTTCTGTGGTGTCACATTATAGCTCCCTCCATGGGTGGGGAGGGATGAGGAGGGGAGGGGAGGGGAGGTGTAGTTTCCCCACCCTTATGGATATCAGATTATACAATCAAACTACCACCAATCAGAGCACCCCTACAACCCTCCCCCCCACTTCCCTGCCTTCTATCCCTGTTTTAAATGTGCATGTTTTGCACATCTAATTTCCCAGAACGCACGTAACACCCATACCTATCAAATTTAATCATTATGTTATAAAATCACCTCCCCCATCCTGTACCACTGGTTTGAGTACTTTCACTGAAGGCTTAGAGGTCAGCAGCATCCAAAATTCCCGTTCTGTCTGGGTACATTTCCACTCAACCACCCCCCACTCCCCAAGCACCAAGGCACAGGCTTTGAGGCTGGGAAAATAAGTAAATTCCTTTGTTAGTTATATAAGAGAGCCTACGAAGTGCTGCAATAAGTAGAGATTGGAAAATAATGAAATAGTAGTATGTAGCGTCTGACAACTGATTTACCTTAAATTATATCTCACTAATCCTGAAAAATGCGAATTAAAGTCTTCGTAATATAGCCTTCTATTTGCCCATCTATAACAGCAAGTAGCAGCGCTGAGGTATTAGCCTGGCAATCCTGTCAACAGATGCCAGCTGTGGAAAAACGTTTATATCAAAAACTACAATGTTATTGTAACATTATCCTTTCGGGCACCAATTATTTCTTTCCTGAAAAAAAAGCATGGTTTTGCTATGCACCTGATGATCCTGCCACCGAACTTCACTAATCCCCACTACAACTAACTGCAACTTATCCATTTCTCTTTACAAATTTTCTAACTTACCTAGCAGATTAAGGGATAGGACATTCCAGGCTCCGATCCATGGAATGCCTGTTTTGTTTTTCTTTGATGACGACATCCTCCTGAGTAGACCCCACCTGGAGATTCGAATGGGGAACTATGTTAACTCCGGAATATGTTTCCCGAGAGGACGTTGTCAACATATATTCCTAAATCAGAGTTGTATGTCCTCGTGGAAAAACGACTGCAGTGTCCCCTTGCTTTCAGCGTTCATAGTAACTGTATGGCAAAGCCACATTAGCTGATGTTACAAGGCCAGCTCAGTCAATCATCCAGACTGTTGCCCCTGTAACTACTGAAAAGGCTGCTGCCCCTCTTCAGGAACCACACGTTTGTCTGGCCTCTCCACAGATACCCCTCCGCTGTGGCTGCACCTAGGGTACGGCTATCTGTATCGTTGAGGCAACTATGCCTAGGCTGCCCCCTACGGCAACGTCTGTTATTCATGAGGGCGGTTTTCAGGATTAGTGCTACATAATTTAAGGTAAATCACTTGTCAGTAGCTGAAACTATTATTTAATTATTTACATTTTATAAACAAAAGTTGGGTTATAATTATTTATACACACTCACATAAGCACTCATTGCAGCATTTCATAGGAGATCTTACACACTTAGCGATTAAATTTAGATATTTGCCTAGCTTCGAAGCATGTGGATGCTGAGTGCATGTGTACCCAGCCAAAAACTAATTTTTTGTGGACAGTAATGGTAATATAGAAGCTATTGAATCTAAATCCCTCCGTAGACGTGCTCAAATCAGTGGGACAGGGGTGAGGGAATCGTAATATAATGATGATATTTCGTAGATATGGGTGTTATCTGTGATCTGGTGACTTAGAGGTACAAACCATGCACATTTGTGGAATGGTGTTTGAGGCAGGAAAGTCGGAGGGGAAGGGATACCTTGAATGTAAGATGTGTAATTGTGTAATCTTATACCAATAAGGATGGTTGGACCCTACCGTCTCCTTGACAAATGTCGCTATAATATGACACCAGTTACATTAAATTTGCACTCTTGGAATGACCTCTCGACGTATCAATGACTGAACCAGATAAAACTGGCAGGGTTCAAGGCTGTCCTGAATCCCTCTTGCTCTCCTAGTCACATTCAGTTGGGTCACATTGGTTATGATGTCAGAAGAATGATGGAGGTTTCTACAGCACAACCACATGCAACGTAATAGTGCTGAAAGTAATAAATATTGTAATGTATTTTGTGAATTTCTTGCGCTTTCAATCTTAGCAAATTTTCTGCTATTGGTTTCTGAACACAGCGTAAGTCATCCGACATTTAAATCTACTGTGTTAGCGAAATGTGATGTCAGAGGGTTTTCGAAAATGGGTGTCTGTGGAGCTATTAATAGCCTCTTATCAGGGAGGTAGGACTTTTTCAGAATGACCTTGCCTCACGGAAAACCTAGGGTAATGGAATTGTTTTGTGGTATATAGGGTGCTGGTCATTAATTTTCAATGTATGTACATGATCTCTCATAGTTAGTTAAGATGATTTAATATCATTTAATAACATGATTTATTAGTAACGTCTGCGGCCTAAATCTACACTGCGCCAGTATTATGATATTTGAAATATTTGTCGATCCACAGTCTATGCAACGGCAGGCTTATTTGAAGAACGCTCTCACAAGTGATACCACTGGCACATAAAACAATTTCCCCTCATTTTAAACTAAATACACCAACAGTTATATGACATTCACATAGTTTCGGCCTGAGAGCTCAGATCTAACTATCTCGGATTGTATACGTGAGTTTTTGTCTTGGCCATCTGTCTGGAGACTTGTTTGATACAGCTCTTCACTCTACTGTATCCAGAGCGAGTTCTTCACCTCATAACAATGGACACCAACATGTATTTGAATCTGTTTACTCTGTTGGCCTCCCTCTGCGATTTTTACCCGAAACACTTCTCTCCAATGCTAAATTCACCATTCCTTGATGTCTAAGAATGTGTCCTACCAATCGATCCCTTTTGTTAGTCAAGATAAACAGGAAATTCCTAGTTTCCAAATAAGTTTAATAACTTGACATGCAGACTGTGACTGGCGTGCCGCAGACCACTCGGTCACTGTGGTCGACAATGCTGCAAAAGTTCGTCCACTTTTACAATACCTAACTTTATTCGAGAAAAGTTACCCATTTCACAAAATCTTTGCTTTGCACTCCTGTCCCAGTAGCGGTGAATTTAAAATAGCTTTTTTGTTTATTTAGTTAAAGACTTTTAAGGATTTATTTTCATCCATTTGAGTGTAAGAAACATTACGTATGAGATTATTTAACATACTTTCATGACCTTTTGTCAACTTAATTTCCGTTTGATAGGTGGATGGGAGTTTAACTGTGAATGTAATTTCTATAGGACAAATCAGAAGCAAAGTTTAGTCACTTCATTCAAAAAATTCAATTTCAGTTTCAATTTTAATCCAACAATAATAATTAAATACGTAATAATACCCACCGAATTTTCAGCATTCGTCTGTAGCATCAAATTTCAAAAGCTTATAACACTTCCTCTCACAAGTACTTATTGTCCACTTTTCACAACCGTACAAGGCAACACTCCACATAAATGACTTATAAAAAGTGTTCTAACTGCTTAAATTAATATGCGATGCAAATTTTTTCAGAAATATTTTTCTTATCATTGTCATTCGGCATTAAACATCATTTGTATTGCAACCATCATACGTTATTTTCCTGCCCATGTAACAAAACTCATGTACTATATTTGTCATTTCGTTCATCACATATGTTCCTCTCAAGACACTGTCCGTTCCGTTCAGTCCACCGTATATTTTCACCTGCTGATTTTAGAATTTGAAAAAGTGTATTCCAGTCAACATTGCAAAAAGCTTTCTCCAAATTTTGAAAGGCTAGAAATTTGGGTTTGCCTTTCATGTATCTTCTAACGTAAGTCGTAATATCAGTATTCCCTTGCATGTTGCTACATTTCTTCTAAATGCAAACTGATTGTGCCTGAGGTCTGCTTCTACATACTTTTCCGTTCTTCTGTAAACAACCCGTGTTAGAATTTTGGCGGCGGTGGAATGGCAGAGAATTTTAAGGCGCCTAGCTGCGGAGCGTGGTATTTAGATTGTCCCTTACATTATGTACACCAGATGGAATGGTACTGTCATGGCTGGCTCTCTCATAGACTTCAGTAGGTCTGACGGAATCTCGTCCACTCCAGGGGCCTTGTATTGACTTAGGTCTTCAGTCTCTGTCTAATTCTTCTTTTAGTATAATATCTCCTATTTCACCTATTTCTTCTTCCCTTCCTATAATATTGTGTTGGAGTTTATTTCCTTAGTTGATCCACTCTACATATACTTTTCACCGTTCAGTTTTCCCTTCTTTGCTCAGAACTGTTTTTCCATCTGAGTTCTTGATATTCATACAGCTGTTTTTCTTCTCTCCAAATGTCTCTGTTATTTTCACATAGGCAATATCTATCTGTCTGCTAGTTATCCACTCTTCTACAGATTAGCATTAGCGCTCTTGCCACTCCTGCTTGTCAGTTTTCACTTCTTGTCAATCTCATTTTTAGTTGTCTGTACTCCATTCTCCCTGCTTGATTTTCTGCAATTTTATATTTTCTTCTTTCATCAGATAAACTCTTTCCTGCGATATCCAAGGACTTTTTGTAGTTCTTGTCATTCTACCAGTTTCGTCTTCCGTTGCTCTCACTACGTCATCTCTCAAAGCTACCCATTCATCTTATGCAGTGTTACTTCCATCTCTGTACAATTGTCGCCTAAACCTCCCTCTGAAAATCTCAAGAACCTCAGGTTTCATCAATTTATACCAGTTCCAAGTCCCATTTGTCCTTCCTTTCTGCAATTTCTTCAGTTTCAATCTACGGTTCATGACCAATAAGATATAGTCAGACGATATGCCTGCCCCTGTGTACGTCTTACAGTTTAATAGCTAGTTCTGAAACCTAGGTCTTATCATTACAAATTCTATTTTGTACCTTCTGGTGTCTCTTCCACGCATACAGCCTTGTTTCAAGGTTCTTAATCGAAGTGTTTGTCAGATGAAATTATATTCCGTGCAGAATTCTGCAAGACGGATTCATCTTTCATTCTTTTGCACCAGTACATATTCACCTAATATTTTTATCTCCCTTCCTTTTCCTACTACCGATTCACATTCCCCCATCACATCTAAGCTCTCCTCACTCTTAGCTGTGTGAATAATTCCCTTTATCTCCTCATGTATTTCTTCGATCTCCTAACCATCGAAAGCTAGTTGACATATGGACTTGTACGCTACTATTGTGGTGGATGTTGGCATTTATCTATCTTGACGACGATAATGGGATCTCTGTACTTTTCATAGCAGTTTATCTGCATTCCAATTTTCTTATTTATTATTAGATCTACACCTGTAATACCCCCAACTGATTTTGCATTTATAACCTGTTCGTACCAGACCAGAAATCCTGTTCATCTTTCTGCAGAACTTCGCTAATCCCCACTGTATCTAACTTCAAAGTATCCTCTTCACTACTTAAATTTTCTAACCTTCCTACCTGATTAAGGGATCTATTATTCCACAGTCTCGTCCATAGAATGCCAGAGTTGTCTTCTTCTGATGACGACATCCTAAATAGTTCACGATCAGTGATCTAAATGGGGGACTAGTTTATGCCATCATCCGATATTCATATAGCAGATCTACATATGCTCAGGATAATTGATTAATGTGGTTACTCCTTGCTTTCAGCCATTTGAAGTAATTGTATGCAAACTGACATTAGTTGATGTTTCAAGTCCAGCTCAGTCAATTATCCAGACTGTTGCCCCTGCAACTACTGAAAAGGCTGCTGTCCCTCTTCAGGAACCTCACGATTGTCTGGCCTCTTCACAGAAACCCCTCCGCAGTTATTGCAATATCGGTATCGTTGAGGCACACAAGCTACCCCACATCGACAATGTATGTGCTGGATTTATGGCAAGTAACCTGGAAATCCTGCGGAGTATACCAATAATTTCACCTATGCTCACTTCGATTCTATACTCAGTTCATTGGAACAACCGAAAGAAAACAATCGATTCATTCGTTTGTTGAAACACAATACACTGATTCGGTTGTACTTTCATATATATATATATATATATATATATATATATATATATATATATATATATATATATCATTTGGACTAATCACTTGTTCATTTAATCGAAAGAAGTCATTGGGAAAAATCAAAAGAAACAGTTAGTCGAGTCAACTGCTTGTAGATACTGATGTCGTTTGTATCACTATTCTTTGCTGTTTTTCGAGAGAAATCATTCAGTGGAAGCAACGGAATGAAAACTGTTGCAACTTTGTACATTGACTGAATGCCTCATTCTTTCCTTTGAAGTGAAAACAGTTAGTAGTTTATTTTTAGGTTGAACAATGCAGTCATTCTTTGGACAGAAACCACTCTTTGATGTTCTACCCGTGTTATCCATTCATTCTTCTAAATGAAACTAGCAAGCAATAGCTTCATCTGATGAGCAAAATGAGGGCTACATTATGCCACCATAGGGCAGCTTTACCCTATGGGTAAGTAAAGACATATCTCAGAGGTTATGCCAAAGTTAAAATGCGTATTATACATATCAATTTAATTATGTACTGAACTGAGTAATTTTTCTTTTCATTATTGAAAACTGATTCACATTTTGTCGTGGGTTAAGATGCCCATAGGCATTAACGCTTACGCTGATATATCTCTGGGGAAGACCAGCATCACTTCAACTGCAGACCCTAGATTTAAACTTCGAAAACCTCAACCATCTCGTTCAGATTAGATTTTTTCTTGGAAACAATCTGTAGACGGAAAGTTGACCAATGTCCAACATATACCCTAGGGAGAGGAGGGAGGAAGGAAGCTAGAAAGGATAGGGTTTAATGCCTCGTCGACATCATAGACTTAGATACGGAATTTTCAGGTAAAGATGAGGAATGAAATCGGCCATACCCTTTGGTAGGATTCATCCCTGTTTCCGGCATTTCCCTGGCGTGATTTAGAGAATTCATGGAAAAACTAAATCTGGAAGGCCCGAGGTGGATTTGAACCACCGTCCTCCTGACTGCTAGTCCGGTGTGTTACCACTGTGCCACCTCGCCAAGTGTGGTGAGTGGAGGCAGAAGGGGGAGGGAGATATTTCAAGGGTGTATGTGTAAAAACAATTATGTCCAAAATATTGCCTAGCAAGCGGTGCGACGTTGCAGTGTATACGATCGCCGATTGTTGGCAATTTATCGCTGTCTCAAAAATAACTTTTGAAAATACAGGTTATTTCAAAATTATCTCTGCAATTTTGATCAGATATTATCTGAAAAATGGGTTGAGGTAGTAATGTGCGGTTTGCAGTTCAATGATCATACATACACAAGGTTACAGTAACCACATAACGGAGTCCAGAGTGATAACGTTACCATATTTTCTACTTACAAATATAACACATTTTAATATTGTAAACAAAGTTTAAATTAAATGTAATGAAACAATCTACGATTTTAATTACTAAACTTTTTCTACCAGTTTCTTCTAATATGAGTACCTTTGTTGTCTTTATGCGAAATATAAGTAGGCGGCATAGAGTCATTCTGTAGTCAGCTTGAAATTCTGGTCCTGTAAAAATTTCCGTAATAGCATTAATTCGTAAAGAACGTCGCGTTCTCTCTCGACTCCCATTTGAGTTCCTGAAGCATCTCTGTAATACTCGCAGATTGATTGAATCGATCTTCTTGCCTGCCTTTCAATTACGAACGTATTAGTTGGATGTCATCAGTGCATATAAAAACACCTATATACACAAATCCTGGAATGTATAAAATCAAATGTAAAAAAAAAAAAAAAAAAAATATGTTTTACATAGGGCAGACTGGATGGAACTTCAATAACCAATATCGTGAACACGTTAGAAATAGTGACAGCAACACAACAACCTTCTTCCAGCACTTGAAATCACAACAACATATAGCTGTTGAAATAGAACTGCCTATTGACATTTTACACATTACTAAAAAGGGACCAATGATCAACGTACTTGGAGAAATTGAAATTTATTCACACACAATGATTTACTCTCAAGAAATTTTAAATGACCAGATCAATATGAAACATAAAAATTACATAGAAATTTTATTTATGCTATCCTGCCAAAGAGATAGACAGATAAGCGAAATCTATAAAGACAGCAGAGATCATACTATTCGATATGAATAATAATCGCTGCAAGCAAACAATTATGCTAATAAGTAACTTAAATCGTTAAGACGTTTGCAAATTATAAGGACGTTCGACATAACGAAATCTACAAAATATACATTATAATAATAATGTATATATATACGTGTATAACACAATTTCAATTCGTAATTTAACAAATGATATACAGATACATAAATAATTAATATTAATGAAATACATACGATTGTAAGCATGTAACATCGCTGACTGAGCTTTCAATATAGCTGTAACCATGTAACATCGGTGGCTGAGCTGTCAAAATGGCTGTCAGAACATGAAAAAATTTAAATAATGATAATAATAATTCGCTATTTGACTGATATATGAGAGCGATACTAACTGCGTTTACTATTAACAGCAAGAAAATGGTCAAATCATCATGATAGCAAATAAGACAACGACGTTACAAGGAAGTGAAGATCATTGTAGGTAGACTTATTTTACCTATGTTCCTGGTTGATCAAAACTGCAATATTATTCCTATGCTACCTGTGTTATCGTCACAGAAACCTGAAATGGCAACAGTGCTGAAACAGGCCTGTCGTTATTATTAAGTCATTTTTCATATAGCAGCGTCTTTGATACAGCAAAGTTTCTTAGTCAGTATATGATACATGAAAATAACAAAGGAATAAAACAACAATTTTAGGTAAGTGTGACAATGTGTTGCAAACCGAAATTTTCTACCTATCTCGAAATCTCAGTTATACCTGATCAAATTTGGCAATATTGAAACATTCTGAATTTTATAGGAGAGCCTGGGATTTAAATACAGAAAAACGATGAAACTACATATACACAATTTCTTATGAATATCAGGTACATAGACAAGTACAAATACAACACGTAAAATTTACACTAGTAGGCATTTCGGCCATGCAAAATTGAGCGTTTTACCTAAAGAAAACCATTGGGTTTTACATAGCGGGAAGTCTTATTGAATTACAGTAGTAAAAAAAGGTAGTAAATTGATGAGCCAAATCCTATTTACTACCAGGCTATGCTCCTCCTTTGTCAGCTATTTTGTTCCTAATATCGTCTCTCTCTTTCCATATGTTACTGCAGTGTGAAATGAAGTGGTAAAAGTTTGGATATCTCTATTACAAGTGCATGGTCCGTCTTGAGCAATTTCGAACCATTGACAAAAGGCTTTCAGTTTACCACGACCTGTTAACATTTCGGTATAGGAGTTTTGTCGTTAAACGTTCCAGAACCATAGGCAAATACGTATTAGTGCTTCTGTGGTGTCGCACAAGTCCAAAGTGCGCGCAACTTACTTTCGCCGCGCGCCGCCGTACACGCACGGCGCGGCGTTCTTGCGACGACAGCCGCGAGCGCCCTCTGCGGCAACTCCGCTCGTGGCCACCACTGAACGACATCGTTCACTTGGGACTGAGATAGCAACCAGTTAGGACCTTCGAAATCAGATAGGCACCAGCGAAGACTTTGCTATCGTACAGGCACTAGGCAGGCCTCTAACAACTATGAATCAGCATTCTGCAGTACTATGTAAAAGTTAGGTATTGTATAAATTCTGTGCAATATATATCTCATTCTAATTTAGTGTTTCTAGTTTCTGGCTGCTCCCCTCCGTACCTGCACCAGCGTGCTATCGTTATTCCTGTGTCGGTCTCATTCCACTCGGCCACCGACACCTACGACGGGAAAGAGACACAAAAGCGGCGACGAGGCTGGGACACAAAAGCTTCCACATTTTTAGCTCTTTGCCACCCAATTTGCTATTTCTTCCTAAACTCATCTCGAAGTTATTTCATTACTGCACTTGTAGGTATATCACTGAAGCTTATTGATTTTTGTGATCTAGCTGCTCTTTTAGCGAGATTGTCAGCAACTTCATTTCCCAAATATCCCTCTACGTGATTTATCCATCCGATACGTATCTTACAGTTGTGTTTCTACAAACTTTGGGGTTTTACATCAAATTTCTTCAAACAAGAAGTTGTGGTACTTTGGATTTTGTAACGAATACAAACTCCTTCTGCTATCGGTGTGAAGTACTGTAGCCATCAAAAACGCAAAACCGTAAAGAACAAAAGATATCACACCAAATTTATTTGGGAGATACTAAATTTTACAATTATAACATCATTGAAAATACAACCCGATACGAAAAAAGGAAGATGATGAAAGCGGTATTGACTATATTGCTGGGTATACCCGCTGCTACACGCGTTGGAGTTGAATCAAAGAGACTCTGGATGTGTCATTGGGACATAGCAGCCACGCTGCTTCCTAATGTAACAGCAGTTGGTGTATCCCGCAACAATCATTCTGCAGTCATCGATCGGACGTTTTCCCTAAGGAGAACAGGGAGCCCAATGAAACCTGGCAGCCAAAATGTCGACGAAAGATTCTGGAACAACGAATGCCAAGTGTGAATGCCCATTATCCATTTGTTTGATTGAGCCGCTTAATAGTGGCTAACTATGAGTTGTTCTACCATACAAGCAGATGGATCAATGACTTGATTCTGGTATGGAGCAAATTGCTGGTGAAGGGCTTCTTGATAGTCTGCGAATTCGGGTTCAGTCTCGGCTGCGGTCATGTTGAATCAATAACTTGCCAATCTGCTTCGTCAGAAAGTCTGCTTTAGCGGCTCAGTGTCGTAATCGGTGCGTGTGACTATCCATATAGATGAGCTGTTGCACAATGCCGCTACTGCACAGACGCGGCTGTTAATGCGTCAAAAACGGGTTAGCTAAATCCGAAACTTCGTCTAGAGGCATGTAATTATGTGACGGAATAATAGCTTTCACTTGTGGCCGAAGATGGCTGCTCCACAGTATGCATAGTAGGCTATCAGGTGTTGTGCCGGTGTCGACTAAACTACGTAAATGTCTTAAGTATTGTGACGTGCGTCTATCACCAATATCTTCCTGTGTTAACGGATACACGGTGACTTAGCTCTGTCTTCAGTTTTTCATAGGCTGCTGTAGGGGGTGGCGAGATAATAATATCTTCAATCTCCGCGCCGTATTTATGATCTAAATGACTTTCCAGAATTGCAAACTTCGTCGAGTCCGCCGTAAACTTAGCATAGTGGAAGGTGGCCTCCACTTAAAGAGCCCACAATGCTGGATTGTGGGGACAGAAGGATGCCAAGCGAAGCGCAAGTCGAGAAACCGAAGATGTACTTTCTTGCTTCAGTTCCGTTATGTCGTAGACTAGGCGACTATTCGTCATCCTCGTCATCCGTTGGGAGTCACCAGTTTGAAGTAGCCGTTGAATAGTGGCTGTCCAATTAATAATTATGGCAGTAGATATTTGGTGGAATCAATTTCAAGTACGTCGATATTTGAGTGGCTTTTATTAGAGAACTCGACAGTTGGATGGAAAGAACGATCTTACAAGAAGCTTACCTGACAGGGAAATTTTCTCTAAGAGTTGAAATCCTAAGCAAAGGTAAGTCTAACACGTAACAAATTACATGTTACTATGAATACAAAAAGATATAAAACTACAAAAAGCAAGGAACCATAGGATAAACATCACATATAAAACATACAAAACACTGCGCCCCTTGCGACTTGCGCGCAAAATAAGTGACAGCGCTGTAACAACTCACGTGAAAACACTGCACCATGTAACTACACATGTGACCCACGACACTGCCGCTCAGAGAAGACTAATTGTTGCTACATTTTGTACTGTGCCCGTTGGTGAGATCAGAAAGTAAGCGAGACAACGGGCTCCACTACTTCAGACATGCACCGCTGGTTCATTTGTACCAGCAGTACGTACTAATGGGTAATGCGTAGTCAATCCCACTGTGGCTTCCGACCCTCCTTCTCTGTCGATGACCAACTCCTTCGCCTCGTCCACCTTCTATCCATCCAAGTTAATTCCCGTCGCACCGCTATCTTCGTTTCCCTCGACATCGAGAAGGACTACGATCGTGTTTGGCATTCTGGTCTCCTATTCAAGCCCCACGCCTACGCCCTTCCCATCAATTATGTCCGTCTCATTGCGTCCTTTCTCTCCAACCGCCCGTCCTACGTCACTGTCAACAACTACAACTCCCGTTTGTTCCACCCCTCTGCTGGGGTGCCCCCGTCCTCTATCTGCTATATACCGCAGATATGCCCCAACCGCAGCCTCCCGTCCATCTCCTCCAGAACACTAACGACACCGCCTTCCTAGCTTTCGCCCCCTCCCTCGCTCGCTCCCAACACCTCCTCCAGACTCACATATCCGAATTTTCCTCCTGGTAAACCAATGGCTCCTAACTGTCAACCCTACCAAATTCCAGGCAATCATCATAGGTCGTACCACCCGCTTCTTCCGCCACCATGATTCTACCTTACTTTCCATGACCGCCCCATCCCGCAAACCACCACCCTTAGATACCTAGGCCTCATCCTTGACCATTCCCTTTCCTGTATTCCTCACCTAAAACTGTCCGAAAAATGCCCTCTCCCGACTTAATCTTCTCAAGCTCCTTTCCGGCCGGACATGGGGATTGAATCCTTCCACCATCCTCTACACCTACCGTTTCCTAATGCGTCCCGTCTTGTGTAGCTTTCATCCCGCCTGGATATCCGCCCCGCCCTCCTACTATAAATCCCTCCAGATTCTAGGACTCCACACAGTCCGCCTCGCTTACTGTATCCGCCACCGTTACCCCACGCGGATCCTATAAGATATTATCCCTTTCCCCCACCTTCTAAACTTCCTTGAACATATCCGCATCCTATACACCTCCAGCAAAATAGAATCTTATCACCCACTGGTCTCTCCTATCCTCCTGAATCCCGGGCCCCTGCCACGCCTTTACCAGCATGTTCCTTCCTCGCTCCACCTCCATACTCTCCACATCCTATCCGAGGGTAACTTCCATCAAATTCCTCTCCCGTCCTGACATATACCCCTCCTATCAACCTTAGCCTTCCTTGTAGATTACTGCCACGTCCCTCTCCACCCATCATTTTCTCTTCCTCCGCTTGGATCCCCGCCCCTCTTCTCCACTCCCTTGGAGTCCTTCCATCCCATCCCATCCCAACTCCGCCCCCTCCCCTCCTTTTCTACCCACCGCACTTTCCTACCATTTCGCTCTCCTCTGCGGGGCCTGCTCAGTGATTTTAATTTTGTGTCAGTGATTTTAAGTGTGCAGTGACTTAGTGTACTTCGAGTGTACGTGTGGTTTTAAAACATCAGAAACCGCCACACAGGCAGAACATAATGTTGCCATGTGTTTTAAATGCGTCCCTTCGTCTCGTCGTCATCGCTCCGTTTCTTTAACATGAACGTATTATCCACTATGGTTTTTTAAGATCTAAATATGTACACCCACCACGGTGGCGGTCCAGGCATTTCTTGTCACCTCAAACTCATGCTGCAAATGTCATCAGGTTTTGAAGCTTCCTTAGGAAGCTGCATTTTAGCTGAGAATCACAATAATACAAATGAACATAATTATGCGATGAATATCGAAACTATTAATTTTGAGAACTGTTTTGATCTTTTCGGGTAGTTTCTTTCATAATTCCATCGTAAGGAAGTAAGTGAACTTTTATAAATTTAATGTGTTTTTACTATAAGATCTCAACTAGTTTAAAAATTATACATTATAAGAAATTCATTCTTTTATATCAAAACTAGGTCGTCCTTAATTCTTGCTAAAAGCTTCTGTAACATAAGGATTAGAATAAACACAATGTGAAGTTCTTGAGTATTACCTGTCACCAATGTAGAAAAGTAGAACAGCAAAAGCGATGGAAAGGAAGTGACTGACAGAGTAGACAGTGTTCGGATACATTGCTCTGTCACACACCCAGTTCTCCTGGGTAGCAGCAGTTGCAGAAAGCCACGTGTCGTCATATTCGCATCCATACATACATGGTACTGTTTTATTCTCTCCATTCAGTACCTTCATTTCGCAGCTGCTGTAAACTTCATTCTCCCTAAAATACAAAAGTAGCTACAGCAATGTTGGTAAAATTTAAACAACTCGTTTAAGATCTAAAAGGAAGTTACAAAAGCGTCAGTTGCACTTGATCTGTTATCTCACAGCAGACGACATTTATTAACACCAAAAATATTATACACTCAATCTTGAAAGCGGAGTTAGGAAATGAGTGATGAATGGCCCATGAAGAACACGTAAATATTTGGGTAGAATGTTGCAGTGCCGACAGTTTTAGCATAGCAAATATTTTTAAATGTAATAGTATATGTTTATGGAATATTCCGTCGGTTCAAAATATTCAAAAGTTTCTAATTCCATAGGACAAAACTACTTTGGTCATAAGTCCCTAGACTTACAAAACTACTTAAGCTAAGTTAAACTAACCTAAGGACATTACACATCCATGCCCGAGGGAGGATACGAACCTCCTACGCCGGAGGCCGCACGATCCATAACGTGGCGCTCCAGACCGCTCGGGCAATCCCGCGCGGCTTTTCCGTCGGTACTTAGAGTAACAAAGACATATTAAAAACTTAAATACGTAGTATTTTTGTTCCACAATATTTTACATTTGTTTGTTATTAACAGCTTTTAGCTTCTTAGGCCATCGTCAGATAACTTAGTACTAAACAGATTGCCCACACGTAACATTGAGGTTATATACACAAAGACAGTTTTTCAAAGATATCAGAATTTGTGAGATTCTTAAGACTATGAATCGATACTATAGACCAAGTGTACTACGAAACAAATGGATTTTAAATGAACACATCTTAGGCTACAATTGTATTAAAATACAAAGTCTGCCGGATTGTATAAGCAAGTATTGTCCGATGGGTGATGGTAGAAAGAAAATGTGGAGATGTTATGACTAAGTATAAATACCACAGAACGTGCATAATATAAAATACAGATTGGATCCAAATGGGTACATCTTAAATCTCTTGAGGTTATAAATATTAGAAATGTCCAGGTGAGTGATGGTACCTGCAAATTGCAATAGTATAGGTAAATGACATTCTTTTCTCATTAACTAACACACAACTTATTTTAAGGTACCAGAGAAGGATGATAATTGGTTGTTTCTGAAGATTTTGGAAGTTGTCAGATCCAGTTTGGATTAGCATAAATATTAATAAATGTTCCCCAGTGAAAATTATACAAAAAGAGATGTCACGGCCGCCGGTTGAAGCGAGAGACTGTCAGCCAACTCAGTTCATTTTGCTGTGGAGCTTGTCTTGCAATGATTATCAATTTGATGCATACTATTCGAAAAGCCTTTCTTGAAGATTCTAATTATGTAATTTTTCTTCCACAATTTAACTAATCATTCTTAAAATGCCATCATCAATAACCACATATGTTGCGGAGGTGGGGTGTCTTGCGTGCCTCAACGATACAGATAGGAGCAACCACAGCGTAGGGATTTCTGTGGAGAGGCCAGACAAACATGTGGTTCCTGAAGAAGGGCAGCAGCCTTTTCAGTAGTTACAGGGGCAACAGTCTGGATGATTGACTGAGCTGGCCTTGTAACATCTGCTAACATGGCGTTGCCATACAGTTACTGCAAACGGCTGATAGCAAGGGGAAACTGCAGTCGTTAATTTTCACGAGGACATGCAACTATACTGCAGGAATTTATGTTGATGACATCCTCTTACGGAACATATTTCGGAGTTCACATAGTTCCCCATTCGAATCTCCAGACGGGGAGTACTCAGGAGGATGTCGTCATCAAACCTTAAGGTCGTAAATTCTACCAAATTCCTGGGAGTTACAATTACAAACAACTTATACTGGAGATAACACATAGAAAATATTGTGGGGACGGCGAACCAAAGATTACGTTTCATTGGCATAACACTTCGAAGATGCACCAGCTCCACCAAACAGACTGCCTACATCACACTTGTGCGTACTCTCCTGGAGTACTGTTGCCCATTGTGGGAACCTCACCATGTGCGACTGATGGAAGATATTGAGAAGGTTCAGAGAAGGGCAGCTCGTTCTTTTTATCGCGTCACCGGGGGGAAAGCGTCACGGAAATGTTGCACGAATTGGGCTGGAAATCATTAAAAGAAAAGCGTTATTCATTGCGGCGTGATCTGTTACCGAAGTTTCAATCACCGACGTTTACTTCTGAATGTGAAAATATTTTGCGAGCGCCAACCTTCTTAGGGAGACATGACAATCAAAATAAAATAAGAGAAATCAGATCGAAAACATAACGATTTAGGTGTTCTTTCTTCCCGCGCTATTAGAGAATGTAACGGTAGAGAAAAGTTATGAAAGTGGTTAATGAACCCTCTGCCAGGCACTTATATTTGATTTGCAGAGTATCTATGTAGATGTACATATAGTTGAAGAAAATCAAAACAGGTATTCCATGGATCGGAGCCTGGAATATTCTATCCCTTAATCGGGTAGGTAACTTAGAAAATTTGTAAAGAGAAATGAATGGGTTGAAGTCAGTTATGGTGGGGATTTGTGCAGTTCGGTGGCAGGATGACCAGTTGCGTACAGGGTTAAAAATACGAAGTCAGTTCGTGGTAAAGCTGGAGTAGGTCTCATAATAAATAAGAAAATAGGAATGCGGGTAAATTACTATGAACAGCATGACAGACATGTAGCCAACTCCGACCACAGTAGTACAAGTTTATATGTTAACTAGCTCTGCCGATGATGAGGAGTTCAAGAAATGTATGAGGAGATAAATGAAATTATTCAGACCTTTAAAGGAGAAGAAAAGTTCATTATGATGGGGGACTGGAATTCGATAGTTCGGTAGAAGCAAAGGGAAGAGAAGGATATCTAGTAGGTGAATATGGACTTGCGAAAAGGAAGTAAGAGGTCAGGAGACACTGGGAGATAGCAGATTGACCTTATAATGGTAATACAAAGGTTTTAAAAACCGGCTTTTTAAGCTGTAAGACATATCCATTACTTATTGATTATGAACTGTAGATTAAAACTTAAGAGACTGCAAAAAGGTAGAAAACTAAGGAGATGGACCCTGGACAAATTAAACAAACCAGAGGTAGTTGCGAGCTTCAGAAGGAGAATAATCTCTTCAGTCCCAGTGCCAAGGTTAATTTAAAATGTTGAAAACTTCAATATTTTTTGTTCATTAGGTTACTTAGTCATCATATTTCTCTCTTTTGCAATTTGGAAAATTTTCATTTTTTGAACGTGAATGGTACACAGTTGTGTACCTTGGGTCTTAATCGTAAACATATTTCTCAAATTTACTTAAGGAAACATACTGTATTTAAGGATAAAATTAATTACAGTATGTTGTATTATTACAACCTACATATTTTATTTACAATAAGAAATTTTACAACACATATTTACAAGTATTTGTTACTGCCAGATGGTTTTGTATGAGTCCTCATGTCAAATTTACCACCAACATGATGCAAAATTTCTGATGCGGTTGGTTTGAAACTAAGTGAACTAGTTTGAACAGATTTAAGGTTTGTCTAATATATCACAACCTCTCGGAATTCAACCGTCACAACCTCTTGGAATTCAACTGGAAAGAATTCAGTGAAAGATTCCAAGTCTCCTTTGGGTCCATTGGAATCACTTTCTTCTCCAGAGATGCGCCAATCTCAGGCATGCAAAAAAGTAACAAACAAACCATGGATAGGCACCAAAACTACATTTTTCTTAAAATTTGATGTGAAAATTTACACATTTTCTTACAAATAAAGAAAGTAACAAAAATACAATTTTTCAAAGTATAGCAATACCAACCAAGTAGCTGTTCACGTCAAACCGCTTATGGATTTTTTAAATATTAGCAATCATTAAATCTTCAATGTTTTGAGACTGAAATTCTTTAGGAGCATCACGCGGGAGTCAGAATTCATACGCTGTCGATTCGTTAGAGCAAATAAATCATCCTCAGATACAGAATTTGAATATTCTGCAACACTTCCCTTTAATATGCGTGATATATCTTTCTCACTTAGCATATGAGCTGCCAAAGTATGGTACGTTATGAAGTACTGAGCTATTGTAAAAGTGCACATTAAGAACCAAGGTACACAAATGTGTACTACGAAAAAATCGGCATTTATTCCCCAGGAAAATTGAAATAATTCACATTTGCTGTATTTCACATCATTCTTCAAACTTCACTTATCACTCACTACAACAAAGATAAATACACAAAGCTTAATGTATTATTTACTTGTTACATTCTGTCATAACGGCGCTTCCGGGCTGCCAGCTTCACTAATATCAATCTTCTGATTCTTGTAGCTCAAGAAGTACTGC
The DNA here is from genome assembly GCA_026315105.1 of Locusta migratoria. NCBI lineage: Eukaryota > Metazoa > Arthropoda > Insecta > Orthoptera > Acrididae > Locusta > Locusta migratoria. The sequence goes on along the minus strand of CM048746.1, from coordinate 465,516,919 downwards.
TGCAAGGGCTATGCAAGTGGCGTCATTTGAAAGCAAAAAGGTACACGATTGTGCACTCGCGGTCTGAGCACACAAAATACGCCACAGACAGAGAAAACAGTTTACGAACCAAGGTGCACATATGTGTACTTACTGACTGAAGAGGATAAGGCTGAATTGACTGAAACGGAGGAAAGCAATATATTAGAGGAAGAATGGATAGGTCTGAGAGATAGAGTAGTGAAGGCTGCAGAGGATCATAAAGGCAGAAGGACCAGCCCACACAGAAATCCTTCGATAACACAGGAGATATTGAAATTAATTGATGAAAGGAGAAAATATAAATATTCTTCTAGCAAATCAGGCGAAAGAGAGTACTGACGTCTGAAACATGAAGTTGACAGGAAGTGCAGACCGGCTAATCAGGAGTGGCTTTGAGGAGAAACGCAAGACCGTAGAAGAATGTATAACTAAGGAAAAAGATAGATACCGCCTACAGGAAAATAAGAGAGGCATTTTTAGTCTAGAAAGCAGGGGTACGGATATCAAGAACTCGGTTGGAAAACCAGTACTAAGCAAAGAAGGGAAAGCTGAATGGTGGAAGGAATGTATAGAAGGCTTGTACAATCGAAATAAACCTGAAGGCAGTATTCTAGAAATGGAAGTTGACATTGGAGATATGATACTGCGAGACGAATTTGGTGTTCAAATGTTTGTATAGCTTATGGGACTTAACTATGGGATCATCAGTCCAGCAACTTACCAACTACTTATGAACTAGCTTACACTAAGGACGGCACAAATATCCATGCCCGAGGGGGGATTCAAAACTCCGACCGTAGTGGCCGTGCAGACCGTGACTGGCGCGCCTCAGTCCCCTCGGCCGCCGCGGACCGCGACGAATTTGACAGAGGACTGAAAGGTATGAGTAGATGTATGCAAGATGTGTGAAACAGGGAAAATACCCTCAGATGTATGATCTGCAAGATGTATGAAACAGGGAAAATACCCTCAGACTTCAAGAAGAATATAGTGATTCCAATTACTAAGAAGGCAAGTGCGGACGAATGTGAAAGTTACAGAACTATCAGTTTAATGAGTCATGGTTGCAAAATACTGATGACACAAATTATTTACAGATGAATGGAAAAACTGGTGGTGAAGACCAATTTGGATTTAGGCAATACATCGCGACTTATCTTCGAAGATAGATTAAGGAAAGGGAAATCTACCTTTTTTATCATTTGTGGATCTGGAGAAAGATTTTGACAATGTTGACCGGAATACACTTTTACAGACTCTGAAGGTACCAGAGTTAAAATATAGGAAGGGAAAAGCTATATTCAACTTGTACAAAAGGCAGATAGCGGTTATTAGAGTCGAAGGGCATGAAAGGGTCGCAGTGGTTGGGTAGGAAGTAAGACAGGTTTGTAGCCTTTCCGCAGGTTTGTACAGTCTGTACATTGAGCGAGCTGTGAAGGAATGCTAGGAGAAATTTGGAGAGTGAATTAAAGTCCAGGGAGAAGGAATAAGAACCTTGCGATTTGCTGCCGACATAGTAATTCTGTCAGACACAGCAAACAACCTGGAAGAGCTATTGGAGAAATGGACTTTGTCTTCGAAGGAGATGAAAAGGCTTGCTCAGGATAGAGTAGGGTGGAGAGCTGCATCAAACCAGTCTCCGGACTGAAGACCATAACAATATATATATATATATATATATATATATATGAAGCTACTGTGAAGATTCCTAGATCCTTAAATAAATGTCTGCAGGACGATCTTGGGTGGGCTCCAGCAATTATTCTGATGACCCGCATTTTGGGCAATGAATACTTTCTTACTAAATGATGAATTACCCCAGAATATGATGGCATAAGAAAGCAGAGAATGAAAATAGGCATAGTATGCTAGTTTACTGAGTTGTACATCACTAAAGTTTGCAATCACCCTAATAGCATAAATAGCTGAGCTCAAACGTTCCAGCAGATCTTCTATGTGTTTCTTCCAATTCAATCCCTCATCAATGCAGAAACCTAAAAATTTTGAATATTCTACCTTAGCTATAGATTTCTAGTTGAAGACAAAATTAATTAATGGTCTGATGCCATTTATTGTGTGAAACTAAATGTACTGTGTTTTGTTTTTCAAAATTTAAAGAGAGTCCATTTACAGAGAACCACCTAATAATTTTCTGAAATACTTCATTGACCATTTCATCAATTAATTCCTGTGATTCGGGTGTGATAGAGATACTTGTGTCATCAGCAAAGAGAACCAGCTTGGCATCTTTATGAATATAGAAAGGCAAATCTTTAATATATATTAACAACAGCAAAGGTCCCAGTACCGAACTCTGTGGCACCCTATGCTTGATAATTCCCCAGTTTGAGGACTCGGCTGTTTTTTCTATATTATGTGAATTACTGATATGAACTTTCTGAACTCTTCCCGTCAGATATTATTTAAACCATTTGTGCACTTTCCCACTCATACCACACTACCTAAGCTTATTTAGAAGAATTCCATGCTTAACACAATCAAAGATCTTTGATAGATCACAAAAAATCCCAACGGGTGATTTACGGTTATCCAAAGCATTTAATATTTCATTAGTGAAAATATATATTGCATTTTCTGTTGAAAAGCCTTTCTGGAAACCAAACTGACATTTTGTTAGAACTTTATTTTTATTAATATGTGAAGCTACTCTAGAATACATTACTTTTTCAAGAATTTTTGATAGAGCGGTCAGAAGTGAGAGTGGGTGGTAGTTCTTGACATCAAACGTATCACCTTTTTTATGCAGTGGTTTGACAATAGCATATTTCAGTCTATCAGGGAAAATACCCTTCTCCAGTGAGCTATTGCAAATGTGGCTAAGAACCTATATATTTCTTGGGAACAAGCATTTAATACCCTGCTGGATGGGCCATCAATGCCATGAGAGCTTTAACTCTTGAGAGAGTTTATTAATTTCCTAATGTCAGATTGAGAGGTGGATGCGATTTCCATTGTATCAAACTGTCTAGGTATGCCCTGTTCCATTAACTGCCTAGCTTTTTCTAATGAACATTTAGATCCTATATTCTCCACAACATTTAAAAAATAATTATAAAAAGTGTTTTCAACTTCTGACTTTATGTTTGTAATTTTTTTCATTCGCTTTGAGGGTAAAGCTGTCTTCCTGTGTTCTTGGTTGCCATGTCTCCCTTGTTATAATATTTCAGATTGTTTTAATTTTATTACTGGATGTACTAATCTCAGACATGATATACATGCTTTTGGATTTTTAATAACTTTCCTTAACAGAGAACAGTAGTTTTTATAATAGTTGAATATTTCTGGGTCACTATTCTTTCTTGCTGGCAGATACAGTTGCCTTTTCCGTTTACAACATATTTTGGTGAGCCATGTTTTTTTTTCTTGGTTCCTTACACTTAAATTTGACTAATTTCTTGGGAAAACAGTTATTAAATACCCTTACAAATAAATTGCAATGGTGACTGACTTTTAAGTGATATCAATCACTATGATAGCTGAATCTCCTCGACGATCTCAAAAAATGTTTCGTCAGATTTCACCCTCAACAACTCGATATTTGAGCTACAACTGCAGATGTAAGTGACTAATATGGTTAGCAGATACTCTCGAGGATTGCATTTGTCCAAGACAAACTGGGCCTAATCGTCTGGAAAGAGATATGCTACAACTGTCCTTTACCTTTGGTGTTTGCGGAGGGAACGGTGACTGCGTTCGGTACGTGCAGAATGTTGCATGAAGCTCTCTCCTGGCAGTCTTGCAACAGGAAGGTGCCGCAGTTGAGTAGGCCAGGGCTCTAAGTCTCCTTGCTCGAAGCACACGGTTGCTTGCTTTCAGAGGTTCGAGTTCTCCCTCGCGCGTGGGTGTGTTTGCAGTGTGTGTGTTTGCCCTTAGGTTACTTTAAATTAGTTTGTAAGCCTAGGGACGCATAACCGCAGTAATTGAGTCCCACAGATTTACAAACATTTGATTTTGAACAGGAAGGTGGATAACGGTCGTCCACACATTGTGCGTATAAATTAACGTGTTCGGCAAAACGTGCTGCACATTTCCTGGACAGCACAATCGCATAACTTGTCTCCAATCGAGCACGTGTGGGATGTGATGTGACGGCAACTGACGCGTGCGACTCTTCAACCCCCAACTCTTGCATAACTACGAGCAGACGTTTAGAAGGTGTGTAACAGTGAACTCCAAGACCGCATTCGCCATCTGCATGATCGAATGGACTTCAGAATCAGAGCCTGCACTGCCACCCGTGCAGGCTTCGCTACGTACTTATATGGCTGTTTCAGCATGGATCCGCACCTTCTATATCAATCTCGCTTCAGCTACTGTTTTGTAAATGTAAGCGTTTCATGTGCTTCATGTTTCAACAATAAATCATGAGTGAATACGAAAACTATAAGAAAGTGTACTAATTCTTACTTCCGACAGTGCATTTCCCTGTCTCTCAAGACTCCTGAAGATTTACTGCTGTTGATTCTGGTGCTTGATATTCCTGGATTAGTTGGATCCAGAGGTGCTGCCCCCCGTGGCCAACGACTCACCCCCCCCCCTCAAAACTACGACCAACCTCCTCCCCCCCCCCACACACACACACAACGTCCGAGATATTTCGAGATATTTGGATTCCTATAAATATATGCTTTTGCAATTTAATATTAAAATTAAATATTATTTCAAGATTTGTAAATTGTTTTATAAAGCCCGCTCCCCCAGGCTGTCCACAAGTAGTAATTTTTCACCCCCCCCCTTTGGGCATCTCTGGTTGAATCTACAATCGTAAACTTCATCATATTTGATTCCGATGTGCTTTTTCAAGAGGGCAGGGCTATGACAATGCTCCATTCAAGTTGGGAAAAGTTCGATGGGACTCATTCGTTGATGCAAAAACAGGACTATCCATAGCTGTATATCATCACTAGCCTCAGTACCCTGCGTTGCTAGGGTATTTATTCATTCCAGTCTACGGCACTCCATCTGCTCTCCTCCCTCTTTACATCTCTTCCTTTCTCTCTCTCTCTCTCTCTCTCTCTCTCTCTCTCTCTCTCTCTCTCTCTCTCTCTCTCTCTCTCTCTCTCTCTGTCTATCTGTCCATCTCCTCCTCCCTCCTTTTCCTGTTCATCGGTTCCACCCTTTTCCCTCTTTATGTCAGTCTCCTCCTCCCTCTCTCAGTCCGTCTTCTCCTCCGCACGTATATACATTATTGGTTTTTCTAATAGTAGGAAAATTTTTTTAAAAAAAAGAAAAAAAGAAAAAAAAGTAGCCAGAAAGTTTCAGATGATCGTACTCCATCTACGAAATCTTTACCTTCAAAATGTACACTAAAGTGGTAGAAGTCTTGGGATACCTCCTAATATCATTTCGGGCCTGCTTTTTCAGTCGAAGCGAAAGATCTCGGCGTGGCACGGACTCAACAACTCACTGGAAGTCCCCTGTAGGAATTTTGAACTATGCTGCCTCTATAGCCGTCCATCACCGCGGAAGTGACCGCCGGCCAGTGAACACTTGGACAGCAGCAGCTCTACATTGTAAGGTAACCGGCTTCTTAATAAAAGCGACTTATTTCCAATTTGTCTGTGCTTTCTTTTACAGTTCTTCACTCTTTAGTGTGCTCGCGTGTTTATTTATTAAGAATCGCGTTAAGTTGTCAGTTCAGTTCAGTTGTTGATATTTTGATTTATTAGTTCGCGTATATATTTTTCAGATTGGCCGTTAATAAACAGCTTAGTATCAGGTACATATTTTTCGAAGTTCACTGTTTATCAAACGTCTGTGTCCTCCGTCGTACTTATTTGGAACATTCATAGGTTTTTAGAATGGCTAGGAACTGAGACTGCTGCGAACGGATGCAGGCAGAGTTGGTGACTCTTCGCTCGCAGCTTCAGGCGGCGTTGGCTTCGCTGGCAACGTTTGAGACTGCGGTGGGTGGGCGCCGCTGTTGTGGGCCGCTCGCGGGGGTGCAGCAGACGCCCTGTGCGTCTGTTGTGCCCTCCGATCGGCTGCGGCTGTGGCCAGCCCACTCAATGCCCTCGAGAGGCTCGCCCCCCCAATCCGTGGTGGATTGGGAGGTCTCCTCAGCGCGTGTCAGACAGCGTAAGACTTCCCGGGGGCTGAAGTGGAGGCATCCCTGGTTAGTCTTACGAACAGATTCGAGGTGCTGTATATGGCAGAAGATGTTCCTGACGCAGATAGTGTCGCTTATCCTGTACTCGCCCCTCTGCCTGCAAGATTCGGGCACTGACGTTGTCTTCCTCCGACCTTCCAACTGACCCAGCCAGTTATAGGGCGACCTACAGTTTAACGTGGATTCCGAACCACGGTGCGACTCGACATTTTTTTTTTTTCACTTCAGCAACATTGCCAGAGCTGAAAGAAGGGGAAAGTGACAGATAAAAATTCTAGGACCTAGCGGGGATCTAACCCGCGGCCTTTGGTTACAACCTACTTAAACTAACCAAAGAACAACACACCAATGTGCCCGAAAAGGACACGATATTCCGACTGGTAGCAACTGCACGTTTCGCAGCAAGGCACACGGCCATTTTATGGCGCAGCTGTAACCGATCTAAAGCCTGCGCCAGACATCTGTTGTCTTATATAGGCGTTGTCGACCCAAACGCCGTCTTCTGAGTGTTTACATATCACTGCGTTTGCAATACCAGTGTATTACGATCTTCATTGTAGAGTACGGTAAGGCTACAATGAAACATACCTAATTTAAATTGATATATGTCAGTAGAAAAACAAGCATGCTCGTTTCATAAATGGAGCAATATATGTATAACAATTCTCTACAGGAAAGCCGTAACGAACTTCTTTATAGTATTTTATTTTGTTATGGAGACATTGAGGATAGGAAACAGAGAATCATTTCATATCGAATTACTCACCTTGGTATCGTCAGATTCTTCCACATCTCTATGGTTGAATTCGTACCTTCTCTTCCTGGAACGTGGCACCAGTGCTCAGGTACTGTGAGGGTCATAAGCGTGCCATAGGCCGACATTGAAGCAAAAAATTGCGCCAGGCAACCGAAGATAATGCTTGAGCGTATTTGGAATTTCCCGTAACTACCTATTTGCCCAATTATGTCTTCGAATGTAACGTTTTCGACCTGGCATCTATCATACTCCTCTTTTTCACTGACTTTATCCTGTAAATAAATAAATGCATTAAGTTGTAAAAGTCGAGATTTTTCGTCGCATATTCATGCACACAACTATTACAGCAGTTACTGTTTACATATAATATTGCTTGTGCTACCCAAAATAAACACACCATCCAAGCAGAGATCAGAAATGTATGTCTGTACGAACTTCTTAGATCAGTGTTACCCAACGTTCAGCATTACTTCTACATGAATGCAACCAAATATTAACTCCTTCCTCGTTAAAGTTAACGTTACTGATAAACTTCATAATGAAAAATAACTTTTTTTCATCAGAACTATTTTAAAAATTACGGAAAGTGAATGATATTTAGTCTTTTAAGTGTTTTAGTGAACCACGTTACTAATACATCAGTGACAAATTTGGCACTGCTTACTTTTGCGTTTGTTTCTTGTGGATTCATGAAGCATTTGTCTACGTATCACGACTTCTTTTTACAGCTGCTTCTCACGACCGCCAGCTGACTACTCACGTAGAGGAAAAACACTTATTACTGAACATCTTTCCTCTGCATCACTGCTTTCGCTAGCGGTACATGTTTCAACAATACCAACTGTGCTCAGTTAATATCAACCAATATTAAACTGTGTGCAGTATGTTTACTGTTTGTCACTGATTTGACAGCTGTACTTCTTACACTGAGGTCACGAAAGTCATGGGACATCTCTTCGCATCGTGTCGGAGCACCTTTTGACTGGCGCAGTTCAGCGACACGAGGTGGTATGAACTCAACTAATGGTTCCAACTCTCTTGCAGAAATATATTGCCTCTATTGCCGTCGGTAATTGTGAAAGGATTGACAGTGGACGATTTTACGCGCAAGATGGCTATTTATTAGGTTCTATAAACGGCCGTTGTCTGGCGATGTGGGGGGGGGGGGGGGGGGGGAGGGGCGAAACCATTCGCTCGAATTGTCCGGAATGTTTTTCAAACATACCGCGAATATCTGATGCCCAGTGATGCTCCATCAATGAAATTCCATCCTGAACGGCTACAAACATTTCCAAGTAGCCGAACATAATCATTTCAAGTCAGTTATCGTTTCAGTTGGATTTGAGGACTCAGTCCACTAAGGCGAGGCTTGTTAATGATTTGGGTGCGAAGTGGAGTATCCCATGCGTCTAACTCCAGCTAGCATTCTGCTTTCAACGTCTGTCCTGATAGAAGTAGGACTGCTGTATAGACCATCTATAATGCCCGGATTTAGCCACTCAGAGGAGGAATTTTAATCTCCCTGACGATTTAAATCTTGTTTCAGCTCAAAATGCCTCTATAGCTGACGCTGTTTTAAATTTTATTCGGGACGTTCAACCAAAATCTTCCTTCCTGTCTTTCTATTTGAAGAGGACTGCTGCATTAAATAATGGAACTACCATAGTATTAAATGGTTTAATGCCTGTAGGTGGTCCTGCGGTTCGTCAGTTGTTTCAAAGAGCTCAAAACGATACGTGAAACAGTACTTCTGATACAATAAATAAAATTATTCCTCATCGTATTAAAGTTGAAACTAATCCTATATGTAGCAATTGATATGTTCCTTCTCGAATAACATATCAATATCGATGAATTATTGCCAGTAACATAATTCCAATCATCATCCAGGGACGGCCAAGACTATAGCTCATGCGCTGTGTGTGTGGGAGTCGAAGGGGGGAGGGTTCGAGTTCAATAGCTCTCTCGAAGATTGCACACTTCTCCTACCGCCACAACAAGTTGCCAAAGCATAAGGGAGAAGTAAAGAAGAAATGGCAAACTCACTGCATGAATCATTTGAGTGAGTCTGTGGCACTCTATAAGTTTTAATTTTTTATTTGTCAACAACACAGCCCACACAAAATAATAATTTTCAGTACTACAGGATTATTTTTATTTTGATGAACACATCATTTATACCAAGTGCTAGGCCTTGGTATACTGACACGATGCGGACGATTTTATGCTTTTTCATACCCAGCTTGCTTGGTAACTGCGACCAATTTAGTTTCTTAACTAAAACCCTCATAAACCACATACACTGTCGAGGTGGGAAGGCTTCCGGGCCTCAACGATACAGATTCCCATGGGCAACTACAACGGAGCGGTATCTATGGAGACGCCAGACAAACGGCTGGTTCCTTAAGAGGGGCATCAGCATTTTCAGTAGTTGCAGGGAAACAGTCTGGATGATTGACTGAGCTGGCCTTGTAACATCAGCTAAAGTGGGTTTGCCATACAGTTACTGCTAACGGCTGAAAGCGAGGTGAAACTAGAACCGTTAAATTTCCTGACGGCATGCAGCGCTACTGTTCTTGGATAAAATATTCCGTCGGTAAAACAGGAGAAACTAGAGGACCCAGGAAAATCTATAGAAGAAAGGGGAAACGTAGATATTGCCTAGAGGAAAGTAAAATAGACATTTGGGGACAAGAAAATCACCCATATGCATATCGAGGGTTCTGATGGAAAACCATTTCTGTGCAAAGAAGGAAAAGCTGGAGGTGAAAAGAATATTTAGAGGAGCTCTACAAAGGAAACGAATTTCACGACAATATTGTGCAAAGGGAAGAGGAAGTAGATGAAGATGTGGTACGAGACACTATCCTGAGAGAAACATGCCCCTGGAATAGATGACATTCTCTGATAGTCACTGACAGCACTGACAGAAATGTTTCACCTGGAGTGTAAGATGTGTACGACAGGTGAAATACCCTCAGTATTAAAAAATAAGTGTAATAATCCCTATTCCAAAGAAAACAACTGCGTACAAGTATTGCAGCACGATCAGTTTAATAAGTCATGCTTGTAACACGAATTGTTTAGGAGAAGTATGGAAAAGCTGTTAGAAGCCAACCTAGGGGAATATCAGTTTTGACTTACGAGAAATGCAGGCAAACGTGAGGCAATACTCACTTTAAGACTCATCTTAGAAGTACTGACCGTAGAGGGGTAGGACCTAATGAAGTAGTTGCAATGATTGACTGATCTCTCTTACTGTTACGGCCATATAGGCACTGTGAACGGCTGAAAGCACAGAGATATCGATCCTTCCTGTGACCCTACAGCTTTACTGTATGATTGAATTAAGATGGAATTCTCTTGTGTAAAATATTATGGAGGTAAACTAGTGCCTGATTCTGGTCTCTGAGAGAAAACTACTGAACCAAGTGTCATCGTCAGGCAAATGAAAACTGCCAGTCTACATTTCAAAATGTGGAATGTGCGGTTCCCTAATCAAGCTGTTGGGCTAGAATATTTCAAAAGGGAAACACAGCGGTTTTTGTTATATATAGTGTGGATTAAGGAAGTTCAGTACCAGGATGGATAGGACTTCTGATCAGATGAGTATGGGATTATTAGTATAGTTTTACTTAGGATTAATAAATTAGGCCTATTAATGAATAAGAAAATAGGAATGTGGGAACGTACTATGAACATCACAGTAAATGCATCACCACAGTCAAGGTTTACTCATTTATTTATATTTCAAAAAAATGTTCAAATGCTATGGGACCAAGCTGAAGTTATCATTTGTATCTAGACTAACAAACTACTTAAAAGTAACTTATTGTCAAGGACAACTCACACACACCCAAGCCCGAGAGAGGACTCGAAGCAAGGCGGATTTTCACATTTGCTGTCAGTAAGCTATTCATATTTTGCCGCCTCTTCAGTTCGATAGCCTATTTCACAATGATATTAATTTTAATTTCTTTATCAATGAAATTGTTGCTTTACGTTTTGAATACTATGATCGTAATTACACCACTTTTTTTCCATAATTAGTATAACTGTGAACTTGGCGATCGAAGGTTCACTTCCCAAATGATTTTTACAAACCAACCGTTTGGTTAAGATTGCACAAAAAATTGTTTTGTGTATATTTCTGAGCTAATAAAGCACAGTGTTATACTACTAATAATGTGGTGATAAGTATTCCTTAATACTTCTCACAGAATATTGTGCAACCGGTACACGTAATTAAATAACTTTGATTGCAATTACCTACAGTTTAAAAATTAGCCCCCAAATTTGCCGCCCCTAAAATCTGCCGTCTTAGGCTCCAGCCTACGCAGTCTACTGGTCAATACGCTACTGTTTGGAACCTCCGACGGTGAGCAGACGCGAACTCCGCAGCAAGGCGCCTTAGAGAGCACGGCCACTCTCGCACGGCTATTTATATTTATCATGTTCCACAGGACCCAGATGAGGAGCAAGTCTCTATGGTAATGTAATGAGTCGGTACATGAAACTGTGACAAAAGGGTAATACTAGAGTTCCAGCTTCTACAACAATAACTTGCAATCGACACAATCAAACACTTTTCTTTAATTAAACAGTACGCCAAAATTTTCGGTTTTTTATATTTAATATATTAAATAGTCTTCAATACCCACTACAGTGAGACACGTTTATTACAAAGGAGCTTGAAGACAATCCAGTGACATAATATATGAGTTAAATAAATTATTCAGATACATAAAGGGGAGAAAACTTTCTTGCAATTGAGACTTGAAATCAATAGAAGCAAAAGAGAAGATGAAAGAAGAGAAGGGAAAAGAAAAGTAGGAAAATGTCGTAGGTGAATATGGACTGGAGTAAAGGGACGAAAGAGAAGCCACCCACAAAATTTTGTTTACAGAACATGTAACTGTTACTATTACATACTTTAATAACGATAAAAGAAAGTAATGTATCTGTGACTCTCCATCAGACACTAGGAGGTTTCCGATTGATTTGATAATGGTAAGAAGAAGATTTTGGAACCAAGGCTGAGACTTAAGCCATATCAGGAAGCAATGTGGCCTCTGACCATAATTTATTGGTTGTGAACAGTACATCAGAAATGAAGACGCTACTACTGTATGAAATTAACGCTATGGAACTGGGTTAAATTGAATGGACTTGAAGTTGTTGAAAATATTAGATGTAACGTCAGGTAACAATTCATTGAACTGGGGAAAGTAAAACAGTAAAAGACGAATTAGTACTTTGGGAAATGAAATAATTGAGGCAGCAGAGAACCGATCGCGCAAAAAGAACTTTGGATGTCATAGAATATAGTCAGTTTTACTTAAAATTACAGCTAATGAAGCAGACGAAAGGGAATACAAAAGCTAAAATCTTAGATTAAAGGACGCGGAAAATAGCTAATTAGGAATGTTTAGCAGACAAATTTGAGAATTTAGGAACGTACATAAATAGGAACTAGACAGATACCGCCTATAGGAAAATTAAGGGACGGTTTGACTACAGAAAAGCAACCATATGAATATCAAGAACTCGGATAGAAACAAAATATTATCAAAAGAAGGGAAAAAGCAAAAATGGAAGGCATGTGTTGAGGATATACATGCAAGCGAAATGAATTAGGTAATATTATACAATTGGAAGACATAGTAGATGAATATGAGATTTGAGGTATTATGGTGCGAGAACAATTTGACACAACACTCAAAGGCCTAAGCCTAAACAACGTCCCCTAGAGAATATGACTTTTCCCCACAGACTTCAAGAAGAATATCGTAATTCCATTTTCAATGGAAGAAACTTATGACGGTTGTTAATATTATTAAATTATCAGTTTAATATGTGATGGTTGTGAAATACTAAAACAAATTATTTACTGGAGAGAGTAATCACAAATAAAATAGATTGGATTCCAAAGAAATGCAGGAACAGTTGAGGCAATCCGAATGAGTTATGTCAATATAAGGAAAACTTACGTTTAAAGCTTTTGTAGATTTGGAGATAGCTTTTGATAATGTCGACTGGAATTATTAAAATTTCAGAAAAAAATGCAATTTGTTTCAGGAGAAATAGTAAATATTTTAAGATGTGGTAGTATAGACGAATTAGAATATAATGTCATATAACTTTTGTCCAGTTTTTATTTAGTACAGAGAGACATCTGTTTGTCTGCAACCCAAACAAACCTAAAGTAAAGTCAGATGAAGGCATGCTCTTAGTAAAACGTCATATGAAATTAAAAGCAAACTTTTGTGTATATTCTCAAGTTTATATCTATTTAGTTCACCAGTTTTCGGTTTACAAGGCCCTCTTCAGACTATCAGCTTGCAAGCCATCTTCACTCTATGCAGTTTTGTTGATTCGACAGTGTAGTTACCACTGACCACAGTTAAGTCAGCAGCCAGCCTCCTTCATTAGAGTACTAGGCTTCTTTAAAGTTGTTAATTGCTGTTAATTGTATCGATAGGATGGATAGGATGTGCGCCTGCTGTGTGCGGACGCAGGAGGAGTTGGCCGCGGTTCGCGAACAGCTGAGCGTGCTGTTGGCTACGGTCAGCCGTCTTCAGGCTGCTGTCTCGGGGTGCAGCGATGGTGGGGAGTCTGGTTCGTCGAGTGGGACACCTCAGGTGTCTCACGCTACGCTCTCTGTCCCTGCTACCGAGGCACCTTCAGGTGTACCGGACGTCGTCGAGCCGCCTTCTCCGCAAGGGGAGTGGCGGGTTGTACGGCGTTCGCGTCGCTTGAGGCGGAAGGCCAATGTGGAGGCTGGACGTCCGTCCGCGCCTGTTCGTCCTGTGAGTGGAGGTGTGGCCACTCCTTCAGCAGGGTCCGAGCAGGTGCACGGGGGGAGGGGATTATTAGTTATTGGGAGCTCCAATGTCAGGCGCGTGATGGAGCCCCTTAGGCAGATAGCGTCCAGATCTGGAAGGAATTCCAACGTGCACTCGGTGTGTTTGCCGGGGGGCCTCATCCGAGATGTGGAGGCGGCCTTGCCGGCGGCTATCGAGGGTGCGGGGTGCAGTCGACTGCAAGTCGTAGCTCACGTCGGCACCAATGACGCTTGTCGCTTCGGTTCTGAGGACATCCTTAGGTCCTACGAGCGGCTGGCGGAATTGGTGAAGGCTGCTGCCTTCGCACGCGGGGTGCAAGCAGAGCTGTCGATTTGCAGCATTGTTCCCAGGGTTGATCGGGGTCCTTTGGTTTGGAGCCGAGTGGAGGGTCTGAACCAGAGGCTTCGCCGACTCTGTGACAGTCATGGCTGCAGATTTCTGGATCTGCGTTATCGGGTGGGGAATTGTAGGGTGCCCCTAGATAGATCAGGGGTGCACTACACTAAGGAAGCGGCTACTCGGGTAGCAGAGTACTTGTGGAGTGCACATGGGGGTTTTTTAGGCTAGGCACTAACTCTGATGAGCACTCGCCTGTCAGCATTCAAACAGCGAATTCAGGCCACGTTCGAAACAAAAATTCGAACATAAAAAAATTAGCCGCAAACTTACAAAGTATTAGAAACAAAGTTCCCGAATTTGCAGCGCTGCGTGGAAGTTATTGCGCTCAGATAGTTTTAGGCACCGAAAGCTGGCTAAATGATGATGTGGCAAGTTCAGAAATATTTAGCGAAGCGTGGAATGTATATCGGAAAGATAGATCTGATACAACTGGAGGAGGAGTGTTCATCGCTGTGGACAAAGATATTGTTTCTACTGAGATCGAGGTTGAAAGTAACTGTGAAGTTATCTGGGCACGCATAACAGGTCTAAAAGAAGTAAAGTTAATAGTTGGGTGTTTTTACCGGCCCCCCAGTGCTGCTGTAGCAGTTTTATAATCATTCAAGGAAAGTCTACACCAGGTAGTGCATAGGTATCCGGGCCATGCAATATTAGTCGGAGGTGACTTCAACCCTAAGAGTATAGATTGGGACCTCGCTAGTTACATTTCAGGCGGTACAGACAAGCAGTCTTGCGAGCTACTTTTGGACACATTCTCCGAAAACTGTCTTGAGCAGTTAAACCTGCAACCCACGCGCAATGGAAATATTCTAGACCTTATAGCCACAAACAGGCCTGACCTTATTAACGATGTCTGTGTAGAGTCAGGAATTAGTGATCATGATATCGTCATAGCGTCGATGGTGACCAAAGTTCATAAACCAGTCAAGAAGGCTAGGAGCGTGTTTTTGTTGGGAAAAGCCGATAGGCAAATGTTACGATCGCACTTAGAAAATGAATGGGCATCGTTTAATTCCGGGACTATGGATGTAGAGGAATTGTGGACTAAATTTAAGTGCATTGTAAATAAAGGGTTAGAGAAATATGTGCCAGTAAAGACGATTAAGGATGGAAAAGATCCACCGTGGTATAATAATAATGTGAGGAAGCTGCTGAGAAAGCAAAGGCTGTTGCACTCTCGATTCAAAAAAGAACACGCAAATGATGACAGGCAAAAGTTAGTAGAGATTCGTGAGTCTATAAAAAGATCAATGCGTGAAGCATACAATTATCACAGCCATACCTTAGCAAAAGATCTTTCCGAGAACCCGAAAAAATTCTGGTCCTATGTAAAATCGATAAGCGAGTGAAAGCCCACTGTCCAGTTACTAGTTGATCATTCCGGGGCAGTAATAGAAGAAAGCAAACGGAAAGCTGAAGTTCTAAATTTAACCTTTAAGAAATCTTTCACGCAGGAGGACCGCACAAATATACCATCATTTGATCAACGTACTAATTCCGAAATGGGGGACATAGCAATAGGTATTTCCGGTGTAGAGAAGCAGCTGAGAGAGCTAAATACGAAAAAGTCTGCTGGTCCGGATGGAATACCAGTTCGGTTTTACAAAGACTATTCTGCGGCATTGGCCCCCTACTTATCTTGCATTTATAGCGAATCTCTAATTCAGCGCAAAGTTCCTAGTGATTGGAAAAAAGCGCAGGTGACTCCCGTGTATAAGAAAGGAAAGAGAACTGACCCATACAATTACAGGCCAATATCGTTGACATCGGTATCATGTAGAATTTTGGAGCATATTCTCAGTTCGAATATAGTAAATTTCCTTGAAACGGAAAAGCTTCTTTCCATGAATCAGCACGGGTTTAGGAAACATCGTTCATGTGAAACTCAGCTTGCCCTTTTCTCACATGACATCTTGCGAGCCATGGACGAAGGGCAACAGGCGGATTGTGTTTTTCTCGACTTCAAAAAGGCGTTCGACACGGTGCCACACTGCAGACTGCTAACGAAGATACGAGCTTATGGAATAGGTTCACAGATTTGTGACTGGCTGGAAGACTTCCTAAGTAATAGAACGCAGTACGTTGTTCTCGACGGCGAGTGTTCATCAGAGACGAGTGTATCGTCAGGCGTGCCCCAGGGGAGTGTGATAGGACCGCTATTATTTTCTATCTATATAAATGATCTGATGGACAGAGTAAGTTGTAATTTGCGGCTGTTTGCTGATGATGCTGTGGTGTATGGGAGGGTGTCGTCTGTAACTGACTGTAATAGCATACAGGTTGACTTAGACAAAATTTCTAATTGGTGCGAAGAATGGCAGCTAGCTCTCAATGTAGAAAAATGTAAGGTGATGCGCATGAGTAGAAAAAGCAATCATATAATGTTCGAATACAGCATCAGTAGTGAGCTTCTTGATGCGGTCGCGTCGTTCAAATATCTAGGCGTAACATTGCAGAGCGATATGAAATGGAACGAGCATGTAAGGACAGTTGTGAGTAAGGCAGACAGCCGACTTCGGTTTATTGGGAGAATTTTGGGAAGATGTACTTCAACTGTAAAGGAGACCGCGTATAAAACGCTTGTACGACCACGTCTTGAGTATTGCTCAAGTATTTGGGACCCGCAGCAGATCGGTTTGAAGGAAGACATAGAGGCGGTTCAGAGACGAGCAGCTAGATTTGTTACCGGTAGGTTCGACCAATGCACGAGTGTCACGGAAATGCTCCGGCAACTCAATTGGGGATCGCTGGAAGAAAGACGACGTTCTTTTCGTGAATTTCTGTTAAGTTAATTTAGAGGGCCGGAATTTGAAGCTGAGTGTAGTACGATCTTGCTGCCGCCTACTTACATTTCGCGTAAAGATCACAAAGACAAGATAAGAGAAATTAGGGCTCGTACGGAGGCATATAGGCATTCTTTTTTTCCTCGTTCAATTTGGGAGTGGAATAAGAAAGGAAATGCCTAGTAGTGGTACAGTGTACCCTCCGCCACGCACCTTACGGTGAATTGCGGAGTATGTATGTAGATGTAGATGTAGATGTAGATGCAGTCCGAAGATGCTCTTATAAGCCGAAAAATTGTGAACTAAATACAAATAAACATGTTCAAAATTCACAAAATTGTGCTTTTAATATAATATGATGATCATCTACCACGAAATTCAGAAGAAACAGTAATATTTTTCGTTTTTGCCTTTATTTTCAGTTTGTTTGGGTTACATACTGGAAGCTGTATCTCTATAATCAACAAAAATTGTATATACGTTATACGACAATTTTTAATGTAATTCGTCCATAGTACCACCTCCTAAAATATTTAATGTTCTTTCTGAAACACCCTGTATGTGCAACGAAAGACTGGAGAGAATTTATTCAGAAACAGATTAGAAGAGTCGGAGGCATAAAAGATGAGCGGGGACTGAGAAGTGGGTAAGGTATGATTGCAATTAACCAAAATGACTTCAAAATGTACAGTGAACATACAGTAATGCAAAACAAAGAATTAGCAGAAAGACTAAAATGTCAGGGAGAAGACGTAAAAATGTTGAGGTTTGCCGATGACATAGGATTTGTACGTGCAGTTGAATGGAATCTGCAGTGTGAATAGATCATATACGATGAACAGTTTGAAAATAGGAGCGAAGTTAACGGAATAGAGTAAGATTAAATAAGTCGATGTTCAGATAATTAGATTAGGAAACGAAACTATGAAAAAAGAAGATCAGTTTTTTTTTATCAACTCACGATGGACGAAACAGAGGAGATACAAAGAGTACACTGGCAGTAGTAAGAAAAAAATGAAGAAGATAAATTTGTTGATATAGAATGTAGATTCAAGAGTTAGGAAGGTGTTTTGCAGGTATAGGCTTAGGCTTGTATGGAAGTGTATGCTTGCATGGAAAAAGACATGGGCGATAGTTCAGACAAAAAGAAAATGAAAGCTTTGGAAATGTCGTGCTACAGAAAAACGCTGACGTTTAGATGAATAGATCATAAAGCATATCAGGAAATATTGAATGGAACTGGGAAAAAATAAAATTATGATATAACTTGACCGAGAGAGGGTATCGGCTGATGGACCACATGCTGGCACATAAAAGGTCACGAAATGGAGGGATGTGGGTGTGGGGGCGAGAGGGACACCAAAAGGCCTATGCAAATTACAGTAGCGTAGTGAGGTGCATGAAAGCAGTCTTCTGACTGGAAACCACAACTCATAAAAGTAGGTCAGAGTTTTTATTAGATTAAAATAAGTTACGCTAATGAGGTAATTAAATAAACGTTTTGGTGTAGTTTTGATTCAATATTGGTTTACCAAAAATATAAATACTCTTAATGCACCATATAAGGAATTACAGTGTGTTCAGGAAGCACTGAATGTCGTTACATTGCAAAATAGCATATGAGAGTAAATGAGCACTCACGTCCTCAACCATTGCAGCAAAGTCACAGCACACTCTTCGAACTCTTGTCGCAGTCTGCTATTTATCGCGAAGAAGTTCTTTACCTGGGATTTTATGACTCTAAACCTTATCCTCCTACTGACGCAGGGAAATAAATAACTGGGAGATTACTATGGCTTTATCATGAAGGATGCAAGGTACGTAAGGCGATAAATTTCGTCACTTTTAACTTATAGTGTAACGAGTTAGAAAACAAAAACAAAAACATATCACGCATTTCCCCGATCATTTGTTTTGGCCGTCTAGAGAAAAATCGCAATACTCTGCAAGGTAGCGTCAGTTTGTAAGTCCGTACACACAGTGGCAGACATGCATCGGGCAGACTGTCAGTGCACAGTATAATTCTTCGTTTTTGGAGCATCACCTGCGAACAGCTTTGCGAAAGAAACGGCAAAACTTTCTACACAATCCACCCATCATTTTGCACACTGCGCGGTGGTAAGGTGTGGCTGCTCTGTTCGGTGGATGGGATTGGGAAGTAGATTAGAGAGTTACGAGAACCGTACGAAAGCTCCCCCTCCAAGTTATATTCATAAGAGGGACTTGCGACGATCTGCCAAATTTTGGGTCGCGCTGCCTGACTCGTTCCACGTCTACATTTACTTGGGTAAACAGTGCACATCTTCCCACTAACTGTGCATCATGGGTTTGGCTTGTTTGGACATATCACGCATTTCCCCGATCATTTGTGTTGCCCGTCTAGACAAAAATCGCAATACTCTGCAAGGTAGCGTCAAACAGTTTGTAAGTCCGTTGTGTACTGCGTTCGCGTGTCATTGTTCACACGTATGTAGTGGTGCCACCTTGCATCAAGATGTGGTACACTACATGGTGCTCCAGTTACTTCGACGATCCCTAGGTGGGAGCCAACAATGTACACTACTGGCCATTAAAATTGCTACACCAAGAAGAAATGCAGATGATGAACGGTATTCACTGGACGCATATATTATACTAGAATTGAAATATCGTTACATTTTCAGGCAATTTGGGTACATTGATCCTGAGAAATCAGTACTCATAACAACCGCCTCTGGCCGTAATAACGGCCTTGATACGCCTGGGCATTCAATCAAACAGAACTTGGATAGCGTGTACAGGTACAGATGCCCATGCACAGAGTAGTGACTGGCTTATGGTGACGTACCAGTTGCTCGGCCACCATTGACCAGACTTTTTCAGTTGGTGAGAGATAGGGAGGATGTGCTGTCCAGCAGTCGAACATTTTCCGTATCCAGAAAGACCCAAGCAGGACCTGCAACATGCGGTCGTGCGTTATGCTGCTGAAATGTAGGGTTTCGCAGGGTTCGAATGAAGGTTAGAGCCACTGGTCGTAACACATCTGATGTGTAATGGCCACTGTTTAAAGTGCCGTCAATGCGAACAAGAGGTGACCGAGACGTGTAACCAATGGCACTCCTTACCATCACGACGGATGATACGTCAATATTGCGACGACGAATACACGCTTATAATGTGCGTTCACCGCGATGTTGTCAAACACGGATGCGAGCATTACGATGCTGTAAACAGAACATGGAGTTATCCAAAAAAATTACGTTTTGCCATTTGTGCACTCAGGTTCGTCGTTGCGTACACCATCGCAGGCGCTCTTGTCTGTAATGCAGCGTCAAGGGCAACCGCAGCCTTGGTCTCCGAGCTGATTGTCCATGCTGCTGCAAACGTCGTCTAACTGTTCTTGCAGATCGTTGTTGTCTTGCAAACGTCCCCATCTGTTGACTCAGGGATCGAGACGTGGCTGCACGATCCGTTAAAGTCATGCCGATAAGATTCCTGTCATCTCGACTGCTAGTGATGCGAGGCCGTTGGGATCCAGCACGGCGTTCCGTATTGCCCTCTTGAATCCACCGATTCCATATTATGCTGTCATCGGATAGCGACCAGCGCGAGCAGCAATGTCGTGATACGATAAACCGCAATCGCGATAGGCTACAATCCGGTATTTATTAAAGTCGGAAACGTGAAGGTACGCATTTCTCCTCCTTTCACGAGGCATCGCAAGATCGTTTCACGAGGAAACGTCGGTCAACTGCTGTTTGCGTATGAGAAATCTGTTGGAACCTTTCCTCGTGTCAGCACGTTGTACGTGTCGCCACCGGCGCCAACCTCGTGTGAATGCTGTGATGAGCTAATCATTTGCATATCACAGCATCTTCTTCCTGTAGGTTAACATTCGCGTCTGTAGCACGTCATCTTCGTGATAATCAATTTTAATAGCCAGGTAAGTACAAGAATTGTACTGAAATAGTGGCAACACTGCTGTGGAGACACTATGCAATTGAATATCTAACATTGGCGCTGATAACACATGTTGTTGACATACTTACCTTACCTCCGAGCGTCCCGGTAAGGTAAGTTGTGAGCGAGTGGTCTAACGTAAGAGTGTCACTAAGTTTTCGTAACAGGAATAACGGAGATGGATCGAAATTGAGTGTGCCAGAGTTTGTACAGAATGACATTGTCATCAAGGTCTTCAAGGGCCGTGCGGAGAATGGACATTGCCGTACACACAGTGGCAGACATGCATCGGGCACACTGTCAATGCACAGTATAATTTTTCGTTTTTGGAGCATCACCTGCGAACAGCTTTTCGAAAGAAGCGGCAACACTTTCTACAGAATCCACCCATCATTTTGCGCACTGCGCGATCGTAAGCTGTGGCTGCTCTGTTCGGTCGATGGGATTGGGAAGCACTGTACCAACCACCATACTCACTGGACGTAAGTCCTTCTGACTGTGATTTGATTCCGAAGATGAACTCCAAAATGCTGGCAGTGGGTTGTACAGGACGTTGGTGACTACTTTGTAGGACAGTAAGAGGTGCAAAAATGTAACGGTTTTGTATCGGTAGTGAATAAATAATTGCCACTACTTAAGTTCAAACTCGCGTATTTTCATATTGAGAGGTGAAAGTCCGCGATCGGATTTTCGTGAGGATACATCGCCGCAACAACAAAAAATCTCCATTTCGTTTTTATGAGTGTCGCCGCATTTTTTTATCATTTCCGTGACACCTGCCCTTCTTTCAACTCTATAGTTGTCCTCCCTCCGCCCCACCCGACAAGGATCCCAAAGCCCGCAGCAGTACTGCAAAAGAGGATGGACAAGGAAAGCATATGGTAAGCAGTCTCTTTAGTAATTGTCATAACTTTCAAATAATCTGCATATACGATGCTATTTGCAGTTTATCTATCCTGCAGTATTTTCTACATGTTGTTTTCAATTTCAGTGGGTAGTAAAGTAATTCCTAAGTATTTAGTTGCACTTACCGCCTTTAGATTTGATCGATTTATCTGATAAACGAAGTTTAGTGATTTGCTTTTAGTACTCGTCTGCCGATTTTACACTTTTCAATATTTAGATACAACTGCCAAATTTTGCACAATGCACATTTCTTATCTAAAACATTCAATAATACCTGTAGACATTATGATGACTTTACTAGGCGATATGTACCAGCATGTTCAGCAAACAACCCTAGAGGAGAGATTTTCTCCAAAATATTTCATCTAGATGGGGAGCAGTAAGGGACCTATAGGATTTGGTTCACGATAATGTAGCTCCAAATTATGGGTGGTTGTGTTGACATAAATTATTCTAGAAGTGGCATTAGAATCATCCACTTCCCGAAAGATGCTGTGAGAAGAAAAAAATTGACTATTAAATATCATCGCAAAACTGGGAACAACTGAGTGCACAGTTATGTATTGTAAGTAACCAGTATTTATTATGACTTGCAGCAATATTTAATGATGAAAATTGTATGTGACATTCCTATTTAAATTTTTATTTAGCTGTTTTTAAAGTATTACCCCATGACAGAGATTCTGCCTGTAGGAATTTAGGAGCATCAAAATATTTTAACACAACAAAACATTAGAAAACATTTTATAGTACAATGTGTGTGTCTTCGTTTATTTAGAAATAATCCACATTAAGGAGTTTTGTACTAACATTTATGACGTTTTACTATATTTTTGAGTAATTACAGTTTCATTCTACCGATACTCATCTTTTCAACTTCATGACGTATGGGGGTTCTGCTCGCTGCAACATTATTCTCCTGGGGCGTCGTGGTAGAAATAAATACTCGATATATACAACTTTTCACTTCTTTAATTTGAACCAAACTTCTTCTCCACCAAAACATAACAACTTCAAAACATATACAAATTACAAAGCATAAGAACGGTAGTACTTCCATTTCAAAGCACCGAGTGACATAGATTCCAGTGCACTTGACAAACGACTCAAACTCCAACTCTCCCACGCAAGGCGGTGAGGCAAATTTATTACCTTGACAATAATGACGTTACATTAAGCATTGTTCATAACAACAGAATATACTGATTTACAATTAACAAACATACAAATAAAACATTTCATGCACACAAAATGAAAACTACACAAACAATAATTTAGATGGCGCATGTATTTTTAAGACGAAATTTCCGATCTTTTTGTTGACAACAAAGAGCGATGTTATATGTCAATTAATTTGTTAATGAATACATCATACATGTTCCTAACATATATTGAACTATCAATTATATTGTCAGTTCTGAAACTAGGTTTAAAATGTCACGTCAGTCAATATATGCAAAGAAACACAATATACAAATTTTCGACTTTACAGTAATTAAAACAATTAGCTGATCTACACAACTTGTTTATGAGCCTAACATACGTACAATGCTATTAATTTTCATTTCTTTTTGTTTTTTTACAAAAGATTTTAGAATTCGTCTGTTTAAGTCTTGAAATAACATACAATGACATAACTACTGTTTATAGAACTGTCTGGAAAGCAAATATATGAATCTCCTAATTAATGAAAACTATAACTTGTTTTAATCACAGTACAGTATCACTGAGACACTGTCCTACACTGATTCCTAGGCTGGCTATTGCGTTTTTAACTTCACACGCAGCATATATCACAACTGAACAACACGATTCGGTGAAAATTACAAACACTAAAACGAAAAAGAGTGTAACTATAGTGGGCAAAATTTCACATACGTCTGCAGCAGTGTATTGTACTGATGTTGGGAACTACCGTTAAACGCTATTTGTGCTGTTCGAAGTTCTGGCGTCTTAACTTGCAGTATGTAATTTGAAACCACAATTTAAGTCGGCGGGAAATTTCACAACCTTGGAGCACTGCCGGGCGCTCGAGGACACTTAAAGAGTCTCGGCTGCTGACAGCAGAACCGCCGCGCACTCAACAGTGTGGGATCGCATTAGAAACCGTGTGTAAACCCAGTTGACCATCTGGATTTGAGCAGTGAAGACAGCGTTATGTATCAATGAACTATAAGTCTTAAAGGCTCCATTCATGAAACAAAGAGATGTATTATGGAGAGTATTAGGAGCAGCTCGTTAGTCCTGGAGAAGAAAGACGGAAGAGGAGTCGAAAAGAGAGGCTTGAAAAACTTTTGAACTTGTAGTGGATCCTGTCACGCAGGCTTCTGTTGGTTTCGTGAAATGTACCGCATGTAATACTATACTTTCGTACCAGTCAAGCACAACAGGTGTGATTCGGCACTGCAAAAGTAAATGCGGAGCAGAATTACACCGACCACTTGCAGTACCAAATAGCATAAAGAAAGTTGTAGTTGATAGCTTGGTCGATATGAGCGGAATAGATTTGCTACCATTAAATAGTTGTTGTAAGATTGGCTTCAAGAATTATTCGCAGGAGTTGATCAATATTGGCGCCACGTATGGCAAAGTCAATAAAGAAGATGTGATTCTTAAGTTTCTCCCGACGTATTTGATAATCAAGATATCCACGGGTGTACTGCCGGTCTATAGTATCCAACGAGCACAATATTATGGCGATCATACATGTCGCCATCTTCAGGTGAACTGACGGACTGAGCTCCTGGAAACGCGCCGGCACGGAGATCCGCACGCTACGGCTGCTCGAAGGGAACTGGGTTCTAGCCCGGTAGCGGGCCATTTAAACACCCCTCCGTGGTCCGCGCCCCGCGGCGCGGTCGCGCAGTGGAACCGATTGCGCCGGCGTCTGAGATGAAGTCGATTTGAGGGTTCTGTCCACCGTAGTCGTCACTACGTTGCGTTTGCTAGATTTACTCTTAATTAACCCAATCGCTGATTCCCAAGCTTTGCTAAGATTATAGCCACCGTCACGGTTTATGAGGTCATCACTTCTGCGAATTTCAATGGCCTCTCTAACGACGCAGTCCCAGTATCTCAAAGTCTGTACCAGAATCCTAGTGCGTTCATACTCCATCGCGTGATTCTCCGACAAACAATGTTCAGCGACCGCCGAATTGCTCGGATACATCAATTGTGTGTGCCTCTGGTGTTCAAGGCATCGACCCTCGACGGTACGCATCTTTTTGTAGACAATTTGTCAGATTTAATTTTGTACACAAGTAATTTTCTCATAAAACCAACCGTTTTCCTTAAAAATGCGAAAATGTGATTCTGCACCGTACCTAGATTGGTAGATTAACACATAAAAACAGTGAATTGCGGTCTTTCGGTATGTACAATGTGCATTATAACATGTTATAGCAGACGTCATCCCCATTTAAGCTCAGTGAGCGTGAGGTTGATTGGTAGAGCCTCTAGCGGTTGCTGTTTCAAGAAGAGCGGCGACAAGAGTTTACTCCTAGTGAGAAGGCTTTTATATTATTGTAGCCATAGGCACCGAATTTTGGAAATCTTGGGGTATGCTCAATGCCGTATCCAGGGGGGGGGGGGGGGGGGAGGGCGCTTGCCAGCCTCCAGCCCCTCCAATCCTCCCAGGCACGGGTATTTTTTTTAAAGAAAATTATTTATACGTTTTTCCAATTCCAAACACAAAGTTATTTTTTTATCATTGTTTTTTTCTTTTTGTTTCATCTGGTGTTAATTTAGGATCACTTTAATCTCTGAAAGGAGAAAATTAATTTCTTAATACACAGTAATTTCATAAAGTGTCATCTTTTTCATCATATTAAATCCATGTACATATGTTTACCCAATGGTTTTGACAAGCGCTTCCATTGCGGCTACCACATTCAGTGCCGGAATAATTTTTCTTGGAATTACCAGAAACAGTAACAGAGAATTCATTCACAAGATGCCGCAGATGGATCACTTTTACTGATACACGTTGTCGATTCTATATGGTGTCTCACGAAACGTCTGCCAGGCGTCCGCGGATCGCAGGGCACGACTCCCGGCCGCCGCTACCGCATCCGCCGGCTATCTGAGTAACCTAAGCTTACCTTTATTTACAGTAGATGTTCAAATGATGTCCCTCTATGGAAAGAGCGGCCTGACATCTCTTGAACACATTTGCGAACACTCGACGAATCTCGGCTGCTGAAATCTGGGAAATGACTAGTCGAATCCTGTCTTACAACTCTTCGAGTGTGTGGGGATTGCTTGCATACACCTTGTCTTTTAACATTTTCCAAAGATAAAAGTCACAGGATTTAGATTTGGAGAACCAGTAGGCCAGTCAACTATTCTATCATCAAAAACACTTCGTATTGCTGCCATAGAAGCATATTGCTGCCATAGAATCATTGGCAATGTATGGTCAGGTACTGTCCTGCATGAAATAATCGCTTTCCGTTGGGTGAAAGTTCTTGAAAAATTGGATGCAGGATATTATTCACATACCTGTCAGAATTTATTGTTTCGTGAAAAAAGATTCGACTAGTCATTTCCCATGATTTCGGTAGCCGAAATACGTCGAGTGTTCACAAAGGTGTTCAAGAGATGTCAGGCCGCACTTTTCATAGAAGGACATCATTTTGAACATCTACTGTAAATAAAGGTTAGCTTAGGTTACTCAGATGGCAATGTTTTTTAGACTTTAACACAGTGTATACGCCCGCGGCACAAGAGTCCGAGAATCGGGCGCTGCCGTGGCCGGCGGATGCGGTGGCGGCGGCCGGGAGGCATACCGCGCGATCCGTGGACGCCTGGCAAGGGCCTTTCGTGAAACACCCTGTATGTCACCGTCACCATCATGATTATCATTTGAATGTCTTTTGTATTTCACTAAATACTTATCCATTTTAATGATTTTCATACGCAAGACATTAAGATGTAATTAAAGCACAGATGATACAGATCAAAGAAAACAGGAACTAAGGTGCGAGTACTTCGTTAAATTGTTCATAACAAATAGTTGAAGCCTAAAAATTCAAATTCAAACAAAAAAATTCTGTCGCTAGCTGTTGCGTGTCGTGATTTTTGTAGAGCTGCCAAAAAAAAAAAAAAAAAAAAAAAAAAAAAAAAAAAAAAAAAAACTTCGCAAGTTGTTATGAGGAATGTCTGTTTACAGAATGTTTTAGCAAGGAGGGATAGGGGGCACTCTTATCGGCAGGTAAGTCGGCTCACTGGTAACGTATGTGGTTGTCAAAAGGTTATCCTAAAAAATGCCGGAATTAAATTCGTTGTATAAACAATTTCATCGTATCGTACCAAACCCACTAGTTATTTAATACAACAATTAACGATCGCCGCCTTCAGTTGACTTAACAAGCGGCATTCCATTAACTTTCGGACTATTTAGTAAACGGCCACTTCTTAATATGTCAACGTTGATTTTAATGCCTATGAATTCAAATACGTGTTTGTTTTAAACTAATCGTTTTACAGCGGTGTATTACAAAAGCCATCCGACAATCCTTGGGATGAGAGAGTCGATTTTAATTCCCGTCAAGAAATGTAGCGTGAAGAAAAAAATAATACCAAAATCTTCAGTGGGGTATCTCGAGCATTCCCACTCAAATTTTGGGGTATGCTTGAGCGATGTAGCATACCGGTAGTCGGCGCCTATGATTGGAGGTCTGAAGGTCTGATACTGATTATGAGTTGGCTGCAAGTGCTGACTTGTCGTTGCCGCACCACATTGTTGAGAAAGACAGTGGTATCTGTTGTTAATGTCACTTGCTACTTGTTCTCTCGAATGCGCTCACAGTTGAAATGACGCTAGCCTACAGTTTGGATAAAAGGAATAAGGCCACTCAAAAAGTGGAATTACGCGGATGGTAATGCAGTGACAGTGACGCGGTGTTCGTGGGGAAGAAGAGCGGAGAAAGGAGAATTCTTACTTGCCGTACAGTACTAATGAGCGACCTTCGTACCGAACAGCGGCTGTGATATACTGTATTTACTACACTACGAAGTAAGAACGTGATGATTGACAATTAACTGGGAGTTTGAAACGTTAATCTGTTATTATAATTACTAATATTTTATATAATAATTATTCTTCTTCTGGTCTGCTCATTGAGTTAGGAGGTGCCTATAAGCCTTACGAAATTAGGTTTATCCTAAAATTATGACAAATAACAGCCACTTATGTTAACGCAAATACGTACGATTTCTTTTTCGGTTATAAAATAAGACAAACATATGAGAAATGTGACATACTACTCAAACGACCTGACACAATGAGACGGTGAAACATCCAAGAATAAACTGTTGTGACGTAAGTACGTAATGTTAAAGAAGCACAGAACTACAGATTTTGGTTATTCAAGTTGATAAACTACGACGTAAAGCAGCAGAAAACGCAATGCGACATGTATTTGTCAGATACAAGTCCCGTTACTAATGAAACAAGTCTTATTTGGTCTTTAAGTTACCAAAATAATTTCGTGGTTTTCAGAGGACTTGTCGAACTAAATTATTGGGAGGGTGGCGGGCAAATAAAGGTCACCCTCCAAAACGTTGACGAAATTAGCACGTAAAACCACGTTTAGAGCATTCAGAATGTATAAAGAATAATATGTATAAATTTTTTTGCGAAATAAGTCCAAATAGCTGCAAAAACCGGTGTCTCTTTGCTGTTCTAAGAAAAACGTCGGGAGAATCAAAGTTTCCTGCGACTGATATTATTACTCCAGAGTGACATTCGCCCGATCGATGAGGCTAAGTCGGGGAAATCTGCAAAATAAAATTCTGCCGTTGTGGTTGCCCCAGCTTTTGTGTCCCAGCTTCGTCGCCGCTTTTGTGTCTCGTTTCCGTCGTAGGTTTCGGTGGCCGAGTAGAAAGACCGACATAGGAATAAAGGATGCACGCTGGTGCAGGTACGGAGGTGACCAGCCAGTGGGGCAGCAGAAACTAGAAACACTAGAGTAAATTAGAACGATACATATATTTGTTAGAGACTTAGTAATACTTAACTTTTACATAGCTCAGTACTTCAGAATGCTGATACATAGTTGAGCTAGAGGTCTGCCTAGTGCCTATCCGATAGCCAAGTCTTCACTGGTGCCTATCTGATTCCGAAGTGTTAACTGGTTCCTATCTCAGTCCCAAGTGAACGATGTCGTTCAGTGGTGGCCACGAGCTGAGTTGTAGCAGAGGGCGCTCGTGGCTGACGTCGTAAGAACGCCGCGCCGTGCGTGCATGGCGGCGCGCGGCGAAAGTAGGTGGCGCGCACTTTGGACTTGTGCGACCCCACACCAACAAGATGTTATAATATAATTCTTCATTTCCGGTTCTGCGGACCCCCTAAAGCCCAGGGCACGCCTGTATTGCAGGGCCCACGGTTACGCCACTGTCCGGCCTTGTTGTCGTCATTTACCCACTAATTGCCGTCTCTGCATAAATCCGTACACACTCTGGTGTAATGTTCACGCATCACAGCTATGTGCCTGAGACAATTACTGCATTTTCTCTTGCTCATGACGGTGTGTAGCTCTCCTTCCTTTACACGCAATTTTCTTCTACGATACAATAAATTAAAATTGTTATAGAAAAAAATCCGTTACTAACAATATTCCTTTTTTCCCAAAGAACTTTATAAAGGTATCCAACTTTCAAGACTACAAAGAAGTCTAATTTAACACATACACCCGCTTTTAATATTTTCACACTAAAATTCTTCAATGACTTTACACAGGTCTGAAACTGTTATAAAATAACCCTTTCAAATATTATTATCTATCCTTGTTCTTTATTTCATATAAGATTCCACATTTTACTGCAATTACATTTGTGCTCGTGGTGGTTGATATTTATCACACGCAAGGTTAATATGTATCCCATTTCTTTGACTGCTTTCATTTGTATTTATTTTTCTTGCATTGTTGTAAACAATTGAAATCTGATTTATATTGATTAGTAAAAATATAATAACACATAGATCTGTTTAGTTGTTCTCAATAGTCGAGGCGGAGTAGCCGAGCGGTCTAAAGCGCCTCGCTGCGGAGCGCGCGGTTGCTCGCCGTGGAGGTTCGAGTCCTCGCTGGGGCATGGGTGTGTGTGTTGTCCTTAGGTTAGTTTACCTAGGTTTAAGTAGTTTGTAAGCTACTGACTGATGACCACGCAGTTTGATGTGATAGATTTTCAGACATTTGAACATTTGATTCTCAATAGAGTGCTAAAAATTATTAGGGAATCAGTTGAGATATCTAGTGGTAGGTGGCATCAATTGATCTCTATACTACCTGGATGCCGAACTTCAGATTTCTGAGTGTGCCAGCCAAAGATGTTAATTTTCTGTTTCTTGACTAATTACGACATGGCTGTTATGAAGTTTTACAAGAAAACGAAAACGAAATATGTTACGATTCCGTACCCATGCGAGTCTGTTACTTCGCATATTGACACAAATTTCAAATCCACAGGTAATGTAGCAATTATTTATCACATACTGATTGATGGAAATTCGTTTGAATTATTACAACATTGCACAAAATTGTGTGCAAACATACGACTGATCAGGACGTGTCATTATTTCGACACGCAGAAATTGTCTCCGGCCAATGAAAATTCGCTAGCTGACAGCCAATGAGATGCTGCGCGTTTCGGACTTTCACTTAAAAAAATGTGATCTGTAGCGTAGCCTTAAGAAGGTTAGGTACAGGTTAAACAAGAAATTATTTTTAGTACGTGAGGGCTCGTAGCGCCCGAATCTCCGGTTAAGAAACACACAGCATCACATTGGCTGACTGCTAGCGAGTTCTCATTGGCCGGAGACAATTTCTGCGTGTCGAAATAAGGACTCATATGTTCAGGCAAGCTACAGTTCTATGATCAGACATCAGAGTTATACATCCAGGTCATATAGAGATCACTGGTAGCAACATAACACTTTTATATTGGTCAGACATATTATTTGTCACAGACTGCCACCACCTACTGGAGGGATCCCAACTTAGGGGTTTTCCCCTAAATTTAGGGGGGAAAGGGATGAAAATTCTAGGGGGATTTGGGGGGATAAGTGCATCAGGGGGAAGTTGGTTTTGAGGGGGGCACGAGATTCGGAGTAGTCGGGAGACATCGCCCCCTAAATTATTTAACTGAAATTTACAATCGCCTCCCCAGCAGAACTTTTTAATTTTTTGTAAATTTTTATTTATTGGGGAGGTGCTTGTTGCTGAAAGTAAAACTCATACTATTTGGGGGGATTTAGGGGGATTTCACATACGATTTAAGGGGAACTGTGCTTCAGGGTTGGCAACCCTGCAGACTGTGAGAACGCAGTGGGCGGCTTCCGTTGTGAGCAGTAGCAGTTATCAGCTGAAGTTAGGATTAGTGTCTGTAGCAAATAGTGGCACTGAGCTGTTAGATCTGGTTCTGTTTGTTGAAGATACTTAGGGAATTTTTTTTTAACAGAGATGAAAATTATGAATTTTTTGGTATAATGTATTTATTATGGATAACGATTTTGTAAATCGAATCATTAACATGTGTAAATTGTAATAAGGTAAATTCATTCTTTAATTTTCTATTTAAAATAATAAGGGAGCACAAATCTGTAGTTTGTGTCTTTTTTCTTCCTACCAGTCAATATTATCTTAACCTGTATTTCAGATGATAACTTTATTTCCTTTTGTTGAATAGAAAGTCAATAATTTTTGTAATTGTTACACTCAGATGAACGATAATGCCAGTAAAAGGACTTTCACATATTCAGTATTTTCATTGTTTGTATAGAGTATTAAGACTTTCATAAACTGCATAATTAATTTTCCCAACGTTATTAGCGAGTAATCTCAGGCTGTGATCTTTAACAGTAACGGAGGGTAGATACGAGGTTTGACTTTGCTAAGAATAATTCATGATAACATACGATACCTGAGAGTGCTGAGAGTGGGTGCGGTCAACCGAGAAAGGTGAGTGAAATTAAATTTAATTAATGATTGGCATTCTGAGTAGGGAGGCAGATTGTTCTGTCTGTTAAACATTTGCCACGTACTTAAGATCACCGTTTGTTATGCTCTTAGATTTTGTTACAGAAATGGTAATCAACTAGTTTGTCAGGTATTTCTTGCTAATCGTGAAACTGCTTCATAAACCATATTAATTACAACACTTGCTTATAGCTCCCGTTTGTTATTCTCTTTACATTTATTTACAGAAATCGTAAACAACTAGTTTGTCAGGTAAGAACCAGTGCCAATCGTGAAACGTGCTTCATATACTAATATTAATTACACCACTTGAAGAGAAATCAATAATTAGTTTGTTAATGAAATTAAGTCAGCACATGAAGCAACACAAAACAACCATTGCTAAAGTCGCAACAGAATCCATACACAGTTCATGCATTTGTAATCTAAACTTTGACTTTTACTTTAAATAATTAATGACTTTCATGATTGTCAGCTTATGTACATGTTGTTCTATTGTTTTCAGTCACTGTTGGAAATTGTCTGTCATCCCACCCATGATCACATTTACACTCTGTATCAGAATAGAGTAAAATATTATCGTGTACTCTGCTTAATTAATGAACTCTTAGTTTGTCTAATTATCGAAGCCTACTCTGAGCAACAACCAGACATGTCATCCAGTAAGATTGTTATTAGAGCCTACTGATTTTTTCGTAAATTAAGTGCACTAACAGTGCCATACATATTGTAATCAGTTCATGCCAGACTGATTTATCATAACATTTATTCTTACTTTAATCACAGTAATTCAAATCAGTTTTTGTATTCACAGTGCAGTGCCAGTCCAGAAAGAAACACGAGCTCTCTCTCTCTTTCACATACACACATACACATACACTTTAATTTTAGTTTCATTTATTTTGTTTAAAGATAATGTTTCATTTAGTGACAATCTCATCTTACTCCACAAGAATTTTCTATTTATTTTTGCAGTTAGATATTGTCTATCCCTTATCATTCTGTGATTTGATAGAACTGTTATATTGTCCGGTTGTCTAAACTTTTTTTTTGTAAACTGACTTTGAGTCTACCTTCGCATGCAACTTCGGATTTAATTTTAATGTTCTCTTACGTACCGATTTTTATATCTGGTAAAACAGCTTATTTTGAGAAGTTATTGTTTCTGCGTCTCTGACGCGATCCTGAGAATATAGTAAAATTCTAACTGAAATAAATCATTCTATCTTGTTCTGCTGCACCTTAAAATATACCGCTGAATAATGTACTTGCAATATTATGCCGATGGTACGAATTTCTGTTTTTGTCTGTCAGTTTGATTTTGATTATTGGCTTGCTTGGCACGCTTTAGCTGCTGCTTGCATTGTTTTTTAGCATTGTGCAACTGTATTATACGAACTACGTTTTCTTAAACCACATATTTTTCTGTTTCTTTAGATTATGTTTCGCCATTTTATCACGAATCCGTCATTGTCGTACTGTAACACGTTGACGCATTGTTGGGTAGCACTGATTGTTTCAAAATTTCTTTACCGCAATGCCCTTTAGCGAAGATAACACACGATCACGTAGTTCTTCTAAATAAAGAAAACAAAATTTTGATACGGAAAGTAAGTCTCATATTTTTTATTCCATTATTAAAGATATTTATGAATCAACACTGAACATTGATAGTGTAACTTCACCTTCTGACACGTCCGCCTCCAGTACAGTCACACTTACAAATTCTAAAAATACTCCAGATCAGACCCCACAGAACACTATGTCTAAAGATTGCGGCGTTTTTCTAGAATGGTACAATTTTCCGTCACTAAACGCAACGTCTGTCGGTAATTGACAGTAATAACTTATGACAAAAAATACGACTCCCTCTCCCGTTTTTAAATGTCTTTTGCCAGAAAGTAAAAGTGAACAGATAGAACAAGTTATTCTTCACCATCAAGCCGAGGCATCAAAGCAACAGACCGAAATCTCTAATCAAATTTTTATTCAATTGTGAAAAATTTCACAAGAAGTCGTAGTTATCACTGAATCACAAGCTGAAATTGCTAAACAACACAGCCAACCCGCTATGCATCAGAACGAATTAATTGAAAAACTTTCACAAAAAATTTACAATACGACCGAGTTTCTCGAACGAAAACTTTCACAGAATATTTGTTGATACTACTGAAACTTTCCCAAGACATTGTTAATACTACCGAGTCTCTTGAACGAAAACTCGAAACGGCAGGCACAATTTGGCAAATTACAATCGGATTCACTTGCACAATTTCAACAGAAAATTCTCAACAGGGAAATTATCTCAGGACTTAGCCACTGCGAATAACTCGTTTGAACAGCACGCAAATGCTTTCAAATAACAAAACGAATATCTTAAACAGTCTCTTAATAAAAAATTTGAATTTCTTTCTCCCTCCAATCAACGAACGTCTAATGGAATTACACAGATTATGACGCGGTCGAATAATATGAGCAAAAACGAATGGCAATCTCTGACCTTCAACATTTAGTGGACAGTAGCATATTGAAAGAGATACACAGATTGACCACGGTTTGCAGACTATAGCCGATTCACATCGAAAAGACTTCGATGATATGTTAGCTAAAATAAGCGACATTGTTCCAAATGATATTATTACGCCTTTGCAATTTCAAACAGATTCGCAGAACGCAGTCGTACGCCGACCAAGACCAGTGCCTGTGTGTGAAACAAAAAAGGTCGCTCCTTTAAATTTCAATTTTGTAAATTGCTGAACAAGTTTACTACTGTGTCCAGCCATAACGTTTCACCATGTTACCTAATTACAGGATAATGACAAATTTTTTCAGCATTGAGCTTTTTTTCAAGCGCCTCTTCCCATCCTTCTCACACACACACACACACACACACACACACACACAGACAGACAGACAGAGAGAGAGACAGGGAGAGGGAGAGATTTTTTTACTACTACCTTCATACAGGATGGTAGCGGTGTTTAGTTGAAAGTTTCATACTTGATAAATTTGTAGAGACTGTTTCGAGACCACTGATAAAGGTTTTGTTAATTAACTTCACTTCCGATAGATATATTAAAAAAGGGTTTCAGCTTATTGGAATCTTCACTGGATGTAATATAACAACAGTCTAACCCAACACCGTCATTATAACAATTGTAGCTGATCATCAACTTTTGATAATGATGTGTACAAAAAACTACTTTGTAGTAGTGCCCTTCATATCAAGAATACGAAGATCCAACTGTTGTGTAAAATGTGTATTTTCAAAAAATTAAGTCATTAAAATTTTGCAAATACACTAAAGATGCCTGCTATTATTATCGTATTTGAATTGATGAACGTTATTTTAGACTAGTTGTTCAGTGGCGAAGTGAAGGCTAGGACTTTTGAGAGGAAAAATGTTCCTCCCACCAACACTTCCCGTTCTAAAAGCATCAGCTGTCGCGGAATGTAGGAATTTTAGAGGGGTGATGATTTGTCGAAGGATACTACCAGGGGTTTGATACGTACAAGAATTTTCGTACGCCTATGAATACGAGGCAAAAGTCAATGTCGTACGGAAATATACCAGAATTTTCCTGCGCACAAATAGTTAAGGAATCATGATTAAGGACAAGGCGGTCACTTTCACTCAACAACTTCAACCAGCGTTATTCTAGTATATACGACTTTCATAGTGAACGTAATTTTCTGTATTTTTATTTTACGACTGAATTTAAAAAGTACATTTCAAATGAAAGTCAACAATAACTAGCAAATAACAGTATTCTTAAACTGTCTTCTGGTCCTCGTAAGATACTCCTTTCTTGCCAAAGTTTGTTGATATTTTTAAGAGAATGTATTAAAAGGTATTTGCAGATTCTAGATAATACTATTACATCCGTAAACTGTAGAAAGTAAGGTGTTACTATAAATAAACAACAGTTAAAAAACGTGTTTTTCTTCTGATATTTTAGGAATGCGCATGCAATTAGTCCCACCACCTGGTAGGTCCTTAAGTTTCATTAATAGAGCGGCCACCTGAATTTCAATGCCAACGAAGAAAATTATCTAAGAGGAATATTATTTCGGCTGTCCATGTAGTCTGTAACATACCACGAATTCGTTGTTTTTCAAACTTTTATTTTTATTAAAAGCCGATAATTATATGATGTCGGTATGATAATCGCGAGCTCTTCATATGAAACCCTGGTAACTACATATCATTTGTCGGTCTCTCACATATGCTGCTATAAGGCGCAGTGCGCCAGCATATGTTGTGTGCATTCTACTCAGAGTAACAAAGGTATTTCAATGCTGTTTATAGATCGTTCGTATTCACGAATAATTATTTGTATTCTATCAATGTATATCTCAACTAATATAAACTAAAAGCAACAAGACTTCACCATACTGTTTAACATTGCAAGTGTCAAATCTGTGAAGCTGCTAGCAGTTGCCAATATAAGACATTATTTTTACTAAAATGTGCCTAACAGTATTTTTGTATTGTTTTCTTTCTCCACTCCAAGGTGCGGAACCCATCAGTACTAGGAGGCTGAAGTTCATATTTCCTAGGTACGCGATTAAACTGCGGAAGTCACCACAAAGTCAATATTACTCTTTGAATAGCTAACCAATCGTACACTAAAGTCGGGCCGAAATATGATGATCCATGGCTTCACCTTCTGGGATGGGGGACCGCCGTGGTCAGAGAAACGGAATGCAACCATATTTCGAAATAGTAGGAAGCTGCCGGACAGTATTGCTAACGGTCGCTGTTGTGTGCCGAACTGGCTGTAGTGCACACTGCACAGCGTCGCCGGACACGCGCATGCGCAAAGCAATGTTCCTGCGTAACTTGCTCCAATGGTCTGCAATCGCAGCCGGCGCTCAAAGGCGATTGGCGCAAACAACAGGGATCATCGTGTTTCGGCTCAACTATACATAAAATAACAAAGTAACGAGTACAGTGTATTTTTATCAGGCTTCATTTCATTGTGACTCTTGTGCTTAACGACAGATTTTTTTTCTTCTTTGGAAAGTTGTCAGCAATCAGTCGTAAATATTTCGTAGATTAGATTAGATTAATACTTGTTCCATTGATCACGAATGCGACACTTCGTAATGATGTGGAACGTGTCAAGTTAATGAAAGGTGTCTTTACAAATTATTATTTTGTACTAAATATTAGATGACACAATTTTTTATGTTTTTTAATTTTAATTTTTGTTTCATATTTACTAATTTATATCTAATAATTCGTCTGTAGTGTAGGAGTTGTTATTCTGAAATTCTTTTCTTTTTAAATGCTAGTTGGCTATCTGTCAGGCTTTTGATACTGTTTGGTACATGACCAAAGACTTTTGTAGCAGCATCCTGCTTTCTCTTCCAAAGCTAGATTTAACCTTGAATAGCGAAGATCATTCTTTCTTCTAGTGTTGTAGTTACGTACACTGCTATTGCTTTTGAATTCGGTGGGATTGGTGATAACAAATTTCATAAGTGAATATATATACTGTGAAGCTACTGTGAAGATTCCTAGCTCTTTAAATGTCTGCAGTATGATCTAGGATGGGCTCCTGGAATTATTCTCATTACACGCTTTTGTGCAATGAATAAAATTTTACTCAATGATGAATTACCCCATAAAATGATGCCATACGAAATCAGAGAATGAAAATAGGCATATTAAGCAAAGTTACTGAGATGTATATCACAAAAATTTACAATTACCTTAATAGCATCAGTAGCTGAAAGCAAACGTTTCAGCAGATCTTCAATGTGTTTTTTCCAGTTCAACCCATCATCAATGCATACACCAAAAATTTTGAATATTCTACCTTTTCTACAGAGTTGTGAGCAAAGTCCATATTTATTAATGGTGCATTCCATTTACTGTATGGAACTGGATATACTGTGTTTTATCAAAATTTAATGATAGTCCATTTGCTGAAAACCACTTAATGATTTTCTGAAAGATATCGTTTACAATTTCTTCGGTTAGTTCTGTCAGGTATGATAAATATACTTGTACCATCAGCAAAACGAACCAGCTGTGCGTCTTCATGAATATGGAATGGCAAGTCATTAATATTCAGTCTATCAGGGAAAACATCCTGCTTCAGAGAACTATTACGTATGTGGCTAAGAATCCTACTTATTTCTTGAGAACAAGCTTTTATTACCCTGCTGGAAATACCCACAATTCGATGTGAGCTTTTGCTCTTGATAGAGTTTCTTTTATTTTCTTAATTTCAGAAGGACAGGTGGGTGGAATTTCTATTGTATCAAATTGTGTGGGTATGGCCTGTTCCATTAACTGCCTAGTTTCTTCTAATGAACATTTACATCCTATTTTGTCCACAGCATTTAAAAAATAATTATTAAAAATGTATTCAACTTCTGGCTTGTTAGTTGCAAACTTTTCATTCACTTTGTTGGCAATGCTGTCTCCCTGTGTTCTTGGTCGCCCTATCTCTCTGGTAATTATATTCCAAACTGTTTTAATTTTGTTATCAGAGGTAATAATCTCAGACCTGATGCACATGCTTCTGGACTTTTAATAACTTTTCTTAATGTAGCAAAGTAGTTTTTATAATGTTTGACTGTTTCTGGGCTATTACTCTTTCTTGCTGTTAGATACGTGGTTTCTTATCATTATCAATACTTAAAACTGAACGTAACCTCCAACATGGAGGTTAAAAAGTTTTATATGATTCCACTTTTTGTTTTAAGCGTTGATAATGATCACACAATGATCGAAATCTAGATCTGAATAAACAAATTATTTACAACTGATTGCTGATTGCTGATTGCTTCTACAAATACAGTGTATTTCTCGTTTTCGATAGCAAAAAAATTGCCTCAACAGTACAGTACACATAATAAAACTGTAAATTACCTTTGTTTCACACTATAGGTGACTACAATATCAACAGAGGTCAAATTATTGGCGTGTGAAATTTTCATGTGTATGAATGTTTGTTTGCAAAGAGACCAGGAGAAAATTATTAAACCATTGTGATGTGGGGAGGTACAAATCGCAAATTTTCACTATTGAGAATATTTTTGTTTTTAAACGCGACCGTGATTTACACTAAACAACACTGTCTGATTATCGTGAAACAGAGAAATCACTTACAACTGCAAAGTATGTTTTCAAGTTCTCACAACATACAGAGCTGATTCGCTGTTGTTCCGGTTTCACAAGGTTGCTTGCAAGTAGATGTAAATGTTTGTGATAATTACTGATTTTTGTTGAGTTTCTATCTCGTTCCTCTTCTCTTTCTCTTTTCCTTACACGATTCTGATAGCCTAATCATTTTTCTTATCTGCATCTCAGATTTCCAGTGATTGGTAACAAACCACAATTCAGTTACGCTCACCTGAGCTTTAGTCAGTTTGGCGGTAGCCGTACACGAAGGATGTCTGTTGCAACTTTACCCTTTCACACCTCGTACTGAATAATACGGATCTGATTATTTTGCCTAGGCATCAAAGTCGTGCGCGTTGTAAACTCACAAAACGAGCGAACCTCGGCTCAAGCGTCAGAACTATCCGGAACGAGCCGATTGCTTTGAAACTCAATACTGGTGGCCTTTCTGGTGAAAATCCTTCTAATTTAGCGGAGGGGGGGGGGGAGGGGGAATTCAGCAATTTTTAGGGGGTTAAACAGTCGCAAG
Source organism: Locusta migratoria (assembly GCA_026315105.1). NCBI lineage: Eukaryota > Metazoa > Arthropoda > Insecta > Orthoptera > Acrididae > Locusta > Locusta migratoria. The sequence continues at coordinate 465,477,495 of CM048746.1, read as the reverse complement.
GTTTCTTAATTTAGAAGTTAATAACATGTGACTGACAAATCATTGTCAATTAAATTATGTATAATTGCTACATTCATGTAGTTATCCTATTTTCAATCCTGATACTAAGGATTTCACTTGACATTATTTTTGGAACAACCGATTTTTTTCTCGATTTCATATCAAACTTTGGAGTTATGAGTGTATTATCTGATCTTTCAGTACTACTCATTTAAATGTGTGTATACATACATGAGATTATTAAGAGAATTAAATACGATTACAATTAGAAAATTATAGAGGCTAAAATATACTTTTTAGTTTGTCCTTTCGTATCGAAAGCCTGATAAGCGAATAATTTGCAGCTTTCGTGGGCGGAGGGGAGGGGATTGCGGTTCTGTCAAGGGCGCAGAGACAGCCTGCATAATCACAGATCATTGTTATAACTGTGAAGGGCGTCATCACCAGGTGCACAGAGGGGACATGTCCCCCGCTCTCAATATTGTGGCCTTCCTTTTATTCCTCCATATGAGTTATATCCTGGCATTTGAGACCGCCCCCCTTCCCCCAATAATTTAGCGGTGGTGACGCCTTTGCTACTCTGCGTAACTTTTAGCACAGCAACTGATCCCCGCAGACTCATACTCCCGTGATTTATAAGCACTACGACACAAACAAGACAGCATTCTAAACCAATCAATGGCCATATTCTTTCGCCTGCTGAAAGAAATGGAGTACGAATTCTCGCCTCAGTCCCGAACATCTGGCGATTTGAATTTTCTGTTTGTCGCACCTATCTAAATCGTAGCGACGACCAGGGTTCCAATTTTTGACTGTACGTAATGTGACGTATACTGCAGTTCACGAATATTGGGCTGTCGACGGGACGTTAAACCCTAAGCTTCCTTCCTTACAAATATTGGGTTCCGTCATATGTCAGTACAGGTGGCACAAGAGATGACGTCTGACTACACTGTGGAGTGCTGGTGTCTATAATATATAGGCGCCTGCTACCTGTAATTGGAAACGTGCCTGACGAGACGCTGACGTCATCCAGGCTCGACGCTGTCAATCTACTTTAGGGCACTACTTGATGCCAAGCGCTTCTTACACAGATCGAATGCTGAGGCACAGATTTCACATAGATTTAACATAACATGGCGAACACATACTATAGAGATATTGCTATTCGGTTGCGGTACTCGTTAGTATTTCACCGTGATTACTCTGAAGTTTGTCATGAACAATTTAATCGGCATTGCAGAGGCATATGATCCCTCTTGACATTTTATTGAAGGCATAATGTTCTTGATTTTGTAAACAATCACGTATAGCATCATATCTGGAAGTATTATAAGACAGTGTGACAGTACCACATCTACGATATTTCCCAAATGGGGCACAGGTTTGGTAGTGGAGGCCCCCACAACGCCCTCTCCAAAAAATACAGAGTTACGTTGTCATAGAAATAGTTACGTCAACATACACCAAACATAAGCAACTGACTATCAAAGGTAAGATGTCCCACTATACTAACTTCTCCGCAGAATACCCTTATTGGCTGATATTAACAAATATACATGGTTTTTCACAATTCATGTTACACACTTTAGAGGTTTTAGAACTAAGTTAAATGGATCAAGTTTTCCATTGGAAAACATATCTGGAAATGGTATCCAACAATGCTTTGACGACTTATTAGTCCCTGGTACTATGAAATAAATCCATTCTATTAGATTTCTATTTTTTGGTAGAGTACCAGAAACCAATACAATTAAGTGATGTCTGATAATCACATGGTCTAAAATACGTACCACAGGAGCTAAGGGTACTTGGCCAAAGGAAGAGAAGTATTTCACAAAGATGAAAAAAGCACATAGCTCTTAAGTTATACAGTTTAGAGCCTACGTTTACTAGATATTTTTTCATTTTTTGTTCCATATTATCTGTTCCTGGAAAGGAGAGATATAGAGATATATTTTATAGTATGAAAGGCAAATAAGGTTTTTTTTTTTTTTTTTTTTTTTTTTTTTTTTTTTTTTTTTTTTAAAAACTTTGTAGGATGACATGTCCAAACATGGACCGCTACATGATACTTGAACTATTCAGTCCCCTCTACAACCCAGAGAAATGTCTCATGTTAATTTGGAACATGCTTTGGAACATTGACACGAGACAAAACGTCCTTTGACACTGTCGTAATGTTCACTACTCCTTTTAAGCATTCTCTATTACAGCCTATATCCACCCAGAATTTTCCATCCCTCAAGGAATGTCATGTAAAACACCCTCCTTACATTGGCAAGATGCGCCGTGGTATCTAGATGTGACGGAGTAGCTGTACACATTAGGCTGCAGTTGGAGCTATGCAAATCCGTCAAATCTCACAATTGTTTTGAAAAACCGCTAATGTTCGTCTCCAGAAGTTTGTCCATATAGCGGCAGAGTACTACTGGTCGCTGGCTGGTAGAGATTTTGTGAAAAGCTCTAATGGTGATAACTGAGATAGCTCCTCAACTATTCACCTTACAGTAAAGAAAACCTTTTAACATGTTCAGGGATGACGTTTTAAAATACCTTCATAATCATTCAATGTTATACTGTTATCCACTGTTACATCCAGTGTTATAAAGAAACACTTAATGTGTTCATTTAGCCCTTATGTACTTTAGTAGGCTAACACTTATGAAGAGCCACTAAACATGTACTGCCTCCAGTGGTTCACATTAACCTGCTCCCCGCTAGCTGTGATGCTGGTTGGTTTACCTCAGCTCTAAACCCTCTCGGCCAGTCCTGGACCTGGTTCATGCCTTTAGATGGAAGCATTGCTCTCAGTGATGCAAAGTCTTTCTACCATTTACTAACATGTTATAAATCCAGGGTTGTTACAGATTATACACAATTTACACTTTAATTTATTGAGGTATTATGGTCCTATACACACTTTTAACTATACATCACTCAAATTTCTTGACTCTGCCCAAGTTCACCAGCTTATTACGTAACCGAATAAAATGCATAAGGCTTAATTAGCATTTCATCGGAAGAGATTTGCGTCCATACATATGTGTCCTACAAATGTACTTGGAGTATTTGCAAGATATAACACCCTAGCTTCATCAGACGTCTCTGTTTGAGACTAAATATTTCCAGTAGAATTGTAACGTTCTCATTTAAATGTTTGTAAATCTAAGGGACATACCTACGTTGTCACCAGTCCCTAGGCTTACAAACTACTTAAACTAACTTCAGTAACTTATGCTAAAGACAACACAAACAACCAAGTCCAAGGGAGGACGCGAACCTCCGACGACGAGCAACAACGCGCTCTGCAGCAAGGCGCCTTAGAACGCTCGGCAACTCCATCGCGGCAGTTTTCCTTTTACAAACTCTCTCAAATTCTATTCAATTATCACAATTCAAATGAAAGTAGGCAGGTAATCAGTTGCAGAAGCTGCATTATATTAGCCTTAACCGAAGGAGTTCAGGAGAACTAGGATTTCGGAGTAAATATGATGTAGTTCTTTGGAAGAAGATACTTGTACAGATACAGAAAGGTAGATATAAAAGAAGTTCAAGTGTTCGTAATACTATGGGACCAATTTGCAATGGACATCGGTCCCTAGACTTACAGTCTAATCTAACTAACTTATGATAAGAACAATACGCAGACCCATGCCCGACTCGTACCACATGGAGCGACCGCGCAATCCATAGGTAGATCCTTATAACGCAAGACGACCCCCGCGCGGCCATCCTGGCTGAAATCTAATATAATACGTGTCCTTAAAATGACTGACTTTGTATAAACGTGAAGTTCACAGTTGCTGCTAATAGTCGTGTTGAAGAATAAGAATTAATTAACTGTTATCCAGTGGCGGCTGGTGCTTCAGGCGACTAAGGATTCACTTCTTTGCAGTGACGAATAAGGAAGGGTGGGGGGGGGGGGGGACTGCCGGGCTGCACCCTTGCCCCCCGGACCCTCCTGGAAGTCCCCCCCCCCCAGAACTTGCTGCAGCCTCCCCTAGAGAGAGACAGGACGCTGATTGACCTCCCCCCCCCCAAACCACGATGCTGGACGGTGATTGCCTCAGCCCCCCCCCCAGACGACGATCCTGGATACGCCACTGCTTCTTTGAGTACCGGATCTTGATAGTGGCGCCGCTGAGCCCTCCCCCCCCCCCCCCATTCCCCCTCCTCCCGCTCCACCGCCAGGCGCTTCGGTTTTCCCCCCCCCACCCACCCATTTAGATATAATTTCGTTAAAATATCTGCAGAATGTCTTACCTCAGCTTGTTAGACCATGTGACCATGTGATTATCAGACATCGCTTGCGTCAACTCGAACTGAGGCGTCGGCCTACCAAGCTTTTTATTTCACATTTTTGTTTCAGGCTTAAAGCTGAGTAATTTATTTCTAAGATATTGTACGTTGCTCATTTTCATTTGATAATGAAAACCTAGAAATTTTCGTTCTCTGGGGCCCGCAGTGTGGAGTCTGTCTTTGATTGACATGTTCAATACCACAATAATTATAAATTATTTTAACACTGTTTTAAACCTTATTAACTCAATATAAGCTTATTTCGGCCTTAGGCCATCATCAGGTGTTATTACTTATAATATTGTTGTTGTTTATTTGCTGCCCACTTGATTATAGAAGCTAATGTAATGCTTATCTGCCGGCCGCGGTGGCCGAGGAGACTGAGGCGCTCCAGTCACGGTCTGCACGGCCACTACGGTCGGGGGTTCGAATCCCCCCTCGGGCATGGATATTTGTGCCGTCCTAGTTCGTAAGTAGTTCATAAGTAGTTTGTAAGTTTAGGGACTGATGACCCCGCAGTTAAGTCCCTTAAGCTTAACAAACAAACAAACAAACAAACAATGCTTATCTGTATATGTGCAGCAGCGCCGGTTATATGATTAGATTTTTTTAAATTAATTAATTTCTTTTTTTATTTTTTGCACAACGAACACTCAAGCACAATAAGTAACTGATTATACTGTTAAATAACTGTAACAAATGACTCTTTTACGATGACTCTGTCACGTGACACTGAAAGCAGCTCCCCTTCGTAACCTTACGCATGCGCAAAGGCTGGTCACCCCCACATCTTTTCAAACAGTTCAATAATTCGAGTCCCGGTTTCGGCACACAATTTTAATCTTCCAGGAAGTTTCATATCAGCGCACACTCCGCTGCAGAGTGAAAGTTTCATTCTGGAAACATCCCTTAGGCTGTGGCTAAGCCATGTCTTCACCATATCCTTTCTTCCAGGAGTGCTAGTCTTGTATGGTTTGCAGGAGAGCTTCTGTGAAGTTTGGAAAGTCGGAGGCGAGGTACTGGTGGAAGTAAAGTTGTGAGGCGGCATCGTGAGTCGTGTCGGGATAGCACAGTCGGTAGTGCGCTTGCCCGCGAAAGGCAAAGGTCCCAGGTTCTAGTCCCGGTTCCGGCACACAATTTTAATCTGCCAGGAAGTTTCAGTTCAATAATTGTTACAACGGAGAGTAAAAATATCATTTACCCTCAAAATCGCGACAAATTTACTAAGAAGTCCAAATATATGTGGTGATTAACAACAGAAAAGTCATAGTTGTTACCGTATCTGTTAAAAAAGAAGAATGGGTTTTAAAAAATTGCTTACTGTCGGTGTCGAACCCACTACCTTCGACAGCGCAACGCGATGCCGCTAACAACACGGCTATATTTGCTAGGTGGAGAGTAGTTACTCCATTATTATACACGATCGGATCTTCTGAAGGTTTTTTCTGTTGATGCGTCTTTAATTTATAGTTATAAGATATTTCACCATATATGGCGTGTTTCTGAGGAATGTTAAGCGCGCCAAAAACAAATATGAAGAGCGGTGTAGCCTTCATGGAGGATTTGCGCATGCGCAAGACGAGGTGCGCAGTTGCTCCATTGACTTGCTTAGGGACCATTCGTGCGTAAACGCCAGAGCTCGAGTAGCCAGGAGCTGGCGTCTCTACCATCTCCAACGCCAAAATCGGCGGTTCCCCTCGCCCCTCCCGGCAGCGGGAGTGCCCATATGCTGCCTCCAGAGATTTCATAACTGAATTTGAATCTCAGCCGCGCATGCGCATTGCAACTCTGCGTCCACTGCCGCCTATGTTAAGACTGCCACGATACGACTCGTATACGTGCTGTCTCCGCGACGTAAAGCAATTCTCATGCGATGAAAATACTTTGGATGTGGATATAAAATGATCCGATATAAGAATGGAACGAAGAATTTTAGTTTAAGAACACTTTTTATTTAATTTATTTATTTACTGTATATCACGTCGAGATTTTTTACAGTGATCACATAGGACGCGCCGCCACTGCTGTTATCTAAACGTTAAGGCTAGGCTACACGACGACACTAGATTGCGAAACTAGTTGCATGAAATGAATTGCGCGCAACTAGTTTCGTGTATGTCTGTAGACACGGCGCCAATACCATACACTTCAGTTTCGTTGTTTTGTGAGTGCCGTAGTCGCCGTAAAATGTAAGTTTTGGTAGCTGTACGAGTTGTGGCGAATCTATTGCTTGTCTGTGTGAAGTCGCTACATAAAACTAAACATAAAAAGAATAAGAAACGTGTTTGGGTTCGTGACTGGAATAAAAAAAGACGTTAGCTCGGTTGCTCAGCGACCTTGCTGAAAGAAATTGTGATTGAAGACCCTGGAAGTTATTTTAATCAACTTAGAATGTCACCAGAGCAGTTAATGTTCCTTTCAAACAGAGTTAGTAACGCAATAAAGAAACAAGTTACCGTTATGTGTGAAGCATAGTTACCAGAACTGAAATTACAAATTGCATTACGTTTCTTGTCAAGTAGATATTCGTCTCTAAGTACTTGTACCGTGTTCCGAAATTCACAATTGCCATACTTCGTTTCTATAGGTATTTCAAATTGGATGTATTTTACTCTGCAATTCTCTAATCGTCAACCCATCAATATTTAATTTCACAAATAATTGCCAGAAGAGCACTAACAAGCCGTTAAAATCGCACAAACACCTACTCAACGCATATATTCAGAAACGGAATTATTTCTCCCCGTTCCCCCTTTTATGTTGTATTTTGTTCTGTATTGGTCATAACCTAACCAAAAAACACGCGCAATCAGTTTCGCCAAAGTTGGAACGTGCCGAAACTATTTAGTTTCGTCAACGAGTTGCGCGAAGGCCTGCTGCGCATTGGTTAGTAGCGCAGTTTCATGAAACGCAGTGTCGTCGTGTAAACTAGCCTTTAGTTACTGTGGTGTCGCAGAAGTCTCAAGTGCGCGCCGCCATGCAAGCACGGCGCGGCGTTCTTACGACGTCGGCCACGAGCGCCCTCTGCTGCAACCTCGCTCGTGGCCGCCACTGAACTGTATCGGCCACTTGGCAATGCAATAGGACAGCGACTAGAACAGACTGTAATTAGTGGGCAGCTTCTACCTAGTTAAACGATGTATCAGCACTACACCAGTCATCAGTAATGAAACTTGTAAAAGTTAAGTATTACAACATTTCTACGGAATATATATCTTGTTCTAATCTAGCTTAGTGTTTCTACTTTCTGCTGTCCCACTGCCTGGTCACCTCAGACTCCGTTCCTGCACACACGTACATCCTGTTTCCCTGTGTCGGTCTCTCTCCACTCGGCCACCGACACCTAGGACAACCGCCAGCAACGAGACACAAAAGTTACAGAATCTGAGACTTCATTGTATGACACTAGACGAGAAGGTATGCACGACAGGTGAAATAAAACTAATTTTGGTCATTGTTCATAAAATTTTATTTTACAGCACTGAAAAAGTCACTGGTAATATTCTGTTCACAGAGATACATAGTAGTTTCGTCATATATCAGGTTAATCACTTCTATAGAGAACAATAACTGTAATAATACACACATCAAAAAAGCGTTGCATCACCTTCGTTCCAAGCCTCCTGAACACTGACGCTGAATATGCATATCAGATTAAGACAATATTTCTTAGATTGTTCATAAATGTCGCTGCACCTGCATGAAGATGTAGGCATAAGCAATACCAATGCAACGGAATGGGTAAAACGACCGATCCTTTCCAGTCACAACACAAAGAAAGGGGAACACTGGTTGTGATGACTGTACTTCTCCCCTAGACGGTCAGTTCCGAAGTCTGACAGGTATACAAACGTCTCGGTGTGAAACAAAGTAATATTTTTCGGACTGCAAAATTTAAGTAGATTCAGCAACTTTCGATGACTTGCCTCACTCTAGGCGTCGAAGAGCTTCAGTGGCTGATGACCGCTACTCACGGAGGAACCCTGGGAGAAACGCTACAATACTGAATAATGATTGTCGTCTCAAACTGAACGAAATAAGCTCCATTACAAAGACTGGCGACCATGGCGACGTTGGGCTTCGACACCTAAACACTATGAACGTAGACACATATTCCTAACAGCTTGCTGAATGGACTCGTCAGAATTGTCGTGAAGTGCCATTCAGAGATAAGACTCACTATCAACTACATAATCGTCGTAGACGTTTTTGGGGGCAACCTGTTCAGCCTCAACCTCTCCGACATACATTTATGCTCCATCTGATTTGGACACTTTCCGGTGCACCAATAATAAATATCTAATAAATAAATATATAATAAATATGTGAGGCTGTATTGTAAAAAGATGTCATGTGGTGATAACTGATCTTATTTATTGATGTGGATACTCTTGCATCAATTGTTGGGACAAACGCAAAGATTCACTGAAGCTGAACAGAATGAAATAGTGGTTCAGCATTGTGTAGACTCTCTAAGTAGGAGCTGCATTGATAATTAAGTGGCTACAGTCACACATGAAAAACGTCGAAGTGGCTTAGTGTCAAACACTTGGTGCTATACGTTGGTGCTTGTTAATAATGGGTCTACATTCTCAATAATCTGGTTTGTAGAGAGAAGTAGTCTCTGATGATGCTGCTACTGCTGTTGGCTTTCTTTCGGGAAGACTCCAGAACTTCTGGTCGCGACCATACACTGCTGCGTCTTTAATTGTCTCAGGAAGTTTCTCATTCTTTGTTTCAGGTAAGAATAACACGAGAACTGATGTTATGAACAGCAGGGTCCCAAGTACTCCGAACATGTACTGAACTCCAGCTGTGTGACCCTGTTAAGAGAAAACCATCAACATGAAACAATATTTCTTTAATTTTACATACCATACCTAATCATTTGTGTAATGTTTATTTGAAATAAGATAGTATCTAGGGCTACTCATTGCTATTTTATATAACAATTTCAATATCACTATAAAAGAGCCATTCCTATGAAATAGTTAAACAATTACAAAAACATATGTTCTCGGAGGATAAACGTATAAACCTGCGTTAGAAGAGTAACACCACATCATTAAACCTTGTTTGAAAAAAAAATATTCAGAAAAATTTTGATTTTGTCTTTAATGGTCGCTAAATACTGCATAGCTGTCAATGAAAGTTTTTTCTTTATGTCTCCAATAGGTAAAGTTGAAAAGCTTTATGGCAACTGTGGATGCCTTGGGATACTGATCTGATGAATCAAGATCAAGTGTTTGGACGGAATTCCACCCAACAGAAGAATAAAAATGGTACATCCCAGTTCGTACGTGAGTGCAATCTATCTGCAAGGTTTTTCTAAATCTCTTCTGACATGCTAGAGATTATCATCACCTAGTTCCATGTGCAGGACAGCTAATACTGTATCTGCGACATGTAAATCAGCACCAAGATAGAAAACCACTTTGTCTCACAAAAGGAGGCAACGACGTCCGGATAATGGCTGTACTACAAAATACGTCCAGCAGGACAACATAACGTGTGATCATAAGGAACGATGCTCAGATGATTTCGAGAAATTATGAAGATAAATTTTACGCGTCGACTGGGTACTTGTATGTTGCGAAAATCACCATGTACTGTCAACAGCCCTGTGGTTAGCATAATCACGGGCTCTGTAATCCTTGGATATCTGGATCAAGATTCACTCATCTGCTTTTTCTTTTTAAATGTACATTAGTTCGACACTGGTCATATTGCATCACATATAATAATTATTACAAGTGAAAGGTAATAAATATAATTAAAAATCAAATGTACTCACCAGTGAAGAACTTTTGGGGGGTCGTGAAGGGGGAGGAGGGTGGTGAATCAGCCAGATGTCTCGTCCTATGGGTTTCCAAAACTCGAAAACTTAGCAATGTGGAGGCCCAGTACGACCTGACAGTTTTTAATCAAATTCAAAGCAATGCCAAACTATGTCGGAGGACCCATACGTAAGCAATATATAAACATAGGTATCTAAACTCCATTCGCCGAATGGAGACGGAGCGGATGAACAATGCCACACTCTGGGTCCTCTCAGAAGCGTAGTGCACGGCCTGATGTCAGGTTCACCGGGAAGAGGGGGGGGGGTGTGAACAAACGGAAGGCGTCATTTCTTTTCATCTCTGCTTACTGCATTAGTGTCTCCCACAGCAATTTTTACCCCGCACACATCTCTAAAGTGCTAATTAAATTGATGATTCCTTAACATTTAAGAATGGCTTTTAGTCAATATATGGCAGAAACTTCTTTTCACCCCAACTCCCCATTAATTACGCTATCTAATCTTCAACATTCTCCTGTATCACCAAATTTCTAACCTTCATAATCTATCTGCCTCTACTCCTTTTCGTACAAGGAAGGCTACACTGTAGAGAATGCCTTCCATAAATACTTCCTAAAACATATATTAATATTTCATAATAACAAATTTCTCCTCCTCAGAAATGCTTTTCTCCCTAAGGCATTCTGCATTTTATATCCTCTCCGCTTCACCCATCATAATTTTATTAACCAAATAACGAAACACATCTATTACGAGGGTAACTCAATTATTATCCGCAAAGTAGTTATAAAATTTTATTTTAATAAAATACGAAACTTACAAGAACATCAGTTTTCGACATAGTCTCCTTGCTTTTCAATGCACTTCGTTCATCTCTTTACAAGCTTCCTTATGCCCTCATAAAAGAAGGTTTTCGGTTGAGCTGCGAGCTAGGAATGCACCGCTTTCTTCACTGCTTCGTCCGAGTCAAATCGACGGCCCCTTAATACCCGTTTGAGTGAACCAAACAAGTGATAAAGGGGCAAGATCGGGACTACATGGGGGATGATCTAGTACTTATAATTTGAGTTTCTGGAGCGTTTCAGCAGTGTGGACAGCAGTATGCCGACGGGCATTGTCGTGCAACAACACAACACCTTCTGACAGCAATCCTCGGCGTTTGCTTCGAATTGCAGGCTTTAGCCTGTCAGTAAGCATCTCACTGTAACGTACACTGTTTATTGTTGTGCCCCTTTCACCACATTGTTCCAGTACCGGACCTCGTGCATCCCAAAAAACCGTAAGCATCAGTTTTCCTGCGGACGGTTGGGTCTTGAGCTTTTTCTTGCACGGCGAATTTGGATGTTTCCATTCCATACTCTGCCGTTTACTCTCCGGCTCGTAATTATGGATCCATGTTTCGTCAACAGTAATGATTCTGTCTAAGAAGTTGTCCCCTTCGTTACCATAGCGATCCAAATCTTCTCTGCAGATGTCGAGGCGGGTTTGCTTATGCAACTGAGTGAGTTGTTTTGGGACCCATCTTGCACAAACTTTACGAAACCCAAGTCTGTTGTGAATAATTACGTAGGCAGAACCATGACTAATTTGAAGACGATGTGCCACTTCACCAATAGTTAATCGTCTGTCTAAGAGTATCATTTCACGTGATCGCTCAATGGTTTATTCTTTTGTGGCGGTAAACGGTCGTCCGGCTCCTTCATCGTGCTTAACACTCGTGCGACCATTTCGGAATTTTTCAATCCACTCGTACCACAGTCTAATAAATACAGTCGCGACACTCACTGCTGTGAAAGCTGTTACCGTCGGACACTTGGAGCGACACTAGCGCTCCAAGCGGTCGTAAAGCCGGCTGTCCCTTAACGCTGTATACGGCACATTAATAATGCCCGCTTGTAATTACATTTCTGTGTGATTGGTAAATTTTGTATATATTCTTGCATACCAAGCTTTATTTAAGTATCTTGACACATGACTGAGTGTAAAAGAAACGTAAACCGAGCAAAAACTCGTGATCGGACATAAACTGCAATTGTGCAATATGTTACGAAATAATTCTTTAGAAATTGCTAGCAGCTTACCTTGCCGGTAGTGATAGATAAACATAGTATTTTGTGCAGACAAGCCTATAATAGAACTTCTAAGGGTTAGTTGAATATCAACAAATGTAAATTTAATAAAAACTCGTGAATAAACTGACGCTAACTGCAACATATTTATGACGAAATTATTCAGACATTGCACCTTACTTTGCTGGTAAACACAGTATTTCGCACATGAGAAGCATGTAATTGGCCTTCCCGGTATTAAAAGGTGCGAAACAATGTTTTCCCCTGCTTTTTAGTTATGAGAACACCCACTGGCTATGTAACTTTCATCTAATATAATTTTGCTACGAGGTTATTTCATTTATATGACATTTTAAGATAATATTGCGTCGATTACACGACAGGCTAAATGTCATATTATATGAATGGTCCTGAGTCATTATCACAGTCTGTTATTATATGGTTCGTTGATGAGGGAGGAGTGGGAGGGGGCGGGGCGACAATCGTCTGTAAAATAAGACGGCTCTGTGGTTTCAGGTAAACAGGTTTGTGTGTTAGACTGTGGTTTCCGTTAGATAAAACAGAAAACATTTAATCTTTCAAATATTAATAACGGTAACAATGAACACTTCTTTTCCATACATTTCTTATAAATTTGCCTCAATAGTGAATTACTTTCGAATGTCCAGACAAAAATGTTTCTAGCTGTGATGTAGCAGCAACCACAGACGTAATACTTTTTTCATAACATAGTTTAATTTCTTCCGCCTTTATATTATCGCGTCTTTGCGGTAGTTTCCTCTTTATTCCCAGTTTCGGTGGTTTGTTTGGAACATCGAACAATGTAGGCACAGCATTCCACACCAGCTTCTACCGTTCATCATTCATGAACCGGTTTGCATCGAAGTGTAGCGAGCAGAACTTCACATTATCATGTAAATACGCGGCAACTTTATCCAAAAGATCTTGTCTGCTATTTATAAGCCATTTCTTGATCCTAAAAAGAAATAATCTTCAACATGTGTCTGTTGCTCACAAGATAATTGTAAATAAGCATTACCGAATCTTGATGTCACATACCTCTCAGGCTCTGCAGGAAACCTAAAGAATGATAAATGAGACGAATTCTTGTTGTTGTTGCTGCTATTTATTGCACTACACACGCTTCCCTTCGTAAAAACCATTTCGTACACCAAAACACACAACAAACACACGTCTCGTATACGATACAGAGCAACGTGGCTTTACGTCCGCAAGGAGCGCTGCAGTCGCCTAGTATAACAAAAATCAGCCGTAGTGTCGGGACTGTATATATTAGACTGTGCTCGTACACACTTCGTTGTGGCAAAACACTGCTCCCGTACTGTACTGAAAGTCTTCTATGAATTTCGGCCCTAGATACACCTTCCGCCCACAAGAAACGTATCACTGAACGTTGCTCTTCTTTGGTGCAAATAGACAGCGGAGCAGCCATGATTAACAGCACGGCAGCGACAACGAAACTAACTTGGGAGCTTGAAAATTGCAAAGATATAACAACAAATAAACAAAGCATGCGTCACCAACGTAAAACGACAATACTACCAACGTAAACAAAAATATAACTAAATTCGGATAAAAATTGACTTACCCTCGTACTATTATTCACTCATTACCTATTATAATTTCTTCAGAACTGCCTGGTATTCTGAAACCAATCCCATATCCCAAAATTTGTTAATTAATTTACTTTTGCTCTTTGTTAATGATTATCTTATACTGTCCTTTCAAAATACTGGTCATTTCGTGCAGTTGCTCTTCTAGGTGATTTGCCGTGTTTGCCAGAAATACCGCAAAGTTTTTTCTCCCAGAAAATCTTTCAAATTTCTTCTTGTTTTCTTTCACAGCATGCACGATGTACAGATTGATAGCACCGAGGAAAGGCTACAACTCTGTCTTGCTCCCTTCCCGACCAATTTTTGCGTTTCGTGCCATTCGACTGTTGTAATATTCTCTGGTTTTTGCACTAGCTACATATAACTCTCCGTTCGCTACGCTTAACCACCGCAACGTTCATTATTTTAAAGGGTGTATTATCAATATTGTCAAAAGCAATCTCCAGATCTTACAAAGCTATAAACAAGGGTTTTCCCTGCCTTACCTTACCTTTAAGATATGTCGTAAAGTGGGTATTGCCTCACGTATTACTTTTAAATACAACCTAATCTTCCTGTAGGTCGGATTCTCATGTTAACATTTTACTAAACAGCTCTACAATTTTCACAGTTGTATGCACTTGTTTTCTCTGGCATTGGAATTATACGTATTATTTGACGTCTGCAGGTATATTTCTGTCTCACATATCTTGAGCAGAAGGTGGAACAGTTTCTTAATTACTGGCTATGCAAGAGAGCGTTTATTACTTACTCCAGGGGCCTTGATTAGATTCAAATTTTTCATATGAAAAATTAGGGCTCGTACGGACGCATATAAGCATTATTTTTCCCTTTTTCTATTAGGGAGTGGAAGATAAAAGTATGCGACTAATAGTGGGACGAAGTACCCTCCGCCTCGCACCCTACGATGACCTATGTAGTAAGTATGTAGATGAAGATATTTCATAAGAGGTGCTGTTCATTTCTGAGAAAAATCGAGTTTCTTCTTTCCATAGGGGGTCTATTAAATATATTTTAGCTACGTTTTTGCACATGTTTGCGAAAAAATAAAACTAAATTAGTCGAGAAAGAGTACTCATTGTTGTCCATGTGACAGCAGCTAGATGATGGACTATCCGGGCTGTATCACATTTGGTTACATTCATTAGAAATCTACTGTTTGTCATTAAAATTTCGCCATGGTAACCGATGAAAATATTAATGTTTTCACAGAATATGTGGAACAAACCCAGTGTAACCAAATATCTGAAAACATAGTTGCAGCGCGAGAATTTTATTTTACCCTCTGCTGCTTCCATTTTTCCGAAGAGATTGTTGCAGTTTACATGTCTACATGTGTGCTGGTACTCAGCTGGCTGAACGAGTACTAACACTTTCAGTGATATAGCTGTTTATTCCTGATACAAATATCTGAGCATCTTTTCGTTAAGCGACCAGTTCCATATTGTCTTTTTGTAGATTCTATTGTTCAGAAGCTCATTTAGATTCGCACCCTAGTTGCACAACAGTAGTAGTATTGTCCCGCAATATTTCCTCAGGACATCACTTTTCTTAATCCACCTAAGAGAAAAGGGAAGTAAATCCTTGACATATGCCCCATACTCTCGAAAGTATAAAACGTGTCGACTACCCCTGTTTATCCCTTCATGTCAGCCAATAGAGTATATCAGTCATCCGACGTTTCATGGATACTTATTTATTCCAGTTTTCTTTCAGTTCCGTCCTCTTTTTCTCTCTCCTACCCTCTCCTTCCGCATCTGTCCATGTCGCCTTTCCCTCTGTGTTCTCCTTCCCCTTTGCCCACCTACTTCATTTCCCCTCCCCTCCCATACATTCGTCAGTTCACTATGCCTCTCATTTCCTCCCTACGTTCTGTGTCAATGTCGTATTCTCGCCTCTCTCTCTCTCTCTGCTCACTTCTTCGTCCACCTCTCTTAGTCCATTCCTTCTTCCGCTTTCAACGTCTCTTTACTGTCAGGTATTAATAGTTTTCTTCTACTTTTTGTTCTCTTCGTTCATCTTTAAACTCCGTCCGATAGCTCTCAGGGGGCCCACTGGGTACTGACCGACCGCCGTGTCATCTTCTGCCGGAAGGCGTCAACGGATGTGGTATGGAGGGGGACGTGGTCAGCGCCCCGCACTCCCGGCCGTTATGTCAGTCTTCGTGACCGGAGCCGATACTTCTCCATCAAGTAGCTCCTCAGTTGGCGTCTCAAGAGCTCTTCGTTCATCAAGAGGTACACTATATCTTCCTGGGATTATACTGCTTTATAATGTGACATATACACAATATACCAATGATTATTCACGACTTGTAGCATTTAATGATTGTTAGTTTGGATGTAGGTGCTCCTGTAAATCAAACAAATCACTACATAAACCATAAATGTTAGCTGTAAAACACATCACTGGATGCACAGCTATTAATTACCGAAGTGCAAATGAAACGATGACCTTACTGCTATGCCATAGACGAAGTTCAGGATCTGCCAAAAATATATTTAAGTCCAACCACTCTGTCGCCGCCCAGCTCCTAAGCCTTCTCGTAGGAAAACTGTGCCAAGGGCGACTAAAGGGCGTCCATTGAAAAGTCCAAATCAACAGTCCGACCACATATAGTACCGGCTCCCCACAACAGAAATCGTATCAAATCGTAGCACCGCTGTTCCAAAAGCGACCGAAGTGACGTCATCTAAAGACTTTAAGCGATCACGAGTTCACATACATATTTGACATTTAATCAAAATTCATATTGCTAAAATTGTAAATTAAAAACTTGACAATTTGTCGGAGCCTAGTTTGAGTGCAAATAAAAGTATAAACATTCCAAATTCAACATGGACGAGAATTCCAAATTTTCTCTGACATGCTGTTTTTGTTCAACATATATGTTGCGTCTTATTGAGCCTTTAATTAAAATGTCTCGCACATTTTATTTATTAAAATAATTATAATTTAGAGTCCTTAACAAAGCTACAAGCCTGTGTGTGTTTACCTCACATACACATCGGAATAATACAGTATAAAGCACACATAAAAGTTTACGTTTGGCACATGGCAATAGCGCCCCTGGCGGAGAAAGAACCAACCTAGCAGCAGTAGCGCTACTGCATCGCCACCAAGGGGCAAACCTTTGTAAACTGCTGCAAAAATATGCGTTTTTATGTATGTGTTCATGGACTGAAAGAGCAGTGAATACGTGGTCGTATATCGGATCTTAGTTCCGGCGCTATAAATTGTAGCAACAATCAAAAATATAATTTGTATATTCCACTTTGGACTTATAAAAGATGCTGAGAGAAAATTCGATATTTTTTTACGAACCTATTATGCCCAAAATTCGTCAGTTATTCCGCGATCAATGCAAATATTTGCAAATATACGTCAACTGAAAGAGCCTGGCGAACATTCAAATTAAAATCAATGGACACAGCAACGGACGAAGAACAAATATTCAACTATCCTATTGAATTTTTCAACTTTGTAGAAGCATCCAGAATGCCACAGAACGTATTAACATTTAAGGTTGGATCACTGGTAATATTCTTTCGCAGATTAATCTCACCAAAGTTGCGCAACGAAGCCAGATTGCCTTAAAAAGGGGGAGGGGCAAATTTAATGCGTGCAACAATCATCAGTGGTAGATTAAAAGGCGAAGACATAATGCTTCCGCGCATACTGAAGACATCCAATCATTTACAAATCGATCTGAAGTGGCTCCAGTTTCCTTCGCTATTACCATCAACAAAGCGAAAGTCGAATTGTTGATTATTGCTGGCTCAAATTTTGAACATTCATATTTTTCTTACGCACAACTTTGACTTGCTTCCAACTTGTCAGACAAAAAGATTATAAGTTTCTACTTCAAATAGAGAGGAAAAAAAAATAAAAAAAACGTCGGCTATCCACTAGCCCTAAGATGAATTACTAAAAGAAATATAGTCTCTCAGATGAGTTAAATAAAAGTGTCTTTAATTCTTATTTTCTTCCTTATTTGGTGTAGCGCTGTACTTATAAATATATCTGCCGGAACTTCATCGCACCAGAAGTTATCTGCCTACAGTGATTAGTTCTACCTGTGCAAAGTCGGGGCGGGTGGCTGGTGGTACATAAAAGAAATCTGTGTGTAGGCAAAGTGTCATAATGGGTGGCAGCTTCGAAAAGATAGTACATAATCTTGCAGTTAATTGTTAATTCAGCCTACGTTTATCTGATTCTAAAGTTCAACTTTGTAAACTACAGCCCACAGTTTACATAGTCAGATCCTGGTGTATCCTACAATACTAGTGAAAGCATATGCGCGCACTCGGGCCTTAATAATTTTTTTAATATAAACTAGATCTAACTGTGAAAAACAAGAGTTCAGATAGAGGAGGAAAGTGCGTGCGTTATAGGACGTGTATTCCTTCAAAATCGTCTTGCGTAGTCTTATGTTCTTGTAAGTGGAAAGTAAAGCGTGATAAGGAGTGTAAGCAGATTTGTAAATTTTCGAAATAACCGTTGTCCGCATAATTACGGCATTTCATCTTCAGAGTTTAGCACCGTTCATGCGAGACCACACGCTGTTCCTGTGGTGTCGCACAAGTACAAAGTGCGCGCCACCTACTTTCGCCGCGCGCGGCCATGCACGCACGGCGCGGCGTTCTCACGACGACAGCCACGAGCGCCCTCTGCTGCAACCCCGCTCGTGGCCACCACGGAAAGTCACTTGTCACTTCGGACTGAGATAGCAACGAGTTAGGACCTTCGTAATCAGATAGGCACCAGTGAAGACTTTGCTATTGTACAGGCACTAGGCAGGCCTCTAACAACTATGTATCAACATTCTGCAGTACTATGTAAAAGTTAAGTATTGTTACATTCTGTGCAATATATCTCTTTCTAATTTACTCGAGTGTTTATAGTTTCTGGCTGCTCCCCTCCGTACCTGCACCAGCGTGTCGGTCTCATTCCACTCGGCCACCGACACCTACGACGAGGCTGGGACACAAAAGCGGCGACGAAGTTGGGACACAAAAGTGGCGACGAGGAGTGATAGAACCTTGGACCAGTCCGCTTGCAGCAGCCAGACAGCACCAGTCGGAGCAAGCAGAAATTGCTCCCGCCCACCCACCCTTAATATAAGAATTTTGGGGGAAGATATTTTGTTACGTCTTTTGTGGACTTTTTTGTTGCAGAGCGTCCTCATTTATCTTGCATTTGTGTTTTGTACTAATTTACTTGTATACGCGGCGCCTAATCGGTCAGCATGGCCACTACCCCGAACCCAAACTTAATGGAAATTATTCAGTTACAGACGGCGCAAATCACTCAACTACTGCGGGCCGTGTCGCAGTTGACGACACAGGCTGCTCACCAACAACAACAGCCGCCGCTTCAGCAGCCCACACCTGCCCCTGCACCGCTTCCTACATTTCGCCAGTACAACGAACGTGAGGAAGAATGGAGCGACTATTTCGCACAGTTTCAAGAACTCGTCGCGGCTCATCAAATTACAGGTCAGAGAGTGAAGAACCTTTTCTTATCGATTGTGGGCCCCCAGACATTCGTACTATTGCAAAAACTTTTCCCTCTCGAATCTCCTCGTGATGTAGACTTTGAACAAATTGTAGATGCACTGAATGCTCATTATGAGAGAAAAGTTCTTGTAGCCGCTGCACGATACCGATTTTTCAGACTTAAAAAATTACCGCAGCAATCACACCAAGAGTGGATTACGGAATTGAAGGGCTTAACCCGCCACTGTAAATTTACTTGCTCTTGTGGACTTTGGTATAGTGACGTGATGTTGAGGGATGTGATTACGCAGATATTCAGGACCCCAGAATTAGAGCAGCAATTCTGAAACGGTCTGACCCTTCATTAGACAGTGTACTGCAGCTTATAGAAGCGCATGATACTTTTGACTTAGCAGATGTAGAAATGCAAAGCCACAGTGTTAATTCAGTGCGCCGCAACGGACGCTTTCCTAGCCGTAGTTCTCAGTATAGCACTTGTGATTCTTTAAATTCTACAGGCTGTGCTGAACAGACAGTGAACAGTAGCCAGAGTAAAAGTGCGACGCAAAGGTCGCCCCGTCGTGTTAGAAACAGTAATTTGAATAACGGGCGCCAACGCTCATTTCAGAAAAATGTACGTAAATCTTGCCCCCAGTGTGTCTCGCCACAAGCGTGCTCATTGCCCTAGTCGCAACGCAACCTGTTATCAATGTGGCAAATCGGGACATGTGCAGTCTGTGTGTTTGCAAATTAAAAACTCAAAGAACAGTAACGTTAGAAACGGTGCTTCGCAAAGTGCGAGAACAGTTCATACTGTAAATGTTATACGGGCTGTGTAATTGAACAGTGCTTTCCTTGGATCTCAATTTCAAGAAAGTAGTTCTGCGCCTATGGCAAAACTATATAGTGCACCACGTAGCAAGCGCCAACGAGCGCGTAAAACAGTGCAACGGAAAAGGGTTCGGGACAATCAAAATGACTATGTACAGTGCAATCCTTTAGTGAACCTAGTGCCTTCTACAACTTCTCCTTGTGATAGTGCCCAGTACTGTGTAGCTAGTAACAGTAGACTTGGTGTAGCTACTGAAAAGTGTAGTGCAGTAGTTAGTAAATCTGGTGTAGCTTCGCAGGCTTGCGCGGACGCCGATCCGGCGGTAGTGCCATCTAGTGACAGTGTTGTTAATCCCCTGCGTGCCGAGTCTGAGCCGCTTCCTTCACTACGCGGCCCGCGCATACGCAGCACACAAACCGTAGCAGACGTTGCCCACATTCGCGCACCTGTCGTGCGCCAGAAGCACAAACTTTTTGTAAATCTCTCCATAGAAAATAAGACTGTGCAATTTCAGCTTGATACTGGTTCCGCTGTTACATTAATTAATAAAGATACTTATGGACTTCTGGGTTCGCCAAAATTGTCGCCGTCACAGCAAGTGTTACAGCTTATACAGGTCAAAATATTCCCGTGCTAGGAACGTGTAGCCTGCCCGCCTCTTTTCAAGGTGTAACAAAGACAGTTGCTTTTGTAGTTCTTCAGGCCAAATCTACGCAGAATATTTTTGGACTAGATGCATTCGACTTATTTGGTTTATCAATTCAAAGAGATGTGCTTCAAATTTCGTCAATAGTGCCTCAGGATAAAATCAATGCATTGTGTGACAAATATAGTGACCTGTTTTCGCCGGAACTAGGTTGTGCAAAAGACTTCGTGGCACATGTAACTTTAAAAGACTCTGCAGTTCCAAAATTTCGTAAAGCTAGACCAGTGCCTATCGCATTGCGTGATTCAGTTGCCGAAGAACTTACACGTTGGCAAGATAGTGGGGTGATTTATCCTGTTTCTGCGAGTCAGTGGGCCTCGCCTATACTAATTATACCCAAGCCGTCAGGAAACCTTCGTCTCTGTGCGGACTTCAAATCAACAGTGAACAGTCAAACAATTGTAGACACTTACCCTCTGCCCAGACCTGAGGAACTGATGGACAAATTAGGACAGTCTCGCTTCTTTTCTAAGATTGATTTAGCAGAGGCATACTTACAGATTCCACTTGATGACGAGTCAAAAAAGTGTTTCGTCATTAATACTCACATGGGCCTTTTTCAATTTCAACGCCTACCCTTTGGCAGTTCTTCCGCCCCGCTATTTTTCAGCGTTTTTTGGAACAGTTGACAGTTTCTGTACCGTGTTGTTCGAACTATTTAGATGATATTGTGGTATCCGGACGTACAGTTGAAGAACATTTAGCAAACCTGGAGTGCCTTTTCCAAGTTTTGACTGCAGCAGGTCTACGTTGCAATAAAGCAAAGTGTTCGTTTTTTCAAACTGAAATAGAGTACCTAGGCCATGTGATTAATGCCCAAGGAATTCATCCCTTACAGTCACATCTTCGAGCAATCAAAGACTTGCCTCCTCCTAAGAATGTGCAGGAATTGCAAGCAGTAATGGGAAAGCTTAACTATTATTTCAGGTTTATTCCCAATGCCTCTCAGATTGCAGCTCCACTGCATCACTTACGTAGGAAGAATGTTCCTTTTGTATGGTCCAAAGATTGTCAGGTTGCCTTTGACAAACTAAAGTCTGCACTACTCAGTGATGCATGTTTGATTCCCTTTGACCCACAGAAGCCTGTAGTGTTAGCAGTTGACGCCTCGTCGTACGGTCTGGGTGCCGTTCTGTCGCATCGTATTGGATGTCACGATCGTCCTATTGCCTTTGCATCCAAGCTACTGACGCCGACGCAACAGAATTACAGTCAGATAGAAAAGGAGGCCTTAGCAATCATTTACGGCGTCACAAAGTTTCATCATTATCTCTATGGCGAAAATTCTATTTGTTGACAGACCACAAGCCTCTCACGTCGTTGTTCTCACCCACAAAGCCGATTCCGCCACGTACGGCACAAAAGCTTCAGAGATGGTCCTTGATATTGTCTAATTATCAGTATGAGATTTTGTACCGACCTACCACTAAACATGCTAACGCGGACACACTTTCCCGACTTCCGGTTGGCCAGGATGTGTCGTTTGATTCTTCAGAAATGGCATGTTGTCAGATAGACTCCAGAGATGCTTCCGCTGTCGCAGATTTCCCTTTGAACTCTCGTCGGGTTGCACAGGAAACAGCTGCGGATGTAGACTTAAGTGTGGTAGCACGTTTTGTTCGCTCAGGGTGGCCTGCCAGAGCCAAAGACATTGATCGGCCTCTGGTTCGACGTTATTTTGCACAACGTCATGCATTGTCTTTAAGTCAGGGTGTACTGTTGTTGCATACCGACAACGACCAAGCAAGAGTGATTGTTCCTCGTTCCCTGCAACGAGAAGTGTTACGCCTCCTGCATCAAGGACATTGGGGTATTGTTAGGACAAAGCAACTGGCCAGACGTCATTGTACCTGGGTTGGTATGGACGCTCAGATAGAGAGCATGACATCACAGTGTACAGTTTGTGCGGAGCATCAGGCGGCTCCTCCACAGCGTTTCTCAGACTGGCCACGCCCCAAGGGACCATGGCAACGTTTACATATTGACTTTGCCGGACCATTCTGGAATACGCGCTGGTTAATTGTTGTAGACGCTTTCAGCAAGTTTCCTTTTGTGATTGCCATGAACTCAACGACGGCGTCTAGTACGATCAGTGCCTTAACATCAGTGTTTTGCATCGAAGGTTTGCCTGAAACTATCGTCAGTGACAATGGACCTCAGTTTGTTAGTGCGGACTTTCAACAGTTTTGTCGTGCGAATGGCATTCAGCATATCACCACCGCACCTTTTCACCCTCAGTCCAATGGTGAAGCAGAACGTTTCGTTCGAACATTCAAGTCTCACATGGAGAAGATGAAAGGTCAGCACTCCAGGCAGCAAGCTCTTCAAATTTTCCTGTCTACGTATCGGTGCATGCCACGTGACGGCCCGTCTCCTGCCGAGCTGCTACACGGCCGCCGTCACCGCACTCTCCTTCACCTGCTGCAGCCTTCCACGCACCGAGTCGGTTCGTATGGCGCTACGCGTTTTCAGGTTTCCACGCCGGTGCTGTACAAGGTGTATGCTGGCAACAAGAAGACATGGTTTCCGGGCACCATTCAGCGCGTGCTCGGTCGCAATATGTATGTTGTACGTTCTTCCACAGGGTCGGAGCTGCGGCGCCACGCAAACCAATTGCGTCTGCATAGGCCGCGCGATCCTGTCTCCGGTTTCTTGATTCCAGACCCAGTTCACCGCCAGGGAGCACAACCACATCGTTCGTCAACGGGTCCAGCGTCCCCGGACTACGAGATCGTCCCGATGGAGATCGCCGCGACGCCGCCGCTGTCGCCACCGCAGATGACAGCGTCACCGAGAGGGACTCCGGGACCGTGCGTGCCGCCGCCGCCTGGGCCACGCACCTCAGAAGCAGATGACCTGCTCCCTCTGGGCGGGGGGGGGGGGGGGTGCGCCCTTCCCCAGGTTTCGGTGGGTTCCCTGGAGGATCGCAAGGCGGATGCCGGGGCGCGGACGGCGTCTCGATCCCAGCCTCAGCTACGACGCCAGTCCCACCAGTAACGCCCCCTCCCAGGCCCTCCTCCCAGTGCCGTCGCCGTGGCCCTCAGCCCTACGCCACGACGGCGCGGCGGTTTGGGGGGGGAGGCGTGTGGTGTCGCACAAGTACAAAGTGCGCGCCACCTAATTTCGCCGCGCGCCGCCATACACGCACGGCGCGGCGTTCTCACGACGACAGCCACGAACGCCCTCTGCTGCAACCCCGCTCGTGGCCACCACGGAAAGTCACTTGTCACTTCGGACTGAGATAGCAACGAGTTAGGACCTTCGAAATCAGATAGGCACCAGTGAAGACTTTGCTGTTGTACAGGCACTCGGCAGGCCTCTAACAACTATGTATCAACATTCTGCAGTACTATGTAAAAGTTAAGTATTGTTACATTCTGTGCAATATATCTCTTTCTAATTTACTCGAGTGTTTATAGTTTCTGGCTGCTCCCCTCCGTACCTGCACCAGCGTGTCGGTCTCATTCCACTCGGCCACCGACACCTACGACGAGGCTGGGACACAAAAGCGGCGACGAAGTTGGGACACAAAAGTTCCATAGGTTAAAAAGCCAACTTGAGTAGTCGTTTAGTCGACGTCTTCCAATGGTTTTAGAAATTCTGCCTTATTGCCTTATTGATTTCAAGTCCAGCAGAGCTCTTTCAACTAATATCCTTTAGTATTGAATTTGTTGTATCTTCCAGATCAACTGATTTTCCTAGCAAACGTGGTCTATATACAGTGTTGCAAGATTGCATACAATCTGCGTAGACCGAGATGTGATGGATTTTGATATTCTGTTTTGCGTTACCAACCGTAAACATTTGAAAATCCACACGAAAAGTATTGATAATCTCTTCCAACTTTTCAGAGAGTATTATTGACTTCAGCTGCTTCACAATCGGGACAGTAAAGTTAACTACTTGGTGTTTAGTGTTGAAGACATGCCTGAACTCTGTGGAGTTCTGTTTAGATGAGATCATAGATTACATTACGTTAATTAATACTTGTTCCATCGATCATATATACGACATTTCGTAATGATGTGGAACGTGTCAGTTTAGTAAATTGTGACTACTCATGACAAACAATATTTAAAGGATTTTTATTTTCATTTTAGTTTTGTAATTTTTTTTTATTTAATTTTTTATTTAATTTTTATCTAAAAATTCATGTAAAGTGTAGAAGGAGTGGCCGTTCAGAAATTTCTTTAATTTCTTTTTAAAAACCAGTTGGCTATGTGTCAGACTTTTGATGGTAGTTTGTAAGTGACCGAAGACTTTTGTGGCAACATAATTCACCCCTTTCTGTGCCAAAGTTATAGTTAACCTGAATAGTGAATATCAATATCGCTATTACTTTTGAATTTGGGCGGATTGTTAATAACAAATTTCAGGAGTGAATGTATACATTGTGAAGATACATTGAAGATCCATAGATCCTCAAATTATTATCTTGGGTGGGCTCCAGCAGTTTTTCTGATTACATGCTTTTGTGCAATGAGTACTATTTTACTCAATGTTGAAATGCCCCAGAATATGATACCATATGAAAGCAGTGAATGAAAATAGGCATAGTAAGTGAATTTACTGAGATGTATATCACCAACTTTTGCAATGACCCTGATAGCTTAAGTAGCTGAACTCAAACGTTTCCGCAGATCTTCAATGTGTTTCTTCTAATTCAATCCCTCGTCGACGCAAGCACCTAAATATACTTAACAGTTCAATATCTCATTTAATAGAATTAGAAAGATTTTATTTCAGTTTAGACTTAATGAATTATGCATAAGCTGACTGAAGATTAAGAACAGCATGTTCTCCATTGCTTTCTGGTGGCTTACAGATTCATTTTTAATCAGCGAAGGGTAAAAATCAACAACAAAAAAGTTAGGTAGTTACAGCACCGAACGCAACCAACAGTCGAAACCACTCGCAATCCCACATATGGTTCATCGACCGGGAACAGTAATTGTGATAATTTGTGATGTCTTTAACATACAGTCATGAAAATACTTCTCCTACCGGTTTAACTTAATCCAGACTTACATCCAATGTTTCTATTTTGTAGTATTAGCATTGTGAGGACTGAATATTATGCACAGTTGTACAATACTTCCTAAGTACGGCTATTCGCTAACTTCCCCCTTGTTTGGACGTCATGTTACGTCCAATTGTGCAAATTTTTATAAGCGTGACTCTGCAGCAGGTGCAGTTTCCGTGATATTCAGCTGGCATTTGGGAGTGTAGAGAAACCTTGCTTCTCTACAAATCACAATTTTTGTATACACTCTCGTACATAACTGACGGTAGAAAAAACATATTTCACTTGACCAATCACCATGAAATTGGTACATCTATATTTTTTAAATGGAGGCACCATTGTGCGCTCAGCCCGTCACCATACAAACGGAATAAAATTTTTTTCTTCAAATGACTTGGTCGAAATATACTTTATTTTACCATTACACGTTTCTACAATCATCACATCTGTGGCACAAATAACAGAAGTAACTATTTTTCTTATTGTATTTTAATTCCCTATAGGCAGGCTGGCAGCAGCCTCATACGCTGCTCTTCAGCTCAGTGTACATATGACGGCAACAGAGAGACAATAAAAAACATGGCAATACATTGTTCTAACTATGCGATGGTTGCTGAAGACTTAAAATCACGCTCACCACTTGACACTGACTCAACACTTTAGCACGGTGCACTGTTAAAAACACTACTGAAGAATGAACCACTGAGACCCCACAGTGGGAGAGAGGAAGGAAGGGTCGCACAGAGGGGAAGGGGGGAAGTGGGGAAGGAAAACGTAAGAACTCCGAGGGAGGTGAAGGGAGATCCAAACAGGGGAAAAAGGGAGGCGAGAGGGAGTGGAGGAGGGCATACAATGTATGGGGAGGATGGGGAGGGGAGGGATTAGGTCCGATAGGATGGGTAAATTTCAGGACTAAAGGGCGTCATCCGGGAGAGGTAGGTGGTGAAAGTTACCCTGGGAGAGGATGTGGAGAGTGTGAAGGTGAAGGGAGGGAGGGATACACTGGCACTGGCGTGGCAGAGATGCAGCATTCAGCAGGAGGGGAGAAATAACAGGGGGATAGGATTCAATTTTGCTGGTGGTATAGAGCGTACGGATATGTGCAAGGAACTTCAAAAGGTGAGGAAAAGGAATGAGATCGTAGAAGATACGTTTGGGGGAAGGGAGGCAGATGCAATAAGGCAGAGGCTGTGGCGTTCTAGGATTTGGAGGAATTTGTAATAGGTGAGGGAGGAAGGTATCCAAGTGGGATAGAAACTGCAAAGGACAGGACGCATCAAGGAACAATAGGTGTATATGATTGTGGAGGCGTTAAGTCCTCAAGTCCAGTTGGAAAGGACGTTGAGAGGGGGCAGGGCTTTTTGACAGACTGTTTGAAGGAAGATATCCAGGGTGAGGCCAAGGTATTTGAATGTGGAGGTATGGGGTATGGGAAGGTCATGGAGTGTGGGTACAGGTCACAGTGATGGATCAGGTGGTACAACCTGGGATTTAGTGGGGTTGACGGAGAGGAGCCACTGGTCACACCAATGGAGAATTTGGAGAGGTGAGACTGGATAAGGTGCTGCAAACGTGCAAGGGACGGGGTGAGGGCTAGGAAGGCTGTATCGTCAGCATACTGAAAGAGATGGACAGTAGGCCGGGGTTGTGGCATGTCAGCTGAGTAAATGATGTAGAGGTGGGGGAGAGGACAGCGCCTTGGGATACACAGGTCAGGAAAGAAGCCAGTGTACAGGATGACATTGTATAGGAATCAAAGGACGGTATGGAAGGAGTCCTGAAGGAAGGATGAGATTGAATAGGGATCAAAGGGCAATATGGAAGGAGTCCTGAAGGACTGATGTGGGCCAAGAACTGGAAGCCAGGAGCGAGCGTGGTGGGACGAGGCGGATGAGGTGTCGGTGCGCTCATGGACATTGGGGAAGAGGGAAAAGTCAAATCTGGGATCGCCAGAAACGGAAAAAATCGGAGAGGTGCGTAACAAAATGTTCAGCCTTACTGGCATTGTCGGGAAAAGAGGATGGTCATTGTGGAGGTGAGGGTAGGTGGGGGCAGAGCGACTGCCAGTAAGGAGGTGGAAGGCTTGCAAGTACTTGGAGGAATTCATTGGGAGTGAGGCATTAAGACAGGTGTATGTATGTCTCCAGAATCGGCGGTTTTTCGCGGTCAAGAGTGTTGTTTGAGTGTATCCTGGTCACAGGTCCACAGGAAGGAGTGATGGAGGCGGCTGGATTCACGGAGGAGGAGGATGGCCTGTGGAGGGAGGATGGGGTGGGATAGATGGCTTTGGTGGAATATGGGCATGAATGGCGTCAGCAACGGTCTGGTGAAGAAACGATGAGGCGTGGTCTATATCTGAAGGGGTATGGAAAGGCAGAGGGTGCCTAGCAACCAAGGTGTCTATGGAATTATGGTAATCATCCCAGTCGGTTTGTGAGTAATTTTGGACAAGTTTAGGAGGGTAATCGTAGGGGTGGGGATGTGACTGTGGGCGTGCAGGAGGAAGCTGCTGGGGAGGGTGGAGGGTTGGAGTAGACTGAAAAAAGGTCAGATGTGTACTTTATACTAGGGTAACTTGCTGCATGAAGTGGAAATGGGAGTCGTTGCAGGAGAAGCTGGCGATGATTTCCAGTTGTAAGCCAGTGCAGGTAATGTGGGCAATCTCTTGGATGGTATGGAGACGTTGGAATGGGTGAATATTTTGTAGGACTGTTGTAATGAATTCTATGACGTCCTCCACATTGGAAAGGGGACAGAGGGAATTGTTGGGATGGAGAGAGGGGTGGATACGGCAGATCGGGACAGTCAACTTGGTGGTGATGAGAGCAGAAAAAGCTTGGCATTTATAGGAATAGCTGTGATGGGAACCGCCACAGGTGTTACAGGTGAGATGGAAGGCGAGGTTGGAGCACTGTTTGAGGAAATGAGGGGATATCCAGCGAGGATAGGTGGGAGGGTTTTTGCAGTTGTTGGTGAGGTAGTAATTTAAAACTAGATAACAACCACAGGGGTATGACTGAGATGGGGACCGAGATAGATCCATCTTGTGTTGGTGATCATATATTAGTGCTCCCTCGGTGAGGAGACGGTCAGTGGATGATGCTGATTCTGTAATGATTCGCAACAGGTAGGTGGGGCTGGAGGCACTTTGGATACACTTGGCGGAATGTAGCTCCAGGTCTGGGTGAGCGTTGTGTTGGGCCAACACCTACTCTTCCTTGATCATTGGGTTTAATTTGGTGATCATGGTGGTGTGTATGGGCAAGGAAGGCAAGAACAAGGGTGGGTTAGTGAGGGTGGCATAGGGTCCAAAATGTATTCTGGACTGCAGGCATTGAAGGACGTCAGTGTGCAAGGTGGGGAAGGTGGATTTTATAAGGACGGAGTCCTTACACAGTGGGAACATGGGGACAGATGGAAAGTATTTCCTTATTTTAATCGACAGGATACGATTAACCAGGTATTTTGGGTCAGGGCGAGAGAGGACATAGGTGTACATTTCGGGCGTGGGGGAGGAGGCGGAAGGAATAGGAGTGGCGTCCATTGATTTGGCTGATTGTAGGGTTGTGGAGATTTTCTTGGGAGGAACAGGAGGGGGATCCGCACTGGAGCGTATTATTTTGATTGCGACCTTACAGGAGGTAGAAGGAGCTGGAAGGGATTGGACTGGATAGGGACGTAGGGAGCGGCGCCTGGCTGCAGGTGATGTTCTTCAAGGCTGGAGGAGGCAGGTGAGTCTGCCACTGTGGCACGACGATGAGTTACTTTGGCAGGTGAGAGGTGGGGATACTCATGGGGGACGGTGATTAAGATGGCAGGAAGGGATTGTGAGAGCAATTCGATAAGAGCGGTGGTAAGCGGCGGCAGGTAGGGGAATGGGTCACAGGAAGTGGTAGTCGCAGTGACTAATAGGACAACAGATAAGGTGATAGTAAGCTGGGGGATAGAAGCAGTACACCACGGTATTGTGATGGAGGCTAGAGGAGGTGTAGAGGATTGAGGTCGTGGTAGTAGGAATATCAGATATGATGAGTCAGAAAAGGACAAAACACGACAGAGGCGACGATCCTGAGGACGTTGTCACCGACAGACGACGAAGAAGACACTAATGACGAAGACACCAATAGTTGCGAGAAGATGAGATGAGAACGACAACGACGAAGACAGCTACACAGCGACACATGGGAGGGCTCCGACACTCGAGTGGTGGTAGCGCTGGCCCAGAACGCAGCGACCAGGCAACCGGCAGGTTATGGGCGCGGCGAGGAGCTGCCCGAAGGCGGCGGCGGCGACGACGAGGAGGAGGAGGAGCGCCAGGGGTGGCGGTGGATACTGAAGTAACCGGGATCAGCCCGGCAGTATCTACAGCTGGGGGATTGGATGTATAAGTACATTTTTTCTTTATTGTAATTTCAATTGCCCTAAATAAGAAGTACATTACATTTTGGATATTTACAGTTTGAAATCATAATACTCGTAAGGAGAACAAACATATTATATGCAAAATATACTTACAAACATTTTTTAAAAACGATGGAAATTAAAATGAATCTTAGTGGAGATGCACAATTAAACCATAATCCACAATCGTCGACGTCAAGTCTATGTGTTCGAGTAGATTTACATGCGAAACTGAGGTGAGAGGGGGGAAAACACCGTGACAGGTAAAGTAGGTCCACTAGCCACCAGATGGCGCAGGGTTAAAATTAAAAGTTATTTGAACAAAATTACAATAACACCATCTTGCGCTACAAGATGTCTTAAGTCATACGATAGTAGACATACGTTAAATATACTACTAGAAGTGGGCGCAAGAAAAAGGGGAGAGTTGTAGAGGAGAAAGTTGGGATTGAGCGTGGCCAAATACAGCGTAAATTCCACTCGAAAACATCAAAGAAGCAAGCATGCTAGACCACTGTGATGTCACAATCACGTGGTTGCACACATTACATTACAAGTCAACACTGTCACGAATTATTAGGTTTCCCTTGGCAGTGTCAGCTAACTTTAGTTAAGTTGGTGATAAAATTATTTACAGGGATAAATCAGGTAATGCCCATATTGTGCCTAAAACTAAAAGAGAATTATATAGGGGAAATAATGGGAGGGGGGAAGGGAGTCAGTACAAGCGAAAGCATGTGGTCTAGCATGCTTGCTTCTCTGATGTTTTCGAGAGGAAATTATGCTGTATTTGGGCACGCCCAATCACAACCTTCTCTCAACCACTCTCCCCTTTTTCTTACGCCCAATCCTAGTAGTATGTTTACCGTATGTATAGTATTGTATCTGATATGTTTCATGTTTGGCATGTGAATCTAGTTGAACACCTTGACTAGACGTCGACGATTGTGGATTATGGTTTAGTTATGCAACTTCCCTAAGATGTATTTTAATTTTCATCGTTTAAAAGAAGCTTGTAAGCATATGTTGCATACAATGTGTTTGTTCTCCTGGTGAGTATTGTGATTTCAAACTGTAAACATCCGATATGGCCGACCGCGGTGGCCGAGGGGACTGCGGCGCGCCAGTCACGGTCTGCACGGCCACTATGGTCGGGGTTCGAATCCCCTGTCGGGCATAGATATTTGTGCTGTCCTTAGGGTTAGCTAGTTCATAAGTAGTTTGTAAGTTTAGGGACTGAAACCCCGTAGTTAAGTCCCATAACATATACAAACATTTGAACATACAAACATCCGAAATGTAATGTACTTCTATTCCCCTCCTGCAACCCACTAGCCTGCAGAGTAATACTAGCCCCGATGTCGTCCTGGCCTCTCCTAACCTCCCGGGCCAGATGCAGGCGGAAGTTCTCTACGTCATTGGCAATGACCACGGCCCAATTCTCCTAACCCTAGACCCCCGAGGGTCAGGCTCGTACTCCCCGTCTCGAGCCCCCTCCTAAGATAGTCCATGATTATGCCCGCATTGACTGGGATGCCTTCCGTCGCTCCATAGACACCCTGGTTGCCGACCACACCCTGCCTCTACACACCCCTTCCGATATTGACCATGCCGCTTCCTTCCTACACCAGACTGTTGCTGACGCCGTCCACTCTCACATCCCCATCAAAACCATACACCCATATCACCCATCCTTGTCTCCACAGACTGTACTACTTCTCCAAGAAACCCCTCACGTCTACCAATCCATCCTGTGGACACGTGACCAGGAGACACTCTGTCACCACTGGCAAATCCAACGTCACATCCGAAACCTCTTGAATGCGAAAAGACACTGGGACTGGCGCCAGACATGCACTCAACATCTATCTCCCATACAACTCCTCCAAGTACTGGCACACCTTCCACCGCCTTTCTGGTAGTCACTCCGCCCCTCACTACACGCTTTTCCATAATGACATTCCTTTCCCTAACAACGCCAGTAAGGCAAACCACTTCGCCACTCACCTTACTGATACCTTCTCCAACCTTGACAATCCTAGGTTTGATTACTCCCTCTTCCCAGACGTCCATGAGCGAACCACCACTTCTATCCCACCGCTCGCCCCAAGCTTTCAGTACTTAGACAATACCCCCCCCCCCCCCACAGAACACTCCGATCACGGCCCATGACATTGAAACAACATTGTGCATGAAACGCAACATGGCTCCCAGCCATGACTGCCTGACCTACAGGCATCTTTGGGCCTGCCCCCATTCTTTCCACACGGCCCTTGCATCCCTCTATACCGTCATCCTATACACTGGCTTCTTCCCTGACCTGTGAAAAACCTGTCGCAGCCTCATTTTTCTCAAACCTGGCAAGCCGCCCTCTGACACCTCTTCCTATAGTCCTATCAGCCTCACCTGGGTGTTCAGCAAGGTTGTGGAAACAATCCTGTCTTGCTTCATCCATCTCCGTCAACACCATCTCCTTCCTCTCACCCAATGGAATTTCCGACCATCCTTCTCTGTTGACGACCAACTCCTGCATCTTACCCACCTCCTATCCATACAGATGAACTCCTGTCGCACTGCAATCCTCGTTTCCCTCGACATCGAGAAAGCCTATGACCACATATGGCATTCTGGTCTCCTTTTCGAAGCTCTATGCCCTTCCCATTAATTACATCCATCGCTTCCTTTCTCGCCCATTGCCCATCCCATGTCACTGTCAATAACACCAACTCCCGTTTGTTTTTCCCCTCTGCCGGAGTGCCCCAAGGCTCCGTCCTTTCACCCCTTCCCTACCTTATCTATTTGGCTGATATGCCACAACCCCAACCTCCTGTCCATCCCCTCCAATATGCTGATGACACTGTCTTCCCTCGTTCACTCCCAACACCTCTTTCAATCCCATCACTCCAATTACTCCACCTGGTGTAACCAGTGGCTTCTCATCATTACCCCCACTAAGTCCCAGGCAATCATCATACGTCACACCACCCCATCCTTCCATCACTGCGACCTCTACCATACTCTTCATGACCACCCCACACCACACCTTACCTTCGACCGCTCCCTATCCTGGAAACCCCACATTCAGTCTGTGATCTTCCCCACCTCAACCTCCTCAAATTCCTATCTGGCCAGTCATGCGGCCTCAACCCTTCCATCATTCTCTTCACCTAACGTTCCATCATGTGTTCTATTCTCTTCTGTTTCCACCCCTCTTGGGTTTCCACCGCACCTGTCCACTACCAATCTCTCCAGGTCCTTGAACGCCACGCCCTCCACCTCGCCTACCGTATTAGTCTCCCCTCCCCCACGCGGATCCTTTATGACCTTATTTCTTCCCTACATCTTCTCAAGTTCATCGAACACTTCTGACTTCGTTATGTAACCCACAAGCTTGACTCCCACCACCCGATTGTATCCCATCTCTTGCATCATTCTGGGCCTCTGCCACGCCCATACCTTGTTATCCCTCCCTTCCTTCACCTCCACATTCTCCACATCCTCTCCGATGGTAACTTCCGACACTTTCCCCTCCCATATAACGCCTTCTGTCCTGACATCTACCCAACCTATCAACCTTAATCCTTCCCTGTAATTGTGAGCCACCTATCCTCCCCCTTCCCATCCCACTCCCTCCCACAATTGGCTTCCCCCTCCTCCCCCATCCCTTGGAGTACTTGCACCTTCATTACCTGTCTCTTCCACTCCTTCCACTCCCATCCCTTTCCTCCGCACCTTCCCTCTCTCCCTCATCCCCTGTAGGATCCCTGTGCTCAACAATTTTAACAGTGCGCCATCAGTGTTGTAGTGTCAGAGCCAGTGATCAGTGTTCTGTGTTTCAAGTTTTAAGACGTCAGCAACTGCAGAGCAGGTAGAATATTGCGTAGTCATGTGTTTTTAAATGTGTGCTCTCGCCATAGTCTACTGTCCTCCAATTATTGTTTTGATTTCTGCAGAGTTATAACTCTGCATATCTGTGTGTTTTAATCACCGTGGCTATTTTAATCTCTGAATGTGTATTTTAATTTCTTTTTTGTATATGACTCCAATTTTAATGTCTTTAAAGTTATTACTCCTGTGATTTTTATCACCGTTCTATGCTTTTTTCTGCAACTTGACACATTGTAAAGTCGATCAGCTGAAGAGCAGCACTAAAGCTGCTGGCAGCCTGCCACCACAGGTGGCTTTAAAATACCAATAAAGAAAAAAAGTAATTTTATTAATTGTGTCACAGATTTGATTAAGATGTGTAGAAACGCATTATGGTAAAATAAAGTATATTGCAACAAAGACATTTCACGAAAAAAAATTTTATACGTGCCAACGTATGGTCGCTTGTCCCTCCCCTAAAGACGGAAGGTTTTATGAACTAAGTGAAAAGCCATGAAAATTGTTGAGCTATATGGAAGTTTTCATAGATACTGAGGAGGTGAGGGTGGGTTGAGAGACTGGAGGAGGGGCTGAAGTAAGAGTCTGGGAGGATTTGATGGACGGACAGATGAACAGGAGGATATGGTTGGAGATGGCATGGGGAGATGAGTTACATGAGAGGGATAACAGATTGAAATAGGAGTGGCAAGGGGATTGGTAGAAAAAAGAGGGAGAAGGACGTGGGCTGGAGAATATGGGCAGAGCACGGGGACAGGAAAAAGTAAATACAGAGAGGAGGAAGTAGAGGATGGAATACTGGAAAAGTGAAATGAAATATATAATACAACAAATCCTACTGAGCATTACATGTACGAGCGTTAATATTGAGAGGGAAGTAAAACGCGAGAAACGATTGGGTGATGGCTACAGGAAGAAGGAGGTGGAAGAGGCGGCGGTTGATGTAGAGTTGAAGATAGACCGAGGCTAGTGTGAAGGAGATAGAGCAAGCGAGGCTGAATAGAGAGAGAAGAGTAGATGATACAGGCTGACAGAAAATTGAAACAAATAAAGACGTGCGTAAATCTGGGGTATCAGTTGGTTTATAAATTAGTATCTAGGTACATACCAGGTGTGAAAGGTACGGATTTGCACACATAACGCAAGAAACAACTAAATATTCGATGGCGATGGATGTTTGCCGTAGACGTGTCGGATGTATTTCCATACCCTGTAAGTTTGTAAGTATTCCGGATGAGCAGGAGAAGAACTGTAGCATGAAGGAACCAACAGTTATCAGCCACTGTTTGGAAGAAACTGAAAAATAAGAAAAATACATGTCTGTCCATAGATAATACTTTCAAAAAAGGTAAACAAAAACTTATGTTCGAATATCACACACAATTATTACTATTAAATTTTTCTTCATGTCTTGATAAAAATTATTTTCTTACAATACGTAACTGTGCGCTCCGTTCAGGTTGTTTTCGCGATGACAGTTGACAGTAAATTTTTTCTTCTATCCGAATCTTTTGGGAAACGAACCATTCTAAATACACCTCTAAAATAATGAGGACAGTTTATGGCACCACAAAAACCCTTAATTTCGCACTAAAGTGTGACGCAAATCCTATAGCATCGCGGCATTTTTACATTTTAGAACTATGAACAGCAAAATAACGGCTGCGCCAGCTCGTACCTATAAGAGCCTTAGACAGGGTTACTACGTAACTAGTGTGTGGTTAAGTTGAAAATTTAGTTCCGAAGAGAGGGATGTCAGGGTAGTCCATACTGCGCATGATAAATGGAACGGCCTATTAAGCCGGAGACCCGGGTTTGAATTCCGGCCTAAATGAAATTTTTAACTTTGCCCATTGACGTAGAAATAAGAATAGCGACAAATATAACTACGAAATTGTTGACCTCGAAGTAGCTGAAGTAATCCTGCTACTCTGGAGACAAAATAGCAAATGATGGAATAAAAATTAGGAAAATAAGCTGCCGAGCACACACAAAGAGAAGTTTGTCAATGTCAAACATCGATCTTAATTTGAGGATGATTTTTCTGAGAAAGTGCGACTTAAGCACAGCTTTTTATGGCAAAAGTTGTGTATCATAGACTGTGAGAAAATAATAAGGTAGGCAGTGTGTCAGAAATGATGCATGAGTTGAGGTGGAAAACCTTAAAAGAAAGACATTCATTGCAGCGAGATTTATTTGGGAACATTCTGTTACCAACTTTCTCTCCCGAATGCGAACATATATCGTTAGCACCTACCTACATAGGGAGATGTGATCGTCACAATAATATGAGTGAAATCAAATGACAAACGGAAAGATTCAGGTGTTCCTTTTTCTCGCGCTTTGTTAGAGAATGGAACGGCAAAGAAATATCAGAAAAGCGGTTCCATGAACCCTCCGCCACGCACTTAAATGTGTTG
The DNA here is from genome assembly GCA_026315105.1 of Locusta migratoria. Classification (NCBI taxonomy): domain Eukaryota; kingdom Metazoa; phylum Arthropoda; class Insecta; order Orthoptera; family Acrididae; genus Locusta; species Locusta migratoria. The sequence goes on along the minus strand of CM048746.1, from coordinate 465,440,925 downwards.
TAGATATTGACATAGAAGAAATTCGATGTGCTTTAGATATAGTGCCACAGAAGTAGGTTGACAATTAGGTGGACTATAAAGAAATGAGGAGCTTCTTAGCGATAAAATGCCCATATTGAATATATTGACAAGTGAAGACTTTTCATACAAGCACAAAGGTGTCAAGAACCACATTTCTGCCTTTATGACAAAGAGAATGGCTATAAATGAAATAACTCTTAAATATCTGACGACGGATTCAAATCGTACGAAAAATGACGATTCGTTTTGATGTATTGCAAAGTTCGATTCGACTAAAATTCAGGTAGATGATAAAATTAATAACAAATTGAATCATATAAAACTAATTTTCCTCGACAATCTGGTATCATCGTCTGCTTGTCTTACCAGACCATCGTCTCGTGGGGGCGAAATAATATTTAGTGTCCTGGAATAATTAATCTATTAAACTGACAAGGTTGCAATCCGCTAAAAAGGCTGTCGGAGTCGTTTAATTCAAACCCGGAGAGCCAACGTCTCTTCACAACAGAATGACATTTCTTTTGCCGCCCTCTCTACCGAGTTACGCTAAGGCAGGCCGCCACCCTAGAAGCAGTGAAACCGGACATTACGAGGAGGAACGATCTTTGGCAGTACTCTGGGTCAGGTTGGCATCACCATCACTAGTTTCGCGGGCGGAAGCATCAGCGGTGCGAGACTATATTTCACGAAATTGGCGTGAGCGACGTGGCCACTCCAGTTGCCTTTCAGTTGCTTCCAGGTATTAAGAGGATAGGTCTGCGGTTGCATAGTGTACAGAAGTGGCCGCCATGTTCGATCTCGGTGATCTTTCGCGTTGACCGACGGCAATATCACAGTTTCACTGAACATGTTCTCGTGATTACAATAAAGTAATCGCATTTGATCGCGAGTTTACTAAATATTCAACGGCTTGCATATCGGCCGTTATGCAAGATGACTACTGTCAAATGGGGTGATTTCGGATACCGGGGTGAATCGGACGATATGGTTGATCTTCGCTTGATTTCCCGCTGCATAGCAATGAAACATCTGCTAGAAGAGACGAGGATCACAGGAGCAGAGGATTAACAGGTAATTCATCTGTTAATGAGAAAGCGACATTAAGACAGGTTGATTAATTCCACAATCTCTTTTCATTTGTTTCTTCCCCCTACCAATCATCAGAGACCAGGCGCTACAAGTGACAGGACATGTTTTAAGACACCAGGTATTAGATCGAATTTTAGAGGATAAAAACTTCTGCAGGGCCTGAAGAGCAGAATGTGATGTAAACGGCAACTCTGAGTAACAGTGAGCACTGATATATCACTGATCATGTAACTTAATTCTACTCTATAACTCAGGAGTGCCACGCAGGAATAGCCGGGCGGTCCTAGGCCACATGTCATAGATTGAGCGGCTTCTCCCGCCGGAGGTTCGAGTCCTACCTCAGGCATGGGTGGGTCTGTTGTCAGTTGGTCAGCTGAAGTGGTTAGTAAGCCTATGGACTGACGACAACAGTAATTTGGTGCCATACATTTACAAACATTTCAACATTTGAACTCAGGAGTATGAGACTGCGGCGAGTTGATGAATTCTAAAATACATTGTATAGCAAAAGCCGTTGTTTACATTAATATTTGGGAGTTTAGTTAGATAATGCTTGTCTCTTGTATGAACAGCACACAGACGTTTAAAGCCAAAGCAGATTTTGGGTCATTTATGTAAACATCTACGATCAGAAGCAGTTTGTCGTTCATGTTAGAAAGCGTGAATATGACTCTACAGCGGCGTTCAAACTGGTAGTATAAAATAACTGGTATAAAAACAACGGCTTTTCCTACACAGTTATACAACTGATGAAGTGGTTTTCACACCATATGTCACCTGGACTGGCGGCCATTTATTTTCAGCCAATTTTAATCTATAATTATTAGTCAATATAATTTTAACAACGTGTAGGACTTGCAAGTAGGTGGCTACCTTTTTCATTTAGTAGAAATAATTACATAAATTCAGTACCTGTTGTCATTGCCACAAGACTAAAGGAAATAACAGCAGCAGTCAGTAACACCAGACAATGCGTGTATCGTCTGCCAAGTTTCTCTCCAGTGAAGTGTGTCAACATACAAGAAGCCATCAGCAGGATGCCGTGGCCAATGTAAGCAATGAAAGGATTCTCTCCGAAGCTTTTGTTGTGAAAAAGTGTGGTGAGAACTGTTAGGGAAGCCGCTGACCTGCGAATAGATAAAATCATCATGTAAAATCTGTAAAAATTAAGTAATTCTGAGAGGAACTCAGTGATGAGCCGCGACTGATGTCTGCGTTCCTCTCAGAATTCATAACAACAGGCGCTGTGCACATTGATTCAGTAGTGGATTCTAAGGTAAGTAATTATTAATTCTCTGTATCTGTTGGATTTGTTAGTTTTCTAACAGTTCGAATAGTACAGTGTGGGACAAATAAATGTCGCCTAGACTAGTGAATACGATTTGTGACAATATTAACGGAGGAGGAAAAGACCTCAGTTATTTCAAACAATCTTGGAGCACATTTAAACAATCGTCACGCCTGAGCGACTTGTTGTACGCAGAGATCAGTCTGTTCGTGGCCCTAGCTGGACAGACACGTCATCTGATCTGTCAGTGTGAGATTTCCTTGTGTGGAGAGCCCTCAGATCTAAAATGTACCGGATTATTTTTCGGATGAGATGACAGCATTTCGGATAAGATGACAGGCCAATCCCAAGCAGTTCAGCTTCATCCGCCTTCAGCAACTTGTTGACCAATAGTGCTTTAGGAAGAGAGCTGCTATAGTTGTGATATCATATTGAAATCAAATAGTTGAGCCGGCCTCGGTGGTCGAGGGGACTGAGGTGCTCCAGTCACGGTCTGCACGGCCACTACGGTCGGGGGTTCGAATTCCCCCTCGGGCATGGATATTTGTGCCGTCCTTAGTATTAGGTAGTTCATAAGTAGTTTGTAAGTTTAGGGACTGATGACCCCGTAGTTAAGTCCCATAAGCTATACAAACATTTGAACAAATAGTTGACTTTTAGTCAAAATGACCACGCCTCTTTCTACCGCACGCCCTTGACGTCACCCACCTTTTCCCCCTCCCCCTCCTCCTTGCCTACTCCTTGGCATGACTCCCCAATCCCTATTGCCTGTAAATTCAAGTTTTAGCGGGTACTTAGCATTTCTCGTCTGCTGCTAGTGCCCTGACCGAAATATAATTTTTTCAGTTTATTTTATTTTACCTTACTTTTTATAATTTTATTTTTTGGGAGTGGGATATTTTGAGGTAGTTCGGAAGCATGGAAGCTGATTTTTCATAAAATCTACACCAAAAAAACATGGATCAAGATAGGTGTTTTTGTGCATGTAAAATTAAAAAAAAAAAAAGTTTCAACTGACTAGCTGACTCGAATTTGAACTTCTTTTATTTACTTGTTTCTGTTGCAAATGTTAAAACGTTTAAGTGATTCTGTTAGGGCAGATGGAGTAATCCATACACATTTCTTAAGTGTACGGAACAGAACACAGTGTGTTTCTGGAGAAATAGTAAATATTTTAGGAGGCAGAAATATAGACGAATTGCTATATAAAGACCATAAAACATGTGTCCAATTTTTATTAAGCACAGAGATACAGCTGTCAGTATGTAACCAAAACAAACTTGAAGCCAAGGCAAATGACGACATTTTCATTGGTTCTTCGCTCTGTTCTTGGTAGAGTATCATCACATTAAATTGAAAGCATGATTTTGGGAATATTCTGAGAGATCATTGTTATTTAGATACCCGTTTTCGGTCTATAAGGCAATCTTCACACTTTAAATTGTTAATCAGTGAAAATGCCCACATTTGGCTTTGTATTGAGTTTGTTTGGGTTACATGCTAATAGCTATATTCTGCACTAAACACAATTTTGACCCATGTTATATGGAATGTTCTTGCAATTCGTCTTTATCACAACTTCCTAAAATATTTACTATTGCTTCTGAATCACCCTGTATGTTAGAGTGTATCACAAGCTATTAAAGCATATGAGATTAAGTAATGTGTTATTGTGTATCGCAAGCTATTATAGTGTGTAAAATAAAATCATCAGTTACAATTATATCCAGTTACAATGTATCCAGTATATCACGTAAATTTCTCCTGTGTATTTATTTTATTTTTCATTTATATTGTGAAAGCATGACGAGATATTACATAGAGAAACGAAGCATACAGAAATGTGTAAAAGAACCGTTACACTGTATTTCACTTAGGAAGGCACCTCAAATTTGAGATAAATTTCATTATGTTACATCAGCTCATTCGAGAAATAAAAACAATCTGTTCGAGACATCAGTCCAGTTGTTCTTAGTGATGAATGCAACGATCTACCGGGCCTTATTATAAAGTCCAAGTGGGATAAAGATACCAAAGAAACAGAATATGTTGACACTGGAGGTGATAAGGAGTCCCATCTACGATGATGATGATGATACTGGTCATATAAAAGTAGACAATCCATGGAAACAGCGTTTATATTACTGTGATCCAAATAGATTTGTAGATGGTTTTAGACTACTGATGGCAAGAGACTATTGGGAATGTAGCTCGTAAGATCATTTAGATGTAGTCTTTCGGTCATGTTTTAGCTTCCTTACCGAAAGCACACAAGTTACCACAATCTCTCTTTGATTTCAATATGCAATGATTGTATAGCACTTAGCATATCGTGCTACAGACTGGTAGGCAGCTCCAACCGGAGAGTCGAGACCTCCCTTTGTCATAGCTGTGTGTTCAAATGTTTGTACAGCTTATGGGAGTTAACTACGGGGTCATCAGTCCCTAAACTTACAAATTACTTATGAACTACTTACGAACTATGACGGCACAAATATCCATGTCCGAGGGGGGATTCGAACCCCCTCACCGTAGTGGCCGTACAGACCGCGACTGAAGGGCCTCAGTCCCCTCGGCCACCGTGGCCGGCAGCTGTGTGTTGGTCTTAGTGTAAGTTCAAGTAGTTTGTCAGCCTAGGGACTACTGACTGACTACAGCAGTTTGGTCCAATAGGTGTACAAACATTTGATTTGAACTTGCACCAAGAATCCACCATATATTAGCAGAAACTCCATTACATCACTATCTGGAGTTTTTGGTATGACCTCATGTACTCTCACATTTCCATGACCATATTTACCTGTGCTCATCATCATTTCGTCATTTATCCAATTTGTTGTCTATCTTGTTGTGTTGTTTCGGTGGGTAGCTCCTATCGGACTTCTAGGCTTAAGTATAAGCTACACTTGGCTTAACTTGTCTTGCAAATAAGATGACTTGTCCCTAAACAGTGGACTGGACTGCCACATTTTGACTGTTGTCACGACCTCTCGTCGACACACAGCTGTGTATGGTTGATTTCGGTGCTCCACTGTGCATTCCTATTGCAGTGTTCTTCCAAAAAATCCTCTCTCCATGAATTTATATTCCATCCCTGTTCCCCAGTTATCTCCCAAAGCAAAAAAAAAAAATAATTGGTTGTCCTGACGAGGGCACTGGCAGCACATGAGCAAATAGAAATTCCTGAAAAAATATTCTGTAAATAGGGGGTGGGGAGCGTTGGTAGTGATGTTGGGGGGGGGGGGGTTCATCGGTTTGATATCAATATAGAATCCAAACTGTCCCATCTCTGACCTTAAGAGACTAGTCGGATCAGCGCCCAAATGTACCAAGAGATGAATAGTGGTCACTTACACACCCGTTGTAGTGTGGGTAATAACGCATTTGCCTTTCGCCGTGCGCATGGTCTAAAGTGTCATGCTACAGACTGGGATTAGAGTCCCTCCTCGGGCATTGGCGTGTGTGTCGTCCTTAGTGGAAGTTAGTTTAAGTACTTTGTAAGTCTAGGGACTGATGACCACAGCAGTTTGGTCGAGTAGGTTTACAACCGTTTAAATATTTTATTTGCCTTTCTCCCCCATTTTCTTTCTATCTTTGCATACCGTTCTTTGGGCCGCTTTTGCTGACAGTACGTTCTAATATGATGCAATATTGTAGTCTGACAGGTTTTCAGTACTAACTACTCTGGTATGTTATTTTTATTTTGTTCATTTCGTTTTAATCACTTAAAACTCAATTATTTTACGCCAAGCAGAGTTTTATACTAGAAGAAATAATATGTTGCCAGAAGGAGAAATATATTTCCCAATGGTTACAGAATATATTCACCCATATATGCATACTACGATCAGGAAAGCTACTAGTCCTTTTGCCTCTTGTTAATAAGTTTTGAGTCAATGGACTCATTTGTACAGCTCACCATGCTGTGTCCTATGTAAGCATCTTCATCTGAAAAAAAATGTAACAGCCACGTGAAAAAGCCGCTTTCTGTAGTCAGCGCTTAAAAACTATAAACATTACCCTCCACGTCCTCCACTTACACTGGGTGTCTTGGAGCCAAGTTATCCCATCTTTTCGTCCTGAATCGATTCCAAGCTTATATATATATATATATATATATATTTTGTTTTTGAATAACAAAGGCAACATAGCTTACACGAAGAACTTTACCAAAAGCACTGAGACACTTGCCTGTCCTAGAAGTCTACCGCCTGTCAACTGAATCAGCGTTTGACAGTTGTCTTCAGCTCTTATCGTGAATTAATGAGTAATCGACGACGTGCGATTCAGATCAAGAGGCGTGGAACGCTTACTGAAAATGTTGCACTGCTCTATGGCAATTCTCGCTCCCATGCGGCTCAGCGCACAAGAGTCTTGCAAACGTTCTGCTGGGTTCTGTTTATTCATCCAGCGCACAGTTCACATCATGCTCCCAGCGGTCGTTTCATGCACCTCAAGAATTTTGTCCTCCGGGCAGCGTTATGGTAACGAAAAGAGATGAAGGCAACTGCCTCAACGGTGTTGTTCACAGGCGGAAGACTTCTGCGACACACGAATAAAATAGTTGTTCCCACCGTAACACAAGTGTCTCAGTTGTTTTGATAAATGTGGAAAAATAGATCAAACAGTGCTGCACCAGTAACATTTTTCATTTATCTATGTTGACTTCCTTTAAAAAACAGTAAAAAACAGATAAACTTACATAATGGACGTATTCTGATATTCTAAACTAGCTAGCTTCAAACTTAGCGTTGCCTAGTTAGGCGAACTCCTTCTCTTCTCTCTCTATCTGCTCTTCCTCCTCCATCTGCCTTCTTATATATATAAATTCGTTTACCTCCGCCAATCTTTTTTCTTCTTTATGCCAACGTCCTTAATTATCGGTCAAACACTTTCAAATTCCACTAAATACAATCATTCCAACATCCGAATTTATTATACATTTACCTGAAAATTTTTTATTAGAAAGTTACATAACTATGTTCGTCGCAATGTTTGCTACTGCTTCATGTGAAACTTTGCAGTAAGTTATTCAAGAAATTTTTGAGATTTTAAGCAACAGCGTTAAATAGTATATATTATATAAATATCTCTAATATTTAGAACAAAAGTTCGGTGTTATCTCAAACTAAGATTGAAATTTTACAGCCCGGAAAATGAAAGAGGCTGCAGCACTCACTTTCATGTGAGCCACGCATCCTGCTATTCAAGTAATTTCCAAGGACGAACTGGAGTTTGAAGATTTTCATTACGAATACCGGTCTGCCTCATTCTCGCCGCTGAGACTCTCTTTGTTTATATATATATATATATATATATATATATATATATATATATATATATATATATATGTCGTCTTTTCATATCTCCTCTAATCCAGTCTATTTAGGCATCATGATTTATCCAAGATAGGAGATGTGGATTGCTACGATTCGTATTTAATTACGGTTAATATAAGTTGATTGAGATCCATTCACATTTATGCAGTCCTCATGATGGATGTTATTCCTCTATCACGTGTTATGGCAGACGCAAATAATGAAGTGTGATTAGCGGATTACGCAATTACTTTCGACACTCAAAATATGAAACCCATGTTGCTAACTCACTGTGTGTTTAGTTAATAGAACCTGATTATTACTAGTTTGGGGCGTGAGCCATTAGTTAACCTGTTGAAATACACAATCATGAACACAACGGTTTTGAACAGTGATGAAACGACATTTTCTAACGTTGATTCATGACTGTGCACAGCCGTACATACCACTGTACATGGCTCACAATATGAAAAGCTAACGTAACATAAGTAAACAGCGACGTGCGACATAGATGTGACAATCAAAATTCCTGTGGTGAAGTAAATTTGAAGCTCGTCAGATGGCGCGCGAAATATGGTTGTTTTATCAGTCCACAAATACAACTTTGAAAGCAATTCATGGCAATAGATCACATTTCTTCCTTTCTTAAAAGAAAATAAGTGTTCCTAAAATAATGGGAGCTTCTCTCATATGGTACAACATAATAAAGAATTACAAGACTTAAAGACAATAAAAAATGCAAGTAGCTTAGATACACTACATAAATCAAGTACATGATGGGGTTAAACAACATGAGAAATAAAGAAATATAAATCTATTTTTATAAAAATTAAGCAATTTAAAAGAAAAGTAAAAATATTAAATTGCATGTGGGCAGGATGAAAGGAATACATGAAAACAACAGATACAATAAAATCATACAATACAAACATATTGATTGGCCAGAAATACGTCAAGGGCTACAAAGATTCGGGAAGAAGAGGATTTTAAAATATGTTTTATATAAAAGCTCAAAAAAGTAACACTTTAAAACCATGTAAAATACATTTTTGAAAGTATCGCTGTCATTATGCTGCCGTAGAGCAGCCTGCTGCATTCAGAACACTTGAACAGCGGCACTAACTCCGGTAAATATTGTTTAAAATACTACGATAGAATAAAACTTTAAGCCCAAAATCAGCAGCATGTCATACGATAAATCAGGGTAATCAGGGAGTGAAATGATAAATACAAAAATGTCTTATTAAATGGTGAGAAAATGCTCGTCGTAGCAAGACGAATGGAAATCTCAAAGCTAGGATGCAAAAATTCAAATAATTGAACCAACAAATTAGCAAAAATGTTTAAGAAATCGGTTCCTACGACTTGTTATTTGGTCATTAAGTACAACCTCGGGCTTTGACATGTGGAGCGCATAGCTTTCAAGATCTTTCAAAACATCATCTTTCGGTTCTAAGTAAAGTATTTCTCAAACTTTGTTCATGGTGGGGTAAAACCTTTAAATGACAATCTAACGCAGTATTGTAACTTTTGTATGTGTGTTCTCTACATCTTGTTGTAAAGTCCCTCCCCGTCTGACATACGTAGATTCCATCACAGGACCTAAATGCAATCTTATAGCCGGCCGCGGTGGCCGAGGGGACTGAGGCGCTTCAGTCACGGTCTGCACGGCCACTGCGGTCGGGGGTTCGAATCCCCCCTCGGGCATGGATATTTGTGCCGTCCTAGTTCGTAAGTAGTTCATAAGTAGTTTGTAAGTTTAGGGACTGATGACCCCGTAGTTAAGTCCCATAAGATTTACAAACATATGAACAAGCAATCTTATAAGCTCCAGAGTTTCTAAATTTACCATCTTTAGCATCGACGCTGTTACGCAGAAGAAGTCCAAGTTTTTTGTTTTTATTTATTTATTTTTTATTTTTTTATTTATTTATTATTATTTTTTTTGCCCACTTTAGGTTACGGTAGTAACACTAAAAGTGGGCCTTTGCGATCTTTTTTTGACAGCTCGAAATTTAAATGAAAATAACGGCTTAACCATTCATCTGACACGCAAATTGAATAACCGAATTTGTAGAGGAGAAAATTGTCTACAACTTTGCTCTCTTGTCTTTTTTTCATATCTCGTATCGTTTCAGAGATATTTGCAAAAATAACGGCGATTTTGGGATGTATGTCTGTCTGTCCGTCTGTCTGTCTGTCCGTAACGTGTTCCCACTTTTTAAGACGAACCGTTCAACGATCAGCACCAATTTTTACAGACATAATTGTAGGCCGCCTGAGACCAAAACTTCCCTTTTTCAAATTTTACAAAAAGTACGGCAGTAATACCAAAAAAAGCCGTTTGTAATATAATTGTAATTTCAAACGAACCGTTCATCTGACACGAAAATTGAATAACCTAATTGATAGAGGAGAAAATTCTCTACAGCTTCGCTCTGTTATATTTTTTTCATATCTTGCATCGTTGCAGAGATATTTGCAAAAATAACGGAGATTTGACACCCTCCAGTGATTTTACGAAAACCAGCCGTTCGCAGATGTCACGTGACATTCCACGCCCAGAACTCTCTCTCTGGCATACGCCATCTTGCGTTCCGTATTTGATGATTTTCTTGTTATAACTTTCACGTTGTTATTTCAAAGCAACGTCGCACTGAAGAATTAACAAAGCACGTTGTTATTCGTACGAAAAATGATAATCTAGTGTCTAAAAATGCCAAATTAGCATCAGTTAACAATTGCCATCAGTAGTACGAAAATTTAGGGCGAATTTCGCAACTGTTCGCCTTAGTGTAGTAGGCAGCGTGTAGGATTGTGATGCACATGGTCCCGCAACTTAAAAAAAAATCTCCTTTTTTCCTAAAAGGGTTACGTGTTGGGTGCATGGATATTATCACAGTAGTAGAGTCGTTATCATATCACTATAATTTTTTATTATTTACATTATTATTTTTCTCCGAAATGTTTGCAAAAAATTATAAAATTACAAATTTAAAGTGGGCCGTAAAACACGTCATTGCGATTTTTTTTTTCTTGAAAAAACACCCTACCTGTACCTTGGCCTTTTTAAAGGCGTATGCTATTTTGTCAAACGAAGAGCCATAATAAGACAGAGATATTTGAAATTTCTGTCGGGAACCGGAGATTGGAATTACTCTTTGATAAGGATTCTCATGGGCATCTCACGTAAAGTCTTTTCAGAAGGTTGGTTTTTGGAATTTTTTGACGATACGGTACTTGACCCATACCGTATTACATAACATTGGGCGCCATACATTCTCTCTTTCTCTCTTCTAGAACTGATTTCATTGGCCTAACGGTCGACGCCCTTATACAAAACAGGGGGTAGGGGAATTGTTGATGAAACACCTTTGACGCCTACCATAAGATCGCTGGATTTTAATCTTATTAATTTTCACAAAAGTTTCGCCATTATTGGGAAATAAAAACTGTTTGGCAAACATTAACATATCGAACCCAAAATCATTACATTGCAAGTGACATCATTTTTCGACAGTGGGGAGAAGAAAATTACTAGTAGCCCTTTAAAGACTTGTGTTACAAAAGCCCTTAAAATTTGAGAAATAATGTTAGTACGAATTTACCACTTTACAAATAGTTTGATAAAATTAAACGTATACGAGAAGTTGGGATTGGATGTGTCCCCATATGTCACTCTTATGCATGCTTTTATTCTCTTTTAGGCTCAACATATTCCTCATTATGTGTTGGCAATGCATGACACAGGCTGCAAAGTACTATGTGACGTGCAATCCCCAGCATTTTTGACAGTAACAAAATTATTGATTATTTAGAAGTGATTTTTGCATGTTCATTTCCTGCCCTAAGTGATTACAGGCTGATTTCCTATTGCTTATCTAAGTAAGACTAGCACGCTAATATAACTTGTATCGCCGCCCTTGGCATATGTACCATAGGAAACTACATTCGGCTCACTCATCTTACAGATGACTACATTTAATTTCACACGTGTTAAAACATGCAAATCAATCTCACGCATTACTACTACATTTAATCTGCAGAGAAACACGTTTCATCGTGCAGGTCCATATTAGGGCAACCAGATCAATGAGCTTATAAACTCTCCCCTGGCCGCTCATTCGTGAAAGAAATGTCACTCGAGATTTCGTAAATTAGTTCTATTCCTCCACCATTGTGTACCATTAACTTTTATTCTCAGCTGTCTAAACAATTATATAAAGATTCACAGTTTTACTAAATGAAATTCGCATCACGAAAAATAGTACCTCACAAGTTTATTCAGACTTTGGTTGGTAAGCTTGGGACAATGTAAACTTTTGAGGTTACCATTTATGGGTGCTAAACCGACAGCCACAAAGTTGCAGTAGCTTTATTAAGTTTACACAAGCCATTATATATCAATTGTAGAACAATATACACACGTAACCTAAATTCTGCCTGACACCTCTACCCACTGTACTATATTATGTGGTGTACGAATACTATCACATGATCCCCATAAATGCTACTCAAAGCTGAAATAAAAGTTCACTCTCTAACGTTATAAAATTTATCTCATGAGAAATATAATATTAGTTCCTGTATGGACTGAACTATACCATATCTACCCTCTCTGTAGTTTGAAAATATGAACTATTAACATCGTTACACTACTGTCCCTCATAGCCAACCGCTAAGTGTCCCACAGGCTGTAGGAGGCTATTTCAATATCGGTGGTGAAGCTACAGAATTTTACTTACAGCTTCAGTCAATAACCTTCGACCAATATCAATAACCTGCCTCCACAAAATATCTCTGGTTTGCACACATATATGAGAGAAATTTATTTTGAGTTTGAGATGAATAACCTTTAACACTGAATAGTAAGCTCAGAACAAACTTCAACATGTGTATCACCACCTGAATTATACTTTCAGTAATGGTGTCACACCTGTACAAAAGCCTTATTCCTGATACTACTATTAAATAAGCCCTGGGATCGCCACTCCCATATAATGATGTATGCAAAGACCAGGATGGTAATACAACGGTATGTAAAAGGTTAATATTGTTTGTTATTTCGGTAAGCTGACTGCGATAGTATTAAAAACGAATATCCTCATTCGATAATACCGTTGAATGTCCAGGATATATAATTAACACAAACACAAAGTCGTAAGTGAGGTAAATAATCTTCATCCACACCAAGGATTTGCATAAATCAGCTGTTCTTTGCCTCTGTCAAAAATATCTCGTAGTAGTCACGATCGATTCTTAAAAGAATCGATTGCGTCGACTATCGAAACACAAAATGAATATTTCCAATACGATTGCTATCGATAACTGTCTTATCGGTAACAACCGTAAATGTTATTAACCAGTATCTACAGACAGAACACGTAGAAAATTAAGTTTAATCTTTTTTTATTGTCTTGATTTTTTTTTAATGTAAACAATCTCAATGATTTTACAATCTCTTAAAGTGGACGAACTCTTCCTACAGATTAATAAAACTACACCCCTCTAACTTTTGACACCGTCCAAAAGAATAAAAATAAATTCTACATTGTTTCCACCACTTGGCAGTCGCCTCTTAATATTGGAATAATTAATTAAAAATAAAAGAGCAATTAATGAGGCTGTATTTAGGTGTAAACTTTGACACTAAAAAGAAATATCTTTCACTCGTACCCCCTGTTCGTCTAAGAGTCTCGCCACTTATTTTTACTTCCAGTAGCCTCGGGAAAGTTTGAAAAGAGGCCCAAATTTTCGATGGTCTTGCAATGTGTCACTCTCCATACTATAAAAATGTTTCATAAATAAAGTTTTGCTTTTTAGCTAAGCACACAGTATTGTAATAATTTTCTTTATAATGTAATCTGTCATGAAGGTTTATTAATAATTCACCGTAATGTTGGATTCAATAGACACCATTAATATTCCATTAACGCAACATAGGCCAGTCACCATAAAATAAGGAGCAGAATCCAGTCTCACTCCCAGATACATCAGATCCCATGTGTGGTCCGACTGTATCCATAAACCATTTACTAAAATAGACCGACTGTTACAACATCAAATACCCACATCCTTTACTCTTTCATAAATAAATTACGTAACAACGTAATTTCCCAGAATGAGCTATGAATCCACAGTTGCGATTCTAAAATGCGACAACTTTAGTGTGCACAAAATTTCCTTCATGAACAAACTACCACTACTACAATTACATCACGAGAAATATCTCGTAAACTCATAATTAACGAAGTAGTTAATTCTTCAATAAAATTCCAATTAATCATTACTGTGTGGCGCTATAAGCCAAATACTCACTCATTGCAGTATTTACCGCTCGACTTTTCACCTCTTTTGTCGTAATATTTGCCGAGTAGTTCATATATCGAAAGCAAACCAGGAGAAACCACGATAAGTAAGTCTGCAAAACCCAGAAAATTTGTTCTCCTTTCCAAGCAAAAACCCGTAACAATGAATCTAATTATTTCTTCTTTGGCGTGTGCGGCACAGGCAACGTCTTAGGATCACAATTTTTCCTTGGTTCTCCGTGCTGATATACTGACGAAGAACTTAAATGCCATCTGGTGACGACCACCGGTAACTTCACCGATATCACCGTAGCAAGGTTTACCATGAAACATAAACACATGCGTCTAAGACAAAGACATCCAAAGACATATATATTCCATCGTCTCTATACTATTCAAACGATTACAAATTGAATTAATATATTTTTTTAAAATCATTTTCTCCCAAAATTAAATATAATACGTTTCAATCAAGATGATGCGATACTCTAGGGAAGTCATGAAGCGACACCATATGGTTTTGTTCCGCTTCAAGGCACTGACAAAGACCAATCCAACCTCCAGTTAATGTTGGGGAAGTAACGAACACTGCCGTAAAAAGTGCTCATGTAGTGTCTATGAAAGCTATATCTACTATCTGAGCAGTCCACACTTACCAAGTCTTTCATCACTTAAATCAAAAGCACAGTAATTAATTGAAATAGTAAATTAGGTTACCTAATTAATGATGAGTGATATGCATTGGATAATAAGTAAATCATTTCGTGAATTCCCTAAGTGTAGCTCATTGGTGCTAATTTCCCGATTGAATATTTAATTTACGGAAAAAAATTATGAGCTATTACCCTCCCAGACTCCTCATTGACATGACAGTCTAGAGTCTCCTATTCGTTATTAGGACCTGTGGATGGTTCTTACTTCAGTCGGCTTCTAACCGCAAAAACTAGCTATTCATATCGTGCTTTCTGAGAGTAACACATTTCCAACCGCTTATCGTACATTTACACAGAAATATTCCACAGCTGACCGCCTAAATTAACTGGCAGAATAAATGACTTTAGAGTAAGAAGACAGAAGTAGGGAAAAGAATTCACGGTCATTGCAATGATTAAAATTTGCTTTCATTCTCAAATGCACCACTCATATTATGACCTTGTGGAGTATTCTACTTCACAGAAATGAATTGTATTAGGCTTCATATTTGCTACCATTAAGTATAAGCATTTGTAGGTTGTCGAATAATATAGCTAGCACTGAAGTTGTGACTGGTATATTATTCTGTATCCTATAAAGGAACTGTCAACGATTTCTGCTGCTTACATAATGCATAAAATTAAATCAACATTCTTGCCAGGGTTTAATAAAGAATGAGATACGAGAAACAATGAAGATACCCATACCGGCTAATAAGCAATAAA
Organism: Locusta migratoria; assembly: GCA_026315105.1. NCBI lineage: Eukaryota > Metazoa > Arthropoda > Insecta > Orthoptera > Acrididae > Locusta > Locusta migratoria. The sequence continues at coordinate 465,425,483 of CM048746.1, read as the reverse complement.
ACCGTGTTTTTAAACAGGTTTCTGTTTGTAAGGATGCATCTGATGTCCATGCGAGGAGTCCTCTGTTCAGACAGGTAATTTAGTTTCATCAGCGTATCACAAGGCAGTGGCTTTCCATTTGTTGCTGCTACACGTTCCAGAACCTTGAGAGCTTCCACCGGTCGTCCTTTACCCAGCAGCCATCTAGGAGATTCTGGTAAGTATCTACGGAACAAAGAAATATAAAATACAAAAAGCTGCAAAAGCTGACGAGTACTGTTATTTATAGCTGTGTCTCATCAATGAGAAATAATAGAAAATTGTAACATGAAAAACTGGCATGAAACATAAACTTATACAACTTGTAACGATAATTTAATCCGCACTTTGCTTTATGGAAGTGTTAAAAATGAGTATAATAATATCACAACAATTGGTACTGATGTTATGTAAAGGAAGGATGGGAGAAAGATTAGCAGCGAAAATAAAAACGGAACTAATTAATGTTATAGCATGAGAGAGCACAGCAAATTCTTTTAGATTGTATACTTGACATGTACCACCTGACGAGAATTCGAATCTTACTTTCAATACTTTCTGAACCTCATACTCTACTTTATGACCATTCCCATTCAGAGGAGATAAACAATTGTGTAACTGTGTAACAACTGTGCAACGAAGATGAAATGGATAATCACAAAACACGTTTATGTGCGATTAGACCTCGCGGTATAAGACTTCCACATGAAATTCCTATGTGGTTGATAAGAATGTATACATATTTTAGAATGGTCTCGTGAAACTGTAACTATTAGACTTGAATGGATACTCCAGTTCAAAGTAACTCAAACCTTTTTTTCCTGGCAACTCCTCACGTCGCTAAAAGATGAAGGCTAAGTGGAAACGAAGAGCGTAAAATCTGTGGCCCGATCGAGATTCTATGCTGCGATCTCTCATTGTCCTGTACGTTGTACATTGCTGTTATTCAGGCCAAGAAGGTTAAAATAAAGGGAGATGACGTTATCTATGCCGGGCACACACGTTAGTTGAAGCTTGTCCGCCATCTTCGTAAGTTATGGAATGTTATAACTCCGTTAAAACTAAGCGTTAAGTCTACCCTCTTGCTGTTAATGCATTGAACTGACAGTCAGTAAAAAGTATGTACTTTCGAACAATATAATTTCTTGAATACAAACTAATAAATACTCATCATAATATATTTAAAAAATTAATGTTTAAGGCTACGCTTCACTCTTTTAACACGTTGTACATCATGGTAAAACTGACGGACGTATTATTCCTGATTTAAGTTACATAAAACATCAGCTCTACAATACGAACACTTCTCAAAATCTCAGCAATATAGCTTCACATTTTCAGCGTAAGGGCGTCTCCATGTATTCTAACCTCCTTGATTGAGGCCCTCAACATTTCTACAATAAAATGATTTCTTGGTATTGATGAGCAAGTATTAAAATGTGTGATACACACTGCCAGGAAAAAAAGTAGTCCCTCCGGAAAGCCGACGTCGATTTTGATCCGATGACGGCCAATGCCTTGTTGGGGATAGCAGATATACTGGTAAAAGTTTGAATGTCGCCTACCAACATAGTGTAGCCACCTGAATGTATCCTTTAATAGGCAATGTTTGGTCATAAGGCTCAGGCGCCATGCCGTGTGCTTCCTACGACAAATTTTGCGAGTTTGAATGGGGTCAAATTGTCGCTCTTCGAGTGGCGGAGAATTGCTCCACAGATCTGATGTGCTGAGTCAGTTGTCTAATGATGCTAGTTTCTATGGTCACGTTAACATTCTCACTGCCATAGAAGAAGGCAGAGGACATGATCCTGTTGTAATGCCAGTAGTTGCAGATCCTACAGTCACTGCACCATTGACAGGATGGATTGTGAGGGCAAAAGAGTCAACACTAACTTTTGCCAACCACTTTATAGCATTCGGATGACTGCCATGCACATCTCTAGCCCCTCTTCAACAAAGACACTGCATGAATGTCGACGGCTCGACTGGTTGCTTCAGATCACTTGGAAGATGGACTGGCGGCCTGTGGTCAGTGATGAAAACAGCCTTGATGCATGTGACGGTCGTTTGCATTTAAGACATTGACATGACGAGCTCTTCCTCGTAGAGTGCCTTTGTCCATGACACATTGGCTTTATACTTTGGGGTGCGATTAGCCACAACTCCTTTTCAACTGTGGTATTTCTACAGGGAACGCTGACCAGCGGTCGATATATGTACATTGTTTATCCATTCTTTTGCCACTCATCCTGCAGGAAAGTGAAGTGTTCTTCTAACAGGATAATGCTCGCCCACACACTGCTCGTGTAACTCAACGTGCTCTGAAACATCCCCGGACACCGTGCTCACCGGTCTCCAGTCGAACACATGTGGGACATGACGGGACGACACCTGGCACGTGGAACTCGTCAGGCGACAACCTTCGCAGAACTACGTGAACAGATCTAGCAGGTGTGCAATAAGTATCCCAAGACAGAATTCGCCATCTGTAGCATCGAATGGATACCAGAATCAGCGCCTGGATAACCAGCCGTGGAGACTCTACCACATTCTAATATAGGTGTTTCAGCCTGTATCGACACCTACTGTATCAATACAGTAGGGGATAGGAAGAATATAGACGTGATATGAAAAGCTACAAGTGGTGAGTGAACTTTAACGTATAAGTTAAACATGGAAGCGGTGCTGTGTTGAAATTAGGTGTTTGACTTAAAGTAGACCAGGACTAGAACGTTTATGATTTCATCAAATAAAGTGGAGCGACTCAGAGAAGCTTCTGGTAACGCAAGTAGGTCGGCGAGGGAGCCGTACTGCGTAACAGCCAGACAGCTGTATTGGTTAAAGGTGGCTGGGACATACTTGATCGGAAGTAGGAGATGGGTCACGTGTAGCAAAGATCAGCTATGCCACAGCTGTGAAACACAGGCCGACGGGGTCAACCTTGTCGTATAAAAAAAGACAAGTCAGGCGAAAAAGACAAGTCAGTCAGTCAGCCAAAGGCAGAGAGAGAGGCAGCCACGGCTGAGCAGTCACCCGCCGCCCGGACTGTGCTCCTCGTCGACAGCAATTGTTATTATTTACTAAGCCTGCCGCATGCTGGAAGCACTTCGGTGCAGCGCGGCCGGCTGCCGATCATCATGATCAACACGGCATTCCCGATGCAGCCAGCGGAATAGCGGCGGACCAGCCTGACGCAATGGGTAGCGGGGTCCCGACCTCGACAGCAGCGCAACTGGGCGTCGAACCAACGCATGGCGTGGTAACACTGCAGCCAGTTACTTGTTGTTTTGTTGGATTTTTGAAGGGACTAAACAGCAACGGTTATCAGTCCCTTGTTCCGTTCTGAGAGATAAAACAGTGTGTTACGTGTTCCTAAGGAAATGCATTAACAGGTCAAAGAGTAAAAATCATTAGTAAATATGAGGAAAGGATACAAGTAAAAAAGAAGAAGAAAACACACTACCATTAAATCACATGATAAAAACCAGCTGCGCGAATAAAATCTTAAACACGTTCAACCATAGCAGCATCATCTCCTAGCATAAAAGAAAGCGCAACTGGCAGATTAAAAGATTGTCGCAAGGCAACTAAAAGAGGACAATCCACCAGAATGTGGACCATTGTCAAGTGGGCGCCACAGTCACACTGTGGTGCGTCCTCCCGCCGAAGAAGGTGGCCATGCGTCATCCATGTGTGGCCGATTCGTAGGCGACAGAGAACAACAGATTCCCTACGAGACGACTGCAGTGAGGACTTCCATGCGACCGTAGAGAGCTTCACTGCACGAAGCTTGTTGGGGTGAGCAGTGTTAGCCCACTCGTAATCCCACAGGCTACGGATCTTCCGATGGAACTCCAGTCGGAGATCGCTCTCTGGAAGACCAATAGCCAATGGACTGGAGGAAGTAGCCTGCTTAGCCAGCTGATCCACGCTCGTTTCCAGGAATGCCGATGTGGCCTGGGGTCCAAACAAAGACCACTGAGCGACCAGACCGAACAAGCCTGGAAACAGACTCCTGTATGGATTGCACCAAAGGGTGTTTCGGGCAACATTTGGCGAGGCCTTGCAAACCATTAAGGGAGTCAGAACAGATGACCAGAGACTCCCCAGGGCACCCTCTGAGATGTTCAAGTGCCCGATAGATGGCAACCAGATCCGCAGTTAACACGCTACTTCCACAGGGCAGTGAATGCTGTTCGGTATGCTCACCATGGGCGTATGCATAGCCAGTACGGCCGTCGACAACAGAACCATCAGTGTACACGACTTCCGCGCTCCTGTGACCGTCTGGAGGGTGGAGCAGCAGCGGCGGGAGGAGGAGGACCTGGGTTCAATTCCCGGGCAGCGCCCAGTGCGGTACGGCCACCCTGGCGACGGCAGCGGTGCGGGGCGATGCGAGGACGATACGTCACCTTATGCAACACAGAGGCGTTGCGGCCGGCGGGCAGCCGCACCAGCAGCGTCAGCTACTACGAGGCTCGTGGCGTCAGCTGGACGCCGTCTCAGCGCTTGCAGCACGCACGCAAACTCCACTCGCCTCCAACCGTTTGTAAGCTCTAATGTCAATAAACTGTTTTCTTATACTGGACCACTGTGTCATTGCCATCCCATCTCCCGAGTTGAGAACTGAGCGCACAGCCCACGGGAACGAACTTGTGTAGCTATCCTGACGTAGACGAAGTCTGTGTGAAGAACATTCGTCGTTTGGTGTCAAAACCATCAAATAGTGCCCAAATCCGCTACACTATATGTTGACCAAAACTTTTCTCATGTTTCCTGTGAAAACCACATGAAGATTTGTCCAGTGGTTTTGAAGATTGAAGTGAACAGTGACAGGCCTACTTTAACCGACACATTATATATAGGCTATAGATCGTCATTTAACTGCTGACGGGTTGCTCACATGAAAGAGAATCAATTTAACTACTAAAAGTAAAATATAGCTAATTCATTGTGCAAGTACTTACCTATACAGCAATAACGGAATGAAACAGGGAACAGATGAAAGTAAGAGAAAGTGAATCCAGTTCCTTAGCAACCACGCTGCTAACCCCATAGCTATGGGTCCAAGGCAGTAAAATAGAAGTGACAAACTGTTGACGAGTGAGCGATATTTCAAGCCAGTCAATTCGATTCCTGAAATAGATATGATGGTGGTGAATTCATATTCGTCTGTTTTATTGACAATGCCCAACAAATTCGGCTTTACACATCAATATTAAACTAAATTTAATATAAGTGCTTACTTTGACAAAATTAGTACAGAAATTATTTTTATTATATTCTTTCCAAAACTTAAAGAATGTATCCAAAGTATTAGAAGAGAGCATGAATCATTTTAGTCATTTAAACAGTATCCAGATTTGAAAAGTGGATACAAAAGCTACAATACAAAACTGTATAACAGCACAACGTAATGTAAAATAAGCATGATAGTATATCTAGTGAACGTATTCGAAAATAAACATAGATCTACAGATTTTCACAAAGAAGAAAGTATGATTTCTACAAACTCCTTCTGTTCAAGGGTTTACCTCTATAAGATATCAGAAGATATTAACGTGTACTTAACCTCTTGACTGTGCTCAGCGAAAAGAGTTCCAGTCGGCAGTCATCAAATCAGGAAAGCCGCAGGAAATACGTTCATTGGTTTTAACTCGCAGCAATTGTCGTTCTGACAAGGAGACAACATGAGTATCGTATTTTAGAATTGTTTGATATTTTGGTACGCAAAGTTCAGAACTCAGGTTACAACCAGCCAAAGCTATCAACTTTGAAAAATTCCCGAGATAATCGACTTTAAAGTTTTACATCTGCATGTAAGTACCAATAATTCCAACAGTAGTGCAGTCTGTGCAGCTCAGCTGGTAGTGTGCTGGCCTCACGACGATAAAGTTGGCGGTTCGAATTCTTCTGCCACAGATTTTTTTATTATTATTTTATTGAAATCACCAAACAACCTTTTATGAACTACAGAAAATTACGAATAAACAAATGTATGTGAATGTTTGGAAAAATTACCATTATATATTAAAATTGTGTAAGTATTTGAACACAACGAAAAATTCTGGCACTGCAGGATTCGAACCAATACCCCTATGGTTGTAAGGTCAGAACGCTACCACCTGAGCTTTACCCACACATGCTGCAAGTGTTTTAATTATTGGTATTTACAAGTACTTGCAAAATTCAAATTCGTTTTTGTTGAGAATTTCTCACAGTTGCGTTGAATGGCTTTGGCTGATTGTTATTTGAGTTCTGAACATCACGTAGCATAAATATAAAAAAATGCTAAAATCCAATACCCATGTCATTCCTTTGTGAGATTTTAACATGGTTATTTGGCGATAGGTTGTCAACAAAGATATTATTACATGCATCATCAGTTGAGACTTACATGCTTTCATGACAATGACGTTCCTGCGAATCGTATTTCTGAAACACAAATATGAAATAAATGCATCCGTTCTTCCAATAAAATCTTTCCCGAGATTAACGAAATTACAAATGTGCTTATTTTCACATATAACAATAGTACTGCAACAAGGATAGAACTGTTGGCAATTTAATAATGCTGAAAAGCATGCGTAGCGTGTCAGTTACACAGCGTAGGTAGTGATGCCGCGAAGCGCGGGAATAAATACCAGGTACCTCAAAAAGTCCGAAATATTAGCCATACAATTTTTTTACGTTTACCTTTTACTTCCTGTGCACGGTCTCCTTGAAATTATTCGGCGTTTCAACAAAATTTACATTTAAAAAAAGTCCACAAACACCAAGACAATCTTACTTGTGCGATACATAATCTCTTCACGGATTGCGAGGGGTCGCTTCACTAACCGTGGGAAACATGTGACTGCAATACGGTGTATGCCAAGATGCTGCACAACGACGGTCATCTTTAACTTCCCCTTTTTTAAAGTGAGTAAATCATTTTTAACATTGATTGTGATTGTGGCTTAAGCATTTATCACTGTAGGTTCATACATTATTAAGCGTATCTCTGTAAACGTTTTCGTGAGTTTCACTCAAAATTTATTACAAACTCTGCCATGTCTAAATTCACAAACTGTGAAACACGACGTTCTACCCAGTACAACACTGAACAATGTATATCAGACACGCAATAATGAAACTGCCTACATTTATGCATTCATCACTGGTGTGTGCAGGGATGCCAAATTAGGAATGCTACATAATTTTTTGAACATACCTCACAAACGGTGAAGGGGTTAAAAAGTGTTATTGAATACGTAAGAAACTTCTAAGAGCACAAATTCTTTTGAAAATTCTTAAGTTGTGTTCCGTTTCAGTATGTTGAGCTCTTTTCCACTTTTGAGTAGATAGTATCACTGATTCGTAGTTTGTAAGTCAGAGAAACTCACCAATGGATATGGCTGACTCTGAGCAAGGCAAGCCCGGGCTCTCAGCTACCGCTGAGAGTAACACATACAGCGGGAACACCGACGCTGAAACAGTCAGCAGTGATCGCGACACCGCTATCAAGGTTATGCTCAAGAGAAATTCTAACCTTCGGCCAAATCTGAAAAATAAAAGCGCATGCCTCACTCAAGCTATACGACCATTTTATTTCATTTGCACAGTGTTGAATGAAACAATGACAATACGCAATGCGTAGCATTTAGAAGCGTGTTGGAGTCATTGCCCAATTTTACTCTCTGCAGTACTTCATCAGGATGCTATACGAAACTTGCTTCAATGTTATTCATACTGAATTCGCGCGACAGGAGAATGGTATTTCAGTGCCCCGGCGTTGAGTACAATTCGTGAATTACCTCTGTTTCTCATGGTGCAGAGAAGTCTATTCCATTCTCCCATTCACAAGTATGTAGGGAGTGGTATAACTGACGGCTTCTCAGTCAAGGGTAGGGTTTCTGGGGGCAAAGTGGGACGAAGGCAAAATTTACTGTCGGAAGGTATGAGGGCATGTATATATAGCATCTGACAAGATCTGTTGCGGAACGGACCTGACATGGGGGATATTGTCATGGGGCTGGAATCTGTGAGGGTGGCTTCCAATTTGATTGTCTGTGGACTCCCAATAAGCACTCCAGATGGCACAGGAACAGCCTTGGGCAGTTACAAGGGCACATTAAAAATTGAAATTCAAATGTGTGTAAACATTAAGGACCAATCGGTCCATAGCCTTACTAACTGCTTAAATTAAGCTAAGAATGTCTTTAGAGTTATTAACACCTACAAATCAGGAAAGTTGCACCATTTCAGATTGGCCTCGTTGCACAAAGCGTACTGAATACTGCGAAGGTGGTGTGACCTACAACTTTCTGGTTACTACTATCCAACGTTAAGTCATTGTTCTTTCAGACTTAAACGTGAATTAGAATCACGTTGACTCTATCAATACAGTGTGCAGCGAATATATAGATTGTGCTAGTGTTATTTAAATTTCTTCCCCACCCCCTTTTTTTAACTTTTATTTTGTGGTATCTTGCCTTAAAAAGTGCAATGGGGATTTTTAATTTCCTGTTATTTAGTTTTGAACACACTTGTGCTCTTGTGTTCTGAACTTAGGACTTTGCTACCTCGCTTTATGGAGGCAGTGGAGTCTGTCCAGTGTCAGGCTTGTGTGGAGAAGTGAACTATCTAAGTATCATAAACCTCAATTTTACATCATTCTATACATCTCAAAATTGACATGAACGATACAGCGTGGGCCCCTTACCCTCAAATCTAACGATCTTGTACATATTTCTTCCTTTTTTGGCCTCGTTTTCCGCAGTTGCAGTTATACAATTTGTATAGGTTACAGTCGCATAAGACGGTCCTATAACCTATGCAAATTGTCTAACGATCTTGGTTTCTGTGCACAGCACAATTTAAACTTAGTAATGGAAACCCAAACCAATCTGGTGTCTTACAATTCTCCAACCCATGATATAATCATTGAGAACAACAATGGAAAATATAAACGCATATGCAGCGGAATGTAATCCAAAAGGTAGTTACTTTTATATTTGTTCCTGCAATGCCCATGTGTAACTCCAAATACATAGAGATTAATATGATAATGATGTTAAATCTTTGCAACTATATATAACCCAGCTAGTATATCCGAGTGAGGTACAATTTCCATTATCAGTTACGTCTTGTGCAAAACTTAATGAAGAACGTCTACTTTTAATTTTAAAGAAAGTGTCCTTAATAGTGCATGGTGCCTAATCACTCATCACTTAAAAATTATCACTTTCCCATGTCATGCGATCGTGAGTAGTAATTACGTTGGATGTAAGCGTATCATCCACCGCCATGAACAACTGATATTGCCAAGGTGGGGTGGCTTGTGTGCCTCAACGATGCAGATAGCCGAACCGTAGGTGCAACCGCAGCAGAGGGGTATCTGTGGAGAGGCCAGACAAACGTATTATTCCTGAAGAGGGGCAACAGCATTTTCAGGAGCTGCAGGAGCAACAGCCTGAATGATTGACTCAGCTGGCCTTTTAACATCAGTTAATGTGGCTTTGCCTTACATTTACTGCGAACGGCTGAAAGCAAGGGGAAATGTCAGTCGTTACTTTTCCCGAGAAACTCCAACCGCACTGTACGAATATATTATGATGCCGTCTCCTTGGGTAAAATATTCCGGATGTAATATAGTCCTCCATTCGGATCTCAAAAAAACAGTCATTCTACGGGTTGCAGCATGGAATGTTCTAACCCTTAATTGTGTAGGTAAGTTAGAAAATTTGAAAAGAGAAATGGATAGGTTAAAGTTAGATAAGGTAGGGATTAGTGAAGTTCGGTGGCAGGATGAACAGGATTTCTGGTCAGGTGAGTACAGGGTTATATATACAAAATCAGTCAGTGGTAACGCAGGAGTAGGTCTGATAGTGAATAAGAAAATAGGAATGCGGGTAACTTATTATGAACAGCATAGTGAAGGCATTATCGTAGCAAAGATAGACACAGAACCAACACCGACCACAGTAGTGCAAGTTTATATAAAAGAAATTATTCAGAAAGTTAAGGGAAAGGAAAACTTTATTGTAATGGGGACTGCAAATCGGTAGTAGCAAAGGGAAGAGAAGGAAATGTAGTAGGTGGGTATGGATTGGGAAAAAGAAATGAAAGAGGAGATCGCTTGGTAGAATTTTGTGCAGTGCACATTTTAATGATTACCAAAACTTGGTTTAATCATTCTGAAAGAAGGCTGTATAGTGGAAGAGACCAGGAGACACTGGAAGGTGCCAGATTTACTTTACAATGTTAAGGAATAGATTTAGAAATCAGGTATCAAACTTTAAGACATATCCATTGGCAGATATTGACTCTGACGATAACGTATTGGTTGTAAACTGCAGATTAAAACTTAAGAGATTGCAGAGAGGTAGAAAGGAGATGGAACATGGACAAATTGAAGGATCCAGAGGTGGTTGAGAGTTTCAGAGGGAGCATTAGGCAAGGATTGTCTGGAACGGGGAAAGTAATATATAGAAGATGAATGGGTAGCTCTTAGGATAGTTAAGGCCGCAGAGGATCATACAGGAAGAAGGACAATGCCTAATAGGATATACTGAACTTAATTGATGTGAGAAGAAAATAAAATTTTACCAAGTGAAGCAGGCAAAAGAGAGTACAAACGTCTGAGAAATGAGATTGACAGGAAGTGCAGACTGGTTAAGCAGGAGTGGCTAGAGTACAAATGCAAAACCGTAGAAGAATGTATAACTGAGGGAAAAATAGATACCGCCTACAGGAAAATAAAAGAGATATTGGGAGACAAGAAAATCAACTGTATGAATATCAAGAACTCAGAAGAAAAATCAGTGCTAAGCAAAGAGGGGAAAGCTGAACTGTGGAAGGAATATATAGAGGGCCTATACAAATAAACTTCAAGGCACTATTCCAGAAATGGAAGACGAAGTGGACGAAGATGAGGTAGATGATATGATACTGCGAGAAGAATTTGACAGAGCGTAGAAGGATTTGAGTCGAAAAAAGGCCCCTGGAGTAGATGATATTCCTTCTGAACACTTGATATCGTTAGAAGAGCAAGTCATGGAAAAATTGTTCCACCTGGTATGCAAGATGTATGAGACTGGGGAAATACCCTCCAACTTCAAAAAGAATAACGGAATCCCAATTCCAAAGACAGAAAGTGCAGACAAATGTGAAAATTACAGAACTATCAGTTATTAAATCATGATTGTAAAATACTAACAAGAATTATTTACAGACGAATGGAAAAGCTTGTGGAAGCCAAACTCTGGGAAGTTCAGTTAGGACTTTGGAGAAATGTAGGAACACGTGAAGCAATACTCACATTACGATTTATCTTAGAAGATAGGATAAGGAAAGGGAAACCTACTTTTTTAGAGTTTGTAGATTTGGAGAAAGCTTTTTTACAATGTCGACTGGAATACACTCTTTCAAATTCTGGAGGTAGCAGGGGTAAAATATATGGAGTGAAAAGTTATATTCAACCTCTACAAAAATCAGACAGCAGTTATTAGAGTCGAAGGGCAAGAAAGGGACGCAGAGGTTGGGAAGGGAGTAAGACAGGGTTGTAGCCTTTCCCCAATGTTGTTCAATGTATACATCGAGCAAGCTGTGAAAGAAAGCAAGGAGGAATTTGGAGAGGGAAATAAGGTCCAGGAAGAAGAAATAAAAGGTTTGCGGTTTGCCGATGACATAGTTATTTTGTCAAAGGATCAGGAAGAGCAATTGACTTGAATGGACAGTGTCTTGAAAGTAAGATATAAGATGAAAATTAACAAGAGTAAAACGAGGGTAATGGAATGGAATGTCAGAAAACCAGGTGATGCTGATGAAATTAGATTAGGTAATCTATATCTATAAATGTGAATGTCTGTTCGGTGTATGCTTATCACGTCCGAACGACAAGACACAGAGACTTGAATATTTTTACAATTACTAATTTAGACCTGAGGAAGGTTTTAGGCATGGTTTGGTAGCGATCTGGTAGATATTTAGAAATTTGAAGAATATAACGCGAAATGCAGAACAATAATTACTCTTTGAAAATTATATTTACTCTTTGAAAATGTTGCTTGAAGTCTGATAATGATATAAGGGTGGAGTATAATGGGGTGGAAAATTATCAGTGTATATAAAATTCCACGTGTGTGTGTGTGTGTGTGTGTGTGTGTGTTAATATTTCGCTATGCAACGAAAACTACAGAACACAAACGAATTGCCTGTGTGTAATTGTTGTCCGAAGTCTACTGTTGTACACCGTATCAGTCCATACCTATAGCTATAAGTGGTGGAAGATGTGGTGGTTGAAAGTTGTCAAATTGTAAAAAAAAATTGGACTGAAGGCCAGCGATGACGTTTGCAACTCTATAGCAAGGAGATTACATACAGCGAAACGTGATGCCACAGACCATATCTTTGGTCTATGCGTGCTACAGCTCCAGCTCTTTCTCTGTAAGGAAATATAAGAATAAAAAAATAAATCAGTATAAAAGAAATTCCTTTTAATACATCTCTTTAATAAAATCTATTTGACGTTTCGTGCGTTACATCAAGTGATCGATCTGTGATATTATTAAATCATTATTGTTGAATTTCATTTAATCCCTTCAGATATGTCAATCAGTTCAAAAGACTTCAGTTTCCATTTCGTCTAGCTTTTGCCATGACAATTAACAAAGCTCAAGGACGATCATTAAACATCGCTGGAATCCGTTTACAGCCCTCATGTTTTTCACATGGTTATACGTCGCTTGCTCAAGGTTGGGCAACCCAAAAAGTCTCTACATTTACGCCCCTTCGAATAACCTAGTTTACTAGAATGCCTTAAATGAAATTAAAATGAATTTGGACATAACTCTCACCATACGTGTTGTGATATTGCAACACAGGCTATAAGGAATAATGTATGTATTATTTATTGTAAATTAAGCACTTCACATAATTTAATTTTTTAATCGAATGTTGAATAAAAATGTTTGTTTCTAAAAAAGGTATTATATTTCATTTCATCCTTCAAAACCAGTCTCATAGTGCACTACTGAAAGATAGCTTATCTATCATAATCAACCAACACAAGAGCGGAGCCGCGGGTTTAAGCTAGTGAGACAATGATAGTGGTGGATGAGTTTTGTTATTTGGGTAGCAAAATAACTTCTGATGGCCGAAGTAGAGAAGACATAAAATGTAGAGTGGGTAAGGGAAGAAAAGCGTTTCTAATTAAGCGAAACTTAACATCCAATATTAATTTAAATTTTAGGATGTTCTTTCTGAAAACATTTGTCTGGAGTGTTGCATTGTGTGGGAGAGTGAAACGTGGACGATAAGGAGTTCAGATAAAAAGATGATAGAAGCTTTTAAAATGGGGTGTTACGGAAGAATGATGAAATTTAGATGGGTAGGTCACGTAAGTAATAAGGAGATACTTAACCGAATTGGAGAGAATAGGAGTTTCTGACATATCCTGACTAAGAGCAGGGATAGATTGGTTGGGCACATTCTGAGACGTCAAGGAATTGTCAACTTAGCATTAGAAGGAAGCGTGTGGGATAAAAATCGTAGAGGGAGACCGAGGGACGAATATAGTAAGCAATTCAAAAGGATGTAAGTAGCCGAACGTATTCTCAGATAAAGAGACTTGCGCAGGACAGGGTAGCGTGGAGAGCTGCATCAAACCAGTCTGCGGACTGAAGATCATAACAACAACAACAAATGTATCATTGTAGATTACGGATAAAGGCAGTCTAAGTTTTGGGAAATCAAAGTGTGTTAAATTAACATCGCAAAATGTGGCAAGGTAGTGTTATAAGTGCTCTAAGTAAGTAAATAGCTTAAAACTACATTGCAGGTTAGCTGGGATTCAAGGCAAAGAAGGGCTGGAGATTACACATTGTACTGAGGTCACATGGTAGAAAATACAGCTGCATGTGAAGTGAGGAAGATAATTAAACAGCTACTGAGTTTTAGCGACGTTGCGGAATGTTAGTCCTTCACGCCTCGGCATTGAATCAAAGTGGTTCTGGAAGTGTTTTTCGGGTGTAGCAGTCCATACCGTTTGCATGTATTGTCAATGTTGATCCAGTGTATGAGCGCATGGTGTTTTCCAGGAAAATCGTTCCACAGTCATCGATCAGATGATATGAAAGGCGATAGATCACGAAAATATGGAGGCCAAGACAGAAATGCAGTCAGTTCGGCGAAGAAGATGTTTTGAACATGGCATGCCAGGTGTGCTTGTGCAGTACCCTGTTAGAATGTGGCTGTCGGCAAGCTCCGAAGGTATGAGAGACCAGGCCACAACAGAGATGTAACGCTAGCACCGAGTACCGTGGTAATGGGAAATGGAGGGGGTCGGGAAGAATGAAATGCATTGCCACGACGCAACACAAACCAGTACGGTGATGCATAAGGCAACAGTGGAACAGCCTCGCAACAGAGTGGCTCTGGACTTTGAATGGTGCAGACAGAAACGAGATTTGATATAAGAACAATGAAGTTCCATTGTCCGTCGTTCAACGTGTAATTGGCGGCGCCAACACCTGTGTCATTGACTCGGTGGTAATCGCCGAGTTGGACGCCTTGTGGACACTCCACTCTGCGGCAAACCATGTGAAATGGACGGTACAGAGAAAGCGTCTTGGATAACAAATCACATCTATTCTGATATGGATCCATCAGTGTCACGCACACAATATGCTTGTCTTCGCGTATGGTGGTGCAACCAGGTGGGTAAAGTCAGACCCGTTAGTCCGTCGTTTCCTCCTGATCTACCGATTAAAGATCCATATCACAGTTTGGTTATTGATGTCCGACACGGATTGTCTAAAGGATAATCCGAAATTCCTATGGCCAACTATTCTTCTTCGTTTGAAACGTGCTCGTAATACGCTCGCTGTGTACAACAAAGCATTCTGAAGCTGCTTGTATGTTGATCACCTGCACGAAAGACCAATTCCAGTACGTCCACATGGCCGTCTGTTCTTCCTTTACATGGATTATATTGCTACTTGTGGCGCTATTCGCACCTGTTATGTGTGCCTACATTGCAATGCTAATCATTTACAGCTGTTATCGCCACCAACGCAAACTGTAAATTTCACAAGATTTGCATGTATTATACAGGGTATTGCACTTTGGGAGGGGGCACAGAAGCGGTATATTACAAGTGAACACAAGAATCGGATTAATAACAAACCTCTTAGATTTTAAAACAGTTATGATTATTTTGGATAGTTTTTTTGCATATATTAATGGAAAAGAGGTAACTAAATTTAAATGTGTTTTTGGAAAAAAAGAATATTCTTTCTTCTCAAAACTATGTTTCTCTTAAATCTCGATATATGTCCTTTAATGTAAGTAGTAATTTAAATACAAGGTTCAGTTGCTCATCATTACCTGTCACCAACGTAGAAAAGTAGAACAGCAAAAACGATGGAAATGAAGTGACTGACAGAATATATGGTGTTAGGATACATTGCTCTGTCACACACCCAGTTCTCGTCCGTAGCTGCAGTTGCAGAGAACCAAGTGTTGTCATATTCCCATCCGTACATACATGGTGTTGTTTCATTCTCTTCATTTAGTACTTTCATTTGGCAGCTGCTGTAGACGTGTCCTTCCCTAAAATTTAAATGTAGTTGTAACTACTCTTGTAAAATATAAATTACTAGTTTTAGTCCTGAAAGTACGTTAGAAAGTAGGCCCAACTGCACTAGATCGACTCTGTATTCTCAAAGCACAAGACAACTTGAAAATGATGAATAGGCCTTTAAGTATGCATAGTTTTTTTGGTAGGATATTACAATACTGAGACTTGTAGCAACAATAATATAATATAATACAGTATAATATAATAAATGTTGTCAAATTAAAATGATACGGTCTAAAAGAAAAGCTGTCCTGGGAACCAGTGGAAGTGAGACACTGTCATCCAACTAAAGACATTTCTATGTGGAGCTCATCTTGGAATGATTAACGTTTTTGTTGCATACTGTTCAAAAAGCCTTACTGGAAGATTCTAATTATTTGTATTTTACCAATCAATTTAATTACTCTAGGCATTATTAAAATGTTTTTCGTTCATATGTAGATGGACAGTTCAGATTTTACCTGCAACAACTGGACAATTGAGCTGCATCTATAACTGTTAGTGACTAATGTGGTTCTACAGATACTCTCCTACTACAGTGGACTAAATGAAACCGATGCGTAGTGGCGTGTTTAACCTTGGGTGGTACTTCCAGGCTTAAGCTCTCGCTCTCTCTCGTACCCCGATGAAACTGAAATTTTAATCATATTTTTCTTACACACCTGCACACGTACATATACCTCTTCTTTGGTATGCGAAGTGGGTTATATGTTGTCATGATATGCCAACTGCATCTGTACGAACCTCGACACAAAATAAAATTGCTGACAACTGGTAAGGTTGTACTTTGCACCCAGTTAACAGTTTATGAAGTTTTTTATACATAAATCCTTATTTTTTAATGTATGCGCTCCATAACAAAATAACATTCCATGCTTTAAATTTTCTTTTAGTAACAACGGGTAAGACTTTTGATTCAATAAAGAATGTTCTTCCAACGTCTGATTACCTATCGAAAGAGTTAAACTAGTAATTTTTTGACTTTAAGCAAGTAAGTAAGTTGAAAAGAAGGCGGCCGCTGAGTTACACGCGTTTCTTCGGCTCGCGAGATTTTCCGCTCAATGAAGCCGTCTGCCGATCCACTACGTGTGCCTCCAACTAAATAAGTGTTACTTGCTGTGGTGTATTGTTTTCTACTGAGTGTCGATAATCGAAAGAAAAATTGGAAAATCAAGAGGCGGCGGCAGCAGGCGCGGTGGCAGAAGCGCAGGCAGCGCGAGCGGCAGGTGAGGCCTCTGGCAGCTGCCAGACATCGGCCAGCTGGTCCGGTCACAGGTGAGAGCGGCGCTGCACTGCAAAGACACACTAGACACAAGTGGGCAGTCCGTCAAGGACTCTGTGACGGCTGCCGTCATGGACAAACTCCAAGAGACTGTCGCACGCAACACTACCGAAATCCAGTCTCTTAGAAAGTCCCAGCCTGCACACGAAAAGAAATCTGCCAACGTAGAAATTAAACTTGAACAATATCAAAGAAGGAACAGCTTGCGCTTGTTCGGGGTGGTCGGAAACGATCAGAAAAACACCGACGACCTGGTCGTTAGCCTCGTTCGTGACAAACTCGGCGTGCCGATTGACGTGGTCGACATCGACAGAAGCCACCATGTAGGGTGGAGGGTACCGGGTGCCACAAAACCCCGGCCGGCCCATAATCATTAAATTTGTGTCGTACCGCAAAAGAGCTGAACTGTTTGGTCAGAAAAGAAAACTCGACAAGACTGGGATTACTCTGAAGGAATATCTTACGAGCGAAAGACTAAAAGTTTTGAACGCCATAATCTCACAGTTTTGTCTGCAAAATGTATGGACACAGGACCTCAGGATCATAGTAAAGATGGAAGAAGGGAGAAAAACGGTTACAAACATGTCTGAACTGAAAGACTGAGCGAAATCGCATGAGACACAAAGTCTCATTTCCAGCTCTGTTTGATATAAGTTAATTATTTATTTCTCTAGTTGTAGTCTGTTTAATATTTGTCTAGTATTAACGTTGCTTTATTATCTCTCTAACAATTGTAAGTACTCATCTCTATTCAAATGTCAGTCTAACAGGAAGTGTCATTCTTTTGTAACAGGAATATCGCCTTTCTATATCTGCAATTACTCATCTGTGTCACTACCACTTCTGTTTTCATTCTCGTCACCACTACTGCTACTCTTTCGTCTTTCTTTTCACTGCTACTTCTCTAATCATAATTTAATATATACTTTGTTTTAACAAGTTACCACTCGCAGCTCACTAGAAATCCCGTATTCATGTCCTCCTTTCTTCCTACGTAAATTCTGCTTAAACCGTCTCCCCTGATGATGTCTCTTGTGTTGTCTAATACAGATAGGCGTCTAGAGATCACATTTTTCAGATTCGTTTCCTTCTCAAACACTTCGCTCGATTTTCTGACACTTTTAGTCTTTCAGCCCGCAGACTGTCGAGTCAGCCGTGACCTTGGTCACCCCTGCGAGAATGACGTCTTTTGCGAATTCCTGTCCCCTGACCGTCTTCCGGCCAGCAGGTAAACGGCGCGTTCTCGGTCCTCCGGGCGGCAACAATGTTATTGGTGGCCACGCGAATGTGCAGACGTTCGCGACACACTTCGACAAGTTCTACGACTTGTTCTCTCAATCACTGTTCCATGTCATCCTTGTCTCTGAAACGTGGCTCAAACCAAACATTTCCTCAGACGCTATCCGTTTCTCTCCTAAGAACGGATCATGAAACAACTCGCGGAAATGGAATGGGTGCCTATGTTTGCTCTGATCTGAAATCTATTATACTATGCACATCAGATGCAAATGACGAAAGAAATGCAGAGTTTTTACTTTTCGAAATAAATATCTCTTTTCAGAAACCGCTAATTGGAGTAATCTATGAACCACCTAATGTCGGTGCTCTATCTTCCTTTCAGTCGGCTCTGTCATCATTCGTGTCACAGTACGAACATACAATCGTTATGAGAGACACAAATGTTGACTTACAGTTAAAATCTCCCTCTGCAGAGAAATTAAGAAGACTGTTCGACTCGAATGATATGAGCATAATACCGCTCGATCCAACCCATCACACGCTACGCAGCCATACATTCATAGATGTAATAGCAACAAAACGACCAAATAAAACAATTCGCGCCAGTTAGACGTCTGCACCGGGACTCTCTGATCATGACGCGATATTCTTAAACTACTCAGTTCATACTACCAGATTAGAATCTCGCCTAGTAACCCACAGAGACTTAAAAAACGTTAACCATGACACTCTTCAAAAGGATTGCTCAAACATCCCCTAGCATGATATAAGCAATCAACAGACATTAGACGGTAAAGTTAGTGAATTATGTCGCAGAATTATTGCACTTTATGACAAACATGCCCCTAAACGCTCTGTCACGGTAAAAATAGCTCCCGATCCGTGGCTCACCACTGAATTACGCCAGTTAATGAATAAATGCGATGCTGCACATACAGCCTTCAAGCTTAACCCAATTCCTGAGTTGTATGAGGCTAACAAGAACCTTCGAAACAGAGCTAAGCAAACTGTGAGGAATGCCAAAATCAGACATGAACGCTCTGTCGTATGCAGCATATGGAATCCTGCTACAACGTGGATAAAGCTGTGCAGTTTCGGTTCTGTCAACTCCTCTGATGAGCACTCGCCGTCCAGAACAACGTACTGTGTCCTATTAGGAAGTCTTCCAGCCAGTCACAAATCTGTGAACATATTCCATATGCTCGTATCTTCGTTAGCAGTCTGCAGTGTGGCACCGCGTCAAACGCCTGTCTGAAATAAAGAAAAACACAATCCACCCGTTTCCCTCCATCCATGGCTCGCAAGACGTCATGCGATAAAAGGGCAAGCTGAGTTTCACACGAACGATGTTTCCTAAACCCGTGCTGATTCGTGGAAAGAAGCATTTTCGTCTCAAGGAAATTTACTATATTCGATCTGAGAATATGCTTCAAAATTCCACAGGAAATCGATGTCAACGATATTGTCCCGTAAATATGTGGGTCAGTTTTCATACTTTTCTTATAAACGGGAGTCAGGGGACTTTTTTCCAATCGCCAGGAACTTTGTTCTGAATTAAAGATTCGCAATAAATGCAAGCTAAGTACGGAAGAAGGATGCTTAAGGT
Organism: Locusta migratoria; assembly: GCA_026315105.1. Classification (NCBI taxonomy): domain Eukaryota; kingdom Metazoa; phylum Arthropoda; class Insecta; order Orthoptera; family Acrididae; genus Locusta; species Locusta migratoria. The sequence continues at coordinate 465,405,716 of CM048746.1, read as the reverse complement.
TTAATGTCCCGTCGACAGCGTGGTCATTGAGATGGCAGGCTAAGAAAAGGGCCAATGCCGCAGAATACTCTTGTAAAACCGAACTAGTATTCCATCCGGACTAGGAGGCGTTTTTGTATTTTAACTCTGCTTCTCTACACCGGAAACACCTATTACTATGACCTCGATCTCGGAGCTTGTACGTTCATCGAATGATGGTATATTGTGCGGTCCACTTGCGTGAAAGATTTCTTACAGGTTAAATTTAGAATTTCAGCTTTCCGTTTGCTTTCTTCTATTACTGCCCCTGGCTGGATAGTGGGCTTTGACCCGCTTCGTCACCTGTATCGTCGAAAAAAAAAAAATACTAGAACAGCACCTGCTGCGCCGCTTGTGAAGGCTACAGGACATGGTAATCTGAGTGATTCAACATGGATCGACACCTGGTATCTCAATACCGCTTATGTTGTTTGTACATACATGTTTTATGTCCTCCAAATGGACTACTTACGCAATAAATCTTAAGTGAATTGGGAGACTGTAAGAGGTTGTCCTGATTTTCATTTCGGCCTGTGTACTTCCCTGGGTATCAAGATTCTTGAATGTTTCTTGAAATTGGTTCCAGCATTCTATATGGCTGGTAAAGAAGTGGTTGGATGAATAACTGAAAACTTAGTAAAGTCTGATATTTATTACGAGGACAAGGCTATGACAACTTTGCATCCATGTCAGAAAATTCTCAGTGGGGATCATTAGTTGATACCACAGGACTGCCGTTTATATACTCGCCAGGCTTGTGTCCTGTGTTGCCCAGAAATTTTCTTTACTCCAATATTCTATCAATCTGTCAGTCTTGGGGAAGATGGGCTGCAGCTTCAGATGATGAGAAACCAAATAACTATAGTATCTGACAGGCTGAACCAACTTCTATAGTTATGCAGCTGCTCATTACTTTAATGACTACAGATGCCTCCATGTACAGTTCATAAAGGTAAAATACATCTAATGTGTACAGTTTGGTAGATATAATTTTCATCTCGTCATAAATTGACTCTAAAATCGTTAGATTCGTTTCCTCTGCTAGGATAGCAGAATGACTAAAGAGTTTTTTCACTTATGAAAAGATTCTGTTTTCCTATGAAAACCTTTTGCACATCATAATCAGTGTTCTTGCAAAAGGCTATTTTCAGATGGTAGTTCTCCACGCTGTCTGGTCTTCTGCCATCTTTTTCAGATTCGAATATGTTCCTCTTATCTTTTTGTCATCTTGTATCGCCTTCTTCCTTACAGTCTTTTCCCACAAACCAGTCCTTCCAAGACATCTGTTAGTGTGCACTCCGTTATCCACAAATGTCCCACCCAGTTCTTTCTCCTTTCTCTTATAACCTTCAGCAGACATCTTCTCTCCCCAACCATTTCCAAAACTCTTATTCACTCTTTCTATCTAGCTTATCCTCTCCATTAGCCTCAACATCCACATCTCAACTGCTTCTAACCTGTTTTCATCGTCTCGTCTCAGCGCCCATGTTTCTGCTCCATATAGTGCCACACTCGAGACGAAACATTTGCCAAAACTTCTCCTTAGACCCTTACCTAATTTGCCACATCACAGTCTCCTCTTTCTGTTGAATACCTCCTTCGCTAAGACAGTTCGAGTTTTCACCTCCTGATTGCACCTCAAGTCTTCGGTTATTGTGCTTCCAAGATATTTAATTGCACTTACTTGGCTAATGGTAGTTTGTCCTATTTTAATATTGGCCAGTCTGCGTCTTGTACTGATGACCATACGTTTTGTTTTTGTTGTGTTTATTTCCATCCCATTTTCCACACAAGCATCATTCAGTTCTTTGAGCATATTGTTCGCTGTCTGCTCACTTTCTGCCACTAATACCATGTCATCAGCAAATCTTATGCATTCTGTTCTCTTTCCACCAATACATATTCCTCCTTTGCCATCTAAACCTTTCGCAATAATCTCTTCATGCTATACATTTAGCAACAGTGGGGAAAGACAACAACCTTGTCTAACACCTCGCCCAATTCTGGTTCCTTCTGATATTTCATTTCTAAATCTTATCCTCACTTTCCGGTGTAAATATAGATTCTGTATGTCTCTCTTTTCAGTCTACTCCTTTCCTCTTCAAAATATCAATCAGCTCCTTCCACTGCACTGCGTCAAAAGCCTTCTCTAAATCTATAAAAAGAGCAAAGATTTCTCTACCTTTTTCCACATATCTTTCCCCTGTAGTTCTTAACAGGCCAATAGCATCTCTTGTTCCTTTTCCTGTTCTAAATCTGAACTGCTCCTCTTCAATCCATCCATCCAACTTGCCATATAGCCTTCTATTCAACACTCTCAGCATCACTTTAGCTGCATGACAAATTAGATTGATGGTCCTTTGCTCTTCAAATTTTTTAGTGTTTTTCTTTCTCTCCATCGGTATCATAACTGTTGCAAGGAAGTCCTCAGGCCATTCCCATTAGTCATATGTCTCATTACAGAGGAAGAATAGTTCTTTCTAGCCTTCTTTCCCAGACTCTTCAGCATTTCTGCTGGTCTATCATCAATTCCACATGCCTTCCAATTTTTCATCTTCTTCAACACATTTTCCACAAGTTGTATAATGAGAGATATTCTGATTATCACTATGCTAAGAGTGCGACCTTCACCTTCTGAGAAATCTCATATTCACCACCAAGAAGGACGTGGAAATGTACCAGATTAAGATTGATAATTGAATGCCAACAGCTCTTATCTGTGCTTGTTTGCTTAAGACAGCTCATACTGGCTCTCCAATTCAGTTGGTTCAGATGGTTCACAGAAGCTGGAACTATGCAATTTTTAATGCACTATCCAATGAATACACAGATCGACTTCCTCAGCCAAATATTAGCCAATTTAAAAATTCAAAGTACAAACATGACACAGTCTAAAACTGTATTAGCTGTCGCTAATCTATTAAACAATTTAGTAAGTATTCTGTGTTGTAAATAGTATGTAAGATCCTTCTTTCCATGTTTCATTTTTCTTCCATATTCAGCATTTAGTTTCAATGATGTAATAACTAGTTTCTCTATGAAAATGATCAGTACTTTTAGCAAAAATTCCATCATACAAATTAAAATTTCTTTGTATTAACTGGAATTAGATTATTCATTCAAATGGAATAAATTTTGGAACAACATTCACAACAGTCTTTTCATTTCCATTTATAATTTGATCATTAAATCCATATTCAGCATTTAGTTTCAATGATGTAATAACTAGTTTCTCTATGAAAATGATCAGTACTTTTAGCAAAAATTCCATCATACAAATTAAAATTTCTTTGTATTAACTGGAATTAGATTATTCATTCAAATGGAATAAATTTTGGAACAACATTCACAACAGTCTTTTCATTTCCATTTATAATTTGATCATTAAATCCTAGCATACACACAATACCATCTTCTATTATTATATCAATGTATAATTTTACACCAGTTTCAATAACAACTATATTCAATATTTTATCTGCTGTAATATGAATGTTTGAATATTTGCAAACAGTAATTTCTAGAGTTAAAAATGTTGTGTAAAACCAACTAATGAAATATTTTAAATGTTACTCTTACTGGAACAATTAATATTTTGTTATTTATAGACAATTTCCAACTCAGTCGAAGTAATTGAAATGTTTATTAATATTTTTCTAATAAATGAATAAAATTGATTGGGAAACCGATTCAAGGGTCCCAGAAAAGAAATAAAAAAGTAAAAGCAGTAAACTTTTTTTTTACCAAATACTGTTTGATGTGCAATAATAGGAAAAAGTGGATGTTGAAACACTGCATTAATGATTGATAATTATATTTTAGCACCTGGATGGTAAAAGTGGAATACAATTAATCATTTGTACATAGGTTAAAAACCAATCAACAAAAATACTTGGCATTTGAAAAGTACAAAGAAAGAAAGAAAGAAAAGAATAAAGAAAGAAGAGATTATTAAAGTTACTGAAAATAAAGATAAAACAATTGTGTTAGATTCCTGTCTAAATAATGTGGTTGTTGCTTTTGATGACTTCATGCTCAAAAACCAAGAAATATTTTCACATTAAATATCAATGTACAAGATTCAACTTAAACATAAAAATGTTCACCCTAAACATAATTAATATTTTATCGTCCTTAATGTATGATTATGAAGTATTTCAAAAAGCCAATAGAAAAGAAACAGTCGAAATGTTTAATATGTTTCGAATTTGTTAAATTATGGCTGTTAATGTCAAGAAATGGTGTCTGTTCTTTCAGATTTTTTCGAAAAAACATACACCAAATAAATAATTTTATATCTGCCCCAACAGGCGATTGACAATTTTAATGCGGACACATTAATACGCTCAATCCTTTGCAGGTACCCAGTATAGTCTGCAAGCAAGTGGAATCAAATGGGCAGGGATAACTACAGTTGTAGTGAGCTACAGGGTGAGAATTTGGGTTGGAAGGGAAGCATGCCTGGCTTGCCTAATTGGTTATAGTGACTGAAGATGGTTCTATCAAACCGAAACCAGTTGCCAGTAATAAACACAACAAATTGTGATCTAGACTCTCTTATTTTAATTATTAAAATTGTTGAGCAAATTAGAAATATTGATCTGAGTGAAACCAAATAGAAATATATATCTTTGGTCTTTAGATTTTATAAGGGAATTTCAAGATAAAATAAACTGGATTTCTACATCAATACTATTCTGTGATTTGTCTGAAGCTTTTAAGAGAGACATTCAAAATATAATAATTGATTGGAATCTTTTCTCAAGATATACAGCATTATATGATGATTTTAAAACTTAATAAAATTAGGATTTTATCATATATCAAAATTTAAATATTAATTTTATGAGAAAATATCGAGCAAAGTGGATTGGGCAGTTATTTCAAAAATTTATTCATGAGTATTGAGAGACTTGAAAGAAGAAATTGTCTGGGTATAATTTCAGATCACAGGGTATCTAGAAGTTTAGAAAAGAGTTTCAAGATAAGTTAAAATGGGAGAAACTATCACATTAAAATTGTCTGAATAATTTATAAAACAATTTTGGGATAAATTAAATTGTTACTCCATAAGAGAAAAACGAAGAGAGGTATGTTGGAATAGGAAGAAATATCATGTAGCCAGAAAATGTTTCATAACTTTATCAGAAATTTTAAATATAACATATGGTGAGAAATTATAAGACTATTTTACTAGAGAATTTGAAAACAGGTTGAATTGGAATATTATATCACATACATAAAATTACATGAATATTTTATCATGGAGTTTAAAGATAGAGTAAACTAGAAACAATTAGGAATATTAAAAACAATCCAAATCATTAATAGACAAATTAACTTAAGAAATTAAAATCAGCAATATATCAAGCACAGTTCAATCATATTTTTCACAAAGTATTTGATGATAATTGGTTAAAGGGAAAGATAATTGTCCACTGTTTTGAAAAGTTCTTTAAAGGTATGTAACTTTTTGTAATGGGAAAATTAGAAAAAAGTACTGACTTTGATAAAAATTACAAACCTCAATAAATTTCATTAAATCATTAGAAGATACAGTCAATATTGCTACTATAGTTTTTGGTATGAATAAGGCAATGTCATGTGTATGGAGTGAACAGCTGCAGCCAAAGTAATTTTTGTTGTGCCTAGGCATTTGAACGTCGCCATCTGCTGTGCGACATGGGGATGGCAGCAAGAAGTGACTGTTTTCCATAAGATGAGTTCGTCACGAAAATGCAGTGTTCTGAATGTTAGAAAAGTAGCTCTAAACTCAGAAAGAATCTATAGAAAACTCGATGCAGTAATAGTTTAAAGACAACACGAAGGGTTGACTGTATTCACATAATAGATGTGGATTAAAGTAGATCCTTGAGATCGTATTCGTGCATATTTTTGGTTACAGCGTGGTGGGTTCAGTTACACGCTCCTTGGAATGCCGCAAAGTGAAGCAATACATCGTGGTCTGGGCTCAACAAGTCGTTGCAAGAACACTGCAAAAATATTAGCCATGTTGCTGAAACAGACTCCAACAATTGCCAGTGCACATTTTTGTGCACAAACTGACCTCACAATTTGAATGAATTGTAGCACAATGAAATGGCACATCGTTATCAATCAAAACTGCATCTCTCTGCAGATTAGTGAAATCCATAAATGGCAGTAGATGGTCTCCAAGTATCCGATTATAACCATCTCAAGGCAATGAAACAATCTAGTCCATTTTATGTACAAACACCGTTATGAGGCTGCCCCCAGCACAGGGCATTTTTTTGCGGATCCATATTTTCATGGGGTCTGCGCCGAATATTAGACATCTGGCATTAGTTCTTACGAACTGAAATTGGAACTAAGCTAAGGTTTTTGGCAGCTCAGAGTCCAACCATTGTAGTCACGAGCCTACGAGAGATGCTGCAGGCGATGTTGCACTCTTAGCGAAGGCTTTCGAGTCGCTCGTCTGCTGTCAAAGCCTCTTAACGCAAAATTGCAGTGTACTGTCCTAATCGTTGTGTCGCACTTTGATACTGTCCCAACTACACGCAGTGCTGCTTGTCTGTTAGCACTGACAACTCTAAGAAAACACTGATGTCTTCGGTCAATAACTGCAGACTGTTGGCTACAGCACTGTCATTGAGTGCCAGTAATTTTGTAGCTTCGGCAAACACCTAATATTTTGGATCCCGGAATATTTTTTTTTTCTTAATGATTTCCGAATTACAATTTACCTCACATCTGGCACCATAACCATTCTGCTTTCGAAGTCTACACGTTGAGAACTTTTTCAGATGAGTACAGTTGTACAAATGACACTTCTGTCAATACACCGCCGTTTTGCACAATGAGGTAGTGACACTACTGCCATGTGAACATTTTCATATCGGTGTGCCATGACTTTTCATCTCCATGTCAGAAACACTGAAGGAATTTTTTGTATTTTCAATAGTAGCCTTTAGTAATGTATAACACTTCCTATATATCTCTAACATTAATTCTGATAATGTGATAATGTAAACCAGTAGACAATTTGACTTTTAGAGGCAATAAAATTTTTCTTCTTAAAAGTTCTGTGTCAGAAACAGTTAAGTGATAATCTGGCCTCTGAAAGACACCTCCCAACTTTCTTAACTTTCCTGTGTAATGGACTTTCACTTCTAAACCTCTTTCTGTAACTTGCGCTGAATAAATGCCACTTTACATCACCTCACAAGATAACCCTTAGTTAACTGAAACTGAAATTCTTTATTCGATGAGGGGCATCTTGGTCATGATGTTTGTTCTCTACTCAATGGGTTTCATATAAGGAATTAAATAGACCAGACTGCAACTTAAAAGGGAATGGTCAGACTTGTCATGCTGAAACATGTAGTGATTTTTTTAGCATTGTTAGTTAACATTGAAGGAAATCTGTATGCTGAATGTTAGCTGCTAACATGACCTGGAAGTCACCTACAAAAACAGAAAAAAAATACGAAAATGGCTGTTTTTTCTGCTTGGCGCTTGAGGTGACGGCTGGCCACCCCTGGAAATGGTGAGTCGCGATGTGTTGTTATGGTGAGCGTTGTGCACATGGTCGGGAGGTGCGGTCGTCTTATCGCGGCGTTCACTAAAGAGGAATATCGTTGCACCGTTTTGGTGGAAAGGGGAAACGAATATTCGTTTCTGTGGCATGCACTTCCTTTTCATTTCTGCTACGTATTTCGAAACGTACCGTTCAGAAACTGGTTAGAGATGTGAAAGATATTCTGTATATCTACATGTATACTCCGCAAGCCACTTTACGGTGAACATTCAATCTCCCCTCACAGGTGATGGCAAACCCTGTAAATGTTTTGCTGCTTGCCATGGAGATATACCACAGATTCAATATGAAGCAAACAACAGAAAACGCTTGAAGATTATGTGATGTGCGACATGGTAGTTAAACTTCTAGACGAGCACGTCAAGAACGCTAGAAATTACTTAAAACACTCGATATTGCAGACTGAGAATCTACTGACGGCGAAGAAACGGAAGAAAGTTGCACACATGAAGACTCTTCGAGTTATAGTGCCACGTACCATCATCAGTTATCTCCCCAAGCAACACCAGCAACTACAATCATATTATCAGACAAAGAAAAAGCGGTGAAGTATTGGTTGAACGGAAGTGGTAAGAAACGCCTACGTGTCAGTACTGTTCAAACTAGGTATCGCTTTGTCCGTTCTGAACGTGAATTGTATAGATGGAAAAAGGAAGTCGTTGGACGACGCAAGAGTCGACTGGAAATTGCGACGGAGATAAATGCGCGAGTTTTTGAGCAATTTACCGATGCCAGACGACAGTCATTGAGTGTCAGCGACACAACTTTGCCTGAGTGGGCGTTAGAGATTGCCAACGCGATAGGCGCTAAAGAATTTACAGCTTCTCAAAGCTGTATTAGTCGCTTCAAAAGGTCACATAAAATTCTGGCGCGAAAAATAACAAAATTTGTATCGAGAGACTGAAAGGAAAATGATATAAGCTTTTCTTTCGACTGCAAAAAATAAGTTTTAGTTTGCAATGCAGATCAGTCAGGTTTTCAAAAAGAAATGCGTGCGAAAAGAACACTGTCATTCAAAGGGGAAAAACATATTGAGGCAATTGCGCAGTCCACGACTGCACTCACCCATTCATACACTATAATGCCCATAATTAGTCTGGATGGTTCATTGCTGCCTAAACTATGTGTGTGTCTTCAAGAACCAACTGAACGGTTTGGACCACGTGTCAAACAATGTTCTACACAGGCAATCTTGTGGCAGATGCATCGAAGTCTGGAAAAATGGGAAAGGATATCGTTACACATTTCATGCGTCATGCTCTTCTTCAGTTCTTCGGCAACAAATCTCTTTTCCTTCCAGATTCTTGGTCAGGTCATAAAAGTTCTGATTCATTAAAAGCTGTATTTCGAGCTTACCCTGACAAAGAAGTAGAGACACTTCATATTGCACTCGGCACGACGAACGTAATTCAACCGTTAGACAGAAAATTTTTCTGCCGGTGGAAGGCATTTTATAGAAAACTAACAGAGAAAATTATTGTGTGGAAATCACTGCAGTTTCCTGTCTATCACCGTGACAATATTCTGAAGTTGCAATCAGTCGTACATTATCAGTTTTCGTTCCCACGGATTCAAAATGTGATTAAATATCCGAGGCACGCCTAGAAATGTACTAATATTAGGCCTGATTCCATCCTAACACCGGCCGACTTTTGTCTAAGGACATCTAATTCGCAGGGATGTCATATGTCGTCTTTGCTTGTATGTTCTTGGTGCACAAAATACCTATGTCTTGAACATTGTATCAATATTTCGCATTTTTGCGGTAATTAGAAGAAATAAAAGTTTGACGTGTTCTAAATCATGCATGTATTTGTGTCTACCTCATAGCTATTTGGAAAGAATGTTGTAGATAACATATCATTTAGATTTGTCAACGAATTTATTATTATCGTATTTATTTACTATCGTAAGACCGCTTTCACTGGGCGAATCAGCTCTCTCACTGTTGTGGCACGAGAGTGGCGCGTAGTTAACGCCACCTTGTCCCTAGATGGCGTTGGTATAACGTAGCGAGAGGTCAGTGTTGTACAACAGGCAGTTATAAGCGTGGAAACCATGCGACAATAATGTCCTACTTCATAAAAGTTTTTACAGACTTCCAGGTCATGTCAGAAGCTAACAGTTTGCATACAGACTTCCTTCAATGGTAACTCACAGTGGTAAAAATAGCAACACAGGTTTCGACATGACAAGTCTGGCAGTTTCCTTGTAAAACAAATAATACAGTTAATAAACGTGCATTTCACATAGCTTTATTTGCATTTACAAATGACACAAGATATGTTATTATACAATTCTGTCGACGTCTTTACTAACCACTGGAACATCTGCCTAATATCGTGTACAGCCCACGTAAGCACGCAGAACCCCGCAATGCGATGTGGAATGGACTCGACTAATGTCTGACGTAATGCTGTATGGAACTGACATGGTGCACCCTGCAGAGCTGTCTATAAATCCTGTTGAAGAACATCCAAGATCTGGTCAACAATATTCTTTTCGGGGGGGATTCCGTGGGCATCCAAGGTGTTCAAAGTCAGAGGAGTGCTACTGGAGCCACTGTGTAGGAAATTCTGGACATGTGGGGTGGCGCATTGTCCTCCTGGAATTCTATGTCTGTCGGAATGCCCAATAGACATCAGTGGATACAGATAATCGACCAGGATGTGTATGTGCACCTCCCAGTGTCATATCAACGGTTCCATAACCTGCTCACGTTCCAGATCATTACAAACCCTCCACCAGCTTGAACATTTCTCTATTGACATGCAGTGTGCATCGATTCATAAGAGTGTCTCCATACCTCTACAGGTTCATATATTCTACATCTACATACATACTCCGCAGTCCACCGTAAGGTGCGTGGCGAAGGGTACACTGTACCACTACCAGGCATTTCCTTTCCTATTCCACTCCCAAATAGAATGAGGAAAAAAAGAATGCCTATATGCCTCCGTATGAGCCCTAAGTTCTCTTATGTTGTCTTTGTGATCACTACGCGAAATGTAAGGCAGCAGCAAGATCGTACTACACTCAGCTTCAAATTACGGCCCTCTAAAATTCCTCAACAGAATTTCACGAAAGAACGTCGTCTTTCCTCCAACCATCCCCAACTGAGTTGCCGGAGCATTTCCGGGACACTCGCGCATTGGTTGAAGCTACCAGTAACAAACCAAGCTGATCGCCTCTGAACTGCTTCTGTGTCTTCCTTTAAACTGATCAGCTATGGGTCCCAAACACTTGAGCAATACCCAAGACGTGGTCGTACAAGCGTTTTATACGCGGTCTCCTTTACAGATGAAGTACATCTTCCCAAAATTCACCGAATAAACCGACGTCGGCTGTCCTCGTTCCATTTCATATCGCTCTGAAATGTTACGCCTAGATATTTGAACGACGCGACAACATCAAGAAGCTGACCTCTAATGCTGTATTCGAACATTATGGGATTGTTTTTCCTACTCATGCGCATCACCTTACATTTTTCTACATTAAGAGCTAGCTGCCATTCTTCGCACCAACTAGAAATTTTGTCTAAGTCATATTGTATGCTATTACAGTCAGTTAAAGACGATACCCTTCCATACACCACAGCATCATCAGCAAACTGCCGCAAATCACAACTTACTCTGTCCATCAGATCATTTATATAGATAGAAAATAATAGCGGTCCTATCACACTCCCCTGGGGCACGCCTGACGATACGCTCGTCTCTGATGAACACTCGCCGTGGAGAACGTATTGAGTTCTATTACTTAGGAAGCCTTCCAGCCAGTCACAAATATGTGAAACTATTCCATAACCTCGAATCTTCGTTAGCAGTCTGCATTGTGGCACCGCTTCGAACGCCCTTCATCCATGGCTCGCAAGATGTCATGTGAGTAAAGGGCAAGCTGAGTTTCATATGAATGATGTTTCCTAAACCCGTGCTGATTCACAGAAAGAAGCTTTTCCGTTTCAAGGAAATTTACTGCATTCGAACTGAGAATATGCTCCAAAATTCTACATGAAACTGATGTCAACGATATTGGCCTGTAATTGGGTGGGTCAGTTCTTTTTCCTTTCTTATAAACGGGAGTCACCTGCGCTTTTTTCCAATCACTAGGAACTTTGTGCTGAATTAAAGATTCACGATAAATGCAAGTTAAGTAGGGGGCCAATGCCGCAGAATAGTCTTTGTAAAACCGAACTGGTATTCCATGCGGACCAGCAGACTTTTTCGTATTTAGCTTTCTCATCTGCTTCTCTACACAGAAAATACCTATTACTATGCCCTCCATTTCGGAATTATTAAGCTGATCAAACTATGGTACATTTGTGCGGTCTTCCTGCGTGAAAGATTACTTAAAGGTTAAATTTAGAACTTCATCTTTCCGTTTGCTTTCTTCTATTACTGACCTGGAATGATCAACGACTGACTGGACAGTGGTCTTTGACCCGCTTATCGATTTTACATAGGACCAGAATTTTTTCGGGTTCTCGGAAAGATCTTTTGCTAAGGTATGGCTGTGGTAATTATTGTATGCTTTGCGCATCGATCTTCTTATTGACGCACGAATCTCTACTAACTTTTGCCTGTCATCATTTGCGTGTTCTTTTTTGAATCGAGAGTGCAACAGCCTTTGCTTTCTCAGCAGCTTTCTAACATTATTATTATACCACGGTGGATCTTTTCCATACAAATGTTCAAATGTTTGTTAAGATTATGGGACTTAACTACGGGGTCATCAGTCCCTAAACTTACAAACTGCTTATCAACTACCTTATACTAAGGACGGCACAAATATCCATGCCCTGAGGGGGGATTAGAACCCCCGACCGTAGTGAGCGTGCAGACCGTGACTGAAGCGCCTGAGTCCCCTCGGCCACCGCGGCCGGCTCTTTTCCATTCTTAATCGTCTTTACTGGCACATATTTCTCTAACCCTTTATTTACAATGCATTTAAATTTAGTCCACAATTCCTCTACATCCATAGCCCCGGAATTAAACGATGCCCATTCGTTTTCTAAGTGCGATCATAACATTTGCGTACGGCTCTTCCCAACAAAAACACGCTCCTTGGCTTCTTGATTGGTTTATGAACTTTGGTCATCATCGACGCTATGACGATATCATGATCACTAATTCCTGTCTCTACACAGACATCGTTAATAAGGTCAGGTCTGTTTGTGGCTATAAGGTCTAAAATAATCCCATTGCGCGTGGGTTGCCGGTTTAACTGCTCAAGACAGTTTTCGTACAATGTGTCCAAAGTAGCTCGCAAGACTGCTTGTCTGTACCGCCTGAAATGTAACTAGAGAGGTCCCAAGTATACTCTTAAGGTTGAAGTCTCCCCCGACTAATATTACATGGCCCGGATACTTACGCACTACGTGGTGTAGACTTTCTTTGAATGACTCTAAAACTGCTACAGCAGCACTGGGGGGGGGGGGGGGGGGTGCGGTAAAAACACCTAACTATATATTTACTTCTTTTCGACCTGTTATAGGTGCCCAGATAACTTCACAGTTACTTTCTCAGTAGAAACAATATCTTTGTCCACAGCGATGAACACTCCTGCTACAGTTGTATCAGATCTATCTTTCCGATATACATTCCACGCCTCGCTAAATATTTCTGAACTTGCCACTTCATGATCTGGCCAACTTTCGGTGCCTAAAACTATCTGAGCGCAATAACTTCCACGCAGTGCGGCAAATTCGTGAACTTTGTTTCTATTACTTTGTAAGTTCGCGGCTAATATTTTGATATTCAAATTTTTGAGCCGAACGTGGCCTGAATTTGCTGTTTGAATGTTGACAGGCTAGTGCTCATCAGATTTAGCGCCTAGCTTAAAAAACAACATGTGCAATCCGCAAGTACTCTGCTACCCTAGTAGCCGCTTACTTAGTGTAGTTCACCCCTGATCTATCTAGGGGCACCGTACAATTCACCGCCCGATAACGCAGATCCAGAAATCAATTGGAAACGTGGCTTGTAAGACGAGGCAATCTGTTCATAGTCATCAATAATTTAACTTTTTTTTTTCACGGGCCAGACGAGTCGTGAAGCTTTATTCCATGCAGTCACCAAGGGTACAAGAGTTGGCCTCATATCAAAGATGTTTCATTGAATTGTTCAAACTTGTAGGTAGCTCGGTACTGAAATCCACAGCAATTTGCGAAGGGTTGCACTTCTGCCACGTTTAATGACTATCTACAGTCATCTTTGGTCTCAATCGTGCAGCATCGTTTTCCGAACGCAAAAATGCCCGAGATTGGATATTTTACCAGATTTTCACGATGCACTCCTGAAATGTTCTATGGTAAAATCGCCACCTTATCGCTGCCTCGAAGATGCTGTGTCTCGTCTCTCGTTCGCCAACTATAACACCACATTAAAATTAACTTGAATCAAAATAAAGTCCCATTGTAGCAGGAGTAACCGATCCAAAGCCTGTGCCGATAACTGTTGTCTTATATAAGCGTTGCTGAACGCAGCACCGTCATCCGTGTGTTACCACATCGCTGTGTTTGCATTCATATGTCTATACTATTTCTTTGGGTCTTATGTATACATAACGATAAAGCTTAACCAACACATACCTCATCAAAATTGCCAGATACCTTTCAGTAGAAAAATGAACAGGCTCCTTTCTCAAAAAAGGAATATAAGTTTAATGTTTCTCTCTATGGATGCAATAACGGACTTGTTAACACATCTGCAGTTTTGACATCACACAGTAATGCTAGGGATAATTTTATTTTGTTGTCTACACTAAATCTTTATGGAGACACCGACGATACGAAGTAGATATACAGTTTATATCGAATTACTCACCTTGGTATCGTCAGATTCTTCCACATCTCTATGGTTGAATTCGTACTTTCTCTCCCTGGAACATGGCACCAATGTTTAGGTACCGTGAGAGCAATGAGTGTGCCATAGGACGACATGGAAGAAAACAACTGCGCCAGGCCACCGAAGATAATGCTAAAGCGTATTTGGAATTTCCCATAACTACCTATTTGCTCAATTATATCCTCGAACGTAGTGTTTTCGAGTTGGGATTTCTCATACTCCACCTGTTCACTGACTTTATCCTGTAAATAAACAAATTCTTTAAGTTGAAAACATCGAGTTTTGACGTCGAATATTCATGCACATAACTGTCAAGTATTTACAATTTACAAGAATTATTTTGCTCGTACTACCTAAAATAAACACATCATAACAACTGATATCAGAAACGTGTGTTTGCCCAGAGTCTTTGGAACAGTGGTCCCAAACTTTCAGCATACTTCTGACTGTGTAACCAGATGTTAAATATTACTCCCCTCATGAACATCACAATTATTGCTTAATAAAATGTATTATGAAAAGTAACTTTCATCAAGCACTACTATTTTAGAAATTACAATAATAAATATATTTAGTTTGTTTTAGGAATATTAAATTTTTTTTATTTTCCAGTAGATGAATCTGCCTGCCATCAGTGAAATAACACAGCAACGAAATTCCCTCATCCAGGGACGGTCAAGATATCAGCTCACGCGCAGTGCACGGGCTCAAATCCCATAGCTCTCTCGAAGTTGGACACTTGTCAGTAAGTGAATAATTGGGGTTTGACGCCAATGCACTCATAATGACTTGCACAGCTACATCATCCTAGATGGCTACCGATGGACACTTGGGCTCTTACACCAGGATACCAATAATGCATTGCAGCAAAGACATCATTCAACGTGGTTACCGATGGACACTTGGTCTCTTACACCAGGATACACCTGGTACATAGCAGCAGTGACTTGCAGATCCTGATGGCTGTACACGGACACTTGGGCTCTTGCCCCAGGGTATCCATAATTAACTGCAGCAGTGACATCATCAAAGATTACACACTTATGAAATAATATATGTACACCACTTGAAAATTCCACAACCCCAGTACAATACATCCACAGCGATACCTTGTGAGGACATAAAACTTTACACCATCTGTACTTTATTCGGTTACGTGAGTTTCCTGCAGAAAGTACATCAAACATTTGTAACAAGTCACAGCACAAAACATAAAGCACTTCGCAGAATTTCAGTAACTCACAAATAATATACATTCATACACCACTTAATAGTTTTTACATTCTCAAGGTATTCGACTCGGAAGATGTGAGGACGATAATAATAATCTATTTCCAAACCTCTGTACTTCAACCAATTACGTGATTCTAATGACGATTCAATAAATTAGTACCTCCAGTCCACAGCCCAGCACGTCATGCAGTTACGAAATAATCTACATACCACACAAACACTTTTTTTTCACCATCTCACAATACATGGACTGGTTCAGCATATTTGCGATTATAAGAGGAGCTCCCTAACCCACCACCAACATTCAAATGGCGTAAAATTACGAGGCGGAATAGCCGAGCACTCTAAGGCATCTTGCTGAGGAGCGCGCAGCCTTTCCCAGTCGGAGGTACAAATCCTCCCTTGGGCTTGGGGGTGTGTGTCGTCCTTAGTGTAAGTTAAGTAGATCGTAATTATAGGAAATGGTAACCTAAGTCGATTACTCTCATAGACTTACAGGCATTTGATTTTATGGAAGTTTCACAATACTTGCGAAATGGTTTTTCACCACATAAAACACATCTGTAATTCTTAAACATGTTGCAACTCTGTTTACAGTGTACAAGCAATTACAGCTCATTGTGAGGGAAAAAGATCCGTAGCTCTTAGCAGCCTCTCCCGGAGTGTTAATTATTCTTTGACACTGTAGACAATTATCTTAGAACCATATGTGCTGTATACAGAGAAGTTGGAGTGGGTGTTGAAAAGTAAAAGTTCTGTCTGAGTCAATTGCATCTGTCCCATGTTCCTGTGACAATATTGTTTCATGGTTTAAGCCTGCGACAAGCACGCCAGTTACAGAAGGTGAAATATATATGAGTGCAATATTCAGCAAACTCTAAATACGTTGAGTTAAAAAAGTTTTACTCTAATGGTGGAATATTATTTCATTGAGTTCCACGTAACATATATATCAGCTACCTTAAAATACATAATTACCCATTATAACCGTACAGTGCAACAGGTTTAGACAAAACTATTTCAACAAGTATAACTTAACTTTTAATATTGTGTAACAGTTTTTCTATGTAGCATACGTTAGTAAGTTCACTGCCCAACTTAAATACATAACAGCTGTACAGTGGCTCAGATTGGGACAAAAATATCGCAGTAAGCATTAAGTGACTGCGTAGATTTAAAGTCTGGCATTATCTATTACCGCGACAGAGTCCACAAGAGCTAACTGTACGTCACAGCAGTTTTCGATGTAAATTACAGCGTAGTTTGGTAATTTCACTGCTCCCTTACCTACTGAGTGTAAGCCTATTTAAAAACACATAAGCTATTACCGTATGAATAGGTAGAGAAAGGGGAAGGTGGAGATGAGTAGAAAGAGGGTAGGAGGAAATGAACAGAGAGAGAAGAGATGAACAGTGAGAGAGAAAGGAGGCGGGATCGAAGAAGAGATGGAAAAGACAGAGAGAAAGGGGAATCAGGGATGGACTAAAATAAGTACCTGTAAAATGACGTGTTTTCAGCTTTACTTAACAAAATAAAAAAAAAAATAGACTAATAGGAATGTACCTAAAGCAAATTTCTCCAGGCAAGTACACTAAGATGGTTCAAATAGAAGGAGGTCGCCATTCATATGAGGAGGTGAGGAGGGTTCCTCAGGATAGGGTAGAGAGGGGGGTTGCAGGAAACCCATTTCCGGTCTGAAGATCACAACAATACATGTAAGTTCAGTAGTGATCTGGTCGTGAAATTGAATGTGACCACTGCCAACAATGATACTGATTCTCTTAACTGTATGTTAATACGCCCTACTCTTTAGTGATCTCAAACAGATGCAAGTCTTTAATAAGTGTATAGTTTACTAGATTTCGACAGTGCATGGTGTAGCGCAACATAAGCGAGTGTAATGCTCTTGGAAATAACCTTGCATCGAGTACTGGCCTTGTGTATCGACACTGAAGAAACTATCTTCGGCCGTCATCGCCGGGATATATAAATTGTACATGTCTACAGTCTCTTGACCAGTCGGCGTATAATTGCCCTTAAAAATAATCCCTACGTACTTTTTGTCTAGTATTTGCCATCACCTGTCTCCCACTATTTACTCTTTCAACCTCTGCAGTTGTACAATATTAACAAATTAAAAATTAACGAGCGTGCTTCAAAGTCTAGGATATTGCACGAAATGAAGAAATTATAATGCAATGTTTTGACATCTACTAACAGCGTCATTGTGCATTAGAGCTGTCCGGTATGGGTGTGTTACTGTGAAAAAACCATTTAAACGTGTACGTCCATAGAACGTGATTTAAGACAACATTCTTACATTTGTGTGTCACATCTTTCATAACACTTTGGGACGAAGTTGGTAGCACTACAATGTTATTAGTAATAACATTATTATGACAGTCTATATCTACATATTTATTATGCAAATCACATTTAAGTGCATGACAGAGGGTCAGAGATTTTAATGCGTGATGGGGAAGGTAACATCAAACTTATGATAGCGTCTACTTCATTTTACCACTCTCAACAGCAACCGTTATAGCGGTCTTCTGTGGAAAGAGATATTTTGGAATTACCTCAAATACGTAGCATACTATACATATGACTGAATTATATGTTTGTATACTCATAAAACTAAGTCTAAAATATTTTTAGTGATGTTATAAAGTATAAAAAACGTATTATATACATCTTATTGTCGATATAGCCAAAGATCTTGTAAAACCACAATATTCGCCACGAAGAATTATCCGCAGAAAAATTCTATACGTACATCCCAACCGGTAGATGCAGCCACCAATTGTCATGTAAACGTGGCGATAATGTCATAACAAGTTTTTCGTAATGTTGTGTATTTAATTATAAATTCCTTTGTGCAGTGGTTGTACAGAGCACCATAGTAGCAAAATTACAATTCTTTCGATCTCTACATGTAAATCGGGCGTCGCACGGGTATTTATTTATTCATACACTTATTGATCCATCTTCCCCCCCCCTCTCTCTCTCTCTCTCTCTCTCTATGTGTGTGTGTGTTTCTTCCGCTCTCTCTCTCTCCCTCTCTCTCTTGCTATGTCGCCTCTTTCTTTCCATCTAACCCTTCCCCTGTCTCTGTGCTTTCCTTTCCGCTGACCTTCCTCTTGTGCAAACCCTTTGTGGACAAAGTTTCATCATAACTGGAAGAAGGGCACAGCAGGTCACAAAATACTCAAGTGAAACCACAGTTTCACTTCACGGCTTCATCGGCACGTTTCTCAAGTTTTTTACTCAAATAATATTTCTTTGCGCTTTGAAATCAAATGAGGACTTCAGTTGTCTGTTTATTCATGTACAATAAAATTTTTCCCAAGGATGCAAGAAGGAAATGTGTTTCTCTATTTATATGCTGTATTTTATTTGTGTCATGCTTTGCTTATGTCCACCAATCCCTTCCTGTGCGTGAGAGTGGCAGGCATAAATTGACAGGTATAGTTTTAAAGTTTCAAAAGCAATAATATTATGTAGAAAACTCAGTACCAAAGATTAGATTAGGGGAGCATTTGAAGATCTTTGAGGAGAGTATCGATAGTATTCAGAGAGGCAGTGACTGCAGACCGACCAACGGAGTCTCTGCTGGGTTATAAACAATGTGGTACTTCCACGCGAAAACCGTGGTGAGACTCCGGAAGTGGAACGGTGGGGTAGACTGTTCTGTCCGCCAAGATACGATGCAGACGTAGCTGATGACTACTCCACGGTAAGACAAACTTTTGGTGGGCAAAATTAAGGTTTTGTGTTACGTTTGGTTCACATTCACATTCACAGCTGTTATATACAGTGAGAGTGTTCAAAACTATTAATAGTGATTTACAGATAAATAAAAGCTTGTGTAGGGCGACGCTTAGCAGTTGCTTTGTCCAAAGTTCAAGTGGCTATTGTTGCAGCTTCGGTGTTTCTCTTTTACTAATGATTGGTAAAGAAGGGATTGCTTCAAATTCCGGTTCAATTAATCAAATATTAAATAGTTCATCATACAATGTAAACTTTCACGGCCGGCGTTGTCTTCAGGTAAAATTTCCGGGCTGATGGGCCGTGGTCTAGATGTAAAACTAACTCCCGACGTTTCGTCTCCAACTGCGGGAGACATCTTCAAGGGTCTTCCGGCTACTGCCACTGTGGGCCGAGGGGCTCTCGCATTTATAGAGCGCATAGAGGGCGCCACCATACATCACGTCATGCTGACTTTGTAACTATCTCTGGATAACGTCGTCATTCTCGATGAAAAATAATCGATTGTCGTTTTGCTGGTACAGTGTCGACATCCGTATTTTATTTAACTTCAGACCTTTTTCTGCTGTACATTAGCAGGATTACCGATCGAATCGGGAAAATTTTGGCCAAGCATGGCGTCGAAACCATCTACAGATCCACAAAAAAGATCAAAGAATATTTGAGATCACCAAAAGACGCACGTCACCACCTAGCAACACCTGGGGTTTATAAAATTCCCTGCAGCAGTGGTAAAGTATATATTGGTACAACAAAAAGAAGCGTCAACACTCGCATATCTGAACATAAAAGGAACTGTCGTCTGGGCCACATGGAAAATTCGGCAATGGCTGAACATGTTTTTCAAAAAGGAAATCATGACGAGACGAGCGTTTTAGCTAGGACACATCAGTACCATGCATGCATGTATAGAGAAGCAATAGAGATCCAGAAAAACCAGAATAATTTTAATAGGAAAGAAGAAGGTCTGAAGTTAAATAAAATATGGACGTCGACACTGCACCAGCAAAACGACAATCGATTATTTTTAATCGAGAATGACGACGTCATCCAGAGATAGTCTCCCGCAGTTGGAGACGAAACGTCGGGAGGTAGTTTTACATCTGGTCCACGGCCCATCAGCCCGGAAATTTTACCTGAAGATTAAATAGTTCCTTTGTTCGTCAGTATGAACAAGCACGTGGTCCAAATTTTATTTTGATACCACTCCAACGTGTGCCCACGACCTTTTAGTTTATCTTAAGTAAAGACTGAACTCATTTTATTTGGTGTGATGGAAAATCCCGTCCAAATATTCGAAATTTTGTTGTTTTCATTGTCTGCTGGTCAAGTGTACACACGGTGCATCCGAAAATTACAGTGTTGAATAGTAGGAGAGTATTTGTTAATGAAGCTCACGACAGTCGTATTTTAATTCACTTTATGTAGGACTTGGTGGTGTCGTAACGGTGAACCACGTGCGGTATCTGGGCTGCAAGGTACTTGTTCAAGGGCTAGGCTTGCGCCACAATAGCTCCATTAAGCACGCTGCAACGGTGTGCCGATTCTATCGTTAATCTCTGGTAAAAGGTCTCAAAGTTAAATGGCTGCATTTAAGCAGCAATTGCAGGACTAAGGTGGTGTCTCTTGATAGGAAGTGTATGTTATCTGTCTCCCTTGCAGCTTATGTTATTTACGTATGTAACTCTATTCTGAACAATTAATGATCTCAAATGCTCTGCCGAGTTGTTAGCAATGTTCAGTAGCTTTGTTTTTGCTTTTTTGGGTTGTGTAGATGCTTGCTCATGCGATTAAGAGTGAATGAAAGTGTTTTGTATCACCTTAGGCATGGCACGTAATTATAAGAGATCTTTGTTTTATGTAATCGTTCTAGCGGCTCCTTACCAGACTGTTTTATACTGTTTGTTTCTGGTAGATGTGCTACCGTGTGAGAAATTCTCAGTGAAAGTCTGATTCACAGAGGAAACCATAATACTGCTAGTTTTATCTGCATCACAGACAGGATGTTCATTGTGTTGTGCCTTATTTGATGTATTCTTCTTCACAGACACCCTTATAATATGCCTATTTGTATTAGGCTCTTTGAAAATGTTCCATGCAATTTATTCCAATAAAATTGTTTAAAATCTAATTAACTTGTCTTACATTACCCTAATCACAAGTACCAGTTAGTACGCCTTAAGCTCATAATTTTCATTTTGTATGTCCTTTAGAAGATTTATTTTAAGATAATGTGTTGTGAAATTTTCTCTTGTCTGTCGGGTACCACCGAAACCTACGCCCTTCCGTTGTTGTCAGAGTATATCTCTAGTCGTTATCGTATCTCCAGTAAACATTACCTTAACCTGAGAGATGTTGCCCAAGGGCCAATGGCAGTTTGTTAATATAACTAGCCAAATACTAGCTGAAAGGGAGGATTCCTTAATAGTAGTAGGCAAATCTGCTTGCATCATACTTATTGAGCAAACGGGTAAAACTGCCAGACAAGGTCAGTTCATTAAGAGATACAAAGTAACGGAGGAGAGGGCTGGACATGGAGTGGGTTCGGTGCAATGTAAACAAACATACAAATAACCAAACTTTCACATTTATGTATAATATTTGGTTGTTTGTTTGTTCGTATTTCGTTCCCTGCTGTACCCTTCATCCAATTGTGATGAAACTTTGTTCACAAAATGTTTGTACAAGACGAAGGTCAGAACTTAGATAATATTTCGTATGATGCGTTGCAGAGGGTGCCTTATGACAGACTTTGACACTGTTTTACCAATTACCGTGAAAGTTGGTTGTATATGTATATACATGTATGTATATTTTCATGGAAAAGATTTTATGATCCGGAAGCTACTGTTTGGTGCATGGCACGGAGTAGCCGACAATAAACTTTGATATCAATGATCACCACGGAGGGTGATATGTGTGATTTCCCATAGTGAGGGGAGGACGAGAAGAACAGGAATAACATCGAACGAGGTGGCGCAGTGGTAACACACTGGACTCGCATTCGGAAGGATGGTGGTTCAAATCCACCTCCGACAATCCAGATTTATGTTTTCCGTGATTTCCCTAAATCACTCCAGGCAAATGCCGGGATGGTTCCTTTCAAAGGGCACGACCGATTTCCTTCCACATCCTTAGCCAAACCTTCCGAGCGTAAGCTCCGTCTGTGATAACCACGCTGTCGACGGGACGTTAAATTGCAAGCTTCCTACCTTCCACAGAAAGAGCATAGGTACCTTGAATATAAATCTATGCCAATTGCGTAGTGAACGACGCCCACCGTAAGCAAACGGAGAAAGCATTAGGAAAAGAAGAAAGGAAGGAGGAGAGGAGGAGTGATGACGTGGATTTGAATAGTGAGAGGAGAAGGACGGAGAGAAGCGGGAAAGGACGCACAGAGACGGGAGAAAGATTAGATCAAGTGGAAGACAATGTTAAAATGTTTGTACAGCTTATGGGACTTAACTACGGGGTCATCAGTCCCTAAACTTACAAACTACCTATGAACTAGTATACACTAAAGAGGGCACAAACGTCCATTCCCGAGGGAGAGGGGATTCGAACCCCAGACCGCAGAAAGTAGCGAGCTTAGACTTCACGCGATGTGCTGTTGGGTAGTGGTGCACGGCGCTGGTCGGGGGGACAGCCCAAGCATTCTGTGGCGGCGTAATGTTAAATTTTCAGAAATTATTACCTGGAAACAAAAAATATGAGCGTATAGGAAATTAAAATTGAAACAGAGTTCCTATTTAATGAAACTCAATAGGAAATGGTGAAATTTGCGGGAAAAATTCGAAAAGTAGCAAAAAACCGGTTTTTTCTTAAATAAACGAATAACGGTAACTCCGTGCTCCGTGCCGCGACGAAGTGGGCAAGCGCATTGAGACCCTATGCTACACTGCGCGAGGCCGCTCCCCATCGGGGGTTCGAATTCCCCCTCGGGGATGTATGTATGTGTCGTCTTTAATATAAGGTAGTTCATAGGTAGTTTGTAAGTTTAGGGACTGATGACCCCTCATTAAGTCCCTTAAGCTTAACAAACCTTTGATAACTACGAAGAGAACATGTTAAATTAGAAAGCTATAGCCCTTAAGATTATCTAGCGATTGCTTACAAAAAATGGCATTGATACGTTTCAAGATATATCGAAAAAATACATAAAATTCTTTAAATACTAGATTCCTTATAACTCATCAACAATCATGTTCACAAATTCATTATTTACCATACATATGGCACGAAATGAGGCAAAAAGTAATCTTCGAAAAAATTTAAAATATCTACTATTTTAACGAGATATGTCTACTTTTTTTAAAAATTGGCCTCCTCGAAGGTTGGTTAGAGTTGATCAGGGGATGGACCTACAGTGACGGTTTCTTGTCTGTTTTATTCTTGAAAAGTATTACTATCAAGCTATTCAATATTTTTTTTTTTAGATTTTTTCAATTAAAAGTATCAGAGAACAATTTTGAAAAACCTGTAATTTTTTTAGTCCTTTCTCCTTCTACTAACTATTTTTTATTTATGTTATGAAAGTAACTGTTAAGGAAATATGTTGCTGACATTTTTTCACATATATTAAAACAATGTTGCTCTATGACCTTCTGGATCCAAGATAAATATTTTCTTAAAAAAATACAAATCTTGAGAGTTAAATTAACATTTTACAGCGATGTGCTTCGTGGAGCGTAATGTTGAATACTTAAACTAGTAAGAAAAGAAAATACAACAACTTGTTGCAGAAATTTTGTCTAAATCGCTTTGCAGTTGCTTTTGATCCTCTGTTGACTTCACTAACCGATAAAAGACAGCATCATCCGCGAACAATCTAAGGGATCTATTCAGATTGTCTCCTAAATCGTTTATAAACACGAGGAAGAGTAGGGGACCTATAACGCTTCCCTGTGGAACGCCAGATATCACTTCTGTTTTACTCGATGACTTACCGTCAATTACAACGAACTGTGTTCTTTCTGATAGGAAATCGTGAATCCAACCGCACAATTGGGGAGATATTCCATAAGCACGCAATTTCATAAGAAGCCGCTTGTGGGGTACAGTGTCAAAAGCCTTCCTGAAATCCTAGAAATGTGGAATCGATTTGAGATCCCTTGTCGATGGCACTTAACACTTCATGTGAATAAAGGGCAAGCTGTGTTTCGTAAGTGTGATACTTTCTGAATCCGTGTTGACTACTGGTTAATAGGTCGTTTTCTTCGAGGTAGTTCATAATATTCGAACAAAGTATATGTTCCAAATTTTGGGGATCACTCCTATTGCCTTTCTTGAATATTGGAGTAACTTGGGCAACTTTCCAGTCTTTGGGTACGGATCTTTCGCTGAGTGATCGGTTGTAAATGATAGCTAAGTACGGAGCTATTGCATCAGCATACTCTGAGAGGAATCTAGTTGGTATACAATCAGGCCCGGAATATTTATTTTTGTTTAGTGAATTAAGTTGTTTTACTACTCCAGGAGCATCTACTTCTAAGTTTCGCATGCTGGGAGCTGTTCTTGGATTGAATACTGGAGTGTTCGCTTCGTCTTCTTTGGTGAACAAATTACGGAAAGCTGTGTTTAGTAATTCTGCCTTAGCAGTACTGTCATCGGTAGTATTACCATTGCTGTCGCGTAGTGAAGGTATTGTTTGTGTTTTGCCGCTAGTGTACTTCACATATGACCAGAATTTCTTTGGATTTTCTGCAAGATTACGGGACAGGATTTTGTTGTGGTAACTGCTATAGGCTTCTCGCATTGAATTCCGCGCTAGGTTGCGAGTTTCAGTAAAATATTGCCAGTCTTGTGTATTCTGTGTCTATTTAAATTTTGCATGCGTTTTTCTTTGTTTCTGCAACAGTGATCTGATCTGTTTGGTGTACCACGGGGGGTCAGCCCCCTCTTTTATTAATGTATTTGGTATAAATCTCTCGATTGCTACTGATATTATGTCTTTGAAAGTAAGCCACAACTGATCTACACTCGCATTTTTAGTTTTGAAAGACTGGAGACTATCACTCAGGAAAGCTTGAAGCGAATTTTTATCTGCTTTATTGAATAGATATATTTTTCGTTTATTTTTGGTGCATTTGGGCATTTCGACATTCAGTCTCGCTACTACAACTCTATGTTCGCTAATCCCCGTATATGTTTTGATGCTCTTTACTATGTCCGGATTATTTGTTGCTAGGAGATCAAGGGTATTTTTGCAACCACTTACTATTCTAGTGGGTTCATGAACTAACTGTTCGAAGTAGTTTTCAGAAAAAGCATTCGAACTAGTTCGGACCATGTTTTATATTTGCCGCCGGTTTTGAATACGTAATTATGCCAACATATCGAGGGTAAATTAAAGTCGCCACCGGTTATAACAGTATGCTTCGGACACCTATTTGAAATGTGATTCAAGCTTTCTTTGAACATTTCGGCAACCGCTTCGTCTGAGTCAGGGTATAAGAGTACACCTGTTGGTGTATCTTACAGTTTGATTTAAAGTTATGTATATATTGTCTTAAATTTGTTTAGTTCATGTATTTTTCATTTCTTGTATGCTAGAGATATTTGTTACGTAACGTCACTTTCAATATTGAATCATCTAGTGTAAACATGTACTGTATGTGTAAACCCACATGAATGCACGGACATTCTTTGTAAGTTAGCAATGCGCTAGAGACAATGTTGAACCTGTGGTAAAGAAAGTCATTGCCACAGAAGTAGTAGCTGCGAGTGTCGCGCTGCTGAAGCAGTCGCGGTGCGGACTCTCCAAAGATATAAATGTTGTCGCGGAGCGGACTCGCTATAGTAAACACATAAATGTTTTGTTGATAGTGCAGAGGCACGGTAGGCGCAGTGTGGCGCGAGTTTAATCCAATTGCAATAAGCCTGAGAGGCGTACTGTTTAATGTATTGAACGAAGTGCGAAATAAGTTTATTTATACTCGATCAGTGTAATCCTTTTCCAAGTGTGCAAGAAAAGTAATTGTTTGGTATCAAGTCTATTGTCACCGAGTGTGATCGTTGTTGTAGTAAGAGTACCGATTGTAATCATATCTGTCTTGTTTGGACTTCACGACGAAGACGACGAAAGCAGATGAGTACTTTTGTAACATTTTATTTTGTATGCATGTACATGTAGTGTCAACCCAATCAGAACTTTGGTTCAATTATACATGACTTATTTTGAAACCAGTCTTAATTTTGTAAGTAGTTGTAGTCTCCCCATTATCACCATTATTAGATTATGTTGATTATGCAAGCCTGTACATTGACTAACAAGTTCAATCATTGTCAAAGTAATTACGATCAGTCCTAAAGAAATTGCTAGACGATTTAAAGAATTGCTAAACGTGTTACAACCACAGAGACTAGTAATTAAAGTGCAAGAGAGTTTGCAAGTAAAGTAAATTTGGTTTTATTTACATAGAAAGTAACCAGGCTAACAGTATTCAAGGTATTACGGTAGTTTTGAGTAATTTTTTTATGAAATACGTTAAATGCCAAACTCTGCTCAGCCAGTTACACGCATACGCTACCCAGGCCCTGGAAACAATAAAAAAAAATAGTTTACGTAAAGTTTTATAAGGAACTTGAATGCTTTAAACAATAATATCAACATTATTGAGAACTTCGACTGTAATATTTGTGAAGTTCATTGCACCACGGAGTTTCACTGTATTGAGCTATTATCATTGCAATCAGAGTTTATCTGCTATTACAATTTTGATTATAACACGAACACGCCATCACCACTACATTAATTCTGACACAATTTATTAGTGAAGTTGTGCTGTTCGTGAATCGTAAGAGGTGCTACTTGGAGGCTGTAGTCAATGCTAAGTCAGATAGGGCCAAGCTTAATTAATTACCACAGTGATTGTTTCAAGTTAATTAATATCTTTTTTTATTCAAAATTTTTAACTTTCACTGCGAAAGTGTTGTTGCGACCCATAAGTTGTGATTTGCTACAACATTCAATAACGAAATTATTATTACTAGAGCATATCATTACGCATTCTGAATTTTGAGATTTTTTGACGACCTCCAACGGGCAATCTTCTTACAATTGGCGACACTACTGCCAGGATAGTTTGGGCGCCTACGTTTGTAACTGGTTTGGCAAGAGATTTGATAATTAAGTAATAGTAATTAAGTTATCATTAAATTTTGATTTATTATTTTGTTCTGTATATTGATTGACTGATTATTGGATTTGAAACTTGTATATCGTTTGTTGATTCTGAAACATTGTTGAAAAGTTTAAACATGGCACCAGTAGGGCAGCGTCATCGTGACGCAACAATAGAGAAAATTAGGGTCCTTACTAGGAACGCGATAATGCGTAGAAGCCAGGCATCAACAATGGATTCAAGATTAGAAAAAGTAACCGAAATGGAAAATGTACCAGAAATGGAAAATACAAATTTGAACGTAGATCGACAAGTAATTACACGTGATCAAAATGAGGTTCGAAGAAGTAGTACAGATTTGAGACACTCAAACGATCGCAGGTTAGCGATAAACGTTGGTCACGTAATTAATGGATAGAAAATTAACATGGATGAGATCGCGGACAATGTTAGTGATCAGCAAAAGGTAATTGACGAACATCAGAACGAATCGGAGGCTAAATGTTCATCAGATGATCTGTCATCAAGCAGTGAGGAGGAACGGAAAATCGACAGAAATAAAAAGGATAGGCGAAGGACAAAAATGAGGGATGCTGTGCCTCAAGGAAATGCAGACATAAGTGCGTTAATGCAATTCATGCAAAATATGAGCCAGAATTTTGAAAAGTCACAGTTAGAAATGAGCCGGAATCTTGAAAAGTCACAGAAATGAGCAGGAATCTTGGTCAAAAAATCGAAAAATCACAGTTAGAACTAAGACGGCAACTTGGACAGGACATAAAGAAAATAGATAAAAAAATCGAAGAAATAAAAAAGGAAAATGAACACGTTAGGAAGCAAATAAGTAAACAGAAATAAAGGATAGATGATTTAGCCACGCAAACGGAACAACAGATTACGCAGGCGCAAAAAATTTGTGAGGAGCGTCACACCGAGTGCAGTAACGAAGTCACTTTGGTTAAAAAATCATTAAACAGAACCAAAGACAAAGTCGCGGGACACGGACAGGGAAACACGCTGAGGAAAGAATTGTTCAGATGCAAAGAGAAATCCAGCGTGTTGTGGAACATGAAAACAATACGTGGACCCCACCTAGTACAGAAGCGCAAGTTGGCAGTCACAATTGTGACGCAACAAATAATTGTTATCATCTCGTGAGGCAGCCTTCTGCAGGAAACGTCAGCTTTGAAACGACAAAATCTGTCACCGAAACCAGTAACGGGAATTCGCATTACGAAATAAATTTGAACGGAGCTGTACCGGAGCAAAAAATGTTGCACCATTGCCTTGTGTTGACAACAATGAGGAGGCAAGGCGCACCGAAAATTATAGACGAATGAAAAAGTATTTGCATAGTATCAGACCGCCACTATTCAAGCCAGATGGCGACATCCATATAATGAAATTTTTGAATCTTATCGAACAAACTTTACCGCGAGATTGGTCGGATCGCATGTGTATAAATTATATTCTGTCCAACGTGCATGAAAGTATTCATAATGACGTTATGGACATGAGTAGCGAGAGCAGAAGCTACCGCGAATTTAAGGATAAACTAATACGCAAATATTGGTCATCAGCAAATCAGGATGAAGTTTATGAAGATATTCACACAGCACCGATCTTTAACGCAAATAAATTCAGTACGATGGAGAAATATGTGAAACATTACTGGAATAAGAATAGGTATCTTAGCTATCCAATACCGGAGAGAGCTTTCATTTCAGTAATGTTAGCAAAATTGCCCAGACGTGTGCGAGATCTTTTCATTGTACAACCAGTTTTATCTATAGAAAAATTTATGGAAGTCTTGGAAAGATGTGATCGGAGCTGGGAAAATGGAGACCGTCCCAACCGACAGGACAGAGGGAATAGGAATGGAACAGATGACCGACATTATCGGAGGGACGAAGGTACTCGCCGTGAAGATAACGGATACTGGCACCGACAAGCGGATACACGGGAAGACAGGTCACGAGGAGGTGATACCAATAACGGCCGACAAGATGATCGACGGCAACGTCATCAGAGAGAAGAAGAACCGAGACAAGGCCGACAGGAAAATCGTAATCGAGAAAGGAATAATCGAAATGATTGGCAAAACACCGGAGCTAGGCCCAAAGAATACGTAATGTAGACAGAAGTAGAGGAGACGGAAGAACAGTCTACGAGAAACCGGGACCTCGCGACAAACAGGTTTATGCCGTAGAAGCACGCACAGTAGATAATGGAGACACCAACCACGAAATACGAAATCAAAGTACGAACAATCATGAAGAAAACGCACGTTGTTTAAACTAATTGAGCGGCCTGCTTTGCCCCGCGGCGAGGCCGCAAGGCCTTTGAAGGGGACTGAAGGACCGACGAGCTCAGACGAAAATGCAAAGAAAGAAGACTCCGATAATGAATGGACAACGACAGATGATGAAGACGAAACTGACGTTATATACAAGACTACGAATGTAATTGAACGTGGCAAGAATGAACGAACAACAACTGTAGAAGCAAAGAAGCTTGAGGGCGCGCAAATAAACAAAGTTATTGACGCATCAGCGCAAATAAATAAGGCAACAGTTGGGCCAGAAACGGAACAAGAATACCATGAAAGAATGTTCGTTGAAGCAATAGATGCGTTACTGGATAACAATGATCAAGATAAGAAAACTTGTGTTCAACTGGAAGAAGATACTGACGTGGAAGAGACGGAAGACAGTGACGAATCGGATACGACAGAAGATGAGCAGGGAGAACCAGACAACAAAGCAGCAGATACCTTAACCACCTGTACGGAAGAAGTAGCAGAAAATTATGATTCATTGCAGAATGAGTTTCCTGACATCATCGAGCATATCGAAATATGGAGCCACCACGACGTTGCAACAACAGCACCGCAGATGACACAATCCAATGGCATCCGAAAGTCAGATGAACAACTAAGTTTATCAAAGTAAGAAGAAGATGTGCTTAGAACTGAAATACGAGTATTGAGAGACGCCAGACAGAGCGAAAGCAATACATGTCCGAAACTAAAACTGGTAATCGGAAGCAAGGATTATGAAGCATTAATTGATACTGGGTCGATGATTTCGATTTTGACACGATCGATTTATGAGGATGTTAAGAAAAGCTTGCATAGAATAGAGGAACTTCCAGCAACTAGATTGAAAATATATGGAGCTTTCAATTCTAAATTTCTGGAATCAAAGAAGAAGATTTTCTTGCCGTTTAAAATCAATCAGCTTAAACAACTATTTTACCATGAGTTTGTAGTAGTGGAAGAAATAAATATTCCGTTGATAATTGGAGCTGATTGGCTACAGAAAGTTAAAGCGGTCGTGGATTTGAAAACAAATATTTTGACTGTTGAAGACGAAGGAAACCAGTACACCACCGAATTATTACAGCAAGTGGAACATCCAGTAAAGACATTTAATATCAGGTGCAGCCAGGAAGACATAAAAACAAGTCATGGCAAACAAAGGCAAAGAGAAAGGTTGACTTGAAGATCTCTACGGTATAAGCAACGTGCCGACAACAATGAGGCGTGACGCGCCGCGAGCCGGCACAGAGTACTGGAGAAGACGACGCGTGAAAATGAAACACTCATCTGTAGATGAACCGTCTGACTGTAGTTATGTGAATCAAGAGCATTGCAGCGGACGAATAAGTGGGGTACAGCAAAATGAAACCTTATTTGGATTGACACACAAAGAAAGGACACATATTTTACTCGAAGAAGACGACACCCAAGAGGACACCGAAATGAACTTGATAATTACCGGCTTTGTAGGAGAACGCATTGTTACTGTGACACCGGACACCGGAAGCCAGTACAATGCAATCGAAGAGGATTTGTACTTAATTAGCCGCAAGCAGAAGCTAATAATCAAAGAAGACTCTTGCAATATAAACACATCATCTATTATACCAAAGCAAAGCGTGCAAGTACGGAAACGAGTAATGCTAGAGATTATTGTATGTGAACAGGCCATAGTGGCAGAATTTTTAGTTGTCAGAGGATTAAAGACCGACGTCATGATTGGTGCGGACACGATGCGGAAGTTAGAAATGAAGATTAATTATTAAGAAAAGGATATAGAATGGAATGTGGGTGGAATCAAGACGAAATGGAACTTGTTCGAAGAGAAAGAGAAAACACAAGCAGAGATGCAACATTACGTTGACACTGTGTACCTTAACGAAGAAGAGGCGACTAATTATTATGACGTAAATCATTCTACTGATGAAGAGGAGGCCAGGAACAGAACCCATAATAATAGATATCCAGAAAGAAAATTTGAAGAAGGAGACCTTGTCTTACTACGAAACAAAAAGCTGGGTAAACCACATATAACGGATGCAAGAGGTTTTACCGATGGTATTTGGGACCCTACCGTGTAAACAAAGTCAAACATCCTAATGCCATGGAACTGGTGTCCATAAAGAACAATAAAAATGTAGGACTCAGACACGTTTGTGACATTAAAAATTTTTATCATTAGTATGTAAGTTATAATATTGTAAGGGGAACTACACTACAACTGAAAGACTGAGGTGATGAACATGACTTGAAGATATTAATGTACTGTATAACTTATCATTTATTTTAATTACTGAGTATGTGAATGTGAGATGAAAGACTGAAGCTAAGCCCCGTTTGCAGGTTAGCACACAATAAACAAAACAAGTGGATGAGACCTTGGTATGCGGGCCTGCAGAGCGGCGACAATGCGCTCTTGGACATTAGACGTGCCGCCAGCGGCAGCCGCTACCAGAGGCAACAATTGCGTCGCGCGGTCAGCCGCCGGTGCTAACGACTTGAAAGCAGCCGACAGCCATGGGCGGTAGCGACTTCAAAGGAACACACACCGCTTCATCCAACGGGACTACGAAATGTAGCGTGTGAAGTGATGTGCAATAAAGTGGAGCTATCAAGCTCGGCCATGAAGGTCAATTGAGTGCAGTGCTATTTCTTGCAGGTTTATACGCCGATTATGTAACACACCGACGCATCCCAACATATCAATTTTTGTAAATAATGTAATGCAACTTTCTAACTTTTGTATCTTATTTTATGTCATGTAATTTTTCCTATATGAAATACGTGTTTTAAGGTTAACAATTTTTTTTTTTTCTCAACCCGGGCAGGATGTAAGAGTACACCTGTTGGTGTATCTTACAGTTTGATTTAAAGTAATGTATATATTGTCTTAAATTTGTTTAGTTCATGTATTTTTCATTTCTTGTATGCTAGAGATATTTGTTATGTAACGTCACTTTCAATATTGAATCATCTAGTGTAAACATGTACTGTATGTGTAAACCCACATGAATGCACGGACATTCTTTGTAAGTTAGCAATGCGCTAGAGACAATGTTGAACCTGTGGTAAAGAAAGCTTTGCCACAGAAGTAGTAGCTGCGAGGGTCGCGCTGCTGAAACAGTCGCGGTGCGGACTCTCCAAAGTAAAGACATAAATGCAGTCGCGGAGCGGACTCGCTATAGTAAACACATAAATGTTTTGTTGATAGTGCAGAGTCACGGTAGGCGCAGTGTGGCGCGAGTTTAATGCAATTGCAATAAGCCTGAGAGGCGTACTGTTTAATGTATTGAACGAAGTGCGAAATAAGTTTATTTATACTCGATCAGTGTAATCCTTTTCCATGTGTGCAAGAAAAGTAATTGTTTGGTATCAAGTCTATTGTCACCGAGTGTGATCGTTGTTGTAGTAAGAGTACCGATTGTAATCATATCTGTCTTGTTTGGACTTCACGACGAAGACGACGAAAGCAGATGAGTACTTTTGTAACATTTTATTTTGTATGCATGTAAATGTAGTGTCAACCCAATCAGAACTTTGGTTCAATTATACGTGACTTTTTTGAAACCAGTCTTAATTTTGTAAGTAGTTGTAGTCACCCCATTATCACCATTATTAGATTATGTTGATTATGCAAGCCTGTACATTGATTAACAAGTTCAATCATTTTCAAAGTAATTACGATCAGTCCTAAAGAAATTGCTAGACGATTTAAAGAATTGCTAAACGTGTTACAACCACAGAGACTAGTAATTAAAGTGCAAGAGAGTTTGCAAGTAAAGTAAATTTGGTTTCATTTACATAGAAAGTAACCAGGCTAACAGTATTCAAGGTATTACGGTAGTTTTGAAGTAATTCTTTTATGAAATACGTTAAATGCCAAACTCTGCTCAGCCAGTTACACGCGTACGCTACCCAGGCCCTGGAAACAATTTAAAAAAAAAATAGTTTACGTAAAGTTTTATAAGGAACTTTAATGCTTTACACAATAATATCAAATTTATTGAGAACTTCGACTGTAGTATTTATGAAGCTCATTGCACCACGGAGTTTCACTGTATTGAGCTATTATCATTGCAATCAGAGTTTATCTGCTATTACAATTTTGATTATCACACGAACACGCCATCACCACTACATGAATTCTGACACAATTTATTAGTGAAGTTGTGCTGTTCGTGAATCGTAAGAGGTGCTACTTGGAGGCTGTAGTCAATGCTAAGTCAGATAGGGCCAAGCTTAATTAATTACCACAGTGATTGTTTCAAGTTAATTAATATCTTTTTTTATTCAAAATTTTTAACTTTCACTGTGAAAGTGTTGTTGCGACCCATTAGTTGTGATTTGCTACAACATTCAATAACGAAATTATTATTACTAGAGCATATCATTACGCATTCTGAATTTTGAGATTATTTGACGACCTCCAACAGGCAATTTTCTTACAAGGGAGCCGATAAAAAGTTCCAATTATTAATTTATTCCGGTTGTCAGGTATAACCTCCACCTAGACCAACTCAGGAAGTATCAATCTCAATTTCGCTGCAGGATAGACCGTTAGTAACAGCAATAAACACACCACCCCCTTTTTTATTTATTCTATCGTTTCTGAAGACCATTTGGCCCTTTGAAAAAATTTCGGCCCAACTTATCTCAGGCGACAGCCAGCTTTCAGAGCCTATAACGATATGTGCCTCAGTACTTTCTATCAGCGCTTGGAGCTCTGGAACTTTCCCAATACAGCGACGACAATTTACAATTGTTATACCAATGGTTTCTATATCTGCTTTCTTCCTGTGTCCCCCTTTGAGACTGAAACCCATTTTGTGTATTCCCGAGGCCCTCTAACCCAAAAGACCGTCAAGTCCACGCCACACAGCCCCAGCTACCCGTGTAGCCGCTTCCTGAGTATGAGTATAATGGACTCCTGACCTATTTAGCGGAACCCGAAAACCCACCACCCTTTGGCGCAAGTCGAGGAATCTGCAGCCCACACGGTCGCAGAACCGTCTGACCTTCTGATTCAGACCCTCCACTCGGCTCTGAACCAAAGGTCCGCAGTCAGTCCTGTCGACAATGCTGCAGATGGTGAGCTCCGCTTTCATCTTGAAAGCAAGACTGGCAGTCTTTACCATTTCTCAAAACCAGAGTAGGATCTCTTCCAATTCAAAGCGACAGAGTGATATAATAATTTGTACAAATAAAAATGGAATTACTTTGGTTTTCCGGTATAGATGAAGGTATAGCAATCAACAATCCGAAGATTGGTTTGAACCCCACAGTGCTTCACTAGGAGTGGTCCTGTTTGAAAGTGGTATGGCGTTGCCTTCCTCCGACCTTCGAACTGCCTTACCCAACAAGTTGTAGGGGGGCCTAATAGTTTAACTTAGGTTCCGAACCACTGTGCTTCTCTATACCTTTCACATCAATAACATTTCTAGAGGTGAAACAAGTGGAATGTGTCAGATAGAAATCTTAGTGGTTCAAATCCTCGACCTTCAGATTTATAGTCTGGCTCTCTACCTCTGTGCTACCGAGCCTTTCTTCAGTTCTATGAACGTTTAATGTTTCCTATAACTAAAAAACTTGGTACTTTTCTAACAAGAAATTTCCATAACTTGACATTTTTCATTTGGAGAAGCCGTTTTTTATTAAGTTACAGACGTCGCATGCGACATTGTAGCCAAGTTGGTAAAATGACTGAACTTTGAAAACTGATTGCAGCCAAATGGCTGTAGCGATTTGGACATTTGAATACGTCAGTGAACGTAAAATTTAATGCTCTTATGGTATTAGGTGAAAATCTGTAGGAAGTGCCAAAATTTCGTAGATTTTGGGCCATAAAAAGTTATCCCGAGGGTTCTGAAGGACGAAATTTGTATTCTACATTCTGTCAGCCATACACACAAGATAATAAAATCTTCTACCTCATACTTCGCATTTTTTGCAAGCAACTGTCCTTTTGTGTCACCGTTATTGGATTACGCAGTCAGTCGAGACTGTATAAATAAAAAATTAAAAAAAGATTTAAAATAAATTGAACAATATAAAAACTATTGGGGTGCTGTTTCCCAAAGGAATCGAAACCAAATCAAAGATGTGGCAAATGTGGACCGTTTACAATGTTCTCATATCAAAGAGAGCACGAACCAGTCTCTGCCCCACCAGAAGCAAGGTAGCTCCAAGTCGGCGCGATCGCTAGCTCAGTGGCTGCCCGCTGTGACACAGTGGGCAGTGCCCCAGAGGCCGGGCAATCGGCTAGCGATCGCCCCTGCTCGAAACTACCCGTGGCCGGCGAGAAATACAGGCCTGAGCGCGCACTTCATTCTACGTAAGCCAGGTAGTTTCGAGCCAGCACGATCGCTAGCCGGGGCACTGCCCACTGCCTCATAGCTGGCAGCCACTGAGCTAAAGATTGCGCCGGCTCGGAACTACCTTGCTTACGTAGCATGAAGTGCGCGCTGAGGCCTGTATTCCTCGCCAGCCACGTCCTCAGTGCAGTGACGTCACACAGCTGTTTTCCTTTCCCCTCCTCACCCTTCGCCGTTCTGGATCTTGGGGACCTGCGCAGAGGTCCCCAGTGACGCGGGCTGCATATGTCGCGTTCCCAATCCCCCCCCCCCCCCCTCCTCTTGGTCCTATCCGCAGATTCGCAGTTTGAGGTTGGCGACACTGAGGTCTTAGCACCTACGTCAAAATGCATTCTGGAGCTGTGTCGTTGCAGCTCGAGTGTTCATAAGCTGAGTGTAAACTGAATAAAGTAAACGCTTCACAACTCCCTTTCATTTATTTTGGAAGAGAAGCTAGAAATCAATCTGTTAGGCACACATTAGCCATAAGATTTCTTGATGTTTCAACTCGACCGAAATATGAAGAAACTTTCTGCTATTTGTGGTTATGAAAAAAGGCTTGGCTAACTGTGAGTGAAGAGAAACAAAAATGGTTTCGTTTCTACGGTGTGTTTATTGGTGGTGAAAGATTGTGGACAAAAGTTGGCTGCAAGGATCTAAAGCATTTAAGTCAACGAATTAAGAAACATGACAAAGTGGACCTCATTTACAAAATGCTGGTAAATATAAAATGAATGGAACAATTAGCATTACTATTCAGATTGATTGGGCGTATAAAATGTCGATTTGGAAACATAATGAATTAGTTACTAAGAACAGATACTTATTAAACAGAATAGGAAAACTCTTGAGTTAGCACTAAGAGCTCAGAATGAGAAATAAGAGTCAACAAACTGTGGCAATTTCTTAGAATTTCTATCTCTTTTGGGAAATCTTGACAGCTTTGCTAATTCCATGTGAAAATATACGCCACACATAATACAAAATGAACTTTTGGTCTCCATGTATCATGTTTACATCGAAGAACTGATGAAAGAGATTAACGATGCCACTTTCGTTTCTGTCCAGGCAGACGAAAAAAACAACAGATATTACGTGGAAAAGTCAATTTGTCATTATATTGCGGTATATTAAGGGAAAGAAACCATTTGAAAGTTTTGTTTCAACGCTAATGATAGGTGAGCATATGGACTTAGTGAGGTTTCAAAACGACGTCTGGAACCTTTCAATATTCAAGAAGAACTCATTGCTCAGGCATACGATGGCGTCCCAGTAATGAGCGGCAGTCACAGTGGTGTGCAGACACTGATGCGGACCACTTTCCCACATGCCAAGTACATTCACTGCTAAGAGCACCAAATAAATGTGGTTACTTAGAATGCTTGCAGTAAAAGCATAAACTCAATAAGGTTGCTCTTTGCAAATATTGCTGCTTTTACAATGTTTTCTTCTTCATCTCCCAAGCGAAGCGATTTGATACCGGCAGTTTGCAAAAAGAAAATTCGTTCAGTCTCTTCAACTAGATGGAACTTCCAGTCTAGCATTGTAAATACTGTCAAAGAAAACAAATTGCATTTATTGGAATGTTTTGAAAAGAGTGAAGAAGAGGATTCGTGGTATGATTTATTTCTCCATCCACACTTTTTGTTCTAATTAATGTTTTTTTTTGACATCATGAAACACATTAATATTTTCCATTACACAATTCAGATGCAGAGTGCAAATGTCATTACCATATCCAATGCATTATATCAATTTGTGAGTGCTGTATCTGAAATATGATGAGTGTATTGCTCCTTCAAGAAAACGTTCCAGATGTAGCAGTGAACTTAATCTGACAGCAGATGCCAAAGAAGTGTGTGACATTATGACCAACAATCTGAAAGGAAGATTTCAAAACTCTTATGTATTTAGCAGCTTCGAAATCATTGATCCAAAAAAGTAAGTTTGCTTCTTTTAGAGAACATTTCCCAGCCACTTTGGTCAATACCTTTCCATTAAAATACAGTTTGTTTATTTGCCACGATAAACTAAAAAATGAACTGTCAGTGATTTATCACAATGATACATTTAGAGGCATTGCATCGGTTTGTGAGCTGTTTGCTTTCTTTGTGGTACATTCCTTTGAAGAATCGTTCACTAAAGTGTAGAAAACATTAAAAGTTGCGCTAACTACACCAACTTCAACAGCAGAAGTAGAGCGCAGTTTCAGCACCTTAAAAAGAATAAAAACCTTCCTCAGGGAAAGTATACGTCAGGAAAGGATGAACTCACTGGCTGTTTGTTCCATTCACAAGGAGGAAATCAGTGATATTCCAAACTTTAACAACAGAGTAATTGGCAATTTTGCTAGTCAGAAGAACATATTTGCACATTTACTGTATAAATAACCTGTCAGAATACAAACCTCTTTAGTAAACGTATTAGTTAGGTAAAATCCACATGAAATGCTTTAAGCCCAGGGTTTTCCCATAGTTTTTACCTTGTCCGTAAGGCAAAAGCCAGGAGGGTCCCTGTTTTCTCTCTGGTGCATTCCCAAAGGGGAAGAAGTCACATTTTTATTTTGACATCACAATCAGTACATAGAAGTACAACTACAATCATTACGAACTTCAGCATGAGAAGAGCTGGTGAACTTCGGTTCGAATCCAAACAGCTCCAAGCTGTATCACCATATCATAAACTCAGACACCCACACAAGTATACGGAAAACCAGCGGAGTTGGTGGAACAAATCAACTACAATATTACTCATAACCAACACCCCCTCCCCACCAACAAAATAGTAATAAAATAAATATCTGACTTGCACATGTGTATAATTTTTTATTAGCTACAGTGTTTCGTGGGTTAGCATATATAATATCATTCTAATGTGGTTAACTGTTATATAAATAGAGCTTATATAAAGAACACCTCAGACAGATTCAATTGTACTGGGTACTAACTTTTTGTCTGGGCCCCACCAACGAAAACGAGCACGAGCAGCCACTAGCTCCTCCCCTCTTTGATACTAGAAAACAATGCAACATGTCCTTTTATTCTTTCTTACCGGCACCAGTATTCAATATTAAGCTCCCTGAAGCATATCGCTGTAGCATGTTAATTAAACCAATTATATTTTTTAAAAGAAAAATATTTATCTCTGCTCCAGAAGGTCGTATACCAAAATTATTCGCTATAAAATATGTGAAAAAATGACAGCAACGTATATCCCTAACAGTTGCTTCCATAACATAAAAATAGAAACAGTCAGTTGAAGGAAAAAGGCCCAAAAATGCAAATTTTTCAAACTAATTTTCTGGGCCATTTAATTAACAAAACCTAAAAAAAAAGTGATGGAATGATATTACAACTTTTCACGAAGAAAACAGACGAGAAACCATCACTGTAGGTCGATCCCCTGACCAACTCTAACCAAGCTTCGAAGAGGCCATTTTTTTTATTTTTTTTTATATATATATATTTTAAAAGAAGTCTGTATATCTCGTCAAAATAATGAATATTTTTAATTTTTTCGAATAATTACTGGTTTTCTTCATTTCGTATTCCCACCCATTATAAACAGTTTTATTTGAAGCTGCACTTGCAATTTCAACGACATTTTTCCTCACATCAACTACAGAGGATTTTCATGCTAGTAGAAATTATTCTTGGAACACAGGCAAGAATCAAATTTTCACTCTGCAGCGGAGTGTGCGCTGATATGTAACGTCCTGGCAGATTAAAATAGTGTGCTGTATCTGATATTCGAACCTGCGATCTTTGGTATTTTCGGACAAGCGCTCTACCGTCTGAACTATCCCGACACGCTTCACAGTCCGTCGTCACAACTTTACTTCTGCGTGTTCGTCACCTCCTACTTTCCAAAATTCAAAGAAGTCCTCCTGCGAACCTTGCAGGACTAGCACTCCTGTTAGAAAGGATGTGGTGGAGGAGACTTGGCTTAGCCGCAGGCTAAGGAATGTTTCAAGAGTAAGGAGTGCAAAGTTCACCGGACACCTTCTGTTAAGCTTGGGAGGCAGGAGGCGAGGTACTGGCAGGAGTAAAGATTTGTGGACGGATCGTGAAGCGTGCCAGTGTAGCTGCGATTGTAGAGCGCTGGCCAGCGAAAGGCAAAGTTCCTATGTTCCAATTCCGTTTCTGGCCCACAATTTTAATCTGCCAGGAAGTTTCAAGTGTAATTTTGTCGCGAAAACTTTCATGAAAACGTACTTCGTTTTGCATAGCAACGTTACAAAGAATGAAGAAGAAATTGATTCAGTACAACGCAAACACAGGAAATCTCATTTTAGGTTTTCAGGCAATATCAAACTTAGCGCGACATACTAGTATTTACTGCCTGTTTGCTTCTGACCCGTAATTGGGCGACCTTTTAGGATATGCAGTTTTTCCAATTACTGCATTGTTTGGTAATGACAAAGCTACTCCCGTTACTGTACAGTTCATCCACGATAAGTTGACGATTTGTGCGGTGGCTGTTGGCAGCGGCAAGAGGCGTGTACTATGGATACCTGGACGGGGGGGGGGGGGGGATCCTTCAGATTACAAACATTTGAAACAATATGTTCTACGCTTATGTACAGTCAGCATTAAGTCATTTGGCTCATTTAATATGTACAAAACATTTTTCGACCATCTTGTACAATTGTTTGAATTTTCAAGTGGTCAGTCTCATAGTCCAATTATTCCAAAGCTGTAAATATGTAGGGAAACCTATACCAATTTTGCATGGCTTCCTCTGCATAGGGATCCGCATATATCCACCTGGCGAAGCTCAGAGTCAGTTACATATCGAATGAAATTCATAACCTGAATGCCCAGTGGTCAGCTCTTGGCAAATGTTTCATCCTTTATGATGATGAAGGATGAAACAAGTGTGACCACAATTGAACACAGAGCATTCACGCTCTAAATTGTCTGTACTGCATAGGTAGTTAGATAGAAGAAAATTAAAGGTTTCCTTCATATATATATATATATATATATATATATATATATATATATATATATATATATATAGGGTGTTTCACTAAGTGTGTTTGCCTCTGTAACTTATAAAATAATAGGTGACGGGAAATTTTAATGCGGTAGGTCAACACAATAAATGCTACACTTTCTGCGGAGCTATGAACATAGTTTATTGTATCATTTTCCAAAGAGTTACAGCACGAAGATATAATTTTATAAATGGAACAATAGTTTTTTTTTCTATCGTACATTGGATTCGTTGAAACCAGCTGCGACAAATCATTTCAACTACATTCCTATCACTGTTAGTTTGGAAGTTTAGGGGGCGGAGGCTACGACAGCGTAGATGACTGGCTGGTGGTCATGAGACAGTCGGCCGTGCCACAGGGGATAGCCACTCGGCCAGTCAGCTACGCTATCGCAGCCTCCGCCCCCGGAACTTTGAAGGGTTGTAGCTCCCAAACTGTGATAGGAATGTAGTTTAAATTGATTTGGACGCAGCTGGTTTAAATGAATCCAATACACGATAGAAAAAACTATTGTTCCATTTAAAAAATTATATTTTTGTGCTGTAACTCTTTGGAAAATGATACAATAAACTATGTTCATAGCTCCGCAGAAAGTGTAACATTTCTTGTGTTGACCTACTGCATTAAAATTTCCCGTCACTTATTATTTTATAAGTTACAGTGGAAAACACACTTAGTGAAACACCCTTGTGTGTGTGTGTGTGTGTGTGTGTGTGTGTGTATTTGTGTTCTAAAATTATTCTCGCAGAGCACTTAAGGACGTGTTCACCCTCCTCAGGCTTCTTATACTTGTGCCGCCTCCAGAGAAAAATTCTGTTTCCGCCACTGATTTACAGCACAAAATGCGGAGTCATTTATCGGGTCATTGTTGTGCAGCTGGGCCGGGCACCTCTTCGGATCCACTAGATTCAAGGGGCCTGATGTGACACATTCGTAACTTCAGAACCTCATT
This sequence comes from Locusta migratoria, assembly GCA_026315105.1. Classification (NCBI taxonomy): domain Eukaryota; kingdom Metazoa; phylum Arthropoda; class Insecta; order Orthoptera; family Acrididae; genus Locusta; species Locusta migratoria. The sequence continues at coordinate 465,363,529 of CM048746.1, read as the reverse complement.
CTGTTCGTCCTTGGCATTGGTTACTACAAATCATAACTATAAGGCCTGCAAAACGTAATTGGCAGACTTGGTTAGGGGTGCACAATAATAAATTTTCTAATTCAAAGCTTACGTACCGCATAAATTTGTTACAAAATGAACGGCGCTTCTGAACTAGCAGAAAAATCCCTGTTCCGAGGTCACACAACAAAATGCTAAAGCTTACTTCGCTCTTCCAAGCGGAAACCCAATTTGCTTTCGGGCAGCGGCGTCTTCACGCCGACTTAGAGAAAAACAGAAAAACATTGACTCACTGTAGGAAACAGGAGGGAAGAAAGCTTACGGTTTAACGTCCCGCTTGATGGTCATTAGAGATGGAGTAAGGGTAAGGATGGGGAATGAAATCGGCCATGCCCTTTGAAAGGAACCTTCCCGGCATTTGTCTGGAGTGATTTAGGGAAATCACGGAAAAACCTAAATCTGGATTTGAACCACAAACCCTCCCGAATGCGTTACCACCGCACTACCTAGCTCGGTTTCTGGGCCACAGGGCGCACTCGTGGTAGCTGCGGTATGCGTAATAGTTTCCTCTACCAACGGCAGGAAACAAAAACGTAAAAAACGAAACTCAAAAGGAGAGGACGCCTACTCGTCAACGCCGAATTCGTCCAAATTTGTGGTACATGTAGGGCGTGGTTAGACACGAAAGCGCCCCAAGTGGGAATACCACATGGCCAATCGTTTAAGAAATGAAGGAAGTTAGATACGGATCTATCACCATATGCTCCTTATCAACTTTCCCTGTGAGGGCGTGTAGCAGAAGCGGTGGTTGACTCAGCGATAAAAGATTGTATTCGCAAAGAGAAGGTCGCGGGTTCAACTACACCCGGCGGTGTAATTTTTTCTGCTCCTTGTCAACGCGTACACCTACATATTGCTCCCGTAAGGATCGTGAGAACAAGATTAGAATAATTACAGCACGCACGGAGGCATTTAAACAGTCGTTCTTCCCACGCTCAATACGTGAATGGAATGGGAAAACACCCTAACTGGTACAGTGAGATGTACCCTCTGACATACACTTCACAGTGATTTGCAGAGAATTGTTGTAGACTGACGTCAAAATTAACCTCAACATCATATAAATTATTTCATTAATTTATACAGGGTGTTTGCCTCTGTAACTTATAAAATAATAGGTGACGGGAAATTTTAATGCGGTTGGTCAACACAAGAAATGTTACACTTTCTGCGGAGCTATGAACATAGTTTATTGTATCATTTTCCACAGAGTTACAACAGAAAGATATATTTCTTTAAATGGAACAATAGTTTTTTTCTATCGTGCATTGGTTTCGTTGAAACCAGCTGCGTCCAAATTAATTTAAACTACATTCCTGTCACTGGGAGCTACAACCCTTCAAAGTTTCTAGGGCAGATACCACACGCTGTACATAATACACGGCTGTGTGGTGGGTGATGGATGTTATGGGGGTGGGAAGTTGATTTACATGAGATGTTCAAATGTGTGTCCATGTTTCTCAATGCATAATGCAATGCGCCGTCGAAAGGATCTGCGGACGAGATGTAACATCACCGGTGTAACGGAGCGACATGGGTCCTCGATGCGCCGTTTCAGACCATCTCTGGTGGGCTCAGGTGGGCTCAGTGACAAAAACACGATCCTTTAGATATCCCACAAAAAGAAATCTACTGGTGTTAAATCGGGAAACCTTGCGGGCCATGAATGAGGACCATGGCGCCCGAACCATCTTCCTGCAAACCTGTTGTTTAGTTCTTCCACAAAAGCACGCGCAGAATGGGCTGGGTGACCATCGTGCTGCATCCACATATGGACTCTCGTGTGTAGACACACATGTTCAAGGAGACCACCCAAACTGTCGGCTATAAAAGCCCGATATAACTTACCTGTCAGTGTACCTAGGAAGTAGTGTGGACCGATGATTTCATCTCCAAGGATTCCACATCACACGTAAATAGACAACCTTCGCCGGCCTCGGTGGCCGAGGAGACTGAGGCGCTTCAGTCACGGTCTGCACGGCCACTACGGTCGGGGGTTCGAATTCCCCATCGGGCATGGATATTTGTGCCGTCCTAGTTCGTAAGTAGTTTATAAGTAGTTTGTAAGTTTAGGGACTGATGACCCCGTAGTTAAGTCCCATAGACTATACAAACATTTGAACATTTGAGACCACCTTCGTTGACGGTCGATAGTTCGTACCCACCAAGGATTGTGTGCGGCCCAGTAGTGCATGTTATGGCGCTTCACTGCACCATAATTTGTGAACGTGGACTCATCAGAGAACATAACACTTTTTATAGACTCCATCGTGAAATTATGCATGGCACAATCACAGAATGTAACTCTTCCATGGAAATCGTTCCCATGCAGCTCCTGGGCCAGTGACAGGCGGTACGGGTGAAACCTTTGGCTGTGTACTATACGCCACACAGATGTGAGACTGACACCAGCGACTGCAGCAACGGCTCGTAAGCTGACATGAGGATCGTGGTGTAGTGCAGCTAAAACAAACACCTCCGTCTCCTCACTTCTTGCAGGTCTTCGTCTGTTACTGCGGCGCATTACAAAGCTGCCTGTTTCCCGAAGTCGTTGTTCGGCATATAAGAACGTAATGGCTGCCGGGACTCTTCGCCTAGGATATCTCACGGCATACGCCGTGGCTGCTTCAGTGTCATCGTGTGGGCACTCGCCGAGCATCAGAAACATGTCAACGTTCTTGTTGTTCGTATATGCCATCGTCATCCGATGTCAGTACTTGTGGTATATTGAGGCCCGGTTGTTTGTGTGGCTCCAACTGTCGGTTATACGGCCGTGTGCGGCGACAGTCGGCAGTCTAACAGCGCATCGAGGAAGCTTCTCGCTCCGTGTCACCGGCGACGTTATAACTCGGCCGCACCACATTTAGAAGGCGCATTGCATTATGCGCAGCGTTTGTGGTATCTACCACTGGAACTTTGAAGGGTTGTAGCTCCCAAATTAACAGTGATAGGAATGTAGTTTAAATTGATTTGGACGCAGCTGGTTTCAACGATTCCAATGCACGATAGAAAAAACTGTTGTTCCATTTAAGAAATTATATCTTTGTGCTGTAACTCTTTGGAAAATGATACAATAGACTATGTTCATATCTCCGCAGAAAGTGTAATATTTCTTGTTTTGACCTACCGCATTAAAATTTCCCGACACCTATTATTTTATAAGTTACAGAGGCAAACACACTTAGTGAAACACCCCGTATAAGCAAGAAAAGAAAGATAATTGGATGGAATTCGAGACTACAAACATTTAAAAAGGAACTTAAGCTAATGCGTACTTGGGTACGTCGTGTTTGTAAATCGATACTTCCATTCTTTTGCAGTTGATGAATTACAGACAGGAAGACGTTCTTCGAATAAACAGGGGAAGCAATAATTTTGACCGCATATTACGCACGTTATGAACATTACGCACGTAACATATATGATGTTGCGGTTAATTGTGATGTCAGTCGTGTACCCTTTGCCAAGGAGAAAAGAAATATTTGCCGCCGGGCGGAATTTAACCCGCAAACCTTTCAATAAACAATCCTTTCTGTTACCAATGAGCCAAACACCGCTTTCTAAACAGACTCCTTCAGGGGCAGTTCATAAGGTGCATGTGGTGATAGATTAGTTTCAACTTTCCTTTTATTTCCTAAGCGCTTAGCCATCTGGAATTCCCCTTTGGTGAACTTTCATGTCTCACACGCTCTACATGAACCAAAAATTTGGACGAATTTGGCGTTGACGAGTAGGCGTCCTCTCCTTGTCACACCGAAGAACCAGTTGTTTGCGGCACTGATAGGGATAAACATGCGCGCCAGTGCATTGCGCTTACTAGATAGTCAAAGTGACAACACTATGACTTTCTGTCCGACTTCAAAGCAGCGTACAGCACGATTGGTGTTATCACAAAGGCGCCTTTTCTCAGCGGCCTTCTAATACTCTCAGAGGCACGGTTTACCCCATCACGGTGCCTCAACTCGACCGGCGGGTCGAGAGGTACAATTTCGCGTACCCTGTCCTCTGCACATTCATTCTTCAGAATGAGCTTTGGAGCCATAGAAGTTGAATCATTCTGCAAGTCGTTGATCACATGCTGGAACCCTCGTATATACTGATCCCAGGCTTGAAGACGTCGGTAGCACTACAGGCGTCCCAGATTCCCCAGTACTTTCATTACACGTTCGCACGGATTTGATTCCGGCTGATAAACTGAAATGAAAATAGGTCTGATGCGTCTCCGCTGGAGCGTCCTCTTCCTGACAGGAGAGTGAAACTGAGGGTCGTTATGAGACAGAACTTTCACGACGTACCCAGCTTGAGACAGGAAAGTATCAGGTATCACGGAGTTTCACAAAACATTTACAGGGTCCATAGATCGCGTAGCTAAGTTGCGTATACCAGTTAATTTTGTTCACCAACTCATCTGCTCCGCTACGGCGGAAGGAGATGTTATTCCTAATAAGGTAGTAATTCCTGATCTTTGGATTGTTGTTGTCCCACCATAAAGTCTTCACGTCTTTCAGGATGGGGTCCTTATCTTGTTTCTGCGCTTTGTCTCGGAGGAAAGCGGAAATAAAATTCTCGTACGCTACGCCACGTACATAAATCAGACTCATCATTTGTTCCCTGAGTCAAACCAACCGGGGAGAGGGCGTCAGCCACTAGATTTCCTTTCCCGGGAAAATGTACTATGGTGAAGTGAAATTCCTGCACATAAAGCGCCCACCTGGCGAGCCGACCGTGCGTCAACTTCACCGACGTGAGAAACTGCTAGACACAATGATCAATATACACCTTCGTCGTTCGGCCATAAAGAAATCCACTGAAGATACTAAAACCGAAAACGATGACTAGCGCTTCCAGGTTTGTGACCAATTTACCTCGCATTTCGTGAGAACGCGGCTCGCAAAAGCTATCGTCTTACTCTACCTCCTGGAACGGCTCGACAGTGATGCCAGTCTTGGAACTGTCCGTTCCAAGACGAAAGTCTTTGGAGGGATCAGGGTGTGAAAGCAGGGGTGCCGCCCACACGACGCGCTTGACATAGTCAAATTCTAATTGCGCGTCCGCATCCCACTTCCAGCGCTTGTGCTTACTGGTTAGTGCGCAGAAGGAAGGGGTACCCATGATTTCTTGAAACATTAAGTAGAAATTTATGAGCCCGAGGAACGCTCCTACTATTTTTCTATGTTGTCGGTAGAGAAAAATCTCTGATCGCGTCTAGGTTACTGGGGTCAGGAAGAATACCATTTACTGTGGTGACACGCCCGAGAAACCTTACTTGGAGGCGACCACTCTACGACTTCTTCAAATTGGGTTTATCCATGATTGCTGGAACACGTGCAACAGTTGCCCTAACACCTGCTTATGATCGCCCGAAGAATTCTCGGCGATCAGCGCACCATCCACGTAGGTGTGATATGCTGCCGCTTCTGGGAGAATTGTGTCAAAACCGCGGATAAAGCGGTGGAACAGACGTTCAACCCAAACGGTAGCTTCCGAAGCATAGAAACGCCGTATATGGATGACAAGCAGGGTACAGCTCCATTTGCCAGTTGCTGTTCAAATGTTCAAATGTTTGTTAAGCTTAAGGGAATTAACTACGGGGTCATCAGTCCCTAAACTTACAAACTACTTATGAACTACCTACAACAAAGGACGGCACATATATCCATGCCGAGGGGGGATTCGAACCGCCGACCGTAGTGGCCGTGTAGACCGTGACTGAAGCGCCTCAGTCCCCTCGGCCACTGCGGCCGGCGCCAGTAGCTGGCAATCACGTCTATCGAGGATAGCACACGCACGCCGTGGAACGTCTGTAAGAGTTCGTCCAACGTCTGCGGCCGATTAGTCTTTGGGTCGATGATCGTGTTAATCTGCCTCGAGTCTAAGACAAGCCTAGTAGACCTTTCCTTCATTGGGACGATCAGAAAAGGACTCACAGCGTGTTCGATGACACCGTCCGCCAATATCCGTGCAACCTCCTCCTAGACCTCCCACTTGTACACCCATGGTATCGGCTATAGTTAACCAAACATTTGTTATGCTCGTGCACTTTGAATCAGAAAAGACTGACGCATGGTTCCGTAAGATTTCAGCTAAATCTGTTTTAGCTTGAAGTGGGACGTCTTCTAAAGAGTCGACCTTCCGATCGATCTCAGTTGGAATGTCGAATTTTTCACAATCAAGTATAAGAACCGACAGTTCATCATAATCGGAAGTTACGAGATCTGGCAAGTGCATCGCCCGATAGTCCGACAGGAAATTACAATACAGACCCGCGGAATGCAACCCTGTGGTGTACTCATCAAAGTTTAACCCAATTACAGCCTTATCCAGCAGAAAGTAGACCTCGCATTCACCAAAGTGCAGGATAGCATTGTGAGCCGCTAAAAAAATCGATACCTAGTAATACGTCTACGAATGCTGGTACAAAAATAACCCTATGAGGTTCACCTGTTCCAGTACCTGTTCGTCGTCATCTGCCGAGCAGAGAGGAACGGGAGAGTATTGTCGGGCCGCCTTATTGTGCTTTGGATCGGGCGACCGCAGTTCCACGCCCTGCGGAGGTGTGGCTGGCCTCTCCCAATGCACGCTCTTCGGACTGGCGCCACGTTCTTTGTCATTGCTGTGCCAGTCCTCTTTGCGCCACCTGCGCCGCTTTTTCCCTGGGTTGTTGCCCTGGAAACCGTTACCAGTTTTACTGTGACACTGCCCGTTTTGCTGCCTCACATGCTCGTTTGCCCAGTTCTGCTAATGCGACCGGTTCGAATTTGCGTTCCAGTTTTTTATCGCTCCCTGATTCTGACTGTTGTTCCCCTTTTTCGCGTTAACTTGCGAACCGGATTGCGGGTGTTCGTAGTCAAAATCAATGTCCCCCAGGAGGGCTTGGAACTGCGGAGCGCGCGGTACCTCGCCGTCGGAGGTTCGAGTCCGCCCAGGGGCATGGGTGTGTGTGTATTGTCCTTAGGTTCCTTTACCTCATTTTAAGTAGTCTGTAAGCTACGGACTGATGACCACGCAGTTTGGTCCGATAGATTTACAAACATTTGAACATTTGATTTTTGCTCGGAACTGCTCGACGTTGTCTTTGCATGTCCCCGCAAGGAGGGCGTTGCGCAGACGGCTCGGCAATTTCCCCAAGCAAATTCTCATTAATGAAACAGTTATGTTTAAATAATATAAATAACACAATTTAAGGTTTATGTTCTGGAGCCGGTTCGGAAACTAACGTGTGTGTGCAGATGCAACAGTGCCTACCTGGAGGGGTACAGCACTGTGGTAGTAAAAGCTAGTCTGAATGTCTGTAATTAAAGTAAGAGTAAATAATATAGTTAATCAGCCTCACATTGACTGATAGCAATGTGCATGGCTCTGTTAGTGTGCTTAACTATCCAGAACACGAGTCTGGTTAAACAATGAATGACAAGTCGTAGTTGTAGCTCAAGGTCTGATTGGTTAATCAGACAGACAAATTGTCAATTAAATTAAATACTGATGAATGTTTGAAACAAATTTGATTTCCAAAATAAAACATCATTGATGGAGTAACTAAGAATTTCTTACAGCGAGTGATAGCAGCAGAATAATATGCAAGGACTAGTATGACACAGACAGAGAATGACATTTATTGCAACCTTAGAAATGCTTGTTATATGTAAAGTCACATTAACAAACAGAATGTTTTATTGTCAAAATATTTCATTAGCTATGTTGGGTGCATACCAAGTAATACCAAGTGTAAATGAGCTCATCAGTAGAATAGAATCAGTAGAATCAGTAGAATAACAGTAACTGGTAGCAACAAAATGAACTTCTATAATCTAATATATAAAGCAGAGTGTCCGTATATTTGTACGTTTTGCATACAAATCTACAGTTTTGTTCCAATCTTTATGAAATTTTGTACACGTAAGCTTCATTCCATGAGATCGGTCGCCGTAAGTGTAAGAATATACATACGATGTATAGTTCACGAGATATGACGTCATAAACAATGAGATGCGCGAAAATCTGCTGCATTTTGCGGCAATGCTGCTCATTTTCTCCTAAACCATTGGACCGATTTCAAACAAATTTGGTACACACATTCCTTACCGTGAGGTAACAATTGCCGCATGGTAAAGAATCACATACGGCACATGGTTCAAAAGATATTCGGTCATAATCAATAGAAATCGCAAAAAATGCCATATAATGCGGCGAGACTTTCGAAATACGCTGTATGAGAATGCCAGTACTTAGCGACTTGCAACAAACTTTAAACATAATTTCAAACCTTTATTAAACTTTTTCTCGCTGGCAACCATAGTAAAATGATGAAAGGAAAAAAGTTTCTCGCATACTACTTTTCCGCTGTTTATGGAGTAAAACTACGGCTCTCGGTATGACGTTACAATTTATAATTTTAACACTACAAATTGTAGCGACAGGAAATGTTACAGAGAGTATACACACATATAGTTGCATGTTGCTCTAAATTGTATCACATTCTGACACGTAGTTCATGATATATGAGCACATAAACAGTAACGTTCATGGAAAACCGCCCCATCACTTACAAAGTTCGAATCTTTTACTGCTTTACTACTAATTGTATTCCCAAAAGATTTTACAGACATACAGCCCTTATACAAATGAATATATACTTGAAAAATGGCAGGAATAAATAAATAAATAGCCGGGTATCGCCGGGCTTTCAGCTAGTCTATCATATAGTAGAAACACCTAGGTCGATAATTATGTAATTCACTAATTATTTAAAGTAAAGATCAAGGTTTAGTGTATTAAATTCCAAAACTAAGTATGGATTCGGGTGCAAGCTTAGGAATTATTATTGTGTGTACTTACACCTTCTGAAAATGTAACCTAAATTTATTAATAGACTAATTGTTGTGTTGTCTGCAAGCGGTGTAATTAATATTTGTATGAAAAGGCGCGACACACGATAGACAGAAATTCTGGTAGCTACCTGATAAAGTAGTTGGTTACGATTTCCACGACTGAATGACAAAAAAAAGCGAACAATAAGCAACTGGTGTAATTAATTTTGTAATTCCACAATTGGCAAGAAATATTGGTAGCTACCTTATAAACTAATTGCTTACGATTCTTGTATAAAAAATAGTATGAGGATAACTAATCGACGTTCTAGGTATGTGTGAAAATGTTAACAGATACACAACAATCTCCTGCCAAATTGAGCCAGCCACGCGTGGGGATGTATGCCCCCGGGCGCGTTTCGGAACACTTAGAACTTTCTAATCGCCAGAAAGTGGTTATAGTGAAAACCCGGCGCTGGGTCTCGACTTTGGTGACTTGGCCTAGCTGCCTTCCTGCTGGGACCTGCACGTGACGGTTCACTTTCGTCATTCCTGCCTCCTAATCAGGTGTTCGTGTGGTTCATCCGTGTGGCTGCCATTTGACTTTTCAGCCCCATCCAAGCTAATTCATTGACAACTTCGTCTGTGTTATTCAAGTCGCCGACCACGGTGATTACGTCATCGCCGCGACCACTCACAACACCGAGAAGTGTTTGCACTGCGTCGACCTGTTCATTAACACCGTCGACACGAGCATTTATCCTGCCAATATGTCCACCCACCGTAGCAACCTAGGTGACAACGTCCTCTACACGAGCGCGAACCTCGTTAGCATTACCAGATAAACTATCAACACCCGCGAGTTAACCTTTTTTATCTCTAACTTATTTGCTCCGACGGCTTCGATAATTTTCTTAAATCGGCACAAAAGAGATCTCTAATCTCCTGATTTTTCTCTCTTAAACTTTCTATATCTACATCTACATAGATACTCTGCAAATCACATTACAGTGCCTGGCACAGGGTTCATTAACCACTTTCATAACTTTTCTCTACCGTTCCATTCTCTAATAGCGCGCGGGAAGAAATAACACCTAAATCTTTTCGTTTTCGATCTGATTTCTCTTATTTTATTGGGATGGTCATGTCTCCCTACGTAAGTGAGTGCTAGCAAGATATTTTCACATTCAGAAGTAAAGTTCGTTGATTGAAACTTCGCAAACTGATCACGCCGCAATGAATAACGTCTTTCTTTTAATGATTTCCACCCCAATTCGTGCAACATTTCCGTGACGCTTCCCCCCCCCCCCCGTAACGTGATAAAACAAAACGAGCTGCCCTTCTCTGAACCTTCTCAATGTCTTCCGTCAGTCCCACCTGGTGAGGGTAGCAGTACTCCAGGAGAGGACGCACAAGTGTGATGTAGGCAGTCTCTTTGGTGAAGCTGGTGCATCTTCGAAGCGTTCTGCCGTTGAAACGTAACCTTTGGTTCGCCTTCCCCACAAGATTTTCTATGTGTTCTTTCCAGTCAAAGTTGTTCGTAATTGTAACTCCTAGGTATTTGGTAGAATCTACGACCTTAAGGTTTGACTGATTTATCGTGTAATTAAAGTTCAGCGGATTTCTTTTAGTGGTCATGTGTATTACTTCCCCCTTTTTTTTATTTAGTGTCAATTCCCAATTTTCGCACCATGCAGAAATTTTGTCTAAATCGCTTTGAAGTTGCTTTTGATCCTCAATCGACTTCACTAACCGATAAACGACAGCATCATCCGCGAACAGTCCAAGGGAGCTATTCAGATTGTCTCCTAAATCGTTTATAAACACGAGGAAGAGTAATGGACCAATAACACTTCCCTGTGGAACCCCAGATATCACTTCTGTTTTACTTGATGACTTACCGTCAATTACAACGAACTGTGTTCTTTCTGATAGGAAATCGTGAATCCAACCGCACAATTGGGGAGATATTCCATAAGCACGCAATTTCATAAGAAGCCGCTTGTGGGGTACAGTGTCAAAAGCCTTCCTCAAATCCAGAAATATGGAATCGATTTGAGATCCCTTGTCGATCGCACTTAACACTTCATGTGAATAAAGGGCAAGCTGTGTTTCGCAAGAGTGACACTTTCTGAATCCGTGTTGATTACTGGTTAATAGGTCGTTCTCTTCGAAGTAGTTCATAATATTCGAACAAAGTATATGTTCCAAAATCCTACTGAAAATCGACGTCAGTGAGATAGGCCTGTAATTTTGGGGATCACTCCTATTGCCTAACTTGGGCAACTTTCCAGTCTTTGGGTACGGATCTCTCGCTGAGTGATCTGTTGTAAATGATAGCTAAGTACGGAGCTATTGCATCAGCATAGTCTGAGAGGAATCTAGTTGGTATACAATCTGGCCCGGAAGATTTATTTTTGTTTAGTGACTTAAATTATTTTACTACTCCAGGAACATCTACTTCTAAGTTTCGCATGCTGGCAGCTGTTCTTGGACTGAATACTGGAGTGTTCACTTCGTCTTCTTTGGTGAAAGAATTTCGGAAAGCTGGGTTTAGTAATTCTGCCTTAGCAGTACTGAAACATGGACGATAAACTGTGCGGACAGGAAGAGGATAGAGACTTTTGAAAAGTGGTGTCACAAAAGAATGTTGAAGACTACCTTGGTGGATCGCGTAAATATTGAGGAGTTTCTGAATATAATTGGGGAGAAAAGGAATTTCTGGCATACCTTGACCAAAAGAAGGAATCGATTGGTAGGACACCAACTTAGACATCAAGGACTCGTGAATTTAACATTGGATGAAACTGTGTGGGGTAAAAATCGCAGAGGGAGACAAAGAGACAGTAAGCAGATTCAAATGGATGAAGGGTATCGTCCTTATGAGGAGATGAAGAGGTTGGCTCAGGATAGAGTAAGGTGGAGGGATGCATCAAACCATTTTCCGGACTGATGACAACAACAACAATAACAACAACAACAACAAAAATAACAATTCATATGTGGCAGTAAGATCCACAAGGGCGACTCTTATGATCTGTCCGTGTTCTATCCATCCTCTATGTGTTCACAGGTTCAATATTTTTCCACAACACGACGACCCGGGCGGGACCCAAAATATTCAGTGATCAGTGTTTGGTCAAGTTGGTCCGAGATTCTATTGAGGATCATTCTTTCTAAATCTTTATATAATCACATAGGAGTGATATCAATCAGAAATTTTTGGTTTCTGTTGGCTATTTCCCCGATTTCAGCGGGGTCACAACTATGGTTTTCTTCCAGATTTTTGGTGTTTGCACTCTTGAGACATGTGGGTTCATCATATCTAGAATCCACATCTTGGTTGCTGGTCCAATAATTTTTATCTATTCCGTCCTCTCGTCATTGAACCCGCAGCTTTATTGTTATTCATTGAGCATATTGTGGTTTCTAATTCTTCCAATGAAAATGGTGTGCCAATATAGTTATTCTCTTCAGTAAATCTCTGAATATGTTCGAAAAATGTTACAACCAAGATCGCTGGTAATTAATTTTATTTTGGACGACCCGTTTCACTGCTCTCTGCCAGCATCATTTGGTCCAAAAAATGTTTTTACATGGCAGTCATCTTGTAAAGGCAAAGACAAGTTGACGGCCATGTAAAAAGATTTTTTTTTTTTGACCAGATGATGCTGGGAGAGAGCAGTGAAACCGGTCGTCCAAAATAAAATTAATTATTATTATTTTTTTTATTTTTTTTTTTATTAGTCTATGGGACTTAACTACGGGGTCATCAGTCCCTAAACATACAAACTACTTATGAACTACTTACAACTAAGGACGGCACAAATATCCATGCCCGAGGGGGAATTCGAACCCCCGACCGTAGTGGCCGTGAAGACCGTGACTGTAGCGCCTCAATCCCCTCGGCCAACGCGGCCGGCTAAAATTAATTACCAGCGATCTCGGCTGTAACATTTTTCGAACATATCATGCTTGTATCGCCTCCTTGTAATACAAACAAACTCAAATCTGTGGATCTTTGGAGTTGTCGATTTTTTTTATTAACTTTGCCATTCAACAGTAACTGCTGTGCTATTTCGTTAGGTGCTATATCCGAGATGGCCGAGGGAGTAGCAATTGCGTCCTTTTTCAAGGTTCTTCGTTAAATTCCATTCCTTTCTATTGTTTTGTTTCATATCAAGCTGAGTCAAAAGATCGCACCATTTCTCTTTCCTTGTAGCTGAAATGGCTAGTATAAATTCTTCAGCAGCCATCCTTGTTTCTTCAGCAACTGGGTCATCTTCAAACAGGTGTTCGTATTAATTCACAAGTGTTTTGCATCTTTGTCTTGTCCCGGTATACAAGTTGTTCTACATCCACGGGGAGTATACCTACATGAGACTGCTTTCGCCAGCTTTATAAAGTGAAACTTTTATCCATTGTGTAAAGCTATCATATTTCTCTGGAGAAAACTCTAGTTCAAAGATTTTCTTCAGTAAATTTATCCCATTGTGCTCGTTTAAAGTTAAGTATTCTCTTGAAGAAGGTATAGCTTGGTTTGATGACTCCTTCAATAGTGCAAATAATTTCTCGGTGGTGTGTCCTTGGTGGGCAACATTTTCACTTGCATAGATATTATCTGTGTTACATCCACGGGCCCACCTTCGATTCCTGAAGGAGTGTGCTCACTTAGAATTATGTATTATCTTCGGCACCGTACATTTCCCTAGTTTTCAAGGTATTTCCCACTTTGGTCTGCTTCTCTTTAGCCTCATAATACACTTTGATGTTTAAAATCTCCCATGAGCAACTTCACTGGTTGAATTGAAAATTATCAGGTTCTTTGAAACTAAATACTTTATTAGGTGGTCTTTACATTGATATTAATGTATAAGACTCTGTTGCTACGGCCGGCCGCGGTAGCCGAGGAGACTGAGGCGCTCCAGTCACGGTCTGCACGGCCACTATGGTCGGGGGTTCGAATGCCCCCTCGGGCATGGATATTTGTACCGCCCTTAGTCTTAGCTAGTTCGTAAGTAGTATGTAAGCTTAGGGACTGATGACCCCGCAGTTAAGTCCCATAAGTTCTACAAACATTTGAACATTTGATGTGTTGCTACTCTCAGTATTTCTGTATCGTCATCTTAGTTAAGACTGCGGACAAGATGTTGAGCTTGGTTCAGCATATAAAGCACTGCCATACCGTACGCTGGGTCTCTTGTGTAAAATATTCTAGAGGTAAAAGAGTCCCTCATTTTGACCTCTGAGCGAAAACTACTCAGAGGTCTCAGTATCCCTTAATCAATCTCATGGGCTGGAAAATTTTAAAAGGGAAATGGATATGTTGTTTTCATATATAGTCTGGATTAGTGAAGTTCAGTGGCAGGATGAACAGGACTACTGGTCACGTCAGTAAGAGGTTACCAATACAGTATTTCTTACGATTAATAGAGTAGGTCTACTAATGACTAAGAAATTAGGACCGTGGGTACCTACTATAAATGTCACATTAAATGCATCATCATTGCTGTGGATTAATAATTGATGTATATAATTTTACACAGGACCAGGTTGAGGGGCAAGTTATCCCAAAATGTAACACCATACGTTATAATCTAATGAAAAGTCGCATAGTAGACTACTGTTCGTCTTGAAACTTATTTCAGAAATATTTAGAATGGTAAACAAGGGAGCATTTAGTTCCTGAACTGGATCATGACATGAGATTTACAGGCCATATTACTATCCATATGAAGTCCTAGAAATTTCAACTGTTCAGTCTCACTTATCATGTCTCCATTCTGTGTAATTTTAATGCCAGTTTTGTTAAATTGTGTTTTCGAAACAGTGTTAACAACAACATTCTTTACTACAAAGGTAATTTCATTAGCCAACAGAAATATCTTAGAATTACCTGATATATTAGAAATCATATAATTTATATAAATGAGTAACAACAGTGACCTTGGGCTAGATTCGATTAGGACTTGTTCCATAGTACATGAATACGACACTTCGTAATGATGAGGAACGTGTCAGGTTAATGAAAGGTGTCTTTACAAATTATTACTTTATACTGAATATTATATGACACAATTTATTTTTACTTTATTTTATTTTTATTTATTTAATTACGTTTATTTTTTCAGATTTAGTAATTTATATCTAAAACTTCATCTATAGTGTAGAAGGAATAGAACTCTGGGGAACCCAACACTTACGTTTGTGCCATTGTGAGTACATATTAAAACCATTTTCAGCACTGCGGAAATCGCCTTCTGCTGTCTGTTATTAAAGTAAGAGATGAAAGAATTGTGAGCTACTCTCCTTACTCCATAGTGGTACAACATCTGCAACAATATTTTATGATCAACATAATAAATTGCTTTTATTAAATCAAAGAATACACCTATCGTTCGCAGTATTTTGTCTAATCTATTAAGTAAACATAAAGTCAATCCCCACTACAATAGTAAAAATTTATATGCCAACTACCTGTGCAGACGATCAAGTGCTTGAAGAAAAATATATGATGAGCTAAAGTAATGAGTCAGATAGGTAAAAGGGGAAAAAAATTTCTTGAAGTGAGAAACTGGAATTGACTAGCAGGAAATATAAGAGAAGGAAGAAGTAGTAGATGAATATGAACTGGGGTAAAGAAATGAAAGAGGATGTTTTGCGCGAAAATTTATATAAATGGCATGTTTAAACTGTCAGTAACACTTGGCTTAAGAATTATTAAAGAAGATTGTATACACATAACAGTACAGGAGCCACTAGCAGGTTGCAGACTGATTTTATAATGGCAAGGAAAACATTTCGTAATCAGGTTTTTTACTTGAGACATATCAAGGAATAGACATGTTCTATCTATAATGTGTTTATGAACAGTAGATTAAAACTGAAGACACTACTACTGTGCGAAATATAGGGTATGGAACAGGGTTAAAATGTATGGAACTGAAGTAGTTGAAAATACTACATGCAACTTCAGGTAACAATTCACTGCAACTGGGAAAAGTAAAACAGTAAAAGAAAAATTGATAGCTTTGAGACATTAGACAGAGCAGAGGACTAATCTTGGCAGAAGAAACCTAATTTTATTGATGAAAGGAGACGATATTAAAAATACAGCAAATGAACAAGGTGAAAGGAAATACAAAACTAAAAAATAAAGTATTGAATGAAGTGGAAGCTAGCTAATTAGGGATGTCTAGACAAATATGAGTTTGTAAATGGATAAATTAATAGTATCGAGATAGATACCGACTATAGTTAAATTAAGGGACGTTTGGACTAACGAAAAGCAACTGTATGAATATCAAGAGCTCGAAAAGAAATCGACTGCTAAGCAAAGAAGGGAAAGATGTAAAGTGGAAGGAGTATGCAGGATACATACAAGCCGTAGAAAGAAACTAAAAGGCATTCGCACGATGGAGTAGCGTAGTGAGAAGTATGGAAACTGTCTTCGGACTGAAAACCACAAGAACTCAGAAAAGTAGGTCTTATATTTTTTACTAGTTTAGTACATATTACGTTGGGAACTTATTAAATAAATATTTTGCTGTAGTGTCGAATCAATATTTACGAATCGTAAATACATTTACTTAGAATGCACCATAGCTAGAATTACGGTGTGTACAGTTAGCACTGGAAGCCATTCTATTGCAAAACAGCATATTACAATGAGTTAAGACTTACGTCCTCAACCATGACAGCAGAGTCTCAGTGCTGCGTTCTCTTCGAACTCTCGTCACCGTCTGCTGCTTTTCCGCGACGAAGTTCTTTATCTGGCCCCTTTTTGTATCTAAACGTTATCCACGTATTGACCCACGAATATGGATAAACGTAACTGGCAATTTCCTGCAACTTTAGGCGGACTGATGGGAGATACGTAAAGTGACTTGTGATGGAACAATCACATATGAAAAATACATTGCGTAACTTTCGACTTGCAATATGACGCACTAGCAAACGAAGACAAGCGATAGGAGATTAGAGTGTTACAATAACAGCGCGAAAGCCCACTCTCTTACTTATCTGCATAGCAATGACTTGGCGGCTATCTACCACAAAATCGTCCCACTGCCTGCCTTTTTTGTACACTTACATCTGTATGGCTACTCCGCAAATGACACTGGAGCGCGTGGTAGAGGGTTTATCGAACCACTTTCATACTATTTAGCTGTCATTCCATTAACGGATATCTTGTGAAACGTTAAACAGTGCAGGTATTTTCCTCACAGCTGCTCGCACTAACTGCGCACCAACGGTTTGGCCTTTTTGGACGTCTCAGGTATCACGCATTTCACCGATCACTTGTGTTGGCAGTCGCAGAACAAAACGTGTCATACACTGCAGTCTAACGTCCAACAGGTCGTACATAAATTGTACATTGCGTTCACGTCTCATTGTTAGCGAAGGACGAAGTGGTGCCGACTTGCGTCAAGATGAAGTACACTATACGCTGTTCCAATTATTTCGTCAATCCTGTGAAGGTGTGAGTCAACAATATATTTTATATTCAGAAGAGAAATTCAGCGATCGGATTTTTCGTGTGGAGGTTTCGCCGCAGCGGAATGAGACCATCGTTGTAATGAACCCCACTCGAACTCCCGTATCATTTCCGTGGCAATCACTGCGCCGTATCGTGATAATACGAAGGCCACCTTTTTTTAAATCTCTTTTGATGTCCTCCGTCAGTTCCAAATGAGAAGAATTCAAACAAATGTTCAAATGTTTGTACAGCTTATGGGACTTAACTACGGGGTCATCAGCCCCTAAACTTAAAAACTACTTACGAACTAGCTTATACTAACGACGGCACAAACATCCATTCCCAAGGAGGGATTCGAACCCCCGATCGCAGTTGTACAGACCGTGACTGAAGCGCCTCAGTCTCCTCGGCCCCTGCGGCCGGCTGAGATGTACCCTCTGACATACACTTCACAGTGGCCACTGCGGCCGTCAACAATTCAAACACCCTGCTCCAAATAAAGATGGGCAAGCCAACCGTAGGTTGGACAGTGTCTTTAGTAATTTTGCACAATTTTTAAATATTCTGCCAATAAAACGCAATTTCCAGTTCGTCAATCGTACAACCTTTCTACGTGTTCTTGCCAATTTCCGTCTGTCGTAACAATAATTATCGAGTATTTAGTTCAATTTACCACACATTTTTACACAGTGAAAAAATCTTACCTAAATCGTTATATAAGCCCGGCAGGTATTCTAAACACTTTACTAGGTGATACCATCTGCCTCTACATGTACATAAATACTCCGCAAATCACGTACAACCGCATGGCGGAAAGTTAATTAAACCTTTTTTATAATGTTCTTTACCGTTAGATTCTTTAAAACCGCACGAGGAAAAAGGAACTTCTAAATCTTTGCGTTTTCGATCTGTTTTCTCTTATTTTATTACTGATCATGCCTCCGTATGTTGGTGGATGATATGTAACAAATTATGCTCGCATTCGGAAGAGAAATTTGGTGAAATAGATGTCGGAAATAGATCACCTCGCAACGCATAAGGCCGTGTTTGCACTGCCGGCCGGGCAGAGAGGACTCCACTTCAGCCGGCTCACGCCGAGCCGACGAGATTTGGAATATTTAGTATTTCCGGCGTGAGCCCATTGGGCTACAGTGTTGCTTCTGCAGCACAAGTATCTGACGTCTCCGGCCTGTTTCCAATACAAATCTCTCTGATTGATAGCTTCTTTTTTTAAATAACACTTGTGAACATATGTTTTGTTTATTTTTCTTTTATTACTATTAATTCTGTAAAATGATTAAAAAATAAATTAAAAAAAAATGCTGTTCTCATAAGGAAAAACTCTCCTAAACGTCAGTCGAAATTCATGGGACGAGTCCATTACCACCTGTTTCTTACGTGCTTAAAACTCGACGACTCACTACATTATCAGAACAATAGTATTAAATCTAGAGGAATACTTCGCACCGTTAGTGGAGAGACAAAAACAGTTGGGGAAAGAAGGGAAGTAAAGTTGAATATTCACGCCCAGCTTTCTTCAGAATCAATCAATGCAAGTATTTAAAAGCGCAAATGAAAGTGCTTGATCCGCTGAGTGTTGTTAGGTCAAAAAGAACTACGTACCTTAATTAGAACCGAAGATATTTAAAACAAACCGTTTAAAATATTCAATGCAAGGACAGAAGGATACCGCATTTGAATAAAAATAAAGTTAATTCTGATGCTTCATGACAAATCAGCGAATTAATACCTATCGTTTAAAGTCGGATAGAACGGCCTGACAACTGACTTTAGTTTACAGCAAGGACACCCCCAAAAGAAATGTACAGAAGGAAATCGCGTTTGAGTATAGAAGAAGAAAGGCGAGAGTTATCTAAATTATGATACTTGATGACAAATCTGTGGATGAATATCATTCGTTTAAAACAAAAATGAAGGAAATGGGGCAGGTAGATTCTTTTAATATATACGATAACAGAATCAAAATCAATTAAGCCGGCCGCGGTGGCCGAGGGGACTGAGGCGCCTGTTAGCTGGCTCGAAGTAGACGGCAGTGAACCAGTTTTGGTAGCTTCCAAGAAATAAAGAGTAATAAAAAACATGTTACACGCTTCTATCCTTTACTGACCAGTCCTGCAGTGTCTGAGGATAAACTAAATCAGTGTATTTTTCTTTCAGCTAATCGAAATGAAAGTACCATCCCCTGAGACAATCCCTACAAAAGTAACAGTAATAATAATAACAATAATAATCTGAGAGCTGTGTAGAGTTCATTCGACGAGCTGAAATATAGTACAGCATGACGCATATAAAACCGGTACACTTCAAGAACGCCCGTAGCCACCACTTGTAGCATTACTTATAAGGAGGTAACTACGTGATTTTAATGTCACTGCTCCGTATTGGTTTTTACTTAATCCATTCTTAACTTAATCTCAGACGTGAGGGCACCGCTTTACATGAGGGACACGCTATAATCAGTTATTTACACGTTCTGGTACAACGTTTTTCGAGAGCTACAGAAGCGAAAATAAAATAGGTGTATATTTTGTATTAGGAGTAGATGCATTTATAAATGTAAGTGTATTTTTGGACTACTACTTTTATCAACTCCAACTAGAAAGCCATTAACTGCAATGTCAGAAAATTTTATTTCAGTCCACCAACAGTAAAGTCGCAGTTTACATTAATTTTTTCTTCTCTTATATTTCTAAACACGGAATATGTAATAAATTAATTGTCTGGTGTGGACAAAAACCAATTGTAAGTCTGTAGCCATCAATTCAAATTTTTCGGTACTGCAGTGCTACACGCTACGCTCAACAACCGCCGAGTTCGTAGGCTGCGGTCGCGGCATGAAGCCGCTCACATAACTTGCAATTACTTCTGAAAGGAGGTAGATATCGGTGCGAATACTATTTCAAAAACATTTCTGTACTTTTAGTTCCATTTCACTCGCTGTAATGTATGGTCTAAAATGCATAGAACCTTAAGCTGCTCGCTGTTCTTGTTGTAGTCTTCAGTCCGGTGACTGGTTTGATGCAGCTCTCCACAATACCCTATCCTGAGCAAGCCTCTTCATCTCCCCCATAATAACGGCAACCTACATCTGTCTGAATCTGCTTACTGTATCCATCTCTTGGTCTTCCTCTGCGGTTTTTACCCCACACACTTCCCTCCAACGCTAAATTCACAATTCCTTTATGTCTAAGAATGTGTCCTATCAATCTATCCCTTCTATTAGTCAAGGTATGCCAGAAATTTCTTTTCTCCCCAATTCTGTTCAGTACCTCCTCATTAGTTACGCGATCCACCAACCTAATCTTCAGCATTCTTCTCTAGCACTACATTTCAAAAGCCTCAATCCTCTTCCTGTCCGCACTGTTTATCGTCCATGTGTCACTACCATACAAGGCAACACTCCATACAAATGCCTTCATAAAGGACTTCCTTAGGCTTAAATCAATATTCGATGTTAACAAATTTCTCTCTTTCAAGAACGCTTTTCCATCCATTGTCATCCTGCATTTTATATCCTCTGTACTAACACCATCATTTGTTATTTTAGTGCCCAAGTAACAAAACTCATATACCTCCTTTATTGTTTCGTTACCTAATCTAATCCCTTCGGCATCACTTGAATTTCTTAGGCTGCACTCCATTACCCTAGTTTTGCTCTTGTTAATGTTCATCTTATATGCACCTTTCAGCACACTGTCCATTCCGTTCAATTGCTCTTCCAGGTCCTTTGAAGTATCTGACAGAATTACTATGTCGTCGTCAAAACGCAATGGTTTAATTCTTCCCCCTAAACTTTAATTCCTTCTCCAAATTTCTCCTTGCTTTCCTTTATAGCTAGCTCAATGTACAAATTGAATAACATTGGAGAAACGCTACAACCCTGTCTCACTCACTTCCCAACCACTGCATCCCTTTCATGCCCTTCAACTCTGACAACCGCTGTCTGGTTTTTGTACAAGTTGTAAATAACCTTACACTCCCTATATTTTACTCCTGCTTGCTTCAGAACTTGAAAGAGTTTATTCCAATCATCATTGTCAAAAGCCTTCTCCAAATCTACAAAAGCTAGAAATGTAGGTTTGCCTTTTGTTAATCTATCTTCTAGGATAAGCCGTAAAGTGAGTATTGCCTCCCGTGTTGCTACATTTCTCCTGAACCCAAACTGATCTTCCCCGAGGTCGGCTTCTACCAGCTTTTCCATCCTTCTGTAAATAATTCGTGTTAATATTTTGCAACCATGACTTATTAAACTGATGGTTCTGTAGTTTTCACACCTGTCTGCACCTACTTTCTTTGGAATGGGGATTATAACATTTTTCTTAAAGTCTGAGGGTACTTCACCTGTCTCATACATCTTACACACCAGGTGAAACAATTTTGTCATGGCTGGTTCTCCCAGAGACTTCATTAGCTCTCAGGGGCCTTGTTCTCCCAGAGACTTCAGTAGGTCTGAGGGAATATCATCTACTCCAGGGGCCTTGTTTCGACTTAGGTCTTTCAGGGCTCTGTCAAATTCATCTCTCAGTATAGTATCTCCTATTTCACCCTCATCTACTTCTTCTCCCGTTTCTACAATATTGCCTCTAAGTTCATTTCCTTCGTAGAGCCTCTCTATACACTCTTTCCATCATTCAGCTTTCCCTTCTTTGCTGAGAACTGGTTTTCCGTCAGTGTTCTTGATATTCATAGAGCTGTTTCTCTTGTCTCCAAATGTTTCTTTTATTTTCCTGTAGGCTGTATCTATTTTTCCCCTATTTATACATTCTTCCACATCCTTGCATTTGCCTTCTAGCCACTCCTGCTTAGCCATTTTGCACTTCCTATCAATCTCATTTCTTAGTCGTCTGTACTCCATTTTGCGTGTTTCATTTACTGCACTTTTATATGTTCTCCTTTCATCGATTAAATTTAGTATCTCCTGTGATATCCAAGGATTTTTGTAGGTCTTGCCTTCCTACCTATTTTGTCCTCTGCTTCCTTCACTATTTCATCTCTCAAAGCTACCCATTCCTCATCTACTGTTTTATTTTCCCCCGTTTCTGTCAATTGTTGCCTAAATCTCCCTCTGAGATTCTTAAGAACTTCTGGTTCCTTCAATTTATCCAGGTCCCATCTCCTTTTTTTCTTACCTTTTTGTAGTTTCCTCAGTTTCAGCCTACAGTTCATAACCAACAAGTTATGGCCAGAGTCTATATCTGCCCCTGGGTATGTCATACAGTTTAAAACTTGGTTCCGAAATCTATGTCTTACGATTATAAAATCTATCTGGTATCTCCCGGTGTCTCCTGGTCACTTCCACGTATACAACCTTCTTTGGTGATTCTTAAACCAGGTGTTAGTTATAACTAAATTATGTTCCGTGCAAAATTCTTCTAAGCGGCTTCCTCTTTCATTTCTTTTCCCCAGACCATATTCACCTACTATCTTCCCTTCATTTCCTTGTCCTACTATCGAATTCCAGTCTCCCATAACAATTAAGTTTTCCTCTCCCTTAATTGTCAGGATAATTTCCTTTAGCTCCTCATATATTTCTTCGATCTCCTCATCATCGGCAGATCTAGTTGGCATATAAACCTGTACTACTGTGGTCGGTGTTGGCTTCGTATGTATCTTGACTACGATAATGCGATCACTGTGTTGCTCATAGTAGTTTACCCGCATTCCTATTTTCTTATTCATTATCAGACCTACTCCTGTGATACCCCCAACTGATTTTGTATTTATAATACTGTACTCACCTGACCAGAAATCCTGTTCCTTTTTCCACCGAACTTCACTAACCCCCAGTATATCTAACTTCAACATTTCCATTTCTCTTTTTAAATTAGAAAGCTTCCCTACCCGATTAAGGGATCTAACATTCCACGCTCCGATCCGTAGAATGTCAGAGTTGTCTTTCCTGATTATCACATCCTCCTGAGTAGTCCCCGCCCGGAGATCAGAATGGGGGTCTATTTTACCTCGGAATATTTTAGCCGCTATCGAACTTTTTCAATACACGATTTGTAAACCGAGTGCGCATACTTCACAAAAAGCATCATTTGAAAAAGACTGTTACGAATATCGAAAAGGTGACTGTTTTATTCGAAAGCTAAGATCTTGTACTACCATGTGTACAAAAATCAGATTTTTAACCGCATACTTTCATCAAAATCGAGTGAGGAGCGTTACAAAACTAAAAACTCACGCGGAATGAAAATTAGACTTTTTTTTCACAGGTGAGGCAAATCTTTTATGGAAAAATAACTTCATTAAACGATGTGGCGTGGTCGTATATACAGTGAAAATTTTGTACAGCTTGAAAACCGGAAAAGTTGATTTTCCCCCTCTTTTTCGCCTCGGCTCGGCCCGGCGCGCAGTGTGAACGCACCCTATCACCTTTCTTTTAATGATTTCCACCCAAACTCTTGCATCATTTGCGTGACAGTCGCTCCTCTATCTCGCGATAATACAAAACGTGTTGCCGCGGTGTAGTAGCAGAGCGGTCTAAAGCGTCTCGCTGCGGAGCGCGCGGTTGCCTGCCGTGGAGGTTCGAATCCTCCCTGGGGCATGGGTGTGTGTGTTTGTCCTTAGGTTAGTTTACCTAGGTGTAAGTAGTTTGTAAGCTACGGATCAATGACCACGCAGTTTGGTCCGGTAGATGTACAAACATTTGAACATTTGAACAAAACGTATTGTCGCTATTTGAAAATTCTCTAAACCGTCTGTCAGTCCTACGTGGTGTGGATCCCACAGTGGGTAGAAATATTGCAAAATAGGAAACACAAATGCATTGAGGCAGATTCTTTAGTAGAACTATTGCATCCTCCAAGTCTTCTGAAAATTAAACGTAGTCTTTGGTTCGCCTTCTCTACAATATATTCTGTGTGTTCTTTCCAATTTAAGTTATTGGTAATTGTTATTCCTAGGTATTAGTTGATTTGACGGCCATCAGAATTGACTGATTTATCGTGCAAATTAAATTTAAATGTTTTCTTTTAGTGGGCACATGGATGACTTCACACTTATTACTAAGGGATTTGCAGATATTTTATCTAAATCATTTTGCTGTTGGTTTCCACCTTCTGTTGACTTTACTAACCGATAAAATGACAACACCATCCGGGAACAGTCTAAGAGAGCTACTCCGATTGTCTTCTAAATAGTTTATAAAAATAAGGAATAATAGAGCAACTATAACACTTCCCTGTTGACGCCAGATATCACTTCTACTCGATTACTTTCCGTCAAGTCGTGCCTGGTGGCTTTGAGGTAAAGCGCTCGGCGGGAAACCGAAGGGTCGCGGGTTCGAAACGCAGTCGGACCTCGGATTATTTCAGTCTGAGCTTTAACCCATCCCTCACCTCTCAACGATGTGAGGGGTCGCCAGAAACGTCGCGTGGTTCGGATTCCACGTTAATCTGTAGGTCCCCTTTCCCCGGTTGGATAACTGGGGTAGGCTAGGGACACGCAAGTCACCCAAGTGGCGTCCAGTTGAAAGACTTGCACCAGGACAATATGCCGCACTTTTCGTACTGTGTCTTTTCTGACACAAAATCACGAATCAAATGAAACATCTGTGGCGGTATTCCGTAATAACGCAATTTGATTAGAAGACGTGTGTGAATAACAGTGTCAAAAGCCCTCCGGAAATCTAAAAAATCGAAGCTATTTGAGATCACTTGTCGATAGCACTCATCGCATGATATGAGTAAAGAGCTAGCTGTGTTTCACTAGATTGATACTATCTGAATCCGTGTTGAGAATGGGACAATAAATCGTTCTCGTCAAGGTAATTCATAATATTTGGGGAAAGTACATATTCTAAAATCCTGCTGCAAACTGACGTCAATTATATAGGCCTGTAATTTTGGGGATCACTACTATTGCCTTTCTTGAACATTGGTGTGACCTGGGCAACTTTCCAGTCTTTGGGGTCTTTCACTGAGTGATCGGTTGTGTATGATAGTTAAGTATGGAACTATTGCATCAGCATACTCTGAGAGGAATCTAGTTGGTATACAATCTGGCCCGGAAGATTTGTTTCTGTTAAGTGCTTTCAGTTGCTTCAATACTCCCGCTTATCTACTTCTGCATTACACATGATAGTAGCGTTTCTTGCTACGGATTATGGAGTATTTGCTTCGTTTTCTTTGGTGAAAGAATTTCGAAAAGCTGTGTTAAGCAATTCAGCTTCAGCAAAAGTGTCATCAGTAGTATCATCATAGCTTAGTGAAGGTTATTATTGTGTTTTGTCGCTGGTATACTTTACATGCGGTCAGAATTTTGTTGGCTTTCCTAGTTACATGACAGTGTTTCGTTGTGTAAACCGTTACAACCTTCTCGCATTGACGTTCTAGCTAAAATTCGAGTTTCAGTAAAAGACTGCCAGTCTTAGCGATTATGTATCCGTTTAAATTTGTCCTGCTTTTTTCTTTGCTTTTGAAAGACTGAGCTAACTCGTTTTGTGTAGCATGGCGGTTCATACTCTTTTTTCATTAATTTGTTTGGTATAAATCTGTCAATGATTGTCGATATTAAAGAATTAACGATATTAAAGAAATAATGTAAACCACATCTGAACTACACTAACATTGTTAGTTTCAAAAGACTGTTGATTCTCACTCAGGGAAGCGGCATTCGAAATTTCATATGCTTTATTGAGTATATTTTTCGTTTACTTTTCGTAGATTTAGGAAATCTGATATTGTTTCGCTACCCAATGTCTGTGTTCACTAATGTCTGTATCTCTTTTGATGCTCTTTGTTAGCTACGAATTATTTGTTGCTAGGAGGTCAAGTAAGGTTTCACAAGCATTCATTATTGTACAGTGCTTAGCTGGGCCGGTACGGGACGGTACGGCGTACAGCCTAAAATTCAAACTTTTATTAGCGTACCGGATAAAATTCTTAAATCTGTAAAAAGCAGCACAACTGTAAATTGTCGAATGGATTTGGGGAAGGAAAATTGGAAAGTTTTAGGTTGTAGTTGCGATCATAACCGTGGAAGCGTTCAATTGCACATCGCACAATTCCAATGGAATCTTACTGGCTGTCAAATGTTCGAATTAGCCAATGGAGAGTTCCGACTAGTCTGAAAGGTTCAAATGTTTTTTAAGCTTATGGAACTTAACTGCAGGGTCATCAGTCACTAAACTTACAAACTACTTATGAACTAGGTTATACTAAAGACAGCACAAACATCCATGCCCGAGGGGGGGATTCGCACTCCCGACAGGGAACGATCTCGCGCATCGTAGCGCAATGCGCTCGGCCGCTCCGCCGCGGCCGACTAGTTTGAATTGAGACAGAAGAAATGCTTTCTACCAAAGCGTTTACGAACCTTGCCCAAAGAAATGAGGCACTACATACGCAAAGACTTTTCTATTCAATAACGTTGCCTATTCCTTGAAGAAAGGAAGCGCGAAATTCTGACAATTCTTTTACAATTTTAAGGTACAGGACATCACAACATTTTGACTTGATTTCCATTGATTTAATCAAGAAACTCTGAACGAGTTACGTACGTTTTCATGCTCAGCACGGCACGTTTTGAGAACGAATCACTGTCAAGATGAAATATTTACCGTAAATATTATGTCTACTTAACCGTCTTCTAAAGTAGAAGCGAATCTTAATCTCCTTGACCAATGCATCTTCAACTGGCTGTATGTGTTCATGTTCAACTGTTGGTAACCTTGGTAACTGTTGGTAACTTGTTTTAATTCCCGGTAGCAACACGCACTCTTTTTGTCTTTTGGAACGCCACTCCTGATTAGTTACGATAAGATGTCGTTGTCCAAAGCTGATAGGTGGTATCCTCATTTACATTAATTTCTTGAATACAATAAAATGAGTTTCAAATCTGTAAATTGTAGCTATGTATTTTTTTTAGTATATTCACATTTATTTCCGCTTAGCAGAGTACCGCCTAAAACTTTTTCAACTAAATCAATGCTATTATAGTGAGTTCCTGAACTAATTGCTTGTGATAATTATCGGAGAATACGTTCAGTACGATCCTTTATGCTTGCCTGCAGTTTTAAACATGTATTCTGGTCAACGTATCGACAGTAAGTTAAAGTCGCCACGAATTAAAATGGTATGCTTTCGGAACGTTCCTGAAATTTGATCCAAGCTTTCTTCGAACATTTCTGCAATCTAATCATCTGAGTCAAGGGGTAGGTAAAAAGAACCAATTATAGGTTTATTCCGGTTGTCAGATGTAACCTCTTCCTATACCAACACACAAGCTCTATCTACTTCAACTTCGCTACATGATAAACAGCAATAAGTTTTATTCAATTTAACCTTTCTGAACACAGACTCTTCGTAAAAAGTTCTGCTGAACTTCCCTCAGGCTTTAGACAGCTTTCGCTACCTGCAGTGGTTTGAAATTCAGTACTATCTATTAGCACTTGGAGCTCTCGTACCTTCCCAGAACATCTACGACCTTTACCTTTCAAGCAGATGGTTTTTAAATCTGTGTTCGTGCTGTCTTTCACCTGTACCCTTTGAGATTGGAACCCATTCGGTGTGTTCATAAGGCCCTCTAACCTAAAATAAAAATTCATCAGCAATGCCACACAGCCCCGACTACCTGTGTAGGTGGTACCTGCATGTAGTCGACTCCAGACCTATTCAGCGGCACTGAGACCCCATCACCCGATGGGTCGCAGGACCGTCTCAGCCTGTAATTCAGATCCTCCTCTCGGGTCTTCATCAGAGGTGCAAGGTCGGTCCTGTCAGGTATGCTGTAAATGGTGAGGTCTGCTTTCATCTTCGAAGCAAGACTGGCAATCTTTACAATTTTAGAAAGCCACTCAAAAGCGGAGAGAATCTCTTCTGATTCAAAGCGACACACATCATTGGTACTGACGTGAGCCACCACCTACAGATGGCAGCACCCATACTCTTCATGGCATCCAGAAGGACCCTTTGGCCTTATTCTCCTCCTTGGCAGCCATCTCCCCGAGGTGCTCCATTACCCGTCTAATGTTGGAACTCCCAACTGCAAGCAAACCCATGCTTTGTCATTGTTCAGATGTTCAAATGTTTGTTCAGCATAAGGGACTTAACTGCAGGGTCATCATTCCCTAAACTTACGAACTACTTTTGAACTATATTATACTAAAGACGACACAAACATCCCTGCCCGAGGGGGTATTCAAACCCCTGACAGGGACGACTTCGCGCACCGTAACATATCGCCTCAATGAGTTCAGTCGCTTCGTCGCGGCCTTTGTCATACTCAAGATCTTGCAAGCAGGGAGATGACGTCATTATAAGTGACACCATCCGGCCCAGGAACGGTCTCTGGCACTGATGGTGTCTCAAACCTGCTGAAAGGCGAATCGGGAAGGCTACAGCCTCAGTCCCCCACTGGTTTTTTGTCCTGTCTGCCACGCAAGGGAACGACCTCCCGCAGGTGGGGTGCCTACCTCATTTGGAGAACGGGTCCAGCGACTGGCTGACAGCAACGGCGCCCCTCAAACACAGCCTCGAGCAGTGCAGCCGAGGCTACGAAGAATCACCATCTCACCATCTCAGTACTTCAGTAAAGTACCCAGTACTATCGTACCCAGAGAAATAAACGACTAAACTGATAATGTAACTAAAAATAATAATAATAATAATACAACTAGGATTACTCCAACGAAAACAAGACAGAAGACGGTCCGGTTAACTTGGATGAAAAATACACTGACCAGATACTTAACGCAAATATGAATCGAATATACACGGCCGGCCGCGGTGTCCGAGGGGACTGAGGCGCTCCACTCACGGTCTGCACGGCCAATGCGGTCGGGGGTTCGAATCCCCCCTCGGGCATGGATATTTATGTCGGCCTTAGCCTTAGCAAGTTCATAAGTAGTTTGTAAGCTTAGGAACTGATGACCACATAGTTACGTCCCATAAGTTCTACAAACACTTGAACATACACGCGAGCACACGAATCGGCTGTATCAATATCACTCAATAAACTGTATCAATAAACTCACAGAACTGTCAATTTATGTGTCTTCTACTATGTAGCCAGTTACAGTTACAAGTGGTGGTGAACTCTGCAGCGCCATGATGTGATCTTGAGAACCGCCACCCAACGACACACTGTACATTTTAAGTTGAAGATATAGCTCTAGTACCTTCAATGAGCATTGAAAAATAACTATCCAAAAACTTCTGCTAATGTATATATACCCCGTCTAGAGTCGGTTCATTCTGTGTTAATGTACAGTCGTAGACAAAAAAAAAATCATTTCCGACCGTCCAAGAAGAGGTTATGTCCGAGTCATAAGCGCAGTTTGGAATCAGTGATAGCGGCACGCTGCTGTGAGTCTATTTGCCGGCTGTTATACCCTTACTTGAAGTTCTAATACTTATATTCCAGTGTGGTATTGAGCTTTTCTCACTGATGTATGAACATAATCTAAGCGTTATAAGGCACAATCGGAAAAGTGTCATAGGGGTGAGTATTACTACATTTCTGTTGGACGTCATCAGATAGGTCACTTAGGATTCCTACACACGATTGTTACTAGTGACGAGTTATGGTGCCCTCTTTCTGACATCTTAAGAAGAAATTAATGACTGAGTACTAAAAGAATTTTTATACTGAGCAAAGTGCACTACAAGCCAGGGGTGAGATAATTTGTTGCAAACAACAGAGACACCATTTACTCGCACTCTAAGGACAAATGACCTAAAAAACTACATCATGTGTTAGTACTACACCATAACAGTTTCTGCTGATTTTACAAACAAACATTCAATAGTGGGCTTAGGAAATCAACAATTTCTCACATATGCTTTCAGTCATATGTCTTCAAATATATATCTTGTTTGCCTCTATAACAATAACCTTCGAGAAAAATTATTTACGGACGAAAATACACGTCTAACATCGATTGGCAGCATCATCAGCTTGCAATCAGTTGGTTTCTACAGGGACAGATTCGGTAAAATACCTGAACGATAAAATACTTTGACATAAGCTGAGAGAATATAGCAAAAATTCAGAAGACATATCTTGTCATTTTCGATGTGATTTCGTGTATCTCCTGTCACAAAAGCAAGTAAAAAAAAAACTGTCATGAGAACGGAACCATGAACAAAAGCCACTCCACCTTGGCAGGCGCCTACTTAAGCTCAGAGCTAGCAAGGTGCTGTGGAAGCCAGCTCATTCCTACTGTCACATGCCACACTAGAACATATAACTCGCAACGTAATAGATGAGATTAGTTGCAATTTCGGCGTGTCAACAATTTTCTGGACCATGAATTAATAGCGTTATGTCGCCTGTCAAGTGAGAAACCAATCAGATTATTCAGTGGATACTACAGGAAACATCAAGGAAATTTATGAGCATAGTTCTGTGCCAACGCGGAAGTAAGGCGTCGGTACCAGCGTGGCCAGACGTACACTGTGATGTTGCCAAGTTTCAGTCATACTATCAACAGGACGAATAAGAGCCGAGGTGATTACCAAGCAGGCTCAACAGAGACTTAGCTCGCACCTTGCGCGGCTGCTGACGGTCTGAACACCTGAAGTATATGTCAATGAGCCCTACTCGCATTTCTGTACCTGGCTTTAATGAGTCGATCGCAGTCACTAATAAAAATACACCACTAACATATTTATAAGTGTCTCAATTATTTGCGTTTTCTGTCTTCAGCGCAATAACAACGAAAGGTCAATCACCAGTAGTGTTTCATCTTCCTTCGAGTATTTCCATTGATTATACTGAAAAAATTAGATGCAAGCAATAGTTTTCTTTATAGCTTAGAAGTGAGTGCTCAGTGCGTTTTGCTTGCATGCATGCAGCAGTTGTCACGTGAGCAGGCAGTGCTTGGGTCTCCAGTGTGACGGCTTGGAGGCTGAGGTGAATTGTTGTTATTGTGGAGCTCTTGGTTTCCAAGATATCAAGCACTGAGTCTTGTAGCTCATGACAAGAGGACTGGACAAGCTGACATCATCGCTTTGCAAGCCTGAAGGTGGTGTCTCAAACTATGTTGTGTGATCTGCTACGTGTTTAACAGCTCTCTTTTATTCTCAGGAGAAGCGCCTGCTTGCCTAGCGTATTTGGAAGGCTGTATAGTGTGTGTGTGTGTGTGTGGGCCTGTTAAAAATGGGTTGTGGCTGATCAATAATCTGGTTTAATGTTCGGAAGTGGCAACATGTGTAAATAGCCTCCGAGCCACGATACAAATTTGCATGCACCAGCGGTAAACATCAAGCTGTACACTGAGGTGGTATAAATATTTTGTGCTGTTTGTTGTTAGATGAACTTTACACATTTGCGTGTTGTTCTGCATTTGTGGGGTAATGTATCGTGCTGCCCACCTTCTACAGTTTAGGCATCTTTGTAATTGGCTGATAAACTGTTGTATAATCTAAGTTATTCCTCTTGAAGAGGCAAAAGTAAGGAAGAAGTTTTATTGGTTACAAAGAATTAAGTAGTTTAAGATAATTCCCTTTATCTTGAATATTTTAAGTGATAAGTGTCCTTTCTATGTGCAGTGACTGCCTGTTTGTTATATTACAGCTTGTTCTATGTATGGTGTGCCCTTCCCTACTGTACAGTTGGTTCGGCAAGGTGACATCTTCGCGCACACGAGTTTGACCAGTGACCATTACGTGGCACCCTGACATACTGCTTGCCACTGGGAAATCAAAATTTTAGGTGAGTTTTCTTTTCACCTGTTCCTCCCGGCGCCGAGCCGTCCCCTCTGGTGTGTTGTCTGGATTCTGAATACTGGAGCGGTATAGGGCGCATCTGCATTTTGCTGCTTCTAATTACAAACTTAAATTATTTACAGTTCTTCCGTAAAAGGCATGCCTTTCTTAATGGAATCATTGTACACTAGGTAAATCAATGGTTTTTTGTATAATTACTTAGGTTTCCGCGGCCAGCGTCAGATGACATAAAAGTTTTCTTGATGTTGTACCGTGTCATGATGTAAGAAGGCTACTGTAACATTGGCCGAAACGTCGGTTATTTAAGTTCAAAATGTTCAAATGTTTGTAGAGTCTATGGGACTTAACTACTGGGTCATCAGTCCCTAAACTTACAAACTACTTATGAACTACTTACAACTAAGAACGGCACAAATATCCATGCCCGAGGGGGGATTGGAACCCCCCACCGTAGTGGCCGTGCAGACCGTGACTGGAGCGCCTCAGTCTCCTCGGCCACTTCGGCCGGCTGGTTATTTAAGTAATAGCCTTCTTATATCATGATGTGGTACAACATCCAGAAAACTTTTATGTCAAATAGTTCTTTGCTTTGTAACTGTATTATTCACGTCGGGTAGTATATTATTGAAAACCTTGAAAGACTGATTAAATTTGAAGGGATCTTCTCCCTGCCTGTTTCATTGTTTTAAGGGTCTGTAAGAGGTCGTGTGTGACAGTACATTTAATATTGCTTATCAGTTTAACTGAGATCAGCATTGCCGTTTGTTTTTGTAAGAGGTCGTGTGTGACTAGGTTTGATATTACTTAGTTATTTTAATTGAGATTGACTTTGTACTTGGTAAGGGTTTAGGTACTTCTGGTAGGAAAGGATGCGTGGAAATGTGTAACCCCTTTTTTTATTTATTTGGTAAACCTTGTTGACACAACACTTTATTAAACAGTCTCAATAAAATTACAAACTTCAGCCTAAAAATGTTTAAAGAGATAAATCAGTTAGCAAAATGTCTTCCTTTTCCTTTAGGAAAATAAAAAAAAGAAATATTTTTTTACACAATGCAGATTACTATATCTCCAAATATATATATACACTGGATATTTCCAAGATAATTGCTTCAACCTTTCTTACTATGTCTTCACCAACAATCTTTCTTAAAATAAGGTGAAGTATAAGTTTCAATCAATGACAATAAATGTATCCTCATGATACAACTGAACATCTAGGCTAAAGCAATATAACAACCCCAACTTGTTGTCTTTTGTGCACACCAATCGACCTCTTTGAATACCATAACATATGCATGCATCATGCTAGTGCCAGACAACAAGTCCATTATAAAATATTTTAAACAGGAAACAACCTTAAAATACACTAAACTAAATAATAATATTGCTTTTAAAACACGAAATATCTTTGAAATATTCTCAACAAATAAGTTTAAGATTACAGTAGGAAAAAATTTAAAAACTTATCACTATGCTTCAGTGGCACCTAGACAGTAACTTATCTTACTCAATGTGTGACAATTATTCGTACCACTTAAATCACTGGTAAATCATATAATGAGACTAGTTGCCAACGTGATAGCGACAAGGATTAATAGATACAAATATATGCACACATACCATTCAATTTCACTCGCATGTGAACTATTTTCAAATTCAGACTCAAACATACACAGTTAAACAGGGCAATGTTCGCACTCAGCACGTACAGCACGTTTGCTAACAACAGTATGTGTCAGTTCCACCTTAAAATATAAATATTGCTGTATACTCCTACCGAGAAATGACAACATCCAATCAGTAATGTCAAACAATTTCTATCTCCTGTACATGCAAGACTCATTAATAATGTAGCTGTCGAGCAGACCTTATCAAGTCAAACATATAAATGTCCTCGCCAAGAGAAAATTGAATAATACTATTCAAACACTCCGCAAGTTAAATATTTTGTACACCACAGTGCTGTAACCACGACACATGAACAATGAAGAAGGGTGGTACAGCGAACCAGCCAGAAATGCGACATGTCTAACACACGCAACGAGTTCAAAACATCCGCTCGCCGCACATATCTCGTGCCACATTAAAGCCCACAATTGCCACAATGTCGCAACCTACAACAAGTGTACACTAAGAAATAGGTATTTAAATCTTACTAAACTTTGATCTCGAGCGCTCAGGTAGAAGTTTTACACAATCCGATACCGTCTGACAAGTGTAATCGTCTCACAACAAATCCAAACAGTTTCATGAACTCAACCACATTCCACTTCATCAAACAGGTAATGTTCTTAGATTCAGCTAGAACTCAAACACAAATGCATATTAGTAGAAGGTCATTAACACGTCAGGTATCAACACTCTAAGAAACCACATTAATAAGTTACTCTTCCGTCTTACAGCCACTATATCATTTCTGTGATATAGATACAGGAGTAACCGTTTGGCTTAAGCGAGTGTACAACCTTTCAGGCTTGCAGGAGAACACACACGTCACACAAGTCACTAATCCCCCACCCCAACACTCGGGGCGAACGAACTCACAGACGTAAGACACGTAACTTTCTAACAGCGGAACCACACGGCCCGCGTGCTGCCTCCACAAGCACGGCCGTACGTGTCGCCTCCGTGTCTCCCCCTCCTGTTGCTCTCGACTTCGTTGCGCTCCGCAGCAGCTCGACACGCGCGCCCTATCGCACATCCACGGCCTCTATATACGCGAGCCCGTAGCTGTCCACGACAAGCGGGTGATTTGAAAAACATGAGCCGTGACACGGCCCAGTACTTATCATATTAAGCCCTGTGGATGAATGTGTTTAACTGAATATGTTGTTAATGGGCTGCACCTATGTCTGGAGTATAACTTCAATAAAGCTGTCAGCTTATACCCGGTTAGTGATTAAGTTATTGTTCCTCCTTTCACGTGTCCCCTTCAATGATTCTAGCACGTTCCACTTTTGTTTTTCTCCATATAACTTGCACTAGAGAAGTGGTAAAACATGTGAATATTTCATCAGGATTACAGGTCCTGGAACTCAGTCGATTATCAAGAAGTTGACAATCACTTTCCGTATGAAAATGGTTATTTGAGACTGATTAAAGGGGCCTTACAACATCCATTTTATTATTCGAATTGTAAATGTTTAAACCTCTCGATAGGTGCTGAGTAGTGAATTCAGATAGTCAGCGGTAATATTGAAAATTTTGTGCTGGAGTGGGACTGAACCCTGCTGTCTTTTCCCTAGTAGATCAATTCTTTGCGGTCGTTGGATCGTTTTTGTTCTATGTTGAGTGGTAAGATTGCTTTCAGTTTCCCTCCTCCGTCCCTCCCATATCATTTATTTTCAAATACAGATGCGGCCCCTCCTCTGGCCGAGTGAGCTGGAAGAATCGCCTCGGCTATTTATGCAAATAATACTCTATATGCTTCCAGTTTTTCAAAATATGTTGTTGTCATTGGGTCTCATATACGTATGATAGCAGTGGAGACAACTCGAAACGTATGTAGGGCATGAGTGCTTTTCGAAAATCACTGCACAAAAGAGAATTTCCGTTTCAAGAAAGATCTTTCCAATATTCATGATTTTACACATTAAGGAAGACTCAGTAACTGATGTAAGTCTATGATGTATGTCTAGAGTGCTTCTGAGTGCAGTGAACTGACTCCCTGATAGTACCAATTACGAACGATGTCTCCACCCTGTCACAATATTCAAAAGAGTATTCTGGCTTTTAGTATGATGACACAGACAGCCTTACAGTTCTTGTACTTGTAGAGACTATCCACACACTACTGGTTCTTGACGCTTAACTATGTCGGATTGTAGAACTTATTTTCTGCCCTTGAAAGAGTTTCTCAGCAATGAGTGAATAAGCATCCATATTCTGGTACCACACACATAACCAGACAAATAATATGACAGTTAATCGCAGTGCAATGGAATATGACTGTGTCTTTCTGGCAGCGTCTATCTTTACCTTTTTTTCTGCTTTGCAGTAGGCTGTCACCTCGTTTTGGAAGTGAAAACAATTGTTGCAGTCCACGCTCACTTCCTTCCCAGACAATGACAATTGCTACCGGAGTTGTTTCATAAAATATGACTCTGGATGCAATTTAATACCCTATTTGCTTATCGTTGTCAGCTTCTTTTGAGAGGTTATTCTGCTGTTATCCTGAAAACATAAACGCGTCCATTATTACAGCTCCACCAATCAAAATGCAGTTCAATGAGTGACATAAATTTGTTTCTGGCTGATAAACTATATTATAGTGGTAACTGGCAAGTATGACGAATTCTATGTCATCTGACGATTACGAACTCAGGTGTTTCGTAGGATTCTTGCAGTTGATGCCGTTGCAGTCAGACCTATTTAAAATACAGGAGTAGTAAAAACTTCCAGCTTTAAACACACTTCGTGGTGGGTTTTGACTGTATGGCAACAGTTGCAGCAGTACACAGGTGGTGGGTGATATGTTGTCGAGTCTGTGAATATTCTCTCATTTCTTTAGTACAGCCTAAGTTAGCAAGGAACTGTTAGAATTATTGAAATGAAGTGATCATATGGAATTACTGACCGAGACATACCGCCTGAGATTGTATGGCTGCATTACTATTTATTTTATCTCAAATTTAACACACTGCGATAATAATAACAGAGGATAGAAAACAATTCATCATAAGATGAGCGCTGAACCGCCGACAGACACAAGTAAAGGACACTCACATTCATACAATTTAAATTCTCGGACGCAGCCTACTTCAGAAAGAGAAACATTCAAACACACAATCACACAGGCATAACTCATCCATACGCGTCAGCAATCGCTGGCTGCTCAGCACACCCTGACATACTGCAAGATATTTCAAGCACGTTTTGCTAATAATCAGGCGTTTATGCTCCTTTAGTTAAAGGAATAGTCTTAGCATTAGTTTTGTTCACTCTCCACTCTAGAGTCGCTATTATAGTAGCAGACGGGCAGTAGTGATATTGAGTGGACAGAAATCGATGCCAAGCGGGGACTTCAGCTGACGTGAAACAATGTCTCGTCATGTGTCCTCACTGAAATCAAGGCCCATGTGGGTAGCGGGTAGTATTAATTCGTTTTCGTGTGACATCATGTA
The DNA here is from genome assembly GCA_026315105.1 of Locusta migratoria. NCBI lineage: Eukaryota > Metazoa > Arthropoda > Insecta > Orthoptera > Acrididae > Locusta > Locusta migratoria. The sequence goes on along the minus strand of CM048746.1, from coordinate 465,326,361 downwards.
ATACACATTTTATAAGCCACGTGATCAATCATGATTATACATCACACACTTTATCTGCATCCATGGCACAACAACTAATTACGAAAATAGGGGGTTCTCCATGCCGTAAATTAACAGATACATTGTAATTTACTCGTCAGATGAACTCCTTGTAGGCGAAAACGTAAATTTCCTATACTGTTGGTTATTACACACGAATTATATTTAACTGTTTTTCAGACAATAAACGTAATGTCACTTCAACGGTATTCATTCGTCAAGCATTGTTTGTGAAGAGAGCAAAAGGTGGGAAGTGTATTTCTTCAAACGACTAACGGGTCATACATTTCGTAACAGTGGAAATACTGCAACAAACTGATTGCTTAATTGTAACATATAAACTTGTGTAATGACTTCATTTCAACACGTAGCAGACAGTAGTAAGCCTAAGCAATTATATGCAGAGTTCATTATTTACCATACTATTTAACTATGTCTCTTATAAGTACTATTCAGGCAGGTGTATCGTATATTGGACTGAGCAGACAAATGAGTGTTTTCTTTCAAATGTTAAGGGATCTTGGTTCCATTCCTTTGTTGTTCTTGATGATCTGCTGGTCACAAGATGAGAAGACGCTACCAATACTTACTATGTCAGCGCTAGACTAAGCCCACCAACACTACCACCACATCCAGCCATTAGACAGCGTGATGCCCTGTCGCTCTCTGAGCACCCCCACTGTTCTGGTTATGCAATTTCCACTGTCCATCATTAGCGATGGTTACAATATACCTGCTGCTGATACTTTGCCATGAAACGTAAAAAACGCCTTAGAGATTAGAATTTTTATTTCGGCATGTCTCGATTCTTGAGTTTGTTCCAAATAAATTCCTGGCAGTTTCACACTAACGAACATTTTATAAAGTTAATCGCATAAGAATTGTCCAAGTGTAGCCCCATGTTACGAAGACTTAGATCTAATGTTTTCAGTATAATCAATGGAAATGCTCGAAGAAATGTGAAACACCACTGGTAAATGAACTTTTGTTGTCTTTGCGCGTAAGACAGACAACACAAATAATTAAGACACTTATTAATATGTTAGTGATCGGTGCATCTGTGTATTTTTGTCAGTGGCTACAGTCGACTCATTACATCTAATTACAGAAATGCGAGCAGAACTCATCGACATATACTTCAGTTGTTCAGACCGTCAGCAGCCACGCGAGGCTGGTAATTAACTCGGCTCTTATTTTTCCTGTTGATAGTGTGTCTGAAACTTGGCAACATTGCAGTGTAAGTGTAGCAACGCTGGAACGGACGTCTTACTTCCGCATTGGCACAGAACTGTGTAGCCTGTAATATCCATTGAATAATCTCACTGGTTTCTCACTCGAGGTGTGACAAGGTATTAATTCTACACCTACATACATACGCCGCAATTCACCGTAAGGTGCGTGGTGGAGGGTACACTTACCACTACTAGGCGTTTCCTTCCTATACCACTACCAAATTGAACGAGGAAAAAAAGAATGCTTATATGCCTCTGTACAAGCCCTAATTTCTCTTATCTTGTCTTTGCAATCACCACGTGAAATGTAAGTAGGTAGTAGCAACATCGTACTACACGCAGATTTAAATGCGGCCCTCTAAAATTTCCTCAACAGAAATTCACGAAAAGAACCACGTCTTTCCTCCACCGATCCCCAATTGAGTTGTTGGACACTCGCGCATTGATCGAACCTATCAGTAACAAACCTAGCTGCTCGCCTCTGAATTACCTTTATGTCTTGCTTTAAACTGAATGCTGTGGTTCCCAAACACTTGAGCAATACTCAAGACGTGGTCGTACAAGCGTTTTATACACGGTTTTCTTTACAGGTGAAGTACATCTTCCCAAAATTCTCCCAATAAACCGAAGTCGGCTGTTCGCCTTACTCACGACTGTCCTTACATGTTCGTTCCATTTCATGTCACTCTGCAATGTTACGCCTAGATATTTTAACGACGCGACAGCATTAAGAAGTTCACTACTAATGCTGTATTCGAACATTATGGGATTATTTTTCCTACTCATGTGCATCACCTTACATTTTTCTACATTGAGAGCTAGCTGCCATTCATCGCACCAACTAGAAATTTTGTTTAAGTCATCCTGTATGCTATTAAAGTCAGTTAAAGACGACACCTTCCCATACACCACAGCATCATCAGTAAACAGCTGCAAATTACTACTTACTCTGTCCATCAGATCATTTATATAGATAGAAAGTAATGGCGGTCTTATCATACTCCCCTGGGGCACGCCTGACGATACATTCATCTCTGATAAACACTCGCCGTCGAGAACAACGTACTGCGTTCTATTACTTAGGAAGTCTTCCAGTCACAAATATGTGAAACTATTCCATAAGCTCGTATCTTCGTTACCAGTCTACAGTGTGGCACCACGTCGAATGCCTTTTTGAAGTCGAGAAAAACACAATCTGCCTGTTGCCCTTCATCAATGGCTCGCAAGATGTCATGTGAGAATAGGGCAAGCTGAGTTTCACATGAACAATGTTTCCTAAACCTGTGCTGATTCAAAGAAAGAAGGTTTTCCGTTTCAAGGAAATTTACTGTATTCGTACTGAGAATATGCTCCAAAATCCTACATGAAACTGATGTCAACGATATTGGCCTGTAATTGTGTGGGTCAGTTCTCTTTCTTTTCTCATATATGGGAGTCACCTGCGTTTTTTCCAATCACTAGGAACTTTTCACTGAATTAAAGATTCGCGATAAATGCAAACTAAGTAGGGGGCAATGCCGCACAATACTCTTTGTAAAACCGAACTGGTATTCCATCCGGACCAGCAGACTGTTTCGTATTTAGCTCTCTCAGCTGCTTCTCTACACGGAAATTACCTATTACTAAGTCTTCCATTTCGGAATTAGTACGGTGATCAAATGATGGTACATTTCTGCGGTCCTCCTGCGTGAAAGATTCCTAAAAGGTTAAATTTAGAACTTCAGCTTTCCGTTTATTATCATGTTTATTATGTTACGAGTTAAGTGTTCTAGCGGTGTATGTGACAGTAGGAAAGAGCTGGTTTCCACATCTCCTCGCTAACTCTGTTTAAGAAGTCGCCTGCCATGGAGGGGTGGATTTGGTTCATGGTTCCAGTCTCATTTGAGTATAATTTCTTTGGCTGTTTTTGTGACAGGAGAATCTACATTGAAAATGACTAGATACGTCTTCTGGTTATTTGCTATATTATCTCAGATTATGCGAAAATCTGACAAAAATCAGGTATTTTATCGAATCCCTTCCTGTAAAATCCCCTACACGAAAGCAAGTATTTTCAAGCCGTATGCTGGTTTAGGGCACGTGATAGAAGAGTTAGGTTCACTCTGTAAACTCTGTATTAAAGATGTTAAAAATGTCAAGATACTCACAAAAGTAAAGTGAAATAAATGTTTCTATATTTCATCAAAATATTGGGGATTAAAGAATAAATCATTTTGTTTGTTTCGAATATTTAAAAACTAATAATGTAATATATGTACTATGCCTGTCTCAGCATCACATTGTCACTGATACGGAAAAGGTAAATATCAATGGTGCAAATTAGCTGTACATGTAAGTAGAGATAATATGGGAGAGGAGGAGTTGCCATATAGGTCAAAATTTTCCACAATGAGAGAAATTTAGAAACAAAAATGTGTTTGTAGAGCAAAGTATAGAAGCATTTGTGCCACTGAATCTAAACTAAATGAAGGAGCTTTTCATAATTGTAACAGTATATAGGTTCGCCTAAGGGAATTGTCAGCTTTTTCTAAAATACTTGGATGCTATCAATCAGACAGAGGGAAGCAAATTATCATTTGTGGGGATTTCAGTGTTGATTCACTGAAAGAGTGTAATAGGAAAACTGACCTTGTAGTATTACTCAGAACTTTCAATTTAAACTCTATTATTTATTTTTCTACTCGGATAAGAAAGTACGCTCTACATCGATAGATAACGTTTTCATAGACTGAGATAAGTTTAAGATCATAAATGCTTATCCTGTTGAGAATGGCCTTTCAGACCATAGTGCTCAGCTTGTTACAGTACATGACACAACTCCATGCAGTAAATCAAATCAGACTTTCAAAGTAGTGCATTCAGTTAACGATATAAGCATTGCAAACTTCAGGGAAAGCCTACAGCAGATAGACGGTGATGAAGTGTGTAAGGAACCTAATGCAAACCTGAAATATAACTTATTTCATGATACATTTTTAAGGGTATTTGAAAATTGTTTTCCCAAGAAAGCAGTTAAACAAAATTCTAAGAAAACATGGAAAAACCATGGCTAAACAAAGGAATAAGAATATCTTGCAACTGTAAAAGGGAACTGTATCTGACGGCAAGAGGGACTACTGACCCAGAAACTGTTCAGTATTATAAAAATTTTTGTGCAATACTAAGAAAAGTCCAGAAGCATGTGTATCATATCGGAGATCAGTACCTCCGATAGTAAAATTATAACTATTTGGAATATTTTTGAAAGGAAAATGGGGCAACCAAAAGTACAGGAAGACTGTATTACCATAAAATTGAATGATGTGTGTATTAAAAATAAGTGAGTAATGGAAAATATTTTCAATAATAATTTTCTAAATGTTGTGGAGAAAATAGGATCTAGATGTACCTTAGAAGGCTACTAATAGAAGGGGCCATACCTACACAGTTTGATGCAATTGTAATTCCACCAACATCTCTCCTTGAAATAATAAACACACTGAAAAGTCAAAGCTTTTACAGAATTGATGGCATATCCAGTGGGGTACGTAAAGCTTATTCCCCACTGATAAGTGGGTTTTTTAGTCACTTATTTAATAGCTCTCTGAAACAAGGTGTTTTCCTGATAGAATGAAAAATGCCATTGTCAAAGCATTGTATAAAAAAGGGGTTACATCAGATGTTGACAATTACTGCACAATCTCTCTTCTGACAGCTTTATCGAACATTTTTGTGAAAGTAGTGTGTTCAAGAGTAGCCTCCCATATTTAAAAAAAAAGTGTTGACCATGTCAGCTTCGTTTTCAGAAAGGCTTTTCAACATAATATGCTATATATGCCCTCACTGATCAAACATAAAATGCTCTGAATAACCCATCATCACCCATTGGTATTTTTTGTGATCTTTCAAAGGCGTTTGATTGTGTAAATCATGGAATTCTTCTAGATAAACCAATTCATTATGGTTTGACTGGGGTCATGCACAAATGATTTAATTCATACTTAACTGACAGAATGTAGAAATTTGAAGTAAGTGGTTCATGTAATGTCAAAACATCAGCTGATTCCTCAAACAAAGGGACTGTCAAGGCTGGGGTGGCACAGGGTTCGGTCTTCGGTCCTTTACTGTTCTTGATATACATAAATGACTTGCCATTCTACATTGATAAATATGCAAAATTAGTTGCTGATGATACAAATATAGTAATCACATCCAAAAAACAAGAACTAAGTGATGTAATCGCAAATAATGTTTTTCACAAAATTATTAAGTAGTTCTCTGCAAACACACTATCATTAAATTTAGATAAAACGCGGTATATGCAGTTCTGCACAGTAAATAACACAACTCCAGTAATAAATATAGACTTTGAACAGAAGTCTATAATTAAGGCAGAAAATTCAAAATTTTTAGATTTGTGCATTGATGAGAGATAAAACTGGAAGCAATACATAGACAGTCTGCTGAAACGTTTGAGTTCAGCTACAGATGCTGTTAGAGTTATTGCAGATTTTGGTGATACGAATCTCAGTCACGTAGCTTACTAAGCCTCTTTTCTATCACTGCTGTCGTATGCCGTCATATTCTGGGGTAATTCGTCATTTACTAAAAAGTATTCATTGTACTAAAGCGTGTAATCAGAGTAATTGCTGGAGCCCACCCACGATCGTCCTGCAGAAATCTGTTTAAGGATTTAGGTATCCTCACAGTAACTTCACAATATATATTCACTTATGAAATTTGTTGTTTATAATCCAACCCAGTTCAAAAGTAATAGGTGTGTGCACAGCAATAACACCAGGAGAAAGGATGACTTTCACTACGTAGCGCTAAATATGAGTCTGCCATAGAAAGGGGAAAATTACGCAGCCACAAAAAAAGACTTTGGTCACCTACCAAGCAGCACCAGAAGCCTGACAGGTAGCCGACAAGCATTTAAAAATAAATTAATAGAATTTCCGGATTCACAACTCCTTCTACTCATTGGTTGAAGTTTTACATATAAATTAGTAAATTTAAAAAAAAGTATCATGTAATATTGTACAGACACCTAACACGTTCCACATCATTACGAAGTGCCGTATTCATGATCTGTAGAACAAATACTAATCTAATCTAATCTGGACCAACAAGGGAACGTACTCGCCAACCTCCAACAATTGTCTTAATTGTTTCATTCTACAAGTGAAGAACAAGTCGGGCCAGTCGATGATTAAACACCGAAAGAACACTGGCGATCATCAGCCAATTAGCCAGAGGGTGCATCGTGTGTCAGCTACAAAATACCAACTCATTCTTCAAGAAGCATTAAGGATTAAGAAGCATTAAGGATTAAGATCATTCTGTCACCTCAGAGCCAATGGACATCACAGGTAGTTTTCATCAGTAAAAAGGATGGTAGTTAGAGGTTCTGAAGACTAGAGTAAAATTAATAAGCTAACAAAAAATATGTTACCCAATTCCATGAATCGACGATACGTGGGATCGTTTCATGGGAGATATGATTTTCTCGATCCTGAATATTGGCAAATAGAGATCGACGATAATGTTTATGAGGAAATTTCTTTTCTTGCCACAGAGGGCCTGTAAATTTAAGGAAATGCCATTCGGTCTATGGAATGCACCAGCAACTTTCAAACAAATGGTGGATAATCTTTTATGTCACCTCAAGTGGGCAATGTGCTTTTTTACCTACATGACATGCTAGTATTCTCCTAAATTTCTTATGAACATAGAAAAAGGCTGAGAACTGCTCTTTAGTGTTTCAGGCAGTCTGGCCTAAGCAATCCAAGAAAGCATCTCTTTGGTGTGAAGAAAAGCAGAATACATGTACATCTTGTGTCAAACTAACGTGTGCGGCCTGATCCAGAGAATGTTCAGTGTATTACGAAATATACTCTTCCTAAATATACTAGTGATCTGAGAAGCTTCCTTGGATTGTGTTCCTACTATCTGATTAACACCAGCACAGGATCGGTTAAAAGCTGATGCTAAATTTAATAGGGCCAAATCTCAACAAGATTCTTTCCATACACTGCGAAAAGTTCTGATGAGTGATACTGTATTTCATATGTATGATATGAGCACACCAAAACAGTTGCACATAGTGTGGTGGTATGGAGTTCTGGTGATGATAAAACTTTCATTCAAGTCCATAATAGTTTAATAAAATTTATAACTGAACACCATTTCAAAATAAATATGTTTGCACTAAGTTTCAGTTGGTTGTTGCGTAGCTATTGACATGAGGTTTTCTGTTACCTAACAATATTAACTGTCAATTTGGCCGTGAAAGTTATTAACTTCGTCCCGAAGTTCCCGCACCACCAGCACGATTAAAAAATTAATCTTCTCTTCCATAAAATAAAATATATAAGGTCCTTGTACGAGCGGGCAAGAGAACTAAGTTTAAAATTAATAATATGTGTTCACTCACGGTACTCTGCGGGAAACACAAAGAATACATTCCAGGCTGGAACAACGATTGTGAGAAACTTTTTGAAACATACGTAAAACATGGTGAGACGGATGTAGCCGACGAACTGCTACAGAGACTGGACGAGACTCGAAGAAATAGATGGATTAAGACAACTGCTGAAATGGATTTTCAGAAATCAAGCAGACAAGCTTGCAGTTTACAGAAGAAGTTGGGGGGAAGTACACCACCAATCAAAGTAGCTCGTACAGTTCTATCAGACCAGATAGCAAGTAGAATTGTATCACTATCCAGAGCATCATGTGACAAACACCACATACAAAAAGTAACAAGGGAGTACAGAAACATACAGCGAACAACACCTCACGAAAATAAATACTCGGAAGCTTCACCATTGAAGAACTAGAAGCTGCTCTCAGTGATGTCAAATGGGTAAGGCGCCTGGCTATGATGGAATACACCCTAAATTTCTGACTCGATATGGGAAGGAAACGAATAAATGGCTGACCAAGTGTTACTCATGCATACTAACATCGGGTTGTCTGCCAAAAGCTTTTAAAATTACTAAAATAATTGCTGTGCTGAAACCAAACAAACCATCAGATAAATCAGATAAAGCCGAAGCTGTTGCTACAATCTTCTGGAACGGCTGCTCCTCAACAGGCTGAGTGCACTAATCTTAGAAGTCATCCCGCCAGAACAGGCAGGTTTCAACCCCAAAAGAAGCTGCAAAGACCAGGTTCTAAGTCTAAATATTTATATTGAAGCAGGTTTTCAAAACAAAAATGGACTGCGATAGCTTTCATAGACCTAACGGCGGCCTATGACTATTGAAGGAAGGACTTCTACACAAGCTAATAAAAGTAATCGCCTGCCGTACGACACTGAAACTTATCAACAACATGCTTTCGGATAGATACTTCCAGGTGATACAGAGTAATGACATGAGCAAAATAAGGAAACTGAATAATGGACTGCCTCAAGGATCCGTGTTAGCACTGATTCTCTTTAATCTCTTCTTCTCTAACCTGCCTGAAGCCATTTCAAGGAGGTTAAGCTATGCAAATGATATGGCTCTAGCTTTCCAAAGCAAGCAGTTTGTAGAAACTGAGAACATCCTCACAACTGAACTAAACAAAATGCATGAGTATTTCACCAAATGGAGGGTAATACCAAATCCTACCAAGACTGAGGTCAGCTGTTTTCATTTGAACAACAGAGTGGTAGGATATGAGCTGAAAGTCCATATGAGTAACAGTCAACTGCGATATCAGCCACATCCAAAGTACCTGCGGGTTACTCTAGATAGGACTTTATCCTTCCAAAGACACTTGGAAAATTTATCCAATGTAATAAGCTCACGGAACAACCTCATTCAGAGGCTCTTCAGCACTAACTGGGGAGCATCAGCAGATACACTAAGAACTTCTGCACTTGCCTTAGTGTACTCTGCGGCCGACTACTGTGCCCCAGTATGGTTAAACAGCAAGCATGTAAAGATGTTGGACACCCAGCTCAACGCTGCGTAAAGACTATCCCACTATATTTGCTTCCAACACAGTCATATAGCTCCACCCTCCCTGCGAAGACAGGAAGCTCTGATGAAGGAATATGCAAAAATAATGCATAACCCCCTACTTCCTATCCATAAAGACATCACAAATTTGGAAAGAACACGACTCTGCACTATAAACCCCCCTATAAGACTGGCCCAGCAACTGTCAGCTGCCAACTTCAGCACGAATATTAAATGGCACGACAGCTGGACTGATGGTGCCTCACCTGACGACCGTGAACTGAACTGTCCACCAGAGAAACATAAGAGCTTTGAACTTCTACGTCAGCTATGGAAAACCTTCAACAGAATCAAAACAGGACATGGAGTATGTGCACACAACCTACACAAGTGGGGAAAACTTTCCAGCCCTAGCTGTGACTGTGGGGAACCAAATCAAACAATACAGCACGATGCCCAGGACTGTGAGTTAAGAGCCTACCAGGGAAGTCGGGCTGACTTCTTCAACACTACACCGCTTTGCCTCAATGGATGGCCAATCTGGACGTCAGAATTTGAAGACTAGTGTAACACATAGTTTCTGCTGCGATATTACTTTTTACTGTGTGTTTATATTACTTGAAAATGTACCCTTTACTTGTGTATTTTATAGTGTATTGTAACATATAATTTTATAATGTAATGAGTGTGAACCTTGTTTGTAGCGCCATACGCTAAATAAATAACTCTCAAAAATCAATCACAGGCAACGTGAATTGATATCGATCTTTTGAAACTCTCATATCGAAGTTCACTTACGAATGGTTTAAGCAATGGGTACAAGAATAATACTGAAAATAACTGCACTTTCATTATTTTACCTTACCTTGTAGTTTCTTTACTAAACAAGGAATAGTACTTTTCAATGGTTTGGTATTTCCAAAAAAATATTTACAACTAGTTTGATTCTGGATTTTATAGACAATAAATGAAACTATTGATCCTTGAAATCTCATAAGAAACCTGATGCTAGCTACACTTTTGTTAATACAAATAGCTTTGTTTGCTGACTAAAACTTTAGAAAATGTAACTTTCAACAATATAGTTAATTAAAACTTTCAGTTACTTTTGTCTACCTGAACACTATACAAATAATGGGTACTTGGTTACTGTACTGATAATATTCAACACCAGTACTGTTCTGCTTAACAAACACACTCTCTGCATTAAAAGTTCTCGCGAATAATAATATTTATTCTCAGGATTCTCGGAACTTGCATCACCAGGATATATCTACTTGGTAGTATGACTTGGTACATTGTTTTTTGATGGATCACTCTATTATTCAACATTAAATAAACTGCTGGTTCATGCATGAACACCAAACTATAGATACATTACTTGCAGTACTGTATGTCGATGATTAGGTGAATAGTGGCCACAATATGCTTCCATAAACATTTCAGTAGTTCGTGTAGCTGTGTGAGCTCATTTGCTCTACGTTGCGAAGTTAATATTGCACAACAATCCAAAATGACAAAACCACATTACTTTAGAGGCTATGTACTTGTATCCGAGGCTATTGGTAACTTGCATCAAAATAATATTATTTAGCCACCAATTCCACAGATTCTTCTTAGTCTCCAACACGTTTGTCACAAAAGCCAGTATTTCCACTTAACTTGGTAGTTGGCGCTTCTGTACTACATACTCGACTGCTCGCGGCTTCCACTGAACTACGACTCTCCAAAATTGCCTGTTACCACCTTTCCAGAAGCGTCTCCCACCAACCAAACTTTTACCTTGTACTGGCCACCTTTCAGTTCCTAGGTACTGCACTCCATCTTTTAACTACAACTACTAAATTTGCCCTAACATGAACCAGCACACATTATTTCACATTTTATACAGAACAATTTATATAATCACAACTGCAGTATGTTTAAACATAAAATAAAAACTGTCGCAGGAAAATAATTAAGTTTTACAATTTCTAGCAGAGCACTTACTTCTCCTAAGTCAAGGATTATAAATACAGATATCAGTCATTACAATACAATTGACAATCGATATATATCAAATCATTGAAATAAATAATTTAGTAACAATTGTATAAAACAATAATAAACAATGGGTTATCAGGAGTATGCTATAGTGTTATAGTAGCCGTTGGTCCGAGGGATGAGGGTTAACAGGGAGCATAACAGGTCGCAGCGCAACGAAAGGTGTGTATGGGTTCATAAAAAGGTCAGCAGATGTAGATAAGGTGACTCTAGGATAAGGAAACGTTGTTAGGAGTTTTTCTATGGTGTATCTTTTCCTCTTTTCTTTGCTATTCTTAAAGGGTAGGTACATAACATCGTTGTTTATTTTTTCAAGCAATGCAGCCTAGCACAATGGGTCGTCACAGTGTGGCAGTGATATGTAGATTAGCGTTATGTTTAGCTCATCTCAGCAACAGACATAGTGTACAGGTATGGGAGTGGTGTTGTTTTTCTGAAGCAGGGATCAGTAGTTATGAGTAACCATATATGGACTGTCTTCCCGGGCTACAGTTTGTGGGCATTAAGAAACGAGCTTAGAAAGTTGGCAGTAGAATTTTAAACATTGCAAGAAGGGAATGGGCAAGTCGATGGTATTTCCAGATTAGCAGGGAGTTTAGGACGTTACAAAATACGTACCAGCAATTAAAGGATAATTTTAGAAAGCATAATGGAGATCAGCGATCTTAAAATAATGGTTACATTTAAAATTAAAACAGCTCTGATCACATACTTGTTGTTTTCATTTCATAAGTAGTTTCAGTCAATGTAGACTATATTCGAATGACTAGCACTGCAGTTCAGACGACATATACAATAGCCTAAAACATATTACAGAGAGACATCTAAAGTAATAATACAAAATATTACACCCACGATGGCAAATGGTGGCAGTGGACACGGCGAGCTGATGGACTGCTGATGAGAACCATGGCGCTGTAATTGAAGTACTGGAAAATCCTCCCACCGACTACCATGTGTTGTCAGTATTAACCAATCTGACAAGTATATCATAAAACTTAGTAATTAGAATGAAATACATGTAATAAAATCGATAAAAATACTTGTTAAGTTTCCTGAAGTTATACAATAAGGTACCAAATTAAAGGAAGTAGCTGAAAACATTCAAAATTCTATGCGAAATTTTATATAAATGTAGCCATTGAAATCGTCAGAAGATGCCGAAATTGCGATCTATGGCCGTTTGCAAAAATCGTGCGGCTTGTGTTTACTTCAACGATGATGCTTCAAGACGCCATTGGATTTCATATCAGTGGTGTGCCAACCTCTATAGGCATCATACTGCCTGATGGACATCGATGAGTCAGTATATGGTCACGACAGAGTGCCATTAAACGGTCAAATAAGTGCATTAAAACTGTTATAAAGCAAGTTAGTGTGTGATAAATTCAAAATTTTGTACTTAAAGTACCAAAATAAATACAGGCACTGTTATGTATACATTGCCCATTTCAATTGATAGCAACAATAATCACGTCGGTGGTTGTAAAACTGAAAGAGATCAGCAGTAGAAATTGCGTGTACAGTGTCAAATTAGTCATAAAGCTAAAAGTATTAATGGAGGGATTACATTACAATTGGTTGTCAGCATAATTGGTTGTGGAACCATATTTAAATATATCAATAACGAGTAACACATGCAGTTTCATCGTAAGTACTTATTATGTCAGAAACAAGTCAAAGCATATAACAGTCGAAATGTACGCAGTTTTAAAATTTCGACAGGTCAGAATAGTATGACAAATCGAAGGCTTTCTAAAACCACAATGTACCAAGTCTTCAAGTCAAGAAATGTAATAATTAACAGATTGTTAAAATAACCATTGGTTTTTACGTCAAAACATATGCAAATCAGTAAAGCAAAAGAGGGCATAGTATAATAGGGGGATAGATTAACAATTATCATGTACAGTTACAAAGCCAAAGTTAAGAAAGTAACAAAAATAAGTTTTACAAAAGTATCTATAGAAAGAGAAGAGCAAAGCATTCTATTGGAAATTTTCAGCTAAATTATAAAAGTATCTTTCTCTCTTTTTTTAAATTCAGTAGTGTTAGGCTTCAAAGGCCATCTTCAGACTATTAGTACATCAGTTTCAGGCCCGCAACGTCATCTTCGCTCTATAAAGTCAGAAGATGGTCTTCTAAGAAGAGAATTGTCGAACTAAATGAAAAGCTACTTTTAGAACATTCATGTTCTTTTAATTCAGTATGACGATCATCTACCATGAACCTACAGAAGAATTAGTAAAAATGTTGTCATTTGTTTTACATTTTTTAGGAGAAAATGTTTTCAGCTTTGCAAATAAAATTGTATTTCTATGGAGGAAGCCAAGCCGGCCGCGGTGGCCGAGGGGACTGAGGCGCTCCAGTCACGGTCTGCACGGCCATACGGTCGGGGGTTCGAATCCCCTCTCGGGCATGGATATTTGTGCCGTCATTAGTCTTAGGTAGTTCGTAAGTAGTTTGTAAGCTTAGGGACTGATGACCCCGTAGTTAAGTCCCATAAGTTCTACAAACATTTGAACATTTTTGAGGAAGCCAAAGACTCATATGAGCAGTTGAATAGAATTTACAATGTCTTGAAAATATCATATGGAATGGATATTTAAAAAAAATAGAAAAGAAGGTCATGGAATATAGTTAACATTAATAAGACTATGTTCATGCAATTACATTCGGAAACGAAACAATAAAAGCTGAAGATCAAGTAATCAAAACCAATTTTAATGGCCAAAAAGAGAAAATATAACATTTAGCCTCGAAGTAGGTAAATTTAAGTGCTAGGAAGGCGTCTATGAAGGCATAGGCTTGCATGGAAGTGTAGGCTTCCATGGAAAAGAGACATAGACAATAAACAGCTCAGACAAGAAGAGGATAAAAGCTTTTGAACTCTGGTGCTACAGAGGATGATGAACACAGATATTTTGCATGCAGCATATTAACAATAGCAGTGTTTGGAGGAAGCACCTAAAGTCGTTCTATTGCAAAACAGCATATGGCAATAATTTAAAACTCACATCAAAACTCAAGTCACGAAACAACTTCCTCGTTCCGAAGACTTATCGCAGTCTGCTGTTTATCGTGACGAAGTTTTTTACCTGGTCGTTTGTGTGTCTAAACGTTATCCGCCTACTGACACAGGAAAATAACTGACAGATAACTGTCACTTTAACCGAACTGATACAAGTAAGGCCATAAATTTCGTCACTTTTAATTTCCAATATGACCTGTTAGTAAGCAAACACAAGTGATAGTAAATCTGAGTACTACAAGAACAGTGCAAAACACACCCACAATCTTATCTGCATTACAACGACCTGTGAATAACTATTTAAATATGGATCGCACTGACTGACTCATTCTACACTCATATCCAAATGGTTAGTTTGCAATTCACATTGGACCCCCCCCCCCCCCCCGACAAAGGGTTCGTCCAACAACTTACGTACTATATATATCCCATATTCCATTAAGAATAACTCGTGAAACGTTAAACATTGCCAGTGTTTTTATTACAGATGCTCACACTAACTGCACACCACCAATTTGGTCTGTTTCGACGTTTGAGATATCATGCATTTCACAGACCATTTGTGTCAACTGTCGTAGTACAAAACGTACAATAGTCAGCAAGGTAATGTCCAAAATTTAGTACATCAGTTGCAGACTACATTCATGTCTCGTTGTTAGCATGTACGAAGTAGTGCTAACTTGCATCAAGATGAAGTACAATGTATGGTGTTCCTAGTATTTCATCTACCGCCTAAGTGTGGGAGTCAACACTATACTTGCGCATTCACAAAAAGTGTAGGCGATCTGATGTTTCGTAAGGAGATAACACCACAGCCAAAAACGCACGTCATTTTAATGCGTTCAACTTCAACTCCTGCATCATTTCCGTGACAGTCTCTACACTATACCATGATAATACAAACCGAGGTGCCCTTCTTTTAAGTTATACGATGTCATCCTTCAGAAGAACCTTATAATGATTCCACACCCCACAGCAGTAGTCCAAAAGAACTATTTTCTCAAAACAAGCTTACCTCGCCAGGTAATGAGAAATGTTCATGCCTTCAAAAGATGTGGAAAAAACCTAAGAAGACTAACCCTAAGATCAAATATAACAAGAAGTACCTTTCAGCATATATAACTAGTAGGAGGGCAAGGTCGACTTTGGCTCAACATTAGGTCAGAAATAATGGGGTGGCACCCCTCTCCACTCCCCCATCTACTCCCCTATCCCCCTCCTCCCTAGAGGTCAAGGTCTAGATCATCGATAGTTATGGCAGCCATGGGAGAGAACTGGGACAAGTCCCTCTATGAGATAACTGGCTCAACCGTGACTAATTCATGATTTATGACCCTAATTATAAAAAATGCCTGATTTATGACCCTAATTATAAAAAATTTACATGATTTTTAGCCTAATTATTAAATTTGACATGATCAATGACTTTTACGATACCCCCTTCCTGTCCCACCACTCGCTGACTACGAGACCCCTCCCCGTCCCACCACAGAGTTCAAGTTCACATTCTGGGAATCGAACCCGCGACCTCCGACCTCGGAATCCCCCCACAGCACGTATTTTATGTTACGTAGAGACATCTCTGTTTATTTAAATAATTGACTCCCCCTTCCATACAGAACCATAACTCTATAAAAAAAAAATCTGATTTACATCATGCCACAGACCCCGCCGATCCCGAGGCAACGCAAAACACGGCGGGACCCAAAGCTGATCGGCTGCCGTTATCCGAGGGATGTCAGATTCTCTTACGTTAGGAGGGTCGGAGCTGACCCAACCGTGGCTATTTCATGATTTATGCGCACACAGCTGCAAGCGTTTAATCAAACAGACGGTCGGAATGTCACATTGTGCCTCGGAAGGCACGCGCCCCTTACCGATCGGCAGCAAAAAATAGTCGGCAGTTTGTGGGGCGTGGCTGGCCCCAGTTCTTCACGCTGCTTGTCAGGTGAAAATTCTTAAAATTAAGTCAGGAGCACGCGGAACTTTTTCATGATACTGTCTGGTTCACTGACGGGTCAAAATCAGACCAAGGTGTTGGGGCCTGGTATTTGGGGTGCAGCCAAGACTGGAGGGCGTCATCTCTCTAGGAAAACTGGCCTCAGTATTCCAGGCCGAAATCACTGCCATCAGGGCGTGTGTGGAGGAGAATTTGCGTAGGTGCTACAAAGATCGTAGCATCTATATCTATTCAGACAGCCAGGCAGCCCTGAGATCACTGGCAGCTCCTGCAACAAGGTCTAAAATTGTTGCAGAATGTCACAGGGTTCTAGTGGAGCTAGGGGAAAGCAATAGAGTAAACCTATTGTGAGTCCCTGGCACTCGGGGATCAGTGGCAACGAACATTCAGACAGATTAGCCAGGATGGGGGCAGAGACTCCATTTATTGGACCGGAACCTGTCCTAACAATCACCAAGGCAATGATCAAATTGGAGCTACGTAACTGGCCCAGAAGACAGCTAGTAGAATATTGAACCAAAGTCCATCAACAAAAACATGGCAAAGTAATGATACCAAAGCCATGTTTTAAAAGAAGCTCTGCAATCTTGGACCTGAGCAGGAGAGAGATTAAACTCATGGTTGGATTGCTGACAGGCCATGGAAATTTCAAGAAACACCTACATACAATGGGAATAACAGAAGAGGGCCCTAAATGTAGGATCTGTGATGACAGTGATGAAACTGCATCACATCTAATCTTCGAATGCATTGCATTGGAGAATAAAAGGCACAGAATATTTGGGACAACCAGACCCGAAGAAATTGTGTCTAATAAAGAACTGGCAAAGAGACTGCTTGCACTGTTCAAGGGCATTGGTTGGCTTTACTAGATATACAGGGAGCGATACCGCACAATAAACTTAGTTTCGGGCAGTGGCGAGTTGGACCAAGACTGTTTTGGCTTCCCTGGAAAAATCAAATGAATCATGCTGCTTGTCAGGTGAAAATCCTCAAAATTAAGTCTGTGCACGGGCATGGCAGGAGGCGACACTGATATACACATCGGCCGGGACAGAGGCGCGTGCTACGGCGGTCGCGACTGTGCATGCTTCAAAGAGAACGCGCGCACAGCTGCAACCAACATCGTTCGGAATTTTAACTTTTATTGCCTAAATAATACAACTCTTAAGGCAATTCTACTCCACACTAATGCGGAATGTCTATATAGAATTTTAAGATTGCAATCTTTTTGGAAACTAGTCGACATACCGCTATAAATATAGACACATAGAGCACAGTAAATGTCGGGTTTTTAGGATTTTTAATGAGGGTTAGACTCGTGGAACGACGATGTTTTTGTAGGTGCCAGACCTAATTTTGCGATAACTGCTTCTGTGGGCATTCTGAGGAAAATGTTCTGGATTGGGAGAAATAGGTTTCTCCTGCATAACATAGTCGTTCGTTCTTTATTTTGTTCAGTGTAACTTTAATAACATCCAGCTTAATTTTTAAGTTTCAGTTCTAAATAGTACCATCTCTCTTCCCTCCTGTGCAAATCCCCCAACTAACAGCATTTGCAACTGTAATTTTTCTTTCCTATGGAACACTAGGTCTACGACTTTTACAAACGAATGCTTCTTAAATGTTATTGGCGGAACGATAATGAATGTAAGTACCAAACATAATTCGGCCATAATTGTTTTTGAGGGCATAGTGAGGAAAATATTCTGGACTGAGAGAAATGTGATTCTCATGCTTTAATATAGCTCTTCTGTGTAATACTTATATCATCCTTGCTGGCGTTAGTATTAAGAATCTCCGCGTAATTTTCAAGTGGGTAGTTGAAACTAAGAGGTGATAGAACATAATCTCTACATATTTACCTGCACACCTGTCAGTGTTCGGGTATTCTTATCACCCTGTAAAGAACATCAACGCAAAAAATTTCCATATAGAGTTTTAATTTTTGCAAGAAACAAATGACCACTGCACTCTAAATATGTGTAGACAGAGGTATGTTCTCGTCGTAACACAGATTCCACATTGGAATAATAGAACCCAGTTGCAGATATCAAAATATTTTTATGGAGATAGTTAAAAGTAGCAATGTAGTGGTAAATATCTCTATTCCTTCCTAATACATGTTTACATACAGAAAGCATCTGCAGTCCATCTAGATGAGGGAAGGCTTAAACCTGTTCGGATGATTTAATCTTTTATTAGGACTTGTGGAATAACGTTGCTTGTACCTACTAGACCTAATTCGAGATATTCACATCCGGCCGTAATGTGGAGAATATCGTCCTGTAATGGGAGAAATACGTTTCTCCTGCTTTAAAGTAGCTCTTCTGCGTAATACTTATATTCCTCTTGGTGGAGTCAGTATTACGAATACCCACGTAATTTACAGGAAGACAATTGAAACTAAAAGCTGACAGAGCATAATTTATAAGCTTTTCTAGGTCTTTCGTGTCTGGATGATTTACCTGTACACCAGTCATATTGTTTAAAAAAATATCATACCGTTTTATTATTGTAAGCAATTCCACAACATGCTCGTCATTTTAGACAACGTATGCAACTGCCTACAGACATGATTTTTAAAAAATAGTGCGTGTTAGATAATAAATGGGAAATAGTTTAAACTTTTTTGGAGTGCTAGTTTAAACTTTTTGGGCTTACTAGTTTAAACTTTGTGTAGCTTTTATAACATCCAGTACAGTTTTTAACTTTCAGCTAGAATTTACATCTTTATCTCGCATTTACGCCTCCAGCTATTAAATCGATAAGTACAGAACCCATCTTGTTCGGAGGCATGAGTAATAGCATTTCATTTCATGTTTTTAAATGTTAGTTTCGGTAATATTGCTGGGATTTTATTATGGTAATAATTTATCATTGTGTTCATGTTTTTAAATGTTATTTTCTGTCATATTGCTGGGATTTTATTATGCTAATAATTTATCATTGTGTCAATGGATGTGGCAATTTGAACGGTGTCTCCGTGACGCCACTGTCCCTGCGAGAATGTGTACTTGCTTTATTCTGTATGTGCATGTATGAGAATCTTCTAGCATGGGAGTCTCAGTGTATGTTTGAGAATTTTCGTCATTGGCTGCAGGCTGCTCGGTACTAGTGTTTCTCTGGCTTGGTATCGATAGGTAGTCGTTAACAGCCTCTGGGTTTGATGCTACCAAAGAGGTTCCTCCAGCCTTTAGTTACAAGTTTGGGTTGGTAATGCCCACATAGTGAGCCTCGACATGACACGCGAGTTTAAGCTCTTCCCCACCACCATGTTTCTCTGGGTTTTGCCGACTTCCGGTGCGATTTTCGGCGGCTGGTGGGGGGAGTGGGTGGCCGATCTGATGATTCTTTGGCTGTGCTTTGAGCTGGTTAAGACGTTCTGGATTTTCTTTACTCCATTGAGATGGTAGCGATTTGTTGTCTGGTTTATTAGACGTCAGATCTTAGGTTCATTTCTTGGAATAAGTATCCCCAATCATGTACGGAAATGTATTCAATTTTATTTCGGTGATTTTGCGTAGGTAAACGCGGTGAATGTGCAACTAATTCGGTTTGATAATGGCTGGGAATCGGTAACCTGTGTGAGACTAGCTGGCAGTGTATGAACTCTGTTTAATTTCTTTCTAGCTTTGTGGAATGGGAATAATATGTGTGAATATTTTTATTCTGTGTAGTGCATATGAAATAATCTTTTCCATTTCCTCCTTCCGTGAGTGATATGTACTCCCCGTGGTGTGTTCTTAGAACAAAGCCTGCAGCTACCGCTGTGTCTGTTTCTATGGCCTTCAAGGAAGAAATTATGCATGTATCTTTCTGATTTCCATTAGCACTTTGCGATCTCCTCTCCGTCTATTTTTAAATTGTTCTTTCGTTTCCAAACTTGTACTTTGCATTCAGATCCACTAGTAAATTATCTTCTAGCCTTGTACGACCCCATTTATTAGCTTGCTTATGAAATACTACGTTTTTCTATAGGCTGAATGCCGTATTTCTTGGTTGATTTACCCCAACTTTGAATTTATTCAACTTTTCTGAATTTTGAAGACTGGACTTCGTCCACCCATGTAAAATGTTCCCAATCGCGTCTAACTGTATTTCTTCAACTTCTTACGATATACTACGTATCTCTAAGGATTGCATGGCGTAGCTATTTTTCTTTATTTATCGGAAATTGAATTTTATATTTTTACTGGCTTTCGGAACCACGTGGTTCCGAATTCCGACTTCAAAGGTTTATAGCTAGTCGCTGGAGTTCTCGCCACTGCTCACACACCAGTGCCTTCCTATTGTGTATTCTTGTTACGTGATCTGTGATTCCGTTGGTTTTTGTTGAAATGAATGTGATCTTACGCACTTCGCCTTCAGTGGGGTTCGAATATGTAATGTAGCAGAAACGTGCTGTGTGTCTCAATAATTCTGCATTCTCACGGTTTGATTTGAATCAAACTAATCTCACTATTATCGCGTACCATCTCAAGTAAAGAAAGACACAGCAGAGTGACCTACGAAGTTTATTTTTCCTTGTGTTGTGTGGTATATCCTGGTTCGCTGAATTACTGCTACGATAGCGGCGCCTGCTTCTGCTTCGTATCAGCACTCTGAGTTGGGTGAGTTTCGCTTTGCTTTGCGCGTGAGAGTAGCTGAATGCTTGTTGATGCTCCTCCGACGATTCAGTTGAGATTAATTTAAGTTTAGTTGAAATGGGATGCATTTTTATTGTTTAACAAAATTGGTTCCCCCATTTCGTCATGTTTGAAGTGAATAAATAATTTATTGTCAGTGAATTTATCCTTCTTATAAATATTAGTTTATGAATACCCTCCCTTTTTATTTAATGTTATTTTTCCCCAGTGCTGAGAACAAATTCAGATGTATATTATCATATTTTTAATTCCGTTGCGCCATAAATGTTCTCTCACCCACCTTCATAAAACTGTTTAGTTTGTGGTGGCTTGTATATTAATGATTGTGTGTAATTCTCTTGATCTACGACGTATGCTGACCACCGTCTCTTTGTCTTCCTTCTGCTAAAGTGAAGCTTGAGACAGTTGTAAATTCTGCGCCAGGGAACAAGATTTTGTTGCAGGAAGTAGTCAGTAGTTCACGCGAATCCTTTAGCTGGTTTTACGCCCAGAATTATATGGCCGGCCGCGGTGGCCAAGGTGACTGAGGCGCTCCAGTCACGGTCAGCACGGTCACTACGGTCGGGGGTTCGAATCCCCCGTCGGGCATGGATATTTGTGCCGTGCTAGTTCGTAAGTAGTTCATAAGCAGTTTGTAAGTTTAGGGACTGATGACCCCGTAGTTAAGTCCCATAAGCTTTACAAACATTTGAACATTTTGAGAATTATATGTTTAAAGTAAGCTTTTAACTGGCTCCCTTCAGCTAGAGTTAATTTTACAATTAACGATGGTCTTTGAACTCCCATCTTAATTTTTAACTTGTAGTTTAAATCCACATTGGAATCTTCCATTTCCTTCTCCAATCAGTAATTAGATAAGTACAAAGAAGGTACGTTCTAGAACCCCATAACATATATCTGCTTCTTCCGCTAACCTACCTCTTTTAAGGCTTTAACAACTAGTACTGATCCAATTTGGCATCTCCCCGGGACGAGAATATTTGGGTAGTTTAATTTTACCTCTTATTTCCAACTTAACTCTTTCAGTCTTGGTGGTTAGTGTTACTAACTACCTCTTTTCGATCACGGTACTTCTATTCCACGCCATCTAGCGATAAACGGTTGAATTAGTATGTCCGTTTGGACTGTGCTTCAAAACAAATGACAGATTCCGGGTACACTGCATGAATGTCAGTGCATACCAGTTGCATTGAATATAGCGCTAATGTACCTTGTCTGATAAAAACATCAATACAACGGGTACGTAACTTGTTTTCTGTAATGTATTTCATTGAACGTATTCTCATAGACCTATTTTATGTGTGTTGGCATGCAGGTACTGTTACATTCGTGTTTTCACTGAGTAGTTACAAAGGGAATGTGGTGGTTTGCTTACAGACCACCATGACGGTGGCGGGTTAGCTTATGGGTGTAACGTCATTGTTTTTTCACATTCTTTACAGTATGTCGAGCCGCACGCGCCGGTTAGATGAGAACGAGATTGGACAATACTTGTTTGAAGACATCCCTTCAGGTAACGAGAGCATTTGTAGCCCTGACGATGACGAAGAAGAGGCAGCAAATCAGCCAAATCCGATAGTGTTAGGTGATTTGAGTGGAGTTCAAAGTGCTCCTGACGACAGTTATGATTCTGATGATGACCTCCCTTTGTGTAGCCGGTTACAACGGAGCCTGTCCTACAGAGATTAATAATGTACGTGCAAACATTCCGGTTATGATTGCTCCAAAATGGACGAAGGATTATAGAATGGATATGCCTGGTGCGTTTTCTGAAAGAGTGGGTGAGTCAGAAAAAATTGTAAGCATGGAGAATGTGATCCCCAATTTACTATTTCGCCTTCTTTGGACTGAGCATTTACAAGACCTTTTATGTTTCCAAACTAACCTTTACGCTACTCAAACCGGAAAGCCATATACACCTATCACAACAGAAGATCTTGATGTTTTTATTGCCTTGAATTTGGTGAGGGGTATAAAAAAATTGCCGAGCTACCGAGATAGTTGGTCTTCAGCGCCTGATTTGCATGACAGCTATGTTTCGAAGTTCATGAGCTTCAACAGGTTCAGTTGCCTTTGAGTAACTTACATGTCAATGACAATAGTGTAATGCCCGACCGATATGACCCTAATCACGACAAACTGTATAAAATTAGACCTCTACTCGCCATACTGAACAACAATTTTCAAAAACGCTACAGGCCATCTGAGAGAGTTGCAATCTATGAAAGCATGATCAAATTCAAAGGCAGAAACTACCTAAAACAATACATGTCACGAAAGCCGACGAAACATGGATACAGAATGTGGATGATGTGTGCACAATCAGGTTATTGTCTAGATTTTAATATTTACACAGGAAAACAGGGTAGTAACGTTGAAACGGACTTAGGTGGAAACGTTGTCAGGACGTTTTGCGAAACCTTGAAAAATAAAAATCATAAGGTTTATTTTGACAATTATTTCAATAGTTACCCTTTGCAGGTGAAACTACTTGAGGACCAGATTTTCGCTCTTGGAATCGTGAACGCATATAGAAAGTTCTTGCCAACGCTAAAAGATGACAAGCATTTACAAAGACATCAACATGATTACCGGGTTAGTGACACAAACGTAAGTTTGTTGAAATGGAAAGACAAGAGATCAGTATTGATTCTGGCAAACTACCATGATCCGACGAATGTGGGAAACGTAAAACGCAGCAGTACTGAAGTGTCTTGTCATCAGGCCGTCATCGACTACAACGCAAACATGAACTTTGTCGACAAATTTGATCAGCTCAAAGGAAGCTATGCTATTGACAGAAAATCCTATAAGTGGTGGCATAGGATTTTCTTTCACTATCTTGATTGTTGCGTTGTCAATGCTTTTTTTATTTATAATGAAACTGCAGTCCTTTTCACGCCCAGACCTCGATAAGCTGATTCTGAAAGACTTCCGGAGAGAAGTATATCGGGGCCCACTGGCACCAGCATATGTCAGAGACAAACACTGGCCGGATTCAGTGAACAGCAGCCGTAATTCCGCGGCCTCATCTCCAGGACCTGCATTTATAAAACGCCACAAACCTACAGTCCCGCAGGAAATTCGTCTAGAATCCAGTCGCCATCAACCTGAAAGAAGCACATCAAGAAGATGCTGCAACTGTAGCACTAAAATATCTCCCGTGCGTACTGTATGGCAATATATTACATGTGAAGTGCCTCTTTGCTTACGCAAAGGTAAAACATTTTTTGCAGATTTTCAAAAAAATAAATTGGTTTTGTTAGTTTTGTACGTTTGTGATGATATTTCGTCTAATAAATAACGTTCACAATCATCCTAGTATTATCTATCGCAATAGTCACAGTGGTTAGCGTTAGTGACCACATCAGTCCTTGAAAGCCTGAATACCTTTATTATGTTTCCTCTATTGTCTGTGATATTTCAGTAGTAACAGATGCTTCAATGAACAGACATTGATAATTATGTTCCTATTGTAGAAGTGTGAACACACATTGGTAATTATGTTCCTATTGTAAAAGTGTGACTGAAAGCGGTAACACAAACGTTATAGCTCTCCACATCCTCTCGTGTGTACGCTACCATCTCTTCTGATGCGGAATCTTGTAGCATCTCCGTATAGAACTTGAGGTTTACAACTTTTGCAAACGAATGATGGTTAAATATTGTTATTCCGTCTGTTTTTAGTTTTATAAATAGTTTTCTGTTGGTAGATGGACAACATACAACCCGCTACAATTAGAAACAATGTAATCCCCGACGGCGAACAGCAGCGTGCACCGCACCATGGCGCCCCAAT
The DNA here is from genome assembly GCA_026315105.1 of Locusta migratoria. Lineage (NCBI taxonomy): Eukaryota > Metazoa > Arthropoda > Insecta > Orthoptera > Acrididae > Locusta > Locusta migratoria. Next base: position 465,301,677 of record CM048746.1, on the reverse strand, counting down.
ACGCACGGCCATTCTGCCGCGGCTAGAAGTAGTATCGGAACTCTTCATTATGATAGTACTTGTTGAATCATCCTCCATGCCATTTGTTGAGTCCTTGTCCTGGTCTAGTTGTCAGGAAAGGCTCGGTGCAGGATTCTAGATATCTAGAAGAACTATTCAGATTAGTATCACAAGTTTCATTGACTGAAGAATACAATACTCAACTTCTATCTGTTCTTATCTTTTCTCACTTGTCGCGGCGTCGTCCTCTGTACGATGCTAGCTGCGCTGAGACCTAGTTACTGCCTAGTTCGTAGAGAGTCCTGACGTGACGTCCAGACGCATGTCGGGCTAGATATAGTAGCTTGTAGAGGGCGCGCATCTCTGTTACTTCCTCCAAGAGGCGCGGCGTCGGCGCGCGATAGGCTGTCGGTCGACCACTGCCTTCTCCACGATTGTTCTCTTGAATCTGACGTTACACCACAGCAGTGCTTCAGCTATATCTATGAAAATTTATATTAATAGGGAGAAACAACTGGTTCATGCCAACCAGCCTACGCCTGCAAAGTAGCGGGCGTTAAACTAGTTTAGTATAAAAGGTATGTGGATGATAAAATTACTTTTTGATGGCACCAAAGATGAAATAGACAACCCGCAACAAAACTGAGTATATTCATAAAAATATACATGAAACCAATGACAGCAACTTCCTTGACTTCAAAATATCCAGAAAAGACCATAAACTTAATTTTGAAAGCTACAGGAAGGAAACAGCCACTGGTGTGTGTATCAACAGTTCATCTTGCATACAAATCAGCACAAGATCACATATTTCAGATCCACATTCAATAGCCTATATAAAATTCCTCTGGAACGAAATCAAAAGAACAAAGAAATCAATATAATAAAATCCATAGCTTCAAATAATAGATATAACAGCCACATAGTTGAGAAACTATCTCACAAAATCAGACACACTTCAAACAATAAAAGTGCAAACCAGACCCTATGCAAATATCACAAATTGCAGGATAAAACAGCTGAAAATAAGTTGCACTGCCATTTCTAGGCAGCATTTCGTCCAAAATATGTAATCTGCTCAAAAACATTAACTTCAAGGTAAACTTCCTCACAAACTACAAATTACAGCAACTACTCTTTCATAACTTAACAAACAACAGCCACCCCTTACAAAAGGTCGGGCATATATAAACTTATATACATGTGGCGTCTATTCCGAAAGACCAGACGTCACTTCTGATCCTGCAGTTGTTATTATTTATTATTCATAGAATATATGACATCAACTGCGATTGGGCAAAGCTGAAAATGTGTACCCAGCCGGGATTCGAACCCGGGTATCCTGCTTTCTAGGCAGTTGCGCTGACCCCTACACCACTGGGGACACAGTGATCACCGCACCTGCAAGGACTACCTAGGCACGCCTCCCGTCAGATACAAATTCCCAGCTTCGCCCTGCCCACAGTACTCAAACTCGTAGTTATGAAACTAATTCCCGTAAGAGTAAGGGCTTCAAACTTGCCCACCCCTCCCCTCTAACGATAGGATCATTGCCCGTCACCGGCACATTATATATATATACATGTGGCGTCTGTTCCGAAAGACCAGACGTCACTTCTGATCCTGCAGTTGTTATTATTTATTATTCATCGAATATATGAGGGAGGCGTGCGTAGGTAATCCTTGCAGGTGCGGTGATCACTGTGTCCCCAGTGGTGTAGGGGTCATCGCAACTGCCTAGAAAGCAGGAGACCCGGGTTCGAATCCCAGCTTTGCCCAATCGCAGTTGATGTCATATATTCTATGAATAATATATATAAACTTAGTTGCCAAAGTTGCCCCTGTAGGACAAATTGGGAAAAGCTTTGACGTTCGTTTTAAGGGGAAGCTGTAGGCAAAAATTATGAAAAAATGACTTTTTTGTTGTTTTTTTCTCTTATTGAATTGCTTTAACTTTTCTGAATTAATGATGCAAAATTTATTGCGATTTGTGAACCTTAAGTATTTTATTTATATTTTTAAATTAAATGTGTTCGGAAGGTAAGAGTCGTATGACATGCTAATTTTTTTTTAATATTTGTCATTTTATACCCGTTTCATATAGAAGGCAGTGGTTTTCAATCGAGCTTGGGGGAAATTTTCTAGTGTATGTTGGCTACACTACCGTAAACAAAGATATTCCTTTGTGTGCAAAATTATCAACAACATTACGTTTTTATAGTTCTGTCATGCTGTGAAAGAAACCTACGTTTTGTGGAAACCAGCAATATACAAAAACTGATTCACAAAATGTTGAGAAGGAACCTGAAAGTACTACCGATTGTGAGAGGCAGTTTGAGCGTCCAGTAACTTAAAGTACTTCACCAATTAGCGCTTCCAGAACTAAGATGGGTCACAGTGAATTTAGTGAAGAGTAATATAATAGTATTTTTGGTTCATGTTATATATTGTAGGACATACGTATATTTAATGAAGTTTTTGCAGAATTTGCATTTTAACGATTATGTGGTGATCTAGTAAAAGTAAATTAAGAGACGTTAGTGGCATATTGTGTTGCATATGATATCAGTACTGTATTATGTGTACAGTTTGTATAACTGAAAAATCCTTTTGGACCTCCAGTATTTCCATGGAAAATATCTATGAAGTCAATATCAGACTCTTTTATTCAATGAGAACAATTGGCTAAGGACTCGCAGCTGCTAAAGCTTTTTTGCTACCAGGAACTTGCCATCACCTCCTACCAAAGCTAGCAGATACATAAAGATTATAGGTGAAGTAGTTGAATCTCTTACAACATCTTCAGTGAAAGCTGCTTCAGACGAAGCTGTGGAATTAAATGAAAATAATAAAAAACATTGCTGCGGTTTTTGATGGCAGTTGGCAGCATAGAGGGCATGTCTCAAAAATGCAGTTGCTACTGTCACTAGCATTGGTACTAGAAAAGTAATAGACAATGAAATATTTACTAAGTACTGCCAAATTTGTGATTCTAATTCAAACAAAAACCACATCTGCAAGAAAAACTATGAGGGAGCAAGTGGAGGAATGGAGGCAGCAGCTGCTGTAAAATTTTTTAGCATGTCTGAGGCAAGGAGAGTTGTGACATACACACAGTTTTTGGAGGATAGTGACAGTGAAGCTTACTTGTCGGTTGTAACTGCTAACCTTATGTTGAACATAAAATTTGCTAACTGGAATGTGTCAGTCACGTTTAGAAACGAATGGGCAATCAATGCAAACAATGAAAAGTACCAAATTTTTTACTGTAGATTCGTTGAAAGGTCAGCTATCAAAGTTATAAATGAACTTCATAGATACTATGGGATGGAAATTAGAAATAATGACTTCAGTCTCCAAGATATGAAGAAGGCTGTCTGGGCAACATTTTTCCACAGAATATCAACAGGTGACAACTTGCAGCACTGTCTTTGTCCAGCAGATCCAGAAACACGGTGTAAATATAGGAAATATGTAACTGATGGTACAGTATATGTACACAAACACTCCAAACCTTCAGCTGTAATTGACTTGATCAAGCCTGTATATCGTGACAGCCAACCCAAACCTCCTCAAGAAGTGTCTACATGGATGAACCCAAAATCCAAATTAATCGTTTTTCAATCTGATCTGCACTCGAATACGAAAAAAACCTGTTTGTTAGTATAAAAACACTGAAATTGGATGTTGCTGATGGAGTTTTGTCATTCAGAAATGGTAATGTGGGAAGGGTATTGAAGTTTCTTGGTATTGATCCTAGTATAATTACTATGAAAGGTTTGCAGCTGTTGGACAGGATACGACTACTCAAATCAGACTACACATCTCAACTGGGCACTAATCAGGAAAAGAAAGCTTTCGAAGCAGCAGGAAGAACAGGAAGACGATGATCATTATGGAGCAAGCTGTTTTTGAAGCAGCAGTTAGATCAATTTGAAACTAAATTTTTGGATACATTTGTACCTTTTCCTCAGAAATTACTAAAACAACTGTGTTCAAATTTTCGGATCTGGTTCAGCAGAGCACAGCACACTCACTGATGCAGGAATACTGAGAAATATCACATAATTACACAATAATGGTTGAGTAATGTAGAAAATTGTTACAAAAATAATAACTTAATAAGAAAATGTTTTTATTTTGCTTCAGTGTATTCAACATATTTTTCATAATAAGCTACAAAAGTTTCGTATCATTTTCTTTCTTTCGTATTCAAGAGAAAAAGGTACATAAATTTACCTAATTTAACATTGATGAGATGGGGCCTACCGCCTCCCCTTAAAGAACACCTAGATGCTATACACCTGGGCGTTGTCATGCATATAACTGAAAGCAGACATAAAATAAAAAGCATTGAAGGTCATATCAAAATACTATATTATACAGATAAAGGCAGCTATATGAATTCAGTTGATGACTTAGAGGTTTATATGCATAAACATATATCACCACAGCACCTCCTTTCTATAAAATTTCACTCAGATCATTTCAAATTTACAACACAAATAATAAACACCGCTCCTTTTGCCACACGCAGTAATGCTATACAATCACAAAATAGGAAAATGGCCCACTAATCTGTAGAATCATTAAATATATGCTGGTATCGCAGTGCAAGTTTCTACAAAGGGCCATTTTACCCAGTGATGTTCAAAACATTTCTTTGAAACAATTTGTCATGTAACACATTAGATAAACATAACATTGATAATTATGTGATAATAAAACTAATTGGTTAAACATGTTCATCTTCTATGTCACACTTCACTGCAGGGGGGTGGGGGGCGCAGAGTTCAGGGGGCGCCAAAATGGGCAAAAGCTTTACTAATTATGGTTTTTGAAGAGAGAATTACGAGAATTAAATCAAATTCACTGTAAGCTATAGTATGAATTTCGTTGCATTAGCAATAAGTAGTTTTATTTGCATTCCTGGCCGTTTGTTACTATTAAATACATAGTGTCTTAGCTGCCCCTGCACCCGTGCTATTTATATTAAAAAGGTATTGTTAGCCGTTAAATCCCAGCTGGGGCCGTGTTGGGCCTGCTTGGTGCAAGGGCGACTTGCGCGTCCATGACGATGAAATGATAATGACAACATAACAGCCGGCCGCAGTGGCCGAGCGATCTGCGGCGCGCTAGTCACGGTCTGCACGGACGCTACGGTCAGAGGTTCGAATCCTCCCTCGAGCATGGGTGTGTATCTCGTCCTTAGCGTAATTTAGTTTAATTTAGTCAGTAATTAGTGTGTAAGTCTAGCGACTGATGACCGCGAGGTTTCGTAACATAAGACCTCGCACACATTTGAATAACACAACACCAGTCCCCGAGTGGACAAAATCTGCATCCTGAACGGGAATCGAACCCGGGACCGCTGTGTGGCAATCTACCACGCTGTTCACTTTTTTCATTTATCTTTTAATATACATAGATCCATACATCGCGGTCGTTGGTTCTATTTGGTCACTGAATATTGGGCTCAGCTTTTTTATTACAGAAAGCGTTTAGCCTGCTGACCGTGCGCGCTGAGGCACGGCGCCCGGCAGTAAACTACGGAGGTGGACATTCAATAATGTTGCGACACCCGCGACGCAGTGGCAGAAAGACGAACTGCTACTTTCTTTGTCGTAATGGTGTCAGTGTTTTCTTTGTTGGCCCTTCTATGCTTTACTTTTGACAAATGCATTTGAAGTGTTTTTGACTAAAAGAGTTCTGATTGATGTAAGTCAGACTATAACTATCTATTATTAGCCTATTACTTACGTGTGAAGTGTGGGAAAATGACACCAAAAAAATCTATCTGTAGCGGCATTCAGGAGTAGGGTGACCAGATGTCCGTCTGCAGAAAAGAGGACATTTCTAGATTCGTAAAAGAACCTCTCTCTCTGTCTCTCATTCTCGTATTGATCACTTAAGTACTAGTTATGTCTCTACTGTACTATCAGAGTCTTGTTTCAATACATCGTACGCATGTTACGAAATTGTTCATCTTCTTACAAATTAAGAAGCATGAAATGTTGAGACCTGTAGAATGGATTACAGGACTACATAGCAGTGAAAACCTGATATTTCATCACTTCAGCACTTGAAATTATGGTCTTAAGTGCTGAACATTTTTCCATACTTTGCCGATCACCCCTCTTTGCACCTGACAGTTTTTACGACGCAACATTTACGGATACCATAGTACTGTTGACTGTAAAATCGTCACGAGTAATCTAACTAAAATTTATCTTAGCGTTCCTTGATATAGTTATGTTCCCCATTTCGGATCAGACCGACGTGACTATATACATGATTAGCATCTAGTTTCTAGTGAGTGAATGGAATATGAAAGGCCTAGATGAAAAAAGCAATGAATAAAATAAAAAGTTTATTTACCGTACAAAGGCTCGCAAATAATTGCTAAAAACTACTGTTTACGCAGTTACATCTTTGATCCTAAACGGGCGAATGGTGAAACGGCAATTGTATGAAATTTTGAACAAAGTTTTAACTTATGTATAACGAACATTGCGCTAGCTTTTGATCTTAGTTATAAGTGTGGTTGAGAGACAGAACTGCCGAGTCCCAGCACGACAGACTGAAGGTCTTATTTTTGGGTGTCACACAACACTCCCGACCAGAGAAAGGAGGGGGGAGTTTCATATTATACTATATATGCTGTCTAGCATTATTTGCAGACGTATGTTTGTAATTGGCCGCCTCGAAGATCGTACTCCGCGACAATTGCCACGCCAGTTATTTCAATTGTTATAAAGTAGCTTGACCTCAGAGCAGCGGCACAGAAAGGAGATAAAATCACATTGTTTCAAAAAAGGTTGAATTCTCTAAAAGAGATTCTGAAAGTTCAGAGAGTTATATTTACCCATTTTCAACTTGAAGCGGTTGCACAACGATAAAAAGAGGATATTTCCCCATTTTGTTAAAAACCCGGCCGGACCATTTTTAGGGTCCAAAAAAGAGGACATGTCCGGGTAAAAGAGGACGTCTGGTAACCCTATTCAGGAGGAAAGCCCGAGAAAAGGAAGAGGAAGCTCAGAAATCTTCTTTGTTAATGTCAACTTGGTTAAGAGTAAATGTGGAAGGTGAGTTATTAGATATATAATTGAAATATTTTATCCATTTCAGCAAATGTTAAGGCTTTAATTCATAGAATGCAGCAACCACTTGCATATAACAATTTATTTGCGACAACCGGTTTCGGGCGCTTGAGTGCTCTTCTTCTGGTCTATTTGTATTTTAGTATTGTAGCTTAAGAGATGTACATGCTACAAGCTAGCAGGAGAGTGAACGCTAAGTGCAGAGATTATGCAAGAAATCCAGACAGTTTATACATCGCCCAAGTGCAGAGATTATGCAAGAATTCTATACATTTCTTGCATAATCTCTGCACTTAGCATTCACTCTCCTGCTACCATGTACATATATTAGGCTACAATACTAAAATAGACCAGAAGAAAGGCACTCAAGGGCCCGAAACCCATAGTTGGAAATAAATTATTACGTTCAAGCGGTTGATGCATTTTATGAATTAAAAGACATATAATTTTTAGTTAAGCCAGAATCATGTTTTTCACTCGTCTTGTTTCAATCCCATTTTTTTAATTTTTTTATAGTCGTGAAGTAGTCATTCTTTTGTCAAATATATTTGAAATGCGCCGGCCGCGGTGGCCGAGGGGACTGAGGCGCTCCAGTCACGGTCCGCACGTCCACTGCAGTCGGAGGTTCGAATCCCCCCTCGGGCATGGATATTTGTGCCGTCTTTAGTATTAATTAGTTCATAAGCAGTTTGTAACTTTAGGGACTGATGACCCCGTGGTTATGTCCCATAAGCTATGCAAACATTTGAAAAATTTGATATTTGAAAAGCAGCAGTTGTGTTTAGTATTCGAAATACATTACCGTTAAAACATCTTTGCAAAAATCCATTTATCATAAAGCTAGAGGGACACTACTTCTCCGTTTTGTTTATTTTCGTCGTAAATGTAAGTTAAAAAGAACACTTGTTCACGACGTACATCAGCCATGAATGTTCACTGAAGTTATTACAAAATGACTTCCATTAAAAAAACTACCATACTTTTAAATAGGGTCATTCCACGTCAAATCACCAATTTTTTTAAAAGTTGAAGCTCGACCATCTTCGTCTTTTTTTTTTTTTTTTACTTTTACCAGAATATTGTTAAAGATCTTAAAGGACGTTAAACAAAATTTTAGGCCGATATCTAAAGTGTACGAGGCTCCAGGGCCGCTTTTGTGGAAGGGGGTCATGCGTCGTGCGTGTGCCTGAGGAACTTTTGCCAAGTTTGCGCTTTCATTCCTCAAAAGCTAAAATACTTTACATTTTCAAATCTGGGTTACTGCATCAGTTTTGTGCAGATGTGCAGAGAATTGAAAAATAACATTAGCATGGGTAGAGATGAAGGCTTTTTTTTTCAATTGTTTTTCAAAGACAGGCGTAAATTTTGTGACCCAAAATTTAAGGCCGACTTTAGCTTTCACTTAATAAACGACTAATCCGTTGTACACCTTGATATTTCACCTTTGTGTACAGGTTCTGCCTGGTAAGCCAGTGCAACAATGGTAAATGTGTGTCTTCTATAGTTTTTGAGATAATGATCCAGAAAGTTGCCTCCAAAAAATCAGTATGCAAAATATGACCAAGTTTGGAGGCCAATACATTAACATAGGTCTCTTCTGATTTTAATTTTAAAATGCGCTATTAGGAAGTGCAGCTTTCGCTTAAAGAGAATATTGAAGACAACGTGAATGTAAAATTATCACGTCCTCCCACTGGGCGAAACAGTTTATTGCTCTTTCGGAACGCCCGGCGCGACCCCACTCAGTTGAAACCTTTTTCTCGCCTGTCCTCGGCAGTTTGCAGCCTTTTATACATTAATAATAGTGGAGTTTAACTATGGACGTTGCTTCAACAATTTATTTCCTTGCATTATTAGCAAGGAAACTATTTCACAGTGCCAATCAAGTATGCCTAAAAAAGTCCTAACATTTTTAAAAGAACTCAGTTCCACTATTAATTAATGTAAAAAAGGCAATATCACTATGGACGAGAAGTTGACAACTGTAGAAGAATGCATTGCTATGACTGTTGAGGTAATAAGATTCACTTCTTACCTACGGATTACGAAGGTTACACAATCAATCCTCTGCAGTCCTTAAAACGGCTCACCTTGGCACAAACGTAGCAGTGATGACGGCGCAAGGCTAGCGGCCCGAAAACGCAGAGGGGTGGAGTCGAACGCGGATGGACGAAAACACGACGGGTACACAACTGTGTCGTCTGGTGCGCGTCCACCACGAAAGAAAGCTGCAAACTGGCGAGAACAGGCCAGAAAAAGCTTTTACCTGGGCGGGACCTGTCCCTTTGTCAGCGGGAGCCATCAACTGTTTCGCCCAGTGGGCGGAGGCAGGAAGCGGCCATGTGAAAACTGCACATTCACATTGTGCTCAATATTCTGGTAAAGCGAAAGCTAAACTTCCTAATGTATTTTTAATTAAAATCAGAAGAGACCTATATAAATGTATTGGCCTCCAAACATGGTCATATTTTTATACTGATTTTTTGGAGGCAACTTTCTGGATCATTATCTCAAAAACTATAGAAGATACATTTTTACCATTGTTACACTGGCTTATCAAGCAGAATCTCTACACAAAGGCGAAATATCAAGGTGTACAACGGATTAGTCATTTAGTAAGGGACTGCCAATGTCGGCCTTACATTTTAAGTCACGTAATTTTCGCCTTAGTTTAAACAACAATTAAAAAAGAACAACATAATCGCTACCCATGATAATGTTATTTTTCCATTCTCTGCACTAAACTAATCCAGAAACATAGATTTAAAAATGCGAAGTATCTTAGCTTTTTACAAGGTGTCAATAAATATTTCATTTATACTCGTAGTTGCTGCCTAGATTAATGTGCATATGCCACTTTGGTACGATCACACGAAGATGCAATTAAATAATTTTGATTCCAATCTGCTTACTGTATTCGTCTCTTGGTCTTCCTCTGCGGTTTTTACCCCACGCACTTCACTTCAACGCTAAATTCACAATTTCTTGATATCTAAGAATGAGTCCCACCAATCTATCCCTTCTTTTAGTCAAGGTATGCCTGAAACTTCTTTTCTCCACAATTCTGTTCAGTATCTCCTCATTAGTTATGCGATCCACCCATCTAATCTTCAGCATTCTTCTGTAACACCATATTTCAAAAGCCTCAATCCTCTTCCTGTCCGCACTGTTTATCGTCCATGTCTCGCTCCCATACAAGGCAACACTCCACACAAATGCCTTCAGAAAGGACTTCCTTAGGCTTAAATCAATATTCGATGTTAAAAAATTTTTCAAGAACGCTTTTCTACCCATTGCCACTCTGTATTTCATATCCTCTGTACTGCGACCATCACTTGTTAATTTACTGCACAAGTAACAAAACTCATCTACCTCCTTTATCGCTTCGTTACCCAATCTAATTCCTTCAGCATCACCTGATTTCCTTACACTGCATTCCTAGTTTTGCTCTTGTTAATCTTCATCTTCATCTTCATCTTATATGCACCTTTCAGCACACTGTCCATTCCGTTCAATTGCTCTTCCAGGTCCTTTGCTGTATCTGACAGAATTACTATGTCGTCGGCAAATCGCAATGTTTTTAATTCTTCACCCTGAACTTTAATTCCTTCTCCAAATTTCTCCTTGCTTTCCTTTATAGCTTGCTCAATGTACAAACTGAATAACATTGGAGAAAGGCTACAACCCTGTCTTACTCCCTTTCCAACCACTGCATCCCTTTCATGCTCTTCAACTCTGACAACCGCTGTCTGGCTTTTGTACAAGTTGTAAATAACCTTACGCTCCCTATATCTTACTCCTGCTTGCTTCAGAACTTGAAAGAGTTTATTCCAATCAACATTGTCAATAGCCTTCTCCAAATCTACAAAAGCTAGAAATGTAGGTTTGCCTTTTCTTAATCTATCTTCTACGATAAACCGTAAAGTGAGTATTGCCTCCCGTGTTCCTACATTTCTCCTGAACCCAAACTGATCTTTCCCGAGGTCGACTTCTACCAGCTTTTCCATCCTTCTGTATATAATTCGTGTTAATATTTTGCAACCATGACTTATTAAACTGATGGTTCTGTAGTTTTCACACCTGTCTGCACCTGCTTTCTTTGGAATGGGGATTATAACATTTTTCTTAAAGTCTGAGGGTACTTCACCTGTCTCATACATCGTACACACCAGGTGAAACAATTTTGTCATGGCTGATTCTCCCAGAGACTTCAGTAGCTCATCTACTCCAGGGCCCTTGTTTCGACTTAGGTCTTTCAGGGCTCTGTCAAATTCTTCTCTCAGTACAGTATCCTCTATCTCATCTTCATCTACATCCTCTTCCCTTCTTACAATATTCTCTCGAAGTTCATTTCCTTTGTAGAGCCCCTCTATATACTCTTTCCACATTTCACCTTTCCCTTCTTTGCTGAGAACTGGTTTTCCATCAGTGTGCTTGATATTCATAGAGCTGTTTTTCTTATCTCCAAATGTTTCTTTTATTTTCCTGTAGGCTGTATCTATTTTCCCCTATTTATATATTCTTTTACATCCTTGCATTCAGTGGCGTAGCTATCATAGGGCTAGGCGGGGCAGTGCCCCGGGGCCCTCGAGTTCAAAGGGCCCCTCGGCCTACGTGAGCGACGATCGAAAAAAGTTACCGTAGATCCTTGAACACTTTCATGTCCCCCAATTACTTCGGATAATCGAAGTTCTACTGTATATAATAATTCAGTTGAAGGTTTTCCGGCTTTGAACTTTTTGAACCCTGACCAACAAACCTCAAACGCACGAAGTTAAATCCAAAAATTATTCGCACCCCAGAATATAAACATATCAAGGTCCTTTGCTTGTCCGCTAAGACGTGGACCCTGCCATCGTCAGCCTATTGTCGTTTGAAGTCGGAGTTACCGTGCCTGCCAATCTTTCCGAAATAACAGTGAATGGTGCTGAATTACTAGCACAGTGTTTGACAGTAGACAGTGTGACCACATTTGAATATGAAGTCTCTACAATGTATTATTACAGAACGGTATTACTATGGTAACTCAACTGTTTGTGTAGTGAATACCCCAAGGGTGTGCTCCATGATCATAGATCCCAATGCAGTGCTGTAATAAATTGCACTCTGAAATTTGTGCAAGAAGAAGAGAAAATATGGTTACTTTGTCACAACAGTAAATTGTACATTCAAGACACTACCCTGTACCCCACTGCCACTATAATAAGCGAAGATGTCAACTTAGTTATTTTACGTATTACTTTTTCCTGGCCAGACATTAATATATACTTCATGAAGCCTGGTAGGGGCACGGCCCAAACCAAAGTATTCCATCAAACAAAATCCGGCAACTCTCTTTTCTGAAACCATCCTTCACGAATATTTTCCTTCTTCTTTGGGCTATCAACGAAATTAGGCTGATCGGTACGGAGCAATGACCTAACAGCGAGGAGTTTAGCGACAGTGAGATGTCGGTACTGACAACAGTCCGCCTGCTGTCACCGCGGACTTGACTGTTCCCGGTTTGCTTCGCGGCAGAGGGTCATGTTTTCATGGTTAAGTAATATTTCTTCTTTGCTTATTTTTTACTAGCTTATGCCTGCGACTTCATTCACCTAGTATGGAGCAACTTCGGAAACTATCCCAAGAGGTCGTTTATCTTTATGTCCTAACCAGATCCAAATCTATCCCTCTGCAAAATTTCATTCAAATCCGCCCAGTAACGTTTGTGTGAAAGCATAACAAACAAACCAACTTTCACAGTTATAATTATATCAGAGAGTGCAATTAAATATTATCTGCTACGTTACACACAATAATTTACTTAGTAGTATTCAGGTTTGCCTTATTATGTCTTCCCGTGGGCGGTAAGGAGCTGATGATGAAGTAGTTTCGCATCTGTACAGTATTACTTTAAAGAGGGCCCCATTGTTATTTTTGCCCCGGGGCCCTTGGTGACATAGCTACGCCACTGCTTGCATTTGCCTTCTAGCCACTCCTGCTTAGCCATTTTGCACTTCCTGTCAATCTCATTTCTTAGTCGTCTGTACTCCATTTTGCCTGTTTCATTTACTGCATTTTTATATTTTCTCCTTTCATCGATTAAATATTTCAACACTGCATTGTACTTTTATCTTCGAAAAGTATAAAGGTTTGGTATTAGTTTGATTATGAACGTGTGAGTTTTTCCTTATTATCTATGAATAAAAATGTGCTCATCAGTCAACACAATGTATTTTACTTCATGCTTATTTCGTCTGATGAGTTCTTTTCAGAGCCTATTTTAGATTTTATTTTGCCTACATGAGGTAATGAAAGTGCCTATTTAAGAGTCTAAAATACTGTTTTAGCGAACTAATAATCCTCAGTCTAGTGAGCACTGCTTCCTTGGCGATTTAAGAGACGCTAGCCCACTCTTTGACGGACGCGTTCGCTTCATAGAATGTCCGCAGTGCCACGCCGCAAGCCTCTGCCGCCCAGCCTGTATGTTGGCAACTTTGGGGAGAGCACCACGTGGCAGCAAGTCGTTTGCTTTGCCTACCTTCTTAAGTAGTTAAACAGAGCTTGCTTGACTGTGTAAAACTTGCCACTTTTTTGATCCGGCGGCCATACCGAACACTTTGCAAAGTAAATAAGCTTCAATATACGTCCACTGGAGAAAAAATCACGACTATACGTTCAAAGCACACTTGGCACTGCGCGGAACGGAGAATGCCTCTACTGGCTGGTCATTTAAAACATATAGAATGTGATAGAACACTATTAAAAACAATGCATTTCTTTTATTACTTCTAAAATATAGTTTACAATATTTTCAGAAGGTTGGCATAAAGTATCACCTTTCCCTTTTGTACTGCGGAGGTTAAGTATGCATATCATGCTTCTTGACCTATAGGTGGTCAAATGGAAGTTGAGCTTCGGTTGTATTTTTATTTCAGATGAAAGCGGAGCTACAAAGGAAGTTAGTGGGCGTATTTTCGAAGGCGTATCTACAGACGAGCCTCAAGTACTTCCCCACGATTAAAAGAAGGAGGAAGCGGAACCAATACATTCTCAAGAATGCGATTTAGGAGCTACTTCTACGACAGAGGAAATGCCGGGAACTTCAAATACGGCTACATTTACTCTACAAGTCAACAAAAATCACTGTTACATTTTAAGGATCGAGGGACCTGACCAGAATCCTTTTCGGATGCAGCGAGATGCCTCGTTGTTAAAAAACTGTTAAGCGAAGAAAAAACTCAACCAGACTTAAATGATTCTCTTAGAGAGGGAAGACAATTGTCAAAAGACTGGTTTTATAAAATGCTTCCTAATGAGCGAAAGGTGTGCCGTTCTTGGTTAGCCTACAGTAAATCAAAAAATGCTTTGTTTTGCGTGCCATGTAAACTATTTCACGAGACATATCCGAGGCAAAACTTTCTCGTATGGCTACGAATGGTCTCACTCAGTGGAAAAATTTAAATGAGAAGATTCCAGAGCACGAAAACTCATTAAGCCACAAAAAACTGTTTTGCTCTTGGAAAACATTAGAGGCATCTCTAAATAAAGGTGGTATTGACAAAGAGTTACAGCAATAAATATAGGAGGAGGAGAAGCACTGGAAATCGGTTTTAACTGTCATTGTTGATGTGATTCTGCATTTGGCAAAACAGGGCAGTCTCTTTATAGGTTCAGATGAAAGTCTTGATTTTGGTGATCCAAGGTGTGGGAAGTTTTTAAACACCACTGACTTATTGTCTCGCTACCACCCCACACTGAGATAGCAGATAAGGCGCCACAAGAAAGGTCAACTCAGCTATTTCTCTCATGACATCCAAGATGAATTTTTAGAAATAATTGGATCCAAAATAAGGGAACAAATAATCACTGATATTAAAGAAGCAAAATATTTTGCTATCATGTTTTTATTCCACTCCTGATGTAAGTCATTGTGAGCAGATGTCGCAAATTTTAAGATACGTGAAATTCAATGAAAGTGGCGCAGAGATTTGTGAAAGTTTTATTGACTTTTTAACGATTTAACGATTAGTGACAAGACAGGACAGGCACTTTCTGAAATAATTTTGCAGAAAATTGATAAAGATGGGTTAGATTTTAAAAATTGTCGAGGCCGATCCTACGACAATGGTGCTAATATGGCTGGAAAGTACAAAGGTGTTCAGTCTCGTTTACAACAAGAAAATAAGTTAGCATACTTCGTGCCGTGTGCTGCACACTCATTAAATTTGGTTGGAGTGAATGCTGCTAGTGCTTCGCACTATGCAGAATCTTATTTTGGAATAATAAACTGCCTATATTTGTTCTTTGCATCGTCCACTAATAGATGGGAGATTATGTTGAATTATGTGCCTGTATCTCTAAAGCTACAGAGTTCTACGAGATGGTCAACAAAGAGGGAAGCTGTAGCTGTCGTCTACGTACATCTCGAAAAGGTCATCAAGGCTTTAAATGAACTTATATCTAGTGCGACATCCAGGCCTGAGACCAAAACAGAGACTAAAAATCTTTTAAAAAATGTCAGCACTTTTGAATTTATCACGGTTTCTTGTTTTTGGTTCAAGCAGCTAACACGAATCGATATTGTAAACAAAATTTTACAGAAACAAGATATCACCATTGACCAATCTGTTAATCATATAAATCAACTCATCCAGGAGTTTCAGGAAACTAGAACAAACACAACAGCAGTAATAGATATCATCTCAGAAGCCAAGGCCATAGCAGAAAAGCTTAATTTGGATTCTCAATTTAAAGATTTGGGGAAACGAAAAAGGAAGAGGATGTTCGACGAAGATTGTGAAGACGAAAGCTGAGATTAGTCAGCTGACAAAAGGTTCCATAACACTATCGCAGAAACAATAGTCCCAGGTTCGAGTCCCGGTTCCGGCACACAATTTTAATCTGCCAGGAAGTTTCATATCAGCGCACACTCCGTTGCAGAGTGAAAGTTTCATTCTGGAAACATCCCGTAGGCTGTGGCTAAGCCATGTCTCCACCATATCCTTTCTTCCAGGAGTGCTAGTCTTGCTTGTTCGCAGGAGAGCTTCTGTGAAGTTTGGAAAGTAGGAGGCGAGGTATTGGCGGAAGTAAAGTTGTGAGGCGGCATCGTGAGTCGTGTCGGGATAGCACAGTCGGTAGTGCGCTTGCCCGCGAAAGGCAAAGGTCCCAGGTTCGAGTACCGGTTCCGGCACACAATTTTAATCTGCCAGGAAGTTTCAATGGATCATATTATTCGTCAACTGAGGAAAAGGTTTCATTCATTGCAAAATATAAACAATTTGTTTCGATTTTTACACAGAACTCAGCTGTATAAATGAAAGGATAATGATATGAAAAACCACGCAATGCACTTAGCTGATATATATAATAATGACATTAATCAGGATCAATTGATAAAAGAACTGCAGAGTTTTAAATATCATGCACTTAAATTGATACCAACCATGAAAACAGCAACTCATGCAAAAATTTTTAGCTTAATTTGCCAAAATGGATTACAGGATGCATATCCAAATGTGACAACGACACTTAGGATTTTTGTTACGATCCCTGTTTCAGTTTCAACAAATAAAAGGAGTTTCAGTAAATTGAAACAAATAAAAACGTATTTAAGAAACAGAACAGCACGACAGCGCCTCACAGACTTGAGTATAATCAGCACTGAACACCAATTAGCGTCTAATATCTCATTTGATGCTATTATTAATACTTTTGCCGAAAGGAAAGCTCGTAAGATTAAGTTTTAGGTTAAATTATTCAAATAGCAGTCTCTAATATAAATTTGTAATAGATTATTATGTCCAAATACGCGTTTCGCCCAGTTAGCGTATGATCAGATTGGTTAAATGTTGAAGATAAAATGATATGGGGCTTCGAATGATAAGTCTAGCAGTGGTGGAAACAGTTATAGCATTTTATAAAAGTTATCGTTCAGGTCTCCATATCAGATAGAAGAGCTGGTGCCTCAGTAGGTCCACGTTTGACTTACCTTGGCACCAGCTATTCTATCGGATATGGGGACCTGAACGATAACTTTTATAAAATGCTAAAACCAACCACTGCTAGACTTGGCACCCGAAGTCCTATAGATAATATGTGCAACATTTAAGCAATCTGATCATACGCTAACTGGGCGACACGCGTATTTGGACATATTAATCAATTAAAAACTTGAGTCTGCTCACAATTTAAATTGTTTATTCATTGTTAACTTTCCAGTCAACCATTATGAAGTGGAATAACAATTACAGGTTGCAGTTCTTGTTCATACTCAATCATTTTTTCAGTAAATATATCAACAACTTATTCTATCAAGTATTATACTTGAAAAATTTGACTGTTTTTTGTTCTAAATCTATTTTATATTCAATGCTTAATATTTTGCTTTGTTTGTGAACGTCTATTGGTAAAATTGTTTCTTACGTTAGACCTAGGCCTCTAATTTTAAAAATTTATTCTTTATTTACATTTTTATCTGCGTTCATTTATGACTTCATTCATACATTATCTCCTGTTTATGAATAAAACAAATCAATCCAAACCCAGTTTTTATGATTTTTATTAAATCACATAATTCGTCATTGGGAAGATGAAGTTTCGGGGGGGGGGGGGGGGGCGCCAAATCACAATCTTGCCCCGCGCGCCAAAGGGCCTAGATCCGTCTCTGGGCGTAGATCTGATAATGAATAAGAAAACAGGAATGCAGGTAAGTTGTTATGAACAGCTAGTGAACGCATTATCGATGCAAAGATAGACACAAAACAAACATTTTTGATACATAATATGCCATTACTTTTATGTGCCCTAATAAGAAATGACTATGGCTGTACCGTAACAAAGATATCCAATGCTACTATAGTGATGTACTCATGAATGTTCTTTCTCACTGAAGTGCATTCTCTTGTATGAATTGTTGGTGACACCAGCCAAGATTATGTGAAGCTGGACGGAAATCTACGGTGGTCCAGATTGGTTTAGCCTCCGTAAGTAACAGCTGCATTAATAATTGAGTACAGCCATACATGAAAACTGTCGAAGGGAATGAGTGTTAAACGTTTGGCAGTGTACGCTGGTGCTTTTTAATGATCAGTCGATGTACATTATTAGAGATCTGGTTTGTAGAGTGTAGAAGTCTATGGTGCTGCTACTACTGTGGGCTTTCTTCTGGGAATACTCCAGAACTCCTGGTCGCGACCGTAGAGTGCTGCGTCTTTCATTGTCTCAGGAAGTTTCTCATTCAGTGATTCAGGCAAGAACAACACGAGACCTGATGTCAGTAACATCACGGTCCCATGTACTCCGAACAAGTACTGATCTCCAGTTGCGTGGCCCTGTTAACAGAAAACCATCAGCATGAATCAATGATTAATTTTACACTCCATCTAATCTTTTGTGTAATGATTATTGGAAGTAAGATATTAACTGAAGACTAATCAAAGCTGTTTGATATAATCGTATCACTATTACAATAAAAACAGCATTTACTGTGAAATAGTTAAACAATTACAAAAAATGAACTCTATGAGGAAAAAACCTTTGTTTTAAGACTAACATTGTTTGAAATTAAAAATAAATAAATAAATAAAAGACGAAGCTTTTAATTTAATTTATAACGATCGTTTAACACTTCACAGCTTTCCGTGAATGTTTTTTGTTTCTCTCTCTAATTGTAAACGTTGAAAAACTGTATGACAGCTCAGCTGCAGATAGCGTGGGATACTGATCTAAATGAAGATCAAGTGCTTGGATGGATCTCAACCCCTCCAGAAGAAAGAAATCGCTGGGTCCCTGCTCGTACGTGAGTACATACATCTATCTGCAAACTTCCCTCTGACTAGCTAAAGGTTTTCATTATCTAGTTCTATGTACAGTATAGATAGTACTGTATCTATGACGTGTAAATGAGGACCAAGAGAGGCCGGCCGCGGTGGCCGAGGGGACTGAGGCGCTTAAGTCACGGTCTGCACGGCCACTACGGTCGGGGTTCGAATTCCCCCTCGGGCATGGATATTTGTGCCGTCCTAGTTCGTAAGTAGTTCATAAGTAGTTTGTAAGTTTAGGGACTGATGACCCCGTAGTTAAGCCCCATAGACTATACAAACATTTGAACCTTTTATTTATTTATTTTATTTATTTATTTATTTATTTATTTATTTATTTATTTATTTATTTTTTTTTTGAAACAAGAGTGAAAGTCCCTTTCTCTCACAAGGTGATGCAACGATCTTAGGGTCACGTTCTACCCTAAAGTATGTAGAAAAGACAACATAACGCGCGAATATAAGGAATGGTGTTAGACAATTTCAAAAAAATTTGAAGAGAAATTTTACTCGTTGACTAGGTACTTGCACATTGCGATTAGTATTATCACAAGCTCCGTAATCGTTGGATATCTGGATCAAGTCCCACTGATCACTTTTTGCTTTTTATGTATGGGTTAGTTCAAAAGCCGCGATACAGTAGCCGAGCGATCTAAAGCGTCTCGCAGTGGAGCGCGCGTTTGCTCGCCGTCGGTGATTCGAGTCCTACCTAGGGCAGAGGTGTGTGTGTAGTCCTTAGGTTAATTTACCTTAGTTTATGTTATTTGTAAGCTACGGACTGATGACCACGCAGTTTGGTCCGATAAATTTACAAACATATGAATTTTGGACTTTGTAAGTTCAAGAACGGTCATATTATTTCATGTATAATTATTGCAAGTGAAATTTTGTAATGTAAGATATGACAATAATATTTGTGAGCTACGAAAATTTTTTTCATCTGTTTTTCACCAGTTTAGGGCTTTGGTTGATCTAGAAAGTAATGAACTGAAATTTCACCAATCTCATCTCAAAGTATCCTTCAGATTTGGCAGATACTGACAGCGTCTTTGAAATGAAGACCGTCTTCAGTAGGCCTGCAGTCTGTCAATCATAAAAGGATCCAATAAAGGTTCTCAGCACATTTATGAGAAAAGCTTCAAGCAATTTGTTGGTACTGAGTAGAACAGTTAGACATTTTTGTACGATTCCGGGACGAATTAAGGCAATCGCAAGTACCTTGGCCGCCGGGAACCCCGAACTAGAGCGCATTCCGCTATGAACGCCTTTGAAAATTGTCACTATTTAACGAAGAGTCTGCTTTCTTAATAATAGGAAAAAATCACCGAATATAGAATATTGACATGATGCATTGACACTAATCCTGTCCTACGAGGGCACCTTTATCGTTGTCTCTACTTTTCCTTTAACGGGTCAGTAGTCTTGAACACCACGGCAATCTTCACGTGAACCAGCGACAATACACATTTCGATTTGTCGCCCAGTCGGCCGCCTATATGTGTCAAAACATCAGTTCACCATTTTGCGTACTACGCGGCGCTTTGGGCCCGCAACTGTGGCTGGTGTACGCAGAGGCTGCCCTCAGCCGGTGCAGCATCTGCAGTTCCCTCCGTTTCTACGAATGATTTTAAGTAAACTTTTGTTATTAGATGATAAAGTCTGCATATTCATATTTGCAGTGAAATAATTATCAACTTATAGAAACACTATATCAGATATTACCATGATATTGTAACAATAAATTTTTATTTCGTCAGCCAGAGGGGACTCCAGAAATATGCGAAATATATTTTACCTTGGAAAAATATTTACCAGTTTACTATAAATCCATAAATAAGATAAATATAGAATAGTTTTAGTATAATATTAAAAACACCTAATACATTGTTATATTACTATTTCTCCAGTTTTATGTTATATTAGTTTTAGGTGCAAGTTCGTTGTTTTTAAGCTCATATTGGTATATTTTGTTGAACAGTTTCCTTGTTTTAGCTTAAATTTCCCTAATTTTGAGCGTATTTGAACACATACATATCATTTGGCAAAGCCAATTCGTGAACTATCCGGGCGGTAGTACTGCCGTGATTAAATGCAGAAGAAAGATACCAGGTATTAATTAATCTACCAGGTATTCTGAAAAGTACACCTGAACACGTTATATGCCACTTAAAATTTATTTTACACTGGAAGTATCAAACCGTTAAATGAAATGAGTTGACTTCTGTGAGTTTTTAATCTTTTATATAAAGTATGGTGCACGCTCTTTTAGAACGTTCTACTTCAAATAGACTCCTAAATATTAAGATTACTATCCAGAAGGACCTCAGGGTCAATTTGGCCCCTCATGGCGTTTCTCTGTATTTTCGGCAAGTATGAAATAAAACCAACTGTTTTCACCTTGTTTCAATATGCAACAACAATGCCATACATTCCAGCACTGATTGTGGTAGGGCTGCTGGGGATGGCGGTCATGTGTGAATGACTTACGCCTGAGTGATTGGTTGTGTGAGTCTGATCATTTCTGACGAAGGTCATGGCCGAAAATTTACAAGTTGTTTGAATGTGAATATGAGTTTGTTGGTAGCTCAGTGGTCATATTTATGGTGAGTTGTTAGCTATCCTCATATTATCAACATTCCAAACCGGACCTTCCATTGATAAAAATCAATAAAATACATATGATGGTTTCACTTAATTATCTTTCACAATCTGGACGTATAAGCAATGACACTGCATGGAGCCAATTTTGCCCCCAGCTATGAAAATATGATATAATTTGTTCCTTTGCCCATTTTAGTGTGGTTGTCATACATCTTAGGGATTCGTTCTCAAGTCATACCCTTGGCGCAGCAGTTTGAGCTACTTCTGGCGTGGCTTGAAAAGGAAATGATTGATCAGCATTCGGTGTAATGTAGTGATAGGTTATTTCCTTTTCGCCAACTTTCTTCCTGGCGCAGCGTCTGCCAGGGGTACGAACAAGTGTTCCGTTAAGATGACCTGGGGCTCAGTCTGGCCCAGGGCCGGAGCCAGGAGGGGGATGAAGGAGATCAATCCCAACCCCTCAGAACCCTCACTATTTACCAAATTCCTGATAAAGTAATTCAAAGGTATGCTGAAGTTGCTCCTTCGAGATTTGTAATGATTAAGTTTAATATCGTCTCTACTGAAATTCATCTGCGCCTTTAGTTCAACTTATGTTGTAAAGCTTCACAAGTTAAAATATACGTCATCATTGGCTGAATGCCCGCCCTTCCCCCCTCTCCACCCACCAGAAACCAAATTCTGACTACGGGCCTGCTATGTACATTGTAAGTAAAGTCTCAATTTTAAGTAAACTAATTTTATAAATGAAGCTTACGGTATCAAATTTATACCTTGTTATACCAAGTTGTACTTTCTAAAAAGAACATGATTAAGATATAAACTTGCAGTTACAAACTACTGCACACAACAGCAAAAAAAGGGGGGGCGTCTCTGATTCTAGGTCCAAAGTCTGCAATCGAATGTGGGGTCATGTTTGTAACGGAAAACTGGAGACAGTTGGCAGAAGACAGACACAGATGGAGAGCTGTAACTGTGGCGACACACGGTCCACTGAGCCTAATCGCGTAAAGTAAGTAATGAATAACAGAGATTATACACTAAAACTTCAAAGTAATATGTAGAACTGAAGGGGACGCCAGAGCTGTTCTCTACTACGCCTATTAGTGTCACTGAAGAGAAAACCGAATAATAATAATAGCCGTGCTAGCAGTGCAGTGGCTAACGATTAATCCTGTAAAAATTGGTTTGTGAACGCTCAAACGAAAGGCACGACAATGACTCATAATAATAAATAGTTCTACTTTATATCATTGCAGAGGCCCAAGTCAAGAACCCACACTTGATAATGAGGTAGTATCATTTATGTTTCCAATAAGTAGTATACGGAATTGGGAAAGGATTTACTTTACTTATACCTTATCTTACAGGTCTGTTCTATTATCCAAAGCAGGGTGCGAGTGGAGTTTGAAGCAACTTTAAGCGCCCGTAGGCGGCACTTACGTTTTTTTTTCCGAATGCCCATTCATTGTTTCATCTGGTGACTGAGTCAAATCGATAAGTGGTCAAGGTCACATGCCATAAGGTGGGCCGTTTGATAATCTGGGATTGCCTGAGAATGGAGCGCGTAAACTGTGACATGTGGGAAGAGACAATGTAAATGCCGTCCGCGCGAGAGCCTGATGTTTGAAGAATACATCAGCGTCGCGAAGAAGGGAATCAGATGTTTACAGAAATTACATGTCTTGCGATGTGAGGACCTACAGGCGAGTCTACATCGAATGTTGAACGACGCGAAGAATTGCGTAGAGCAGCGGAGAACGACCTAGAATGGAGCATGGAGAAACTATGGAATACAATTACTGTAATAAGAAAATATTCTCCACATAAACTAGAAAGGGGTCGCTGTACCGCTTGGAAGAAGGAGGGGGGACATGTCCACCAGCTTTTTCCCTGCACTACCACCCTAATTATATTTACTACATTTTATCTTGGAGAACAAACCTTCCGGAATTTACGAGTCGTTCCTTATAGTATCGTTGATCACAAATCCGCCGAAACTGTATATTTAAAGACTAGGGGTAGCAATATTACATCTAGTCTAATGTTGTTTCATAGTAATGCATCTTGCAAATATATTCTACGAATACTGCAGACAGATTTCGAAATAATATCTACAGTGCGGTTGATGTACAAAATTAACAAGAATGGCTTACCTAGACAGAAACTCAAGTTTTATACCACTTCTATGGTAAAGCGTTATGTGTTAGAGGGGGAAAATGAGAGAGGGGGATAAAGGGAGAGGGTGGGACTCACGCACGTGCGAGACACCTGTGGACCAGCTGACACCTGCAGGTCCGATTACTGGCCCGTCTGCGGTGGAAAAAATCAACGTTGTCAGAGGCTATGAATAAAAAACGTATTAGACTTTGAAATCAAATTGTGACTATAGATGGCGTATTACCTAAATACTGACAATTCAAAGAACAACAAATTTCATATCATTTCCCATGCGTTCCAAAAAAAAAAAAAAAAAAAAAAAAAAAACAGCAGCTAACAAGCTGAATCGAACAGTAAATCCACCACTACACTCAGCGTGGGCATAAGTTTATTACACAAGCTTTTACCTCTAAAGCATCGACAATTTATTTTCTCCACTAGAAATACTTTTAGTACTCCAGAACCACTAAGTGGAATTTACATTATGTAAGTTATTTAACAGTTTAGATTGTGATTGGCGACATTGTAGAGTGCACGGCTTCACTTCCGCTTGTGTGCAATTAAAGACCGCGCGTTTCTGAAGACTGCCGCGACAACTGTAGACGTAGACTCGTCCTGTCGCGACTATTTTATTTAACGAATAATTTATAAAACATATTGTTTGTAAAAAAGATATTTAAAAATTCAATATTATACGTAATACTGTTTCAGAATAATGATACTTGCAAAGGATTCGAAACATAGAACTTTCATGTAACTATGCCGGTGATGTATGTTCAAATTGGATTTTTAACACGTGTCTGAGCATAGAGCTGCAGCATTCCTGCACATTCATAAGTTTTCCACACGTTTTTGTAATGTCCGCCATGTTTAAAATTGGCAAACGAATTTCCATAAGTTATTACGAGAGATTAATAACATATTTGAATTCGGAAAGAAACGAAATATGAACGTCTGTAGTTGGCACGCTAAACAGTTGATGTTCAACATCCAGGTACTGTAGAGATGAATGAACTATGCCACAGCGAATACAAAAGCTATTGTTAGCAGTCTATATAGTTTGCAGCTGTGAGAGCAACGAAAAGATTCGAATCCGTATGTATCCGTTACCAAGAGGAACAGTACTCGTTAAAAACGTGTCGTTTCTCTCGTCACCAGAGCCACCCAGATTTACGGCCACTGCACTGTCTTTGAAAGCGTGAAAAAATTTTAATGGTTACCGTTTGCTTAGAGGTTTCAAATGTCAGAATCAATCAGAATATTTCATGACGAATGCTACTGAGATCGATCGTAGTAGTAGTACTACATCACTAAATTTGCGAGCAGCGGGACTGCAGTACTGTATTATGTGACACTAGCTACACTCGGCCACGCTCGCTGTGACTCTCATACGAAATAAATAGTAAAGGTAATATTGTAACACATGTCAACACAGAATCACCGAGAGACTGCATCAATCATATCAATATCTTTCGTTCGGGTACTGTGGCTATATGAAACGAAAGTTATAAAAACTACAGTTTCGCAGGAACTCATTATATATAAACCATAAGATAGTTTACATTTTCTGTCGCTCATTTTCTCCATAACTATGCAGATCCGTTTACCGACTCTGGATCATGTGACTTATAATTCACCTTAGTAAAAAACCATTGTTTTCTACTTTCTTTCTATCTATTTCCCATTCACGATGTCAATCTTCTGCTTCCCCCCCCCCCCAGTCTACTTATTTCTCCTCCCTCTATCCAATCCCGGGTCTCTGTTCATCGCTTCCTTTCCTTGTATCCATCTTTAATCTCCTCCTCCATCTATATCTACGCAAGTATCGCCTTTCGCTCGTCGTACCTATAGAAATTGAAAAAATTAAAAGTTAGGGAATAGCTTCATATTATGTTTATCTGCTGGAAACTATCACAAAATTACTGTTACATAAAATTAAATGACATAACGACGCCCACAAACAACATTTTGTTCAGATTTCGTTTCTATTGTGTTTTGATTTCCACTGCTAATATCATGATCGATATTACTGAAACTTAACCATCAAACATCAACGTATCTCAAATGCGTTTCCACGAAAAGTTGTAACTTTATTGTCGAAATTTTACCATTGCACCTGTCCAGTACGCAAGGCAGAAGTTGGTACCACTTCAATTTTCGACGCTCACTCATTTGGTAGCTGGAGAATTTAAAGCGTGAACAGAGATATAGATATGAAAACATCTGCTTCCTTTTGCGTTTCTTAATGGCTACGTATAAACATGATTTTCGTGTTGCACGCATCAATTGCAAAGCACCTTTTGAATGATGTAAGCTTCATTGGGCTCCTTGTATAATCTAAAATCGATACATTTTCCCAGTTGATGTATTTCTATGATGATTTCGGTAAAATTTCAATTGCGGCAGCGGATGATGTTGCCAAAGTATCTTGACTGCTCTTTGAAAATTCTGTTATATACAATGAGACTAATAATCTTTTGCGTTTATAAAGGTAATATTACATTTGCAGCGAATGCCGCAGTTTCCGTAAGTAACATTAATCCTTCATTTTTAAGTATTTCTTCGATGGTAAAAGTCCATTTTTGTCGGCAGGGATTCAGAAGAGCACTTTCGATATATATCGTTAGAGGCCCGGCTACTTCAGTTGCAAACATTATTAGAAAGTATCTGGTTCCCAAGCGTTACTCGGGAATGTTGTTTTCTGTAATGCAGTGGTAATTCGAAAGAGATTCCTATCAGATTGAATATTTTGAATGAATCGTTTTGTTGATCTTAAAAAAAACAATAAAAAAAAAACATATAATGCAGCTCCTGCTCTGTCGTTATCTATGTAAATTGAAATTTTGTTGCCAACATTACTACTGTACTCTGCTGACACTATAAGCGAAATATAACCGAGCAACCAATAACAGATGCAGAAGCTTACAATTTAACAGATAATAATGTCTGTGCTTGCTCTCTGGTTGAGAGGTTGTCCTCAGAAAAAAATTAATTATCCTCATGAAATAAACATTCCTTTGCCAACATTAGCAAACTACGACGCCGCCTAGGGTAAAATATAATCAGTGCCTCAAAACTGTAAAGTTGGCGAAATTATATCTGTTTATCCATATCCCTGTCGTTTGTGTTATCCAGTATCACCAATGATTGTTTGCACGATGGAGGGCTATTATTCGGTACTCAGGGAATCGGTATGTTCATCGTGCGGCGACTCCGATGCGCTCTGCTCGGTAATAGTATATAACACGGGACACTGGATAGACCACTTTCGAGAGAGATCACAACAGCTTGCAACCGTAATATCTATAAAAAAGGGGCAATGTTCGTAGTGACTGACTGACAGACTGATTAAATGAATGACACATCATACGCCCAGCCTAAACCACTGATGATAAAATCTTGAAATTTGCAGATGGTGTTCATCGTTGGCGTTAAGATGCGATATTTCGATATTCCGTCCGTAAGATGGTGAAATATGGGATGAAAAGTATTTTGAAAATACGCTGTTATCCATTCAATTTTGATGCTAGACCTACATAAATTGGTATTCGGATTCTTGGTTAGAATGTAAAAAGGCATCTTTCAGCTTTTTCTGAAAATCAGCCACTGAGAGTGTGAAATAGGGGATGAAAAGATTTTTCAAAAATACTGCTATTATGCCACTTTTGAAAGTTGGTATTTGGAGTCATGGTCATAAGTAAAAAAGTACGTGTATATCTCCCCTCCTCTTCTTCGTCATTGCCTACCAATCCTGTATCACGTCTTAGATTTAATCTCCGAAAGTTCTTGACAGAATGCTTTGAAATAATGATACAACGTATTACTAGATTAGGCGCATGTTTTTACATACCTATTTTTTAAAAATATATATCATATAAGAATTTATACAAATTTTGCAATGTGGAAAAATTGTTGCCAAAAGTCACAAATGTGTTATATACTTAGGTTATGTGTAATATATTAAATAAATAGGTATCAAAAAAACTTTCTGTGTTACTGTGCAACGTAGTGGCAAATTTGGAGCTCAATCGATGAAGATCTTTTTGAAATTTTCAAATACACACAAACCAACACAACAATTTTATATATAGAGATTAACAATTAGAATAATACCGTCATTAATGAAATCTGTAAATGATAACTTTTGAGTACTGTTTACAAACTTTTTATGATAGATAAGATCAAAAACAAATAACCATTAAACTGACACCTTTATAGGTAAAAACTACAAACGTCAGATCATCGAGGATTAGTTGCTCAGTGACCGGCGGCCAGTGCACACGTGACCAGCAGCAGCTCTACATTGTACGGTAACCGGCTTCTTAATAGAAGCGACTTATTTACATTTCGTGTGTGCTTTCTCTTGCAGCTCTTTATACTTTAGTGTGCTCGCGTGTTTGTTTATTAAGAATCGCGTTTATTTGTCAGCTCAGTTACTGAATTTTTGATTTATTAGCTCGCGTATATATTTTTCAGATTCGCCGTTAATAGACAGTTCAGCGTTAGGTTTATACCTTGCAAAGCTCGTTATTTATCAAACTTCTCTTGCTGCTGTGTATATTTACTTAGATTCGCGTTCAACTAGTCAGTTCAGTGTATTCATCCGCAGTGTAAATCCGCCACTCACTGCTTCTGTTTTGTTTTGATCGTACTCGCGGTTGGTAGTCCTACACTTCAGTTGCTCAGTGACCGGCGGCCAGTGCACACGTGACCAGCAGCAGCTCTACATTGTACGGTAACCGGCTTCTTAATAGAAGCGACTTATTTACATTTCGTGTGTGCTTTCTCTTGCAGCTCTTTATACTTTAGTGTGCTCGCGTGTTTGTTTATTAAGAATCGCGTTTATTTGTCAGCTCAGTTACTGAATTTTTGATTTATTAGCTCGCGTATATATTTTTCAGATTCGCCGTTAATAAACAGTAACCTAACCTAACCTAACCTAACCTAACCTAACCTAACCTAACCTAACCTAACCTAACCTAACCTAAGGAGTTAGGTTTATACTTTACAAAGCTCACTGTTTATCAAACTACTGAGTCTTCTGACGTACTTACTTGAAAGAAACAAAGGTTTTTAGAATGGCTAGGAACTGTGACTGCTGCGAACGGATGGAGGCAGAGTTGGTGACTCTTCGCTCGCAACTTCAGGCGGCGTTGGCTACGCTGCCAACGCTTGAGACTGCGGTGGGTGGGCGCCGCTGTTGTGGGCCGCTCGCGGGGGTGCAGCAGACGCCCTGTGCGTCTGTTGTGCCCTCCGATCGGCCTGCGGCTGTGGCCAGCCCGCTCACTGCCCGCGAGGAGGTAGCCCCCCAATCCGTGGTGGATTGGGAGGTCCCCTCAGCGCGTGTCAGGCGGCGTAAGACTTCCCGGGGTACAGAAGTGGAGGCCTCCCCAGTTAGTCTTACCAACAGATTCGAGGCACTGTCTGTGGCAGGGGATGATCCTGATGCGGATGGTGTCGCTTGTCCTGTACTCGCCCCTCTGCCTTCAAGATCCGGGCACTCACAGAGGGTGGGTTTGTTGGTAGTTGGGAGCTCCAACGTTAGGCGGGAAATGGAGACCCTTAGGAAAATGGCTACTAGGGAGGGGAAGAATTCCAATGTGCACTCCGTGTGCATACCGGGGGGAGTCGTTCCGGATGTGGAACGGCTCCTTCCGGATGCCATGAAGAGCACAGGGTGCAGCCAACTGCAGGTGGTGGCTCATGTCGGGACCAATGATGTGTGTCGCTTTGGATCGGAAGAGATCCTCTCTGGTTTTGAGCGGCTGTCAGAAGTGGTTAAGACTGCCAGTATTGCTTGCAAGATGAAAGCGGAGCTCACCATCTGCAGCATTGTCGACAGGACTGACTGTGGACCTTTGGTTCAGAGCCGAGTAGAGGGTCTGAACCAGAGGCTCAGACGGTTCTGCGACCGTGTCGGCTGCAGATTCCTCGACTTGCGCCAAAGGGTGGTGGGTTTTCGGGTTCCACTAAATAGGTCAGGAGTCCACTACACTCAGGAAGCGGCTACACGGGTAGCGGGGGCTGTGTGGCGTGGACTGGGCGGTTTTTTAGGTTAGATGGCCTCGGGAATACACAAAATGGGTTTCAGTCTCAAAGGGGGCAGGTCAGACACGGGAAGAAAGTAGACATAAAAACCATTGGTGTAACAGTTGTAATTTGTCGTAGCTGTGTTGGGAAAATTCCAGAGCTCCAAGCGCTGATAGAAAGTACTGAGGCACAAATCGTTATAGGTTCTGAAAGCTGGCTGACGCCTGAGATAAATTCGGCCGAAATTTTTTCAAAGGGCCAAATGGTCTTCAGAAAGGATAGAATAAATAAAACAGGGGGTGGCGTGTTTATTGCTTTTACAAACGGTTTATCCTGCAACGAAATTGAGGCAGATACTTCCTGTGAATGGTCTGGGTAGAGGTTATACCTGACCACCGAAATAAATTAATAATTGGATCTTTTTATGGGCCCCCTGACTCAGATAATGCGGTTGCAGAAATGTTCAAAGAAAGCTTGAATCATATTTCAGATAGGTATCCGAAGCATACTGTTATAATCGGTGGCGACTTTAATTTACCCTCGATATGTTGGCATAATTACGTATTCAAAACCGGGGGCAAATATAAAACATCGGCCGAACTAGTTCTGAATGCTTTTTCTGAGAACTACTTCGAACATTTAGTTCATGAACCCACTAGAATAGTACGTGGTTGCGAAAATACTCTTGATCTCCTAGCAACAAATAATCCCGAGATAGTAAAGAGCATCAAAACAGATACAGGGATTAGCGAACATCGAGTTGTAGTAGCGAGACTGAATATCGAAATTCCCTAATGCACCAAAAATAAACGAAAAATATATCTATTCAATAAAGCAGATAAAAATTCGCTTCACGCTTTCCTGAGTGATAGTCTCCAGTCCTTCAAAACTAAAAATGCGAGTGTAGATCAGTTGTGGCTTACTTTCAAAGACATAATATCAGTAGCAATCGAGAGATTTATACGAAATAAATTAATAAATGAGGGGGCTGACCCCCCGTGGTACACAAAACAGGTCAGATCACTGTTGCAGAAACAAAGAAAAACGCATGCAAAATTTAAAAAGACACAGGATCCGCAAGACTGGCAATCTTTTACTGAAACTCGCAACCTAGCGCGGACTTCAATGCGAGAATCTTATAGTTGTTTCCACAACGAAATCCTGTCTCGTAATCTTGCAGAAAATCCAAAGAAATTCTGGTCATATGTGAAGTACACTAGCGGCAAAACACAAACAATGCCTTCACTACGCGATAGCAATGGTAATACTACCGACGTCAGTACTGCTAAGACAGAATTACTAAACACAGCTTTCCGAAATTCTTTCACCAAAGAAGATGAAGTGAACACTCCAGTATTCAATCCAAGAACAGCTGCCAGCATGCGAAACTTAGAAGTAGATGTTCCTGGAGTAGTAAAACAACTTAAGTCACTAAACAAAAATAAATCTTCCGGGCCAGAATGTATACCAACTAGATTCCTCTCAGAGTATGCTGATGCAATAGCTCCGTACTTAGCTATAATTTACAACCGATCACACAGCGAAAAATCTTTACCCAAAGACTGGAAAGTTGCCCAAATTACTCCAATATTCAAGAAAGGCAATAGGAGTGATCCCCAAAATTACAGGCCTATCTCATTGACGTCGATTTGCAGTAGGATTTTGGAACATATACTTTGTTCGAATATTATGTACTATCTTGAAGAGAACGACCTATTAACCAATAGTCAGCACGGATTCAGAAAATATCGCTCTTGCGAAACACAGCTTGCCCTTTATTCACATGAAGTGTTAAGTGCCATCGACAAGGGATCTCAAATCGATTCCATATTTCTGGATTTCCGGAAGGCTTTTGATACTGTACCCCACAAGCGGCTTCTAAAGAAATTGCGTGCTTATGGAATATCTCCCCAATTGTGCGATTGGATTCACGATTTCCTATCAGAAAGGACACAGTTCGTTGTAATTGACGGTAAGTCATCGAGTAAAACAGAAGTGATATCTGGCGTTCCACAGGGAAGCGTTATTGGTCCCCTACTCTTCCTCGTGTTTATAAACGATTTAGGATATAATCTGAATAGCTCCCTTAGACTGTTCGCGGATGATGCTGTCGTTTATCGGTTAGTGAAGTCAACAGAGGATCAAAAGCAACTGCAAAGCGATTTAGACAAAATTTCTACTTGGTGCAAAAATTGGCAATTGACACTAAATAAAGAAAAGTGTGAAGTAATACACATGACCACTAAAAGAAATCCGCTGAACTTCAATTACGCGATAAATCAGTCAAACCTTAAGGTCGTAAATTCTACCAAATACCTAGGAGTTACAATTACGAACAACTTTGACTGGAGAGAACACATAGAAAATATTGTGGGGAAGGCGAACCAAAGGTTACGTTTCATTGGCAGAACGCTTAGACGATGCACCAGCTCCACCAAAGAGACTGCCATAAAATCACACTTGTGCGTCCTCTCTTGGAGTACTGTTGCCCCTTGTGGGGCCCTCACCAGGTGGGACTGACGGAAGATATTGAGAAGGTTCAGAGAAGGGCGGCTCGTTTTATTTTATCACGTTACGGGGGGGAAATGTTGCACGAATTGGGGTGGAAATCATTAAAAGAAAGACGTTATTCATTGCGGCGTGATCTGTTTGCGAAGTTTCAATCACCAACTTTTAGTTCTGAATGTGAAAATATTTTGCTAGCACCCACCTACTTAGGGAGACATGACCATCCCAATAAAATAAGAGAAATCAGATCGAAAACGGAACGATTTAGGTGTTCTTTCTTCCCGCGCGCTATTAGAGAATGGAACGGTAGAGAAACGTTATGAAGGTGGTTAATGAACCCTCTGCCAGGCACTTAAATGTGATTTGCAGAGTATCTATGTATATGTAGATGTAGATGTAGAACCTGCAAATATGGGCCAAGAAGTATAATCCAAAATGTTTAAATAAAAAATAACCATCTAAAATCGTACAGCTACGTAGTATGCACTTAAATTTCGTCACGGATGTCTACATAAATTACTCATCTCATAATAAATAGTAACATAGGATATATGCATTCTCCGTATGTTTTCGTTACAGAGTTCGTATCGATATGGTAGATGAAGCTCGTTGGGTAGATGCGAATAACCAATTGTATGCATGAGTAAATTCGGTAGATGCGAATAACAAATTGTATGCATGAGTAAGTTCGTATCGATACGATAGATGCGAGTAACGAAATATATTCATGAGGAACGATTCAGTATTTCGTATCAGCCACAGTATTCGTTACTCAGTACCGAATATATACGGCTTGCTACAGCTCAAATATAGTTTCATTTAAGTCTGAGTAGAGGCTGATTAATGTACGAGTACTCTTAATATATGTATGAAAATATTGTAAAATATACGAAGTCTATTCCAAAGTACCGCATTTTCCATTTACATAGTCAACATACCTTTTCATAGAACAATGAACGTTCTTGGAATGTGATGTTTTACGCAGTCAGTAATTTTTATTTTCAAACGATGTGCATGAATACCAGTGATTAGGATAATTATTTACCTTATTTAGTTGAATTATTGGCCTAACCTCAGACTTTAATTTCCATTCGACATGTGTTTGTACAGAATAGGTAGTCAAACACTAGCATTAGTGACTGTTAAAGAACTGACGTGCATTGCATCCATCAAAAGTAGTTCATCATTAGTATTAATCGCCACAGCGCGAAAGATGAGTTGGCTACAAAGTTTTCACCCTTATACGTAAACGACTCTGTGAAATTACAGAAACTTAGACTATGCTTCGATATTTAAACAGAATCATCAGCATTACGTTTGGCTTGCTAGTAGATTTCATGTGGCAAGGCGCAGAAGACTGTGTAGTGAATTATTATGTTGCCAACCTAAACTGCGGTAACGAACGGTGTCGATGCTTTAAGTAAAATTGACGGACCATTGTATTTTAACCTGATACGAAAGCAAGGCAATCCTTTTTACAAGTTGTCCAGCACTATAATAATCTGCAGAAGATCTCAACGCTAGTCGAAACCTGTTATGTTACCACCACAACGACTGGAATCCAGCCGACACCTAAAGTAAAATTTAACAGTCCTTGTACTTTTCGCCTATATACAAGTGTCGAAGAAATTAGACGTCACATTAGCCAGTACTGATCTAACCAAACTGAGATCCAGATGGGGAAATTTTTGGTTTCGTTGCAAGGCCTACTTGTCCGTTCCGGAATGGTAGGAATATCAGTAACGTTTTCTAAAGTCAAGTCCACGATTTAATATGTGATGGCAGTTTTCAGTAATCATTTTCTTGGGAGAACAGAGGTAACTGCTCAACCAAAATATTACTTTTGTAATTTATTTGTGCGACTTCGATGTTGGTTGTTCAACGATCTATGTTACCGAACAGAGAAAGGAAATATTTCTAGCGAGTTGGTTTACTCGACAGAATTTAAGATCTGCTAATTGACATAGTCTAAAGTGAGTCTTTTGATGTCTGCCGTTCGGAAAATGAGGATTTTGTGGTTTACCTGTCAGGAATAGTAATGCTACAAGTCCTCTCGGATCTACTGGGACCGTTATCGCCTATTTTGCACCAGTATGATGTTTATGAGTAATGAGAGCCCTGTGACGTTTCACGTGTTTTTTTTTTTTTTTATTGTGGTAACTAATACGTAGCTGAATTTAGGTAGGACCACATATGATAGTATCCCCTGTGTGGAAAACTGTTCTCATTTCACGCCACTCAGTAGTTTTTGTCGCTTTGTAGTAAGAGTTTGTAATGCACGGTACTTGTAGTCACTGTATGTGCGATATTCATTTGTGCCTCGAGATCCAGCCCTTGTTAATTGAAACTGTATTCGAAGTACAGCGTTATTAACCGTATTAAAAATCTGTGCTTGGGTTTTCAGTAAATAATGCATTGGGAAGCAATAGAGTAGGTTTTGACGCCTGAAGTGGTTAACGTATTTCATTTCATTTCAGATGCTAGCTGGTTCAGTTCTTTAGGCAATGCCCTAATGCTCAGATCAGTGTGTAGTAGATAGCATTTCTTGCAATAAATAATGTACTGGTTACCTGACAAAAAAAGATACAGTTCAAATGAAGTTGGCCCACTGAAAACGATTATTAACAATTGAGAATACAGATAAGTAACACAGAAGGGAAATACGAACTTTTTAGTTTATCTGGGTTGTTTTTATGATACCACTTAGCGTCAAAGATAAATTTAATAAAAATAGTTGCCAGGAAATAAATTTTCCCAGATGTTATCAGCAAGGAAACAGTCGATCTCTAGCAAGCAGTACTTAGAAAAATATTATCTGTGTTAACACTGGATTACGAATAGAAGAGTACAAACGTAATAAATTTCATTCTTCCTCCTATTTAGAGATCAGATTGAAAGAATCAATATAAAAACGTTTATATTACATACAAAAGTTTCTAAAAATTCTAGTAGTTTTTTATGAGTGAAGTAATATTACAAAACAGGTAATGATAATCAAGCAGCTTTTCAAAGATTGTGCAACGATCGTCTGTTATCAGCGACCGACTGACTGAGCGGAATATATTCATATCTTTGCTTAACTATCAGTTTAAAAAAAATTAATAACGTCTTAGCAACCGGAATAAATTTTCTGACCTCAGTTACCTGTTCCTGATGTCCGTAAGAAAGACGGTGTTTTGGCATACCTTATGGTAAAGTACCAGGCGTGTATTTTATTATTTTATGTATTGTTACGATTAAAATAGTAGACAACAGAAAGTGGTATGACGAGGCACAATGTGATCTTTCCACACTACTGATATCTGTTTGAATTTCCTAAAGAATAATTACAATATTATATTAGTTATAGATATATGATATACTTTAATCTTGTCTGATAATGTGAATCAATAATTACGAGGACTGCTTCAGATATCTTCGACGAAATAATCGTATTTAACCCGGTACGTTACCTATAACTATAAAAATATGTGTACATATGTGTACGCATGAATGTTCTCTTAGACTCCAAGACGACTGGAGCAAGTTTGATGTAAGCTTGAAGAAATCTCCATATTAGCCCAATCGATGTTTCCGTGAAAATTAATGCATTTCCTTAACTATCAGTTTTAAAAAGTAAATAACGCCTTACCAATCGGAATAAATTTTCCGACGTTAATTAAGTATTTCTAACGTTCACCTTATTTTGGAATACCTACTTTATCATTCAATGTTTTGTTGCGATTAAAATGGCAGCCAATACAAAGTAGTATGAAGAAAAATTCATTCGGTACAGCGTTACCTTTCCACATTACTGATGCCGATTTGAATAACGAAAAGGATAATTACAAAATTAGTTATTTGCAAAAGCGACGTCACACATATTTAATCTTGTCAGACTATTCCGGATCACTAGGTACTGCGAGTTCTTCACATATTTTCGGTGAAACGTTACTGTCTTACCCCGTATGTTATATTAAACATAAGAAGTCTTTCTTGTAGCTAGAGTACCTTGATAGCGCATAGATTTCAAAAGTTAGTACATAATGTATCAGTTAATTGATAATTAAGCTAATTGTTTATCTGAATCTGATGTCAACCTTGAAGATAATATGATTCAAAGAATCAAATGTGTAATCTTATTGTAGGTACAGCTTAAAGTTTATACAGTCAAATCCTGCATTATCTTACAATACTAGTGAATTCAAATGTGTTCTCTTACATCAGTATAATATTCAAGGGTAAAATACAGTTCACGTGCATTGAGCTGCAGCGTAACCTGTTATGTTGGTAGTAGTGCGATGAACGGCGGGAGTTGAAGGCAGCCAATTAGGATTCGCTTTGAGGCAGCCAATAGGAAATGCCTTTACATTTAACGCTGGAGTAGTAGTTAAAAAGAAGTACAATGAGAACCTGTCACTCACTACTTGGGTCTAATTGTCTTAATTATTTACTTTTTAGCTGAAAAGTCTCTTTTGATTGACAGAGAATAAAAGTTGTTAGTGAGTAAATACGGTCAATTTACATCGCGTAAAACGAAATGTTACATCCATGTAGTGACTGGTTCTCGATGCACTTTTACGTTTACCGATCTTGAAAAAATTTGTATCCCTACAGAAATTCCATAGAATTATTATGTGAAGAAATGGCTAGAGCTGAAACCTGGTTTTAAAATTCACGCCATTCACATAGGCCATGAAAGACACAATGCTATTGGCTACCTTGACCCGACTCCTGATTGGCTGCCTTCACCTCCCGTCGTTTATCGTGTAGTCTTCGGTGCGCAGTACAAATTCTAGAACTAAAACATTTACGGCTTCGGAACAAGTGGAACCGTACTCCTGTGAGGTTTCGAAAGAGTGTTTCGAAACCATATAACAGTATGTGTTTGGTAATAGTATGGGCCTTTTTACTGTACCATCTACAATGTGTACTGTATACGTAGTGCTATAGATCGATAAACATAGTGTGAGGACAGCCATTATAAGAGAAAAAAAAAGAAACCTCTATAGGTTTCAGAAATTACTGCAACCAGTCGCCTTTTTTCTTCTTAATGGACAATTATTAAGCCATGACCGGTTTCAAGCTGCCTAGCAGCTCATCATCAGATGGTATACATTTAGTGCAAATTACATTTGTATCTGTGGCAGGGCAGAAAACGAGAAAAAAGTAAACACTAATGTTGGTATACTACACTGAATAATCTATACTAATTATAAATCTGTAAATGTAGGACTATCGCTGTTCTCTTAAATCTTCAAAACTACCGGATGAATCTTCATGCGGTTTTCACAGGAAACACGAGAAAAGTTTGGGTCAACATATAGGCATAATTTTATCAAAATCGGATCACGAAACAAAAAGATATCGTAATTTTAAGTGTTTTCAGTAACCGTCGTGTCTGTTTGTTCAAGTATTAGAAACCTCTTATCACCGAAACTACTACACAAATTTGCATGCCGTTTTCACAGGTAACTTGAGCGTAACTCTGGGCAACATATAGACTTCGTTTCATAAAAATCGGATCACGGAAAAAAAGAATATCGTAATTTGAATTTTTTTATCTATGACCGTCTTGTCTGTCTGTCTATTCGAACACGTTTGTCTCCGAAACGACTTGACAAATTTTCATGGGATTTTCACACGTAACTCGAGAATATCGTGCGGTTACATAAAGGCTTCAATAATTGAAATCGAATCAGAGAAAATAAAGATATCGTAATTTAGTCAGTTGTTTAAAAGCTATCGTGTATGTCTGTTTGTTGAGGGTAATCTCCAAAAGTACTACACTAACTTTCATGGATTTCCACAGGTAAATTGAGAATAGTTTGGAGAGTAACACAGGCTTAGTTTCATCAAAATCGGATCAGAGGAAGGAAAGATAAATAAATATGATGTAGTACAGCAAATCTCCAAGAGTACTGTACAAATTTTCATGGGGTTTCATAGGTCAACTGAGAGTACCTTTGGGCAACATATAAGCTTTATTTCATCAAAATCGGGTCAGAAGAATAAAAGATATAGTAATTTGTAGTGACTGGTGCATGCTACGCTTGAATTGCAGTGTAGTATAGCAATGATCCGAAAGAGGCGCTGTTACATAGTATACCAAATAACCAAGGAGGTATTCTAACCTCCTTGCAAATAACTAATAGATTAATACAATGAAACAAGGGCTCCGATTTTCCTTACGGCAGCGGTGTAGTGTAATGATGTTGGCAATGACCGTTGAATCCTTTTTGAAAAATCAGTCACGCCCAATGAGGAGAATAATGCTTAGTGTTGATAATGAAATAATGAATGTTATTCCTATTAGTAAATTAATGATCCCCCTAAATCGAATACTACGTTGCCAACGTTACAATACACAATCGCTGCCACTTCAAGTAAAATTTAACCCAGGTACGACAATTCCTTGCAGTGCCATGGAAAGGAACCAAGTGATTCTTTCATTGGGTATCATTTGAATTTAAAAAATAACGACGTTCCTTCGCATCTAAATTATTTGCAAGGAAAACCGAATTTATGTTGTTTCATTTCTGATTTCGGTGCGTACTTATTACATATTGAGTCCATTCTGTTTACGAATGCCACAGTACAGGGAAGTACGAAGTGAGGCGACGTTAGTTACATAGTACACCAAACAACTAATTAGGGCGTTGCTGAGTTTTTTCCCTTCTCATAATTACGGTGTATACACTACAAGAAGGGGTAAATTTTACTTAGGGCGGCAGCGTTGTGTGCTGATGTTGGCAACGGCCGTTGAATGCTTCTTCAAAAAATCAGTCACATAGAATAAGGGGAATAATTCCTTATGTTCACGATGAAATAAATAATTTATGCTATTCTTTACAATAAATTATTCATCATCCTAAAGCGAATAGTTCGTTGCCAACTATAGCAAACTATACTGTTGCCACTGCAAGTAAAATTTAACCTAGGTAGGACACAATATTTTGACCCTAGCTGTATCTCTTATGCTTTGTAATGTCATGGAAAGAAAAGAAGTGCATCTTTCGACCGGTACAACCCAAGGAGGTTAGAATAGTATAACTACTAAATTGTGCTTAGAGTAGAAATATCTCTGCATCTGTGCATCTTCTCAACATTAAGCTCTAATTACCACGTGATATTGAGACAAATCGACTTTTTTCCACACATTTATTTCCTCTTTACAATTGGTTTGTACCGCATTGGCTGCAAAGAAGCCCAACCTTTTTTTCGCAGAGCAACCACGTAACATGAAATAATATCTAAATAAATGTGTCACAGAAGCAACAAGAAATTTGAGGAAGCGTCGCTAAAAGGGCCATTTACACATAGTCATCCGTCTTAACGGAACAAGGATGAAGTCAGCGATTAGAGATAATCTACTAGAGATAATATACACACTCGAGCGACAACCTCATAAGAAACGTCTCTGCTTTCATAATTGTTCAGTAAAATATTGTGATTAAAATTTGTAATTACTTACTTCCGGTGCGAACTACATGAAGATAGAGAAAAACGTCTACTCTTCTTTTGCAGAGACAATTGTACTTAGAGTTCTGAATGTGTAGTTCTTTTACAGAAGGTCGATTTCAACTTCGTGCTCTACGAAGTAATCACTGCAGGACGTGGGAACATGTATTAGTTGAAAGAGTGGCGATGCTGCTAACACAGTGAAGACAATTCACTGGAAATACTATATATATTGGAAAGTTCTATACAGAAGATCAGCTGACGCCATTCCTTCAACGATTACCCAGACGTACTTTATCGCACATTGATACCACCATGACGTCTTATTTAGACAGAACTCCTCTGTTGATTGAATTACCAGACTTTCAGCATTCGTCGAGTTTTCTATAATAGGGATCACTGCATACATAATAACTACGTTGTCCCCAGTGCAACACTGCAACATACTAATACTTCAGAATACACTTACTGTCGGAGATAAACGGTTTAGTACTTCACCATAGAACCAGACATGGCGCTGTTATTGTTATTACTATTTCTCATCTCAACGATAGAATTGTTGTAAGAAGTTTAAGCCAAACAATTACATACCGCAGTCAAATTCATAAACACAACCTAACATCGAATTTACATCGTTCCAGAGTACGGACATAAATTTTCACTTTTTGTATGAAAAATTTAATGAACATTCATCGTTTACGACAATGACTTCTACTTAAATTTGACATCTTGGCTAGGCGAACTGAGTTTACTGACAGAGCGATTCTGTTTTTGCTGACCTAGGTCTGGAACCCTAAAAAACCATGACATACACAGGTCCCTTTTTAACAACCGTTGCGAAGCACGGGCATGTAAGCTAGTTACAATATAAGTTCGTCTCACAGTTCTGCGTTTCACAAACGTATATTGTAATTATTCAGTGTAGCATAACAAAATCAGTGTTTACTTGGTAAGTATGGCTATTCGGAGCTTCAGCTTTATGTGGACTGGATGTTATGCCCATTTGTGGAATCCTTTATAAGTGTGACTTAGTAGCAGGCCCACATCCTGTGACATTCAGCTGGCTTATGGGAGAGTAGTGAAAGCTTGCTAACCTACAAATCACA
This sequence comes from Locusta migratoria, assembly GCA_026315105.1. Classification (NCBI taxonomy): domain Eukaryota; kingdom Metazoa; phylum Arthropoda; class Insecta; order Orthoptera; family Acrididae; genus Locusta; species Locusta migratoria. Next base: position 465,260,931 of record CM048746.1, on the reverse strand, counting down.
ATTTTTGTATGCACTATAGAATACAATACATCGTAGGAAGGACATATTTTAGTTACATTAAGCTACTTTAAATTGATACATATCTGCTTCTTAATGGAGGCACGATGTTCTTGGTGTGAGGTGCATCGTGGAGGGTACCTATCACTACGCTACCACTTCGTTTGGCCCAGCACCATGAAAACTGTGGACATACATAAAAGTTTTCATAGTTATGAGGATGGGATGGACTGAGAGATGGGGAAGACGGGGCGAAAGGAGAGTCTGGGAGGATTTGGCGGTCGGACAGATGAAGAGGAGGACATGGTTGCTGAAGGGGTTGCGAGATGAGGCAAATGGGCGGGGAGTAGGTAATGGAATGAAATAGGAGAGACAAGGGGATTGATAGAGGGAGCACAATGTGAACTGAGGGAGAGGGGAGAAAATGAGCCGAGGAAGGGGAGAGGAGAAAGTGAACAGAGAGAAGAGGAAGCATAAGATGGATTAGTGGAAGGGTGGAGTAAAATACATCATGTAACAAATTCTACCAGGAATTGCAAGCATCATTACATTGAAAGAAGGATAGAAGGCGAACAACGATGGGGAGATGGATACATGGAGAAGGAGAAGGTGGTGGATGGGGAGGCGGAGGTAAATGGTGAGGTAAAGATGAGCAGAGGCTGGTGTGAAGGACACAGACCAAGAAGGGAGGAGATGTTGAATAGAGAGAGAAGGGGAGACAGTCTAAAAGAGAACTGGAACAAATAAATACCCGCTTAACGCGGTTAATAAATGAATTAAACGATACGTACCAGGTATGGAAGGTATGGGTTTGCACACATAACGCAGAAACAACTAAATATTCGATGGCGATGGAAAATTGACGTAGACGTGTCGGATGTATTTCCATACCCTGTAAGTTTGTAAGTAATATGGATGAGCTGGAGAAGAACTGTAGCATGAGGGAGCCAACAGTTGTCAGCCACTGTATAGAAGAAACTGAAAAAAGAAAAAGAAAAATACATTGCGCTTCAGACATTCCACACTTTTTGGCATTTGAACACTTTAGGACATGCACAGTATGATTACGGTATGGACTCGTACGGTCTTCTTATTTTATTTTATGAAATACGTGCACATTCGCATTGTGATATAGGTATAACAGTTTGCGAGGGACAGTTATTGTCTTATTTTTCCTTTCTACGAGCTAAATCAGATTTTCAAATGTTTGTAAACCTAAGGGAGCAAACCGCTGTGGTAATCGGTTTCTAGACTATCAAACCACTTGATTTAACTTATGTTAAAGACAACACCCCCACCTCCAAAAATAAATAAATAAAGTTCAAATGTTTGTTAAGCTTAAGGGACTTAACTGCGGGGTCATCAGTCCCCTAACTTACAAACTATTTACGAACTACCTTATACTAAAGGGGTCCATCTCCAGGAGGGATTCGAATCCACGAACTGGAAACGACCTCGCGCAACATAGCACCTCAATGCGCTCGGCCGCTCCGCCGCGGCCACACCCATCCCCGAGGGAGGATTCGAAAGTCTCAGGCAATCGGCCATTCTTGTGCGGCTTTCTTCAAGCTAACGTGCTATGATTTTGCCTGCCGCTATACAGTGCCAGATCTTTATATGCAGGTATTTTGTTTCATCTCATGAATATACGTAATTCGCTCCAGACCAGCGGTATGAAAAGATAGTGGCGCCTCGTGTTGAAAAATACTCTAACAGACACATTGTGCTTGCGGTTTGAGGCGCCTTGTTACGGATTGCATGGTGCTATCGTCTAAGGTGGAGTCCTCCGTCGGGCATCTGTGTAACTAAACTGGATACTATCAGGGTAAGAAAGAGATACAAAAATAAAATTTTTGATTGTATGATGTAGCCAGTACTACGATTGCAATATAGTAATGAAACTAGGCCTGACAATTACTGTGCAAATTAATGGGATACAGAAGTACTAGGGAATGATGATATGCGCAACCTGTTTTCTGAGGCTATAGACAAGGCGATAACGAGAACCTATACAAACAGTTTAGTTGAAGAGGAATGAACGTCTCTGTCAGGGTCAATAACACTAGTTCAAAAGAAAAACGTAGGAACAAGCGACGTAACTGTGCAAAAACATTGCTTAACTGACGAAATATTACAGCCGGTTGATGAATGAAGGAAGTACAACAATGGTCTGGGAAACTGGTATAAAATGGCGTCTGTTCTTTCGGGGAAGTCGAATCGTATGCAGGACATGTCCGAAAGAGAAGACGCCACAAATAAACAAGGCGATGGCGCCGAGTGATGCGTCTTTACGCAGATGCACACCATGCTCCTGCTCTCATGGGAATCCGCAAAATGCCGCGAATGAAGGAAATAATGGATAGGGGTTCAAATGTTCTAATGTTTGTAGACCTCATGGGACTTAACTACGGGGCCATCAGTCCCTAAACGTAGAAAGTATCTTATACTAACGACGGCACAAACATCAATGCTCGAGGGGGGATTCAAACCTCCGACTGCAACTGCCGTGCAGACCGTGACTGGCACGCGCAGACCGCTCGGCCACTGCAGCCTGCGGACAGGGGTTGAACTCCTAAAAATACAGACTGGCGCATCCTCCGTCTTGTTTCCCAGTGAAGGCTAAACACAGCACGCAGCTTCTTCGGAGTGTTGTTTCGTTCTAATTTTGTGAAACATTTTAGAAGTGATCTGCATGGAGCCTTAGGTAGTACAGTTTTGAGCTTGCATTCCGCTAGTCTTTACATCGATGAGCATTAGACACAAAAATCCCGCGTTTTCTTTACTCATTGCTGCTTTTCTTTACCATCCGAATAAAATGTAAACGTACATTTCTGACATCAAATCGCGTACTATTGATGTTAGCTAGGCCTTATTAACCCAGGTGCTTCATATTTTACAATATGTGGTCGTTTTGTGAAATGCTGCTAGTGGATCTGGCGAACTATCTCAACATGAAAAACAGCGAACATATTTGATTACTATTGTAATAAAAATCCAGTTTTAAGTAATCTTGGCTTGTATTTGAATAATGACTTTCAATATGCGAGTTTAGTTCCGGAAATGATGCACGAGTTGGGGTGGAAATCATTTAAAGAACGACGTTATTGGTTGCGAAGATATTTATTTGCAAAACTTCTGATACCGACATTCTCCTCCAAATTCGAACAAATTTTGTTACCACCTACTTGCATAGGGAGACGTGATCATCATAATCAAATAAGAAATATCAGATCGAAAATTGGAAAGACACTAGGGTTCCTTTTTCCTTTATTTGAGAATTAAACAGTAGAGAAATATCGTAAAATCTATTCGATGAACCCCTAAGCCACGCACTGAAATGTGATGTCGACGTAAATGGAGGTGTAAAAGAAATTCGACGTGTTTTGGATCTAGTTCCATAGAAGTTATGTTGACAGCTCGTGACCTGGTAAGAAATGAGGAGTTTCTCGACGAAGAAATGGCCATTCTGAATATACTGACAAGAAGAAAGGATGTATTGATGGCATCAGAGTGAATTGTGGAGCATAAAAACTTCTGCAGGGCTAGAACTGCGAAATGTTTTGGAAACTGAAACTGTGCGTAATAGAGAGCTCTCATACATCACTGATCATGTGACGTAGTCCTATTTTGTAACTATAATCCACTGGGGATTAGCCGCGGCTTCTCCCGCCGGAGGTTTGAGTCCTCCCTCGGACATGGGTGGGTTTGTTGCACATAGATGAGTTAAAATTACTTTAAGTATATCGTAAGCCTGAGGACTGACTACCACAGTAGGTTGATCCCGTACATTTACAAACATTTCAACATTTGAACTCAGTATTGTGAGACTGCGGCTAGTCGATGAATCCTAAAATACATAGTGTAGCAAATGCCGTTGTTTTCTTTAATATTCTGTGTGTTGAATTCGGGAATTCTTGTTTATGAGAAAATCAACAGAAGTCTACAGCAAAATCAAATTTTGGGTCCTTGATGTAAACGTCTGGGACTAGATGCAATTTGTTGTACATGCTAGAGGGCCTGTAGTTGACTCTACACTGGCTTTGAAACTGGTAGTGTAATTTAACTGGCACAAAAACTACGACTTTTCCTATACCATTATACAACTCATCAAGTGGTTATCACGGCATATTTATTTCTGGACTGGCGGCCATTTACTTTCAGTCATTTTAAATCCACACTTAGTGGTAGATAAAATTTTAATAACCTGTAGGACGTGTAACCAGGTAGATATATGTTTCATTTAGTAACAGTAATTACAGTAATTCAAGTACCTGTTGTCGTTATCACTAGAATAAAGGAAATAGCAGCAGCAGCTAGTAACACGAGGCAATGCGTAAATCTTCGGCCAATTTTGTCTCCAGTGAAGTGTGCCAAGGTACAGGCCGACAATATCAGGATGCCCTGGCCAATGTAAGCAATGAAAGGATTCTCTCCAAAGCTCTTGTTGCGAAAAAGCAAGGTGAAAAGCATAAGGGAAGCCGCTGACCTGTGAAGCGAAATAATCATCATGTAGAATCTATAAAATTGAAGATCAGTAATTCTCAGAATTCATAACAATAGTCGCTGCGCACATTCACACAGTGACGTGTTCTAAGGTAAGTAATTATTAATTTCCTTTAACACTTGCATATATTTAGTTTTCTAACAGTTACAGTCGTACAGTATGGGCTTGTAAATGTTGCCTGAACGACTGAATACGATTTGTGGTAATATTGACGGTGGAGAAAAATTCCTAAGTTACTTCCAACAACCTTGGAGTACATTTAAAGCATTTTTACGCCTGAACAAGTTGATTAGATTAGATTACATTAATACTTGTACCATAAATCATACATACGACATTTTGTAATGATGTGGAACGTGTCAGTTTAGTAAATGTTGTCTATACTTGGACAATCAATATTTTAAGGATTTTTTTATTATTTATTTTATTTTATTTTTTTATTTTTTTATTTATTTATTTTATTTTTTATTTTTTTAATTTTTATCTAAAAATTCATCTACATTTTAGAACAAGTTGCCATTCAGAAATTCCTTTAATTTCTTTTTAAATACTAATCGGCTATCTGTCAGACTTTTGATGCTACTTGGTAAGTGACCAAAGACTTTTGTGGAAGAATAATTCACCCCTTTCTGAGCCAAAGTAATTATTATTATTATTATTATTATTATTATTATTATTATTATTATTAATTGGGTCAGATTGTTAATAACAAATTTCATGAGTGAATATATATATATTGTGAAGCTACAGTGAGGATCCCTAGATCCCAAAATAAATGTCTACAGGATGCTCTTTTGTTTGCAGAGGTCAGTCTGGCCGTGGCCCTAGCTGGACAGCCACGTCAACAGATCTGTTAGTATGAGATTACTTTGTGTGGGGAACTATCAGATCTAAGGTGTACCGCAACGACCCTCATAGTCTTCAAGAACTGCAGCAGAACATTTCGGAAGAGATGACAGCAATTTTATCATATCATACTGAAATCAAGTAGTTGACTTTAAGGCATACTGTCCACGTCCCCTTATACCCCACGCCATTTAGGTCATACACCTACTCATCCTCCTCCTCTTCCCCTACACCCTGTCATTACACCCCCGTCCCTGTCCCGGAAATTTCACATTTTGGCGGGAATTCATAATTTCTCGTTTTCTACCAGAACCCTGACCGGGTCTACTTTTCTTTCTTTTATGCGCGTGTAGATGCAATTTGGATGCATGGAAGCTGATGGTTCCTAAAAGCTTTTACTGCATCTGAAAATAAAAAAAAAAGGGTCAGCTGACTAGCCTCTGATATAAATGTGTTCTGTTTACATGTTTATGTTGCAACGGTTAAAATGTGTAGGTGATAATGTTAGAGCATATTATGGAGTAATATTATACACAAATTGCCGAAGTGTATGGAACAAAATGAAGCGTGTTTCAGAAGATGTAGTAAATATTTTAGGATGGACGAATTTGCATAAAGTGTTATATGAGCCCAAATTTTATGGAGTACAGACATACAGGGGTTAGAATGTTATGTAAATAAACTTAAGGGAACACACTCGAAAATGCTCTGCCCTAAGAAATTAATGTTAAAAGCACAAACTTCAGGTACACTTTCTGAAGAAAGTAGTGGAGATAAAGACCTGAAACTTTTACCATATATACATGAAATATCATCAGCAGATCACATAATGATTTGTTACTGTATTTTACGTATGGTTTGATGACTTATCGTTCTGGAAAAAAATACAAGTTTTATAATAGATTGGTGGTTATGAATTTGTTCTTGTTATGACTAAAGTTCACATTTTTATCTGGTTATCATAGTTGTATTAATAAGAGTTACTGAAAGTCTGATGAGTTTGTCAGTCTTAGTTTTTGCTAAAAATGAACTAGAAGATCAAAATATACTGTTTTGAGAAAAACTGTATTCAGGATTTACACACAAGAAAATAATTTAAATTACAATATAGACACACTACTAAAGCAGTGCAGCATTATACAGTCTCTCAGCTTCTTCCTCTTTATCTACTTTCCTTTTTCTCTTTGTTCTTCTGGCTATCCTGGCATCCTTAGTAGCATTTCTTGCAAAAATTTCAGCATAACGGATATGATCTATGTCGATGCTTCCCCGTTCCTTTGCGGTATTTATGCCATCCTGTGTTCCCAAGAGTCTTAATACATCGGTTTTCTTTGACACATCGTCATTGACGCACACACAAATTTAATGTTTCCATGTTTCTTTTCTAAAAAAGAAAAAAAAAAAAAAAAAAAAAAAAACTGTGTTTGGTAGCCTTGTCCATCTGACAAATTTCAAACTTTCCTTTGCGTTCTGAGTTTTACCATGGAGACACTTTTTAAACATCTTGTTGACTAAGGTGGCAAGAAAGATGCTATGAGCAAACTGACGGCGTAGCAATGGGGTCTCCCTCATCCCCGTTAGCAGCCGACATATTCATGGAGGCCTTCGAAGCGACGGAATTTTGTTCCGCTCCTTTACGCCCAAGATGCTGGTTCAGATATGTAGACGACACGTTCGCAATACGGCCCCACGGTGAGATGGATCTACACAGACTTCATGATTATATGAACAAACTGCAGATGTGGATGTTTACATAACAGGGCAAGGCACAATTGAACACATGGCATATTGGAAGCCTACACATACCGACAGGTATGTGCACGCCCAATCAAACCACCACCCAGCACAGAAGAACTCTGTTATCCGCTCACTAACGATTCTACCGCCAAAAACCACCAAAAACATCGTTGATTTTTAAAAAATTATGACGTAATGTCTAGTTTACAGTAAAGACAGAATTAAGTAACAACCAGCTCACATCAGTATACCCAGATGAAGGCCACTGTAACGTTGGTTATTAAAGTAATAGCCTTCATACGTCATGACGAGGTTCAACACCCAGAAAACTTTTATATCATCTGACTCTGGCCGCGTAAGCCAACCCAGTTGTAAAGTAACGATTTGTCTACAGCAGACGTTCATTTTGATGGCAGTTTCTGCATAGAATCCCCGGAGCTTTCCCACATATTTAGTTACACCCTGCACAATATGTTTGACTCTAAAGTGAATAAATAGAAGATAGGGGCAGAGAGTTGTACAGCAATAGCAACTACCACACAGACTGTTAAAAAGACCTATAATATATTTCTTTACACTACGAATTAAAATTGTACATAGAGCACCCAATCAAGAGTCGCGTTTGGCCTACAAATTTTCTTTGTCGATTTTCGTCACCTAGACCTTTTGTCTTGTTGCTTTTTTTAAATACGTAGGAAATGTAAGAAATTCTCTCCATTCTAGGTTTGAATAAACACTCGGAAGCCAAACATTGTGGCATTATGCAAATTGAAATAACGAACACTGCCGTAACAACTGCTCTATGAGAGCTGACTATACCTTCTGAGCAGACCACACTCTCCTTACCTTTCATCACTCATATCGTAATAATAATAATGAAATGAAATAATTAATGAAGAAACGTAATTAATGGTGAGAGATCTGCATTGACTAGGCGCAGCTCATTGGTGCTAATTTCCCAAGTGGATATTTAATTTACGAAAGTAAATGATGCGCTCTACGGTTGTTAAAGGTGAATAACAATGAAAGGGAAAGGCAGAACTCTTCCAGACTCCTCATTGACATAGAATTCTACAATCTCCTGGTTTCCCTAGGACACCATCCGTTGTGAGGACATCTGGATAGTTCTTACATCCGTCGGCTTTCAACAGCGGAAACTACCTCATCATGCTAAACATTCAGAAAGTAACATATTTAAAACCAATTATCGTACATATCCGCGGAAATATTTCATAACCACTCGCCAAAATTACCTGGCAGAATACATTACATTAGAGTGTGACGTCAGAAGTATAAAACGAATTCACGGTCATTGCAGTCACCGATATTTGCTCTCTTTCTCAAGTTCACTACTCAGATTATGACCTTGTGGAGTATTCTGCTTCACAGAAATGTTTTATATTAGGCTTCGTATAAGACTGGTACCAATACTTATCGGCATTTTTAGGTTGTTGAATAATACAGCTACCACTACAGTTGTAACTCGTATATTATTCTATACACTGTAAGGGAACAGTCAAGAAGTTCAGCTTCATCCGTAATGCATAAAATTAAACCAGATATTTTCGCCAGGCTTTAATGAAATACGAAATATGAAAACAATTCAGATTGCCATACCTGCTAATAACCAATAAAACCGTGTTTTTAAAGAGGTTTCTGTTGGTAAGGATGCTTCTGAGGCCCATGCGAGGAGTCCTCTGTCCACACAGGTAATTTAGTTTCATCAGCGTATCACAAGGCAGCGGCTTTCCATTTGTTGCTGCTACACGTTCCAGAACCTTGAGAGCTTCCTCTGGCCGTCCTTTACCTGTCAGCCATCTAGGAGATTCTGGGAAGTATCTACGGAACAGAGAAATATAAAATGCAAAACGTTGTCAAAGCCTACGAGTAAAAAATTAAATATACTGATATTGTAATTACTGTTATTGATATTAAGTAACGGAAATATGGAAGGAAAATTAGCAGCAAAAATAAAATGGGAACAAGTTAGTGTTGTTAAATGACAGGGCACGGCAAATCCGTTAAGAATTGTTTGCTTGACACGTTTCACGTAACGAGAATTCGAATCTTCCTTTCTATGCTTGCTGAAACTCATAGTCGACACTAAGACCGTTGTTATTAAGAGTTAGCAAACAACTGTGTGTTGCTGCAGCTCCGAAGACTCAACGAATAATAAAAAACAGAGATGTGCTTGTAGATTTCGCGCTCTATGACTTCCAAACAAACTTTGTATGTTGGTAATAAGACGGTATTAATGTTTTCTAATCGTTTGGTGAATGTATTTCTGTTGGACTTGAATGGCTATTCAAGTTAAGGAAAGGGAAGTACCGTCTAACGTGGAATATGAATCTTTTGGCCCACTTTAGGTTACGGTAGTAACACTAAAAAGTGGGCCTTTGCGATCGTCTTTTGACAGCTCGAAATGTAAATACAAATAACGGCTTAACTATTCATCTGACACGAAAACTGAATAAGCGAATGTCTAGAGGAGAAAATTCTCTACAACGTTGCTCTCTTATGTTTTTTTTTTTTCATATCTCGTAGCGTTTCAAAGATATTTGCAAAAATAACAGCGATTTTGGGATGTCTGTCTGTCTGTCCGTAACGTGTCCCCTGTTTTTAAGACGAACCGTTCAACCCATCAGAACCAAATTTTACAGACATGATTTTAGGCCTACAGAGACTAGAACTTACTTTTTTCAAATTTTTTGGAGTAAAAATACGGGAGTAATACAAAAAAAAAAGCCGTTTAAATTATGAACTTCATGTACCATAAGTATAAAAGAATTCTAAAATCCGATACCTATGTGGTCTTCTTGTTAATACTGAAGAATTTTTTACACCACCACGAAACCGTTTAAACAAAGATCAACAAACTCAATGTACAAAATTTTAGTATTTTTTCGTAGTACACAGTATAGTTATTGTTTCAAACAGTCTCCAAATGAAGAATTTTTTTTTAAAACAGATACACTGCGAATGCCTTAAGGATTAGAGCAGAAATTGGTAGCTGTAATATTTATCTTCAGACAAAGAAATTACTGTTTTGCAAGTTAGTACAAGAAAGTTCCGTTAGGTATGAAATATGATGACTGAATAAGGGGCATCACACGTTTATGAGTAAATGAAATTGCGTTTTTTAATAATTTGAAACACTGTACACGTTTGATCACCGGTAACAAAGTATGTAAATCATTTGGGTGTATGCTAAGAAACGTTTTCCTGTTTTTTTGTTCTCACTTTAGTAAAATTTCAACATTGGAAAAGTGACTGTGGCATTTGTTTCAATTGTGAAAATATTTGGTCGACTATGTACAGTTGCGCTCCTTAATTACGAAATGTCTATTTACGAATCACTACAACTTCACGAAAATTCGGCTAGTTTTTCAACAAAAAGCAAGTCTATAAGATCTTGATCCACGTATGATTCTTAAGCCAGAATGCAGAAAGTGCATATAGTGCTGCTCAAATAAGACCAGCTCTACAGATCAGCACAGATTTTACAGCATACTTCTATGCTTCGACGCCTTTACATACATACGAGGTATGTCCACAAAGTAAGTTTCGTTTGGTTATGTAACACAAATGTGTACAGATAAAGCAAAAAATATTTACTGTACAAAAATCTACAACTTTATACTACTTTCCTCAATGACTTCCTTAATTTTGTAGGTACTTGTCATAGCGTGGCACAAGTTTTTGTATGCCTTCTTCAAAGAAGGTTGCCGCCTGTGTATACAGCCATATGGTAATATGTTCTTTCAGCACGTCATCAGCGTTGGATTGTTGACCACCAACGATCTATTTTAGGTGTTAGAACATATGAAAGTCGCTATGAGCGTGGTCCGGTCTGTACGGAGGATGATAAAACACGTCCAAGTGAAATGTCCTTAAGAGTTGTTTGGTCACATTCGCCCCGTGAGGTCGGACATTACTGTGGAAAAAACACCTTTGACAGTAATCCTTGGCGCTTGTTATGTATTGCGCGGCGCAGTTCGTTAATGGTCTCCCAGTAACCATGTGCATTGATTGTTTGGCCTCGTGATAAGAAATCGATCAGTAAATGCCTTTTCTGTCACAAATAACGGTGTACATGAGTTTTCAAGGAGTCAAGTTTTGATTTGCTTAGATTTAACCTTCGTGGGGATGGTTTCCATTCTATTGATTACCGTTTTGTTTCAGGGGTGTCGTAAGATAACCAAGTTTCATCGCCCCTGACTATTAGATAAAGAAAACCATCGCCTTCTTCACTGTAGTGTATCAAAAACCTAAGTACACTGCCCATCCGTTATTTTATTTTATTTTATTTATTTATTATTTGTGTTGTTCAAGAAGAATTTGGGGCAGCCAACGTGAGCAAAGCTTTCGAAATTTCAGTGCTTCAGTAACAATTTATTTAATTAATGATCATGAGATTTGCGAAATTTTCATAGCAAGGGCACTAAGTGTAAACTTACGGTTGTGCTTAATGTTTTCGTCAATTGTGTGAACCAGTTAAACAGTTAGCACAGACGGGCGCCTACATCGTTGTTCATCGTGCAGTTGATCACGTCCTGCATTCATAGCATTTTGTCCGTACACTCTCAGACTTGCCGATGAATTTCCTTTGGTTTAACTTTCTTTGCATTTAGAAAATGGATATCACAATCTGATTTTTCAATTACGGCTGACGTTATAAAGAACCTGCACGTAGCACATGTCGACAGCAGCGATCTGAAAATGACGTACATGTCTTCTCCTTGAGTCAGAGTAACTGCCGCGCATGCTCGGAACTGCGATCCCAGTGCTGCCGCGGATAGAAGTAGAAACGTAACTTACTTTGCGGACGACCCTCGTATTATGACAAATAACAACGAGAAATTTAACCAGTTATCGAGAAAAAAGGGACTATACAATAAAGAAACTCAAAATTCTACACAGGAAGGTACGTATAGTAGTTCCTAACGACTTCCAAGTACACTTGGACAGAAGTGATCACGCTGTACGGGCGCGTCTGGCGCATGTGATAGAAATGTGTCGAGAATGCAATCAGATGTCGTTAATAGCTACGGGGTGGACGAATGCCCTTCCTGTTGCCACCCCCATGCCACCCTTTCCACCCAACCCCTCTGGGAGGAAATGTGTATTCCAAATGTCTGCGTATGTGTGAAAGTGTAAAGTGTTACGAAATGTTTGTGAATCATGTAACTGATGCCGTATCTGTGGACCATCCCGGTATTTACCGCCTAAAAGCTACATCCAGGCTGGCCGGCACTGTCCCCTTCGTAATCCGTCGGGCGGATTCGAAACGGGGTCGGTACGCCTCCCAGTCTCGGAAAGCGGTGCGTTAGACCACACGGCTAACCATGCGGATTAGGGCGAAGATATCAATCTGTAAGGTATAAAAAAATTGTTTCACTAGGTGTTTATAAATTTTGTTTTTCACTTTATATTCCAAATCGGATGGTACATTTCAAAGTTGCACTGCAGCTAGCCAAACATCATAGTTTTTCCGGTGTATCTTCATAACGGATAAATATTTTCGAAAAGGGAGAAATGAAAATTTTATCTAAATATCTACAGCATACATTGCATTAGTAACGTTTGAGTAATTTCCTATTGTTAGTTATTTTTATGAACTGTTGCGAATGTGTGATATTTTTAACCTCCGAATCTTGGTAACGGATAATGATATCGATACAATTCAACACGTAGATCGAGAACATCTTGTTACAAACATATGGTAGAAATTTTGAAGTTTTATAATGAATAATATTGTTGTGGCCAAAAAATTGTCGTTTTGGTAGCTGAAAATCCTCGTTTTTCGTGGTATTCTCAAATTTTGTCCGTTAATAAATGGTGGCCCTCCAATGCGGGTGATCTACAAATGTTGATTGGATAGTCCATATTTCCATGGTCCTTTGAAGATTCTCTATATCTGATTTCATAAGATCTACTGGTCTCTTTTAACATTTAACAACTCGAATATAATAGCAGTGATGCTCTATACTTAAGACAGTAGAAATTTTTAAATAACATGCAAAGAACATAGAAATAGGTGGAAATGTGGAATCATCCATTCAACATTTTCAGAGATCTCCGACATGATATTCACCCTTAAACAGACATGAATATAGTCAGATTTATTCATCATGGGAATTTAGAAACTCCAGTAGTTCAATTAGAAAAGAAACAAATTTTAATTTATCACATAACCATTAGCAAACACACAGCAATCAAAATGATGAAACATGTAGTAGAAAAACACAAACAATACCCTAATCCCAACACATCACACGACCTAATAATGTGATCAGATAAACAAAGCTTCCACCTCCCCCCACGCAAAAAGAGAAACATACGCGTACACACACACAATAAATTGCATGTAGAAATCAAGACAAATGAATCCCGTCACACACACACACACACACACACACACACACACACACACACACATAAACACACACACACCAATAATAATAAGGTACCCGAAAGTAAAAATAGGAGTGATAGACTATCCAGTGTTAGTTCACGGGACAAATCTGAAGACTGACAAGAAGGAAAAGGAAAATGTCAGTAATCATAACCGTTTAAAATAAGACAAAACTAAAAAATGACAACTATTAATAATCAAAACAACAAATAAACCCTAAAAAAATTAAATCAACCGTACTGTAATAGATGATGCTTTTAAATGAAGCGAAGGTTTCACACAGTAGTAAAATAATAACTTGCACATGTAGAAATCAGGACAGATAAATCCCGTCACACACATACACACACACACACACACACACACACACATACACACACACCAATAATAAGGTACCCGAAAGTAAAAATAGTAGTGGTAGACTATCCATTTTCTACAAATATAACCAAAGACAATCGAATCACGCAATATCTAACAGAACACACAGAATGGGGAGTTACTGGTGTTTTTCAACGGAGATTTAAAATATTTAGTGCAAAAGTAAGTGGCAGTGTTAGTTCACGAGACAAATATGAAGACTGACAAGATGGAAAAGGAAAATGTCAGTAATCATAACCGATAATAATAACCGTTTAGAATGAGACAAAACTAAAAAATGACAACTATTAATAATCAAAACAACAAATAAACCCTACAAAAATTTAAATCAACTGTATTGCAATAGATGATGCTTTCAAATGAAGCGAAACCCGTTTGGTCATTATTAGACTATTATTATTAGCATTTTGTCATAATATATAACCTGTAGCTCAGCTAACTTTCTTCCACGGAAATATGAACTCTTTGAAACTATCTAAAATAATTATAACAATGGACTAAACCTCTTGACCATCCCAACGTAGTACTTACGTCTTTGTATCATCTTTCCGATATTTTGCTGCCCATTTCCACCAATCTCTACTAACTCTCGAACGAAGATATCCCCACACCATTTTTTTACATCAACCTAACCCCTTTCACAGACATCGTTTAATGAAAAATTTAACTACAAATTCCCAGAAGACCTTGGTAAATTGCACATATGCTGTAAACTTGCCTGCAAAATCCTCGTCGATAATGTCATGTTGCCTTATCTTACACCTTCCTTCAGTCTTTAACCTCGTGGAAATCTTTGATCTTTCTCATAACTGTACGTTAAGATTTATCCATACTGACGTATATAGCACATTAGTTGCTACCGGCGACTTCATAACCTTGATGTAACTAAAAACAACGTCAATTTCTTTGTTTTTAATAATAACATTATTGACATAGTAAAAACAAACATCCGTCACTTGCGACAGCTTTTTCAACAATAAATTCATTGAATATTAAAAACAGACATCCTTAATTTTTCATTTCTTTACAGTGAAAATATTGATGTTCTAAATACAAACACACCCTGTCACCAGGTATGTCAACCATTTTCCATCGGATTTGTATTCCTTCTACTACGACTCTGATTTCTTCTCCCTTTCCATACCGTAAAGACTACTATTGAACTTCATTTTTTAACTGCGATTAAATAATTACAGGATAATAAATCTTCAAACAGAAGTAACAACACAAATGTAAGTAACAACATTCGCGCAGACTTTAAAGTAGTAACTGTTGTCGAGCCGCAAGTCACACTCGGCGGTCCTAACTGAATGAACGGAACGGATATTCTTTCTGTAAGATTTATTATTTTTCTAAACCTGACAATGAGAAGTGTTACTTCTTGAACGTGATTCCGAAAAGTAAACAAATTTATAAATTTCCAGGTATCATAAGAAGGTACATCGTTGAATGAAAGAGCCCTTGCACAGTACGTAAATAGTTAACAGTGTGGTTTTAGAATGATTCTTGATGTTACAAGTGATATTCTTATGTGTTATGTGTAATCACTACCAGTTTTCTCGAAATTAATTTTAAAACCACCTCGCCGGATTTTGAAACAGATAATTATAGTCAAAACGTTCACGAATGGATGCGTTGCTAGTGGTAGTCTATATCTTTGGTGAATGGGGAAACAAGAGATACCCAATACTGCTTCAGAGCTGCAAAGGGATTCCCCGAGGGAACGTTAATCGTTTTTTGATCATATTAATCCATTCTGTGGGAGAAATCTGCTTACGTCATTTATCCATTCTACATTGTAAACCAGAAAAAGTAATATTAATCTCTGCAATTAGCAAAGATAGAAGATTTTCATACACACATACGAAAGCCTTTAGATCCCCTTAATTCGGCCCTATCCTAAAATCCTTTCTTAGCATTCCTCTACCTATAAAATACATATCTGCCAAATGTAAGATCCATAGCTTAAATAGTTAAATAGTTTTACAGAGTATCTGTTGACTCAATGAGTGAGTGATCTCGGTTATAAATGCTATTACAAATAACATCGAAAACCTTCCAAAAACACAATCTAGGTAATATCTCCATAACCGGATGCCCCACCTATACTTTCTCTGTGAGCCGCTAACCTTTGTGCACAAATACGTATTTCATTTAAATCCTTCATCCGAAGGTATTCCTAAGTCTTTTGATGCGTCACTATTATAAAAATATAGGCTAGGGACCGTTATATCAGTTATATCAGAGCTGACAAGCTGTCCACAGAAAAAAGAATCAATTGACCTACAAAATAATGGCATGTAGCTAATTTATTATACAAGTACTTACCTATACAGCAACAACGGAATGAAGCAGGAGACAGATGAAATCAAGAGAAAGTGAATCCAGTTTCGTAACAACCACGCTGTTAACGCGATAGCAATTGTTCCAAGGCCGTAAGATGACATTGTCAAAAAGTTGACAAGTGAGCGATATTTCAAGCCAGTCAATTCGATTCCTGAAACAGATAAGCTGGTGGTGAATTGACATTCGTGTCTTTCTCAGAACCGTCCCTATAAATGAGATATGGGCACATCAATGTTCAAGTTAAATTAAGTGCTTACTTTCATACCAGTAACAGACACACTATTTTTATTACGTTTCTTCCAAGACTGAAAGAAGGTATCAACAGTATTAGAAGACCGCTTCATACTTTTAATCATTTAAACAGCCTGCAGATTTATAAAGTGGATACAAAAGCTACTATATAAAACTGTATAACAGTAACGTAACAGAAAATGTCCATGATAGTATTTATAAAGATCTTAATGTAAAATAAACACGGTGGTACATGTGTTCAACCACGAAAAAAATATCAGTCCTACAAATTCTGCCGGAGCAACAGCCTACCTTCATGACTAATCAGAGGTTATTAACGTATAATCTTCGACCGCGTTCAAAGAACTAAGTTACGTGCAGCAGTCATTAAATTTCGGAAATTCGAAAGAAATATATTTAGCGTCTTTATATGACGAGCAATTATCGTTCTGAGTTTTCTACTTGGTTATTTGACGTTAGGTTCTGAACAAAGATAGTAAAACATGTTTCTATCAGTCACCAGTTGAGGCTTGTACGCTTTCCCGTCAATGACGTTCCTGCGAAGCATATTTCTCAAACACGAATATTAAATATCTTACTAAAGGAACATAATACTTTAAATACTGTTTTTGCGATAAGTAGTGTGTGTATATCCACTCCTGCAATAAAATCGTTCATGAGACTAACGAAATTAAAACTGTACTAATTTTCACATGTGCCAATGCTGGTTCCACAATCATCGAACTGAATGCTGTTTACTATCGCTGAGGAGCATACAGAGACGTGTCAGTTACGCAGCGTAAGTAGTAACGTCCACAGGGTCCAGTTAATTCTCATTTCTGCACTCCCTCAGACAGTCAGCCTTCGATACGGACGCCCAACTTTGTTGACCTTCTTTACACGAATGTCGTCCATAGAAGTTGAGGGTCACATTTAACTTCTTTGCGTCCGGTTTTAAACTGCGTGAACATTTTGTAACACCGATTACGGCTTAAGGTCTTATGACTGTAGTATTCGTACCTAATTTAGTGTTCGTCTGTAAAGGTTTTCTTGTTTCATGCGTTACTCATCTGCCATCTCGAAATTCGCAAACTACGCAACACAATGTTCTACACAGTACAAAACTGAAAAAAAACTATGTCACATATAATAATGGAACTTCCGGCAGTTACATATTCACCACAGGCGTATGCAGCGATGCCAACCACATTACCCTCCCCAACATTCCATTGGCGCGAAATTAAGAGAGTTCCATAATTTTTTGAACAGACCTCGCACACTGTCAAGGGGTTAAACTTGTTAGTGAATACAAAATAAAATTTTGAAGAACACAAATTCTTTTGAAAACTGTATATTGTGTTCCGTTTTAGTACGTTGAGTTCTTTTCGACTTTTGAGTAGATAGTGTCACAGTTTGCAGTTTACAAGTCAGAGAAACTCACCAATGGCTATGGCTGATTCTGAGCCAGGCAAGCCCGTGCTCTCAGCTATCGCTGAGAGTAACACATATAGAGGGAACACCGACGCTGAAACAGTGAGCAGTGATCTTGATGTCGCCATCAAGGTTAATCTCAAGAGAAATTCTATCCTCCGGCCAAATCTGAAAAGTAAAAGCAAATGTCTCAGTCATGCCATATTACCATTCTATTTCATCTGCATAGTGAGAACTGAAACAATGTCAAAACTCAATGTGTAGCACTTAGAAGTCTTTTTAAGACATTGTCCATGTTATTCATACTGGACTCGTTCGACAGTAGAATGATGGTATGTCCGTACCCCGGCGTTGAGTACAATTCCTGACTATTCCTGTGTTACGGGTCGGAGAAACGTGTATCCCATTCTCCAGTCACAAATCCGTAGGGAATGGTGTAACGGACAGGCTTCTCAAACGAGGGTTAGGATTTCTGGGGGAAAGGGTTGCGATGACAAAATATAAAGTAGGAAGCAGGAAGGGCATTCATATACAGCATCTGATGAGATCTGCTGGAGTACAGACCTGACAAGAGGGCCATTGTCATGGTTCTGTAAACTACGTGGTTGGCTTCCAATCTGAGTATTCGTGGATGCCCGGTAAGCAAATGTGTGTAAACTTTAGAACCAAAACTACCAAGATGATCGCTCCCTTAACTTACAAACAACTTAAACTAATTGTAATTGGTTTGCCATAACACTGTAGTATATTTTTTATTAATTTATTCACTAGATATCTTCCGGTGTAAGTGTCGTCGTCAGGTGATTTGATATTCAGAGGTTTTAACTGACTATTTATGAGGTGTTCTTTTATATTTCCATCTACGAATTTTAGTCTCTTGTCAGTCTTCAGGATACTGCACGTGTTAGTGAATACAAGTGGGACCTTATGTTCTGAAATAGGATGTTCAAATGTTTGTGAAGCTTAAGGGACTTGACTGCAGGGTCTTCAGTCCCTAAACTTACACACTACTTATGAACTACCTTATGCTAAAGACAACACAAACATTCATGCCCGAGGGGGGATTCGAACCCCCGACGGGGAACGGCCTTGCGCATCCTCAACATAGGACTTGGTCCTCTTGGTCTTCGGGAGCTATGGAGTCGCGCAGTGACAGCCTTGTGTGGTCTCCCACAACTGAACTATGTTACAATCATAAACTACAATTTTTTATAATTTTTAACTTAGGAAAGGATTCTGGACATACCAAGACTGCATGCAGGCTCACGGCTTGTGCAAGTATCCGCAAATCCAACGTTTTGAATTCCGTACATATCACAGATTTAAACTTTGACCGGCCGCGGTGACCGAGTGGTCTGCGGCGTGCCAGTCACGGTCTGCACGGCCGCTGCGATCGGGGTTCGCATCCCCCCACGGACATGGATATTTGTGCCGTCTTTAGTAATAAGCTAGTTCATAAGTAGTTTGTAAGTTTAGGTAGTGATGACCCCGTAGTTAAGTCCCATTATCTCTACAAACTTTGAACTTTTTTAAACTTAGGAAGGGAAACCCTGACCTATGAAGAGGCGTCCTACAATTTGTTTCTGCAATGGCCGTCTATAATTCCAAATACAGAAAGATGCACATGAAAGTGTAGCTAAGTCTTTGCAACTATATATAATACCGCTAGTATATTCGAGTGATGTACAATTTCTGTTATCTGACACACTTTGCGCTGAACTTAATAAGGGTCCTCCATATGAAACAAAGTGTCCTTAATACTATAAAGAACTTAATCTCTCATCTGGTAACAACTAAAATTAGACCCTATCCTGCAATCATGAGTAGTAACTGTGTTGGAAGTAAATGTATCATTGTAGAGCACGTATAACTGAAGTCCACATGTAACAAATCAAAGTGTTTAATTAACATCACAAAAGCAATCTCAAGACAGTGTTCCAAGTGCTCTAAGTACGTGAAGCTCTAATAAATGCATTGCTAGCCATCAAAATGCAAGATCAAGAATGGCTGTAGATTAAACGTTGTACAAAGGTTACATAATTGAAAATACTGCTCCCTTTGATGTGAGGAAGATGTTGGAATCGCTATTGAGTGTTAACGACATTACAGGCTATAATTCCATCTGTACGCTTCAGCATTGAATCAAAGTGATTCTGGAAGTGTTGGTGGGTGTATCGGTCAACGCTCATTGTACATAATTCCAAAGGTGAACCGGTGTAAGGGCATATGGTGTTCATCAGGCTAATCGTTTCGCAGTCATTTAGCAGACTTCTACGACAAGCGACAGATAAGGAAAACAGGGAGGCCGGCACGGAAATGCAGTCAGATCGGTGAAGAGGAAGTTTGGAAGATGGCGTGCCACGTGTGGTAGCGCATTATTGTGTTAGAATGTGGCTGTCGACGAGCTCCGAAGGTATGAGAGAACAGCCCACAACAGAGCTGTTACGCTAGCACGTCAGCAGTGCGTCCTATTATAAGGGGAAAGGGGGGGGGCAGGGAGAATGAGGTACATTACCACGACACGACACTAACCAGTACGGCGATGCTTAGGGCAACAATGGAACAGCCTCTCGCCAGAGCGACTCTGAACTTTGACTATAATAATTGTGCGGGTGCAGGCAGAATCGAGCTTTGTTGGTAAAGCAATGTCGCTCATTTGTTCGTCGTTCACTGCATAATGGCTGGCGCAAACGCCTGTGGCGTTGACTTGGTGGTACCTGCAGCGAAGGATGCCTTGCGGACACTCCCTCTACCACAAACGGCCTCTAATGGTTGGGGCGGACAAACAGACCGAGTTTGTTGTGATATGGATCGTCATGTGGTAGAGCGATGTATTAGTGACACGCACACAATATTTCTGTCATCACGTGTGATGGTTGTAACTAGGTGACTAAAATCAGGCTCGTTAGTCTGTCGTTCCATCCTGCATCCAGTGATTACAAATCAACCTCATAGTTTCTTGGTACGTCCGAGTCCGACTCTCTGAAGGACAATCCGAAATAGGCAACTATTCTTCTTCGTTCGAAACGTTTTAGAAAGACGTTCGCGGTCTTCAGCGAGGCATAATGATGCAGGTTGTGTGCTAATCGACTGCACGAAAGAACAATTCTAGTATGTCCACACGGCTGTTCTCTGCTTTATACAGACTGTAAAACTTAACGTGGCGCTATACGTACACGTGATGTGTGCCTGCACTGAAACGCTAATCCATTGCAGCCTTTGTCACAAACACATCCTGAAAAATTCATCTGATGTGGATGCTTTCTACAAGGCTTTGTACATTGGATGAGAAGCAGTGTATTATAAAAGAAAAGTGTTATACCGCGAATAACAAAAGGCTTGTTTCCAAGGTTCTCGGGTGTACAGCCGGATCCGATCGTCGAAGTTCCACGATATTTCGGCGAATAACCGCTCCGCCATCATCAGGTGGTGCTGATGGAATGATCTGTCTGCTCTCTGTCCGTGGTATTTATACCTGCCGGGTCCAAACTCAATTCCCTGCGCCGGCGGCCGGCCGCGCGCCGGGTGGTGGGGGAAGCCGCGGCGGCGTCGGGTGGTGGGGGGTGCAGTTCATCTCCAGTGCCACAGCTGCATGGGATCTTGTAAACGCCCGCTTTTTTTAGGCGTAAATCGTCCTTTACCGTTCCCAGTAGGGCGCGCGTCTTAGCTGGCGGTCGGAAGACTGTGGAAATATTGTATTTCTTCAGTAGTCTTCCTATTTTGGATGACACGTTGCCAGCGAACGGCAGAACTGCCAGGGCTTTCCTCTCCTCTTCAGTTTCCTCTTCGTCTTGGTCCCTGCTGCGCTTCTGTTGTTGGAAGGCCCTTCGGATTTGGCGGTTGCCATACCCATTCATTCGGAACACAGATTCAAGGTGTTTTAGTTCAATATTCAGGTGTTGTTCGTCCGATATCGAGTGTGCTCTGTGTACCAATGTGCTGAGCATTCCATTAAGCTGTGCCGGATGGTGGCAGCTGGAAGCATGTAGGTACAGGTCAGTGTGTGTGTGCTTGCAGTACACACTGTGCCCCAGTGAGCCATCAGATCTACGTTCCACCAGGACATCAAGAAAGGGTAGTTACCCATCTTCCTCGATTTCCATGGTGAAACGAATATTGTTATGAAGTGAATTCAGATGTTTTAAAAACACCTGTAATTTATCCTTTCCGTGCGGCCAGATGACAAACGTGTCGTCCACGTAGCGATAGAAACATACAGGTTTCAATTCAGCGGTTTCCAGTGCTATATCTTCGAAATTCTCCATGAATAGGTTGGCTACCACTGGAGAGAGTGGGCTTCCCATGGCTACTCCATCGGTCTGCTCGTAGTATTGACCATTGAAGACGAAGTAGGTGGACGTTAACACGTGCCTGAACAGTTGGGTCAGTTCAGGTGCGAATTTCTCACTGATTAAGCTGATAGAGTCTTCCAGCGGCACACGTGTGAATAGTGACACGACATCGAAGCTCACCATGATGTCAGAGTCTTGTAGGGTCAGCTCCTTCAGGCGGCTAATAAAATCCGTCGAATTCCGGATATGGTGCGCACATTTGCCCACGTAAGGTCGTAGCAGGCCCGCCAAATGCTGCGCCAGAGGATACGTTGGTGCCCCAATTTTGCTGACAATGGGACGCATACCATCTTTGTGTGTCTTCGGAAGGCCATACATCCTCGGCGCTACCGCGGAACGTTGGCGGAGTCTCTTGATGTCATTCTCCTCGAGCGCGCCATTTTTCAGCAAGGTGGCGGTGCTTTGTTGTATTTTCTTGGTCGGATCTGTTTTAATTTTCCGATATGCTGGGTCGTCTAGCAGCTGCAGTATCTTCTGTTCGTAGTCGCGTCTCTCAAGGATGACAGTAGCGTTCCCTTTATCGGCGGGGAGAACGACTATCTCTGTGTCTTCTCTGAGGGCCCGCAGTGCTGCTCTTTCTGCTCTCGAGATGTTGCTTCTGGCTGGTGTTGCCCGTGACAGAATCCGGCATGATTCCCTCCTGATTTCTTCGGCCTTGTCTTCTGGTAGGCCCCGGACTGCCTGTTCTATTGAAGAGATAATTTCAGTGAACGGAACAGAAGCAGGTGTTGGAGCAAAGTTGAGTCCTTTTTCGAGTACAGCTGTAGCTGTGTCGTCTAGTGGTTTCCCGGTCAGATTAATCACTGTGCGTTTTGTGGGCTCCAACTCGTTCTGCGGTTTGCCAGGTAGTCGAGCAAACTTGGCGACTTGCTTCTCCGTAGATTTCAGGTGGGTCCAGTCTGCCTGTGCCCAGGTGACACCGTCCACCCACTCCCAGGAGTGATCTTGGAGGGCGGAGGACAATCGTAGGTGTAGTTCTCGAGTATTACCTGTCACCAACGTAGCACAGTAGAACAGCAAAAGCGATGGAAATGAAGTGACTGGCAGAATATATGGTGTTGGGATACATTGCTCTGTCACACACCCAGTTCTCCTGGGTAGCAGCAGTTGCAGAAAACCAAGTGTCGTCATATTCCCATCCGTACATACATGGTACTGTTTTATTCTCTTTATTTAGTACTTTCATTTCGCAGCTGCTGTAGACTTGTTCTTTCCTAAAATAGAAAAGTTGTTGTTACAAAGCTCGGAATATAAAATTAACTCGATTTAGTCCTAAAAGTATGAAATTGTTTTATTTATTTTTATCAAGTTCCACAGGACCAAATTGAGGAGCAAGTCTCCAAGTCTCCATGGTCATGGAACGAATTAGTACATCATCTTGTAAGAAAAGAATAGCTATCGATAAAGTGAAACATACAGCACACGACAGGCCTAAACATAAACATAGTGATCCTCGAGAAAAATCGCAAGGTTAGCCACCAAAGTACAGGGATTATGACTAAGAGTTTGAATTCTTGTGACAGCTTATTAAAAATGCATTTGTCAATATACTAAAGATTTCTGTGTAGTATTGACTGAGTGAAGGCTGTTAACTCCTAGGATTAACCAGATATTATTAACAGTAAATATTCTAATTGCAATTATTAATGAAAATGCTCTTTCATTGCTGATCTGTAAATTTCAGCTGTTACACTGATATCACCAGCGCACTTTTCACTAGCATGTATGTACAAGCAGTACATTTTACGTACAATTCTGAGTCTTATGTTACACTCTACGTGGTATATCCTAAACAGAAGGAAACAGCCTGCGTGTTTGTAAATACAGGAATGATAAATATGTACTAATGGTAACTGCGTATCTGTTGAAATCAACATTCAACCTTGTAATAGAATTTGCACGACTGCTTGCTGCTATTGATGAATTTGCTTAAGGATATGTTATCAAGTACAACTCGGCTTTACATCTACTGTTCACTAAAAGGTAGTTGTCGTTTCTTAGGAATGAACAATGTCAAAGAACAAAGCTGACGATAGATTACATGCACAGAGATGCGCGGATTTAAAATTCCGAGACATGTGAAGAAAGGCGTTGACCAAATTCGTAAATTGACACAAAAATGTGTCTTACTAACGATTCCTGCGTTAAGAATATTCGTAGTTCGTGGCCAGCTTGTAATAGCACATAATGTAACACACTGTAGTGACACAAATTATAAGTTTTAACATCGTGTCGGAGCATTTTTTTAATTGTTGCGGAGTGCAGCAATACTTCGTGCTATGGACACAACACGTCACTGGAAGATTCCTGCAAAAATATTGAGCAATGCTGCCGAAAATGCCTCCCATAATTGCAGGTGCAGGTTTCTCTACACAAACTGACCTCTTGGTTGCGATCACCTGTACCCAGTGACATGGCTCATTGTCACCAGTGAACACTGCATCGTTATGCGGGGAAGTGAAGTCCATGGATGACAGCAAATGGTTCCAAGTACCCAGACATAGCCCTTCCAAGTGAATGATCCATTCAGTTTTACCCGAGGATCTATTCCATTACATGTACAAACATCGTGAAGAGGCTACAACCAACTTGCAAAGGGCATTATTCGACAGATCCATGGCTTTAAAGGCTTAGTAATAAAATTTCGATTCCTTAGAATTTCAATGTTAGAAATGAAAAGCTAGTAAGCGCTAATCGGGCCTCTCAAATACACCATCTACATCTACATGGTTACTCTGCAAGTCACAACGGAGTGCATGGCAGAGGGTTCATTAACAACTTTATGATATTTCTGTATAAATCCATTCTCTAATAGTTCACGGGAAACATGAACACCTACATCTTTCTGTTTTCGATCTGATTTCTCATATTTTATTATGATTATCATGTCTCCCTATGTAGGTGGGTGGTAACAATATAAATTCACATTCGGAAGAGCCGATCGCGGTGGCCAAGGTGACTGAGGCGCTCCAGTCACGGTCTGCACGACCACTACGGTCGGGGGTTCGATTCCCCCCTCGGGCATGGATATTTGTGCCGTCCTAGTTCGTAAGTAGTTCATAAGTAGTTTGTAAGTTTAGGGACTGATGACCCCGTAGTTAAGTCCCATAAAAAAAGTAATAAAATAAAAAAAAAATTAATTCTTAAGAGAAAGGTGTTGAAACAAATTTATGAAATAGATCTCACTTCAACAGATAAAGCCTATCTTTCAATGGTTTCCACCCTACGTTGTGCATCATTTCCGTGGCACTGTCTGTCCTATATCACGATAACACAGAACGAGCTGTCCAGGCCCTCCTGGTATGGAGCCCATAATGCGCAGAAACACCCTAAGAAACGGACGCACAAATGTGGTGTAGGCAGTTACTTTAGTGGGCTGTTGCATTTTCTAAGTGGTCCGCCAATGAAACGTAGTCTTTGGATCGCCTTCCCTACAATGTTATCTATGTATTATTTCCAATTTAAGTTGCTAGTGATTGTTATTCCTAGGTATTTAGTTGAATTGACGGCCTTTAAATCTGAGTGATTTATCGAGTAAATTAAGTTTAAATGACTTCTTTTA
This sequence comes from Locusta migratoria, assembly GCA_026315105.1. Classification (NCBI taxonomy): domain Eukaryota; kingdom Metazoa; phylum Arthropoda; class Insecta; order Orthoptera; family Acrididae; genus Locusta; species Locusta migratoria. The sequence goes on along the minus strand of CM048746.1, from coordinate 465,235,132 downwards.
ATGGTCATGGGTGACTTTACACTTATCATAATTAAGAGTCAACTGCCAATTTTTGCAGCATGCTGATTTCTGGTGTCTATAAAATTACCGGTAGTCACCTTATCTATTTTATAACCGGCGTTCGCGGGATACTTTTACCTCTTCTTTTCGCATTACCAGACTGAAGGTTGTAATTTACACTTACGGACTAGATCGGAAACGGAGATAGCCAATATTTACAAAGTGCTGCCCTATACTGTGTGTTACTCCCTTCCATTCCTTTAGAGAGCAGTTCTTATGCTGTGTTTTGTGGGATTAATAAGAACACCGAAAATTGAGTGGTGTGTCCATAGATCTAGCGAACTCTGGGACGTTTTCCGTCTTCAGGACTAGTTTGCATTTGCATGGTAATGCGTAGAATATTATGAGCGATGTCGCGTTTCCTGCACTGTATGCTGTCGTTTGTGAGGCCTAAGGCGCTACTTTCGTCTTTAAACTTTTTGTTCGTGTAATACTAATCCGAGAGAGAGAGGATGATAGTGGAGAAGGCCTCTAGTGGGTCTACTAAATTTCACTGTGTCTAGTATTATTATTATGATGGATCATCAATCATCGCCTGTACTTTGAGATAGGACTTTAAAATATGCGTGGCTTGGTGGTTATAAATTTTGCTGGTGTTGCGGTGTGTAGGTTAGCATCATCGTTTGCAGTAGGACAGCTACTTTAAAAACATAAATCCTAGTATTTTAGAATATATTTGCTGAGTGTCGCGGCGACCTCTCAGCGAGCGCACACACGCGCAGCCGCAGTCGACGCCCCGCACGTGACGGACACGTGCGGCCATGGGCAACGCACACGTGCAGTCTTGGCGGGGCGTCAGCGAGTGTCAGTTGTCAACCATCGGCACGCGCCGGCCGTCTGACTGCATGCACGCACAGTCTCACAAAAAACTTATAAACATTACGCCGCGCGGGAAAAAACAATAATTATTTCCGCGACCTGGGGAATATTAACATTTTTATTGAGCAATTAAATGAGCAGTAGCGCTATTAATTGATTTGTGATTGCTTGCCCTCCCCTCCACACTTGTGTAACCAGTTTCGCTTCGTTCCACCGTCAACAGTCTGGCGTAGAATCCAGTTTGAACTAATACCCCCAGTAATGGTCCGGCATAAGCCTCGTGACGTCATCAGTTTGAATTAATCCCCCATTACTCCCCTACTTATAACACCACGTTCTGATTCACTTAAAACATGATAAACTCGCATTGTAGCAGCAGTTAGCGGTCTAAAGACTGCGCCAGACACCTGTAGTCTTATAAAGGCATTGTCTAAAGCAGCGCCGTCTTCTCTTTAAATATCTCTGTGTTTGGAAATGCATGCCTCTACGACTGTCTTTGCCACTTCAGTGTACATAACGGGAAAGCTGAACTAACACATCCCCCACAAAAAATTGACATAAATCTTTCAGCAGAAAAATAAGCAAGCTCTTTTCTCAAAAAATGCTTATAAGTGTTATGTTCCTCTAAAGAGAAGCAATAAAGAACGTGTTGACACAGCTTCAGCTGTGTTCACACGAACACAGTAATGCTAGCGAGAATTTTATTTTGTTACCTACAGTAAATCGTTATGGAGATACTGACGATACGGAGAATCAGTTCACATAAAATTACTCACCTTGGTATCGTCAGATTCTTCCACATCTCTATGGTTGAATTCGTACCTTCTCTTCCTGGTACGTGGCACCAGTGCTCAGCAACCGTGAGTGCAATAAGCATGCCATTGTACGCCATGGAAGCAAACAGTTGCGGCAGGCAACCAAAAATAATGCTCAAGCGTATTTGAAATTTTCCATAACTATCTATTTGCTCAATTACATCCTCGAACGTTGTGTTTTCAACATGGGATGTCTTATACTCCTTCTTTTCACTGATTTTATCCTGTAAATAAATAAATTCATTTAGTTGCTAACGTCGTATTTTTCGTTGCATATACATCCACAAAACTGTCGCAGTAGATTACGAATAATATTGCTGGAGTTACTTTCATTAAGCACATCACAACAACCGGTATCAGAAACGTCTGGTTGACGAAATCCTTAGAACTGTTGTTCCCAACCTTCAGCACTACTTCAGACTGAGTGTAACCACATATTAAATATTACACACCTCATTAGCATCAAAACCTGCTAAATAAACTATATTGTGAAAAATAACTTTCTTCAAGTACTACATTTTTAATAATGACAAAAGGTAAATACACTCAGTTTATGTAAGAACGTTTACAGCAGAGTTTGCCAACACCGAAATAACGCAAGAACAAAATGCTCCCTTCCAGGGACGGCCAACAGTTCAACTCATACGCGGTGCACGGCCTCAAGTTCAATAGCTCTCTGGCAGAGGTAGAGAGGAAACGGTCAACTCGCTCCATTTGAATAATTTGAATAGCAATTCTGCGGTACTCTACGTGATTTGATTTTATATTTGTCAAGAATACAAATTACAAAGAATATAAATTTTCAGTACTGAATTATTTTTGGCGCAATGAATACTAAATGATTTATATGTAGTGCAGTAATTCATGAAGGCTTCAAACCTACGTACGATACAGTGTTGCGCATGCGCAAATGATTTACCGTGGTTCACATAGATGCCCAGACGTGCCTCATACAGAGAGCATCCCAGGGCCCTGGGGAACCCTGACAGCTGCTACACCAGGATTCGCTTCTCGTGCTTTGCAAGATTAATGTGTAATTTTTTTCTCTGCCGTACTTTATTAATCAAGATACAACGTAAATCACATAAAAAATAAAAATAAAAAATAAAACATTTTTACGTATACCATGTACTTACACCTGATTTTCACTTCACTGCAAATTTAAGCGCACCAAAATCGCACAGACATCCAAAAATTGTAGTTATTTAAATGTGATGACTTCAATAAGAGTCAAAGCCAAGATTGCATGTATAAATTACTCATTTAATGTGTGTTATTACTGATTTCGGCAAGCTATATTGGCATTATCGAGTGAACAAACGTTGCCTCAGCAAAGTAATAAAATACTTATACGTATACAAGACATATGAATTACAAGCTGATACAGCAATGTACATATCATATGTTTTTTGATACCCCATTGTGATGATAATTTGGTCATCTGATGCTTGGATACTTGAAGTTAAAATTAAACTAATTGTTGCTTCTATGGTGAAGCAATTGTACTCCTGAATTCGGCGTCTGGTTCCTTACCAAAGGACTACTGCAACCATTACTAACTGATCGACATTTGTAACTAGTAAGTTTCGTCTCTACATGTCCTGTGTGTGATAGCTAAAGAATTAATTTACATATGGAACACAGTGTGTTGTTGAACGCAATGCCCGAGTTCCAGCTTAATACAAAAAGGCGTCCAGAAGTGCTCAGTTCAGTTCATTACGCCAGCCAGGAATAGTGACAAGTTTAGAAAATTATAAAAAATTAGTTAACCATAAGGAGGTGCGGGGCAAAGTGGGAGTAAAATCATCTGTGTGTGCACTGAAACTGCTTTCCTTACCACTTGTCCTCTGATAATCTACTTCATTAATGGAAGGCCAATTCCATTAAGTTGCAGGTCGCGTCGGTGATTACCACCACGTACTATCAGCTACCGGGCGACAGCTGTTCAGGTGAGCTAACTTAACGAGTTTCAATCCTACCTGCCACTACTGAAGATGGAGTCTGTGCAGATCAACTACAGGTGAAGAGCCTATCTGACTTCCAGGGAGCTATTCAATTTCAGATCCACCTACGAACTGTCCAGAGTACCGACTTACTGACGGACGCTGGAACCAGTCCAACTGAACTTCCTGTAACAGTTTATCTAAGTGCTATGTGCCCTCTTGACAACTATTTACAGGGGCATGCAGATATCTGGAAACAGACCCAGGCACAGCATCTCTCATCGAGAGCACTGAAGGTCCCATCAGGCAGCCTGTCACCATATTGTACCATATGGTTTACCGCTGACCGTCTCTGCCTACAGAGAAGCCATCACAATGATCGCTGTCATCCCAGGGGATGACTCAGCAAAATGTTAGGCGACCACCAGTTGCTTGCCTGCCACATTCCAGTCTCACAACAGGAAAACACAGCTTTGCGTGCATGACACAGATAATATTTTTCGCTTACATTGTTGTGATTTATTTGGCCTTTGTATTGAGGACAATGTACTGTCCTAATTCGAAGAGATTTTGGGCTTTGTGTTTGGTCTTCGTTCAACTCACTCAACGATATATCAACTGGACACCTTCCAGCCTTCCCCTAGTGAGGAACAAAGAGTAAGGAAGGCTTATTTCCCTTTATTGTACTTTTAAAATCCTAACATTGGCAGGTTGGCTGCAGTTTAGTACCTTCTTCTTCAGCTGTACAACAATGACTACATGGGAAAATGGTTTTAAAACATGACGGAGTTAAAGAATATATGATGTAACCCAGGTGACTGTAATGGATGACTTTTAAAACTGCCGCGGTGGAGTAGCCGCCTCGCTGCGGAGGTTCGAGTCCTCCCTGGATCATGGGTGTCTGTCTTTGTCCTTAGTTGAGTTTACCTTAGTTTAAGTAGTTTGTAAGCTACGGACTAATGACTACGCAGTTTGGTCCGATAGATTTACAAACATTTGATTTTTTTTAACTTCTAAAACACACAGACAATAAGATTGTTAAACATCTCTGAAGAGAATAAAAGGGTCGCTGATAATGTTCATGTGAAAACTTCTTTTGTTATCCCAGAGGACCTATCTGAATTTAAAGAAATGCCATTCGGTCTATATAATGTAGTAGTAACTTTCAAACAGACGATGGATAGTCTTTTATGATACCTCAAGTGGTCTACGTGTCTTCGTTAGCTATAGGACATGGTATTCTCCGAAGCGTTTAAGAACATATAAAAAGGCCGAGAACAGCTCTTAAGTGTCCCAGGCAGTATGTCCTAAGCAATACAAGGAAGTAACCGGTGTGAAGGAAATCAGAATACTGGAACATCTTGCGTCAAACGAAGGTGTGCGGCCTGATCCAGAGAATGTGAAGTTTATAACAGAATATCTTCTTCCTAAAAATACGAGTGATCTGAGAAGCTTCTTTGGAATCAGTTCCGACTACCGGCGTAGATCCCAGCTCCAGGAGCGGTTAAAAGCTGATGCTAAATTCAATAGTGGCAAATCCTAACAAGATTTTTTCCGTATCGTGCGAAGACCACTGATGAATGATCATGTATTTCGCATGTATGACAAGAGCACACCAAGACGGTTGCTCACAGTTGCTGGAGAATATGGACTTGCTGATGTTTTAATAGAAATCTTAGATGGTAAAGAGAATGTATTAGCATTTGCCTCTCTGACACTATGAAAGATGTGTTTAGAATTTTAAATAAGTTAATGGAATATTCGCCGAATTTTCTGTAGTGGTCAAATAAGGTACTTAGTTATTCGCATCGTATTTTGCAAGAGAGGCGTTCCAATTACGACAACAGTTGAGTACCGAATAAGGGACTAGCCCAGTGTAAACTCAAAGTCCCGCAAATGCAGCGATTGCAGCAGTACACCTCGTGAAGCTGTTACCTAGTTTGTTACTTGAAGCGACACCTTTTTGGACAACAAGAGCAGAATGAATAGTGCCCCCGTTTCAGAGTGTGGCAGTTGCCGTCGCTGTCACAGTCGTTCAGTTGGAGGGCTCAGAGTGCTGGTCATCGTGGTAGAGGTGTCTCTGGGTGGACGACTACAGCGGGACGCCGACAAGAAGGTCTGCGGATTCATTGCCAGAACAGGGCCCTAGCAGTCACCAGTCCACGCAAGCACCACTGCGAGAAAGAGCCGGAGAACCCGAGCCACTGATTCAGTTTTCAGAACGCCAGAGCCGAGTCAGCCGAGAAGTCGCCACGCGCACACTCACTGCGCAGCTGATCGCTTTTCTCACACGGGCGCACCGACGCGTCACGTGCGGGCACCAGCAGCAACAGAAGCTTCCAATTTGCACTGTCCATTCCTGACATGTACATGAAGTGGAAATAAAGACAACTAAACTATGCTCGGATTCCTTTAGCTGTCGCAATACGATCCAGTCGAAAACAATTGCTAGCGGAAGAGCTTCACCTCTGGACTTTGGTGACGTCGATCACACGCCCAATGACAGCAGCTTCGATCGTCGTTCATGTTGTTCAAATGTTTGTTAAGCTTATGGGACTTAACTACGGGATCATCAGTCCCTAAACTTACAAACTACTTATCAACTATCTTATACTAAAGACGGCACAAATATCCATGCCCGATGGGGGATTCGAACCCCCGACCGTAGGGGCCGTGCAGACCGTGACTGGAGCGCCTCAGTCTCCTCGGCCACCACGGCCGGCCGTCGTTCATGGTTTGGAGGATTGGACACTAACGTTGCTTCTTGTTCGTCAAACAGCAGCTCTACTAGTATAGTTTATCGGCATAGTGCACTTAATATGGCAGGAATTAGAAACATGTAGGCAGCTCTTTCTTTTGGTGCGTGGGTTATATGTTGCCGTATTGAATATCGTGAGGGAATGGCAAAGACTGTGCAATGGCTCAACAAGAGACAAGGGGAGAAACGGAATTAGAGGCATTTCAACTGCTGTTACATAGGGTAACAGAGTTGACTCCTGATAATACGCAATAAATTGTATCAGAGGGATGGAGATTGTTTGTCTGACTCGCAATCACTACAGGTAGCGTCATTATGGTTATTATGGGAAGCACGATGGCCATGAGGGCGAATGTGGAGATTGACCTAGGTATTATGTTGAAAGGAAGGCAAAGTCTTTTTCCACAGATGTAAGGCACTTTCCTTGTGATCATATGGGTCATGTACGTACATTTTGCTGCCAGTCGCGAATAAGGTAAGGCAATTAGCTACAAGGTAGTTTATTGACTTTTATTGGCGAGGAAAATGTACCTCAGCAACATTTAAGCATCAGAAGGAATTCCGAGTTCGCTGTGTGGAGTTTGCATTAATATCATATGCTTCAACTACGAATGCAGAGGCTCATCCTGTACTATTACGTACTAGGCATAAGTTTTTGTTTAATAGGTGGACCCATGTATTAATGGTTAGCAGGGACCTAGTGGGTTGGAGACGATTACACCTACCACAGCACATGTTACGTACGATAGGAGATAATGATGTTGAGCCTTTGGGATCAAAGGAGGCATCTTTTACTATGGGAGGAGTATAGTTAATGCAGTGGGAAATAGTCATTCTACCTATAAATGTAGGGTACTGTGCAATTCTTGAGTTACACTTTCTGCATAAACACTATGCGGAAACTGATCTTCGGCGACACCAGGTGGGACTTTCCAGGAAATTATTTCATCTAGAAGAAGTTGTCGTCAGCGCTGAAATGTCTAAAGGGGCGTCCACCGTTACAGACAAACAGCTAAAAGTAACATGTACATTACTGATCAATTCGCTTTGTAATATACCAGTCGGTACCAGCAACTCACTTTGGACAAATGAAGAGCCGCAGTTTACTGTAGGTATGTTACGTGTAGTCCAGCCTTTAGAGAAAAATGATATGTTGGATAATGTGTTCTATTTTGTGAAGCGAAGTACAGTAAATGTAGAGGAGTTGAATGGGGATATAGAAGTACCTGTTGTTATCGATAATTTTGATGTAGACGATATGAAACTGGGGGAGAGAATGATGGTAAACAACGAGGAAAATTTAGAAGATGAAATCTGTGGTACTGATGAGAATCATCATGGAAAAGGCTCGCTGATGAAACTGCATTATTTAGAAAGATAATGTGAAAGGGAAAGATAGACAGCAGTTGGAGTCATTGCTATTGGGACTCGAATATTTTATTTATAGAGAGTCATGGCCCGCCTCACCTACTACTCACACAGCAACGAATTCCAATAAGTAACGCAGCGGCGGTATGTTCCAGAGCTATAACATTCCTCAACATTTGGTGACCACCGTGGAGGAAATCATAGATCACCAGTGAGACGATGATGTTATAGAGGAAATCCCCACATCTCAGCAGCAAAACAATTACTGATATTTACCCAAACTCTAATTAGACCATCTTGGTTCAATGCCAGTATTTTTTCTACGTAGGAGTTTAAGATCGGGTACCATGAGAATGAGGTAGCTCCTGTGGATCTAGCAAAAACAGCATTTTCGGTTCCATCGGGAAATGTCCAATATCGGCGTATGTCATTAGATTTGAGAACGCGCCATCTACGTTTCCGAGGTTATAGAACGGACCGTTGAAGGAGGTGAAACCAGGTCAATGTTTGTTTTGATGATATAATCATGTCCTCATCAAAAAAAAAAAAAAAAAAAAAAAAAAAAAAAAAAAAAAAAAAAAAAAAAACAGGCATTATACGGATCGGAGAGTTGAATGTTCTAACACTTAATCGCGTAGGTAACCTAGAAAATTTGAAAAGAGAAATGGAAAGGTTAAAGTTAGATACAGTAGGGTTTAGTGATGCTCGGTGGCAGGATGAGCAGGATTTCTATTCAGTTGAGTACATGGTTATCGATACATAATCAATTGGTGGTAAGGCAGGAGTACGTCTGATAATGAATAAGAAAATAGGAATGCGGGAAAGTTACTATGAACAGCATAGTGAACCCATTGTCGTAGTAAAAATAGACACGAAGCCAACACCGACCACAGTAGTGCAGGTCTATATGCCAACTAGCACGGCCGATGATGAGGATATCGAAAAAATGTATGAGGAGATAAAAGAAATCATTCAGAAAGTTAAGGGACACAAAAACTTGATTATGAGGGGGGACTAGAAGTCGGTAGTAGGAAAGGGAAGAGAAGGAAATGTAGTAGGTTAATATGGACTGGGAAAAAGTTACGAAAGAGGAGATCGCTTGGTAGAATGTTGAGCATAGCACAATTTAATGATCACCAACGCTTGGTTTAATCATCATGAAAGAAGGCCTTATACGTGGAAGAGACGAGGCGACACTGGAAGGTACCAGATTGAATTTATAATGGTAAGGAATAGATTTAGAAACCAGGTTCTAAACCGTAAGACATGTCCAGGGGCAAATATAGACTCTGGCCATACCTTATTTGTTATGAACTGCAGATTAAAACTTAAGAGACTGCAGAAAGGTAGAAATGTAAAAAGATGGAACCAGGACAAATTGAAAAATACCAGAGGTGGCTGAGAGTTTCAGAGGGAGCATTAGGCAAGGATTGGCTAAAACGGGCGAAAGTAATACAGTAGAAGAAGAATGGGTAGCTCTGAGAGATAGGGTAGTGAAGGCTGCAGAGGACCATATAGGCAGAAGGACAAGGCCTAATAGAAATCCCTGGCTAACACAGGATATACTGAACTTAATTGATGAGAGCAGAAAATATAAAAATTCAACAAGTGAAACAGGAAAAAGGGAAAGCAAAGGTCTGAAAATGAGATTGACACTAAGTGCAGACTGGCTAAGCAGGAGTGGCTAGAGGTCAAATGCAGAACCGTAGAAGAATACATAACTAGGGGAAAGAGAGATACCGCCTACAGGAAAATAAAAGAGATACTTTGAGACAAGAAATGCAGCTGTATGAATATAAAGAACTCAGGCGGAAAACCAGTACTAACCGAAGAGGGGAAAGCTAAACTGTGGAAGGAATATAATAGAGGGCCTAAACAAAGGAAATAAACTTGAAGGCAATATTCTAGAAATGGAAGGCTAAGGGGAGGAAGATGAGATAGGAAGGACGTGTGTCGAAACAAAGTCCCTTCAGTAGATAATATTCCGTCTGAACTACTGATGTCGTTAGGAGAGCCAGTCATGAAAAATTGTATCACTGGTATGCAAGCTGTATGAGACAGGGGAAATACCCTCAACTTCAAGAAGAATATTGTAATTCCAATTCCAAAGAAAGCAAGTGCAGACAAGTGTGAAAATTACAGAACTATCAGTTTAATAAGTCATGGGTGCAAAATACTAACACAAATTATTTACAGACGAATGGAAAAACTTGTGGAATCCAACCTCGGGAAAGATCAGTTTGGATTTAGGAGAAATGTAGGAACACGAGAGGCAATACTCACATTACGACTTACCTTAGAAGATATGCTAAGGAAAGGGAAACCTACCTTTTTAGCGTTTGTCGATTTGGGGAAAGCTTCCGACAATGATGACTGGAATACACTCATCCCAATTCTGAAGTTATCAGGGGTAAAATACAGCGAGCGAAGAGTTATATTCAACTTATACAAAAACCAGACCGCGGTTATTAGAGTCGAAGAGCAAGAAAGGGACGCACAGGTTAGGAAGGGAGTAAGACAGGGTTGTAGCCTTTCCCCAATGTTGTTCAATCTGTACATTGAGCAGTGAAGGAATGGAAGGAGAAATTTGGAGAGGGCATTAAAGTGAAAGGAGAAGGAATGAAAACATTGCGGTTTGCCGATGACATAGTAATTCTGTCATAGACCGCAAAAGATCTAGAAGAGCAATTGAAAGGAATGGACAGTGTCTTGATAATAAGATATAAGATGAACATTAACAAGAGTAAAACGAAGGTAATGGAATGCAATGTCAGAAAATCAGGCGATGCTAAAGTAATTAGATCAGATAATGACACAATAAAAGTAGTTGATGAATTTTGTTATTTGGGTGGCGAGATAACTTCTGATGGCCGAAGTAAAGAAGATATAAAATGCAGAATAGATATGGGAAGAAAAGCGTTTCTAAAGAAGCGAAACTTGTTAATATCCAATATTAATTTAAGTTTTAGGATGCCCTTTCTGAAAGCGTCTGGAGTGTACCATCCTATGTGAGTGAAACGTGGACGATAAGGAGTTCAGATAAAAAGATGATAGAAGCATATGAAATGTGGTGCTACAGACGAATGATGAAAATTAGATGGGTAGATCACGTAACTAATTGGGGAAAAGGAGTTTCTGGCATATCCTAAGGGAAGGGATAGATTGGTTGGACACATTCTGAGACATCCATGAATTGTCAGCATTAGAAGGAAGCGTATCGGGTAAAAATCGTAGAAGGAGACCGAGGGACGAATATAGTAAGCATATTAAAAAGGATGTAGGTTGCCGAACGTATTCTCATATGAAGAGACTTGTACAGGACAGATTAGCGTGGAGAGCTGCGTCAAACCAGTCTGAGGACTGAACACCACAGCAGATGTAAGCCATACCCCTATTCTCTTCCAGCCTGGTGACATCGTCTGGATCTTCTTTTCCGAACGTTCAGTTGTGTAAGGAGCCACTGAGGCATTAATTTGGGCTATAAAAGATCAGGCGTTACTTATGAATTTTAAGAACGTGACCCCGACACATGATATGACTTATGGTTAGGGACACAATGTCCTACGAATAAGGCCACACAGCAGGTTCTAGCACGTCTCAAGTATGTTAAAGGCAACGAAAGCGGTAATGAGGATATAATGTCGTCAAGGTCCACAGCCAAACGAGCACCAGCCATCGGGAGCTGTAGTGTGCAGCGCCGAAGACTGGTTCCCGCATCAATGAGACTTCAACGTAGAGACAAGGAGGGAGCGATGTCGCAAGTGAAGTGTCCAGCGACACCAACATTGGGTGGTTAATGGGTAGAGTTTTGGATTCTATAGCAAATGGATCTGGGTTCTGGACTAGCCTAGTTTATAAATCTTCAATATACGATTCCAGTACCCTCCAGATGTATCGAGAAATATTGAACCAGAACTTTTTAATAGTAATACTACGTAAAACTACAGCTTGATTCTGTTTATTCTGTTCTCTTGGAGTTGTGTGACAGGTCCTAAATATATTATCGCTGAGATTAAACCAATGTTTTTTAATTAAACCAGCCACATCTTACGACACTGCCACATGAGGATATCATAATATTCAATACTTCACTGAAGTACACGACGCCCCTAATTGGTCTTCATGAGTGGAAGAGAAGAGGGGACATGAGGTCAATTATTCTGTAATCAGTTATGGCCACTAAGGAAAAACTAAGAGCATCTGTTCAAAATTAGACTTTCGTAACCATAATTTATAACACCTATGATATTCAATATGCTAAATGAGCAAGCAGTAAAGAAAAAAAAAATAAAGAAAATAAATACAGCAAGGATCAATGTTGGGGAAGAGTAAAAAGCTTCGAGGCTTGTAATTTTATGACAAAAAGCAAAGGACTTGCACGATCATTTACACGGAATCGACAATGGATTAAACTGAGCACGTAATACGAATATTAAAAATGATAAAAGAGGGTAATTTTAATACAACTGAATTAAATCAGGCCATGATGGGGAAATCAAATAAGGAAACGATATATTAAAACTAGAAAATGAGTTTTGTTACTAGGTCAACAAACAATTTTTGATGGCCTTAAAAGAGAGAGCACAACATGTCGTAACGGCAAAAAAAGATGAAAAAACTTAAAAATTTAATGACATCGAATTAGACATTTTCGGAATTGGGTTTTTAAGGTATAGGCTTCCAAGGAAGTATAATCTGGAAGAAAGACTTCGACAAAAACAGTTCAGGCAGCTGTGACCTATACCTACTGTGTTACACAAGAATGGTGTAAATTTGATGGATAATCATATAACAAATGAGAAAGTACTGAACAGAATTCGGGGGGAAAATAATAGAGGTATAACTGGGTTGTAAGAAAGAGTGTGCTGATAGGACACATTCTGTTACTTAATGGCGTTTCCAATTTAGTACTGGAGGGTAGTGTGGGGGGAGAGGTGTTATCGCAAAAACCTCAGCAGGAGGCCAAAAGGTTTGCACAGGATGGAATTTCAGGGTGAGGTGCATGAAAAAAAGTAGATCTTATATTGTTTTACCAGCTTTTTACAGATTACGATCAGGAGCTTAATGAACAAACATTTTCGTGTAGTTTTGATTCAGTATTCATGAAAGACAAATACAGAATACAACATCTCAAGAACTATGGATGTGCAGTCTATTATAAAACAGCGTATGAGAATAAATGAAAACTCACGTCCTCGACCATGGCGGGGTAGTAGCAGCAGAACTTCCTCTTCGAAGTCTTCTTGTCGTCTGCTGGTTAACGTTATGCACAAACTGAAGCAGCAAAACGGATAACCATAACAGGTAGTTTATGCAACGTACATAAAGTGACATATAATTGAAGGTCCACGGGTTCAAAGAATTTCCTCACTTGTAACTTCCAGTTTGACATGTTAGAAAACTAACAAAAGCGTTAGTAGATTAGGGTACCACGAAAACAGCTATGCAAATATTTGCATAGCGATGTGAGCTTATCTGCCTGAATACAAGGTTGACTCGGCAAAACACGTGGTCACCATCTACTGTTACATGCACTAAGGAGTGTAAATAAATTAGAGAAATAAAATGCAGTAATAAATGAAAAGCGAATAACATGTGAATAACCAGTGAATATTGGGGCACAGGCGAATACAACATCAGACCAGCTACCGTATTCCGATAGTACATCGACCGGCACATTGAGCAAGACGTTGTCCCACCATGTATTCATGTGTATAGAAAGGCGGCAAGGAGTCCATCACTCTTCACATGCGGAAGCCGATGATTCGACGATCAGCCCTTCGACCGACAACCTCACATGAAACCATAAACTGTCCAATGTGACCAGCTCTACGTCTCGAAGCAACATGACCACAAGCAAATGGCCTACTGTATTGATCTGCTGAATAACGTGATGATCGATATTACTAATAACTATAGAAAGTAACAGAAGAGTTAACGACCATGAAGCCGTCCACCTCCAGACAGGTCCATCAAATAAATACTATGGCCAAGAAGGTGCTGCCAATAGTAGTAGCAGCCACAGTACTACATCTACATATATTTTCCGCAGTCCACCGTAAAGTGCTTGGAGGAGGGTATACTGTACCACTACTAGACATTTCCTTTCCTGTTCCACTACCAAATAAAACGAGGGGAAAAAAGAATGTCTATACGCCTCTGTGCGAACCCTAATTTCTCTTATTTTCTTATTACGCGAAATGTAAGCAGACGGCAGGAAGATCGTTCTACACTAGAGGTCTGTATTAGAGGTCTGCAAATCGCCGGTTTCGCTCGCTCGTACTCGGTCGAGTGCGCAACGCTCGGCGGTGGCGCGCCGAGTGTGTTTCGCTCGCAGCGAGCATGTTGACACTCGAACGAGGCTGCGTGGAGCGGGGCGGGCACAGGCCGCACAGCATGGCGCTGCCGCTGTACTCACAAGGAAACCTACCCAAGTGTCACTCTCCGATCTTTATGAAATTTTCATATGTTATAATACATGAAAAACTATGGGACACGTATTATTTTGTAGCGGCGGAGAAGCATATTTAAGGTGTGAAACGGTCCCTCCAAAACTGTCGCTAAAATAGAAACATGGCGAAAACTTAGAGACTAGAGAAGCGATTTTAATGATGTTTGTTATGAAAGTAACTTTTGATAAAAGACAAATTCCATAGATTCAATTTCGATAAAATCAAAATAATTTCTTGAGCTGTCCCCCTAATTCTCGCTCCCCCTGCAATGTACCTACGCCGATCTCTTATCAAGACACGAAAGAAAGCGAGGATCCTATATATTGCACAAAAGCATGCATACGTTCTTTGTTATGAAGATAAGAAAGACGTCAGTGGCAGTGGGAGATATATGAATGTTGCAACTGGAAAAATTCCCGTTAAGGACTAAATGTTCAAATGTTTGTTAAGCTTAAGGGACTTAACTGCGGGGTCATCAGTCCCTAAACTTACAAACTACTTATGAACGACTTACGAACTAGGACGGCACAAATATCCGTGCCCGAGGGGGGATTCGAACCCCCGACCGTAGTGGCCGTGCAGACCGTTACTGGAGCGCCTTAGTCTCCTCGGCCACCGCGGCCGGCGTGTGTAAACACTTACAGGTTATGAGTGCCACTGGAAAAATGCATAAGTAACACCTGTTGTTTGAGACTTGAAGATGACCTGAAATTAGCCGAAATCGATATCTCATAATAAACATAAGGTGTAGCTGTCTATATTTCATAATGCTATTCCTAACATATTTAAAAGCTGCTCAAAACCCCCTACAAAAAACCTTTATAATGAGATTGTATATAATTCCACGGTCAAATTGTGTTTTAGTTATTCGTAGTAATACACCCAAAGATCTGCCCTTGCTTTTAGTGCCTTGATCAGCTGTTTATTTTTAGAGGTATTACTAGGGACAGGAAAAATTTGCATTTGCGATAAATGTGAATATAGATGCGAATTCTGACTCAAAATGCAATAAATCCGAAATTGTAGTTAGCAACGGTTGCGCTCAATTCCGATTTCATCACATTCCTCTTCACATGGTGCTGTATTGTAAATCGAATGATATTTGTATGACGTGTTATCTCCCTGTTGAATGAGGCTGTGATATTTCCGGGCCGTTACTACAGCTCCACCTCACTCGGTGGGCCTTTCCCTGAATACGGCACAGGTAGCGGCTGCAGGGCGAGGAGTAGGGGTGGTGTATCCCTACTTCTGGAACACCCTGTTCACTACCTGCAGCGTCCGGGTCTCCCCGCAAGTGTCTACACATTCCCTTTCCGCGCAAGTGTCACTCCCCGCAAGTGTCACAAACTCAGCGGGCAGTGTGGACGGTCGGGCCAGTCGAGCGTGCGCCGCTCGAATGAGCGAGGAAAAAGTCGAGCGCAGCCACACGCCATGCCGCAAGCTGCAGTACCGAGGACTAGAGATCTGCACCTCGCTCGGTTGCTCGCTCGAATCGCGTGATACACGTCGTTCTATGACAGTCCGACAGGTGTCGGTGCTGCAGCTTGCGGCAAGGCTTGTACCTGCGCTCGACTTCCTGCACGCTCGTTCGAGCGGGGCACGCTCGACTGGCCCGACCGTCCACACTGCCCGCTCGCCATTCGGTCGCCCACCGCAGCGCCACTCGAGTCCAAGGCGAGTGTCGGGAGCAAACTAGACGCTAGAGAATACATCCTGATTGCGAAATTTTCAGAACGATCTCAATAAGATATCACTATGGTGTAAAAATTGGCAATTGACTCTAAATAATGAGAAGTGTGAAGTAGTCCACATGAGTACGAAAAGAAATCTGTTAAACTTTGTTTACAAGATAAATCAATCAAAAGTGAAGGCCGTGAACTCCACAAAATACTTAGGAATTACTATTACTTCAGACTTGAACTGGAAAGAACATGTAGATAATGTCGTGGGAAAGGCGAACCAGAGACTGCGTTTTATTGGCAGAACCCTTAAAAACATGCAGCAGAACAACTAAAGACACTGCGTACACTACGCTTGTCCATCCTTTTTTGGAGTATTGCTGCTCAGTGTGGGATCCTTATCAGGTTGGTTTCACGGAGGATATCGAAAGAGTCCAAAGAAGGGCAGCTCGTTTTGTACTGTCAAGATACAGGGGAGACAGCGTTACGGAAATGATACAGGATCTGGGATGGGAATTATTACAACGACGACGCTTATCGCTGCGTCGTGGGCTACTCCAATCGCCAACATTCTCCTCCGAATGCAAAAATACAGTGTTGGCTCCCACTTACATAGGTAGAAATGATCATCAGGATAAAATACGAGAAATCAGAGCTCGGACAGAGAGAGTCAGGTGTTCTTTCTTCCCGCGCGCTATTCGAGAATGGAATGGGAAATAAATTGTATAACGGCGGTTCGATGAATCCTCTACCAGGCACGTAAATGTGATTTTCAGAGTATCCCATGTAGATGTAGATGTAGAAATTTGGAATTGTTCCTTTCCCGGATGCTTCGAAAGCTGTTCTCTCGATCCAGGTGAACTAGCCATTCACTTTCGCATTTTATACTTTACCATACGGGTTAATATACGCGATTAATATAAAGTTTCTGTGCAAAGATCATTAACTAAATGAGTTTGCCATGACATTTCTTTCTTTCTTGTTCCCATTTTGTGGACTGTTAGTGCTTGTTAAGTGGTAGGTGTTACTTGCCGTCTTAACTAGGAGGTGATTGTATTTTAAATCCATCCCTCTTATCACTCTTAAGTCCTGGAATAATTTTACCGTCTTTTATATTGATATTAAATACACGATATTGATGTACACCCGTTAGGTTAGGTTTGTATGTCTGTGTTGCACCCCGTTATATATATATATATATATATATATATATATATATATATATATATATTCCCATAGCATTTTGGCACTGTGCGTGTTTGCTATGCCTCTACCTTTTCCGAGTGAGTCCTTAACGGGAATTTTTCCAACTGCGACATTCATATATCCCCCCACTGCCACTGTCGTCATTCTTATCTACATAATTATAAGTACACATGCAAGCAATATATAGGATCCGCGCTTTCTTCCGTCGTCAGGGTCATATGGCCGTCCATTGCTCATATATCCTGTAACTATTTTAAATCTTCTTATTACAACTGTTTACTTTACACAGCTGTGCGAATTTATGGTGTTCCTGCTGTTTCAGTGATATCTGTGCTATATTTATTTAGGTCCGTCTAAAGAATGTCACCCGGGTGGACCAGCCAAAAGAATGAAGTGCATGTTTTCTGAATGGCTGGACTGCGAAATACGCGAGTCGCAATTTACCAATAAGGTGGACCTTTATTTAGCACGAATTGAATCGTAGAAACGCAACAGTCATCTCTGTCCTAAGCTAAATATATTGGCAAAAGAATTTGTGTGCCCGCCTCAAATGCACCTAGTGAACGCAATTTCAGTGGGGAAGGGAACCTGATCTCTGATTGAAGAACTCGACTCGATCTACAACGTGTCAATGATATTTTAACAGTACATTGCAAGGCAATGCCACCAAGGAATAGTTTGGGGATAATATTAATTTTCGATGTATACTTTGTTGTACGGTAACATTCACTTTTGTACATTGCAATAAAAACGTCTTCCGTTCCATAGTTTCTCTTTGGATCCTTTACATTACTTCCAAATGTTGTAGTTGGTAAAAACAACCTTTTTGTCTCGTTTGCGGTATAACGATATTGCGGTTACATGCTACTATACAGGAATACACTTATACAACATAACTGATTTTAGTTCCTTTAGATGGTGGGGGTGCGTCAGACGCAACAGCAGCCCACACCTTAGAGACACAGAGCCGCTGCCGTAGCGACTGACAAGGAAACCTACCCAAGCGTCAACGATTTTTATGAAATTTGGATATGTTATAATACATGAAAAACTGTGGGACCCGTATTTTTCTTAGCGGCGGAAAAACATATTTAAGGTGTGAAACGGTCTCTCCAAATTTGGGTCTAAAATAGGAAAATCCCGATAACTTAAAATATAGTGAAGCTATTTTAATAATTTTTGGTATGAAAGTATCTTTTGATAAGAGATCGGCCTAGGTACATTGCAGGGGAAGTAACAATTGGGGGAGGGGCAGCTACCACTGAAATGACCAGTTTTTGTGCTAAAAATATTTTGATTTAATCGAAGTTTAATCTATTAACTTCGTCTTTTATCAAAAGATATTTTCACACCAAAAATCATTAAACTCGCTTCACTACTTTCTAAGTAGCGTCATTTTTCCTATTTTAGCCCCAATTTTGGGGGGACCGTTTCATCCCTTAAATATGTTTTGCCGCCGCTAAAAATGTACGTGTCACAGTTTTTCATGTATTATATGCAAATTTCATGAAAATTCGAGAGTGACACTTGGGTAGGTTTCCTCTGCCCGCCCCGCCCCACGCAGCCTCGTTCGAGTGTCAACACGCTCGCAGCGGGCGTACGCACTGGGCGCGCCACCGCCAAGCGTTGCGCAATTCCAAAATTTCTTTAAACAAATTTATAAAGATAATTCACGATACATTTTGACATACATCTGAATAGTGTCTTACAACAAGCCTGACAAAGTAGCGATAAAACAATACATACAAAAAAATTACCAACACAATCTTGCTAGTAAATACGAAGCTCAGTTTGGGTAACCAATACCACACATCAACTTCTTATTAAGAAATTACAACGTCTTTTAATCCACCTTTTCAAATATTTCAGGAGAAATACCAACATAAAATATTTTATGACCGTTAAAAAAAAAAAAAAAAAAAAAAAAAAAAAAAAAAAAAAAAAAAAACTTTCAAAAGTTTTCATTCAAAAGTTAACAGATCATAAGCCATATCTCAGGAAGTATCAAGTCTTCAGATCTCAACTAAAATGGTATTCCATTACCTGTTTCAGTATGAATGCTTGGTCTTACATAAATTTTCTAATCATGATCTAATTAATTGAATGAATAATTTTAATCAAGGGACTCAAAATGAAACAATACATTTAAAACCATCACTTTAACAATTCCTCGTAACAACCATACACTAGATTAAATTATATTAACCCCTTTTCCATAGATCATGAACACGAGATTTCGTAACGATATTTAATGTGTCAGTTTAGCAGAAGATATTACATTACATACACTTTTTGGTAACATTACTAAACATTACTAATTTCTATATACAAATTCATCTACTGAGTGGTAGTTGTTATTCAGAAATTCTTTCAATTTCTTTCTAAATTGTGGTTGGCTATGACGGTAGAAGATAGCCAAGCCAGGAGGAGGCTGAGTGTAAGAATGAATTTTAAAATAAAAATAAAAAATTATTTGAAGAATATAAATGTATATAAATATTTTATTTACATAGAATGAATTAAGATGTAACTAATATTGATTTGAGTCCATAGATTGAATTATAGCGTAATGTAAGTAGGGAGAAAACAAAATAACTAATTAATTCTTCAAATGCTCTTTTCTCTAACAAATTACACTTGATGTATAGTCTCACACCGAATGTCATGAAGGACAGACATGATATTAGATGTATGTGTGTAATTGTATACTACTAAGTTTCAATAGAGAAATGATTATAAAAAAGTGTATGAGTTTATTTAGTGGAGATGTGGAACCAAGGCCTTAAATAGAGTTTGAATCCATGAGATATAATCAACATACAGCATCAAAAAGACGGCAAAAGAAATTTGAGCTTGGCTTTGAATAATAAACACTTATAAACAGTTACATTTGTATATTTGTTTTAACTCTCAATTACGTTACTTGCAAATATAAATATATATTTTCCTTTGTGATAGTATACTGGCCAAGTGATTATAGGATTATAAATGCAAAATCAGTTGGGGGTATTGCAGGCGTAGGTCTGACAATGAATAAGAAAATAGGAACACTGGTAACCTATATGAGCAGAACAGTGATTGAATTATCATAGTCACGATAGACACGAAGGCAACACCGACCACAGTAGTACAGGTTTATATGCCAACTAGCTTAATTGTGATGGGAGACTGGAATTCGGTAGTAGGAGAAGGAAGGGGAGGAAAAATACTAGATGAATATGGACTGGGCAAAAGGAATGAAAGAGGAAGCCGCCTGGTAGAATTTTGCTCAGAACGTAATTTAATCATAACAAACACCTTGTTTAAGAATCACGAAAGAAGGTTGTATTCGAGTCAGAGACCAGGAGACATCGGAAAGTACAAATGGATTTTATAATGGTAAGACATAGATTTCGGAGTCAGGTTTTAAACTGTAAGTCATACCCAGGGACAGATTCTGACCATATCTTATTGGTTATGAACTGTAGGCTGAAACTGAAAAAACTGCAGAAAGGTAGGAAAATGAGGAGGTGGGACCTGGATAAGTTGAAGGAGCCCCAAGTTATCGAGAATTTCGGAGGGAGCTTTATGCAACAGTTGAAAAAGACGGGGATGCTTACAGATAAAACGTAAAATCATTGGATTTCCTTTTTCTACGATTTGATGTTGCTGTTAGTTGCCCCAAACAACACTAAAGCTGCTGTTAAATCACAATGGAAATTAGTGAAGTAGTTTTGGATATAAAAGAGTTAAAATAGACTACAGATGTATATAGTGTGCTTTACAGTTTCTTTATACAATATAAAAGAAGATTACATATGCATGTACAAGGGTATTTCGGAAAGTAAAGATACACCGTACGCCAGAGGAACAGAAAAGTGTTGGCGAACAAGTTGGCGACACTGGTGTTAATCTTGAACCGTTAGCTTTCTCCTCGCGGTCGTTCGGCAGTTGAACGTAGCTTCTGGTTGGAGTACGTGGTGTTTAAAATGGCTGCGCCGATTCAGAATCCCACCAAATGCGAAGTGCGCTCGGTCATACGTTTTCTTCATTCAAAAGGTCAGCGACCAGCGGATATTCACAAAGAAATTGTTTCTGTTTACGGGAACTTTATGGATCGACAAAATGTATCGGAATGGTGTCGTCATTTCTCTGAAGGTAGGACCGATGTTCATGACGAACAAAGAACAGTTCGGCCATCTGTGATCTCTGATGCCCTTCTTCGGTGAACGGAGGAAGCAATTCGTGCGAATAGACGTCTCAGATTCAAAGAATTGCATCAGATCATACCTGACGTGTCAATGACTTTATGACGTTGTGACTGCCAAGTTAGGGTACAGGAAATTGTGTGCGCGCTGGGTTCCAAAAATGTTAACAGAAGAACACAAAAAGAAAAGGGTGGGCTTTGCACTCGACTTCTTCACACGCTATGCTGAAGCACATGAGGAGGTGCTTGATCACATTGTGACAGGTGAAGAGATGTGGATTTATCAACATACACCTGAATCCAAGCAACAATCAATGCAATGGCGCCATTCGAATTCACCAAAAGCCAAGAAATGCAAAACGTCGATTTCAGCGAAGAAAATCATGGCATCTGTTTTTTGGGACAGACAAGGCATTCTTCTGTTGGAATTTATGCCTCCTGAACAACAATTAATGTTGCTGCATATTGCCAGTCTATGAAACATCTACGAAGGGGAATTCAAAACAAACGCAGGGGAATGCTGACAAATTGAGTCCGATTGCTTCATGATAACGCTCGGCCTCACACAGCGCTCGTAACCACAGCACTACTCAAACAATTCAAATGGGACGTATTGGACTATCCGCCATACAGCCCGGACCTTGCGCACACCGACTTCCATGTCTTCCGTTACCTGAAATCACATCTTAGAGGAAAATCATCCCACGACGATGAAGTTGAAACAACAACAACAACAGGCGGCAACCTTCTATGACTGTGGGATACAGAAGCTTGTGCACCGACTTAACAAATGTTTGGATAACGGGGATGATTATGTCGAAAAACAACAAAAAATCCCGTTAATAAGATGTAACTGACGTTTTCTAAATAAATGTTCTATTTAAAGAATGCAAGCCATTGTATCTTTACTTTTCGAAATGCCCTCGTAATTAAGCGTGATGTTTGTCATGAGTAATTTACAAGACGTTGCGGATATCTCCCTTGCCATTGTATTAAAGACAATGTTCATGGTTACGTAAAGAATCACTTATAGCATAGGACCATCACAGCTGGATGTGTTATGAGGCATTATGACAGTACCGAAAAAAACAGGGTTGCGGTGTCGCGGAAATAATTAGGCCAACATATGCGAAACAAAACCAACTAAATTTCAGAAGTAAGATGTCCCTCTCTGCCAACTTGGCTGTGCAATACCATTATTGGCTAATCTTAACCAGTATACAAGATGTTTCCTAATCCATATTACATACTTCTAGACGTTGTAGGGTGGATCGGAATGGAGATTTCCATTGGATTCCTTATCCGGAAATGTTATCCAGTAATGTTATTAGTATTTATCAGTTTTTGGCACCGTGAAACAAATCTATTCTGCCCGTTTTCTGTATTTTGGCAAAAGTGCTATGAACCAAAACAACTAACTTATGTCAGGTACAAAAGTTTTCTCAAATACATACCTTAAGAGCTAAGGGCACTTGAGCAATGGAAGAAATGTAATTCACAATGATAAAAAAACAGCCCACATTTACTGCACTCCCACCTAACCACCCTCTGGTTACCCTCCAAGAGTTTCTCTCTCCTCCAACTTGTCCCTTTCCAAAAACTCAAACCTTTCAGCAGAAGAAAGAAGATCCATCCAAAACTTTAAAACAAACCCTGACATAATCATCCTCCCTGCAGATAAAGGTTTCACTATTGTAGATATGGATCACAGTGACTACCTGGCAGAAGGGCCCTTCCAACTCTCTGACTCCTCCACCTACAAGTTGTGCCAAAGTCCAACAAGATCTCCAATCCCTACTAAAATCCTATGGCCCCTCCCAGAAACTCTCCCCGGAATCCATCTCCCTCCTCACCCCAGCAGCACCCCGCACACCCACCTTCTACATGCTCCCGAAAATCCACAAACGTAATAATCCTGGACGCCCTATTGTGGCTGGTTACTGTGCTCCTACCGAAAGAATTTCAGTCCTAGTTAACCAACACCTCCGACCAATTGTCCAAAATCTATCTTCTCACATCAAGGATACCAACGACTTCCTTCACCGACTCTCCACCATTCCCACCCCTTTGCCTCCTGGATCCTTACTTGTCACAGTGGATGCCACCTCCTTATACACCAACATCCTACATGCCCATGGCCTTGCCACTCTGGAACACTACCTCTCCCAACGTGCCTCTGAACTTAAGCCTGATAACTCATTCCTCATATTCCTCGCCAGTTTCATTCTACTTAACAACTACTTTTCATTTGAGGGGAAAGTTTACCATCAAATCCAAGGCACTGCCATGGGCACCCACATGGCACTCTCCTATGCCAACCTGTTTATGGGCTATCTGGAGGAATCCTTCCTAGCATCCCAAAACCTGAAACCTCTGGCCTGATTCAGGTTCATTGCTGATATTTTCATGATCTGGACTCAGGGTCAGGACACCCTATCCTCCTTTCTTCAGAACCTCAATTCCTTCACTCCCATCATCCACTTCACCTGGTCTTCCTCAACCTACCATGCCACATTCTTGGATCTCAACCTCCACCTCACTGATGGCTCCATCCACACTTCCGTCCATATTATGCCTACCAACCACGAACAGTTCCTACACTTTGACAGTTGCCATCCCTTCCACATCAAAAAATCCCTCCCTTACAGCCTGGCCACCTGTGGACAGCATATCTGCAGTGACAAGAACTCCCTTTCTGAATATGATGAAGGTCTTACAAAGGCCTTCACAGACAGAAACTACCCCACAGACCTAGTCCGAACAGATCTTCCATGCCATATCCTCACACACCCCAAATCCTCCTCCTAACACCAGTAACAATCCACAAAAGAGCGTTCCCCTTGTCACCCAGTACTACCCTGGTCTCGAACAACTACATTCCATCCTTGGCCAAGGTTTTGATGTTCTATCCTCGTGCCTAGAACTGAGAGACATCCTGCCCAAGATCCTTCCCACCCCTCCTAAAGTGGTGTTCCGTCGCCCTCACAACCTCCACAACATCCTAGTTCATCCTTATGCCACCCTGAAATCCAGCTCACTGCCACAGGGATCATATCCTTGTGGAAGACCCCGCTGCAAGACCTGTCCAATCCACCCTCCCAGCACTTCCTATTCCAGTCCTGTCACAGGATTATCCTACCCTATAAGAGGCCAGGCCACCTGTGAAAGCAGCCATGTAATTTACCAACTGTGCTGCAAACACTGTACAGCTTTCTATATTGGCATGACCACCAACCAGCTATCAATTACGATGAGTGGCCACACAAGGTGGACCACCCTGTGGCACAGCATGCATCGGAGCACGTACTTGATTTCAATGGCTGGTTCACAACCCGGGCCATCTGGATCCTCCTATCCACCAACAGCTTGTCTGAACTGCACAGATGGGAGTTATCCCTACAATATATTCTCCGGTCCCGAAATCAACCAGGCTTAAACCTACGATAACTTCCCTATATATATTTTTTTCTCCATACTTTACAATTCATACCTCTCTATCCCAAACCTCACCTATTTTGAGTGGTGTGTGAATGTGCGATCGTGTGTGTGTGTGTGTGTGTGTGTGTGTGTGTGTGTGTGTGTGTTTGTGAGCGCGTGCTTGCACGCGAGCGTGTGTGTGTGTGTGTGTGTGTGCGGTCTTCTGTACTTGTAGTGTGCATGCATTTTGTATATTTATTTATCTTATTTTATTTTCTCCCCTCACCCGCCTCCCCACTCCGTTCCTAAGCTGCATCTCGTTGTTCCCATCTCACCTATCGCCACCACCGTATCGTAACCTTCCTCTCCCCTCCCCTCCCGAACCCGATTCACTGCGGAGCGTGATTCGAAGTGCGGCAGCCAGAGGTGATGGTTGTATGACTGTGTTGTGTGATAAATGTTCAAATGTTTGTAGAGGTTATGGGACTTAACTACGGGGTTATTAGTCCTTAAACTTACAAAGTACTTATGAACTAGCTACAACTAAGGACGGCACAAATATCCATGCCCGATGGGGGATTCGAACCCCAGACCGTGACTGAAGCGCCTCAGTCCCCTCGGCCACCGCGGCCGGCTTTTGGTCCCTAGTATCTCCTCCTAAAACACAGAAAGTAAGTAGTTTGCAGAAGAGGGGATGTGTTTTATAGTATCAAAGATAAATAGTTGTTTTAATATAGCTGGATGACATGTCGAAACATGGTCTCATATGTAAAACGTAACGTATTTAGATCATTTTACAACCCCTAGAAGTGTGAAATATTAATTGTGGAACATGCTGTAGCACCAACAGGAGAGAAAACATCCTTACTTGGATCTTCGACACTGTTAACTATTCCTTTTTTGTATTCACCATTACAGCCTATATCTAACCAAAATTTTCCGTCCAACAAAGAATGTCATATGAAACACCCTTCTAGCTTTGGTAAGAAGCGACCCGGTATCTAGATGTGACGGGGCGATTGTACACGCGAGGCTGCGGTTGGAGATACCGAAATCCGTCACATCTCACATGACAGAGGATGTACTTATCGCTGTCTCGTAGAGATTTCGTGAAAAGCTGTAATGGTGTTAACTGGAATAACCCTTCATCTATGCACCTTTCACTAAAGGAAACATTTTTAACAAGTCCAGGGATGCCTTTTGAAATACGTTTCTAATCATACACTGTTACACTCCTATCCATTGTTATATCCAATGTTATACAGAAACACTTTTTTCAGCCTTTACATACTCCATTTGTCTAACACTTTTGAAGAGCTACCAAACATGGACTGTCACCAGTGGCTCACATTACCCTACTCGAGCCAGATATGGTAGTGACTGGTGTACCTCCTCTTTAAACCACTCATCCAATCTGATGGCTGACTTCCTCATGCCCTTATTAGGGTACCTTTACAGAATATCGGCGTTCCTCAATTCTAACCCTCTCGGGCAAACCTGGACAATGGCTCATGCCTTTTTATGCAAGTTTTGCTCTCAGTGAAGCTAGCAGAAACACCTCCACGTGACACAAAGTCTTTCTACCTCTCGGCCGCAGTGGCCGAGCTGTCTGCGGTGCGCCAGTCACAGTCTGCACGGCCGCTACGGTCGGGGGTTCGAATACCCCTTCGGGCATGGATGTTTGTGTCGTCTTTAGTGAAAGGTAGTTTATAGGTAGTTTGTAAGTTTAGGGACTGATGAACCCGCAGTTAAGTCCCTTAAGCTTAACAAACATTTGAACATTTTTCTTTCTACCTTTCTTTATCATGTCGAAACCCTGAGTTATTAGAGACTGTACACATTTTACACATTCAAGTATTCAGTTTTGTGGTCCTTTGCTCGTTCGTAACTAAACATCACTAAATTATCGATGCCACCTATTTCTTGACTCTGCAGTACCTCACCAGGTTATTGTGTAACAGGATGAAATATGTAAGCCTGAAATGGCATTTCATGGGGAGTCGCAATAAAAGTCATAAGCTTAAAGTATCATTTCGTCGAAAGACACATGATTCCAAATACACGTGGCCTAGAAAAATACTTGGAGCATTTGCAAGCTATAAGACCGTACCTGCAAAAATGTTTGCAGAGCTTATGGGACTTAACTATGGGTCATGACCCCGAACTTACAAACTACTTATGAACTAGCTAATAATAACGACGGCACAAATATCCATGCCCGAGGGGGATGCGAACCCCCGTCCGTAATGGCCGTGCAGACTGTGACTGACGCGCCATAGAACGCTTACCACCGCGGCCGGCACCGTACCTGCAGTTATGTGTTTTGGGTTACGTTATCATATACCTCTACTTGAAGTAAAACTAAATATTTCCATTAGAATGGTACCATTTTCAAGTAATACTACCGAGCGAGGTGGCGCAGTGGTAACGAACTGGACTCGCATTCGGGAGGTTGGGAGGTTGGGAGGTTAGAACGAACGGACACTCGCTTCCGGCAATCCTAGGTCAAATATAATATAATATAGCACCACCGACTGCAGTGCTGAAGGTCGTCGGTTCAGTCCCGCCCACCGGAAAAAGTTTATTTCTTTCCAATTAAAATTCCAGAATGTTCTACATCTTTCTTATGTTAACTTGTAAATTCTACTTGTTTCTTTTGTTAACTGTTCTAATTACTGGTACATTCTGTCTGTGTATAAATAGCACAGCACTCTGCCTGAGAGTCAGTCAAAGCCGCGTGTATGTTCGTAATAAACTTGCTTTCAGTATAAGTGCTGTGTTCAGTTGCCTTCGAAGTCAAGCCTGCTTCCATTTCAACGCGCCATTGTTTGGTGGAGGCGACTGGTATCCTGTACAACAGCTGCATCACCGTGACTCCGATTAAGCGACGTAAAAGACGTCGCTTACACAGACTAGAACCGGAGTACAAGGGATATACCGAGTACATCCTTCCGAAAGTCCGTATTATCAGAAGAACGATCATACAATGTGCTTGGCCAACGTTTATTTCTACCTGGACGGAATAGCCCAGCAATGGTTCGAGACCAACGAAGACAAACTGAATGACTGGGACACGTTCCAGGCGGAAGAAGACGTTTGGAGACCGCCACCGACAAATCCTATCGACGGAAGAGCAACAGAAGAACCGGGCCCCACGACATGGTGAGCCGACACAGTCGTACAAACAGAATGTTTTGGCCCTGTGTAAAATAGTGAATCCGAATATTACTGAGGTCGACAAAATCACGCGCCTGATGAAGGGTATTGCAGAAGACATGTACCAAGCGCTTCTGATCAAAGAAGTCGTTACGACGGAAGAGTTCATTAAGTGGTGCCAGAGTATTGAAGAGATGCAACAAAGGAGGGTTGGACGAAAGAAGTATGACAGACTCCCCAATGTAGTTCCTATGACCGTTGTGGAAGATCAGCATGACTTCGCTTCTCTCATCCGACAAATTGTGAGAGAAGAATTACAATTTATGGCAGCCGGGACTATTAGACCGAGCGAGCATAAGATCATGGCCATGGATGTAAGCCATGTAAGTGACGAGGAAGCCGACGCCGCTGAGGATGAGGTATTTCAGCAATAACTCCTGTCTGCCCCACCAAACGCACCCGACGTGAAGAATGGCGTCGCCCTGCTATGCTGCAGCCGCCAAACGGCAGCCCATGAACCGACCGACGCAGCCACAACCAATTCCCCCGGCAACTATGACACCCCGCAGAAGAACAGACGTCTGGAGGACAGAAGACAACAAACCACTGTGTTTACACTGTGGGCGTCCTGGACATGTCGTACGCTACTGCAGAGAGAGAAGGCGAGTATTCGACGATTATTTTGCCGCAAGACGTCAGCCATCAGCGCAGTTCTATCGCAGGCAGTCACCTGCTGTTGAGTTCAGTCGACCTAGGGAAAGAATCCCATCGCCGTACCCTAGACGAGGTCGCTCCCCGACGCGCTGCAGCCGTTCACCGTCGCCGTCGTCCCCTAGCCGCCGCTCCCAGGAAAACTAAACGAGGCGACCATCTAAGGAGGTGAGGCCGCCGCAGATGAAAATCCTCCATCAACGACAGTCGCTAAGATGTCGGGAAATCTCATCGACGTCATAAGCGACGGCCAACCTGTCCGGGGACTTGTTGATTCAGGAGCGTCTTTTTCTGTATTGTCGGATAATTACCGCCGCACACTAAAGAAGGCAATGTTCTGTCATACGGGGACAACTGTGCTGAAGGCCGCGAATGGAAAGTACGTCCATCCAGCAGGAACTTGTGTCGCAAGAATAACCATCAACAACAGGACCCAGCCGTTTGAATTTGTCGTGTTAACAGAATGTAGTCACAATGTCATGCTCGGATGGGACTTCCTTCAGGCATCCCAAGCTATCATTGACTGTGGAAGATCTAAGCTGGAAATTGAAGAAGTGGTTCCGACGGGTACACGTAATACAGAATTTTCTGGGAAGTTATTTGCCGTTGACAATATGACGATCCCGCCGTTGACGATGAGAAGAGTTGCAGTCACAAACACAGATGAGCGATTAAACGGTGAAGTGCTTGTTGATAGGAAAACGTTTATCAGGCTCACCAAAGAAACTTACATACCAGTGGCTATCATAAGCATTACCGGAGGTCGAGGAGAGATTTGGATCACTAATTGTCACGAGCAGTCGCAACGTATCCCCAAAGGAATATAAAGGCTGGAGGAAACAAACGTGGAACTGCCAATAGGGCCCGGACTGACCAAGGAACAACGCCAGCGAGTGTTAGCTATACTACGTCAATTTTCGGGTGCATTCACACCTCAGCAGGGGAAACGTCAGACGAAACGGCCCACGATAAAGCATCGATCAATACTGGGGATCATCCACCAATTAGGCAGCGTTCGTATAGAGTGTCTCCAGTTCAAAGACGGATAATTCGGGAGCACGTGGAGAAGACGTTGCACAATGACATTATTCAACCTTCAGAGAGTCTTTGGTCGTCTCCAGTGGTCCTTGTAAAGAAGAAGGATGGCACGTGGCAATTCTTTTGTCGACTATCGGTGGCTGAACAAAATCTCAAGGAAATATGTCTACCCACTGTCGCACATTGACGTCATCTTAGACAGCTTGAAAGGAGCTACATACTTCTCAACTATGGACATGCAGACAGGTTACTGGCAACTGGGAGACGCCAAGTTTTACTGGGATGAGACAAAATAAAGACCTTTCCGGGCACTTACGGAGGCTCTAACTTCCGCACCAGTACTAGCCTTGTACGACGAGAATGCGGAAACGGAACTTCACACAGACGGCAGTGGTTATGGGACTGGTGCAATGCTTGTACAAGTTCAGGAAGGTGCTGAAAAAGTGATAGCCTATGCATCGTGAGTACTCTCAAAGTCCGAGAAAAACTTCTCTACAACTGAGAAAGAATGTCTCGCAGTTATCTGGGCTATCAACAAGTTCCGGCCGTATTTATTCAGCAAACCATTCACCGTCGTGACGGACTACCATTCTTTGTGTTGGCTGACTAGCTTGAAGGATCCATCAGGTCGACTAGCAAGATGGGCACTAAGACTCCAAGAGTACGATGTAACAGTAGTATTAAAGAACGGGCACAAACACAAATTCCTTCTGCCTTTCGAGGAATCCATTAATGGACCACAACAGCATGAATGAAATTTCAGTCCTCACTGAATTAGATGACGTTACAGCTGAACAGAAGGAAGATCCAGCACTATTAAAACCAATAGAGGCCTTGTAGAAAGGAGAACTGACCAATGGAGAGTTCCAACTTATAAACGGAACATTGTATAAGAGCAACTACGATCCACTGGGCCCCAAATGGCTACTGGTCGTTCCAACTCGTCTCCAGCCAGCTATTCTTAAATATTTCCACAATGCTCCAATATCTGGTCATCTGGGATTCGTGAAGACCCTAGACAGAATCAGACGCAGGTATAAATGTAAAGAGAGCCAGCGACGGAAGCATGTGCCGCAATTACCTCCATGGCATCTCGTACCGATTCCGCGGGCAGCAGCTCCATTTCACCGAGTTAGAATCGATTTCTTAGGAAGGTTCCCGAGGTCGACAACCGGTAACCGATGGATAATAGTCTTCACTGACTACCTCACACGCTACGCAGTTATCAAACCTGTGCCGACTGCAGAAGCTCCAGACATCACAAAATTCCTTGTAGAAGATGTTATTTTGAAGCATGGTGCACTACGTGTCATGTTTTCTGATCGTGGAAAAGTATTCCAGCCGAAACTAGTATCAGAGGTAATGTCATGTAAGATTACCGCCCAATAGAAATACTGGTAATTAATAGCATTTGATAATTAAACAGTATGAAGTTACTTCAAACATTGACCATGCCATTGCACTAAATGTTACACAATTTTAATCTTATTAATTATGGTAGCAATGTATGTACACAGTTGTGTGACAACATTTGTAGTTAGGCCAAAGGTAGAAATTTTCCACGTTGAGATTTGCTGTGTGCTTGTAGCTGACAGAAGGCCAGCGAGCAGGCCGACGTTGGTGGCTTGTTCCAGCTTAGGATTTTCCAGTTCGTTTCCGGTGAGGGGAGAGAGGGACAATGGTGAGTGCCAGGCACAGTGCAGTGCACAGCGTGAAATAAAATATTCTAATACTACTGGCATTTGAAGTAATACGATGCAGTTAGGAACCTTTAAGGCCCTCATTACAAAATAGCCTGTTGACAAATAAACAATACATTAGCTGATATAGTCACATCTGACGTAATATGTTTAATTGACAATGAAAAGTAATAAATTACCAATAAATACAAGACAGTTACACAACTAGCATGGCAATGTTTGTTTATAAAAATAATATATTAACTATTTTTCATTTTATTTTCAATCAATCTTTTGTATTTTATCTTGAAGTATTCAGTTAAATCACTTATCTGTGATATAAGAAATTACACGATTATGCTAAACAGTACAAAGGATGTTTATACCAATATAAAAACCTAAGAAGAAATTTGTTTAATGTGTAGTGTAATTATTTTGATTTTAAGGAAAGTTTTAGAAATGTATTGGCTGAGCGCTGTACGTTGGCAAATCGGTTAGAACAGTGCACATTGGGAAGTTGATGACGTAGGGGAAAAACCCCGGCAGTTGAGCTTTTGGCGCTCGCGCGCGCGCGAGGGCAGGAAGTGACGAGACGGGAGAGCACGTGGGGTGGCTGGCCGGGCGGCGTCGCTCTGCATCAGTCGGCATGTGGATCTCGAGGTGGTGACTTTAGATTTGTCTGTGGAAATCGCCACGTGTGGTTGCTCGTCGTAGACTGTACTAAGTTAAATCGAGTGCTACTGAGTGTTTGTGAATATTTAGCCGGTGTAACAAGGTGTGCATCGCGTTGAATTAAAGTGACTGTGATTTGTTAATGTAACATGTGTCGTCGCATAGGCATTAACATAAACGGTGTTTGAGACAGCCACGTGGTCTGAAAACAATTCGTGACAAATATTCATTTTGTCTGGGGGCTCACGAGCTATAACTTTATTTGGTAAATGTGTCGACGTACAGACGTATCAGCCACAGGGTTCAAATATTGTGAAATAAACAACATAAAGTGAACTTTCACGTGTTTTCAAAAATAGTAGTTAGTACACCCTTTTCTCTCATGAACTTGATTTTATTATGAATTTGTTTTGTTAATCATATGCAGGGAAGGAAAGCTGCGAACGTGTGATATCATCCCCTAGAAAACGAGTCAAACAGTCGCAATCACAGTTCCAGTGTTTTTGCATGTTTAGGAATTTGGTTTGTAGTTGGTGGTTGTGAGTTTTAAAAATTAATCTTTCCCTATTTTAAACTCTCACCCCGACCTTCACCCTCGCAGTCACGGTGCGACATTGTCCACAGAATGACAACTGCATACCATCCTCAGACAGATGGTCTTACGGAACTTTTTAACAAGACGTTAGCCGATATGTCGTCGATGTTGAGCAGAATGATTGGGATATAATTCTGCCAGTCGTGACATTTGCTTTTAATACCGCAAGACAAGACACCACAGGCTTCACGCCGTTTTTCCTGCTCCATGGCCGCGAAGCTGAGACGACAATGGATACGCTGTTCCCGTTCCAACCGAACGACACTCAGGATGACTATGTTAAACAGCGCATCACCAGAGTCGAAGAGGCAAGACAGCTGGTTTGCATACGGACACTGGACGCCCAGGAGAAGGACCGTCAGCTGTATAACGACAAGCACCACCTGTTATGTACAGCCCAGGAGATCCGGTATGGATTTTTACCCCTGTACGGAAGGTTGGACTGTCAGAAAAGTTATTGAAGCGATACTTTGTTCCGTATCGTGTCATACGCCGCCTGTAAGACGTCACATACGAAGTTGAGGATTATAGCCGTCGTCGAAACGTCAAAAACGAAGAGACATTGTTCACGTTCTGCGCATGAAGCCTTACTACGATCCTGAAGAGCAGGTAGACGGCAATGGCTTCTTGTTCAAGGACTTTAAGGACGGTAATGTTCCTGATAAAGCCACTACAGGAACGTCTGTCGTCGATAATCGTGGAAAAGGGAAGAATGCTCTTGAACTGCCATACAGTGGACCCATGACAAGGTCAA
Source organism: Locusta migratoria (assembly GCA_026315105.1). Taxonomy (NCBI): domain Eukaryota; kingdom Metazoa; phylum Arthropoda; class Insecta; order Orthoptera; family Acrididae; genus Locusta; species Locusta migratoria. The sequence continues at coordinate 465,201,824 of CM048746.1, read as the reverse complement.
GATCCAGGACATTGCAGCTGGCTCCATAGGGAACATAACAGCAGGTCGCTGTTTTTCCAGGAGAGGGAGCAATGCCGCGAGAGACCACCTACACCGACTGCCGGCGTGGCGCAGGGGATAGCGTCACCGACTGCAGTACTGAAGGTCACCGGTTCCATCCCGCCCACCGGCAAAAAATGTGTTTCTTTGTAATTAACAATTCCAGAATGTTCTACATCTTTCTTATGTTCACTTGTAAACTCTACTTGTTTCTTATGTTAACTGTTCTTCTAATTTCTGGTACATACTGTCTGTGTATTAAATAGCAGAGCACTCTGCCCGAGAGGCAGCCAGTGCTGCGTGTTTGTTAAGTTCGTAATAAAAGTGCTTTCATTATAAGTACTGTGTTCAGTTGCCTTCGAAGTCAAGCCTGCTACCATTTCAACGCGACAATATAGGTCATTGGCTTTGTATTGACGTAAAACGTACTTACAGTTGTTGTTAATAGTTGTGTTCAAGATTGTAAATTAATTGTTATCTAAAAGTTAATTACAAAAACTGGCAAAACTTTATTATATTATACTGGACGCTAATATATGTACTATAGGAGACAAATAACAAATTTTGGTAAATTTTGACAACTTTTATTGTGCATCACCGAAAAAGTCACTGATAACATTCTGTTAACAGACATACATACGAGGGTTGGAACTGAAATAGTGGGAACACTACTCTGGAGTCACTATGCAATGGAGTCTACTATTGTCGCTGATAGTACACGTTGTGGAAACACCTCCGTTACCTCCGAGCAAATGTACTCCCGGTCCTAGATTATCGGCCTGCCACAATCGACGGAAACACAGTCACTGGTGAGTGAGCGGTCTAACGTAACGATGTCACTATGTTTTCGAAACAGGAACAACGGAGTCGGATCAAGATTGAATGTGCCAGATTTCGTACAGCACGACAGTGTCAACAAGGTCTTCAAGAGGCGCGCGGGGAATCGACATTACTGAACAGAACAGTGGCACATTGGGGAAAAGCCTTCATTGATGGTCGGCAAACTATGGCATATATGCATTAGGCAGCTCGTCCCAGCTTCTCTGAAGAAGAACTGCAAACTGTTGCCGCGTTAGTGGATAATAATCGACACAAGACGTTTCATGAGCTCGTCCACGAAACCGGATTAGCGCATACGGCTGTGCTTCGCATCCTGCAGGAACGCCTGAGCATGCGAAAAATTGTGTCACCATGGGTTCCGCATTAATTGACGAAAATGCAGAAACGGATACTTTACGACGCTGCTCAGAAGCACTTGGTGCGCTATGACCGCGTAGGACGCTTTCTTGGGCCATATCATAACGATGGGCCACATCGTACGAGACAAAACTGAAAAGCCAATCCAATGAATGGCATCATTACGGGTCACCGCAAAAATCGAAAGAGGTTTAGAGCCACAGTATGGTGAAAGTTATGCCGATTCTCTTGTACGCTTGTAATGGTGTTATCCTAATGCTTTGCGTTTTTCCAAGGCAGACCGTCAATGTACAGTATTACGTTCGTTTTTGGAGCATCACTTGCGACCAGCTTTGCGAAAGAAGCGGCAACCTACCCGTCACTTTGGAAGACAGTGCGCGGGCGTATACTGACACAGTTGTGGCTGCTGTGTTCGGCCGCGGTGGAGCGGCCAAGTACATTGAGGCACTATGCTGCGATGTGCGAGGCCGTTCCCCGTCGGGGGTTCGAATCCCCCCTCGAGCATGGATGTTTGTGCTGTCTTTAATATAAGGTAGTCATAAGTAGTTTGTAAGTTTAGGGACTGATGACCCCGCAGTTAAGTCCCATAAGCTACACATTTTGCTGTGTTGGATCGATGGGACTGGTAAATACTGTAGCATCCACCATACTCCCCGGACTTGTTACTTTGATTTGATTCCGAAGATGAAGGAACCACTTCGTGGCATTCGCTTCAAAACTGTTCCAGATATTCGACTGGCAGTAAACCCCTTCATTCGCATCATCAACAGAACAGGCTCTGCTAACGGTATACTACGCCTTCCACATCCGTGACAACGTGTTCTACACAACACTGGTGACTATTTTGATGGACTATGACAGGTGAAAACATGTGATGCTTTGGTATCGGTTGTGAATAAATAGTGGCCACTATTTAATTTCCAACCCTCGTTGTAGTTTCCTAATAAATCATGTTACTCACTTGTACACGTTAATAAGTTTTTCGTCACCATCATTTCAAGCCTCCTGAATACTGACGTTGAATATGTATATCGCATCAAGACACAATTCCTTAGATTGTTCGTAGATGTCACTTACCCTGCATGAAGATGTATGCATGAGGAGCACAATTGCGGTGGAATAGTTATAAGGGCCGATCAGTTGCAGTCATAATTCCAAGAAGGAGAAACACTGCTTTTGTTTATTGCGGTTCTCCCATGCCTACAAGGTCAGTTCCGAAGTTTGGACGTATACGGACGTCTCGCAGTGAATAAAAGCTATGTTTTTCGAACAAAAATAATGTACAAAGATACAGGAACGGTCGATTACTTGCCTCGCTCTGCCGCCCAAGTGCTTACCACTGCGGCTTATGACCGCCGCTACTTACAGACTTCAGCTTCGAGAAACCCTTGAGAGGAAAGACACAATGCTGAATAATGATAATCGCGCAGCCGCAGGACGTCGTATTTCGTCTCAAAATGTTCGCATTAGGCTGCCTTACATGGAACTACACTCCCGACGTCCATGCAGCTTTGACACCTGGACACCATTAGAGCGGGTACATGGGCGCGAAGGCATGCTGAATGGACTCGTCAAAATGGTCATCAAGTGCAATTCACAGATAAAACTCGCCTTCAACTAGACAGAGATCGAAGACGGTTTTGGAGGCCCTAATAATAAACGTCTATGGCTGTACCGTAACAAAGATATCCAATGCTACTCTAGTGATGTAGCCATGAATGTTCTTCCTCACTGAAGTGCATACTCTTGTTTGAATTGTTGGTGACATCAGCCAAGATTCTGTGGAGCTGAACGGAAATCTACGGTGGTCCAGTTTAGTTTAGCCTCCGTAAGTAAGAGCTGCATTGAAAATTAAGTGAGAACAGCCATACATGAGAACTGTCGAAGGGCAGAGCGTCAAACGTTTGGCAGTATACGCAGGTGCTTGATAATGATCAGTCGATGTACATTCTCAATGGTCGGGTTTGTATAGTGTAGTAGTCTCTACTGCTGCTACTACTGTGGTCTTTCTTCTGGGAATACTCCAGAACTCTTGGTCGCGACCGTAGAGTGCTGCGTCTTTCATGGTCTCAGGAAGTTTCTCATTCAGTGATTCAGGCAAGAACAACACAAGACCTGACGTCAGTAACATCACGGTCCCAAGTACTCCGAACAAGTACTGATCTCCAGCTGCGTGGCCCTGTTAACAGAAAACCATCATCATGAAACAATAATTAATTTTACACTTTTACGCACCATCTAATCGTTTGTGTAATGCTTATTGGAAGTAAGATATTAACTGAAGACTAATCAAAGCTGTTTGATATAAACGTATCACTATTAGTATAAAAACAGCATTTGCTTTGAAATAGTTAAACAATTACAAAAAAATGAACTCCCTGGGGAAAAAAACCTCCCACTACGATTTTTAGCCCACACACTTCTCTACAATGCTAACTAAATTGCTGATTCCTTAACGTTTCGGAATGTCTCCTACCAATCAATCTCTATCTTTTGTCAATATACGCGATATACCATCTAATCTTCAGTATTTTCCTGTAGCATCAAATTTCAAAACCTTCCATTATTTATCTGTTTGGAGAGACTAATTGTAATTAAAGTAATAATCCGACTTCTGTATATATAGTTCTATTATACAAAGTCGATTTCAACTTCATGCTTTACGAAATAATCACTGAAGGACATGGCGACATGTAATAGCTGAAAGAGTGGTCGATGCTGCTAACACAGTCATGATAATTCACTGGAATACTATATTTAATGGAATGTTCTATACAGACGATCAGCTGACGCTATTACTCAACGATTATTCAGACTTGCTATATCGCACATTAACATCACCATGACGTCTTATTAAACAGACATGAACTGCTCTGTCGATTGAATTACCATACTTTCAGCATTCGTCGAGTTTTCGATAATAGGGAGTACTGCATACAGAATGCTATATTGTTCTCAGCGCAACACCACAACATACACTTACTGTGAGAGATCAAATTTTAGTTTTCACCATACAACCAATACATGGAGCTGTCATTAATATTTCTCATTTCAGTGATAGAACAGTTTTCAGAAGTTTACTCCAAACAGGCAATTTACACCGCAGTATTAACTTAATGAACAAAACCTAACATTGAATTTACATCGCTCAGGAGTACGGACTTAAGTTAATTTCAGTTTTCGTATGAATAACTTTATGAACATTCATCGTCTTCAACAATTACTTCTGCTTAAATTTGACACATTGGCTAGGACAACTGAGTTTATTGATGTAGCGATGCAACAAGGATACTGTTTTTGATAACCTAGGTTCTGAACCCTAAAAATCCATGATATATACAGGTCCTCTTTAACAACCGTTGTGAAGCACGGGAACATAAGTTAGTTTTGGAAAAAGACTGGGAATCTCGGACATATTCCGAGTTGTGGCCACCTTTTCCGCTCAGACGGAACAGTCTACCAAAACCACCGCTTAGTCCCTGAACCGTTAGGGTAAAGCCCAATGGGACCCTGGGCAAGTAAGGTCAGGACGTGCTTCCCACGTAATTCGATATGATGCTGGAAACAATCAGTGCAAAATGACTCGAACCTTTAGAGGTGACGGAGTCCCACCTCGAGTTGACAGACCAGGAACTCCTCAGATACGACTGGAAAAAACGATCTGCAATGAGTTGGGGAACTATTAACATAAATGGGGACTACAATGGGAAGACCTTAGAGCTCTCAGAGGATGCAAGTAAGATGAGGTTAGGTGTTTTAGATGTTAGTGACATTAGGGTAGGGAGACAAAGAGGATGAATTGGGAGAATACAAGGTTCACCTGTCTGGAGTCAAAGCAGGTGTACGGCTTCACACAACAATTGAACCGAGCATAATTGTAATTATGTAAGTAAAGTAACGACTGATGTGGTGCGATTTTCGATCTCGAGCAAGAAAATGAGATTTTGTCAGTGTATTCGCCCCGTGAAGAGACAGAACAAGATGAGATGAACATATTTTACGGCTCACTCAGTGATGTAGTTCTTAAAGAACAAGGGCAGTGTTTTCTGTTTTCCTCAAGGATGACATCTATGTTGGGGTACGAAATCGAAAAGAAGGGTATGAAAAGGTAATAGGTTTACAACGGCAACAAGAACGGAAAACAGCTCTTCGATTTCTGTGCCAAGATAGGCTCTGTTATCACAAATTCTATTTTTAGCATAAGAACCTTCACCGGCATATTTGGGAAGGCAGGGGAACCAGATCTGTAATTGACCGTTAATAACTAATCAGGAATTCACGAAAGCAGTCAAAAACACACATGTTTTTAGAGGGTACTTTGATGACAGTGATAATTATTTAATATTCCGTGTAAATGGTTTTGTGAGGCCAAAAGTGTAGAAAGGCAGGTCCACATGTAGAAGGATAACAGAGGAGAAGTTTCAATACCGTGAAATCAGTCACAAATATATAACAACGATCTCAGAAAGGTACCAGTTACTTGAAGGTAGTCATTTACAGTCATTGGAAGAGGATTGGACAAGTTACAGGTGCCGGCCGCGTTGGCCGAGGAGACTGAGGCGCTCCAGTCACGGTCTGCACGGCCACTACGGTCGGGGGCTCGAATCCCCCCTCGGGCATGGATATTTGTGCCGTCCTAGTTCGTAAGTAGTTCATATGTAGTTTGTAAGTTTAGGGACTGATGAACCCGTAGTTAAGTCCCATAGACTATACAAACATTTTGAACAAGTTACAGGTACACACTACTAGAGGTGGTTAGAGAATGTCTTGGAACAGCAGTATGTAAAGGAAGGAGGAAGCAGACTGCTTGGTGGAATGACAGTAAAGGGAGCCTGTAAAAAGAACAAAAAAGGCCTTTCAAAACTGGCTCCATACTAGAAATCAGGAAGACAGAGGAAGTTATGTTGCAGTAAGAAACAAAGCAAAACAGATAATTTCAGAATCCATGCAAAAATCATGGGAAGACTTTGGATATAGAAACTATGGATCAAGGCGCGGGAAAACTATTCTGGAGCTAATTAGAAATCTTCGAATAGGAGAGAAGGAACTGGCAACTGTTTTGGACACGTCAGGTAAGGGCTAGTGAACCCTTGAATGCTTTGCGCAGATGGAGGGAATAATGTGAAGAGTTTCTCAAGGTAGGTGAAACGTTGAATGATATGTCTGTCATATTTTGAGATAGATAGAATGGAACACAAATGATGATGGAAACAGGATCACATTTGTGGAACTGGAGAGAATGGTCAATACATTGCAGTGCAATAAAGCGTCTGGGGTAGTTGGAATTAAGTCGGAACTCATCAAATACAGTGGGTTGTCAGGACTGAAATGGTTACACAATATAACTTAAATAGCATGAGTGTCGGGACAGGTTTCTACATTGGCATCTGTTTAATAAACGTGTGGCCAAATTTTCTCAGGAATTATTCAAATATTCAAATGTTTGTTAAGCTTATGGGACTTAAATGCAGGGTCATCAGTCCCTAAACTTACAAACTACTTGTAAGCTAACTTATACTAAAGACAGCACAAACATTCGTGCACGAGGAAAGATTCGAACCCCAGACGGGGAACGGTCTCGCGCATCGGAGCATAGTGTCTCAATGTGCTCGGCCACTCCGCCGCATTGTGTATTATTAAAAGAGGATTGGGAGTATTAGTTGAAGACATGTTGGAGGAAAATCAGTGTCAGTTTAAGCGTCTTAGAGCTGTTTGCCTTAAGACATTATAGAGAAGTGCTATGAGTGAAACTGGGGATTATATCAATGTTTTACAAATCTAGAAAAGGCTTAAGACCGTACTCCTAGGAGGAAGCCATAGTCAGTTCTACGGAATAGTAGGTAAATTTCTGCAGTCTGTTAAAGGTCTTTACATTATTTCAGAGCTAGATCAGATGTGTAAGGGCTATGCTATGAATATCAGACTCCAAAACTAAAGTAATGTCCGTGGAACAGAGATTTCACTAGACTGTGTGCCAAATAGGAAGAAGCGAGAACAGGTCGGCAGTTTCAAGTAGTTAGGTTGTATTTTCTCACAGGATGGAATGTAGTGAATGAATTTGAATCAATGTGGAGCAAATCTTCAAATCAAAATTGTTGTATGGGAATGAAAGCTGGGTGGATAAAGGATATGTTATTAATGATGTTGGGGTTACAGACTTGAAAGTAGCAAGGATCATTGCAGGTACCAACAGATGGGAACAATGGCAAGAAGGCGTCCATAGACTGGGAATGAACAAACTAGACGTAGTAGTTTGAGCGAACAGGGTGAGATGGTTTGGTCAAGTTAAACACATGGAAGAACCAACCTTACCTAAGAGAGTTATGGGTTGGGTAAAAGAGGGTAAGAGGAGCCGAGGCAGACCACTGAGAAAGTACTTATATTCAGTTGAGAATGATTTTGAAGTCAAAGACTTAAAATCAGACGAGGTATCAATGTTAGCAATGAATAGGAGATCATGAAGCAATTTTATTAGAGAGACTATGCCCCAGAACGAACAATGAAAAACAAATCAGTCTCTAATAATGATGATATGTGGAAGAAAATACATTAGTCGAGAAAGGGTACAGTAGCTAGAAGATAGACTGTGTTCAGGCCATATCATATTTGAATGAAGATCTCTCGGGCGTGCAGCCGGATGGATTGATCTTTGTGGAACGAATTTTCGACAGCGTAACGTGCCATCATCATCAGGTTACTTCCGCTGACTGAGGCGCTGGACCGGCGGTTGTGCTATATATACCTGCGGTCACCTCCCTCCACTTACTTCGTGTGCGGGCAGCGGGATGCTGCGGTGGTGGGGGTAGCTCCTGCTCAGGACTCCGGTGGCGGACCTCAGTTTGCGCTCTGCCTTCGCCGTGCTCGGTGTTCTGCTTGCGCTGCGATCGAAGAAATTTTAGTGCCGGATTCCACGCTTGGCTTAATTGAAATCCACTGTCCTTGTTTATGAGATTCTCGCGTAGCCGAATTTCGGTGGCCTCCTTATATAGACAGTCCCAGTACCGCGATGTATTGTGTAGAACCTCTGGGTCTTCGTATTTCATCTTGTGTTTTGTTTCCAAGCAATGTTCAGCAATTGCTGATTTTGTGGGCTGTTGGAGTTCGGTATGGCGCTTATGCTCAGTGCACCTTTCTTTAATTTTTCGAATGGTTTGGGCAATATACGCTTTCCCGCACTCGCATGGAATGTGATAGACTTCCGATTTCCGGAATCTCAGATCGTCCTTCACTGTCCCTAGAAGAGATTTAATCTTTGCCGGCGGGCGGTACACGCATTTGATGTTGTGTCGTCGTAAGATTCTGCCGATTTTTCCAGATACGTTGCCTGCGTATGGAATGTAGGCAATTTTTGCCGGCGGATCCTCCAAGGCTGTTGGCTGTGGTGTGCTCTTATGTTTGGCTGTTTTTATGCTAGCCTGTTGAATTTTGAAGATTGTTTCTTAGATGTGTTCCTTTGTGCCCGCTCTGCTTGCGCCCAGGAAGAAGTTTCATCCCAGTCCCAGGTGGTAGGGGAGAGCAAGGACGCCAATTCCAGGTGTAGAGAATAGAGTTTGCGACCTGTGGAGTCAAGCTCGCGGCGTGTATCTTTGATACGTTCGCGTACCAAAGCCAGGCTGGCTCTTCTCGTAATTTGGTTGGCTGCTGGTGGTTGAATATAACAGCCAAATCAGGAGCCGAGACGCACCGTTCTGAATCTTACAGGGAAAAATATAGACGCTGCTGCGTTATCAGTCCTGGAGAAAGGTTTAAACTTTGCTCCTACACCAGCAGCAGTACCTGTCGCTGAATTCATCAGCGGTGTGGAACAAGCGGCCTCCACTCTACCGCCGGATACAGCCGAGGAGATACGGCGGGGAACGTGCCGCGCTCTAGCCGCGCCTGCGCCGCCCAGGCACAACATTACCAGACGTGAAAGGGCCGCGCTGCGGTCGCTGCGTGATGATCCAGACGTCGTCGTTCTGCCGGCGGATAAGGGGAACAAAACCATTCTGCTAACAGCAGCGGAATACAAGGAGAAATTGTATAAGCTCCTAGATGACTCTGCTTACAGGAAGATCACGACGGATCCAACCAGCCGAATACAGCGCAAGACAATTGAACTTCTTCGAAGTACTTTCACAGAAGAAACAGCTAAGACTCTCCGTCCACGTGCGGCCGCACCGCCAAGACTCTACGGTCTTCCAAAGGTACACAAGATGGATATGCCTCTGAGACCGATTGTGAGCGCAATAGCACCACCAACATACCAACTCGCGAAGCACTTGAGGTCAGTTTTGAGTCCGCAGGTTGGCAAATGTGAGCACCATATCAAAAACTCGGCTCAGTTCGTGGAACGGATACGACAACTCAGACTGTCCAAATCAGATCTCATGGTCAGTTTCGATGTTGTTTCCCTTTTCATCCGGGTACCACTGAAGGAGTCGCTGGAACTCATAGAGAAGAAATTTGGGCCCTCCTTCACAAAAGAATTTAATTTCGTGCTCACGTCGACATATTTTGTTTTTGACGGAGAGTACTACGAACAGACTGATGGCGTGCCCATGGGCAGTCCCCTGTCACCCGTGATTGCCAACATGTACATGGAGGAATTTGAGGATAAGGCACTAGACACAGCGCCACTAAAACCGGCGATTTTCTACAGATATGTCGACGACACATTCGTCATTTGGCCTCACGAAGAAGATGAACTTCAGGTGTTCTTGCAGCACCTGAATTCCATACACAGCCAGATTCAGTTCACAATGGAAGTTGAACAAAACGGTCAGCAACCTTTCTTGGGTGTTCTGGTTCACAGAAACCTGAACGGAACGTTGGGACACAGTGCCTATCGGAAGAAAAACCCACACGGACCAGTACCTCCATGCCTCTAGTTGTCATCACCCGTCCCAAAGGGAAGGGGTTATGAATACGCTGGTCCACAGAGCTCGTGTGATCTCCGACGAAGAAAGCCTAAAACCAGAACTTGACCATCTCAAGGAAATATTCCAGGAAAACGGGTATAGCGATCGATAAAACCGACGTGCTTTCAAACATAAGAGCACACCACAGCCAACAGCCTTGGAGGATCCGCCGGCAAAAATTGCCTACATTCCATACGCAGGCAACGTATCTGGAAAAATCGGCAGAATCTTACGACGACACAACATCAAATGCGTGTACCGCCCGCCGGCAAAGATTAAATCTCTTCTAGGGACAGTGAAGGACGATCTGAGATTCCGGAAATCGGAAGTCTATCACATTCCATGCGAGTGCGGGAAAGCGTATATTGCCCAAACCATTCGAAAAATTAAAGAAAGGTGCACTGAGCATAAGCGCCATACCGAACTCCAACAGCCCACAAAATCAGCAATTGCTGAACATTGCTTGGAAACAAAACACAAGATGAAATACGAAGACCCAGAGGTTCTACACAATACATCGCGGTACTGGGACTGTCTGTATAAGGAGGCCATCGAAATCCGGCTACGCGAGAATTTCATATACAGGGACAGTGGATTTCAATTAAGCCAAGCGTGGAATCCGGCACTAAAATTTCTTCGATCGCAGCGCAAGCAGAACACCGAGCACGGCGAAGGCAGAGCGCAAACTGAGGTCCGCCACTCGAGTCCAAAGCAGGAGCTACCCCCACCACCGCAGCATCCCGCTGCCCGCACACGAGGTCAGTGGAGTGGGGTGACCGTAGGTATATATAGCACAACCGCCGGTCCAGCGCCTCAGTCAGCGGAAGAAACCTGATGATGATGGCACGTTAAGCTGTCGAAAATTCGTTCCACAACGATCAATCCATCCGGCTGCACGCCCGAGAGATCTTCACGCAGCATATTCGCCGGGAAAACCTACGAACACATATCACATTTGGTTACATTCATTAGAAATCTGCTGTTCCGTTATTCTACTTTCTCTTGGTTATCAATTTCGCAATTCTGTAATCGTGGAAAATACGAGGTATGTCCACAAAGTAAGTTCCTTTTGGTTATATAAAACAAACGTGTACAGAAACAGAAAAAAATATTTATTGTACAAAAATATACAACTATTAAACTACTTTTCTACATAGCTTCCGAAATTTTGTAGGCATTTATCATAGCGTGGAAGAAGTCTATGTATGCCTTCTTCGTAGAAGGTTGCCGCCTGTGTATTCAACCATGTGGTAACACGTCTTTCAGATCGTCATGATCGCTGAAGTGCTGACCATCATGGACAAGTTTTAGGTGTAAGAAGAAAGTCGCTAGGAGCGAGACTGTACGGAGGATGATAAAACACGTCCAAGTGAAATTCCCGTAAGAGTTGTTTGGTCACATTCGTCTTGTGAGGTCGGCCGGCAACGTGAAGGGAAGAAGAAGACTTCTTACATCTCTTCTTACACCTAAAATCTGTCTTTGGTGGTCAACACTTCAACTATGATGAGCTGAAAAAATTATGTTTGCCACATGGTTGAATACATAGGCGGCAACCTTCTATGAAGAAGGCACACAAAAACTAGTCCCACGCTATGACAAGTACCTACAAAATTTCGGAATTTATGTAGAAAAGTAGTTGAACAATTGAAGATTTTTATGTAATGAATATTTTTTCTGTATCTGTTCACGTTTGGTTTATATAACCAAACGGAACTTACGTTGTGGACATACCCCGTATTACTGTTCCCAAAGAAAATATGGGACAAAGGAAGTGGTAACTGAATTTATGGAAACTTGGTATGTTAGTTGAAATTCCTCAATTTAATAGACAAACGGAGCTTCTTTCTTATAGCGCCTCCAATGCAGTTAATGATGTTGGGCCAAGTCAGTTTAATACATAGTTTTTTGGCAACGTGGAGATCATTTTCAAATTTTAAATTCATAAGTGTGTGCAAGTCTAAATATGTTATGCTGTTTGCTGCTACAATATATTTTTTATATTTTCAAATTTCCGTTTCGCTGTTCAGCTACAAGGTTTTCTAGAACATTGTATTCGATTTCGGAATTTCTATGTTTATGATTTTTTTCTCTGTAGAGTTAGGGGAGCTTATTTACTCCCGTAAAGAGGTCTCACCGAAATACTGGACTATTCTTTAGAAATGTACAGTCCCTGTGATCTACTCAACAGAATATTAATGCACATCTCTTACACACCAATGAACCCAACTTCGCTTCCCTACATACTAACCACTTTCGTCTTCTTCTTCTGTTCTCTCCATGTACTGCCGTTCTGGTAAACAGGATAATCAGGTATGTTTTAGGAACCCAAATAAAATTGCATTAATAACAAGGAGAATGGAGAAGTTGTAAAATAGAATTAGACAAGCTAATATCTTAGTAGTGTTGAGAAGCAAAAGACTGCAATGGGCTGAACATGTAGTTCGAACGGAGGCAATAAGGTCCCCAAAATTGCAATGGACTGGATCCCGTGAGGTAGCAGACCAGTCGGAATACGTAGGAAGGGGTGGATTGATGAAGTGAGGGAAGACTTGTTGCAGTTGCGACTGCATGGCCCCCACAAGGGTGGGGCTGGGCGGACCTATGGGTCCAGGGCCCGATGCTGAAGGGGGCCCCAGCCCAGCCCTCAATGATACAGTTTTTTGTTTACTGAAATTAGAAACAAATTAGAAAAAAAACAGGTAGAATATTTTTTATCCAACGAAATTTTAAAAGATTCTACAGGCAATTGTAGTAGATATTTTTGATAAACCGCTTATCTTAAACGATTACTTCGATTGATGCTCTAGTTGTTGCCGTTGGTTGGTATTGTATGTGTGTATTAACTAAGGTGACCAATTGTACCAATTTTTTCGGGCAGTGACGACTTTTGTGTGTCTGTCACGAATTTTTTCAAAGGTATTTCGGAACACCTATTCGTCCCGGATTTAACAATTATGTTCCGATTTAGAAATTTATCTCACCCGTATCGGCCTAAATTTATTATTAGTTTTAATGGTGATGGGAAACTGCTTGACAAAAGGTTCATTACACTTAAGGTACTTATCACAAACTGTCGAAACCATTTCAAACTGTTTCCACTGAGCATACGCGCACAAACTATACAGTGAGAAAATCAGTGAATGGACTGCTAACACCAGTTTTCCAGGTCAAAGAGGGATTGATATTATTTCTCATTTCAGACAGAACCATGTGCCATTCTTAAATGTGCTTAAGCTAGCGCAGTTTCTTTTCTCCTTTTCCGGAAATAATTCTGTAACTGAAAGAGTATTTTCCTCCCATGAATAATATATGGACAAGTGACAAAACACAGCTTGCCGTAGATACTGTGAAATTAATATTAGTAACTGGAGTTAATTATTATGGAACTTGTGTAGAATTTTTTCACATGTTGTTGAAAAATACCGACTTGCTGGAAAAAATTCATTGCACTGTTAAATACAGTTGTTCTGATCGCATTCCTTCATCATATAAAGTACTATTAAAGTGTAAATTATTGTACTTTTGGTAACAACTTAAACTGATATTTTGCAATTATTACTTTCACTAAAATCTTCTTCTAATATAATGAAAATATATATACAAATTACAAAATTTGTAATGTGTCCATAATTTGTATCTAAAAATTGTCGTTATGTCCTGAATTAAAATCTAGATAATATGGTCACCTTAGTATTAACACAGTAGGCAATGTTTTATCCTTGTGGAATACACTCACTGAACAGAGATGGTGCTTATGCTGCTGAACTAAATTATGATGTGATTCTTTTTTAGAAATGTTGAGAGTTTTATTCTTTCTTTTCTTAGGGCTGCTTAATGGGAATTGTTGAAACAACTTTTCCCTTTGTCTAAGTCTTGTTGCGATCAAACGCTACAAATACTCCGCCAAATCTTGAAGCAACATCCTCCGATCTTCAAAGTTTTAGACGTCTTCGTGCTGTATTAACTCCATCAGCAAAAAATATTGATTTGGATCTCAAGAAGTACTTGACAGCTTTCAAAGGCCTCTTGATATCATTTTGGCGCAATATCTTGACCTCTATTGATCAAAAAAATGTTGTTACACAGAACAAAGGAATTTCCCTTGACGTAGCAATGCCGCGGTGATTAACTTAAAAACATTATGACATTACATTGAATGAAGAAAAAGTAGTTGCTGAGGCAGTTGACATTTCATCAGAGATTATCAGTAGGAACTCTGATGCAAAGGAAAGGATAGCTTAATAACTTCACTGTAAGCATCAAATTAATTCCGGATCTTTTTTTGTCTTTCCTGTTTTTAATTTTGTAATGCAAGATATGACAATAATATTTGTGTGCTATGAACAGTTTTTCATCTATTTTCACCAGTTTTTGGCTTTCGTTGACCTAGAAAGTAATGAACTGGAAGTTCACCAATCTCATCTCAAAGTATCCTTCAGATTTAGCAGATACTGACAGCTTCTTTGAAATGAAGACCGTCTTCAGTAGGCCTGCAGTCTGTCAATCATAAAAGGATCCAATAAAGGTTCTCAGCACATTTATGAGAAAAGCTTCAAGCAATTTTTTGGTACTGAGTAGAACAGTTTGACATTTTTGTGCGATTCCGGGAAGGATTAAGGCAATGGCAAGTACCTTGGCCGCCGGGGACCCCGAACTAGAGCGTAACCCGCTATGAACGCCTCTGAAAATTGTCACTATTTAACGAAGAGTCTGCTTTCTTAATAATAGGAAAAATAAATCACCGAATTTACAATATTGGCATGATGCACTGACACTAATCCTCCCTACGAGGGCACCTTTATCTTTGTCTCTACTTTTCCTTTAACGGGACAGTAGTCTTGAATACCACGGCAATCTTCACGTAAACTAGCGGCAATACACATTTCGATTTGTCGCCCAGTCAGCCGTCTATCTGTGTAGAAACACCAGTTCGCCTTTTTGCGTACAACGCGGCGCTTTAGGCCCGCAACAGTGGCTGGTGTTTGCAGAGGCTGCCCTCAGCAGTGCAACATCAGCAGTTCCCTCCGTTTCTACGAATAATTTTTAAGTAAACTTTTGTTATTAGATGATAAAGTCTGTATATTCATAATTGCCGTGAAATTATTATCAACTTATAGAAACACTATATTAGATATTACGTGATATTGTAACAGTGAATTTCTATTTCGTCAGCCAGAGGGGACACCAAAAATATGCGAAAAATATTTTACCAGATATTTGGAAGCCCTTTCTAAAAAATTGGACAAATATTTACCAGTTTACTATAAAGCCATAAATAAGATAAATATAGAATAGTTTTAGTGTAATATTAAAAACACCTAATACATTGTTACATTCCTACTTTTCCAGTTTTATATTATATTAGTTTTAGGCACAAGTTCGTTGTTTTTAAGCTCATATTGGCATATTTTGATGAACATTTTCCTTGTTTTAGCTTAAAGTTCCCAAATTTTGTGCGTATTTCAACACATACATATCATTTGGCAAAGCCAATTTGTGAACTATCCGGGCGGTAGTACTGTCGTGATTAAATGCAGAAGAAAGATAAACGGAGGTAATATGAAATTAATCTACCAGGTATTCTGAAAAGTACACCTGAACACGTTATATGCCATTTAAAATTTATTTTTCACTGGAAGGATCAAACCGTTAAATGAAATGATTGGACTTCTGTGAGCTATTCATCTTTTATATAAAAGTATGATGCACCCTCTTTTAGAGCGTTCTACTTCAAATAGACTCCTAAATATTAAGATTACTATCCAGAAGGACCTCAGGGTCAATTTGGTCCCCATGGCGTTTTTCTGAATTTTCGGCAGGTATGAAATATGCAACAACAATGCCATACATTCCAGCACTGATTGTGGTAGGGCAGCTGGGGATGGCGGTCATGTGTGAATGACTTACGCCTGAGTGACTGATTGTGTGAGTCTGATCATTTCTGACGAAGGTCATGGCCGAAAATTTACAAGTTCTTTGAATGTGAATATGAGTTGGTTGGCAGCTCAGCGATCATATTTATAGTGAGTTGCTAGTTATCCTCATATTATCAACATTCCAAACCGGACCTTCCATTGTTAAAAATCAATAAAAGTACATATGATGATTTCACTGAATTATCTTTCAATCTGGCCGTATAAGCAATAAAACTGCATGGTGCCAATTTTTCCCCCAGCTATAAAAATATGATATAACCAGTTCCTTTCCCCATTTTAGTCTGGTTGTCATACCGCTCAGGGATTCGTTCTCAAGTCATACCGTTGGCGCAGCAGTTCGAGCTACATCTGGCGTGGCTTGAAAAGGAATGCTAGTGAGATCGATCACAGTAGTAGTACTACATCACTAAATTTGCGAGCAGCGGGACTGTAGTACTGTATTATGTGACACTAGCTACACTCGACCACGCTTCGCTGTGGCTGACTCTCATATGAAATAAATAGAAAAGGTAATATTGTAACTCATGTCAACATAGAATCACCGAGAGACTGCTTCAATCATATCAATATCTTTCGTTCGGCTGCTGTGGCTATATGAAAAAAAAGTTATAAAAAATATAGTTTCGTAGGAATTCATTATATTAAACCCATAAGATAGTTTACATTTTTTGTCGTTCATTTTCTCCATAAATATGCAGATCAGTTTACCGACTCTGGAACATGTGACTTATAATTCACCATAGTAAAAAGCCATTGTTTTCTACATTCTTTCCATCTATTTCCCACTCGCTATGTCAAGCTTCTGCTTCCCCACTGTCTACCTATTTATCCTCCCTCTATCCAATCCCTGGTCTCTGTTCATCGCTTCCTTTCCTTCTATCCATCTTTAATCTCCTCCTCCATCTATCTCTATGCACGTATCGTTTTTCGTTCGTCGTAACTATAGAAAATGAAAAAAAAAAAAATAATTAGGGAATTGCTTCATATTATGTTTATCTGCTGGAAACTATCACAAAATTACTGTTACATAAAATTAAATGAAATAACGACGCCCACAAACAACATTTTGTTCAGATTTCGTTTCTATGGTGTTTTGATTTCCACTGCTAATATCATGATCGATCTTACTAAAACTTAACCATCAAACATGAACGTATCTAAAATGCGTTTCCATGAAAAGTTGTAACTTTAGTGTCGAAATTTTACCATTGCTCCTGACCAGTACGCAAGGCAGAAGTTGGCACGAACTTCAATTTTCGATGCTCACTTATTTGGTAGCTGAAGAATTTAAAACGTGATCAGAGCTATAGGTATGAAAACATCTACTTTCTTTTGCCTTTCTCAATGGCTACGTATAAACATGAATTTCGTGTTGTACGCATCTATTGCAAAGCACCTTTTGAATGGTGTAAGTTTCATTGGACTCCTTGTATAATCGAAAATCGATACGACATTTTCCCTGTTGATGTATTTGTATGATGATTTCGGTAAAATTTCAATTGCGGCAGCGGCTGATGTTGCCAAAATCTCTTGACTGCTCTTTGAAAACTCTGTTACATACAATGAGGCTAATAATATTTTGCGTTTATTAAGAAATATTACATTTGCACCCAATGGCGCAGCTTCCGTAAGTAACATTAATCCTTCATTTTTAAGTACTTTTTCGATGGTTAAAGTCCATTTTTTGTCGGCAGGGATTTAGAAGAGCACATTCGATATATATCGTTAGAGGCCCGGTTACTTCAGTTCTAAACATTATTAGAAAGTATCTGGTTCCCAAGCGTTACTCGAGAATGTTGTTTTCTGTAATGCAGTGGTAATTCGAAGGAGATTTCTATCAGATTGAAAATTTGAATGAAAAAAAGAAAAAAAAGAAAAAAACATATAATGCAGTTCCTGCTCTGTCGTTATCTATGTAAACTGAAAATATGTTGCCAACATTACTCCTGTACACTGCGAAATATAACCGACCAACGTATAACAGATGCAGAAGCTTACAATTTAACAGATAATTATGTCTGTGCTTGGTCTCTGGTTGAGACGTTGTCCTCAGAAAAAAATTAATTATCCTCATGAAATAAACACTCCGTTGCCAACATTAGCAAACTACGACGACGCCTTGGGTAAAATATAATCACTGCCTCAAAACTGTAAAGATGGCGAAATTATATCTGTTTATCCACATCCCTGACGTATTTGTTATCCAGTATCTCCAATGTTTGTTTGCACGATGTAAGGCTATTATATGGTACTCCGGGAATCGGTATGTTTATCGTGCAGCGACTTCGATGCGCTCCGCTTGGTAATATGTGTGTGTACGTGCTGACAGACTTTTCTCCATGACCACATACTACCACCCACTCGTGGTTGTGGTGGTAGATAGCATTTGGTCCAATGATGTTAGTAAGGGAGTTTGGTCGCGGTGCGTGGCATTGGGTGAGTGTGACGAGGAAAATTTCGCAAAATATGCAATAAATAATCTTAGGAAAAGCTATATACTCTGTGACTTATGAAATTTACGGCATGAGTCAAAATCTGTTTATTCTTTCAATCGTCAGACAATGCGGTCCTTTCAGACTTTAATAACGACGAGGAATATCAAATACACAATTTTTAAATAGATCACATGTTTCCGTCAACCACACATTACCGACTATGAACAGAGACACAAAACAAAGATAAAAATTCAGATACACTCAAAGGTAAAAATACTCGTGGAACATTGATCACTGTCGTGGAAGCGTGGTGGAAACACAGACATACATTAATGTCTCTTAGGCCATATATATTCATATGCCTGTGTCAGTAAGCTCACTGGTCTGTGCTAATCAGTGATCTCTGATACATATAGCCGCGACACTCTATGCTGTGAAAGGTGTTATCGTTTGACAGCTGGGTCTTCTATGCGACGTAGTCCTACTCATATCCAGGCGGCCTCCTGTGATAATTCTGGCAACAGATGTTGAATAACGAGAATCATGTGACATCGTCATAAGCCAATCGCGTGACACACAAATATTTTGTCGAGAAATCAAGCATACAGCAGGAACAGCAGTATTTATCTACACTCTATGTGGTTCGGTCATCTTTGCAACGATTTTATATCGTGTTATTGATGTTGCCAACATAAAAACACGAGGCCGCCAGGATAGAAAGTCAAATTTTACCGAATCAGATACATCCGTTGTTGTCACATTACATTATGACCAGTACTTTCACGCCGAACTCTTTTGTATAAAGTCTCATGATTCACACAGTCTTACAATTCATTCCAAATTCCTATTCGAGAAGATATTTGTGAAAACTGTTACAAATCAATATTCGCACTTATGCAATATCGTTTTCAGAAATGTAATTTACCAGCCGCTTTCGGCGCTGCTGTTGCAATGTGTAACTTTATGAACACAACCTAACATTAAATTTACATTGTTCCGAAGCACGAACTTAAATTAATTTCACTCTTAGTATGAAAAACAGCATCGCTTTCGACAATGGCTTCTACTTAAATTTGACATCTTGGCTAGGAGAACTGAGTTTATTGACAGAGAAATCCAACAAGGATTGTGTTTTTGCTAACCTTCGTCCGGAACCCATATAACCATGATATACACAGGACCTTCTTTAACAATCGTTGCGAAGCACGGGCATATAAGCTAGTAGTATATAGCACGAGACAATGTATAGACCACTTTCGAGAGAGATCACAACAGCTTGCAACCGTAATATCTATAAATAAGAGCCAATGTTCGTAGTGACTGACTGACAGACTGATTAAATGAATGACACATCATCCGCCCAGCCAAAACCACTGTGATAAAAACTTGAAATTTGCAGACGGTGTTCATTGTTGGCGTTGGCGTTAAGATGCGATATTTCGATATTCCGTCCGTAAGATGGTGAAATATGGGCTGAAAAGTATTTTGAAAATACGCTGTTATCTATTCAATTTTGTTGCTAGACCTACATAAATTGGTATACGGATTCTTGGTTAGAATTTAAAAAAAGGATCTTTCAGCTTTTTCTGAAAATTAGCCATTGAGAATGCGAAATAGGGGATGAAAAGATTTTTCAAAAATACTGCTATTATGCCACTTTTGAAGCTTCAACTACAAAAGTTGGTATTTGGAGTCTTGGTCGTAAGTTAAAAAGTACGTGTATATCACCCCTCCCCTTCTTCGTGATTGCCTACCATTCCTGTATCTCGTCTTAGATTTAATCTCCGAGAGTTCTTGACAGAATAATGATACAACGTACTACTAGATTAGGGGCATGTTTTTACATAGCTATTTTTTAAAAAAATATATGTTCTTGTTGTTGTTGTGGTCTTCAGTCCGGAGACTGGTTTGATGCAGCTCTCCACAATACCCTATCCTGAGCAAGCCTCTTCATCTCCTCATAAGAACGGCAACCTACATCTGTCTGAATCTGCTTACTGTATCCATCTCTTGGTCTTCCTCTGCGACTTTTACCCCACACACTTCCCTCTAATGCTAAATTCACAATTCCTTGATGTCTAAGAATGTGTCCCACCAATCTATCCCTTCTTTTAGTCAAGGTATGCCAGAAATTTCTTTTCTCCCCAATTCTGTTCAGTACCTCCTCATTAGTTACGCGATCCACCCACCTAATCTTCAGCATTCTTCTGTAACACCATATTTCAAAAGCCTCAATCCTCTTCCTGTCTGCACTGTTTATCGTCCATGTCTCACTCCCATACAAGGCAACACTCCATACAAATGCCCTCAGAAAGGACTTCCTTAGGCTTAAATCAATATTCGATGTTAACAAATTTCTCTTTTTCAAAAACGCTTTTCTACCCATTGCCATTCTGCATTTTATAGCCTCTGTACTGCGACCATCATTTGTTATTTTACTTCCCAAGTAACAAAACTCATCTACCTCCTTTATTGCTTCGTTTCCCAATCTAATTCCTTCAGCATCACCTGATTTTCTTACACTGCACTCCATTACCCTAGTTTTGCTCTTGTTAATGTTCATCTTATATGCATCTTTCAGCACACTGTCCATTCCGTTCAATTGCTCTTCCAGGTCCTTTGCTGTATCTGATAGAATTACTATGTCGTCGGCAAAACGCAATGTTTTTAATTCTTCACCCTGAACTTTAATTCCTTCTCCAAATTTCTCCTTGCTTTCCTTTATAGCTTGCTCGATGAACAAATTGAATAACATTGGAGAAAGGCTAAAACCCTGTCTCACTCCCTTCCCAACCACTGCATCCCTTTCATGCCCTTCAACTCTGACAACAACTGTCTGGTTTTTGTACAAGTTGTAAATAACCTTACGCTTCCTATATTTTACTCCTGCTTGCTTCAGAACTTCAAAGAGTTTATTCCAATCAACATTGTCAAAAGCCTTCTCGAAATCTACAAAAGCTAGAAATGTAGGTTTCCCTTTTCTTAATCTATCTTCTATCTATCTTCTAGGATAAGCCGTAAAGTGAGTATTGCCTCCCGTGTTCCTACATTTCTCCTGAGCCCAAACTGATCTTCCCCGAGGTCGGCTTCTACCAACTTTTCCATCCTTCTGTATATAATTCGCGTTAATATTTTGCAACCATGACTTATTAAACTGATGGTTCTGTAGTTTTCACACCTGTCTGCACTTGATTTCTTAGGGATGGGTATTATAACATTTTTCTTAAAGTCTGAGGGTACTTCGCCTGTCTCATACATCTTACACACCAGGTGAAACAGGTCTGTCATGGCTGGTTCTCCCAGAGACTTCAGTAGCTCTGAGGGAATATCATCTACTCCAGGGGCCTTGTTTCGACTTAGGTCTTTCAGGGCTCTGTCAAATTCTTCTCTCAGTACAGTATCACCTATTTCATCTTCATCTACATCCTCTTCCCTTCCTACAATATTGTCTCGAAGTTCATTTCCTTTGTAGAGCCCCTATATATACTCTTTCCACCTTTCAGCTTTCCCTTCTTTGCTGAGAACTGGTTTTCCATCCGTGTCCTTGATATTTATAGAGCTGTTTTTCTTATCTCCAAATGTTTCTTTTATTTTCCTGTAGGTTGTATCTATTTTTCCCCTATTTATACATTCTTCTACATCCTTGCATTTGCCTTCTAGCCACTCCTGCTTAGCCATTTTGCACTTCCTGTCAATCTCATTTCTTAGTCGTCTGTACTCCATTTTGCCTGTTTCATTTACTGCATTTTTATATTTCCTCCTTTCATCGATTAAATTTAGTATCTCCTGTGATATCCAAGGATTTTTTGTAGGTCTTTCCTTCCTACCTATTTTGTCCTCAACTACTTTCACTATTTCATCTCTCAATTTTACCCATTCCTCCTCTACTGTTTTATTTTCCCCTGTTTCTGTCAATTGTTGCCTAAAGCTCCCTCTGAAATTCTTAAGAACCTCATGTTCCTTCAATTTATCCAGGTCCCACGTCCTTATTTTCCTACCTTTTTGTAGTTTCTTCAGTTTCAGCCTACAGTTCATAGCCAACAAGTTATGGTCAGAGTCTATATCTGCCCCTGGGTATGTCTTACACTGTAAAACCTGGTTCCGAAATCTATGTCTTACCATTATAAAATCTATCTGGTATCTCCCGGTCTCTTCCACGTATACAATCTTCTTTTGTGATTCTTGAACCAGGTGTTTGTTATAACTAAATTATGTTCCGTGCAAAATTCTACCAGGCGGCTTCCTCTTTCATTCCTTTTGCCCAGACCATATTCACCATTATCATCCCTTCCCTTCCTTGTCCTACTACCGAATTCCAGTCTCCCATAACAATTAAGTTTTCCTCTCCCTTAATTGTCTGAATAATTTCCTTTAGCTCCCCATATATTTCTTCGATTTCCTCATCATCGGCAGAGATAGTTGGCATATAAACCTGTACTATTGTTGTCGGTGTTGGCTTCGTATAGATCTTCACAATGATAATTCGATCACTGTGCTGGTCATAGTAGTTTACCCGCATTCCTATTTTCTTATTCATTATCAATCCTACTCCTGTTATACCCGCAATTGATTTTGTATTTATAATCCTGTACTCACCTGACCAGAAATCCTGTTCATCCTGCCACCGAACTTCACTAATCCCCACTATATCTAACTTCAACCTATCCATTTCCCTTTTTAAATTTTCTAATTTTCCTACTCTATTAAGGGATCTAAAATTCCACGCTCCGACCCGTAGAATGCCAGTATTGTCTTTCCTGATGATCACATCCTCCTGAGTAGTCCCCGCCCGGAGATCCGAATGGGGGACTATTTTACCTCCGGAATATTTTACCCGAGAGGATGCCATCATCATATGTTCATACAGTAGAGCTGCATGTCCTCGGGAAAGGTAACGGCTGTAGTTTCCCCTTGCTTTCAGCCGTTCGCAGTAGCTGTGTGGCAAAGCCACATTAACTGATGTTACAAGGCCAGTTCAGTCAATCATCCAGACTGTTGCCCCTGCAACTACTGAAAAGGCTGCTGCCCCTCTTCAGGAACCACACGTTTGTCTGGCCTCTCCACAGATACCCCTCCGCTGTGGTTGCACCTACGGTACGGCTATCTGTATCGTTGAGGCACGCAAGCCTCCCCACCTCGGCAATGTCTGTGGTTCATGGGAGTGGTAAAAATATTATCATATACGAATTTATACAAATTTTACAATGTGGAAAAATTGCTGCCAAAAGTCACAAACGTGTCATATACGTAGGTTATTTGTAATATATTAAATAAATAGGTATCAAAAAACCTTCCTGTGTTACTGTGCAACGTTCTGGCAAATTTGGAGCTCAATCGATGGAGATCTTTTTGAAATTTTCTAACACGCACAAACCAACACAAAAATTTTATATATAGAGATTAACAATAAGAATAATACCGTCATTAATGAAATCTGTAAATGATAACTTTTGAGTACTGTTTAAAAACTTTTTATGATAGATAAGATCAAAAACAAATAACCATTAAACTGAAACCTTTATTGGTAAAAACTACAATAAAACATGTTTGCGTTAAAAGCGGACGTCAGATCATCGAGGATTAACCTGCAAATATGGGCCAAGAAGTGTAATCCAAAATGTTTAAAAACAAAAATAACCGTCTAAAATCGTACATCAATGTAGTATGCACTTAAAGTTCGTCACGGAAGTCTACATAAATTAGTCGTCTCATGATAAATAGTAACATAGGATATATGTATTCTCCGTATGTTTTCGTTACAGAGTTCGTATCGATATGGTAGATGAAGCTCATTGGGTAGATGCGAATAACCAATTGTATGCATGAGTAAATTCGGTAGATGCGAATAACAAAATGTATGCATGAATAAGTTCGTATCGATATGATAGATGCGAGTAACGAAATATATTCATGAGGAACGATTCAGTAATTCGTATCAGCCACAGTATTCGTTACTCAGTACCGAATATATACGGTTTGCTACAGCTCTAATATAGTTTCATTTCAGTCTGAGTAGAGGCTGATTAATGCACGAGTACTCTTAATATATGTATGAAAATAGTGTAAAATATACGAAGTCTACTTCAAAGTACCGCATTTTCCATTTGTATAGTGGACATACCTTTTCATAGATCAATGAACGTTCTTGGAGTGTGATGTTTTACGCAGTCAGTAATTTTTATTTTCAAACGATGTGCATGAATACCAGTGATTAAGATAATTATTTACCTTTTCTGAAGTTTCATTTAAGTTCAGAGAGGCTATAAATTAATTTGCAATATAGTGAGATTTCAATAATGACTTTTAAATGTGGAGTACTAACGCATTACGCAGTGTCGAGTTCGATAGTGGCTCTATATCAAAATAAACTTTCGATAGTTGAATTATTGGCCGAATCTCAGACTTTAATTTCTATTCGACATGTGTTTGTACAGAATAGGTAGCAAAACACTAGCATTAGTGACTGTTAAAGAACTAACGGGCATTGCATACATCAAATGTAGTTCATCATTAGTATGAATCGCCACAGCTACGATGTTTTCACCCTTATACGTAAACGACTCTGTGAAATTACAATGACTTAGACTACGTTTCGATATCTAAACAGCATTACGTTTGGCCTGCTAGTAGATTGCATGTAGCACGGCGTAGAAGACTGTCAGGAACGTGTAGGGTATTATTACGTTGCCAACCTAAACTGTGGTAACGAACGGTGTCAATGCTTTAAGTAAAATTGACGGACCATTACATTTTAACCTGTTACGAAAGTAAGGTAATCCTTTTTACAAGTTGTCCGATACTATAATAATCTGCGGAAAATCTCAGCGCTAGTTGAAACCTGTTATGTTACCACCAACACGACAGGAATCCAGCCGACACCTAAAGTAAAATTTGACAGTCTTTGTACTTTTCGCCTATATGCAAGTCAAGTGCACGATTTAATATGTGATGGCAGTTTTCAGTAATCATTTTCTTGGGAGAATAGAGGTAACTGCTCAACCAAAATATTACTTTTGTATTTCATTTGTGTGACTTCGATGTTGGTTGGTCAACGATCTATGTTACCGAACAAGGGAAGGAAATATTTCTAGCGAGTTGGTTTACTCGGCAGCGTTTATGATCTGCTACTTGACATAGTCTAAAATGAGTGTTTTGATGTCTGCCGTTCGGAAAATGAGGATTTTGTGGTTTACCTTTCAGTAATAGTAATGCTACAAAGTCCTCTCGGATGTACTGGGACCGTTATCGCCTATTTTGCACCAGTATGATGTTTATGAGTAATGAGAGCCCTGTGACGTTTCACGTGTTTTTTTTTATTGTGGTAACTAATACGTAGCTGAATTTAGGTAGGACCACATATGATAGTATCTCCTGTGCGGAAACCTGTTCTCATTTCACGCCACTCAGTAGTATTTTTTTCGCTTTGTAGTAAGAGTTTGTAATACACGGTACTTGTAGTCACTGTATGTGCGATATTCAGTTGAGCATTGAGATCCAGCCCTTGTTAACTGAAACTGTATTCGAAGTACAGCGTTATTAACCGTATTAAAAATCTGTGCTTGAATAACTAGTGTATTGGGAAGCAATAAAGTAGGTTTTGACGCCTGAAGTGGTTAACTTATTTCATTTCATTAAATAAGAGGTGGCAGATACTAGCTGGTTCAGTTCTTCAGGCAACGCCCTAATGCTCAGATCAATGTGTAGTAGATAGAATTTCTTGCAATAAATAATGTACTGGTTACCTGACAAAAAGAGTTACAGTTCAAATGAAATTGGCCCACTGAAAAGGATTATTAACAAGTTAGAATACAGATAAGTAACACAGAAGGAAAATACGAAATTTTCAGTGTAGCTGGGTTGTTTTCATGATACCACTTAGCGTCAAAGTTAAAGTTAATAAAAATAGTTGCCAGGAGATAAGATTTGCCCAGATATTATCAGCAAGGAAACAGTCGACCTCTAGCAAGCAGTACTTGGAAAAATATTATCTGTGTTAACAGTGGATTACGAATAGAGGAGTACAAACGTAATAAATTTCATTTTTGCTCCTATTTAGAGATCAGATTGAAAGAATCAATATAAAAACGTTTATATTACATACAAAAGTTTCTAAAAATTCTAGTAAATTTTTAATGAGTGAAGTAATATTACAAAACAGGTAATGATAATCAAGCAGCTTTTCAAAGATTGTGGAACGATCGTCTGTTATCAGCGACTGACTGACTGAGCGGAATAGATTCATATCTTTGCTTAACTATCAGTTTAAAAAAAATTAATAACTTCTTAGCAACCGGAATAAATTTTCTGACATCAGTTACCTATTCCTGATGTCCGTAAGAATGGCGGTGTTTTGGCATACCTTATGGTAAGTACCAGGCGTTTATTTTATTATTTTATGTATTGTTACGTTTTAAATAGTAGACAACAGAAAGTGGTATGACGAGGCACAATGTGATTTTTCCACACTACTATGTATGTGTTCGCATGAATGTTCCCTCAGACTCCTAGACGGCTGGAGCAAGTTTGATGTAAGCTTGAAGAAATCTCCATATTAGCCCAATCGATGTTTCCGTGAAAATTAATGCATTTCCTTAACTATCAGTTTTAAAAAGTAAATAACGCCTTACCTATCGGAATAAATTTTCCGACGTTAATTAAGTATTTCTCGCGTTCACATTATTTTGGAATACCTACTTTATCATTCAATGTTTTGTTGCGATTAAAATGGCAGCCAATACAAAGTAGTATGAAGAAAAATTCATTCGGTATAGCGTTACCTTTCCACATTACTGATGCCGATTTGAATATGGTAAAGGATAATTACAATATTAGTTATTTGCAAAAGCGACGTCATACATATTTAATCTTGTCCGACAGTTCCGAATCACTAGGTACGCCGAGTTCTACACGTATTTTCGGTGAAACGTTATTGTCTTACCCGGTATGCTATATTAAACATAAGAAGTCTTTCTTGTAGCTAGAGTACCTTGACTGCTCATAGATTTCAAAAGATAGTATATAATACATTAGTTAATTGATGATTAAGCTATGTGTTTATCTGAATCTGATGTCAACCTTGAAGATAATATGATTCAAAGAATCACATGTGTAATCTTATTGTAGGTACAATGCATTATCTTACAATACTAGTGAATTCAAATGTGTGCTCTTACACCAGTATAATATTAAAGGGTAAAATACAGTTCACGTGCATTGAGCTGCAGCGTGACCTGTTATGTTGGTAGTAGTGCGATGAACGGTGGGAGTTGAACGCATCCAATTAGGATTCGCTTTGAGGTAGCCAATAGGAAATGCGTTTACATTTATCGCTGGAGTAGTAGTTAAAAAGAAGTACAATGAGACCCTGTCACTCACTTCATGGGTCTAATTGCCTTAATTATTAACTTTTTAGCTGAAAAGTCTCTTTTGATTGACAGAGAATAAAAGTTGTTACTGAGTAAATACGGTCAATTTACATTGCGTAAAACGAAATGTTACATCCATGTAGTGACTGGTTCTCGATGTACTTTTCCGATTTCCGATCTTGAAGAAATTTGTATCCCTACAGAAATTCCATAGAATTATTATGTGAAGAAATGGCTAGAGCTGAAACCTGGTTTGAAAATTAACGCCATTCCCATAGAACATGAAAGACACAATGCTATTGGCTACCTTGACCCGACTCCTGATTGGTTGCCTTCACCTCCCGTCGTTTATCGTGTAGTCTTCGGTGCGCAGTACAAATTCTAGAACTAAAACATCTTACGGCTTCAGAACAAGTGGAACCGTACTCCTGTGAGGTTTCGAAAGAGTGTTTCGAAACCATATAACAGTATGTGTTTGGTAATAGTATGGGCCTCTTTATTGTACCATCTACAATGTGTACTGTATACGTAGTGCTATAGATCGATAAACATAGTGTGAGGACAGCTACCATAAGAGAGAAAAAAGAAACCTTTATAGGTTTCAGAAATTACTGCAACCAGCCGCCTTTTTTCTTCTTAATGAACATTTATTAAACCATGACCGGATTCAAGCTGCCTAGCAGCTCATCATCAGATGGTATACATTTAGTGCAAATTACATTTGTATCTGTGGCAGGGCAGAAAACGAGAAAAAAGTAAACACTAATTTTGGTATGCTACGCTGAGTAATCTATACTAATAATAAATATGTAAATGTAGGCCTATCGCTGTTCTCTTAAATCTTCAAAACTACTGAATGAATCTTCTTGCGGTTTTCACAGGAAACACGAGAAAAATTACTACACAAATTTGCATGCGGTTTTCACAGGTAACTTGAGCGGAACTCTGGGCAACATATAGACTTCGTCTCATAAAAATCGGATCACGGAAAAAAAGAATATCGTAATTTGAAGTTTTTTTTATCTATGACCGTCATGTCTGTCTATTCGAACACGTTTATCTCCAAAACTACTTGACAAATTTTCATGGGATGTTCACACGTAACTTGAGCATATCGTGCTGTTACATAAAGGCTTCAATAATTGACATCGAATCAGAGAAAATAAAGATATCGTAATTTAGTCATTTGTTTAAAAGCCATCTTGTATGTCTGTTTGTTGAGGGTAATCTCGAAAAGTACTACACTTTCATGGGTATCCACAGGTAAATTGAGAATAGTTTGGAGAGTAACATAGGCCTTAGTTTCATCAAAATCGGATCAGAGGAAGAAAAGATATCATAATTTGAAGTTTTTGTGTACACTATGCTTATAAATATGATGTAGTACAGAAAATCTCCAAGAGTACTGTACGAACTTTCATGGGGTTTCATAGGTCAACTGAGAGTACCTTGGGGCAACATATAAGCTTCATTTCATCAAAATCGGATCAGAACAATAGAAGATATAGTAATTTGTAGTTTCTGGTGCATGCTACGCTTGAATTGCAATGTAGTATAGCGATGATCCGACAGAGGCGCTGTTACATAGTATACCAAATAACCAAGGAGGTATTCTAACCTCCTTGCAAATAACTAATAGATTAATACAATGAAACAAGGGCTCCAATTTTCCTTGCGGCAGCGGTGTAGTGTAATGATGTTGGCAACGACCGATGAATCCTTTTTGAAAAATCAGTCACGTACAATGAGGGGAATAATGAAATAATGAATGTTATTCCTATCAGTAAATTTATGATCCCCCTAAAGCGAATATTTCGTTGCCAACGTTAAAATACAAAATCGCTGCCACTTCAAGTAAAATTTAACCCAGGTACGACAATTCCTTGCAGCGCCATGGAAACGAAATAAGTGATTCTTTCAGTGGGTATCATTTGAATTTAAAAAAAATAACGACATTCCTTCGCGTCTAAATTCTTTGCAAGGAAAACCGAATTTATGTTGTTTCATTTCTGATTTCGGTGCGTACTTATTACATATTGTGTCCATTCTGTTTACGAATGCCACAGTAAAGGAAAGTACGAAGTGAGGCGACGTTAGTTACATAGTACACCAAACAACTAATTAGGGCGTTGCTGAGTTTTTTCCCTTCTCATAATTACGGTGTAATACACTACAAGAAGGGGTAAATTTTACTTAGGGCAGCAGCGTTGTGTGCTGATGTTGGCAACGGCCGTTGAATGCTTCTTCAAAAAATCAGTCACATAGAATAAGGGGAATAATTCCTTATGTTCACGATGAAATAAATAATTTATGCTATTCTTTCCAGTAAATTAATCATCATCCTAAAGCGAATAGTTCGTTGCCAACTATAGAAAACTATACTGTTGCCACTGCAAGTAAAATTTAACCTAGGTAGGATACAATATTTTGTTTCCCTAGCTGTATCTCTTATGCTTTGTAATGTCATAGAAAGAAAAGAAGTGCATCTTTCGACCGGTACAACCCAAGGAGGTTAGAATAGTATAACTACTAAATTGTGCTTAGAGTAGAAATATCTCTGCATCTGTGCATCTTCGCAACATTAAACTCTAATTACCACGTGATATTGAGACAAATCGACTCTTTCCACACATTCATTTGCTCTTACAATTGGTTTGTACCGCATTGGCTGCAAAGAAGCCCCACCTTTTTCTTCGCAGAGCAACCACATAACATGAAATAATATCTAAATAATTGTGTCACAGAAGCAACAAGAAATTTGAGGAATCGTCGCTAAAAGGGCCATATACACATCGTCATCCGTCTTAACGGAACAAGGATGAAGTCAGCGATTAGTAGATTGTCCCCAATATCGCGTGACATTTCCAACTTATTTTGAGGAGACAAAATCTGTTCTGTGCATCTTAATGCTCACTCCAGAGATATTTCTGCTCTGTGCCTGCCACTAGAGATAATATACACACTCGAGCGACAAACTCGTAAGAAACGTCTCTGCTTTCATGATTGTTCAGTACAATATTGTGATTAAAATTTGTAATTACTTACTTTCGATGAGAACTACATGAAGATAGAGAAAAACGTCAACTCTTCTTTTGCAGAGACAATTGTACTTGGAGTTCTGAATGTGTAGTTCTTTTACAAAAGGTCGATTTCAACTTCGTGCTCTACGAAGTAATCACTGCAGGACGTGGGAACATGTATTAGTTGAAAGAGTGGCCGATGCTGCTAACACAGTGAACACAATTCACTGGAAATACTATGTATATTGGAAAGATCATTCTATACAGATGATCAGCTGACGCCATTCCTTCAACGATTACCCAGACGTACTTTATCGCACATTGACACCACCATGACGTCTTATTTAGACAGAACTCCTCTGTTGATTAAATTACCAGACTTTCAGCATTCGTCGAGTTTTCGATAATAGGGATCACTGCATACATAATAACTACGTTGACCCCAGTGCAACACTGCAACATACTAATAATCCAGAATACACTTACTGTCGGAGATAAACGGTTTAGTACTACACCATAGAACCAGACATGGCGCTCTTATTGTTATTACTATTTCTCATCTCAACCACAGAATTGCTGTAAGAAGTTTACGCCAAACAATTACATACCGCAGTCAAATTCATGAACACAACCTAACATCGAATTTACATCGTTTCAGAGTACGGACATAAATTTTCACATTTTATATGAAAAACTTAATGAACATTCATCGTTTACGGCAATGACTTCTACTTAAATTTGACATCTTGGCTAGGAGAACTGAGTTTACTGACAGAGCGATTAAACAAGGATGCTGTTTTTGCTGACTTAGGTCTGGAACCCTAAAAACCCATGACATACACAGGTCCCTTTTTAACAACCGTTGCGAAGCACGGGCATGTAAGCTAGTTACAATATAAGTTCGTCTTCAAGATATTACTTACAGTTCTGCGTTTCACGAAGACGAACGTATATTGTTATTATTCAGTGTAGCATACCAAAATTAGTGTTTACCTTTTTCTCGTTTTCTGCCCTGCCACAGATACAAATGTAATTTTCACTAAATGCATACCATCTGATGATGACTGCTAGGCAGCTTGAAACCGGTCATGGCTTAATAAATGTTCATTAAGAAGAAAAAAGGCGACTGGTTGCAGTAATTCTAAAACCTATTTCATGATACAGTCGCAGGTTCAAACACAATGGATAATAGCTTTAGAAACCGTTATTTCCAGCACCAAATACACAGCTTTCGCAATAAGTGACGTTGCTGCTTTCGAAGACTGACGTTTTTATGTCTAATGTACTGTAGCAAAGTAGCTACAAGAGTACATCTTGATTTCCGCTTCTGGTGCCAAATTTTTCCAGATGATGTATGTAGCAATCTATAAATTATACTGAAAAGGTATGTTATCACATTAAATTTATTGAGCTAATATTTTGGGGATAGTTAAGATTTTATACATAGTGATCGCACTGCTGGTTTCTTTATTTTGTCTACATTTATATCTTTTAAGAAATGTATTGTCTTTTACATATGTGTCCGGGAAACATTGGACTATGTTTGGTAAATTCGTTTTCCTTCGCAAGAAACTAACGGTAGGTCTATGGTAGAAAATGCTAACTCTTTAACGGGAAATAAAATCTGCGATCTCCGATTATTAGGATTTAATCTGTCATTTCAGGCTTTGAGGTGTTTCCTATTTAACAAAAGAAAGTTGTAGGTTTAGTCGTGTGTTCTTGGTATGATTACCGTACGTGGAGACATAAACCTAGCAATTGACTGATTAATTATATCAATGTAAACAGTGAGCGTTTTTTATTGATCATTTACGTTTACAAAGCAGACATTATGGAATTTCGGAATACAGCAGTCATTTTAAAAACTAATTGAGATTTCAGTTATCTTATGCGGCAGACTCACGTCTGTCAATTAGTTTTCGACACTCTCATATACTAGTAGCTTAAATGTGTATCTGCGCCGAGCTTAATCAAAATGAAATACTACTATATCGATAAAATTCGTCTGTTGCGCCTCCCTCCATTGGTTGTCTGAATCAGCGCTGTATTGAAACATTGAAACCGGCAGGACGAAACAGTTCCGTTGTCGACCGCTATTGTGATCCGGAAAAGAATGGAATACCTGTGCGTATCGGAGCATTGTTTCGAAACAATGAAACAGTGGCTAGCACATGTCCACAGACTGGTTTGATGCATCTCTCCACGCTACCGTGTCCTACGCAAGCCTCTTCATATCCGAATAATAACGGCAGCTTACATCCACGTCAACCTGATAGCTGTATTCGTGTCTGTCTCCCTCTACGATTCTTACCATACACAGTTACGTCGAATGCTAAAATGGACAATCCCTTGATGTCTCAGAATGTGTTCCACCAATCTGTCTTTTCTTTTAGCCATGATATGCCACATATTTCTTTTCATCCAATTTCTTTTTAGTACCTTCGCATTTTCATGTGATCTATCCATCTATCCATTATTAGTGGATGTCAACACATTTAGCTTGTTCAGAAACACTTTTCGTCCTGCACTCATTCTACATCTTATTTCTTCTTTACTTCTGACACCAGAAGAATTTTGCTACCCAAATAATAAAACTCATCATCATCTTGTATTGCCTTATTGCCTAATGTAATTCCTACAGCATCAAGTGAATTTGTTCCACTACATTTCATTACCCTTGTTTTACCGTTTTCACTGTTAATCTTATACGCTTTTTAAGACATTGTCCATTCCGTTCAGTTATTCTTCCACGTATTTGCTGTCTCTAAAGAAATTACAAAGTCATCGGAAAACAGCAAAGTCCTTACATCTTCAACTTGAATTTTAAGTTGTCTGCACTTGCTTTCTTTGGAATTGGAATTATTATATTCTTTTTGAAGTCTGAGCGTATATCCCCTGTCTCGTATATCTTGTACACGATATGGAACAATTTCTTTAAGACTGGCTTTCCCAACGATATCAGCAATTCCGAGGGATTATCATCTACTCCTGCGGCCGTGATTTGACCCAAATCTTTCAGTGCTCTGTAAAATTCTTCTCTCTGTATTGTGTCTGCTATCTGTACTTCTTCTAGTTATTCTTCCATTTCTACAATACTGCATCCATTTCCCTTGTATAGGCCCCTCTATACATTCCTTCCACCTATCCGCTTTCCCTTCTATACCTACAACTGGTTTTCCATCTGTGTTCTTGATATTCATGCATCAACTTTTCTTGTCTCCAAACGACTCTTTTATTTTCCTGTAGACGGTTTCTGTCATTGTCCAAGTTATAAATTCTTGTAAGGTGGTCTTGCATTTCCCCTCTAGCCATTCGTACTTAGCCACTTTGCACTTCTTGTCAGTCTCATTTTTTTCCTTCAAATTATTTCGGTACCTTCTGTGATATCTAAGGAATTCTATTAGTCCACGCCTTCTACAAACGGATCTGATCCTTTGCGGCCGTAACTACTGCGTCTCTCAAAGCTACCTGTTCTATCCTCTCCACAAAACCTGGTTCGTTCAGTTTATCCAGGTTCCATCTTCCAACTTTTCTACCTTTTTGCAGTTTCTTCCGCTTTATCTACAGGTCATTACGATCAAGTTATGGTTTGAGTCAATGTCTACTCTTGCATATTTCTTAACAGTTTCAAACCTGGTTTCGAATCCTATGTCTTAATATTATGAAACCAACCTGGTACCATAGTCTAAGAAACACAGTCACGATACTTCCTCGCGTTGTGCGGGAACCTTCCTGTATTTTCTTCACTCCTGGGCTCGTCGGAATCTCAATTCGATATGACTACACCATGTGTATGTAAGGATAGAAGTGTGCTCTGCAACAGGCGATCTCCTCATTCCTTTTCCCCCCTAGTCCATATTCAAGCAATTGCTTTTTATCTCTTCCTTATTCTCTTTTTCCTGGCCGGCCGCGGTGGCCGAGGAGACTGAGGCGCTTTAGTCACGGTCTGCACGGCCACTGCGGTCCGGGATTCGAATCCCCCCTCGAGCATGGATATTTGTGCCGTCCTTAGTTGTAGGTAGTTCATAAGTAGTTTGTAAGTTTAGGGACTGATGACCCCGTAATTAAGTCCCATAAGCTTAACAAACATTTTTTTTCTCTTTTTCCTACTACCGAGTTCCAGTTCCCCATCTCACTCCAGATGGCTTCTCCCTCAACTGTCTGAATAATTTCATTTATATTATCGTACGTTTATTCGATCTCGTCATCATCAGTACAGTTAGTTAGCACATAAACCCTTGCTACTGGATCGGTGTTGGTGTTGGGTGTATGTTTTCTACGATAATGCGTTCGCTATATTGTTCACAGTCACGCGCATTCCTATTTTCTTATTCTTTAGTAGACCTGCATTACCAACAAGCGATTTTGTATTTATTACCCTTAACTCAACTGACCAGAACTCGTGCTCATTACGCCATCAAATTTTATTTTTCCCCACCATATCTAGCTTCAACCTATCCATTTCTCTTTTCACATTTTCTAGCTTAATTCCCAGATTCAGGGATACAACATTCCATGCTTCGGTACAAAGAATGTCTGTTCTGTTTTTCTTGATGACGACATCTACCTGAGTGGGGGACTATTTTTATCTTCGGAATATTTTACACAAGAAGACGCCATCATTATATATTCATGTCGTCGGGAGAAGTAACGGCTGTAGTTTTCCCTTGCTTTCAGCCGTTTGCAGTAACTATCTGGCAAAGCCATGTTAGCTGATGTTACAAGGCCAGCTCAGTCAATCATCCAGTCTATTGCCTTTATAACTACTGAAAATGCATTTCTACAGATTTTTAATGTAATCTGTATTTAAATATATAAAGGAATAACATAATGGGACGGATACGAAAGCACATGCGGTTTAGGGTGTGCTTTGTTTACACGACATCATCTTGTCTATTTTTTGGTGTAAAGGAAGGCATGCAGACTTCGTGTTGGCGTATCGCAAAAAGTATAAGCAGCAAAGTTCCTTACCCACTTAGGTACAGTTTTTTATGCTCAGAGCTTAGGCCTGCCCATCGGAGACCACAAATATTTTCACGGTGCGCTTGCAATGATCTTCCACGTTAGATACACTACTGGCCATTAAAATTATTACACCAAGAAGAACTGCAGTTGATAATCGGGTATTCATCGGACAAATGTATTATACTAGAACTGGCATGTGAATACATTTCCACGCAATTTGGGTGCATAGGTCCTGACAAATCAGTACTCAGAACAACCACCTCTGGCCGTAATAACGGCCTTGATACGCCTGGGCATTGAGTCAAACAGAGCTTGGATGGCGTGTATAGGTACAGATGCCCATGCAGCTTCAACACGATACCGCCGTTCATCAAGAGTAGTGACTGGGGTATTGTGACGAGCAAGTTGCTCGTCCACCATTGACGAGACATTTTATTGGTGAGAGATCTGGAGACTGTGCTGGCCAGGGCAGGAGTCGAACATTTCCGCATCCAGAAAGGCCTGTACAGGACCTGCAAGATACAGTCGTGCATTATCCTGCTGAAATGTAGGGTTTCGCAGAGATCGAATGAAGGGTATAGCCACGGTTGTAACACATCTGAAATGTGCGAACAAGATATGAGCGAGACGTGTAACCAATGGCTCCCCATACCATCACGTGGGGTGATATGCCAGTATGGCGATGAGGGATACACCCAACATGTGCGTTCACCGCGATGTCCCCAACCACGAATGCAACCACAAAGATGCCGTAAACAGAACCTGGATTCATCCGAAAAAATGACGTTTTGCCATTCGTGCATCCAGGTTCGTCGTTGCGTACACCATCGCAGGCGCTCCTGTCTGTGATGCAGCGTCAAGGGTAATAGCAGCCATAGTCTCCGAGCTGACAGTCTATGCTGCTGCAAACGTCGTGAATTGTTCGTGCAGATGGTTGTTGTCTTGCAAACGTCCCCATCTGTGGAGTAAGGGATCGAGACGTGGCAGCACGATCCGTTACAGTCATGCGGATAAAATGTCTGCCATCTCGACTGCTAGTGATACGAGGCTGTTGGGATCCAGCACAGCGTTCCTTATTGCCCTCCTGAACCCACCGATTCCATATTCTGCTAACAGTCATTAGATTGCGACCAACTCGAGCAGCAATGTCGAGATACCATAAACCGCAACCGCGATAGGCTACAATCTGACCTTTAGCAAAGTCGGAAACGTGATGGCATGCATTCCTCCTGCTTACAAGAGGCTTCACAACAACGTTTCACCAGGCAACGCCGATCAACTGTTGTTTGTGTATGAGAAATCGGTTGGAAACTTTCCTTATGTCAGCACGTTGTAGGTGTCGCCACCGGCGCCAACTTTGTGTGAATGCTCTGAAAAGCTAATCATTTCCGTATCACAGTATCTTCTTCCTGTCAGTTAAATTTCGCGTCTGTAGCACATCATCTTCGTGGTGTAACAATTTGAATGACCAGGAGGATATTCTAAGACTATCTTGGCTACCAAGTTGTAGCATTAAATAGTGACGTCTGAAAGATACAATTTTGTCAAATTTGGTCTTGGAACATTATTGACTTTCATTGTTGTTGTTTTCGATACGAGATACAAACTGAAGTGTAAGTTCTTCCAAACATTTAACAAATTTAGATAAATTGTTGTAGAGTATTGTGTTGCTTCTATAAAATTCGACACTATGGTGCTGTGTAAGGCAAATGCCCAGGTGGGGCCATTGAGAGTCCAGTGTGCTATGAGTGTAGGCTAGACAGCGTAGAGAGGTGGAGAGCGTTTAACTTGGCTACGTCGCTGTCTGTACAGACGCGCGCATTCTCGACAAGGAAATCTGCATGCAGCAGTAGCATTATTAAGTACTAAAATAATTCTGCATTACTGTTTATCGCGCAAGTGTGTTTAAAGACTGTGTTCCTCCTTAGTGGTAACTGTGGTGTAGAGACACGTGAACGTTACGTATTTGGGATTTGAGTTGGACAATAAGAATTGATTTGTTTTTTATAAATTTATAATTTAAGTTTAGTGTATAACATGTAACGTGGAAGGACTCAAGGAAGACTGTTTAAAGCATATTCTAGATGAGATTGTTAATTTAAATGAGGAACACGAGGAACTGACAGATTTGAATAATGTCGTGGAGGATGCTATGAATGAAAGAACGGTGTTGCGTAGTGAATTATTCGTCCAAATAGGGAGCTGTGTACTGTTAAAAAAGTTGAATGCTAAACATTAGACTGTTAATGAAAGAATAAGAAAGTTAGAAGAGGTAATAAATAATATGAAAGTCTGTCAGAAGATATCTTAAAATTTAATTTTAAAGGAAGTGACCGAACAATTATGTTCAAGTGATAATCAAATTAGTATGAAAATAAATAAGCTACATAAAGATGTTTCGTTTCGGTTATGGAAAACGCCAAAGTAGATAAGGGATAAAATTACGCAAGCCGAGTTCTATATTCCTACAAATCGGAATGTTAATGGTGAGGCCTAAATTCATAATGGAAGTTCAGAGTCTGTATTCGGAGGTCGTCGAGTGATCGATTGCTATGGAGAATCCTAGTAATACGGGAATAAAGTTTATTTTCTAAAGGATTTCAATTTAGTTATAAAGAATAGTGGTGAGCTGTTCCCTAAATATAAACATCAAGTAGCAGCACATCCAATGATATTTTTCGTCTATTCAACGGGCAATTCGTGAATCTTGGAGCCACACTCATTGTATCCGTTACACAGTAAGCTACTTAGAAAAGATCCATTACAGTGGTAAATATTATATTTGCAAAAATTCTCATCCAAAATATAGATTGGTTGATAAACGCTCAATAAAATTCAGGTCAGAGTTATTTCGTCTTCATAGATATTTTGATATTTGGGATGGCTATAGAGCATTTTTTGAAGATTGTTTGAATCACGAATTATATTAAGACGAACCTGTGAAAGAGTTACACAGCCGGCCGCAGTGGCCGAGCGGTCTGCGGCGTGCCAATCACGGTCTGCACGGCGGCTGCGATGGGGGGTTCGAATCACCCCCTCGGGCATGGGTGTTTGTGCCGTCTTTAGTATAAGCTAGTTCATAAGTCATATGTAAGTTTAGGGACTGATGACCCCGTAGTTAAGTCCCATAAGCTCTACAAACATTTGAACATTTCGAGCTACACATTTTACAACTATTGGAGTAAACCCCTGTCCGGAAACACTACTTATGAACTACTTTATACTAAAGACAGCACAAACATTCATGCCCGAGGGGGGATTTGAACCCCCGACGGGGAACGGCCTCTCGCATCGCAGCATAGCGCTTCAATGCGTTCGGCCGCTCGGCCGCGGCAGGCCGTTCCACGTCGGGGGTTCGAATCCTCCTTCGGGCATGGATGTTTGTGTTGTCTTTAGTATAAGGTAGTTTATATGTAGCTTGTACGTTTAGGGACTGATAACACCGCAGTTAAGTTCCTTAAGCTTAAAGAAAATTTGAAAATTTTTCAGAAACACAATGTGTCAAAATGTTCAAGTAACTGTAAATCTTAACTACTGTGGTTAACATTTGCACACTACGCTGACGTCGTAAGTAAAATTTAGTCTTCACGTCAAAACTCTAAATGAGGCGTAATTTTATCAGTTTATCCCTATTTCTTATGACTGTTATATCCGTACACAAATAATTGTTGATGCGTTGTTTAAAGTGACAGGGAGACCAATATTACCGTATTCGGTAGTGCCAGTTTAGTAATGCGTGTCATTGGTTCTGCCGAGGATTGTTTGTTTTGCCATCCAAAACATTGATATTCTCAGTCGTCGATGTTTTCCTTTCGAAGCTCATCGTACATCGATATCTTTGAATTTATGTTAACATTGATGTAACCATCAATGATTTTCTAATATCGATCATTCATAGGTCAGTAGTTGATAGCACTTCAGTTTTTGATGTTTTAATTAGAGATGGAGAATTTAAATAGTCGCCGGCCGCGGTCGCCGAGGAGACTGAGGCGCTCCAGTCACGGTCTGCACGGCCACTACGGTCGGGGGTTCGAATCCCCCCTCGGGCATGGATATTTGTGCCGTCCTAGTTCGTAAGTAGTTCATAAGTAGTTTGTAAGTTTAGGGACTGATGACCCCGTAGTTAAGTCCCATAGACTTTACAAACATTTGAACATTTGAATTTAAATAGTCAAAACATCTATTTCGTTTTACCACTCTTTTGGCTATGTATATTCATGATTATGATATTGTGCACGTCTACAGCAAACCATCTTTCGAATTATGTATGTTTCATTGGCCTGGTGATACAATTATCGTACAAAATCGGTACCTCAGTCTTCAAGTTAGTGTACAAAGGCGTCTCAATATCTCTGCCGTGTTGTGGCTTGAAACCAGCGTCTAACGTTTTTTCTCCCGATCTAACGTTTTTGCCCCGCGTCATGTGACGGAATTTTAGACATTACGAGCAACAGTTTTCTCATTTATAGCTGAAATCAAGATAGACTCTAGGTGTCATTAGTACTGTTTCGATTTGCAGCAGTTTAACCTACATCGTACCAGTTAATTCGTGAACGGAATTGATATTTACAAATATTTCAATTTTTCATTTCATTACAGGCGAAACACTATCTAAATACAATACTTAACGTTTGTGTGTCTTCTAGAAGTACCTTAGAATTTTGATGATTGGCGAGTCAGTCAATAACAGAATTTTCGATTTTCGACTGCTAATATTTCGTAAACTATAAGGTGTAGATTAGTATAATTTCAAAATATAGCTAGT
Source organism: Locusta migratoria (assembly GCA_026315105.1). Lineage (NCBI taxonomy): Eukaryota > Metazoa > Arthropoda > Insecta > Orthoptera > Acrididae > Locusta > Locusta migratoria. The sequence goes on along the minus strand of CM048746.1, from coordinate 465,161,202 downwards.
TATAGTAGATACTCTTGGTAACAGGCTTCTATCTTCATCCAGAACTGAGATAAGGGGGTCGAAAGTGCCGTCTGCCGCTTCGAGAAAAGGATGGTACGGCCGTGCGCTCGAACTGGCGGGGACACTGCGTGGCCACAGATACTGCAGTCAGAGTTGGCCTGGGTTAGCAGCCACAACAGCATTCCACACCGAAGAAAACGTATCATTAATAACTTTCGTTGTTTCCACGCTGAAATAGTGCATATTTGTACCAAAGAACACATAATATACTTGCGCTGGTTACATGTCAACCATGATCGATCAAGAGCGCTAAAACTAGTGTGTTAGTCAGGGCCGTAGTCAGAATTTTATTTTGGAGAGGGATCGAAGAATAAAATACAAAAAAAATTAAGATATAAATCCCAACTTTCAAACCATTACAACATAATTTCAGGGGGGAGGGGCGACTGATCTCCTTCGTCCCCAACTTGGCTACGGCCTTGGTGTTCGTCGTCACTCTATCAAATTTAAGCTTGTTGGTATAAACGGAATAAATTTTATTCCTCTGTTTACATACATCTTCTAAAGAAAAGATTCTCGAAAATACTAATACATTTAGTGAAAGAAAAGTAATATTACAGAAAAGGTAACGATTATCAAGAAGCTTATCAGAGATTGCGGAAAGACCGACAATTATCAGTAACCGAAATAGATCAATATATTAGCTTAGCTGTTAATTTTAAAAATAAATAACGCCCTACCAAACAGGATAAATTTCTCGACACTAATGGTCAGTATCAAAAGGTTAATTTAATATTTTATGTTTTGTTACCATTAAAATAGTACAAGACACAAAGAAGTATGACAAGATATAGTGTGAGCTTTCCACGCTATGTATATCAGTTTGAATTTCGTACAGAATGATTACAGTTTTCGTTTCTTGTAAAACGTTTCTTCAGATATGTTCGACGAAATAATGGTATAAATCCCGTTATTTTATATCTACATCTACAAATATAGTTGTTATGTATACGTATATATGTTCCCTATGAAGTCCGAGATGGCTGGAGCAATTTTGATGAAATTTTCAGATTAGCCCAGTGGGTGATTCTGTGAAATTGAGCGATCGGCTCAAGATATTCATTGTTTTGAAGAATAAAGAGCTGATATAGAACAATATTTGCTCCTTGGAGAAAGTATTTCCTCTTCGAATTTCAACTTCAGCATATTTCAGATATTGATTTTATTTGTTGTTATGTTCTGTGTATTATGTTTAAACACAGTGAATACCACGCTAATACAATACTGTGTGTGACTAACCAGTATATACAATCTAATATCACAGTCTAGTAAAAGTTTATGTCTGGTACCTGGAACGACAGTAGCGCCCCTAGTGGAAAAAGAACAAACCTAGCGACACTAGCGCTAGTGCAGCGCCAAGAAGGGACAAACCTTTATAAACTGTTGAAAAAATATTCGTTTATTGGAATGTGTACATCGATGTAAAGCGCATTCAAACTGTAGTCGTATTTTGGATCTTTGCTCCGGTGCTATAAATTGTAGCACCAATCAGTAATATAAATCGTATGTCCCTCTTTCGACTTCTACGGATACTGAGAGATAAGTCGATAAAGTTGTAATCAACCTATCATACTAATTTTTATGGCTGGTGATTATCGCCTAATCTCTGCCTCTTATTCCGGGGTCAATACCTACAATTTACGTGAACACACGCATGCTTCAAATCATTTCTTTGGAACCGAATCCTACTATAGACAATTATGACTGTGCATTCGCTGCAAAAAACCGTCCGCCACATATTCTAAATACAACTTTTGTTGTTGTTGTTGTTGGGTTTTGGAAGGGACTAAACAGCGTACAACTTTTGTATACCACAGATACCAAACCGTTGATTTCATCGCTTCCTAGACTTAGAAATTACTTAAAACCTACTGAACTAACTAACGCTAAGGACAACAAATACACCCATGGCAGGGGGCATCTCGAACCTCCTACTGAGAGCGGCCGCGAAATTCGTAGCATAGCTCCTTCGGCTACGCGGCCATCTCTGGCGGCAGAGCACTGTTACCAAACAAGATTGACCATAAAAAAGTTGGTCTAAATTTAATCCATGCAACAATCATCGGTAGCGGATTCAAAAGCTAAAACGTAATTATTCCACGCATACTGAAAACTTCCAATTATTTACAAACAGAATTGAAGTGGCTGAAGTTTCTTTTGCATCTTATCTTTGCTATTACCATCAACAGAGAAAAAGGCAAATCGTTGAATAATGCTGGCTCAAATTTAAAACATTCATACTTTCCATTCGTTCAATTGTGACTTGCTCCCGAGTTACGGTACATGTTTCTACTCCAAATAGAAAAAAAGAATAGGTCGTCTATCCGCTTGTCCTAAGATGAATTATTAAGAGAATCTCCCAGTTGTGTTAAGTAAAAGTGTCTTTTTATTAGTTTCTTCCTCCCCTGGCGCAGCAAGGCGCTTTACTTATATCTACCGGAACTACTCCACACTATGTTCTCCGTCCTTCCACCAGAAGTTACCAGGCTACAGTAATTAGTCCTACTCGTGCAAAGCCAGGCCGGGTGGCTATTACTGCATAAAAGAAGTCATTGTGTAGCAAGACTGTCGTAACAGCGTACAGCTTTGAAAAGATAGTAAATTATGTTTCATTTAATTAATAATTCAGCTTTGTGCTTATCTGATTCTAAAGTCAGCCTCGAAGATAATGTGATTCTAAAGTTCGGCTGCGTAAATTACAACCTGAAGTTTATATACTCAGATTCTGCAGTATTGTACAATACTAATGTAGTTAGATGCATGCACTTACGCCTCAATTATTTTTTAAATATCAACTGGATCTAACAACAAAATACAAAATTTGTATTTGGAAAGAGGAGATAAGGGTGTGCGCTGTAGGTGTGGTTTCCTTCTTCACCTTTTCAACTTATCTTTCGTTCATGCAAATGGAAAGGAAAACAGGGTGATGTGTTGAAAGTCAGTAAGAAATATAAGAATCTTGGTAAATCTTTGAAGTAACATTTATCCACTTAATTATAGTATTTGATGTACAGAATTCAACACCAACCACAAGAGACCTCTCAAGGTCTCATGGGTTTCAAATGCCAACTTGAATAATCATTTAGTTATTTAGTTCCCACGGCTCCCAGTGGTTTTCGAAATTCTGCCTTGTCTTATTTCAAGTCCTCCAGAGATCTTTCAGCCAATATTCTTTAACACTGGATCTCTATTATCTTCCACATCAATTATTTTTTCTACCACGCCTAGTCTACATACAGTGTTGCAAATGGCACACATTCTGCATAGAGCGCGAGATACATGGTGTCCATGTAGATCTTTTATTAAACATTAAAAATTTCAAAATCCGAGTGAAAATTTGTGATAATCTATTCCACTTTTGTGGCGAGTATTATTGACTTCATCTGCTTGATAATCGGGAGAGTAAAATGAACTACTTGGTACTTAGCGCGGAAGACATGTATGAACTCTTTAGAGCGCTGTTTAGATGGGATCAATGTTTTACTTAACTGTTTAATCTTTCTTTTTTAAAATAATATACAATTAAATTAAAATATAGAACTTCATTTTCGTCGTAGTTTCAAAGCCCTCTGAATTTAATTGGTATTATAAACATTATATTTGAGTTTAGACTTAACGAAATGTGGACGGACGGACTGACTGAAGATTAAGAGCAGTATGTTCTCTATCGCTTTCTGGCAGCTCAAATCATTAACGTTTAGGCTCTAGGAAAGGTGGCGATGGATAAGAATCACTCACAAAAATAACCAAGTAGTTAGAGCACCAAACGCTAGCGACAGCCCAAAGCACATGTTGTCCCACGTATGATTCATCGGCCAGCAACCATATTTGCGATAATATGTTAAGTCAATTAAGATCCTGTTATGAAAACACGTCTCTTATTTTTTTACCTTAATCCATACTTATATCTAAAGCTTCTATTTTGTAGTATTAGCAATGTGGAAATTGAATATTATACACAGTCTTACAATACTTCGTAAGTATGGCTATTCGGTGCTTCAGCTTTGTGTGGACTGGATGTTATGCCCAGTTTTGGAATCCTTTATAAGTGTGCCTTTGTAGCAGGCCCACATCCTGTGACATTCAGCTGGCTTATGGGAGAGTAGTGAAAACTTGCTAACCTACAAATCACAATTTTTGTATGCACTATGTAATACAATACATCGTTGGAAGGACATATTTTAGCTACATTAAACTACTTTAAATTGATACATATCTGCTTCTTAATGGAGGCACGCTGTTCTTGGTGTGAGGTGCATCGTGGAGGGTACCTATCACTACACTACCACTTCGTTTGGCCCATCACCATGAAAACTGTGGATATACATAATAGTTTTCATAGTTATGAGGATGGGATGGACTGAGAGATGGGGAAGAGGGGACGAAAGGAGAGTCTGGGAGGATTTGACGGTCGGACAGATGAAGAGGAGGACATGGTTGCTGAAGGGGTTGCGAGATGAGGCAAATGGGCGGGGAGTAGGTAATGGAATGAAATAGGAGAGACAAGGGGATTGATAGAGGGAGCACAACGTGAACTGAGGGAGAGGGGAGAAAATGAGCCGAGGAAGGGGAGAGGAGATAGTGAACAGAGAGAAGAGGAAGCATAAGATGGATTAGTGGAATAGTGGAGTAAAATACATCATGTAACAAATTCTACCAGGAATTGCAAGTATCATTACATTGAAAGAAGGATAGAAGGCGAACAACGATGGGGAGATGGATACATGGAGAAGGAGAAGGTGGTGGATGGGGAGGCGGAGGTAAATGGTGAGGTAAAGATGAGCAGAGGCTGGTGTGAAGGACTCAGACCAAGAAGGGAGGAGATGTTGAATAGAGAGAGAAGGGGAGACAATCTAACAGAGAATTGGAACAAATAAATACCCCCTTAACGCGGTTAATAAATGAATTAAACGATACGTACCAGGTATGAAAGGTATGGGTTTGCACACATAACGCAAGAAACAACTAAATATTCGATGGCGATGGAAGATTGACGTAGACGTGTCGGATGTATTTCCATACCCTGTAAGTTTGTAAGTAATATGGATGAGCTGGAGAAGAACTGTAGCATGAGGGAGCCAACAGTTGTCAGCCACTGTATAGAAGAAACTGAAAAAAAAGAAAAATACATTGCGCTTCAGACATTCCACACTTTTTGGCATTTGAACACTTTAGGACATACACAGTATGATTACGGTATGGACTCGTACGGTCTTTTTATTTTATTTTATGAAATACGTGCACATTCGCATTGTGATATAGGTATAACAGTTTGCGAGGGACAGTTATTGTCTTATTTTTCCTTTCTACGAGCTAAATCAGACGTTCAAATGTTTGTAAACCTAAGGGAGCAAATCGCTGTGGTAACAGGTTCCTAGACTGTCAATTAACTTATGTTAAAGACAACACACCCATCCCCAAAAATCAATAAATGAAGTTCAAATGTTTGCTAAGCTTAAGGGACTTAACTGCGGGGTCATCAATCTCTAAGCTTACAAACTATTTACGAACTAACTTATACTAACGTCGGCACAAACATCAATGCCCGAGGGGGGATTCAAACCCCCGACTGCAACGGCCGTGCAGACCGTGACTGGCACGCCGCAGACCGCTCGGCCTCTGCAGCCTGCGGACAGCGGTTGAACTTCTAAAAGTACAGACTGGCGCATCCTCCGCCTTGTTTCCCAGTGAAGGCTAAACGTAGCACGCAGCTTCTTCGGAGTGTTGTTTCGTTCTAATTTTGTGAAACATTTTAGAAGTGATCTGCATGGAGCCTTAGGTAGTACAGTTTTGAGCTTGCATTCCGCTAGTCTTTACATCGATGAGCATTAGACACAAAAATCCCGCGTTTTCTTTACTCATTGCTGCTTTTCTTTGCTAGACGAATAAAATGTAAACGTACATTTCTAACTTCAAATCGCGTACTATTGATGTTAGCTAGGTCCTATTAACCCAGGGGTTTAATATTTTGCAATATGTGGTCGTTTTTTGAAATGCCGTTAGTGGATCTGGCGAACTATCTCAACATGAAAAACAGCGTATATATTTGATTACTATTGTGATGAAAATCCAGTTACATATATGAACGTTTTAAGTAATCTTGGCTTGTATTTGAATAATGACTTTCAATATGCGAGTTTAGTTTCGGAAATGATGCACGAGTTGGGGTGGAAATCATTTAAAGAACGACGTTATTGGTTGCGACGATATTTATTTGCAAAATCTCTGACACAGATTTTCTGTTCCAAATTCGAACAAAGTTTGTTAGCACTTACTTGCATAGGGAGACGTGATCATCATAATTAAATAAGAAATATCAGATTGGAAATTGGAAAGATGCTAGGTTTCCTTTATTTGAGAATTGAACAGTAGAGAAATATCGTAAAAGCTATTCGACAAACCCCTAAGCCAAGCACTGAAATGTGATGTGGACGTAAATGTAGGTGTAAAAGAAATTCGACGTGTTTTCGATCTAGTTCCATAGAAGTTATGTTGACAGCTCGTGACCTGGTAAGAAATGAGGAGATTCTCGACGAAGAAATGTCCATTCTGAATATACTGACAAGAAGAAAGGATGTATTGGTGGCATTAGAGTGAATTGTAGAGCATAAAAACTTCTGCAGGGCCAGAACTGCGAAATGATTTGGAAACTGAAACTGTGCGTAATAGAGAGCTCTCATACATCACTGATCATGTGACGTAGTCCTATTCTGTAACTCAGAAATTCCACTGGGGAATAGCCGCGGCTTCTCCCGCCGAAGGTTTAAGTCCTCCCTCGGACATGGGTGGGTTTGTTGCACATAGGTTCATTTAAATTCCTTTAAGTATATCGTAAGCCTGAGGACTGACTACCACAGTAGTTTGATCCCGTACATTTACAAACATTTCAACATTTGAACTCAGTAGTGTGAGACTGCGGATAGTCAATGAATCCTAAAATACATAGTGTAGCAAAAGCCGTTGTTTCCTTTAATATTCTGTGTGTTGAATTCGGGAATTCTTGTCGTTTGTTGAGAAAATCAACAGAAGTCTACAGCAAAATCAAATTCTGATGAAAACGTCTGGGACTAGATGCAATTTGTTGTACATGCTAGAGGGCCTGTAGTTGACTCTACACTGGCTCTGAAACCGGTAGTCTAAATTAACTGGCACAAAAACAACGACTTTCCTACACCATTATACAACTGATCAAGTGGTTACCACAGCATATTTGCTTCTGGACGGGCGGCCATTTATTTTCAGTCATTTTAAATCCACACTTAGTGGTAGATAAAATTTTAATAACCTGTAGGACGTGTAACAAGGGAGATACATGTTTAATTTAGTAGCAGTAATTACAGTAATTCAAGTACCTGTTGTCGTTATCACTAGAATAAAGGAAATTGCAGCAGCAATCAGTAACACAAGGCAATGCGTAAATCGTCTGCCAATTTTGTCTCCAGCGAAGTGTCCCAAAGTACAGGCAGAGATCATCAGGATGCCCTGGCCAATGTAAGCAATGAAAGGATTCTCTCCGAAGCTTCTGTTGTGAAACAGTAAGGTGAAAAGCATGAGGGAAGCCGCTGACCTGTGAAGAGAAATAATCATCATGTAGAATCTATAAAATTGAAGGTAAGTAATTCTCAGAATTCATAACAATAGTCGCTGCGGACATTCACCCACTGACATATTCTAAGGCAGGTAATTATTAATTTACTTTAACATTTGGATATATTTAGTATTCTAACAGTTACAGTCGTACAGGATGGGCTTTTAAATGTTGCCTGGACGACTGAATACGATTTGTGGTAATATTAACAGTGGTGAAAAATTCCTCAGTTACTTCCAACAACCTTGGAGTACATTTAAACAATTTTTACGCCTGAGCAAGTTGATTAGATTAGATTAATACTTTTTCCATAGATCATACATACGACATTTTGTAATGATGTGGAACGTGTCAGTTTAGTAAATGTTGTCTATGTTGTTGTTATGTTGTTATGGTCTTCAGTCCGGAGACTGGTTTGATGCAGCTCTCCACCCTACTCTATCCTGAGCAAGCCTTTTCATCTCCTTACAAGAACGGCAACCCACATCCACTTGGATGTGCTTACTATACGCATATCTTGGTCTCCCTCTGCGATTTTTACCCCACACACTTCCCTCCAAAGCTAAATTTACGATTCCCCGATGTCTAAGAATGTGTCCTACCAAGCGACCCCTTCTTTTAGACAGGGTATGCCAAAAATTCCTTTTCTCACCAATTCTGTTCAGTACCTCTTCATTACTTATGCGATCTACCCACCTAATCTTCAGCATTCTTTTGTAGCACCACATTTCAAAAGCCTCTATTCTCTTCCTGTCCGCACTGCTTATCGTCCATGCTTCACTCCCGTACAATGCAACACTCCACACACATGTCTTCAGAAAAGACTTCCTTAACCTTAAATTAATATTCGATGTTAGCAGATTTCTCTTTTTCAAAAATGTCTTTCTGCCCATTGCCATTCTGCATTTTATATCCTCTGTACTGCGACCATCGCATGTTATTTTACTACCCAAGTAACAAAACTCATCTACCACCTTCATTGTTTCGTCACCTAATCTAATTCCTTCAGCATCGCCTGAGTTTCTAAGACCGGATTCCATTATTTTTGTTTTGCTCCTGTTAATGTTCATTTTATATGTACTCTTCAACACGCTGTCCATTCCATTCAACTGCTCTTCCAGGTCCTTTGCCGTCTCTGACAGAATTACAATGCCATCAGCAAAACGCAATGTTTTTATTTCTTCCCCCTGAACTTTAATCCCTATTCCAAATTTTTCCTTGCTTTCATTCACTGCCTGCTCGATGTACAAATTGAATAACATCGGAGAAAGGCTACAACCTTGTCTTACTCCCTTCCCAACTGATGCTTCCCTTTTATGCCCTTCGAGTCTAATAACTGCGGTCTGGCTTTTGTACAAGTTGTAAATAACTCTCCTTTCCCTGTATTTTACCCCTGCTGACTTCAGAATTTGAAAGAGTGTATTCCAGTCAACATTGTCAAACGCTTTCTCCAAATCTACAAAAGCTGAAAATGTAGGTTTGCCTTTCCTTAATCTATCTTCTAGGATAAGACGTAAAGTGAGTATTGCTTCCCGGGTTCCTACGTTCCTCCTGAATCCAAACTGATCTTCCCCGAGGTCAGCTTCTACCAGCTTTTCCATTCTCCTGTAGATAATTCGTGTTACAATTTTGCAACCATGACTTATCAAACTGATGGTTCTGTAATTTTCACACCTGTCTCCGCCTGATTTCTTTGGAATGGGGATTATTACATTTTTCTTAAAGTCTGAGGGCATTTCGCCTGTCTCATACATCCTACAGACCAGTTCAAATAATATTGTCATGGCTGACTCTCCCAGAGACTTTAGTAGCTCTGAGGGTATGTCATCTATTCCTGGGGCCTTGTTCCTTCCTAGGTCTTTCAAGGCTCTGTCAAATTCATCTCTCAGTATACTGTCTCCTATTTCATCTTGATCTACTTCCTCTTCCATTCCTACAACATCGTTTCTAAGTTCATTTCCTTTGTAGAGCTGATCTATGTACTCTTTCCACCTTTCAGCTTTCCCTTCTTTGCTGAGAACTGGTTTCCCATCTGAGTTCTTTATATTCGTAGAGTTTCTTTTCTTGTCCCCAAATGTCTCTTTTATTTTCCTGTAGGCGGTATCTACTTTTCCCCTTGCTATACATTCTTCTACAGGTTTGCATTTGGCTTCTAGCCACTGTACTCCATTTTGCCTGTTTCATTTACTGCATTTTTATATTTTCTCCTTTCATCAATTAACTGTAGTACTTCCTGTGATATCCATGGATTTTTTGTAGGTCTTGCCTTTCTACCTATTTTGTCCTCCGTTGCCTTCACTATTTCATCTCCCAATGCTACCCATTCCTCTTCTACTGTTTTATTTCCCCCTGTTTCTGTCAATTGTTGCCTAAATATCCCTCTCAAATTCTCCAGAACTTCACTTTCCTTCAATTTATCTAAGTCCCATCTCCTTATTTTCCTACCTTTCTGCAGGTTTTTCAGCTTCAGCCTACAGTTCATGACTAACAAGTTATGGTCAGAGTCTATATCTACCCCTGGGTATGTCCTGCAGTTTATAACCTGGTTCCGGTACCTATGTCTTACCATTATGCAATCTATCTATACCTTCCGGTGTCTCCTGGTCTCTTTCCTTCCCTTCCTTGTCCTACTACCGAATTCCAGTCTCCCATCACAATTAAGTTTCCTCTCCCTTAACTGTCTGAATAATTTCCTTTAGCTCCTCATATATTTCTTCGATCTCATCATCATCGGCAGAGCTAGTTGGCATATAAACCTGTACTACTGTTGTCGGTGTTGGCTTCGTATCGATCTTCACAATGATAATGCGATGTGCTGCTCATAGTAGTTTACCCGCATTCCTATTTTCTTATTCATTATCAGTCCTACTCCTGTAATACCCCCCACTGATTTTGTATTTATAATCCTGTACTCACCTGAAACCTATCCATTTCCCTTTTTGAATTTTCTAATTTTCCTACTCGATTAAGGGAACTAACATTCCACGCTCCGACCCGTAGAATGCCAGTATTGTCTTTCCTGGTGATCACATCCTCCTGAGTAGTCCCGGCCCGGAGATCCGAATGGGGGACTATTTTACCTCCGGAATATTTTACCCGAGAGGATGCCATCATCATATGTTCATACAGTAGAGCTGCATGTCCTCGGGAAAGGTAACGGCTGTAGTTTCCCCTTGCTTTCAGCCGTTCGCAGTAGCTGTGTGGCAAAGCCACATTAGCTGATGTTACAAGGCCAGCTCAGTCAATCATCCAGACTGTTGCCCCTGTAACTACTGAAAAGTCTGCTGCCCCTCTTCAGGAACCACACGTTTGTCTGGCCTCTCCACAGATACCCCTCCGCTGTGGTTGCACCTACGGTACGGCTATCTGCATCGTTGAGGCACGCAAGCCACCCCACCTCGGCAATGTCTGTGGTTCATGGGGGTGGATGTTGTCTATACTTGACAACAAATATTTTAAGGATTTATTATTATTATTATTTCATTTTTATCTAAAACTTCATCTACATTTTAGAACGAGTTGCTATTCAGAAATTCCTTTAATTTCTTTTCAAATACTAATCGGCTATCTGTCAGACTTTTGATGCTACTTGATAAGTGACCAAAGACTTTTGTGGAAGAATAATTCACCCCTTTCTGAGCCAAAGTAATTATTATTATTATTATTATTTTTAATTGGGTCGGATTGTTAATAACAAATTTCATGAGTGAATATATATATATATATATATATATATATATATATATATATATATATATATATATATATATATATATATTGTGAAGCTACAGTGAGGATTTCTAGATCCCTAAATAAATGTTTGCAGGATGCTCTTTTTTTTGCAGAGGTCAGTCTGGCCGTGGCCCTAGCTGAACAGCCACGTCACCAGATCTGTTAATATGAGATTACTTTGTGTGGGGAACTATCAGATCTAAATTGTACCGCAACAACCCTCATATTCTTCAAGAACTGCAGCAGAACATTTCGGAAAAGATGGCAGCAATTTTATCATGTCATACTGAAATCAAGTAGTTGACTTTAAGGCAAAATGTCCACGTCCCCTTATACCCCACGCCATTTAGGTCATACACCTACCCATCCTCCTCCTCTTCCCCTACACCCTGTCATTACACCCCCGTCCCTGTCCCGGAAATTTCACATTTTGGCGGGAATTCATAATTTCTCGTTTTCTACCAGAACCCTGACCGGGTCTACTTTTCTTTCTTTTATGCGCGTGTAGATGCAATTTGGATGCATGGAAGCTGATGGTTCCTAAAAGCTTTTACTGCATCTGAAAATAAAAATACAGGTTCAGCTGACTAGCCTCTGATGTAAATGTGTTCTGTTTACATGTTTATGTTGCAACGGTTAAAATGTGTAGGTGATAATGTTAGAGCATATTATGGAGTAATGTTATACACAAATTACCGAAGTGTATGGAACAAAATGAAGCGTGTTTCAAAAGATGTAGAAAATATTTTAGGATAGACGAATTTGTATAAAGTGTGATATGAGCCCAAATTTTATGGAGTACAGACATACAGCTGTCAGAATGTTATGTAAATAAACTTAAGGGAACACACTCGAAAATGCTCTTCCCTAAGAAATTAATGTTAAAAGAACAAACTTCAGGTATACTTTCTGAAGAAAGTAGTGGAGATAAAGACGTGAAACTTTTACCATATATAGATGGAACATCACCTGCAGATCACATAATGATTTGTTACTGTATTTTATGTATGCTTTGATGACTTGTCGTTCTAAAAAAATACACGTTTTATAAATAGGTTGGTGGTTATGAATTTGTTCTTGTTATGACTAAAGTTCACATTTTTATCTGATTATCATAGATGTATTAATAAGAGTTACTGAATGTCTGATGAGTTTATCAGTCTTAGTTTTCGCGAAAAGTGAACTAGAGGATCAAAATATGCCTCAGCGGATCCCCACGGAAGAAATCATCGTGTCCGTGGAAGCAGCACTCCGTCACACAACCACAATAGAAGCAGAGAAAATTCGGCAGGAAACCGTCCGAATATTATCACGTGCAAAGCCGCCGAAGCACAACCTCAGACGCGAGGAAGGTCAGCTATCACAAAACTACAGAAGAACAATTAAATAGCGATACTTAGGCAGATAAAGGGAACGCCACGGTATTGTTGGACACAGTGCAGTTTGAGGATAAGATGAAAAGAATTATTAAATTACCACATCTATAAAGAAACTGAAGACGGACCCTACGGTTAAGATAATTCGAAAGACGCAGACTGCAATTAAGAACTCAAGAATTGACGCCGACACAGCCAAGGGACTGATTCCTAGAGTTCCAGTTTCCCCTAGAATTTATGGAGTGCCAAAGTTACACAAGTATGGTCATCCTTTACGACCGGTTGTGGATGGAATTAACTTGCCGACCTACAATTTGGCAAAGTTCCTAGCCTCTAAACTAAGACCTCTAGTTGGCAAAACTGACTCGTATGTGGAGAACTCGACACACTTGTAGAACGCATAAAGGAAGAAACAATTTTATACACGGACATCATGGGTAGCTTCGACGTAAGGTCATTATTCACCAATGTGCCAGCAGACGCATCCTATAGGAGCATGTCCCGCCAGATATATGCCACCTAGTTCCGTTGCGTTTATCTTCGACTTACTTCAAGTGGCAAGAAAGATACTATGAGCAAACTGACGGCGTAGCAATGGGGTCTCCCTTATCCCCGTTAGCAGCCGACATATTCATGGAGGCCTTCGAAGCGACGGAATTTTGTTCTGCTCCTTTACGCCCAAGATGCTGTTTCAGATACGTAGACGACACGTTCGCAATACGGCCCCACGGTGAGATGGATCTACACAGATTTCATGATTATATGAACAAACTGCAGACGTGGATGTTTACAGAACAGGACATGGCACAATTGGACACAGGGTATATCGGAAGCCTACACATACCGACAGGTATTTGCACTCCTAATTAAACCACCACCCAGCACATAATAACTCTGTTATCCGCTCACTGACGATTCTACCACCAAAAACCGCCAAAAACATCGTTGATTTTTAAAAAATTATGACGTAATGTCTAGTTTACAGTAAAGACAAAATAAAGTAACACCCAGCTCACATTGGTATACCCAGATGAATGCCACTGTAACGTTGGTTATTAAAGTAATAGCGTTCTTACGTCATGACGAGGTACAACACCCAGAAAACTTTTATACCATCTGACTCTGGCCGAGGAAGCCTACCCAATTGTAAAGTAACGATTTGTTTACAGGAGACGTTCATTTTGATGTCAGGTTCTGTATCGAATCACCGGAGCTTTCCCACATATTTATTTACACCCTGCACAATATGTTTGACTCTATTTTTCTTTATTTTTTTTATTTAAATCCTAGGCAATATAAGAAATTCTCTCCATTCTAGGTTTGAATAAACACTCGAAAGCCAAACATTGTGGCATTATGCAAACTGAAATAACGAACACTGCCGTAACAACTGCTCTATGAGAGCTGACTATACCTTCTGAGCAGACCACACTCTCCTTACCTTTCATCACTCATATTGTAATAATAATAATTAAATGAAATATTTAATGAAGAAACGTAATTAATGATGAGAGACCTGCATTGACATTGGAGCTAATTTCCCAGTTGGATATTTAATTTACGAAAGTAAATGATGCGCACTAGGGCTTTTCAAGGTGAATAACAATGAAAGGGGGAGGCGGAACTCTTCCAGAATCCTCATTGACATAGAATTCTACAGTCTCCTGGTTTCTCTAGGACATCTTGATGGTTCTTACATCCGTCGGCTTTCAACAGCGGAAACTGACTCATTATGCTAAACATTCAGAAAGTATCAGATTTAAAACCAATTATCGTACATATCCGTGGAAATATTTCATAACAACTCGACCAAATTACCTGACAGAATACATTGCATTAGAGTGTGACGTCAGAAGTATAAAACGAATTCACGGTCATTGCAGTCACCGACATTTGCTCTCTTTCTCAAGTGCACTACTCAGATTATGCCCTTTTGGAGTATTCTGCTTCACAGAAATGTTTTATATTAGGCTTCGTATAAGACTGGTACCAATACGTATAGGCATTTTTAGGTTGTTGAATAATACAGCTACCACTACTGGTGTAACTCATATATTATTCTATAAACTATAAGGGAACAGTCAAGAAGTTCAACTTTATCCGTAATGCATAAAATTAAACCAGCTTTTTTCGCCAGGCTTTAATGAAATACGATATAGGGAAACAATTCAGATTGCCATACCTGCTAATAACCAATAAAACCGTGTTTTTAAAAAGGTTCCTATTGGTAAGGATGCTTCTGAGGTCCATGCGAGGAGTCCTCTGTCCACACAGGTAATTTAGTTTCATCAGCGTATCACACGGCAGTGGCTTTCCATTGGTTGCTGCTACACGTTCCAGAACCTTGAGAGCTTCCTCTGGCCGTCCTTTACCTATCAGCCATCTAGGAGATTCTGGTAAGTATCTACGGAACAGAGAAATATAAAATGCAAAACGTTGCCAAAGAATACGAGTAAAAAATTAAATATACTGATATCATAATTACTGTTAATGATATTAAGTAACGGAAATATGGAAGGAAAATTAGCAGCAAAAATAAAATGGGAACAAGTTAGTGTTGTTAAATGACAGGGCACGGCAAATCCGTTAAGAATTGTTTGCTTGACACGTTTCACGTAACGAGAATTCGAATCTTCCTTTCTATGCTTGCTGAAACTCATAGTCGACTCTAAGACCGTTGTTATTAAGAGTTAGGAAACAACTGTGTGTGGCTGCAGTTCCGAAGACTCAACGAATAATAAAAAAACGGAGATGTGCTTGTAGATTTCGCGCTCTATGACTTCCACACAAACTTTGTATGTTGTTAATAAGACGGTATTCATTCCTAATGGTCTGGTCAATGTGTTTCTATTGGACGTGAATGGGTATTCAAGTTAAGGACGGGAAAGTACAGTCTAACGTGGAATCTGAATCTTTTGGCCCACTTCAGGTTACGGTAGTAATACTAATAGTGGGCCTTTGCGATCGTCTTTTGACAGCTCGAAATGTAAATAAAAATAACGGCTTAACTATTCACGTGACGCGAAAATTGAATAACCGAATTTGTAGAGGAGAAAATTCTCTATAACTTTGCTCTCTTAAGTTTTTCTTCATATCTCGTAGCGGTTCAAAGATATTTGCAAAAATAACGGCGATTTTGGGATGTCTGTCTGTCTGTCTGTCCGTCTGTCTGTAACGTGTACCCTGTTTTTAAGAAGAACCGTTCCACCCATCAGCACCAAATTTTACAGACAGGATTGTAGGCCTCCAGAGACCGGAACCTCCCATTTTCAAATTTTTCGGACAAAAATACAGTAGTAATACAAAAAAAAAAAAAAAAAAAAAAAAAAAAAAAATGCCGTTTGTAATATAATTGTATTTGCAAACGAACCGTTCATCTGACACGAAAATTGAATAACCTAATACGGTAGAGGAGAAAATTCTCTACAACCTAGCTCCATTATGTTTTTTTCTTTCATATCTAGTATCGTTTGAGACATATTTGCAAAAATAACGGAGATTTGACACCCTCCATTGAATTAACGAAAACCAGCCGTTCGGAGATGTCACGTGACATTCCTCGCCCAGAACTCTCTCTGGCATACGCCATATTGAGTTGCATATTTGATGATTCCACCCCCATGAACCACAGACATTGCCGAGGTGGGGTGGCTTGCGTGCCTCAACGATGCAGATAGCCATACCGTAGGTGCAACCACATCGGAGGGGTATCTGTGGAGAGGCCAGACAAACGTGTGGTTCCTGAAGAGGGGCAGCAGCCTTTTCAGTAGTTACAGGGGCAACAGTCTGGATGATTGACTGAGCTGGCCTTGTAACATCAGCTAATGTGGCTTTGCCACACAGCTACTGCGAACGGCTGAAAGCAAGGGGAAACTACAGCCGGTACTTTTCCCGAGGACATGCAGCTCTACTGTATGAACATATGATGATGGCATCCTCTCGGGTAAAATATTCCGGAGGTAAAATAGTCCCCCATTCGGATCTCCGGGCGGGGACTACTCAAGAGGATGTTGTCATCAGGAAAGACAATACTGGCATTCTACGGATCGGAGCGTGGAATGTTAGATCCCTTAATCGAGTAGGAAAATTAGTACAGGTTTATATGCCAACTAGCTCTGCCGATGATGAGGAGATCGAAGAAATATATGAGGAGCTAGAGGAAATTATTCAGACAATTAAGGGAGAGGAAAACTTAATTGTTATGGGGGACTGGAATTCGGTAGTAGGACAAGGAAGGGAAGGGAAGATAGTAGGTGAATATGGTCTGGGCAAAAGGAATGAAATTAGGAAGTCGCCTGGTAGAATTTTGCACGGAACATGATTTAATCGTAACAAACACGTGGTTTAAGAATCACAAAAGAAGGTTGTATACGTGGAAGAGACCAGGAGACACAGGAAGGTATCAGATAGATTTTATAATGGTAAGACATAGATTCCGGAACCAGGTCCTAAACTGCAAGACCTACCCAGGGGCAGATATAGACTCTGACCATAACTTGTTAGTTATGAACTGTAGGCTGAAACTGAAAAAACTGCAGAAAGGTAGGAAAATAAGGAGATGGGACTTAGATAAATTGAAGGAAAGTGAAGTTCTGGAGAATTTCAGAGGGAAATTTAGGCAACAATTGACAGAAACAGGGGGAAATAAAACAGTAGAAGAGGAATGGGTAGCATTGAGAGACGAAATAGTGAAGGCAGCAGAGGACAAAATAGGTAGGAAGGCAAGACCAACAAAAAAGCCTTGGATATCACAGGAAATACTAAATTTAATAGATGAAAGGAGAAAATATAAAAATGCAGTAAATGAAACAGGCAAAATGGAGTACAGACGACTAAAAAATGAGATTGACAGGAAGTGCAAAATGGCTAAGCAGGAGTGGCTAGAAGCCAAATGCAAACCTGTAGAAGAATGTATAGCAAGGGGAAAAGTAGATACCGCCTACAGGAAAATAAAAGAGACATTTGGGGACAAGAAAAGAAACTCTACGAATATAAAGAACTCAGATGGGAAACCAGTTCTCAGCAAAGAAGGGAAAGCTGAAAGGTGGAAAGAGTACATAGAACAGCTCTACAAAGGAAATGAACTTAGAAACGATGTTGTAGGAATGGAAGAGGAAGTAGATCAAGATGAAATAGGAGACAGTATACTGAGAGATGAATTTGACAGAGCCTTGAAAGACCTAGGTCGGAACAAGGCCCCAGGAGTAGATGACATACCCGCAGAGCTATTAAAGTCTCTGGGAAAGCCAGCCATGACAAGACTATTTGAACTGGTGTGTAGGATGTATGAGACAGGCGAAATACCCTCAGACTTTAAGAAAAATGTAATAATCCCCATTCCAAAGAAATCAGGCGCAGACAGGTGTGAAAATTACAGAACCATCAGTTTGATAAGTCATGGTTGCAAAATTTTAACACGAATTATCTACAGGAGAATGGAAAAGCTGGTAGAAACTGATCTCGGGGAAGATCAGTTTGGATTCAGGAGGAACGTAGGAACCCGGGAGGCAATACTCACTTTACGTCTTATCTTAGAAGATAGATTAAGGAAAGGCAAACCTACATTTTTAGCTTTTGTAGATTTGGAGAAAGCTTTTGACAATGTTGACTGGAATACACTCTTTCAAATTCTGAAGTCAGCAGGGGTAAAATGTAGGGAAAGGAGAGTTATTTACAACTTGTACAAAAGCCAGACCGCAGTTATTAAACTCGAAGGGCATGAAAGGGAAGCATCAGTTGGGAAGGGAGTAAGACTGGGTTGTAGCCTTTCTCCGATGTTATTCAATTTGTACATCGAGCAAGCGGTGAAGGAAAGCAAGGAAAAATTTGGAATAGGGATTAAAGTTCAGGGGGAAGAAATAAAAACATTGCGTTTTGCTGATGGCATTGTAATTCTGTCAGAGACAGCAAAGGACCTGGAAGAGCAGTTGAATGGAATGGACAGTGTGTTGAAGAGAGCGTATAAAATGAATATTAACAAGAGCAAAACAAAAATAATGGAATGCGGTCTTAGAAAATCAGGCGATGCTGAAGGAATTAGATTAGGTAACGAAACAATGAAGGTGGTAGATGAGTTTTTTTACTTGGGTAGTAAAATAACATGCGATGGTCGTAGTACAGAGGATACAAAATGCAGAATGGCAATGGGAAGAAAAGCATTTCTGAAAAAGAGAAATTTGCTAACAACGAATATTAATTTAAGTGTAAGGAAGTCTCTTCTGAAGGCATTTGTGTGGAGTGTTGCCTTGTATGGGAGTGAAACATGGACGATCAGCGGTGCCGACAGGAAGAGAATAGAGGCTTTTGAAATGTGGTGCTACAGAAGAATGCTGAAGATTAGGTGGGTAGATCGCATAACTAATGAAGAGGTACAGAACAGAATTGGTGAGAAAAGGAATTTTTGGCATACCCTGACTAAAAGAAGGGATCGCTTGGTAGGACACATTCTTAGACATCGGGGAATCGTAAATTTAGCATTGGAGGGAAGTGTGTGGGGTAAAAATCGCAGAGGGAGACCAAGATATGCGTATAGTAAGCAGATTCAAATAGATGTGGGTTGCCGTTCTTATGAGGAGATGAAAAGGCTTGCTCAGGATAGAGTAGGGTGGAGAGCTGCATCAAACCAGTCTCCGGACTGAAGACCATAACAACAACAATTTGATGATTTTCTTATTGTAACTTACACGTTGTCATATCTAAGAAATGGCGCACTGAAGAATGAACAAAAACACGTCGTTCTTCGATTTTCTAGTGTCTACAAATGCCATATTAGTATCAGTTAACAACGGCCATCAATAGTATGAAATTAAATGAATCAACTTTTGATTGGTAGTTCTAGTGTAGTGGGCAAGGCGTTGAATTATGACGCTAAATGTCGGTTGTGCGGAACCCGCCACCACCTAATTTATTTTTTTTTCAGAAAAGGGTTTCAGACACTCTTATTAATAAATTTTTTTATTATTTAGATTATTATTTTGGTCCAAAATGTTTGTAAAAACTTATAAAAATACAAATCTAAAGTGGTCCGTAAAACACAGCATTGCGATTTTTTTTTCTGGCAACTCCTCGCCTCCGTGAATGGTAGAGACTAAGTTAAAACGACCGAAAAATCTGTGGTCCGATCGAGTTTCTATGCTGCGATCTACCAATTTCAAGTATGTATTGCGGCAAATCAGGACCACACACATGTTGTTGTTGTTGTTGTTGTTGTTGTTGTGGTCTTCAGTCCGCAGACTGGTTTGATGCAGCTCTCCACGCTACTCTGTCCTGTGCGTCTCTTCATTTGAGAATACGTTCGGTAACCTACATCCTTTTGAATCTACTTACTGTATTCATCCTTCGGTCTCCCTCTACGATTTTTATCCAACACATTTCCTTCTAATGCTAAGTTGACAATACCTTGGTGTCTTAGAATGTGCCCTACCAATCTTTCACTTCGCTTAGTCAGGGTTTACCAGAAACTCCTTTTCTCCCCAATTCGGTTAAGCATCTCCTCATTAGCTACGTAATCTACCTATATAATTTTAATCATTCATTCACATTTATACAATTCAATTATTACTTGGTATTGATGAGTCAGTTTGCGAGTATTAAAATAAGTGACGCGCACAGCCGAAATAAAAACTAGTCCACCTGGAAAGACAACGGCCATTTCCTTGTGGGGGATAGTAGAAATACTGATGAAAGTTTGAACGTCGCCCACCAACAGGCAACGTAGTCACATAGCTGTTAGCACGCCACCTTAATGTATCCTTTAATAGAGGAATGTTTGGTCATAAGGCTCAGTTGATATCAACCTGTGAAGCAAATAGGCGCCATGACATGGATACGCGCATTCTACAACCGACTGAAGGAGTTTGACTAGAGTCAAACTGTCGCCTTCCGAGTGGCGTATAATTGTCCCACAGATTGGATGTGCTGCGTCATTTGCTAATTGAAATGGTCACGTAATCATTCTCATATCAATAAACGAAGTCTGACAAGATTGTCGTATTGTAAGGCCAGTAGTGGCAGATCGTACAGGTACCGCAACACTGATAAAATGGATTGTGAGACCAGAAGAGTCAACACGAACTGCAGGCCACCACTTAACAGCAGTGGGATTACTTCCACGCTCATCTCTAGCTCGCCCGCACACTGCTTGTGAAACTCAACGTCTCCTGAAACTTGCCTGGTCAACACGCTCCTCAGTATCCAAGTGAGCACACGTGGGATGTGACGGAATGACACTGTACACGTGCGACGCGTCTGCTCACTACTCTTGTGGAACCGCGTGATCAAATCGAGCAGGAGTGCATTTTACCAAAAATGCAGGTATTTTTGTTTCTTCGTAATTTGCTATATTTTATGATAGGTTGTTAATAACGATGGTTGCAAGAAAGAAAATAAGTTAAATTTTTTACAGTATTGGCTTCACTATTAGTTTAGGATGGTTGTCTGTGATTCTTCAGTTTGTGGAGGGCTACGACGCTGTTTTTTGAAAGTCGTCTCCATATTTACTAACGTCATTCCAAGCAGCTATCCTACTCAACCATCGTTGTAGCTGACAAGATGTTGAGCTCGTCTACATACACATGAAAAGAAACTGCCACAACAAGTGGAATTAGAGATCCCAAAATGTCTCACATAACCGAACGGAAAAAAAAGAAAAAAAAAAAAAAAAAAAAACACGACACTGGGGAATTCGATACACCACCGACTCCGTGGTTGTGAGACCAGAACGCTACCACTTGAGCTACACCGACAGATGCTGTAACTGTTATAGTTATTGGTACTTATGTGTATTTGGAAAACTTTAAAGTCGATTTCCTGGAAAATTTTTGAGAGTTGCTTTAAATGGCATTGGCTGATCGTAATTTTTAAGTTATGATCTTCATGGGCCATAAATATAAAAGAATTCTAAAATCCGATACCTATGTGGTCTTCTTGTTAGTACTGAAGATTTTTTTACACCACCACGGAACCGTCTTAACAAAGATCAACAAACTCAATGAACAAAATTTTAGACGATAAGTATTTTTTCGTTCTACACAGTATCGTTATTGTTTCAAACAGTCTCCAATTGCAGAAAATGACTGCGAATGACTTAGGGATTGAAGCAGAAATTGGTAGCTGTGATATTTATCTTCAGACAAAGAAATTACTGTTTTGCAAGTTAGTACAAGAAAGTTCCGTTAAGTATGAAATGTGACGACTCAACAAGGGGCATCACATCTTCCTGAGTAAATGAAATAGCGTTTTTTAATAATGTGAGACACTGTAAACTTTTGATCACCGGTAACAAAGTATGTAAATCATTTAGGTGTATGCTACGAAACGTTTTTCTGTTTTTTGTTCTCACTTTAGTAAAATTTTAACATTGGAAAAGTGATTGTGGCATTTGCTTCAATTGTGAAAATATTTGGTCGACTATGTACAGTTGCACTCCTTAATTACGAAATGTCTATTTACAAGTCACTACAGCTTCATGAAAATTCGGTGAGTTTTTCAACTAAAATCAAGTCTATAAGATCTTGATCTACGTATGATTCTTAAGCCAGAGTGCAGATAGTGCATATACTGCTGCTCAAATAAGACCAGTTCTATAGATCAGCACAGATTTTACAGCATACTTCTATGCTTCGACGCCTTTACATACATACGAGGTATGTCCACAAAGTAAGTTTCGCTTGGTTATGTAACACAAACGTGTACAGAGAAAGAAAAAAATATTTATTGTACAAAAATCTAAAACTGTTATACTACTTTTCTCAATGACTTCCGAAATTTTGTAGGTACTTGTCATAGCGTGGCACAAGTTTTTGTATGCCTTCTTCAAAGAAGTTAGCCGCCTGTGTATACAGCCATATGGTAATATGTTCTTTCAGCATGTCATCAGCGTTGAATTGTTGACCACCAACGACCTATTTTAGGTGTTAGAACTATGAACGTGGTCCGGCCTGTTCGGAGGACGATATAACACGTCCCAGTGAAATGTCCTTAAGAGTTGTTTGGCCACATTCGCCCTGTGTGGTCGGGCATTACCGTGGAAAAAACACCTTTCACAGTAAACCTAGGCGCTTGTTCTGTATTGCGCGGCGCAGTTCCTTGGTGGTCTCGCAGTAACCATGTGTATTGATTGTTTGGCCTCGTGATCAGAAATAAATCAGTAAAATGCTTTTTCTGTCACAAATAACGGTGTACATGAATTTTCGAGGTGTCAAGTTTTGATTTCCTTAGATTTAACCTTCGTTGGGATGGTCTCCGTTCCATTGATTACCGTTTTGTTTCAGGGGTGTCGTAAGATAACCAAGTTTCATCGCCCCTGACTATTCGATACAGAAAACCATCGCCTTGTTCACTGTAATGTGTCAAAAACGTAAGTACACTGCGCATACGCTATTTCATTTTATTTCATTAATTAGTTATTTATTTTTTGTGTTGTTCAGGAAGAATTTGGGGCACCCAACGTGAGCAAAGCTTTCGAAATTTCAATGTTTCAGTAACAATTTCATTAATTAATGATCATGAGATGTCTTCTCCTTGAGTCAGAGTAACTGCCGCGCATGCTCGGAACTGCGATCCCAGTGCTGCCGCGGATAGAAATAGAAACGTAACTTACTTCGTGGACGACCCTCGTATTATGACGAATAACAACGATAAATTTGATCAGTTATCGAGAAAAAGGGACTATACAATAAAGAAACTCAAAATTAAACAGAATGGTACGTACAGTAGTTCCTAACGGCTTCCAAGTACAGTTGGACAGAAGTGATCACGCCGTACGGGCGCGGAAGGCGCATGTGATAGAAATGTGTCGAGAATGCAATCAGATGTCGATGTGCACGCAATTTTAAATAAAATTTCGATGTACCCTCTGATATCTATGTATCCTGATATCTATGGGTAAATCAACCATAGGGAAAGTCTGCGCAATATGTTTTTCCTCTGAATAGTAAATGTGACTAATAACTAAAACCACCCCGTCACCTGGCGAAGATATCAATCTCATCTTCTTCTCCTTTCTCTTTAGCCATGTTCCCGCACATCGGCTGTGTTAAATCCGCATTAAACGTGTTAATAGTTACGGGGTGGACGAATGCCATTCTTGTCGCCACCCCCATGCCACCCCTTCCTCCTACCCCTTCTGGCAGGAAATGTGTATTCCAAATGTCTGCGTATGTGTGAAAGTGTAAAGTGTTACGAAATGTTTGTGAATCATGTAACTGGTGCGGTATTTGGGGACCAGCCCTGTATTGACCGCCTAAAAGCTACATCCAGGCTGGCCGGCACTGTCCCCTTCGTAACCCGTCGGACGGTTTCGAAACGGGGTCGGTACGCCTCCCAGTCTCGGAAAGCGGTACGTTAGACCACACGGCTAACCATGCGGATTAGGGCGAAGATATCAATATGTAAGGTATAAAAAAAAAGTGTCTCTGGGTTTTTTTATTTGGTTTTTCACTTTATATTCCAAATCGAATGGTACATTTCAATTCTGCACTGCATCTAGCCAAACAACATATTTTTTTCGTGTATCTTGATAACGACTAAATATTTTGGAAAAGGGAGAAATGAAAATTTTATCTAAATATCTGCAGCATACATTGGTAACATTTGAGTAATTTCCTATTGTTAGTTATTTTTATGAATTGTTGCGAATGTGTGATAGGTTTGAACCTCCGAATATTGGTAACGGATAATGATATCGATACAATTCACCAAGTAGTTTGAGAACATCTTGTTACAAACATATGGTAAAAATTTTGAAGTTTTATAATGAATAGTATTATGTGGCCAAAAAATTGTCGTTTTGGTGGCTGAAAATCCTCGTTTTTCGTGGTATTGTTGATTGGATAGTCCATATTTCCATGGTCCTTTGAAGATTCTCTATATCTGATTTCATAAGATCTACTGATCTATTTTAACATTTAACAACTCGAATATAATAGCAGTGATGCTCTATATTTAAGACAGTAGGCATTTTTAAATAACATTCAAAGAACATAGAAGTAGGTGGAAATGTGGAATCATCATTCAACATATTCTGAGATCTCCGACATGATAATCACCCTTAAACAGACATGAATATAGTCAGATTTATTCATCATGAGAATTTAGAAACTTCAGTAGTACAATTAGAAAAGAATCACGTTTTAATTTATCACATAAGCATTAGCAAACATACACCAATTAAAATGATGAAACATGTAGTAGACAAACACAAACAATACCCTAATCCCAACCCATCACACGATCTAATAATGTGATCACATAAACAAAGCTTCCACCTCCCCCCACGCAAAAAGAGAAACATCCGCGTACACACACACAATAAATTGCATGTAGAAATCAAGACAAATGAATCCCGTCACACACACACACACACACACATAAACACACACACACCAATAATAATAAGGTACCCGAAAGTAAAAATAGGAGTGATAGACTATCCAGTGTTAGTTCACGGGACAAATCTGAAGACTGACAAGAAGGAAAAGGAAAATGTCAGTAATCATAACCGTTTAAAATAAGACAAAACTAAAAAATGACAACTATTAATAATCAAAACAACAAATAAACCCTAAAAAATTAAATCAACCGTACTGCAATAGATGATGCTTTTAAATGAAGCGAAACGCGTTTGGTCTTAATTAGACTATTATTATTAGCGTTTTTGTCATAATATATAACCTGTAGCTCAGCTAATTTTCTTCCACAGAAATATGAACTCTTTGAAACTATCTAAATTAATTATTACAATGGACAAAACCTCTTGACCATCCCAACGTAGTACTTACGTCTTTGTATCATCTTTCCGATATTTTGCTGCCCATTTCCACCAATCTCTACTAACTGTCGAACGAAGATATCCCCACATCATTTTTTACATCAACCTAACCCCTTTCACTGACATCGTTTAATGAAAAATTTAACTACAAATTCCCAGAAGACCTTGGCAAATACCACATATGCTGCAAACTTGCCCGCAAAATCCTCGTCGATAATGTCATGTTCCTTATCTTACACCTTCCTTTCAGTCTTTAACCTCGTGGAAATCTTTGTTCTTTCTCATAACTGTACGTTAAGATTTATCCATACTGACGTATATAGCACATTAGTTGCTACCGGCGACTTCATAACCATGATGTAACTAAAAACAATGTCAATTTCTTTGCTTTTAATAATAACATTATTGACATAGTAAAAACAAACATCCGTCACTTGCGACAGCTTTTTCAACAATAA
Source organism: Locusta migratoria (assembly GCA_026315105.1). Classification (NCBI taxonomy): domain Eukaryota; kingdom Metazoa; phylum Arthropoda; class Insecta; order Orthoptera; family Acrididae; genus Locusta; species Locusta migratoria. Next base: position 465,135,219 of record CM048746.1, on the reverse strand, counting down.
ATTCATTGAATATTAAAAACAGACTTTCTTAATTTTTCATTTCTTTACAGTGAAAATATTGAGATTCTAAAAACAAGCACACCCTATCACCAGGTATGTCAACCATTTTCCATCGGATTTGTATTCCTTCTACGACTACTCTGATTTCTTCTCCCTTTCCATACAGTAAAGACTACTATTGAAGTTCTTTTTTTTAACTGCGATTAAAGAATTACAGGATAATAAATCTTCAAACAGAAGTAACAACACAAATGTAAGTAACAACATTGGCGAAGACTTTAAAGTAGTAATTGTTGTCGAGCCGCAAGCCACAATCGGCGGTCCTAACCGAATGAACGGAACGGATATTTTTCTGTAAAAATTATTATTTTTCTAAACCTGACAGTGAGAAGTGTTACTTCTTGAAAGTGATTCCGAAAAGTAAACAAATTTATAAATTTCCAGGTTTCGTAAGAAGGTACATCGTTGTATGAAAGGGTCCTTGCACGGTTGATAATTAGTTAACAGTGTGGTTTTAGAATGATTCTTGATGTTACAAGTGATATTCTTATGTGTGATGTGTAATCACTGCCAGTTTTCTCGAAATTCATTTTAAAACAGCCTCGCCTGATTTTGATACAGTTAATTATAGTCAAAATGTTCACGAATATGTGATAGTACCGCAACGATTTATCTTTTATACAGTCAATACATACGATCAAAACTTAAAATTTCTCGTATTTTACATGCTTTCAGTGAAATGTATGTGATATTTGCCCATTTATTAGATGCGCTGCTTGTGGTAGTCTATATCTTTGGTGAATGGGGAAACAAGAGATACCCAATACTGCTTCAGAGCTGCAAAGGGATTTCCCAAGGGAACGTTAATCGTTTTTTGATCATAATAATCCATTCTGTGGGAGAAAATCAGTTTACGTCATTTATCCATTCTACAATGTAAACCAGAAAAAGTCATATTAATCTCTGCAATTAGCAAAGATTGAAGATTTTCATACACACATACGAAAGCCTTTATATCCCCTTAATTCGCCCCTATCCTAAAATCCTATAATAGCATTCCTCTACCTACAAACTACATATCTGCCAAATGTAAGCTTCATAGCTTAAATAGTTTTAAAGAGTTCCTGTTGACTCAATGAATGAGTGATCTCTTGTTTCTATATCTGCTCTCCCAAGTAATACTCGGTAATAAATGCTATTACAAATTACATCGAAAACCTCCCAAAAAGCACAATCCAGGTAATATCTCCACAACCAGATGCCCCACCTATACTTTCTCCGTGAGCCGCTCACCTTTGTGCACAAATATGTATTTCATTTGAATTCTTCATCCGAAGGTAGGCCTAAGTCTTTTGAAGCGTCACTCTTATAAACATATAGGCTAGGGACCGTTATATCAGTGCTGACAAGCTGCCCACAGGAAAAAGAATCAATTGACCTACAAAATAATGGCATGTAGCTAATTTATTATACAAGTACTTACCTATACAGCAACAACGGAATGAAGCAGGAGACAGATGAAATCAAGAGAAAGTGAATCCAATTTCGTAACAACCACGCTGTTAACGCCATAGCAATGGTTCCAAGGCCGTAAAATGTATTTGTCAAAAAGTTGACGAGTGAGCGATATTTCAAGCCAGTCAATTCGATTCCTGAAACAGATAATCTGGAGGTGAATTGGCATTCGTGTCTTTCACTGAACCGCCCCTACGAATGAGATCGTACACATCAATGTTAAACTTAAATTAAGTGCTCACTTTCACACCATTAACAGACACATAATTTTTATTACGTTTCTTCCAAGAATGAAAGAATGTATCAACAGTATTAGAAGACCGCCTAACACTTTTAATCATTTAAACAACATGCAGATTTAGAAAGTGGATACAAAAGCTACTAAAAAAAATTGTATAACAGCACAACGTAACATAAAATGGGCATGATAGTATTTATAAAGATCTTAATCTAAAATAAGCACGGTGGTAGATGTGTTTAACCACGAAAAAAATTTGAGTCTTACAAATTCTGTGGGTGCAACAGCCTACCTTCATGACTAATCAGAGGTTATTAACGTATAATCTTCGACCGTGTTCAAAGAACTGAGTTACGTTCTGCAGTTATTAAATTTCGGAAAGTCCAACGAAATATATTTAGCGCCTTTGTATGAGAGAGCAATTACCGTTCTGAGTTTTCTACTTGGTTATTTGACTTAGGTTCTGAAAAAAGATAGAAAAACATGTTTCTATCAGTCATCAGTTGAGGCTTGTATGCTTTCCCGTCAATGACGTGCTTGCGAAGCGTATTTCTGAAACACGAATATTAAATATCTTACTAAAGGAACATAATACTTTAAATACTGTTTATGCCATAAGTAGTGTGTGTATATCCACTCCTGCAATAAAATCGTTCATGAGACTAACAAAATTAAAACTGTGCTAATTTTCACATGTCACAATGCTGGTTCCACAAGCATCGAACTGAAGGCTATTTAGTATCGCTGAAAAGCATACAGAGGCGTGTCAGTTACGCAGCATAAGTAGTAACGTCCACAGCGTCCAGTTAATTCCCATTTCTGCACTCTCGCAGTCAGCCTTCGATAAGGACGCCCAACTTTGTTGACCTTCTTGACACGAATGTCGTCCATAGATGTTGAGTGACGTACTTAACGAGAGTCACATTTAACTTCTTTGCGTCCGTTTTTAAACTGCGTGAACATTTTGTAACACCGATTACGGCTTAAGCTATTATCAATGTAGTATTCGTACCTAATTTAGTGTTTGTCTGTAAAGGTTTTCTTATTTCACGCGTTACTCATCTGCCATGTCGAAATTCGCAAACTACGCAACACAACTATCTACACAGTACAAAACTGAACAAAAACTATGCCACAAACAATAATGGAACTTCCAGGAGTTACATATTCACCACAGGCGTGTGCAGCGATGCCAACCACATTACCCTCCCCAACATTCCATTGGCGCGAAATGAAGAAAGTTCCGTAATTTTTTGAACAGACCTCGCACACGGTCAAGGGGTTAAACTTGTTAGTTAATACAAAAGAAACTTTGTAGAACACAAATTATAGTGAAAACTGTGTATTGTGTTCAGTTTTAGTACGCTGAGTTCTTTTCGACTTTTTAGTAGATAGTGTCCCTGTTTGCGGTTTTTAAGTCAGACAAACTCACCAATGGCTATGGCTGACTCTAAGCAAGGCATGCCCGTGCTCTCAGCTACCGCTGAGAGTAACACATACAGCGGGAACATCGACGATGAAACAGTTAGCAGTGATCTTGATAACACCATCAAGGTTATGCTCAAGAGAAATTCTATCCTCCGGCCAAATCTGAAAAGTAAATGCAAATGTCTCAGTCATGCCATATTATCATTTTATTTCATTGCATAGTGAGAACTGAAACAATGACAAAACTCAATGCATACCACTTAGAAGAGTTTTGCACACATTGTCCAATTGTACTCTCTGAGTAACTAATCTGGATGTCATAGTAAGCCGTCAACATATAGTTTCAACTGTTTTAGTTGCTCCCATGTTATTCATACTGGACTCGTTCGACAGTAGAATGATGGTATATCTGTACACCGGCGTTGAGTACAATTCCTGAATATTCCTGTGTTACGCGTCGGAGAAACGTGTATCCCATTCTCCAGTCACAAATCCGTATGGAATGGTGTAACTGACAGGCTTCTCAAACGAGGGTTAGTATTTCTGGGGGAAAGGGTTGCGATGACAAAATATAAAGTAGGAAGCAGGGAGGGCATTCATATACAGCATCTGATGAGATCTGCTGAAGAACGGACCTGACAAGAGGGTCATTGTCATGGTTCTGGAAACTACGTGGTTGGCTTCCAATCTGAGTACCCGTGGATGCCCGGTAAGCAAGCCTTTTGTCTCAGGGACAACCTTGAGTACTTATGATGACTTTTCAAAATTAATTCAAATTCAAATGTGTGTAAACCTTAGAACCAAAACCAAGTTGATCGGTCCCTTAACTTACAAACAACTTAAACTAATTGTAATTGGTTTGTCCAAAACACTGTAGTATATTTTTTATTAATTTATTGACTAGATATCCTCCGGTGTCTTTGATTTTCAGACTACTTATGAGGTGTTCTTTTATATTTCCATCTACGAATTTTAGTCTATTGTCCGTCTTCAGGATATTGCACGTGTTAGTGAATGCAATTAGGACCTTATGTTCTGAACATAGGATGTTCAAACGTTTGTGAAGCTTAAGGGACTTAACTGCAGGGTCTTCAGTCCCTAAACATACAGACTACTTAGGAACTACCTTATGCTAAAGGCGACACAAACATCCATACCCGAGGGGGGATTCGAACCCCCGACGGGCAACGGCCGCCGGCCGCGGTGGCCGAGGGGACTGAGGTGCTCCAGTCACGGTCTGCACGGCCACTACGGTCGGGGGTTCGAATCCCCCCTCGGGCATGGATATCTGTGCCGTCCTAGTTCGTAAGTAGTTCATAAGTAGTTTGTAAGTTTAGGGACTGATGACCCCGTAGTTAAGTCCCATAAGCTTTACAAACATTTGAATTTGAATTTGCGCATCCTCAACATAGGACTTGGTCCTCTTGGTCTACGAGAACTACGGAGTCGGCGCAGTGACAGCCTTGTGTGGTCTTCCACAAGTGAACTATGTTACAATCATAAACTACAATTTTTCATCATTTTTAACTTAGGAAAGGATTCTGGACATACCAAGACTGACACTGCAGGGACACGGCTTGGGCAAGTATCCGTAAATCCAACGTTTTGAATTCCGTACATATCACAGATTTAAACTGTGGCCGGTCGCGGTGGCCGAGTGGTCTGCGGCGTGCCAGTCACGGTCTGCACGGCCGCTGCGGTCGGGGGTTCGCATCCCCCCTCGGTCATGGATGTTTGTACCGTCTTTAGTAATAAGCTCGTTCATAAGTAGTTTGTCGGCCACTACGGTCGGGGGTTCGAATCCCCCCTCGGACATGGATATTTGTGCCGTCCTTAGTCTTAGTTAGTTCATAAGTAGTTTGTAAATTTAGGGACTGATGACCCCGTAGTTAAGCCCCATAAACTCTACAAACTTTGAACATTTTTAAACGTAGGAAGGGAAACCCTGACCTATGAAGAGGCGTCCTACAATTTGTTTCTGCAATGGCCGTCTATAATTCCAAATACATAAACTATATATAATACCGCTAGTATATGCGAGTGATGTACAATTTCAGACACACTTTGCGCTGAACTTAATAAGGGGTCCTCCACTACGTCATATGAAACAAAGTGTCCTTAATACTATAAAGAACTTAATCTCTCATCTGGTAACAACTAAAATTAGACCCTATCCTGCAATCATGAGTAGTAACTGTGTTGGAAGTAAATGTATCATTGTAGAGCACTTATAAATGAAGTCCAAATGTAGCAAATCATAGTGTTTAATTAACATCACAAAAGTAATCTCAAGACAGTGTTCCAAGTGCTCTAAGTACGTGAATCTCTAATAAATGCATTGCTAGCCATAAAAATGAAATACCAAGAATGGCTGTAGATTAAACGTAGTACAAAGATTACATAATTGAAAATACTGCTCCTTTTGATGAGAGGAAGATGTTGCAATCGCTATTGAGTGTTAACGACATTACAGGCTATAATTCCATCTGTACGCTTCAGCATTGAATCAAAGTGATTCTGGAAGTGTTGGTGGGTGTATCGGTCAACACTCATTGTACATAATTCCAAAGGTGATCCGGTGTAAGGGCACATGGTGTTCTTCAGGCTAATCGTGTAAGGGGAAAGGGGGGGGGGGGAGCGGCAGGGAGAATGAGACATATTACCTCGACACTAAGCAGTACGGCGATGCTTAAGGCAACAGTGGAACAGCCTCTCGCCAGAGTGAGTCTGAACTTTGAATATGATCATTGTGCTGGTGCAGACAGAATCGAGAATTGTTGGTAAAGCAATGTCGCTCATTTGTCTGTCGTTCACTGCATAATTGCTGGCACAAGCGCCTGTGGCGTTCACTTGGTGGTAACTGCAGCGAAGGATGCCTTGCGGACACTCCCTCTACCACTAACGGCCTAGTCCGATTCTCTGAAGGACAATCCGAAATCCATATAGGCAACTATTCTTCTTCGTTAGAAACGTGTTAAAAAGACGTTCGCGGTCTTCAACAAGGCATAATGATGCAGATTGTATGCTAATCGCCTGCACGAGAGAACAATTCTAGTGTGTCCACACGGCTGTTCTCTGCTTTATACAGACTGTAGAACGTAACGTGGCGCTATACGTACCCCTGATGTGTGCCTGCACTGAAACACTAATCAATTGCAGCTTTGGTCACAAACACATCCTGCTAAATTCTTCTGATGTGGATGCTTTCTACAGGGCTTTGTTCATTGGATGAGGAGCAGTGTATTATAAAGGAAAAGTGTTATACCGTGAATAACAAAAGGCTTAGTTATTTTAGTTACTTTGGGCATTTTCTTGCATAAATTCAGGAAAAAGAAGTAATTACATTTAAATGCGAATTTAAAAATTGTACACGAAACGAAATTAAATTTTTAATATCAAAACTAGACCATCTTAATTCTTGATATGTTTTGCTAATATACGTAGTACATTAAATACACGGTGTAGTTCTCCAGTATTACCTGTCACCAACGTAGCACATTACAACAGCAAAAGCGATGGAAATGAAGTGACTGGTAGAATATATGGTGTTGGGATACATTGCTCTGTCACACACCCAGTTCTCTTGGGTAGCAGCAGTTGCAGAAAGCCAAGTGTCGTCATACTCCCATCCGTACATACATGGTACTGTTTTATTCTCTTCATTGAGTACTTTCATTTCGCAGCTGCTGTAGACTTGTTCTTTCCTAAAATAGAAAAGTTGTTGTTACAAAGCTCGGAATATAAAATTAACTCGATTTAGTCCTAAAAATATGAAATTAGGCTCTAGTGCACTAGATCTACACTGCAAACTCACAGATCAAGACATATTGAAAACTACGAATAGCCCCTAAAGTTATACTATAATATAATATAATAAGTGTTGGCCAATTTAAATGATACAGCTTCAAAATCACGTATGACAACCATAGGAAGCGAGAGACTGTCATGCAACTGAATTTGTTTCGCTATGGATCTCCTCTTGGAATGATTAATCTTTTTATGCACACTTTTCGAATAGTATTATTGGATGTTTCTAATGATTTAAGTTTTAATAAGCAATTTAACTACTCATTCTTATAATATTATTTGTTCAGAGGTAGATGGAGAGTTTTTAGATTTTAGCTTCAACAATTGGACAACTGAACAACAATTGTAGCTGTCAGTTAGTGATGTATTTCTCCAGATACTCTCATAAAATAGTGGCGTGTTTAAACCTAGGATGGAACTTGCGGACCGTATCTCCCGTCCAGTTCCCCACCACCAGGAAACTGAAATTATGACCATTTTTCCTCACATCCCTGCACACATTCATATGCCACTTCTAGCGTACGTGAAGAAGCGTGTACTATGTTGCCACGATATATCAACTGCATCTGGACGAATCTGTGGACAAACGAAAATCGATGATATCTAGCATAGTTGTATGTTGTGCCTGGTTAACAGTAATTAAACATCTTTTAAGCATTAAACTACATGCCCCATGACAAAGCAATATTACATGTTTTCACTTTTCTTTTAGCAACACTATACTGTAACTATTGATTTCATATTCTTGTCAAATAAGTTAATGTGGTAAACATGTGACTTTAAGTCCGTTATTCAGAGATAGCGAGGAAACACTTTCAAATTAAATTTAATGTTTATTGAAGTCACTAACTGCTCTCATTATCAAATAGTGCTGAATATAGAACATTTTGCGCTCCATTATAGACAAAACAAATTTTTAGGTCATTTCAATGTTTATTGTGTAACAGCCACTGAACTATGTGCCCTACTGACATGTAATTTCGCTGCTACTTCAGTTATTCAGTGACATACAGGGTGTTTCACTAAATGGGTTTGCCTCTGAAAGTTACGAAGTAATTGGCGACGGAAATATTTATTGCGGTAGGACACCAAATAAAGCGTTACACTGTCTGCGGATCAATGAACATGTGGTATTTTCCAAAGACTCACAGCAAAAAATACAATTTTTGAAGTGGAACAATTGCAGCTTCTAACATGTACTGGAATCAGTAACACATGAATTTAAATTATATTCAAACAAAGGAAATTCCAGGAAGGATTCAATAATATTTTTGCGAAGGATAGGTTGCTTACTCACCACAGAGACGTTCGATGAGCCGCAGAAAGGCACATATAACAGAAAATAACACTATAGCTTTGCCGTTTAGGTCTTCATCGGTTAGAGACACGACCGCCATCTCCGGCGGTCCCGTCACGTTAGTTTGGGAGCCACAACCCTTCAAAATGTCAGGGGCAGATACCATACATGCTGCGCATAACCCATTGCACCGCACAGCCGGGTTGAAACGTCGCCGGCGTCACGGAGCCAGGGTTGCCAGGTGTGGAGATTTTTCGCAATTTTGGCTATATTTTTCTTAGAATAGTAGCCATTCTAGGTCTCTGGCGACTGGCGATTCAATTTGGCTATTAAAAGAATAAGTTGGCGACTTAAGGGCTATTTTATTTTACTTCAAATAAAACTAATGTAAAGCAATCACTCTTGATACATTGCGTCAATGATAGCTACTAAACATCGGTAGAATGCTGGGGAAATGTAATCAACCTACAGAAGTTAGCACAAATATCTGCAGCTATCTTTGATCTGTGGGAGATTGCCACAGAGAAGCAAAGAAATTGTACTTGCAGACTCTTGAAGACAGACAGAGGTAAACTACCTCGATTAACTTACTACAGTTCAAAAACATGCTTTAAACAATGAACCTTTAAGTATACTACAACCCTGTATGTATGGCTCCCGTATAGATCGCGATGATATGATTATATTAATTACAGCGTGCACAGCGGCAATTGAACAGTATTTTTTCCCGCGCTCCATACATCGACACAACAGAAATTCCTAGTGACTGCTACTGTAAAACGAAACCATTGCTATGTTGCTATGCACTTCACAGTGGTTAACAATGGTTTGCAGAACAAACATGATGTAGAACACACGATAATTGATCTGTTGTTCTCATGGTTAATTTTTCAGTGTTTCATGGTGCATTATTACGAATTATTCCATATCACCTCAAAGTATGAAATGCTTAGTGGATTATTATAATTGCAGTCCATCTCATCTCAAAATGTAATGATTTTATGTGTACAGTACAAAAAATAAGTTTGAAAGATTCAATAATTGTCTTCAACATCTGTAAATATCAGTTATAAAGCAGATGAAAGTGATTGGTAATCGAAACTGTGCTTGAGCACATTGCTTGTGTGAGTTTATGGATTGATTCTTGAACAGTATTATGTTATAGTTTATATAAGTTCTGAAATTAATAAACGTGATACCGGTAGTTAAATGTCACTGTGCTAAAGTTTAATGTCCACTGAATTTTCCAAGTCTCTCTTCTACATTTTCAATATGACTATATTTTGACTGGCCTGTTGGACAGTTTGTGGTGTGTCTGGGTTCAGTGCCTGGCTAGACTCAAGATAAATGTTTCCGTGAAGAACGAGGTTCCTTGGGACGTGTGGGTTCCATGAACGTGAGAGTACCACAGTTTGTATTATCTGTTCCTCAAAACCAGCTTACTCCCTGTACCGCATTTCAAGGTTAATATCGTCAAGTCACACAACAGAATTACTATAGACAAATTAAGTTGATTGATAAAAATTTCGATATTTGGCTATATTTACTGGAGAAAAGATGGCAATATTTTGGCTAATTTTTGCTTAAAATTTGGCGACAGAGCAGTGGAAAAACCTGGCAACCCTGCACGGAGCGAGAAGCTTCCTCGATGCGCTGTTACAGACTGCCGATTGCCGACTGTCGCCGCATACGGCCGTATACGCGACAGTTCGAGCCACACAAACAAACGGGGCTCAAGATACGACAGTTACTGACATCGAATGAAGATGGCATACACGAACAACGAGTACGTCTACATATTGCTGATGCTCGGCGAGTGCCGACACGATGCGACTGAAGCAGCCATGGCGTTTTTCTTGAGATATCATCCGGCAGCCATTAAATTCTTACGTGCCAAACAACGGTTTTTGGAAACAGGCAGCTTGGTAATGCGCCGCAGTAACAGACGAAATGAGGATACGGAGGTGTTTTTTTAGATACGGTGCACCACAATCCTCATGTCATAAAACGTGCGACCGTATTGTCGCTAGCGAATAGCCACAATACGAATATCATAACTACTCAGCTCAACGAACAACTCAATCATAGTGTCACCTTTAAAAATGCTATATTTCTTGGTGGAATAAGGTAAGACTGGTCTACGGATAGGAAAAACAGGGTCGCTACAAGCTTTGGCAATTGCGAGCCATCTAAAGTTATCTGTTTCAAAGCTACTAGTTCAAACCTGATCTGATATTAAATGTAGCATTAATGATTGTCATCAGCTGGTAGTTAACTTTTCAAGATCATTAAAGATTATTTGAACACATTTACTATTCATTAACAATATAATTCCGCTTAGTTATGGCCCTAATATTGATACCTTCACAGTTAATTAAGAAACAGTGCGTTTAAACTGACTGAAAGCGCAACGGATATTTTGAACAAAGCAATAAATAGCCAAAAGCCTCAAAATTTAAATGATAATAAGGAGACCCACAAAAAATACATTTCAGTTCCCTACAATGGCAGAATTTCAGACAAAATATAATGACAATATAGAAAAACTAATGTGACTCTAGCTTTTAATGTATCACATACTTTAAAAGCAGATTACGACACAAAATTGGTAGTCAAACGGACAAATATAAAGGTAACGGGGTATATAAACTAGAATGTGGTGATTGTGACAACTTTTATATTGGGCAGACTGGTAGAACATATTTCACCAGGTTTAAAGAACGCACCAGTACACATAATAAAACTATATTTGGGGACGAGGTTAAAGACATGCAAAATAGTTTTAAAATCTTACATAAGATACCCAAAGGCAAAAAGTTAAACGTTTTGGAAAGCATTCAAATAATTAGTCACAAGAAAAAATATCCCAATTTAATTCTAAATGACCAAACTGAATTCCAAGACCATAATTTTTATAATATTTTTGAAAAGGTATTATAAGGACTCAGTAACCTCACTCGGTACCTCTCATGGTTGCCAAAAATAACACCAACATATCTACTATTTTATTTCAAAATCTCTTATCAACATTTTAGACACCCATCCCATCTAACCTTTGTACTACTGTAGTAAACTTTATACTAGTACATAAGTATTTTTATACATTGACTACCCTATATCCAACCCCCAGTTGTAATACACCTTACATACGGTCCTCTGCATCCCATTCTAAATGCGGTCCTGACCTGAACATACAAAATAGGATGCCTGGTGTCATATGCAAAGCCTACACCGGCATTTTAACCACTATGATGCAGCCTTCAGCCTTCTACAAATACTTTAATATATGTATAAGAGATAACCATTTCTCCTAGCCCTCTGACTATGTAAGTTTTATACTACATATATAATAGAAGACCCTTTTGCATGGCCCTCTGATTGCTAGAAATTTTGTATCATTACTTGGATACATTCTTACGCATTAGCTACCTGCATTCAACCCACTATCAGTCTAATATGCCTGTACGCACCACTTCTTACAGGCCGTACAACATACATTCATAACACGAACATAAGAAAGGGGTATATCGGTTGAGCCGGCCGCGGTGGCCGAGGAGACTAAGGCGCTCCAGTCACGGTCTGCACGGCCACTGCGGTCGGGGGTTCGAATCCCCCCTCGGGCATGGATATTTGTGCCGTCCTAGTTCGTAAGTAGTTCATAAGTAGTTTGTAAGTTTAGGGACTGATGACCCCGTAGTTAAGTCCCATAGACTTTACAAACATTTGAACATTTTTTATATCGGTTGACATGTACAAATTATGTGTAGGATGGTTTAGTAAGTGTAATATGCTGTCTTTCAACCATCTATGAATATTTTAGATATGTGACTTGTATGTATATAAATATACATATATATGTATTTAAAAATTGTTACATTTCTGTAGATCACAATAGGTTACTGACATAGCACCTTACAATCTAAGGTGCTTAATATAGTAATTTATACTAATTATATATATGTGACATTGGATGTAGTTTAAGTAAATGTAAAAAAAAAATTGTAACAATTTTTTAACATCACAATAGTTAACTGACAGAGCGTCATACAATCTAGGGTGCTTAACATAGTAACTTATACAATTGTGTATATATATGACGTTGGATGTTATGTACTACATGTAACTTTTATATGTCAATATATACAGGGCCGGCGCAAGGCAAGTGCGAAACGTGCGGCCGCACGGGGCGGCACTTTCCGAGGGGCGGCGAATCTTTTTTAGGACAAACTCAACATTCATGCCCAACAGGGGATGAGGGGATTCGAAACCAAACCTCGGAGGGAGCGGCTTCGGGAACTGTGGCACGCCGCCTGACTACCTGCCGGCCACCACTGTTGAACAAGGGGAGTGGGGAGGACATTTGTTCGTCTCCACTGGGGCAGCACCGTCGTGTTTACGCCGGAGGAAAGAGAGGAGGTAGCAGCTGGCTTACACGCCAGTATTTTTATGAGTGGAGCGCTGCCGCCTGTTACGCGTCGTGCGTTTACTCACAACTAATTTCGCAGCGTACGAAATCTAATTTGGAAATTCTAATGCAATGTTTGATACTGCGGTTACATGTTAAGCCTGAAGCAATTTTGCTAAGCCCTTCAATGGCGGTTTCCGAGTGTTTCATTCTTCCCGCATTATGGAAAAAAATAATAATAGGAAAAAATGATTGAACATTACTACAGTCAAACAAGTCGGACACGTAAAATGGCTAGAAGCATGCCGCGGCGGATTGTGGTACACGCGTCCGTCTGCCGTCGGGGGTTCGAATCTCCCCTCGGGCATGGATGTTCATAAGTAGTTTGTAAGTTTAGGGACAGTTGACTCTGTAGTTGTCCCTTAAGCGTTCCAAACATTTGAACATTTAATGTGCTAGAAGTATTCAGAATGGGTAAATACGCTGTGAGTAGTTACAAGGGATAAAGACATTGGTAGTAAGCCTGGCATATCTTGGGTTTCGACGTATTTTTGGAAATTTTTGCTATCCGGTTCTGAGTGATAGACGTTTTGGTTTTTGAACCATGAAACACCTTTCCCCGCCTGCATGAACGACAATTAAACTCTGACCGGCACTTTTGTTTCACAATACTACTCGCACACTATCACTTTGCCAACATTTATCCAAATCCATATCCACATTTCATGTAAGTATACTACTGGTGGCTTTGAATCTGATGAAAACCTGAGAAAGTATGGTCTTTTAGCAACAATGCCCTCTCGCGCTCACAAAATCTAAAACAAATATCCATAGATAGAACATTGCTTCTAAGGGTTTTCTTGCTAGCTTTGAAGCTAATTTCTGTTTGAAAAAAGTTGTGCACTTTTCGCAAAGTTCGTATTTCCTTCTATTGTTCGTAATGCCATAGAAATTGCTACCTGATAATACATTTATCCATATCATCGGTCACATAATTACTGTGAGCTTCTTGCTTCTTTCGCTAATTCAACCGTAGCCTCGCTGTAGGCCTACCTCGTTACGTCTAGTTCCTGGCACTGCCGCGTCACCACTTCACTTTTCCAGGCAATATGTATTGTTGCGTTCACTACAACGAAAACTGCAGAATTCGTTTCGGTAATTGGCCGAGGTAGTCAAGGTTGGTCAGAAGCACTTTCATTGCGTTTCGTAAGAACAGATGAATTGGTGCGTCCGAATTTCTTGCAACTTGGGATGTAGGTTAGTGCTTTTCATATAACGTACAATTAGTATTGCGCATGCAAGTTACTCATGAGTTAGAATTTTTCTCCTTCAAGATTGCAGAATAGGTAAATTTATTTTTCTTATTATCTGTTACTTCAAAAATTGGCAAGTCTGCAAATAAGCACGGGTCCTCCCAATAGCTAGAATGAAGATAAAGCGAAGAAAAGTGAAGTGATACGACAATGACTAATTTGTTGCCCCTTATTCCATAATCAGACACGAAAGAACTGACACATGGAAATTACGACAGATGTCGAGTGTCTGTTCTTTGAAATAAACAACCGCAGTGCAGCGAGTTAATATATTTCGACTAGCAGTAGTACCCATCGATGCCCAGCTGTGTATTTATTGAATTATTATGTTACTCCATCTTCTTATTCTTCCTCTCTCCATTGTCTTCCTCCACACTCTTTGACCATTTCACCTGCGTTTGTAGTGAAATACGGTCTGAAATTCTATTTCACGTGGCTCAAGTCTTGTGACTTCATCCCCTGAACAGCGTATCCTACAATAATATTTCACACACATTTGAACATTTCTGTAAATTCACAAGGATTATTAAAATTAGCTAGATTTCTTCAATCAGGTTTGACTCCATTTTTGAGCTGGTGCCCAGCGACTGTTTGTACAAATCTGTTGAGAATGTCACCAATCAGACGCAATTTTTGTTTTAATTTTCCAGATCTACATGGATTACGGGCACAGTATGACTATTCTCAGTGCTTTGAGTTATGTTTACATCTATACTGTCATGCTGAACGTAGCTGTCAACATGACGGTTTAGATGGAAGCACGTATTAAAAACTTTGAGACTAGCCATCAGTGGCCGAAACCTAGAGGTAGATCTGAAAATTAAAAACAAAAATTGCGATTGATTGCTGCTGACATTCACTTAAAAAAAAAAAAAAAAACTGATTTGGGGGGGGGGGGGGGCGGCAATTTAGCAGTTCGCACGGGGCGGCACTTGGGCTTGCGCCGGCCCTGAATATATATATATATATATCGACTACAAAGGGCCGAGACCATTATATAAATGTACATGTAGAATTTTTGTATATAGTTTTCCCGCCAGCCAGTTAGTGTTATACTGGACTCCAAGTAGTATTGTACTTAGACTTTGAAGTACCTCACTTCAAAACCATTAGAAGATGGATATATATTTTTTACTTGTGAATACTAGTTTTATGTTTAACGATGCCTCAACCTGGATGTACTTTTTTAGTATATAAAAATGTCGTGAAAGTATGTAAATTACGACAGGTAATTGTAATATAAGTACTCTCTTGGCAATCATGTATATAGATCAATTGTTAAACTTTGTGTAATAGGACTGAAGATGGCGTCGAGTACGCCGAAACCGGTCACATAATAAATGAAAAATGCGATCTTGGCTGCATAATCATTATTAAACAATTATAAATCGCCCCACTTAACTATGAGTTCATCAATAACAAGACGTCTGCATAAGGCTCACTGACTATACTATAAATTTGACTGCGAGAGACATCTGAAAAAACACAAATCACTTTTTAATAATGCATCTGCGAGAATTTATTCCGCTAACTGACCGATTGCAGAAACTTAGCATCTTGTTCAATTGCGTACAGTATTGCAGAACAATCCCTACCGTCATTAATACGTCACTCCAATAAAGAAATCTGTTAATCAAACTTAGCATAGTCAATGCTATGCTTTAATAGTCAACAACTTCCAGTAAGAGGAAGAGGGTTAGCTTTCTAACTACAAAAGTGAAACAGGTAACGAAGTTAATAATCATTACATTACCTTATGATTGGAGAACAACCAAAATCATCTCCGACTGATACATATATGAATGATACAAAATATTATAAAGACAGAATTGTGTCTGTCCCACAGAATCAAATTACAAAATTATTCGATCAGCTGGTACAAAACTTGCTGCCTCACCATACAAACAAAAGCAATTTCGCCAGACACGGTTCACCCTCTGGTAGGATTTTTGAAAGTTTGATAATGTGTGGATCCTAGCAAACAAGGAATCGTAAATTAACTTCGTCACTTCCGATTTATTTACGAGACAGAGTGGAACCGCAGTCAAACAGTGCTGAATTACATGTTTGTGTTTAGGAAACCTATAAGTAAAGAAAATAATACAATCGCCACCCAACTAAGGCAAAACAGCACCGCTACAAATGGTGAAATTTTAACCAACTCTGTATAACTGTGGATGTCTAGTGAAAGTAAATGTCACTAATTGCAATAAAACAAAATCACTGACACGCAAGGAATGTAGTGGAAGTTGTGGAAGAACTGAACAACAGGTATACATGAAGTTGTAGTGGGTGTCATGGTTCTCATTCACGGCCCGAAAGGTTGCCCGAACACCATTAGATTTCCTTTTTCTTGGGATACGTAAAGAATCGTGTTTATGTCACTGAGCCCATAACCCCAGATGATCTAAAGTGGCGCATCGAGGACGCATGTCTTTCCATGACACCGGCAATGTTACATCTCGTCCGCTGATACTTTAGAAGGCGCATTGCATTGTGCATTCTGAAACGTGGACACATATTTGAAAATCTCATTTAAATCAACTTCCCACAGCCAAAACATCCATCACCCATCACACAGCAATGTATTATTTACAGTGTGTAGTATATGCCCTTGAAACTTTGAAGGGTTGTATCTCGCAAAACCAAAAGTGATAGGAATGTAATTTAAATTCATGTATAGACAGCTGGTATTATTGATTCTATGGCATGATAGAAACAACTATTGTTCCGTTTAAAAATTTGTATCTTTTTGCTGTAACTCTTTGGAAAATAACACAATAAACTATTTTCATTGCTCCGCAGTGTAACGTTTCATTTGGTGACCTACCGTAATAAATATTTCTGTCACCTATTACTTCGTAACATACAAAGGCAAACACAGTCTGTGAAACACCTTATATGTAGATATTGTCTGCAAAGTTTTTTACTGAGTTAGCAAGTAATAAATTCCCTAGTCATGGCAATTACTGCAGTTTTACCTAGGACAGCATCAATGCGGCGCGCCAGTCTCGGTCTGCACGGCCACTATGGTCGGGGTGTTCGAATCCCCTCTCAGGCATGGATATTTGTGCCGTCCTTAGTCTTAGCTAGTTCATAAATAGTTTGTAAGTTTAGGGACAGATGACCCCGTAGTTAAGTCCCATAAGCTCTACAAACATTTGAACATTTTGACAGCATAAATGTAGTAAGCGATAAATATTTCCCCCTTTTTTTAGAATTGGAAGATTTAAAGTGATTAATGAAGTTTGTTTCCAGTAGCTATGGTTGCCATATTTGAGTAATGAACGAGCAAAGTTTAACCTTTGAGTGCCATGAACTGCACGATAAACAGCTGCTAAATGTAGTATGACTCATTGTCATAGATGGGTACAGTAATATAGATATTAGTTCTAACATCAATAGTGAAACATCAGCGTATTACGGTACCCGCATATGAACGTTAAAGAATGCAGGAACAATGCGCGTTATAGAGGAGATCGGGGCATGCATTTACCATGAAATGATCTACTACTGTTTTTCTTTCTACAATATCCTCTATATAGCCAATTGTTTAATTGCTATTAGGGCGATATTGCAGCAACCAATGTGATTGAAGTTTGTGTAGTGAAATTTATATTTTGAGATCCAAGACAACTTATTTCAAAACAAAAATGGGCAACCTTTCGAACTACTATTCTGATACACCTCGATAGGAAGATATACTGTTCCCTCAGTCTGCGGAAATGGATGAATCGCCATTGCTGCCGCTGCTGCTATTTTTTAATAATAAAAGCATTATTCCTAACTCAAAATTACCTTTGTTTGGTTCTGAAGGAAACCCACATCTTTCATTGACAGAGATCTGGCAGTCAGCCACCAGGCCGTGAGTATACTGACTGTTAGCTAAAAAAAAAAAAAATAAATAATAATAATAATAATAATAATAATACGATGACCACTTGATGCTACATATCTAAACCCTTTCTGTGCCCGACACAACTTACAAATTTCCCATTAGTCTCTGAAGTGGTCAATGTCGTAAGTTCGCCCTACGTTGGATGGATAAATATTTCTGATTTGCATCCGCTCCCAAATAGGACGGCGTCTTCTGCAAGTGCCTTGTGTTTCCCGCTACAGTTAAGTTCGGATGAAAGTAATCATTAAAATGTTGGACCCTGTAAACACTCAGTTTTCAACGCGTTGTATATTTTATAATCACACATATTGTTGACCAGGAATTCAATTTGCGATACATCTGAATAATATGCTCCCAAGCCAAATGCCTATGGTTAATTGATTTGCGAGACATATGATTAATATGCACACAATTCAACAGTGACTGTTGTATTTATTAGACAAACGACTAGTTTCGGCACAATACCTTTGTCAAGTGTTTACAACAAATATTAGAAATTCAAATATATTGAATATCAATTTTTAAAAAGCAATCTGATGCTTGACTTGCAATTTATGAAAAATAAGCAATTGGGGAGCACAATATCTGAGCCAAGCTTACAGTTGATTAAGTTAGTACGGCTGTTTTTAGTTTCCAGATTGGTTAACGTAATTGTAACTTAAGTGGAGTTTGTCGAATTCTGTGAAATTAAAGGGAAAATTATTCATATGTGGCATAATTTTCTTTTTAATGGCACAGAATTTTTGTTCTTCGTACTTGTTTTCTCTACCAACGTCAACGAAATCACTTAATTCTTTATGTACCGTGATGTAATGGCGTTCTATATGATATTTACGGTGCCCAGCTATTATGCGACTGTCTACTAGACACTGAGAATTTTCACCTATCTCTTCGACAAAGAATTGTAACCTCCACTCGATTTAAATGCTCGAGACAATATGCTAGACTGCTTCTTTTTATACGTTTGTGACATTACTGCAACCACGGATCTTTCACACACTCCCTGTTAACCAATAGCTAACAGCGCTGCTGGTTGGGAAAATATCGCACCATGAGCCGCAAGCAACAGAGGCGCATCGCACTGCAACAAATTGAATGTCGCGCCATAGCGAGGACTTCCGGGAAGCGCCGAGCAAAGCCGAGACAATTCGAGCCCCACTTGGCTCGCCCGTGGCCCGCCCAGCTGGCCCGCCGTGACCAGTCCTAGTCTAGAAGCTCCAATGGGAACCGTTGTCAAACGGTTAGTACGAATGGGGCAACGGGCTTCCACTCTCGCCATCGCATGGACGAGGCTTTCAGCCGTTGATGTTAAGAATAGTTTTAATGACTAATTCAGATAACACAATATTACCAGTTTCAGATCCCTGCTCAGCAGCACATAAACATTACCCCCGAT
Source organism: Locusta migratoria (assembly GCA_026315105.1). NCBI lineage: Eukaryota > Metazoa > Arthropoda > Insecta > Orthoptera > Acrididae > Locusta > Locusta migratoria. Next base: position 465,115,922 of record CM048746.1, on the reverse strand, counting down.
AACACTACGTACTAGTTCGCTAGCATAGACCCTGTTTACATGACAGAATTAAAGAGGTCAAAATTTATTCGCTGCACAGGCGCCTTGTAAGGGTACATAGTAGTTTCTTTGACATCAATGGTTGAGCGTCGGCAATCATGTAAAGTGGTTCAGCTCGGACATTCGTCGAGTTATATGAGCTGACGCAGTTAGACTGCATATCTTAATAATTAGTGGCACACAGTTTGCTATTCAATATTTTTACGAAATTTGTTTTATATGCGTGGGAAGTTTCCTGAAAATGAATGTGTGATCATGCAAAATTGCATTTCTCTATTGAAAACACTTACTCATTTTGGACGTAAAATATTAGATAATGCAGGGTCTAATAGAGAGCAATAATGACTTTAGTTGTAGCTTCTAATAACTGCTCTACGAGTAGGGTAACGGGAGCTTACAGGCTGAAGATGGTAATATTGTATTACCGAAACAAGTCATTAACTGTTTTCATAACATTAACGACTGAAGGCCTTTATTTATAAATTCATAGTACAGCCAAATTACCAAATCATCATTGGTGAACAGAAACATACAAAGACACGTGATGTAGATCTGTCCAGCATTGCAGCGCAGAGTGCATTTTCCTATAAACACTGGCCCACCGCAGGCAATTACCCGTAGACATCATCTCACAGTACACTGCTACCCATTAAAAATGGAGCAGAATGAAGTTGACGGGCAACAGAAGTCTGTATGACAAGAAGACATTTACTTGCTTGGATAAATAAATAAATAACATTTCAGCAGACCGACAGAAAATGAGTGAAAGTAACGCCACCTAAATCCTGCATATAAGGAAACGTTATGCGCAGGCGTGTAGATGCTAATTACACTGTAATCAAGGCAACGACAGATTGTGAACAACATTTATGTATAGGGTTTCTCATTCAGAAATGACATCTGAGTATTGTTTGCTTTGACAACATCGAGTTATGTGCTGTGAACAAAGCAAGCACGAGTCAAAATGCGGTAAAATCGTGACCTGTCTAAACTGCAAGCTGTCGTTCCATAAATGGCTGCTGCCATTTGTCGTGATCTCATGAGTGTTATGCTTATGTGGTATCAGTGCTTAGAAGAGCCACATTATTATTGTCACCCCTCGCGAATAGAGCCCGGATAGACATTGTTCGCAAGGAATTGTATGATCTTAACTTCAGTGTAACATCCCTTGAGTCAGAAATGCTTATTGACAGCACGGTTAGTATTCAGTGTGACGATGTCTGGAGCACCACGTTTTGACGTCACAGAAACGATTACTGCGTCTTTCTGTAAACCACTATCAAAAAAGAAGAACAACGTCAGTAATGGACCTGCGTTTATTTTACCAATGAGTGTTGGATTTTAGTCGACATTACTATGGTCATTTGTCACTGAAGACGCTTCTGCGAGAATTTAAGACAACATAATAGGATGTCACCTAGAATGGTTTGGCGCATCCTGTGGCTGCGCACTGCAGGAAAAGGTCGTGGAAGTGAGTGTACAATTGCGTGGTAGGCCTACTACTGCGAGCCGCGCGGGAACGGCCCTGCCTTTTGGGGCATCACTCGCGGATTGAGCGGTCATCTATCGGGCATGGGTGTGTGGGTTGTCTTAATATAAGTTAGTTCAAGTAGTTTACAAGTCTGGGGACTGACGACCTTATCAGTGTAGGCCCGTAGGGTTACAAACATTTCAACATTTTTTGTACTATTACGAACGTGGCTAACACAAATCGTTTATAGAGTGGCAGCCAATTCTGGTCTATTCGTGGCATTCTCCCACGTACGTTCCTACTTTCCAGGGACCATTGCCCGGCAGCGTGGGAATGATGTGGCGACGCGTTATCATGTTGAAACACCGCCAAATCGTCACGGAGTTGGAAGGCAAATGATCGGTACAGTTGGTCACATATCACGAACCATTCGAAGCCCCTTCCAAAACAGCAAGGGTCCCATTTCATCCCAGGAAAATGCACCATCGGCATGGTGAAGTTGAAATCGTGATTCGTCTGGCGATATCTCGTTCCGCCATTGTTACAGTGTCCATATCGGCAACAAATGTAAGCCATTGTGGCCGGTGAAATTTTATTAACAGCGACAAGAGCGTGTGGCATCGGCTCCCATTTCACTTTGACCTGATGTGTTTAGACGTCCTGTGCTGAAATGAGTCGTGGTTTGTTGGATTGGTGCTCTTCAATGGCTGTCTATTATTCGACTCGGATACCGCTAATCATGGTCATAGGTTGAAGTAGTGAGGACGTACTGTTCCACCAATGCAATAATTGAAATTCCCGTCCCTCGGGCACCGACCAGCACACCTCCGCACGGCGTCAGCTCACAGCGACGTTGCATGTCATACAAATCACTGGCACAACCACGTCTCAGAAGGTCTCCTCTCCAGCTGCATCTGGCACAGAGGGAGCGTGGTGTGCAGACAGCACTCCCCACTGTTCCACGGCATTTGCTGGCGTCAGTGTAGTATCCAGATTTATTCTGCTACCATGCATGTTTAGTTTAATTAATGAAACCATTCGCTAACTGCATTTGCAACATTTCTTAAAGGAGGAGCTGAAATCGTTGGCGACTGCAAGCGGCAATGTCTGTACAAGCAGAAGGAATGGGTGGCGCATGGTGGTTTGATGTGTTTTCGCTGGTGGCACTAAATGACAGGTGATACAGAGATCAAATAGTGGAAGGCAAAGTTCCTGACAAGAACAACGCATTCTCAATTTTTTATAGAATGTATTTTGTGCTCCCTTTGTCAAAGTGTTCAAATGTTTGTAGAACTTATGGGACTTAACTACGGGGTCATCAGACCCTAAGCTTACAAACGACTTGTGAACTAGCTAATACTAATAAGGACGGCACAAATATCCATGCCCGAGGGGGACTCGAACCCCCGACCGTAGTGGCCGTGCCGACCGTGATGGAGCGGCTCAGTCACCTCGGCCACCGCGGCTCTCTTTGTCAGGCTGTGGAGTAATTATTCGGTTAAACCTGTAGGCTGTAGTTGATAAAGGGTAAGGTAAGTAAAGTTGTCCGTTGTAGGATTTCGATATGCGTCTGAGGCTGTTTTCGACGATATAAGTTTACCTGCGTACTTGAGGGCGATAATGGAAAATGAGACTCTCGCATGACGCAATAGGTCCCTTATCTCTTAGGGACAAATAGCTAACAGTGCTGGGTCGCCCGCGAGTACAACAAACGTAGGTCATTATTGTGCCACCAGTATGGAAATAGTCATTCAGTTCGATGCATGGGTTGATCCGGAAGAACAACGCGAGGTCATTCCTTAGTAGACTAACCACATTTATCGGTATTTATTTGGAGTCATTTACATGTAGTCATATATTCTCTCTGGTATTATTGGCCAAAGACTTAGCACTGTTTTCTGGTTCGTTGCAGTAGCCTACATACTTACTGACACACACACAGATACCCACACACGTATATATATATATATATATATATATATATATATATATATATATATATATATATACACGTCGCGAGAATGACGGTTGAGTCTCGGGCAAGCGCTAGCAGTGCGCCTCATGTATTTCAAACGACAACTTTGCTTCGCAGATTCTCTCGATGTAACTGACACATCACGATGCAACCAATGCCATCCTTTTTATGATTTTTCATTCTTTTGATTGCTTAAGATATAATATAGGGTATCCATTTAAAAGAAAATTAAGTTTGTATTGACAATAATATTTCTTTAAGTTCTAGGCTTTCTCATTTTCATAAGCCCCTGACGTACGTTCATGAATTGAAAGACGTTTTTCAGTGTCTCATGTAGTTACAGAGATACCTGTGGTGGGTCACCATATATATATATATTGTTATGGTCTTCAGTCCGGAGACTGGTGTGATGCAGCTCTCCACCCTACCCTATCCTGAGCAAGCCTTTTCATCTCCTCATAAGAACGGCAACCCACATCCACTTGAATCTGCTTAGTATACGCATCTCTGGGCCTCCCTCTGCGATTTTTACCCTACACACTTCTCTCCAATGCCGCGGTGGCCGAGGAGACTGAGGCGCTTCAGTCACGGTCTTCACGGCCACTACGGTCGGGGGTTCAAATCCCCTCTCGGGCATGGATATTTGTGCCGTCCTAGTTTCTGTTCATATATACTCAGTAACGTCATACGAGCTAAAACCGTCTGTCATAGTTCAGTCAGTGCATTCTCTCCATATTTGTAAATATAATTTATGAAAGAATAAACTAGAGAATTAATAAAAAGGGAAAAATTTACACATTACTCTGATAAATAACCCACAAAGAAATGTACTAAGCTACTGTGAAGAATCGATTTACGGAATAGAAGCTTGGGTTTATTGTTTTATTTATATTTATCAAGTTCCACAAGACCAAATTGAGGAGCAAGTCTCCATGCTCATGGAACGAATTAATACATAATCTTGTAAAAAAAGAATAGCTATCGATAAAGTGAGACATACAGCACACGGCAGGCCTAAACATATACGCAGTGATCCTCGAGAAAACTTGCAAGGTTAGCCTTTAAAGTACGGGGATTATGACTAAGAATTTTGAATTCTTGTGACAGCTTATTAACATGCATTTGTCAATATACTAAAGATTTATGTGTAGTATTGACTGAGTGAAGGCTGTTAACTCCTAGGATTAACCATATAATATTAACAGTAAATATTCTAATTGCAATTATTAATAAAAATACTCTTTCATTGCTGATCTGTATAATTTCAACTGTTACACTGATATCATCAGTGCACTTTTCACTAGCTTGTATGAATAAGCATGAGTCTTATATTACACTCTACGTGGTATATACGAAACAGCCTGACTGTTTGTACATACAGGAATGATAAATATGCACTGATGGTAACTGCGTACCAGTTGAAATCAACATTCAACCGTGAAATAGAATTTGCACCACTGCTTGCTGCTATTGATGAATTTGCTTAAGGAAATGTTATCAAGTACAACTCGTCTTTACGTCTACTGTTCACTAAAAGGTAGTTGTAGTTTCTTAGGAATGAACAATGTCAAAGAACAAAACTGACGATGGATTACATGCACAGAGATGCGCGGATTTAAAATTCCGAGACATGTGAAGAAAGGCGTTGACCAAATTCGTAAATTGACACAAAAATGTGTCTTACTAACTATTCCTGCGTTAAGAATATTCGTAGTTCGTGGCTAGCTTGTAATAGCACATAATGTAACACATTGCAGTGACTCAAATTATAAGTTTTAACATCATGTCGGAGCATTTTTTTTAATTGTCGCGGAGTGCAGCAATACTTCGTGCTATGGACCCAACACGTCACTGGAAGATCCCTGCAAAAGTATTGAGCAATGCCTCCCATAATTGCAGGTCCAGGTTTTCTACACGAACTGACCTCTTGATTGCGATCAACTGTACCCAGTGACATGGCTCATTGTCACCAGTGAACACTGCATCGTTATGCGGGGAAGTGAAGTCCATGGATGACAGCAAATGGCTCCAAGTACCCAAACATAGCCCTTCCAAGTGAATGATCCATTCAGTTTTACCCGAGGATCCATTCCATTACATGTACAAACATCGTGAAGAGGCTACAACGAACATGCAAAGGGCATTACTTGACAGATCCATGGCTTTTGAGGCTTAGTAACAAAAAATTTCGATTCTTTAGAATTTCAATAATAGAAATGAAAAGCTAGTAAGCGCTAATCGGGCCTCTCAAATACACCATCTCCATCTACATGTATACTCTGCAAGTCACAACGGAGTGCATGGCAGAGGGTTCATTAACCAATTTATGATATTTCTGTATAAATCAATTCTCTAATAGTTCACGGGAAACATGAACACCTACATCTTTCTGTTTTCGATCTGATTTCTCATATTTTATTATGATGATCATGTCTCCCTATGTAGGTGGGTGGTAACAATGTGAGTTCACATTCGGAAGAGAAAGTTGTTGAAACAAATTTCTGAAATAGAGCTCACTTCAACAAATAAAGCCTATCTTTCAATGATTTCCACCCTACGTTGTGCATCATTTCCGTGGCACTGTCTGTCCTATATCGCGATAACACAGAACGAGCTGTCCAGTCCCACCTGGTATGGATTTCTTAATGCGCAGCAACACCCTTAAAAAGGACGCACAAATGTGGTGTAGGCAATTAATATAGTGGGCTGTTGCATCTTCTAAGTGCTCTGCTAATGAAACTTGGTCTTTGGTTCGCCATCCCTACAATGTTTTCTATGTGTTATTTCCAATTTAAGTTGCTCGGGCTTGTTGCTCCTAGGTATTTAGTTGAATTGACGGCCTGTAGATTTGAGTGATTTATCCAGTAAATTAAGTTTAAAGGATTTCGTTTAGTGGTCATAGATGACTTCTCACTTTTCTTTATTAAGAGTCAACTCCCAATTTTTGCACCATGCTGATTTCTGGTGTCTATAAAATTACCGGTAGTCACCTTACCTATTTTATAACAGGCGTTTGCGGGATACTTTTATCTCTTCTTTTCGCATTACCAGACTGAAGGTTGTAATATACACTTACGGACTAGATCGGAAACGGGGATAGCCAATATTTACGAAGTGCGGCCCTGTAATGTGTGTCACTCCCATCCGTTCCTTAGAGAGCAATTCTTATGTTGTGTTTTTCGGGGTTAATAAGAACACCGAAAATTGAGTGGTGTGTCCATAGATCTAGCGAACTCTGGGACGTTTGCGGTCTTAAAGGATAGTTTGTGAGGCCTAAGGCGCACTACTTTCGTCTTTAAACTTTTTGTTTGTGTAATACTAATCCGAGAGAGGATGATAGTGAAGACGGCTTCTAGTGGGTCTCAAATGTTCAAATGTTTGTATAGCTTAAGGGACTTAACTATGGGGTCATCAGTCCCTAAAATTACAAACTACTTATGAACTAGCTAATCCTAAGGACGGCACAAATATCCATGCCCGAGGGGGGATTCAAACCCCCGACCGTAGTGGCCGTGCAGACCGTGACTGGAGCGCCTCAGTCCCCTCGGCCACCGCGGCCGGCCTAGTAGGTCTACTAAATTTCACTGTGTCTAGTATTATTATTATGATGGATCATCAATCATCGCCTGTACTTTGAGATAGGACTTAAAATATGCGTGGCTTAGTGGCTATAAATTTTGCTGGTGTTGCGGTGTGTAGGTTAGCATCATCGTTTGCAGTAGGACAGCTACTTTAGAAACCTAAATCCGAATATTTTAGAATATATTGGCTGAGTGTCCCGGCGACTTCTCAGCGAGAGCACACACGCGCAGCCGCAGTCGACGCCCCGCACGTGACGGACACGTGCGGCCATGGGCAACGCACACGTGCAGTCTTGGCGGGGCGTCAGCGAGTGTCAGTTGTCACCCATCGGCACGCGCCGGCCGTCTGACTGCATGCACCCACAGTCTCTCGTGCGGGAAAAAACAATAATTATTTCTGCGACCTGGGGAATATTAACATTTTTTATTGAGCAGTTAAATGACCAGAATCGCTATTAATGGATTTTTGATTGCTTGCCTCCCCTCCACACTTGTGTAACCAGTTTCGCTTCGTACCACCATCAACAGTCTGGCGTAGAATCCAGTTTGAACTAATACCCCCATAATGGTCATGCATAAACCTCGTGACATCATCAGTTTTAATTAAGCCCCTGTTACTCCCCTACTTATAACACCACCTTCTGATTCACTTAAAACATGATAAACTCGCATTGTAGAAGCAGTTAGCGGTCTAAAGACTGCGCCAGACACCTGTAGTCTTAAAAAGGCATTGCCTAAAGCAGCACCATATTCCGTTTAAATATCTCTGTGTTTGGAAATGCATGCCTCTGCGAATTACTTTGCCACTTCAGTGTACATAACGGAAAAGCTGAACTGACACATCCCTCATAAAAAATGAAATAAGTCTTTCAGTAGAAAAATAAGCAAGCTCGTATCTCAAAAAAGGATTATAAGTGTTAGGTTCCTCTAAAGAGAAGCAATAACGAACGTGTTGACACAGCTCCAGTCTTGACACGAACACAGTAATGCCAACGAGAATTTTATTTTGTTACCTTCAGTAAATCGTTATGGAGACACTGACGATAAGGAGAATCAGTTCACATGAAAATACTCACCTTGGTATCGTCAGATTCTTCCACATCTCGTTAGTTGAATTCGTACCTTCTCTTCCTGGAACGTGACACCAGTGCTCAGGTACTGTGAGTGCAATAAGCGTGCCATAGGACGACATGGAAGCAAACAGTTGCGCCAGGCAACCAAAGATAATGCTCAAGCGTGTTTGAAATTTTCCATAACTACCTATTTGCTCAATTATATCCTCGAACGTTGTGTTTTCAACGTGGTATTTCTCATACTCCTCCTTTTCACTGATTTTATCCTGCAAATAAAGAAATTAATTTAGTTGCTAACGTCGTATTTTTTGTTGCATATTCACGCACAAAACTGTCAAAGTAGATTACGAATACTATTGCTGGAGTTACTTTCATTAAGCACATCACAACAACCGGTATCAGAACGTGTGCTTGACGGAATCCTTAGAGCCGGCCGCAGTGGCCGAGGAAACTAAGGCGCTTCAGTCACGGTCTGCACGGCCACTACGGTCGGGGGTCGAATCCCCCCTCGGGCATGGATATTGGTGTCGTCCCTAGTATAAGCTAGTTGATAAGTAGTTTGTAAGTTTAGGGACTGATAACCCCGTAGTTAAGTCCCATAAGCTTAACAAACATTTGAACATTTGAATCCTTAGAACAGTTGTTCCCAACCTTCAGCACTACTTCAGACTGAGTGTAACCACATATTAAATATTATACCCCTCATGAGCATCAAAACTACTGCTAAATAAACTATATTGTGAAAAATAACTTTCTTCAAGTACTACATTTTTAATAATGACAAAAGGTAAATACACTCCGTTTGTGTAGGTATGTTATATTCGGAACGTTTACAGCAGAGTTTGCCAACACCGAAACAACGCAACAACAAAATGCTCTCATCCAGGGACGGCCAACAATTCAACTCCTACGCGGTGAACGGCCTCGATTTCAATAGCTCTCTGGCAGAAGTAGAGAGGAAACGGAAAACTCGCTCCATTTGAATCATTTGAATAGCAGTGCTGTGGACCTCAATGTGATTTGATTTTATATTTGTCTACAAATTACAAAGAATATAAATTTTCAGTAATACTAAATTATTTTCGGCGCGATGAAGACATAATATGATTTACACGCGTTACATCACAACAACTGGTATCAGAAACGTGTGTTTGACGGAATTCTTAGAACAGTTGTTCCCAACCTTCCGCACTACTTCAGACTGAGTGTAACCACATATTAAATATTACACCCCTCATCCAATTTAGTATACTGTCACGATGCGGACGATTTTATATTTTGCCACACCCAGATTGCCACGTAACGACGATTAATTAAATTTGATAATTGAAAATTCCTTTCGGAGACATGCAGATAGAAAGCTTAACACGTTTTCAACTTCTTCAGACAGACGTCGAAATTCTTCCAGGGTTAAAAAATTGATAAAATCTTAGATAGTTTTAATGTAAAAGAATTTGCCTCTTAAACACAAGTTGCACTGCAGATCAATCCGTTCCATGTGCACATTCTTACCGTGGGCAATGAGGAGATTGGTGCATTTCAATTCGAGATCCTAGTTGTCATTAAAACGTCCAATTTTATTTCTTAAATTCTAAGTTATAAATTTCATTGTTTGAAAAATCACTCCAGGCATGCCCCTTGACTTAACCGATTGACACTGCAATAATCCATCAAGGGTCCAAGCCTACAAACGATACAGTGTTGGGCATGCACAAACCATGTACTGTGGTTCACATAGATGCCCAGACGCGCCTCACACAGAGAGCATCCCAGGGGGGCCCTGACAGCTGTTACACCAGTATTCGCTTCTCGTCTTTTGCAAGTTTAATGTGTAGTTTTTTTCTAGGCCATAGTTTATTTATCACGATACAATGTAAATCTCCAAAAAAAGAAAAAACATTTTCCCGTGTACCTTGTACTTTATACCTGATTTTTCGCTTCATTGCAAATTTAAGCGTCCCCAAAATCTTTCAGACTTGCAAAAATTGTACCTTTTTTAAAAAATGTGATGACTTCAATAAGAGACGAAGCCAAGATCGCATGCATAAATTACTCATTTACTGTATGTCATTACTGGTTTCGGCAAGCTATGTTGGCATTATCAAATGATCAAACGTTACCTCATCAAACTAATAAAATACTTATTACAAAATGCAAGACATATGAATTAAAGGTTGATACAGCACTGTACATATCACATGTTGTTTGGTACACCATTGTGATAATACCTTGGCCATATGATGCTTGCATACTTGAAGTTAAAATTAGACAAGTTCTTGCTACATGATGAAGCAATTTTACTCCTGAATTCGGCGTCTTGTTCCATGCCAATTGACCGTTGCAAGCATTACTAACTGATCGACATTTGTAACTACTAAGCTTCGTCTGTAGAGGTCATGTGTGTGATCGCTAAACAATACATTTACATATGGAACACACTATGGTGACTAAATGCTTCACCATTGGTAGCCAGAAGAAGACTGACAACTACATTAAAAATATATGTTCTAGGATTGCTTTCCATACTGACAATGTCCGCTAATAACAAAAATTGTACGTTGCTAAAATTACCTTATGGAGGCCCGTAAGTGAAGCTTCCAACAACTTCGAAAGTGAAGTACTTTGTACCGACTCGGCAGAAAATCGCAAGACGTTGTGGCCGTACATTGTGTGGGCTTACTGAGTTTATGTAGATCGCAAAATAATACTTTGCCACTTATCCTAAATCGGAGACGGAAAGAATTTTCGTATGATTACATGGCTGTGTTATTGCGAAATATTTTAATGGGATATAATGATTTGACTCAAATCTGTATCAAATACAAAAGTTGTAAAATTTAAAGTTGTGAAAGTTAAAACCAAGAGAATAAAAGAAAAAAAATAGGAAGTGTGGAAAGCTTCCAATGATGTTGCCCTTGTCAATGGAAAGTGATTTCAGTTCAAAAATTACTGACAACGGTAGGCAAAGGCAAAACACACTTTAGGAAGAGACCAATAGTGCATTCAGTAATTTATCGAGGAATTGTTGTAAAGTATCAAAAGCAGATAATAGGCTATAAGAAAATTTCTCGTTGATGTTTGCCGGCCGCGGTGGCCGAGGGGACTGAGGCGCTCCAGTCACGGTCTGCACGGTCACTACGGTCGGGGGTTAGAATCTCCCCTCGGTCATGGATATTTGTGCCGTCCTTAGTATAAGGTAGTTGATAAGTAGTTTGTGAACTTTAAAATTCTCCGGCGGATCGAATATTCATAGAAGTTTCGGGTATGCAGCCGGTCGTCGTCTAAAACATCACACGATATTTCGGCCAGACACCTGCTAGCCATCTTCAGGTGAGTCGATGAAGTCTGAAGAGTGCGTCCAGCGTTCCACTATATATAGAAAACTTGGCGGTTACAGCGCATGCGTCAAAACATAAACAGACAGGCCACACTGCCGGACGGCAGCGCCCTCGCTGGTGGAGCCGCGGAGTTCAGCTGTCCTCTGCACTGCCACTGCCGCTCACAGCCGACGTCGGCGCTCTCTGTCGTCTTCGATCTGAGCAAATTTTAGTAATGACGGGATTCCATGCTTTGTCAAGATTGTAGCCACTATCCCGATTCCTCAAATTTTCCGCGACACGTATTTCCACAGATTCTTTGATAATGGAGTCCCAAAAAGATGTTGCTGTTGTCAAAATTACCGTTTTATCATACTCCATAGAGTGTCCGGTGGAAATGCAATGTTCAGCAATAGCAGACTTGCTTGGCTGTAAAAGGCGTGTGTTGCGTTTGTGTTCACTGCAACGTTCTTCAACAGTGCGCGTAGTCTAGCCTATATGAGCCATCCCACATTGGCAGGGAACTTTGTAGACGCCAGCCTTACGTAACAACAAGTCATCCTTAACCGAACCCAGCAAGTCTGAAATTTTGGATGGTGAGCGGAAAATTACTTTCACTTGAAAATTATGGAGAATTCTTGCTATTTTAAAAGAAATATTGCCCACAAACGGAAGAAAAGAAAGGGATTTTGCCGGTGTGTCCTCCTCGTTCTCCACTTTCTTGTTCTTCTTTCTAAGCGAGAGTACCTTACTTATTTGCTGGTTAGAACATCCGTTGTTTCGAAACACTTGCTGGAGGTGAGCCAGCTCGTGTGGCAGACTATCAGTATCTGAGATTGTATGGGCTCTGCGAACAAGTGTTTTAAGGACACTACTGGTTTGCGACGGATGGTGACAACTTGAAGCCTGTAAATATAAATCAGTATGAGTTGGTTTCCGATAAACTGAGTGTCCCAAAGAGCCATCATCCTTCCTTTTAACTAAAACATCCAAAAAAGGTAAACATCCATTTTGCTCTACTTCCATAGTGAACCGGATGTTATCATGAAGAGAGTTGAGATGGTGTAAAAACTTCTTTAGATTATCTTCCCCATGAGGCCATACAATGAAAGTATCATTTACATACCTCCAAAACACCAAAGGTTGAAGGGGTGCTGATTCAAGGGCTCGTTCCTCGAAGTCCTCCATAAAAAGGTTAGCCACCATGGGAGACAGAGGGCTACCCATGGCGACACCGTCAGTTTGCTCAAAGTATTCTTTGTCTCAGTTCCCCAGACTTACTATTCCCTCGGCCCAAACTCTCTTTAAGAGAAAAGGGATTTTATAATATTCCCGAGATCCAATGAAACTCGACAAGACGTGCTTGCGTCGTGGTTGCTGTATGGTATAAGGAAATGTAATAAAACCAATGCTGACCAAGTTTAAAGCCAGGTTAAAAAATGAAGGGAGAGTGTTTTGCTGTCAGATCATTGGTGTGGGAATACTGCCTGCTTCTCAGTCGGTACCATGCGGACTCATAATGAACTGTTACTGTCCGATACGACACGCCATGTTCTGCCTTGTGGTTTGTCTGTTATCTGTATAATTGTTTGCAGGATTGTTTAATAAGTTTTTTATGTTGATTTTCTACGTTTTTTTTTCATGCTTTGTTCGGGCATTCTTATGACTAGCTGTCTCAGCTCAATACCATCTTCCTTAGATGGTTTCACTTTACGTATTTCTCGCATGGTTCTGCATGACAATGCTGTGTGAGTTCCACTTGTGATCTTCTTCTTGTTTCCATATAGTGTGGCCACCAAAGAGGTATTTCGCAGGGGGCAGAAGGTTTACCATTTTTTGTTTTCATTTCTGTAATAACCGTGAAATTCATGGTGTGTTAACATTTTGAAAGAACCGTTATTTTTTGTCTATGCTTTTACTCATAGAATTGTGAAATTCAAGGTGTTTCAACAATTTGTAATAAAATTCATTTTGTATCTCTCCATTTTGTGTGTAATTATCCTAGGCTACACCTACAGCGAAATAATATAATCAATGATCAAATAGTAGTTGGGCAATTAGAATATTAGCTCTCTCGTTTGGCATGAACATCGAAGGCGGTTACCAATCCTTTGCTACTGCGTTGGCTCTGGGCGTGTGTCTTCCTTATCGGTTGCGCACATTAATGTGGTTTGGGCCTAAATCTCATAATACATACGAAATTATAACCGTATACGCGCACTTAGCCTCAGAACATAGCAATAATAAATAATATTAACCATTTTTACGCCTTTTGTTAAGTTTAAAGGAGATTTGTGGCGTAAAAAAGGTGTTTTCTTATGTCATGCCAGATAAAGTCCACTGGAATAGAATCAATTCTTGACAGCGAAAACCGTAATTTAATATTCACATCCAGTTACACCGAAATTGAATCGCAACGATAACCGCGCAGACTATTCGCAAAACATATATATCATAAGTTGTATATTCGACACTGATGCATCCAGTACCATCCCTGCGGATAGGGAATTATGCAGTCAAATAAAAAGTCGTATTTCTCTCAACAGCTCAAGATATCGTAACAAGATTTCGAAGATGATAGGCTGCAAAGAAGTACGTATCTTCTGTGATAAAGACTCAAGTGAGGAGTTAGGAGGAACCGCGCGAGATTATCTGTGAGTTCTAAGGCGCCTTGCTGCGGAATACGCAGCTGCTCACCGTCAGAGGTTCTAGTTCTCCCTCGGGCATGGCTGTGTGTCTTGTTTTTAGCATTAGTTTAAGTTGTTTGTAAGTCTAGGTACCGATTTCTGTGTCTCGTTGCCGCCGATTGTCCTAGGTGTCAGTGGCCGAGTAGAGAAGGACCGACACAGGGAAATAGGATGCACGCGTGTGCGGGTACGGTGTCTGAGATGACCAGCCAGTGGGACAGCAGAAACTAGAAACACTAAGCTAGATTAGAACAATATATATTTCGTAGAGATAGTACAATACTAAACTTTGTTAACTGAAGACTAGTGGAATGCAGATACATAGTTTAACTAGGTAGAGGCGTGCCTACTGATAAGAGTCTTATCTGGTGCCTGTCCTATTGCCAAGTGACCGTGGTGGCCACGAGCAGGGTTGCAGCAGAGGGATATGTGACAAAAGCACCCAGTGACATTTGCACCCAACCCCAAATCTGCGACATTTGCACCCAGTCTGACCTGTTTACTACGGCACGACCTACCTGCAGCCCGTACCCTCCCTAAGCCGTCCCTGTTTTCGCGGTAATCCCACGCCGCCCAGTCCTCGCTCACCGGAAACGCTCTCTCGACACAGTCTGCCTGCAGTCCCGAGGTCCTTGTCCACCTCAGCGGATGACTGCTGTCAGTACGATTATGAAGATCGTAGTATTCGGTTCGTGCAGTTTGTGTATTTGTGCCAGCTGGGTATACATTTTCAGCTTTGCCCATTCTCAGTTGTCATATATTCTGTGAATATCTTTTTTCTTTTTTTTTTGTGTGTGTAACGTAACCACACATTCGCAAATTATCACTTTTTCGGAAATAAAACCCAAATATTTGTTTCTTCCTTTGTTTTCTAAACGTAACAACCTTTTCATATACAGTAAAAAGGCTTAGAACCAGAATTTAACGGTGTTGATAGTTTTCGACTTCTATCACCGATACATAGGCGATATATCGATGTTCAAACCATCGATGTTTTGGGGAAAACATCGATGTTTTCAAAACGTAGATTTATCGTTTGCATCCCTAGTCATCAGTCTTCTGACTGCTTTGATGCGACCTGCCACCAAATCCTTGGCCAACCGTTTCATTTCAGAGTACCATTGCAACCTACATCCTCAATTATTTGCTTGATGTTTCCATTCTGTTTTTCCCCTAGTGATGTAAAATGCCTCGACATTCGCAAGTTGCGGCAAATGCCTAGAATGAATGCTTGGGCAAATGCCCAAAATTCATAAATACCCAGGCATTTATGGCTTTAAAACATTAACTTAAAAGCAGTACCTACAAAAAAATTACGTGATATTTTGTACAACTCCATAAACTACATATCAAATGCTTCAATTCTCTTCTGTTCTCATCTCCCAGCAGTCCAAGTTACATACAGTGTTATTCTGCAAACTTATGTTCTGCGAAATTTCTGCCTAAAGACAGCAGTAGATTTCTCTTTCCCGTGAATGCCCTCATTGCTTGTGCTAATCTACTTTTTATGTCCCTCTTTCTTCTTCCGTCGTGAGTTAGTCTACTGTAAAGGTAGCGGAATTTCTTGTCTTGGTGTACATTGTGATCAAATTCAAATGTTTGTAGAGCTTATGGGACTTAACTAAGGGGTCTTATGAACTAGCTTATACTAAAGACGACACAAACATCCATGCCCGAGGGGGGATTCGAATCTCCGACCGCAGCGGCCGTGACGACCGTGACTGGCACGCCGCAGACCACTCGGCCACTGCGGCCGGTTACAACACTGCATTGTGATCACCAATTCGGATGTTATTTTCTCGCTACTTTTATTTCTGTTACTTCTTACGACTTTCATCTTTCCTTGGTTTACCTTCAGTCCATGGTCTGTGCTCATTAGTCTTTTCATTCTATTCAACAGACCCTGTAATTTTCCTTCACTTTCACAGATGATAGCAATGTCATGTCTTATCACTGATATCCTTTTCCCCAGAACTTTTATCAGTGCCTTGAACCTCTTTATTTTCTACATGAAGTCTCTTCATTGTGCAAGTTGAACAGTGATGGTGACAGTCTACAACCCTTTCTTACCCCGTTTTTAATCTGAGCATTTCGTTCTTGACTTTCGACGCTTATTGTATCGACTTCGTTCTTATACAAACTATGTATTTTCCGCTTTCCCTACAAGCTTACTCCGATTTTTCTCAGAATTGCGAACATCATCCAGCACCTTACATTATCGAAGACTTTTTCCAGGTCAAAAATCTTATTAATATGTCTTGGTTGTTCTTTAGGCTCGCTTCCATTATAAATTGCAGCAATGCTATTGCCGTCAAGCACGGCCTTGTGTCAATGCGACCTCACAGCCCTCGGCTCTTCTACCTGCCGGGCAGAGACCGGACGGGGAGATTAGCGGGCCGCCCCTCGACCAGAACTGGGTGCTAATGTCACTGGGTGCTTTTGTCAGGACACCGCAGCAGAGTGCGCTCCTGGCCGACGTCTTCAGAATGCCGCGCCGTGCTTGCATGGCGACGCGCGGCGAACGTACGTGGCGCGCACTTCAGACTTGTGCGACACCACAGCTATACAAACATTTGGACATTTGGATCGGCGGAACACAGCGTGTAAACACGTCCAGAGCACCCGATGAAAGGATCACGTGCACGAGTTAATGCGTCCTCAGTTCCTGGGGATAGTAGCAGAAGTAAGCGTCATAACGTCTAGGGGACAGATGACCAAGCAGTGTAGTCCCCTCTAAACAACAACAACAACATAACCTGTAGAGTAGTTAAAGAGTTGTCAATCAAGTATTAAAGGAGAAATGTTAGAATGGCGGAGAAATTAATAATGTGCAACCAACTTTTGAAAGTGATATGTGCAATGAGGTAGCAACTGATATTTCAAGAGAGTTTGACTGTTCTGTTGGAAATAATATTAACACTGGATAATTGTGTGCTTTGCCTGGTTCATAAAGATTTGCTTTAAAAGTTTCTGGTAATTTTATGAACAACACTACATAGATACACAAAAAAGAGAGCTTTAGTTTGAATAGTTCAAAAAGCAGAAAGAAGCGTTATTCAAGAGATGCTCACATCTGAGAGAAGAATGTCATGTGAGGCAGTGGTGACATAGGTATACCTAACGAAACAAGTGAGACTTGTGTTATATGTGTAGATTTCAGATTAGTGATTAATGTATTTCATTGCCTGTAGTCGTGCCACTGTGGATATATCGGATCTCGCTAGGTCGTAAAAGTTAAGCATTGTCGGGCTTGGCTAACACTTGGCTCAGTCACCATCCGGAACTGTCGAGCTCTGTTGGCAACAGGGCTACACGCTACACTGAGGAACAATTGGAATGAGAAGTAACGGTTGCCGTCGAAAGAACTAATACAATAGATGGAAGTGCGGGGCCTTACCATCATACTACGTCGGTCGACTCCTTCGAATGTAGGGTACAAAACGGCCTGTCAGTACCTGTATGGCTTTACGGGACCTTTAGACGGAATTTAAATTTCATAAATGGGATTCGTATCCACATCAAGCACAAACATTGCCGAGCCGCACTATACGTTCAACCACAGCAGAGGGGTATCTGTGGAGAGGCCAGAGAAACATGTGGTTCCTGAAGAGGGGTAACAGCCTTTTCAGTAGTTGCAGGAGCAAAACGCTGTATGACTGATTAAAATGGCCTTGTAACATCAGCTAACATGTCTTTGCCACGTAGTTAATACGTATGGCTGAAAGCTAGGGGAAACCACTCTCGTCAATTTCCCAAGGACATGCGGCTCTACTGTGCGAATATATGATTATGGCGTCCTCTTGGGTGAAAAATTTCGGAGATAAAATAGTCTCCCATTCGGATCTTCTGGCGGGGATTGCTCAGGAGGAAATGGCCATAAGAAAAACATAACATACATGAAACAGATTAAAATTGCGTTCGGAACCGGGACCCTAACCTGGGACTTTTGCCTTTCGCGGACAAGGGATCTAGCCCTGAGCTATCCCGACACGACTCACGGTCCGTCCTCAAAACTTTACTTCTGCCAGTACCTCGCCTCCTACTTTCCAAACTTGGAGTGGTTAAGAAGGAAGGTTTTAAACTGTAAGACCTTTCAAGGGACAGATATAGACTCTGAACATTACTAATTGGTTATGAACTGTAGATTAAAACTTGAAAGACTGCTAAAAAGTAAAAAATTCAGGAAATGGAGTCTGGGCAAAAGGAAGGCCCAAGGGTGGTTGAGAGTTTAAGAAGGCGTATTAGGCAAGGATTGTCTGAAACATTGGGAAAAAAGAAAAATGTGTAGCTTTTTGAAAGAGAGAGTAGTGAAGGCCGCAGAGGATCATATAGGCGAAAGGACATGGCCTAATAGAAAATGTGCAAATGTTTGTTAAGGATATGGGACTTACAAACTACTTATAAACTAACTGATAATAAAGATAGCGCAAACATCCATGCCGGAGGGAGGATTCGAACCCCCGACGGGGAACGGCCTCAATGCGCTCGGCCACTCCGCCGCGGCGACAAATAAAAATACCTGGATAAATAGGAGATACTGAACTCAATTGATGGAGGAGAAAATATAAAAATGCTGCAAATGAGGCAGGCAAAAGGAAGTACAGACGTCTGAGAAGTGAGGTTGACAAGAAGTGCAGATTGGCTAAGCAGTAGTGGCTAGAGGAGAAACGCAAGCCCAAAGTAGAATGTATAACTAGGGAAAGATAGACACCACCTACAGGAAAATGAAAGAGAGATCTGGAAGGAAGAAAAGCAGCTGTATGAATATCAAGAACTCAGATGGAAAACCAATGCGAAGGCAGGAAGGAAAAGCTGAAAGGTGACGGAGAATTTATAGGGCATATACAATGGAAATAAACTTGCAGGCAGTATTCTAGAAATGGGAGGCGAAGCAGAGGAAGATGAGATATTGTGAGAAGAATTTGACAGAGCACTAAAGGATTTCAGTAGAATCAAACCCCTGCCGTAGATGATTTTCCATCTGAACTGCTGATATCGTTAGGAGAGCCAGTCATGAACAAATTATTCCACCTGCTATGCGCGTTTATCAATCATGGCAAATACCCTGCGACATTAAGAAGAATATAGTAATATAGGAATAAAAGTGCAGTCAAATATGAAAATAACAGAACTAACAGTTTATGAAGTTATAGTTGCAAAATAACAACACGAATTATATACAGACGAATGGAAAAACTGGTGATATCTGACATAGGGGAAGATCAGTTTGAATTTAAAAGAAATGTGGGAACATGCGAGACAAACTCACATTTTACGACTTATTTATGAATAAATTTGTAGATCTGGAGAAACCTTTTGCCAATGGTTACTGGAATGCACTCCTTCAAATTCAGAAGTTAGAGGAGTAAAATATAAGTAGTGAATATTTATATTCAACTTGTACAAAAAACAGACAGCAGTTATTTGAGTCGAAAGGTGCGAAAGGATCGCAGTGGTAGGGGAGGGAGTAAGGTATGGTTATAGCCTTTCCCCAATGTTATTCATTGTTTACATTGAGCAAGCTGTGTTTGAATGCAGGGAGAAAGTTGGGAAAGAATTAAAGTTCAGTGAGAAGCAATAAAAATTTTGCGTTTTGCTGATGACATAGTAATTGTGTCAGAGACAGCAAAGCAATGAGTGGAATCAACAGCTTGCAAGGAGAGTATAAAATGAACATTAACAATTGCAAAACAAGCGTAGTAGGAGGTAGTGTCAGAAAATCAGGCGGTGCTGAAGGGAACAGATTAGATAATAGCGCAATAGAAGTAGTTTGTTATTTGGGTATAAAAATAACTTCTGATGGCCGGTGTAAAGAAGATATAAAATGCAAAATGGCTATTGGAAGACATGCTTTTATATGGAGTGTAGCACTGTGTGGGAGTGAAACGTGGATGATCAGTTCATACCAAAAGATGAAAAAAGCTTTTGAAATGTGGTGCTACCTACGAATGATGAAGATTGGATGGCTTGATGAGATAACGGATGATGATGTGCTTAACAAAATGGGCTATAAAAGGAGTTTCTGTCATATCCTAGGAGAAAGGAGTCGTCAAATTAGCATTAAAAGGAAGTTTTTGGGAGATTATTCATTTTTGTTTTCTGTGTAACATGTAATTATCAAAATAAAATTGAAGTGTGGATAGGGAAACTTATCTGCTATTGGAAGGATGTTCAATGGTCAGAAACCTGCACATAATCGTTTATTTAAAGTTGTGAAATTACGAATTTTATTTTCATTGTTAAATATTATTTGCTGGATGAGTCTAGCAGGCCGTTTTAATACAAAGCCATGTTTTCCTGTGAGAACAAGGAACGTGCATCAAGACAGTTTTGATACTAAACAATTTCATTTTGCCAAGATGGTAGCATAGTGAATTGCTCCTTTTTCTTGTATTTATCTACATATAGCAATTCCAATAGTGCCTAGTGTATGGGGTTTACTTATTAGGAACTATACTGCTCTTCATTCCGATAGTTTTCATCCTTCAACCCCGACCGTTGCTATGAATCGACACACATGGGCGCAGTACTTGACACTGGAATCATCAGATCAGGTGTAGCTTCTGGGGCATGGAACAGAATCGATACCAGAATTGATCTATTCCGTAAGGTGTGTGAAAGTGCATTCAGATGCCACACTGAAAAATTAAATAATATCACTGACTCAATAATTTAATTTAATTTCAACTTCATTAACAGAAATTAATACAGCAAATTATTTGGAATACTACAAGGACGTCGGTAAGTTTACAGTAAGTATCAAATTGTCCTTGATACTACGTTAATAATAATGATTACCTAAAAAGCAGGCAGTATTTCTTTGTGCAGAGAACAAATCTTTACAGACATACAGCAGGACTGTTTGCTGTTTGGTAACTGTAAGTACCATACGTACGTTAGCTCGAGAGTACTCTGTACGGCTTAAGTATTTATTATCTATTACTAACTTTATTCAAGCTAAATAATTAACGATGATGAGATGACGTCTGACCTATCATTGATAAGTCATATATCCCTCTCACCCCCACCGCATCCCCATTGCTCCTTGCCATGGTGAGATGGTTTATCGCTTCAATGATGCATTAAACAACTACTATGGAGGGTCTCCGTTGAAAGGTCAGCCAAAAACATCCTGAAGAGGCGTAGTATCCCCTGCAATAGTTGTGATGTTTGACTAATTTGTCTTGCTATTTTGGCATTGCTAGAAAGTTGCTGCCATTATTCTCGCTGTGTCCCAATGTTCTACTTTGTAATTAAATTATGGTAGAATTCGCTGGTGCAAAATATTCTGAAGATAAAACAGTTCCTCATTTTGATATCTGAGTGGAAATTATTCAGTAGGCACAGGGCAAACAAAACTGGGATTCTACAAGTAATAGTGTGGAATATTCGATCCCTTAAACAGGTTGTTAGGCTACAACATTTTAGGAGGGAAATGGTTAGGTTGTTATTTTAATATAGTGTGGATTAGTGAAGTTCAGTGACAAAATAAACAGGACTCCTGGTCAGGTGAGTACAGTGTTATAAATAGAATATTACATGTGATTAATATAGTAGCTCTAATTAGGAGTAAGAAAATAGGAATGTTGGAACCTACATAAATATCACAGTCAATGTATCATCATGGTGAATATTATTTACTTATTTATATTTATCATGTTCCATAGTAGCAAGTTGTGGGACAAGTTACAACACAAAGTAACCCTATACTTCATAATCAGATAAAAATAAACAAAGTAGACTACCTTTCATGTTGTAGCATTTTTTCAGAAAATGTTCGAATGGTAAACAACGCAGCATTTAATTTTTCAACAAGATCATGGACATGACCATTCCATGCCAGCTTACTATCTACCTGAACTCCTGAAAGTATGAACTGTTCAGTTTCACTTATCATGTGCCCATTCTGTGTAACAGAAATGCCAGGTTCTGTTTAATTGTATGCGTTGACAACAACATTCTTATTTGTCAAGCTTAGAATTACCAAATATACTAGAATTCGTATCTTTTATATAAACGAGGAACAATAGTGTCCCTACTACCAGAGGGGAAAGCTGAAATGTGGAAGGAATATATAGAGGGCCTATACAAAGGAAATAAACTTGACAGCAGTATTCTAGAAATGGAAGACGAATTGGATGAATATGAGATAGGAGAAATGATACTGCGAGAAGAATTTGACAGAGCGCTGAAGGACTTGAGTCGAAACAAGGCCCCTGGAATAGATGATATTCCGTCTGAACTGCTGATGGCGTTAGGAGAGCCAATCATGAAAAAATTGTATCACCTGGTATGCAAGATGTATGAGACAGGGGAAATACCCTCCGACTTCAAGAAGAATATTGTAATTCCAATTCCAAAGAAATCGAGTGCAAACAAGTGTGAAACTTACAGAACTATCAGTTCAATAAGTGTTGAGTGCAAAATACTAACACGAATTATTTACAGACGAATGGTAAAACTTGTGGAATCCAACCTTGGGGAAGATAAGTTTGGATTTAGGAGAAATGTAGGAACACGAGAGGCAATACTCACTTATTTTACAAGATAGTCTAAGGAAAGGGAAACCTGCGTTTTTAGCGTTTGTCGATTTGGAGAAAGCTTTTGACAATGTCGACTGGAATACAGTCTTCCAAATTCTGAAGGTAGCAGGGGTAAAATATAGGGAGCGAAGAGTTATATTCAATCTATACAAAAACCAGACACAGGTTATTAGAGTCGAAGGGCAAGAAAGGGACGTAGAGGTTGGGAAGGGAGTAACACAGGGTTGTAGCCTTTCCCCACTGTTGTTCAATCTGTACATTGAATAGGCAGTGAAGGAATGCAAGGAGAAATTTGGAGAGGGCATTAAAGTGCAGGGAGAAGAAATAAAAACTTTGCGGTATGCCGATGGCATAGTAATTCTGCATCAAACCAGTCTGCGGACTGAAGACAACAATAACAGCAATACCAACAATAACAACAACAGAACCCTTCACTTGTGATCATTGTGAGTGCATATTACAGTCACTTTCAACAATGCAGACAATCAACTTCTGCTGTCTGTTATTAAAGTAACACAATAAGTAATTGTACCCTACTCCCCTTATAACATTCCAATTTCTTTGACAATACATGATGATCAATGCAATAAGATATTTCAGTTAAATCAAAGAATTCTCCTAGCGTCAGCAGTATTTTATTTAATCTATTAAGAAGATATAAAGACAACATTCACTACAGTGGTACAAGTTTATATGCCAACTAGCTCTGCAAATGGTCAGGTGACTGGAAAAAATATATTATGTGTTAAATAAATTATTCAGCTAGATAAAAGGAAGAAAACATGTTTGAAATAGGGGTCCGGCATTCACTAGTAGGAAAAAAGAAGAGAAGGTAAAGGTGGTAGGTGAATATGGACTGGAGTAAAGGAATGAAAGAGAAACTCACCTGCAAAATTTTCTTTGGAAATCATGTTTTAACTGTGACTAACCGTTGGCTTAAGAATTATTGAAGAATATACGTTGAAAGGAACAGCAGACTCCAGGAGATTTCAGATTGACTTTTTAATGAAGGAAAAAGATTACAGATCAAGCTTTAGACTTACGACATATAAAGGAGCAGATTTTAACATGGGGCATATTTTATTGGTTATTAATAGTAGATTAAAATTGAAGACATTATATTGTATGAAACAGAGGGTATGTGTCTGGGTTAAACTGAAATAACCCGAATTTGTTGAAAATATTTGGTGGTAAATCAGGTAACAATTCACGGAAACACGGGAAATAAAATCGGTAGGAGTCGAATGGGTAGTTCTGAGTTATTAAATAATGGAGGCAGCAGAGGATCCACCAGGTGAAAAAGTTCTTGGATATCATAGAAGATGAAAGGAGGAAATATGAAAAATGGACAGCAAATGGACAAGGTGAAAGAGAATACAAAAGCTACAAAATTCGATTGACGGAAGTGAAACCTGTCTAATTAGGAATGTCTACAAAAATTTTAAAATATAGAAACATACATAAATAGTAATTATAAAGATACTAGCAACATTTAAATCAAGGGAGTTTGGACTAAAGAAAAGCAAAAAGCAACTGTGTGAATATCTAGAGCTCGGATAAAAATCTATTACTAAGCAAAAATGGAGAAGATGAAAAGTTGGAGTATTTAAAGAATATAAACAAATTGTAGCGAGAAGCAATAAGACTTGCACGAGATACACTAGCGTGGTCAATTGCATGAAAACAGTTTTTGGACTGAAACCACAACGTTCATGAGCTTCTGAAATCAACATTTTCGTGTAGTGTTGAATCAATAAATGTGAGCAGTATATACATATACTCAAAATGCACCATATGTAGAATTACGGTGTGTGCAGGTAGCGCCGGAAGCCATTCTATTGGAAAATAGAACATTCGAATGAATTAAGACTCACGTCCTCAACCATGGCAGCAAAATCGCAGTACTACGTTCTCTTCGAAATATTGTCACCGTCTGCTGCTTTTCAGCAACAAAGCTCTTTAGCTGTCCATTTCCCCCCCCCCTCTAAACGTTATCCACTACTGAGCCAGAAATACGGATAAGCATAATTGGTAGTTTACTGCAACTTTAGCCGGACTAATTCAAGATACGTAAAGTGACGTCATATGAAATTATCACATAAGCTATAAATGTCCCCACTTTTAACTTCGCTTGTAACGAGTTTGGAAACAAAGACAAACGATAGTAGATTAGAGTGCTCAAGAACAGCGCGAAAGCTTACGCACTTTCTTATCTGCATAGCAAATACTTGCGGCTATCTGCCACAATATCGGTCGCAGATCTTGACTTGCTCTACTCTCAATTCTACATGGGTACTATGCAAGTAATATGGAAGAGGGTTCATCGAAGCACTTGCATACTATTTATCTGGCATTCCTTAATTATTATCTTCTTAAACGACAAACAGTGCAGATGTATTCGTTGGAGGTGCTTCCACTAACGGCTCACCATTCGTTTAGCCTTTTTTGACGTCTGAGATATCAGGCATTTCACCGATCATTTGTGTTGGGTGTCTGGAGCAAAACGTACAATACTCTGTAAGGTAACGTCCAACACTTCTTACGCCAATTGTGCTCTGCGTTCGGGTCTCATTGTTAAGATGTACGTAGTGGTGTCATCTTGCGTACACTACATGATCTTCCAATTATTTCGTCGACAACTGAATTTGGGAGTCACCAATATATTTTCACATTCAGAAGAAAAGTTGGCGATCTGATTTTCGTGAAGAGATATCGCCGAAACAAAAACGAACGTCGTTGCAGTGAATCCCACTCTAACTCCCGTATCATTTCCATGGCAATCTCTTTGCCGTAACGTGATAACACTAAATTTGCCTTTCATTGAACACTTTCCATCTCCTCCTTCAGTCCCAACTGATAAGAATCCCACAGCCCGCCACAGTAATCCAAAAGAGGATAGGCAAGGCAAGCGTAGGGTAGACAGTCTCTTCATTAATTCTGAACAACTTTAAAATAGTCTGACAAAATAACGCAATGTTTAGTTCGACTTTTCCATGTGTTCTTATCAATTTCAATCTGTCGTAACAGTAATTCCTAAGTATTTAGTTGAAATTAACGCCTTTAGATTTGACTAATTTATCTTATAAACGAAAGATAGTTGGTTCCTAATAGTAGTCATGTGCTAACTTCACACCTTTTATTATTTAGGTGCAACTTGCAAATTTTCGCACAATGCAGATATCTCATTTAAGTCCCTCTATCATAGTTAGACATTCTCAAGACTTTACTTGGCGATAAATACAAGCTTTATTAGCAAACAACCTTACAGGATATCTTTCCTACCAAATCTTTAATATAGATAAGGACCATCAAAGGACCTACAACACTACATGGGGGAACGCCAGATATTACCGTTGTTTTAGTCAATGACGATCCATCAATTATTACGAACTGTGTCATCTCTGGCAGGAAGTCACACATCTGTGACCAAGTTCCATAAGCAAACATTTTAGTCAAAGGCCACTTGAGTGGTACCACATCAAAAGCCTTCTGAAAATGTGGAGATATGGGATCGCTTTGAGATCGCTTGTTTAAGAATTCTCCACTTCGTATGAGTAGAGACAAGGATATTTTCTAAATATGCATTGACCGCGTGCCGATACATCATTCTGTTTGTAGCACTTCATAATATTAGAACTCAGTACCATATATACGCGAATATAGGCTGTTCGTAAACATTTGATACAAGATTGTAGCAAACAGTAAATTTCAAAAATAGACTGCACTACGAAGCTTTCGAGAAAGTTAAGTTTTAGGAAGACTCCTATTTGTCTGTGACGTATAAGTCATCCGCTTAAACAGAAGCGTGTATCACACAATGCTAGCCCGTATTAGCCCACCCCAGAAAAAACTGTCTGCAGTGATGTACAGAAATTCGGACACTATTATGCAGATATTATGATCCGTGACACAATTGCATACAATGTGCTGGACATTTGCCTTTGTGTGCAGATATTCAAACATTTAGATCCTATTGTGCAACTCGTCTCACAAATTATGGAGTATCAGGATTCGTGTGACAATGCCTCAAAAAACTTTGCGGCATCACCTGTTTGCCGTATTACAGACAGTAATAAACAGGAGCAGCCGCGTGCCCTTCCGGCATGTAGTGCACGACAACAGCACCACATAAGGTGTAAACAAGACGCCTCGCAAGTGATTTCTTGCCAGAGTTGCTTTTTCAAGAACAGTCCTTCAAGAAAGGCAACTTGACTCTCTTGTGGGAAATCGGGTCAGGTATAGACTGTGTGTTTCTAAGATACCAGCACTCTGACACCGCTCACACTCGTAGACCCCGTGCAAATACTCATTCCGTGCACAGAGATTTTTCAAAGCCGTCAAAGTCTAGCGTTATACGTAGACAGTCTCTGCCTTCGTACATCCCCAGTGGAGTACCATGACTATCAGAACAGTTTGAGACCTAAGACATTGCTAGAGTGCGTCTTCAATTAGACACTGGTCAATCTTTTACTTTGTTCAATTTCCTCACCTATGAAATGTTAGGTTCACCACGACTGCCAAAATCTAGTATGCAACTTGCTGTGTATAACAGAAAATACATTCAACACTTGGTTCAGTTGCTTGCCTGCCACATTCCAGTCTCACAGCAGGAAAATATTTACAGCTTTGCGTGCATGATACAGACAATATTTTTCGCTTAGATTTTTGTTATTTATTTGGCCTTTGTATTGAGGACAATGTACTCTCCTTATTCGACGAGATTTTGGGCTTTGTGTTCGCTCTTCGTTCAACCCACTCAACGATATTTCAACTGGACACCTGCCAACCTTTCCCTACTGAGGAACAAAGATTGAGGAAGGTTTTCTTTTTTCCTTTATCGTAATTTTAAAATCCTAGCATTGGCAGGTTGGCTGCAGTTTGGTACGTTCCTCTTCAGCTGTACGACAATGACCATAAGAAAATGGTTTTAAAAACATGACATGGAGTTAAATAATGTATGATATAACCATGAGATTTTTAAAACACATAGCCAATAAGATTGTTAAAGATCACTGAAGAGAATGAAAGGGGCCACAGTGTAAAACTAAAAACAATGCGTGGACATGGTACACCTATTGTCAACACATGGTAAAATTACACTGGTGCTTACTATTGCAATGCTGTGATCGACAGACGCAACAAGTTAATAGCGAAACACATAACTAATCACGAAGATGCTAAACACTTGGTAAAATCTCCGCTACCACTGATGCTGGCAGGAGGGGAAGAGGCCGCCCACCCTCATCACTGTGGCCCGGCAAACTTAGTCCAGTGATAATGGCAAAAGAGGTATTGGTCCAGCTCAGTTACCACACTGAAGTCTCCATTTGGTCTGCCAACATACCTGATATGACTTCTCTCAGAATCCGCATCTTCCATCGACTGCCTCCTTCTCAAGGGTGTGTTGATCTATGACTGCCACAATAAAGTGGATCCTTCTCGCTACCCACCCCAATCCTATCATTATTGATATTGTTTAGTGTACAAAGATCATCTGATAGAAAACGGCCAGAACCTCCCCACCTATCCCCACTGAAAATTCCAGATTTTCAGCATTTCACGAAGTATTGCCCCATCCTTGCCTCCATACTCACCTGCAACACCTGTGATGGCCCCCATCCCAACCTATTCCTATAAATACAAATAAGTCCCTGTCCCCATCTCCCTGGAACTCACCATCCCTGTCCCATGAATCCTCCCATGCACCCCTACAACTCCTTGCGCTCCCCACTCACTGCCGAACGTCATTTGATTTGCCACAACCATCCTCTATAATATACAAGCTTTCCAGCGGCACCGCACCCTTCAACGTATCGCCGAAGCTGACCATACCGTTCTTCAACTGGAAACGTATGCTTCTCCTGTTAAGTTATCCGTAACCTTTTTCCCATCTAAACCACCTCCGTCTCTCTCCCGGCAGACCCCCTATCTGTGATATGCCCTTCCAACACTCTTCTGTACCACAACATCCGTTCCATCCTCACTAACAAACACCTCTTTATGCAGACCCTGTCCCAACACCATGTGGACGCCTGCCTGTTAAAAAAAAACTTTCTTGCAACCTCGTTGTCCCATCAGCAACCCTCCCTCCAACGTCCCTTACACAGGTGGCCCCCCTTCCCCTTTTGTGACTAGGAGTGGCGATTGTCCATCTCTGCCACCACCCTGTCAATCGACAACCCCTTCTCAATGATCCCACCGAGGACCTCATTCATAGCCTGTTCCTCCCCTCCCTGACTGTTCGCAGCATTGCTCCTCTCCTGTTTGCCTTCCTTTTCCATGTCGATAGCTGCCTTATACTGTAGGAATTCTTTGCAGTGTGAGGGAGTGGCCACGTACGTTCAGAACGGTATTCTATTCCAATCTTTCGATGTTACAAAACACTCCACAGAAAAAATATTTGAATGTTGTGCAGTAATTATTAATGTAAGTGGAACTAACTAGGTCCTGTGACTCGGATTTTAAAATGTTCCTCCACAAGCTAGAATTCATTCATTGTTCACTTCATAGGAAGTTAAAAATCTTAAGTTGTATGTGACGATTTCAACATTAACTATGTAAGTGGTAGCCCAAGAAGAAGGTTGCTGTTAGATCTCCTTAATTCCTACCATCTGATGCAAAAATATTCTTTCGAGCGAAAGTGACAGGCAGCAACAGTTCTATCATTGATAATATTTCTGTTCATTCTTCATTATAAATGGGGCACTCCATTAGCAGAATAGTAAAAGGTCTTTCAGACTATGATGCACAAATTTGACTCTGGAAGATCTTTGTGCTCAAACAAATGTGAAATACATTTATAGAAAGTACTTAAATGTAATCTAGTTGCAATATAGACCTTTTTAAGCCTTATTAAGGAACAAGAATGGCGGGATGTTTATAATGCTGATAATATAGATGATAAACATAATGATTTCCTCAACACACTTTTCACGTTCTTTGAAAGTTGCTTTCCGTTAGAGTGCTCAGAACAGGATAATTTCAGTAACAGGTAGCCTAGGTGGCTGACAAAGGGGGTAAGAGTATCATGTAGAATAAAGCGGCAATAGTATCAAAATGTTGCAGTAGATCATTACTAACAGTATTGTAAGGTTCTGAAAAATGTCATTAAGAACACAAAAAAGGATGCAATATGCAAAAAGAATACAAGCACTCAGTATATAATTGAAACCATTTAGTCAGTGGCGAAGGAATTGTCTGGTCAGCAGCACCAAGTTGAGGATATAAAGTCGATGCGTATTAGAAATGTTTCTGTTACTAAGGCCCGTTCTTACAATGTCGAGTAAACTGTTTACGGGATCTTTTACGGGAACTTTACCGACAGTTCGATTTTATAATCCCCAGTTAAGAAACATCTGGCCGTAAACTATTCGTTAACCGGCAGCTATCTTTACAAAGCTTTGTCTTCCAGTATATTCTTAACGGAGGCGTAATTGAAGGTTAAAGTGACAAATGGTAAAAAGGAATTACATTCAGATCTTTGAAGGTGACTCTGAAAATAGCGATGATGGTCAAATTACGATACACAGAAGGAGACCTAAGGTAATGATGAGAAGATCAAACTATTCTGAAACGATGGAAAAACAAGAATTTTTCAAGCAATTCCGTCTGACAAAATCAACAGTTTATCTACTCCATGGTCTTATATGTTATCAAATTCAACATAAAACACAGAGAAAAATTCTTTTTCTCTTACGTTAGTACTTCGCGGCTCTTCTAAATTATTCCTTAACATATTACAGAATACACGACAAAAATGAAGACAAAACATTGCATTTCCATCTCAGGATTCATTCTGTATCTGCTATGAATCAACTATTTCTCACCTCGCGATTTTACGCTCCAGGAACCATGCTAATTAGTGATATCATAGGTGTTAACACAGACACTGCTTCCCAAAACTGTGAACAGACGTATTACTATAACAGAATAGAGCGTGTAATACTTTTATATATTTCATTTAAACAACTAAATGAAGCAATAAGTTGTTACAAAATAAAAAAATAGCATTTTCCTTTTCTCAAACTTATTTTCATGTTCAATAATTCAATTTTCTTTTAATGATGTAACCGCCCCTTTTCGTGGCTTTCTCTTTTCCGCTCATGTCTTTCCCTTTCCCACCCTTGTCTGTTTTTAGTGCGCTTTTCTTCCTCTTGATAAAACATTTCTAGTGTTTGGAGCGTCCTTATTACAATTTTCAATTGTTCTTTTTTCGGGCTTGCCCTCAAACGCCGGTTCTCCATTCTGCTCCTGTCATTTCAATGGCAACGATTTCGATAAGAAACTCACTACTGACCTCGGTGAGACTGCAAGTTTTGGTAGCCTCACCGGACATTTCTTTCTCAGTATCTGAAAGTAAAATACAAATTTAGCTAACCCTTTCATTACCACAACTCGAAGTTTTGGGGATAAAACAATATTTTCGCCATAAAAGGTGAAACATGGCGTTTTGATGTATTTTACTTTAAAAAAATTATTTCAGGCTGCTTTTATAATCAGTTCATCACAACGAAAGTCACAGCAAATCGTGGCACTACAACTGGATAACATTTTACTTCCAGTCCTGGCGACTTGCGTGTTTTGTTGGCAATATCAATAATACGGGATATAAACTTTAGCTTCACTTGGTCTTGTATGTACCCTTGTCCGCTCAGTAAAAGTGTTTGCCCCCGTAAAACGAAAATTTCAGAGAAAACATGTTCATCTTTAAGAGATTGTCCAATGACAACTTCACATTATTGACGGTTTTCAGCATCTGTTGCCACCATTATCACATGAGGCCGCCGGGCCGTGAAGTAAAATTTAACCCTTTGCCACGTTCTGCAGTTGATCTACTGTCATCTGATGTCACGAACAGTTACTACTGACGTGAGGCTTAAAATAAACAGTAGGAAAGGCAGATAAAACTGCGTATGCTATGAAATTGCTTACAGGAAGATGTTTCCTATAACCAATGTTAGTAAAAGAACTGACAAATGAAAACAACAATGTGAAATAACTGACTGCAATAAGTTAAATTGCGACAATAAACCAATCTACGGCATCTTCATCATACGGGTTATCCAGGGCAAAAGCGGTAGTACTCATTAAGCGCAGTAGCGTTTCTGTATTCTTGTCACGTTTTGTAGCTGATCTACTACCCCTTTCTGTGAAGAAATATTCTTTATTTTCATTCGCTAGTTCCGTTTTCGCCGTTTTCGTCATGTTTTCATAATTGTCCCTTAAATTTTTATAGCTCTTTTGGTCCCACTCAGAGCTTCAAACAGTTCACAACTTCGTCACATATTTTGCTTTTTTGCTCCCATGTTACAGAATCGGTTTTCTTATTTCCAATGATATGATGCTTCTCGTCTATAATTTTAAGTAGAATCTCTTCATAACCTGCCGCATCCTCTGTTTACAATTTCCATCGTTCAAACAGCGTACGAGATAAGTTTACTTCACAAAAACTATCAAAACATTGAAAACGACAGACAAACGACACTTACGTTTGTTACAAACATGTTTACCAACTACTTCAAATGCTGTACTTATTTGTTAACTGTCAGTAAAACTTAACCGTTAGTTGCTTAAGAATCAAAGCGACTTTACTAGAAGTTTACTCTGACCTTAAAATTTACTGGCGGTTAATTCTTACTCTGACTTCAGCGGACATTGTAAGAACGGCCCTAAGTCAGATATGTGTACAGTATTTAACCCTCCGTTGCTCGCGCGAATGACACTCGTCATCCTTTTGATTTCCCCCCTCAGTTTTGTCTCATACTGCAGAACTGAGTCCTCGCCAATTTATGAATCTTTCTGTTCACCCTTCCTGTGTTAGTCTCAGGCATTGTTGTGTTTTACTAATGGAAGTTACATTGTTTGTAAAACAAAGTCTCCTGGAGGACGCTGGTCATCTGTGCAAGCACTGCTGTTACTCTTTGAAGTGAGGTGAGTGTTTATCACTTCGTTACTTTTATAGATCCAATACTGCTTTCATATGCGTAATTTTATGTGAATAGAAACTGATTAAAATTGATTTCGTTCTTACCTATCATTATCCTCTTAACTTTTAGATTGCGTAAGAATGTCTATGGCTAAGAAATCTCGAACAGACTTCAATAGAGATCCTAACGTGTTCAATGAGTTGAGCGATGAAGATTCTGACAGTGATAGTACTGAGTCAGAGAACAAGGACTGTGTACACGAAAGCGATCATGATTCGAGATGTCAGAAATTGATGGCACTGAACCACAGGACAAATAATTCAAAAGGACGCGTTTTTTTCCCTAGAAAAGGTGGAATAACTAACTGGAAGAAAAGGAAATATCCTACCAATGTTATAACAGGAGTATAAAGTATTATTACACATTTACCTGCACCAGAGAATGAAACTCGTACAAGAAAGACATAGACATTCTGAAGTTGTTCTTAGATGAAAATATTGTACGAAACATTACAACAGGTGCTAATATTTGCATCAATAACTTCCATCGCAACTTTTCAAGGGATAGGGATGTAAACAAACAGATAATATAGAGATCTCAGCATTCATTGGTTTGTTATATCTGTGTGGTTCTTTCTGATGTTCTAGAAATAATATACCGAAATTGTTGGAATACTCGAAGGGTAACGGAATTAAACATAAGAAAAAGTTATAAAATATCTCCCTGTGAAACACAGAGAATTCACGTCGTCATAGCGCCTTTCCCTTACCAGCATTTTCCCGTTCAGTGGTATATATTTGTACAATCTCCCTTACGAGATACAGACAAGTTCCATTTTTCTCCCTTTTAATGACCCGTGGAAAGCATGAGCGTTTAAAATCCACAAATCCAGAATGTGAAAAAAGTATTTCATGAACAATATCACTGTCTTATGAACTGATTCCACTGATCTCAGTACCACATCACAACGGTAAACTGAAACCATGTTCGAATTATAATGTACAATACATTGCGGTTTCCTTATTGTTTCGCCAGTATATCTATCAGTCTTCTCTGTTTCAACCATCTGTGAGTTGTGACATGGGATCAACATCGACACCTCTCTGTTATCGCATCATTTGACAGCAAGAAATCTTGTCTGTTGACATAAGATTAGTTTCTCCTCGTTTCTACACTTTTTGAATGTTGCGCCTATTCCTAAGAGCAGTGCCACATGCGGCTGTTGCATGGTTGTGAAGCCAGAGGAACAGATCTGGGCTGAAGTACCAATTATCGACAAACAGAATATGACCCTTTTCCAAATATGGTCCAATAATGGTTGCCAGTACATCGCCACTTTTTCCCAAATTGTGGAATCCAGTTTCTGTTGTTTAGCCTGTATATACGATATATACTTATAAGTACTAGAGAATTCACACTCACTGTCATTCCTATTGAGCATTTCCAGGATCTCTTTATCCGTGAACCACGGCGACCTGAGGTTCCTGCCACAGAAAACGACAAAAATGACGAAAACACGGGAACTGAAGTCGAATATCCATAGACGACTCACAGCAACAAACGTATACACACTCTCCAACTATAAACGTGGAACACTGAACAGCTACTGCAGGTGAAGGGCGGAGAGACAGCCCTGCGCGTTAACACGTCAGTAGCGCTCTGGATGCTGTGACTCAGCGCGCCTAAACTCGTCCATAGCAACGATAGTGTCAACACGTCCCTAGCACTATAGGGATACCCAATGACCGCGAGTAAAAGAGTCTACAGCAACAGGGGCAGTGGCGGCGCTAGGCGTCGGTGACGTCGGCCACCGCCGACGGCCTCGCGCCTGTGGGGACCTCGCAAAACATTGTTAAATTGCAGTTTTTTGTTTCTTTCTTTTTTTTTTAATATTTGATGTTTAACGGCGCTTTCCAACTGCTAGGTTATGTAGCGACGACCTACATCTAATTTACACTAGCCTAACCAATGGACGAACATTCGTACCCAAGGGTGGGATTCGACCCCCGGCGAGAGCGATCTCGCTCACCGTGGTATGATGCCTTACTGCGCTCGACCATTCCCGGCCGGCAGCTATCTGGTTGTCCGTATTTATTTCCGTATGAGTGCAGCAGTGATGCAATTTTTAGTTAAATACTTACAAAACAATATCTTCACTACATTTTAGAAAAAGATTTGGAAGAAGTATATCCAATGTTTATATTACAATCAGAATCATTCAATTCCAGTCAATACAGCTTCGGCCGAGAGAAGCTTCACAAAGTTAAAATTGATTAAGGCTAAATTGAATGATCCAAGAGAGACTATCTGCGTTCTCAGTACTATCAACTGAAGCCGAAATAGCGGGTAGTATTAAGATGTGGTCTTAAAAAATTCAGTGAGACGAAAAGGTTAAAAGGTCCTCTAATTTTTTTGTTTATTGTAATTTTTGTCATTGCAATAATACTCATGTATTATACTAATATAATTTTAGTATAATGTTTATTGATGTATAATTTAGCTCATTTAACATTTTCTTCAATAATGATAAAATGAAAGGGGGCCTCGCAAAGACGAGTTCGCCGACGCCCAGTTCTTGTCTAGCGCCGCCACTAAACAGGGGAAGGTGAGGCGAGACGAGTTAACACCAGCGAGCACGGAATAAGATAGCCTACACCGCCTACATCAGCGTTCATATAGTGAAGTCACTGCAGCCATCTCGGATGTGTGTAGAAACGGATTTGGCCGATAATCCGCAGTTCTACAAATGGCGCTCGCCTCAATTACTTTGTTATTTGAGGCCCTTAGGATAGGAAGAAAATTACGAAATTTTTTATACAGACAGGTAAATAGTGGAGGAATGCAACTGTGTTTTTACCAAGTACAATAGGCATTGTGTTTGTATAAAAGTAATAATTCGAACAATTAGCCGGCCGCGGAGGCCGAGGGGACTGAGGCGCTCCAGACACGGTCCGCACGGCAACTACGGTTGGGGGTTCGAATCCCCCTCGGGCATGGATATTTGTGCCGTCCTTAGTGTTAGCTAGTTCATAAGTAGTTTGTAAGTTTAGGGACCGATAACCCCGTAGTTTTATATGAAATTAAAAGTATGACATGAAAATGTTCATTGCCTGCCACATTTTTTTTTTTTTTTTTTTTTTTTTTTGTGGTCAGGAAATTTTCGTCAGCAACAAAGTTGTAGATAAGGAAATAAACTTTTGTTTTTATTTAAACAACTTTTTAAAGCTCCCCTAGTTTTCTCTCAAATTTCGATAGAGTAGAGTGGTGGAACCTTTCAAATACTCGTTACTTTCAAGGAGCTTCCCGACCACTGAGCACCGATTCTGTTTCCTACTCACCTTTTACTTTGTCACCAATTGCGAAAAAAAAAAATAATTTGGGATACAATATTTTCTATTAAATAATTATGAATAAATAATTTTTTACCAACTAGCTGACTAGCTCTGGCATTGCATGGGTAATATTTACACCTCTTTAACTCGAGAAATGCAGAATGTATTGTGATGCAGTTTGTTCAATAAGTTTGGGTTAAACGTAGGCTATATTAAATATCAGCGCAAAAACTGATATAATTGAACTATATTAATAATGTAGAATGGTTCCGCACTGTCGTGACCTTTGTAGCGTAAACTAGACGCATACTCTCACGTATTTTATTTATTTATTTAGATTTTTGTGAGTTTTGCAATTCTGTACTATCTACACTGGCCTAGCTCTTACAGCTTAGGCTCCAGAGCTGACTAAATTGCAGAAGCGTTAAACGATTCTACGTTATTATTGTTATTCTAAGTTAATCACAGGATTCTAAAGAGGATATTAAAAGAAACCACATGACAATACGTTTGGAACTCCTCGAGTTATAAAAGGTTAAAGGGAAAAATGTGTTTCTATTTTATGTAATAGTATGATATACTATCCCTAACTGAAATTTGCAATTACCTATGGCCAAAATATTGTAAAAAATAACGCCTGAGAATATATGAAAAAGGAATCAACACTTGTAATTGTTTATTGTATGTGGGAAGATATTTATTTATTTCTTCCGAAGCTTCATGCCATTTTTATTTCTTCATTTCTACAGCAGGTGTCATTTTTTATTGATTTTTTATTTTTTACTTTTTTTTTACAAATGACAAGAAATCAATGATATAATCAAGTGTAGCTATATCGATGTTATTGATAAATTACATGACGAGTTTCATGAATAAGACAATATTATTCACACTAATAATACTGCTCAATAAAAAGACACAAAATCAAAAGTAATTGTTTGATAAATTAATACAAGAATGGAAATAAATACCATAGGCTAAGTAGAGACAGAATACTATGACACTCGACTGCAGTAAGATTCCTGATGTGACCCTTTATAGGCACCACTCTAAACACTCAAACACCCTTTGATCGCAGATGTGGCCAGGTGGCGCTCAGCAGAGACGCTCTCATTAGGACGGTTCATCCTCTGCAGCTGCCATGTTAGGTGTCATGCTCTCTGCCCAGCGTCATTTCACTGTCATTATAAGGCCTCTCTATGTTATTCTGTGGTCGCTGGTTAACACGTCTGCAGCAGTCAAAGGGTTTACTTTCTCTTTTGAAAAATATCATTCTTGTTCCAGATCTGTAGCAGTCCTTTTAGAGCATGAACTCTGCTGTCACCTGCTCGACTTTTTTAAAAGTTTGTTGCTTTCCTATTGATGGGAGCAATTTCCGAAACTGGTCCAACATAACGAATTATTTTACAGTTCTGGCACAATAGTGATTTTTTTCAAAGTACATTGTAGCCACCTGAAAGCAACCTCACCCATTTTGTGTGTGATTGGATTAAAATGGTTAACAGTTTCAATTTCAAACAGTTTTGTTGACCTACTGCCTGTGTATCCATTTTCAAAAAATATTTTATATTTACTCATTCTAACCTTATCTTCTGTTTCACATTCAGCCTACTCATTAGTTACAATGGTTCCTTTTTTATAATTCTTCTACTGGTTTTATTTATGTTGTAGAATGTCTTGGATGACTGTATCATCAACTAATTTAGAAACTAAATCAACCTGTTTATAATTTCTTTGAACTAAAAATTTCCTGACATCTTTTCTTTTGGTGTTATGTTAATTCTCTTTACAACAGATGCTTAAATACAGGAAAAAGTCAATAATGAATAATGTTGTATATTTTAATCCATTCTTGACAATATTTGTTATAAAATCTTTATCATCATCTGTTAACAAATACATTTTCCATAACATTTGTTACATTGTTTACCACTTTATCTTTCATTAACATAGCTCAAACAAATTTTGAAAAAGATCGATAACAGTTCATAAATATTCATGTGCTTTATTAATTTTTGAAATTCCTTTTAATTTTCTAGTATCCACTTCAAGTACATGAGCAATCTGTACATCGTCAATAGCAAGAGAAATAACGTTTCTTCTTATAAAAGTTTCTCTTATTCCGTTATGTAATTTAGTAATAAATTATTTGTGAGGTAGCAATTTGCTGCCCTTCACATATAATTTATTTTAAGAATTTACTATTTTACGTTTTACTTAATGTATAATGACCAATTCTTTGTCCACCATTTATAGTTGTTACTCTGTGAGGATTAAGTGTTGCAGTATTGTTTTTCAGTTCATATAGTTCTACCACCAGCTAGCCAATTATAATCAGTTGAAAAGTTAATCGCCGCAGTGGAGTAGCTGAGCGGTTTAAGGCACCTCACTGCGAGCGCGCCGTTGCTCGCCCTTGGAGGTTCGAGTCCTCCCTAGGGCATGGGTGTGTGTGTGTGTGTTTTGTCTTTAGGTTAGTTTACCTTAGTTTAAATAGTTTGTAAGCTTCGGACTAATGACCATGCAGTGTGGTCCGATAGATTTACAAATATTTGAACATTTATTTATAGATTAAATATATTAGGATTAAAATTTTTATACTCTCCATCTATTTTTATCCACAATTAGACTTATTTATATGTTTCTCTTGCAAAACATTGTTCCTCTAAATGCTGCTGATGCTAATTATTCACCTAATGTTGCATCATTTATATGCATTCCTTCTTTTGCATCTAATTGAAGTTGTTACTCTGTTTTGAGCTTTTATCTAACCCTTATGAGC
Organism: Locusta migratoria; assembly: GCA_026315105.1. Taxonomy (NCBI): domain Eukaryota; kingdom Metazoa; phylum Arthropoda; class Insecta; order Orthoptera; family Acrididae; genus Locusta; species Locusta migratoria. The sequence continues at coordinate 465,077,199 of CM048746.1, read as the reverse complement.
ACAATAGGGAATATAAGTTTCTAGAGAGCTTCATGTAATTGATTAATTTCTGCATATCTTTTAGTTAATCCATTGTCTATTTCAGTAGTGGGTGTGTAGTAGGAAAATCCTTATATCTCTGGCACTGCTAAATTATTTAATGCCCAAATTACTAAATATTTTCCATTTTTCCTAAATTATTCAGAAATCAAATCACGTATGGAATTACTTTTGGATTGTTGATGATGAAATCACTAGATTTAGTTTTAAACATTAGTCTTATTCCTGCTTTTTGAATGTAAAATTTTTTATTTCATGCTAACTCTTCTCCATGAATTTCTGCCAGTATATCTATTAATTGACATAATATATTGACGGACACAATCCATCGAAGCATACTAATGGGATTTCTCTATATTTCTTTCGATTATTATCAGAATATAATGCTCCTGAATGAATAAATATACTAGCATAATTTGACAAATCAGAACTTGTAAATAATATATTCACATCATTAATAGTTTTTTTTAAACTAAAGGTTTCATTAGTACATGTGCACCTTCAAATGTTGTATCACCAATTATTAATTTATTTCCTTTAAATTTTAAGGTAATTTACCAATTAACTGAAATGTACTAACTGGTCTTAATCCCAAACATTTATCACCACTATTGTTAATAATTATATTCTAACATTCATTCTGTTATGTATCAGTTACTGCCTTACATAAAACTCTTTTATTGCGAATATTACAATAAAATAATAAACTTTACTGTGATTGACAAAAGATAAAAAGAATTATTTAGGTCAGTAAAGTTTTAATTTTTTCTTTTATTATAAAGTGCCAAATATCTACATTACAGAAGATAATCCTTTGAATACTCCTATAAATCACAGACACTGCCGAGATGGGGTGGCTTGTGTGTCTCATTGATACAGATCGCAATATCATAGGTGTAACCACAGAGATGGGGTATCTGTGGAGAGGCCAGACAAACGTTTCCATCCTGAAGAAGGCTGCAGCCTTTTCAGTAATTGCTGGGGCAACAGTCTGGAAGAGTGACTGAGCTGGGCTTGTAATATCACCTACTGTGATTTTGCCGAAGTTAGCACGATAGGCTGTAAGGAAACTGCAGCCGTTACTTTTACCTAGGACTTGCTCTTCTTTGTGATTATGTGGGTTGAAACTTAACCTCCCTATTGTGAATGGGTCTAACTGACCCAGTTAGTTTACTAAAATTAATGTAAACCCCTAAATGATATTTATTTTCCAACATGGTATTATGTATTCCTCAAATACGTCATTATTTATGTTATTCTCCATTTTCGTTTCAAAAACTAAAATACTTTAGGAGATACGTAGTTTTGACACACTTATTGTGAATGGGTCTTTTAGACCCAGGTGGAAATTTTTATTTAGTTTCTACGAATAAATTAGTAGTAATACTTGTGATTGGTCTAAAATATCTCAGAGGCATTTCACATTGTTGTGGGTCTCTGTATAACGACTGCATATATGCGTACAGTCTGATTTTGTTTGTCGGTTTCTAAGTGATGAACAGTTAGAAAGGCTTGTAAATGAGTCATAAGATGAAACAGAAGATTTTACTGTCAATGATCAAGATTCTGTTGACAGTTCAAGTGATGTTGCTAATGTATAGATAAGCAGTGAGGAGAGTGATGTGATCGAAAGAGACGAAAGGCTGGTTTTGTTATCTGATGAAACCAGCGTAACTGGAAATGTATATACGTCGCGCAATAGTACTTAGTGGTCTACAGATCCTTCAGCTGTGTCCAAACCAAGCTGAGCATAATAAATTTCTATTACAAATCAGGAAATGAAGGCTTATTTGGAACTTCTTATATTAGCTGGTGCATAGAGATCTGCTGGAGAATCTCTCAAGTAGCTATGGGACAACATGTATGGTCGGCCAGTTTTTCGCGTAACAGTGTTACTTCAGCGTTTCTATACAATCAGAATTCTCAGATTTGACAACAAAGAAGATCGACCAGCTAGGCGACGCCTTGATAAACTGGCTGTCTTTCAAATGTTTGTGAAACAGTTTCCTAAAATGTTCATTCCTTGTGAAAATGTCACAGTGGACGAGTTACAGGTTCCAATCAAAGGAAGGTGTCCCTTCCGTCAGTACATGACTTCAAAACCGAGAGGAAAACATGGCATAAAATTATGGTTGTTATCTGATGTTAAAACAGCATATGTTTGTGCAGCAGAAGCCGGAAAATGGACCACGAGAAGTAAATCAAGGTAGAAATGTTGTATTGAGGCTTGTGGAAAGAATTGAGAAAACTGGGCGAAACAGTACCACTGATAATTTCTTTACGGACTACACTCTGACCAAACAACTTCTGCAGAAAATTCTAACATTAGTTGAATCCTCAGAAAGAACAAACCTGAGATTCCGAAAGAAATGCTGACAAACAACAGTAGACTAGTGTTTTCAACCATCTTTGGATTTCAGAAGTATGTAACACTGGATTCTTAAGTGCCAAAAAAGAATGAAGTTGTCGTATTACTCTCTACCATGCACCATGACTCTACCGTTTCTGCAGAAGAGCATAAGAAGTCGGACGTAATACTGCATTACAACGAAACAAAAGGAGGAGTTGACACGACAGATACAGTCGCCAATACGTATTCCTGTAAAAGGTGTACTAAGCGATGGCCTGTTTCTTTATTTTATAACATGCCAGACATTGCTGCAATAAATGCTTATGTGTTGCATGTACCACTAACCGAGGCTACTATTGAAACGAATTGTACAAAAGACGCCTTTTTCTAAGATAGCTAACAAGAACAATGCAAGAAAACAGAATGTCCAAAAATATTTCTAAAAAGATAAAAGTAAATTTGGAAAATATTGCAGATAGTGTTCTGGAGCAAAGGAACAGAAAAGGAGCCAGTACAAAGAGTGTGGACCGAAGAAAGATCGAAAGACTAATAAGAAATGTAGCATTTGTCAATCATTCCTATGCCAAGATCATGCAAATATTTAGTGCAGTAATTGTGTAAGCTAACACACCACACATATATTGAAGGTAAATATTGTTCTTCAGAATTAATTATCATATTTCATTGTAATTTTAGGTTAATTAGTGTTTGCAATAAGTGACAAAATTTAGTCGGCCGCGGTGGCCGAGGAGACTTAGGCGCTTCAGTCATGGTCTGCATGGCCACTACGGTCGGGGGTTCGAATTCCCACTCGGGCATGGATATTTGTGCCGTCTTTAGTGTAAGATAGTTCATAAGTAGTTTGTAAGTTTAGGGACTGATGACCCTGTAAATAAGTCCCATAAGCTTAAGAAACATTTGAACATTTGAACGTTTGACAAAATTTAAGCGTTAGCTTGCACTTTTATGCAACAATACACTTATAAAAAATTTTATGAACATTGTTTCTCAATCTAAAATGTAATAATTTTTACACTAATTACGTTCAATAAATGATGTAAAGCTTCAATATCTGTTTATCCACATGAAAAAACTATATATGAAATATATTTTGAAGTAACATCAAAGAATATGTGTATATTTTTTTAAATTGCGGGACTAACTGACCCGTTCACAATATGTATGTTCATGTTTCGAACACAATAGGAAGGTTAAATAGTGGGAACTATTTATTCACAACCGACATAAAGCCGTTACATGTGTGCACATGTTACTATCTTTCAAGCTACTCACCAGGGTTTTGCAGAATACATTGCCACCAATGTGGAAAGCATAGTATACGGTTAGCAGAACCTGTTCTGTTGATGGTGCGAATAGAGCTATCTACTGCCTGTGCAATCTCTGGACCGTTTCTGAAGCGATTGCCACCAAGTGGTTCCTTCATCTACGGAATCAAATCAAAGTAGCAAGGATTTAAGCTTTGCAATAGAAGCGGCAAAGGTTTCTGCAGAACCCACCCATCATTTCACACTACAATGCACAAGTGCATACAGTGCAAGCTATGGCTGCTCTGTTTTGTTGATGAGACTGGGAAGTACTGCACCATCCGCCATACTCCCCAGACTTGATGCATTGTGACTGATTAGATTCCACTTTGTGGCTTTCACTTCAGAACTGTTCCAGATATCTGACACAATAGACCACTCCATTTACACCATCAACAAACAGATTCTGCTAAATGAATACTAGCCTTCCATATCAGTAACAACAGGTTCTACACAATGCTAGTGACTACTTTGAAGGACAGTAACTGGTACAAATATGCAACTCTTTTGTATCGTTTTTGAATAAATAATTGTCACTGTCGAAGTTCCAACCCTCATATATGGTGATGGCATCATCTCAGATAAAGTATTGAGGACGTAAAATGCTCCTTCATTCAGATAAACAGGCAGGGACTACTCAGGATGATGTTGTCACCAAGAAAGACAAATTGGCATTCTACAGATCAGAGCTTGGAACGTAAGATCGTTTAATAGGGTAGGGAGGTTAGAAATTTAAAAAAAAAATTGATAGGTTGAAGTTAGAAATAGTGGAAATGAGTGACGTTCGGTGGAATAAGGAACAGAATTTCTGGTCACATGAGCCAGTATTATAAATACAAGATCTGTTGGGGGTATTACAGGATTAGGTCTAATAATAAATAGGAAACTAGGAATGCAGGTAAATAACTATAAGCAGGGCATGGATTTCAAGATAGGAAGCCAACACTGACTGTAGTAGCAAAAGTTTATATGTCCACTAGCTCTCTCAGTAATGAGGAGATCAAAGAAACACATGAGGGGATAGAGGAAGTTATTCATACAAGAGAGACGAAAGCATTTTTGTGATCGGGGACTGGATTTTGGTAGTAGGAAAAGGAAAGGGAGCAAACATAATTTGTGACTATAGACAGGGAAACGAAGTTTTAGAGGAAGCCACTAAAATTGAAGAAGCTGCAGAAATTTAGGAAAATAGAGAGATGGATCCTAAAAATACTGAGTATTTCGGACAGAGCTTTGGGTAAAAATAGACAGAAACTGTAGAAAATAAAACAGTAAATAAAGAATGGTTCCTTTGAGAGATGAAATTGTGAAGGCAACAGAGGATCAAGTAGATAGGAAGGCAAGACCTTCAAAAAGTTTCTTGGATATCACAGTAAATAATAAATTTAATTGATGAAATCAGAATATAGAAAAATGTAGTAAACGAGGCATGCAAAATGGAGTACAGACGACTAAGATATGAAATTGACAGAAAGCCCAAAAGGGCTAAGCAGCAATGGGTGGAAGGCAAATCCAAGTCTATAGTAGAATATATAACTAGGAGAAAGGTAGATACTGCCTACAGCAAAATAAAATAGACATTGGAAGACAAGAAAAGCAACCGAATGAATATCAATAACTCAGATGGAAAACAAGTTCTGTGCAAAGTAGGGAAAGCTGTAAGGTGGAAAGAGTTGTGTAGGGGCTGTAAGAAGGAAATTAACTGATAATATTATAGGAATGGAAGAGGTATTATATGAAGATGTAGTAGGAGATACTACACTGAGAGAAGAAATTGACAGATAACTGAATGAGATAAGTGGGAGCAAGGTTCCTGAATTAGACGACATTCCCTCTGACTAACTGAAATCTATGGTAGAGCCAGACATGACAAAACTGATTAACCTGGTGCATAGGACGTGACAGGAGAAATAACCTCAAAGTAAAATGTAATAATCGCCATTCTACAAACACAAGGCAACCGATGTGAAAATTACAGAACCATCAGTATAATATGTCACCGTTACAAATTTTAACATGAAATATTTCCAGAAGCTTGGAAAAACTGGTAAAAGCTAACCTTGGGGAAGATCAGTGTAGATTCAGGAGAAATGTAGCAACACACACTTAATAGCTTATCTTTGAAGATAGATTAAGGTAAGGCAATCTGACATTTCTAGGTTTTGAAGGTTCAGAGAAAGTTTTTGACAATGTTGACAGCAATACACTCTTTCAAATTCCGAAGACAGCAGTAGTAAAATATATGGTACAGTAGCTTATTTACAACTTGTACTAAAATAAAATAGCAGTTGTAAGAGTTGAAGGGTATGAAAGGGAAGCACTGTTTGGAAAGGGAGTATAGCAATGTTATTCAATGTGTACATTTAGCAAGCTGTGAAAAAAAAGCAAAGAGAAATTTGGAGTAGAAATTAAAGTTCATAGAGGAAGAAATAAAAAAAGAAAAATATTGCAGTTTGCTGATGACATTGAAATTTTGTCAGAAACAGCAAAGGACCTGGAAGAGCAATTAAACGGAAGGGACAGTGTATTGAAAGGAGGCTATAAGATTAACACAAGGATAATAGAATGCAGTCTAAGAAATTCTGTTGAGCTGAAGGAATTAGGTTAGGTAACGAAATAATAAAGGTGGTAGATGACTTACTTGGTAAGTAAAATGACATATGATGGTTGCAGTATAAAGGATGTATAATTCAGTATGGCAATGGGAATAAAAGCGTTTTTGAAAAATAGAAATTTGTTAACATCGAATACTAATTTATGTATAAGGAAGTTTTTTCTGAAGGCATTTCTGTGGAGTGTTGCATTATATGGCAGTGATACATGGACGAGAAATAGCTCAAACAGAAAGAGTATAGAAACTTTTCAAATGTGGTGCTAAAAAGAATGCTGAAGATTAGGTGGGTAGATTGTGTAAATAATGAGCAGGCACTGAAAATAATTGGGTAGATATGAATTTGACTAAAATAAGGATTCGATTGGTAAGACACATGTTTAGACATTGTCGAAAAGCATTAGAGGGAAGTGTGTGATGTAAAAACAGCTCAGGAAGGCCAAGAGACGAATACAGTAAACAGATTGAATAGGTGTGGGTTGCCATCCTTTTGAGGACATATGAGGCATCCTCAATATGCAGTAGGGTGGAGAGCTGCATCAAACCAGTTTCTAGACTGAAGACTACAGCAATGACAACAAAATTTTGAACAGAGTAATTACTGAAACTGATCTGAATTTATACATTGATATAAAATAAGATTATATTGCAACTGTACTTGGAATTCGTGGAACAAATAGAAAACGCAATGAAAATTATTCCACTTGAATTAATAAATTTTAATTTTAATTTGGCTGACAGAATGTTTGTAAAACATACTGACCATTTCCATCGAGAAAGACATTATTGCTTCATTCGTACCTATTGCTGAAATTGGAGGACCAATAATGTATAAAACGTATTATCCAGTAGATACTGTTACTTCTGACCCTAGACAGGAATACATAGTTTAATGAAAGGATGCTATTGTAACAGTTATTACTGAATTATATTAATAAATTTATTCTGAATAAACCATTAACAGAGTCCACAGTTGTCAGTTCTACTCAATGCCTTTGAATGAAAACACTAAATGTAATTTAAATCTTCACATTAAGAACACAAAGATCTATATAAGTATTAGAGATGTTTGATTTCATCCTAATACTAGTAAATTATACATTAACTTCCGTATTAAAGGACATAATGGTACAAAAGATACAACTTAAGTTGGAAAATCCAGTAACAATGAAATAATAATTATGTATAAAATTATCGCCATTATGAGAGAAAACAATATTTTCTGCAGAATGGAATTTCCATACACTTTTTTCTTCAGCTTGTATTTGATTGACATCAATTGTAGATAACAAGTGAACAGTGGCATATGTTACAGGACTAAATATTTTGTGGTTTGTTATGGAGTTCTCAGACATTTTCGGTTCAGTTTATTACGAAAAATATGTTATATTAATGATTTTTTCAAAAGTTGTCCATTAAAATATAACTGTATGTAACTTTTGTAAAATTAATATGTATTTGTTTGATGTGTATTCTAGATTTTGCATCAAGAAAACGCCAAAGATATCTCCAGGAGAGAGCTCATAGGTGTATTTTGACTGCATATGAGCCGCTGAAGATAATTCCCATATGTCAACGAAGATAAAACTGAAATGAGAATATTAATAGTTATTGTATGGTGAATGATGAAGATCTCCCAACGATTTATTGGTTCCTAAGATGGTTTTTAGTTAGTTGCTTGTGAGTTAGTTGTTTGTAAGTGAGTTGCTTGTGAGTTACTGAACTGACTGCTATGATATGCAGAATCACATGTTTATGGTTAAGTTTAAAGCCGTCGCGAAACTGTACAGAGATTTACCAGAGTGAATAGGTTTCTGTGGATAGTAGTGACAGAAGCACTACTGATAATAGTGTAACCTGACCTGAGTTTTCTCAAACGGATCACGGTAATGACAATTCAGGAGAAGTGTTATTTGGTTATAAAATGGTAACTGACATTAATGCTGTGTGGCAGCATTAAGTAACTCATCTATGGAACATATCTATTGAAAATTGGCTCTTGTTGTGGTTGAATGTCAGCCCCAGTGGAATTGACGACGTAATTTGCACCGAGTAGTCTTATTCTGTTATTTTGTCGTGCCTTGGTCATGAGCTTTATTGTTATGATGTGACTAGCTCCAGTTGCAAATTGTGTGCTGGTGGGTTCTGTGAGTTACATAATATGAAATAGACTAATTTACCTTGACTGTTGACAATTTAGGGTTTGGAACCAATAAAACAATTTGGAGATCTCGCAAGTAAACATTTACCAGCTTATAGTGGCTTAGGTTTGGTGGGAAGAGATATAGTTAATACCTTAGAGTTGTTTGATGCCAACACCTGAAATAGGCTCCAAGCTTGCTTTTAGATAATTTAAATATAAATATGGAGCTATAACTGGTGATTTTTTATCATCTGGCATATAAGATAGATTTTTTTTTTTTTAATTTTGAAAAAGAAAGGGAAAAGTGTTAACGTCATAACTACTTTCTTTGGTCAATGGAACAATAAAAAAAGATAAATATAAATTTGTTCTATGGGGATAAATATAATGCAAAGTCAACCATGTATATAAGAATGGTTAAAAATGAAATGATGTTAGCTTAACATGAAGGGAATATTGAATTTTACTGAAGGAATCTCATAAGACTGATGCGAATATTATCACTGATGAATAAAGTTTTTTTTTATTTCGGTATATCTCTGATAATATTTACAATGTCATCAAAAAGGCGAAAGGAAGTAATATTAATTTAGGTTGGATTTTTTTAATGGTAGTTTAAAGAGAAGTCTCTTTCAATGAAATGTTTAGATAGAGATGATATCTTGCAGTAAAGGTAATTTTATACTAATAAAGGTAAAAGGAAACCTCTTTCCATTAATCGATATCTATATATTATCAATGAATTAGAGGGGTAATCTTAATTTTATTTTTGCATGGAGTAGTCAAATACTATTATTTTTACCTATAATAGTGAAATATAATTACAAATAGTTGTTTTGTAACTGTTGATTACAGACTGTGCTTACCTGGATAACTAAATTTTCCTTACAGTGTCACCCGTGTATGTGTTGTAGTGGCAACATATTTAATTGATGATTTACTGGTATACAAGCTAAAGGTCTATATTCACCCTGAACGGTATTTAAGTTACTCTAGAACGTGATCAGAGTTTATCTGAAGCCATTCATAGTCAGATGTGTTAAATATATTACATTAATACTGTATATTGTAATACTTACAATCTTTTCTTACATGATAGGCGATCAAAGGGCCAACAAACTCTAACATCTCATAATCTTTAACAATGTTAGACTAGATGGGGCGTTACAAATACGATGTCATTAATAATGGGTGAATAAAAAGTAATAAAATTGAATACTTTATCCATTAGAATTATTCGGTGAATTTTTCAAAAATTAATGGGAAGGAGATTTAACTGTAAATTGACAGTTCAAGTGCTGGAGATGATACTCTTCGATGGACTGATCAAGTTGGAGTTCAAGATGTGTCAACACTTCGAAACAAAGATAAAATAATCATAAAATCAATGGAAGTTCGTGTTCCTGTGGTTAAATTTGAACTGGAATATTCTCTTGAATTAGAATAAGAAAGATTGAAGAAAATATACTTTTACAAAGATTTCTTTGAACCACAAACATAGAGATTGTTGGATTTAAATTAAAAAAAATTGAGGCAGACATTACAAATATCCAAAACTTAGCAGAATTTGATATGCCTTGTTTCATCTTCGTTGTATTCCAGAAAAAAGGGAAAAATGTTAAGTTTATTGCCTCTTCATTATTTGATCATTTTAAACTACAGAATACATACTTGGAAAACTGATGACACGATAAAATTATGGAATTTATATCCACGAACTAATTTTCTAAATGCATATGATGTATTCCTAGATTTTAAGAGAACTACACAAGTGAATATTGATGGTAATGTGAGACCTTTCAAATTTATTGAAAATTTCCCATCCATGTCATAAATAAGTCTAGGAGAATGCATGTGTTATCCACAATGAAAAGTACAATGAAATTATTAGACACTTTTAATAATAAAATTCTGAAAGATACAATTGTATATGTAGTAATGTATGGTAAGAAAAATGTGACATACGCTTCATATAATTTTTGTTCATAATTATTAATAGCTTTTTTATGTTGATAGGTTTGTAATTTTAAATTATGCTGAAAATTGATCTATTTAGTTTACGGAAAAAGGTTGCATAAGTGCTGCCTCTCCGATAAGGGCTCCGTGAAAATGCGAGCTTACAAGTACGACTGCCAGTGTGGTCTTCAGATAACAAGCACAGCCTACCGCACGTTCCGCGTTGTAATCTGTCTCTGTCAGCACTAGCTCGCGCTCTGACGCACAAGGAATTGTCTTAGTTTCTGCACACTAGAGGGCTCCCTAGTAGCGAGGTTTTATGTGTGGTTTTTAAGCATACCACGGCTATTTGTTAACCGATACCGATCATGTAAGCTTTGAAATGAAGCTAATTAAATTGTTTGCTGTCAATTATAAGTGCTTCAAATGAATTTCAATGTCAATTACACTTTTAAGAACGTTTCAAGACTATAACATAGATGGCTCTGTTGTAGTTTCCTTTACAATGCATATAGGAATATACTTGATTTTAAAATTGAATAACATTTTTCCCTTGGTAAATTATAGTATTGCAATTATAATTTATTGTTGTTTACATTCCATCTCTTCAAATAAAATGCAAAAATATGAAGAAAATAATATATTTTCACACAAGTGAACTGTGAAAAATGACATATTTGAAACTAATTTGTCACTCAGATACCGACTATGTATACGACTTGGAAGATTCATTACTCTGTGGAAACTCGCTGCGGACTCGTCGACTGAAGAATATCACTACAGTTTGACGAAGTCATAAGTATGTTATACATGGGTAGCGTGAGACGTTTGGCAACACATTTCCTATCCTTGTGTAACGATACACTTAAATTTTATTTTTTTGTTTATCTTTGATCAGCGATGCTTATCGCCTCCATTTCCCTCTGACTCGCAATGCAATTAATTTAATTTCGTTCGTCATATTTTACTCCCAAACAAGCGAGAAGACGGAACCGTGATAGTAGTTTTAGTCTCTCTCTCTGGTCTGTATCTAAATGGTATATTACACGGGGCGAATTTGGTCGCTAGTCGCTGGCGTATTTGGACGCAGCTGCTAAATTCGCTCCGTGTAAACAGGGTCAGCGAACAAAGTCGCTGCTCCGAAACGCGAGCGTTTAAAGTTGAAGGGTGGGCTACTTTAGACGCTGGTCGCTGGCGTTTTTGGTCGCGCCGTGTCATATACGGGAGTGTCTAAAGTAGTCACCAGTCGAAGTCGAGTAGGGTTGCCAGATCTCCGGGCGTCGCCCGGATTGCCCGGGTTTGGAATGAATTCTCCGGATCTACGGGCCAATGACTCTTCTCCGGGCTTGAATGTAACCTACATCTTAACATTTTTATTTGTTTTTTTTTTTTTATTATTTTTAAGTACCATGCTCATGTAGCGACGATCTACATCGAACTTAAAAGTAACTTAAACTTAGGACGGACACAACATCCATGCCCTAGGGGGGGATTCGAACCTCTGGTGCGAGCAGCCTCGCGCATCGTGGCAAGACGCCTCAGTGCGCTCGGCCATTCCCGGCCGGCTCCTCTCTAGTAATTATGAATAACTTAAAATAAATATCAATTTCTTATTGCAACAAAACGCTACTTTTCCATTCTTCCTCTGAAAACTTTTCATTGTTGCGTCGGTAGTAATCGGCTAGCGCATTATTAAGCAAACACTGTTGTGGCAACGTGTCAACTGGCGACGTCTATTATTTGTGTTCGTTTGTTCATTGTTTGTTATCAGTTTACCGGCAATTTTTGGAATACTCGGATCGTGTGTGTGGACAGACAAGTTTAAGTTTACATTAACTCAGATTAGTGAGTAATAACAGTGAAATGAAGAGACGATATCTGTGTTCGTTCTGTGAATAATGGTTCCATGAAGAAAATTATAAAGAGTGGCTGCAAAAAGTTGATACTGATGAGTGTATGTGTAAGTGCAGCATATGCAATATCTCATTTACTGTTAAGCACGACGGAGTGAAAGCTGTGAATAAACATTTACAATCAGAAATACACAAAGCGAATATTACCACACAAAAGAAGAATCAGTCGCTTCTTAAAGTCTTGCCGAAACAATTTCTGCAGAAGACGACAAAGTCACTGCAACGGAATTAACTTTGAATTGCCATGGTGTGAAACACCACCATTCTTACAATTCTCAAGATTGTGGTAATAAGCTATATCCTTATGTTTTTAGAGATTCCTCAGTGGCAACGAAAGTAAGATGCGGCCGAACAAAAGCGAGGCATTAGTAAAAAATGTGCTTCTGCCTTATGTTAAAGAGAAGCTACTAAGCGAATTGAAGCAAGCTGTTCCGTTTTCATTAGGTTCAGACTCTTCAAACAAGGGCAATAAAAAACATTATCCAATAGTTGTAACATACTTCTCCAAAGATAACCGAAAATGTAATGAAGTTCTTGATTTCTACGAAGATGTTAAGGAATCTGCAGAAGCCATCTAAAACAAACTAAAATCCATTTTATTGGAAAATGGTTTGACACTAAATAATGTAGTTTCGTATTCAGCTGACAATGCATCATTTAATTTCGGGAAACACATTTCTGTCTTCACTAAATTGAAAGAAGAAAATGAAAACTTAATCAAAGCTAATTGTTATTGTCAAACTTTACATAACTGTGCTAAGTTTGGATTCAAGCTTCGAAAATATAATGTAGAAACTCCAGTTCTTAAAATATATTCAGACTTTTCTTCATCATCAAAAAATTCGGAGGAACTAAAAACATTTTGCGAGTTTGCTCAGCATGATTACAGCGAAATACTGCGACACACTGTAGTGCGATGGTTGTCTTTGGAGTCAGCTGTGGACCGTCTCGTTAAGATGTGGCGAGTTTTAAAGATGTATTATGTAGCACGGGGTGAGGAAAAAACATCCCCTAATTTGGAAGTTTATTAGTTCACAACAAGACGAAATAAACGAGTATTCGCTAACACAACAGGGGGCTTTCTGTATTTTTTAAAAGCAACTTTGACTCTGTTTTGTAATGCAATCAGACTTTTAGAAAAAGAGGACACACTTTCCACAGATATTCAGGGGATTATGTTGGAAGTGAAAAAACAAATAGAGGGTCGCAAGGAGGATAAGTTTTATGGATTTGAAGTTAATATGTCTTTAGAACACCTCACAGAAGAAGAAAAGAATATTGTAGTAAAAGAGTGCACAACTTGTTTACGACAAGTTATTAAACTATCTTGGTAAATGGTACAGCTTTAGTGGGAATGACAATGTGTATGAAGTTATATCAGTGTTAGACTTATGTCAAGCAAAATTATTTTCATTTAAAGACTTGGCCAAAGTGGGAAATAAATTGAAAATTAGATTTGATGAAAACAAACTGTATCACAAGTTTTCTGATTTGAAGTCTGTAGTATCAAATCTTGATAGGAAGGAAACTAATTGTTGTAAAGTGTGGAGCGAGTTTTTTTGAAAAAGCAGATGCACCAAACTTTTTCAATATACTGCAGCACGTGCACGTTGAACGAGTGTTTAGCGTAATGAGTGCATTATGGTCGGATGCTAGAAACATAATGTCCGTTGAACTTGTGAAAGCCGAGATATGTGTTGAGATGAATTTGAAAATGAGATGTGAAGATTTCTACAACGTGATTCTTAAAAACAAGACTCTTCTGAATGCAGCGAGATCATCAGCAAAATATGAATAATAAGCTATGTGCCTGTAACTGTAATATTTTACTACTGTTATTTTTATTTGCTTTGGTGTAGGTTCGATTAGTGGTAAACTAGTAATGGCGGCATTAGTAAATGATTGGTGATCATATATAGTAATATAAGTTCATTTTGTTGTGTTTGTAAAACTAGTGACCGTAATGATACACAAAGATCTGTTTGACGAAGTCCGCCCCCAATTAGTCAAATGTACAATCAGCTTTGCCACACAGTTACTGCGAACGGCTGAAAGCCAGGGGAAACTACAGCCGTTACTTTTCCCGAGGACATGCAGCTCTACTGTATGAACATATGATGATGGCATCCTCTCGGGTAAAATATTCCGGAGGTAAAGTAGTCTCCCATTCGGATCTCCGGGCGGGGACTACTGAGGAGGATGTGATCATCAGGAAAGACAACACTGGCATTCATCGGAGAGTGGAATGTTAGATCCCTTAATCGGGTAGGGAAGCTAGAAAATTTAAAAAGGGAAATGGATAGGTTGAAGTTAGATATAGTGGGGATTAGTGAAGTTCGGTGGAAAGAGGAACAGGATATCTGGTCAGGCGAGTTCAGGATTATAAATACAAAATCAGTTGGGGGTATTACAGGAGTAGGTCTGATAATGAATAAGAAAATAGGAATGCGGGTAAACTACTATGGGCAACACAGTGATCGCATTATCGTAGTCAAGATAGGTACGAAGCCAGCACCGACGACAGTAGCACAGGTTTATATGCCAACTAGCTCTGACGATGATGAGGAAATCAAAGAAATATATGAGGAGCTAAAGGAAATTATTCAGACAATTAAGGGAGAGGAAAACTTAATTGTTATGGGAGACTGGAATTCGGTAGTAGGAAAAGGAAGGAAAGGGAAGATAGTAGGTGAATATGGTCTGGGCAAAAGGAATGAAAGAGGAAGCCGCCTGGTAGAATTTTGCACGGAACATAATTTAGTTATAACAAACACCTGGTTTAAGAATCACAAAAGAAGATTGTATACGTGAAAGAGACCAGGAGACACCGGGAGATACCAGATAGATTTTATTACGGTAAGACATAGATTTCGGAACCAGGTATTAAATTGTAAGACTTACACAGGGGCAGATACAAACTCTGACCATAACTTGTTGGTTATAAAATGTAGATTTAAACTGAAGAAACTACAAAAAGGTAGGAAAATAAGGAGATGGGACCTGGATAAATTGAAGGAACCTGAAGTTCTTAAGAATTTCAGAGGGAGCTTTAGGCAACAATTGACAGAAACGGGGGAAAATAAAACAGTAGAAGTGGAATGGGTAGCATTGAGACTCGAAATAGTGAAGGCAGCAGAGGACAAAATAGGTAGGAAGGAAAGACCTACAAAAAATCTTTGGATATCACAGGAGATACTAAATTTAATCGATGAAAGGAGAAAATATAAAAATGCAGTAAATGAGACAGACAAAATGGAGTACAGACGACTAAGAAATGAGATTGACAGGAAGTGCAAAATGGCTAAGCAGAAGTGGCTAGAAGGCAAAAGCAAGGATGTAGAAGAATGTATACATAGGGGAGAAATAGATACAGCCTATAGGAAAATAAAAAAACATTTGGATATAAGAAAAACAGCTCTATGAATATCAAGGTCTTTGATGGAAAACCAGTTCTCAGCAAAGAAAGGAAAGCTGAAAGATGGAAAGAGTATGTAGAGAGGCTCTATGAGGGAAATGAACATAACAGCAATATTGTAGAAAGGGGAGAAGAAGTAGATGAGGATGAAATAGGAGATACTATGCTGAGAGATGAATTTGACAGAGCACTGAAAGACCTAAGTCGAAACAAGGCCCCTGGAGTAGATGATATTCCCTCAGAGCTACTGAAGTCTCTGGGAGAACCAGCCATGACAAAATTGTTTCACCTGGTGTGTAAGATGTATGAGACAGGTGAAGTACCCTCAGACTTCAAGAAAAATGTTATAATCCCCATTCCAAAGAAAGCAGGTGCAGTCAGGTGTGAAAACTACAGAACCATCAGTTTAATAAATCATGATTGCAAGATATTAACACGAATTATTTGCAAAAGGATGGAAAATCTGGTAGAAGCCAACCTCGGGGAAGATCAGTTTGGGTTCAGGAGAAATGTAGGAACTCGGCAGGCAATACTCACTTTACGGCCTATCCTGGAAGATAGAGTAAGGAAAGGCAAACCTACATTTCTAGCTTTTGTAGATTTGGAGAAGGCTTTTGACAATGTTGATTGGAATAAACTCTTTCAAGTTCTGAAGCAAGCAGGAGTAAAATATAGGGAGCGTAAGGTTATTTACAACTTGTACAAAAACCAGACAGCGGTTGTCAGAGTTGAAGGGCATGAAAGGGATGCAGTGGTTGGAAAGGGAGTAGGACAGGGTTGTGGCCTTTCTCCAATGTTGTTCAATTTGTACATTGAGCAAGCTATAAAGGAAAGCAAGGAGAAATTTGGTGAAGGAATTAAAGTACAGGGGGAAGAATTAAGAACTTTGCGTTATGCCGACGACATAGTAATTCTGTCAGATACAGCAAAGGACCTGGAGGAGCAATTGAACGGAGTGGACAGTGTGCTGAAAGGTGCATATAAGATGAACATTAACAAGAGAAAAACTAGGGTAATGGAATGCAGTCTAAGAAAATCACGTGATGCTGAAGGAATTAGATTAGGTAACGAAGTAATAATGGAGGTCGATGAGTTTTGTTACTTGGGCAGTAAAATAACAAATGATGGTCGCAGTACAGATGATATAAAATGCAGAATGGCAATGGGTAGAAAAGCGTTCTTGAAAAAGAGAAATTTGTTAACATCGAATATTGACTTAAGCCTAAGGAAGTCGTTTCTGAAGGCATTTGTATGGAGTGTTGCCTTGTATGGGAGTGAAACATGGACGATAAACAGTGTGGACAGGAAGAGGATTGAGGCTTTTGAAATATGGTGCTACAGAATAATGTTGAAGATTAGTTGGATGGATCGAGTAACTAATGAGGAGGTACTAAACAGAATTGGGGAGAAAAGAAATTTCTGGCATATCTTGACTAAAAGAAGGGATAGATTGGTAGGGCACATTCTTAGACATCAAGGAATTGTGAATTTAGCGTTGGAGGGAAGTGTGTGGGGTAAAAACCGCAGAGGAAGACCAAGAGGTGGATACAGTAAGCAGATTCAGACAGATGTATGTTGCCGTTCTTATATGGAGATGAAATGGCTTGCTCAGGATAGGGTATTGTGGAGAGCTACATCAAAACAGTCTCCGGACTGAAGACCACAACAACAACAACAACAACAACAACAATCAGAAAAAAATCTACTGTTTGAGTGTCTTGTGGATGGCTATACTGCCTGCGGGGTTAAATTGTACGACGCTTCTCGCTGGGCAGCAGTGGTTATGTTGGCACCAATGGTAATGATGGCAACTCAGATGACCAATATATGTTTTTTCGTGACAACTGCAATTAAAACGAAAATTATTTTTTTCTGAACGTACAAGGGTACATACAAGAACCTGTAGACCATAGAGCAGGTACAATATTAAATTTGCTGAGAGTGAAACGAGCAGCAATAACATTTACTCTGTAGCTCGTGAAAAATATTAACGCAATTCTACACTTCATTTTTCATCTGTTGCCAACATAAGCACTGGAGCCCGGCGAGAAGCGTCGTAAAATTTCACCGCCCGCGGTGAACGAAGGCGGGCCGAGTTCAGGCACGTCTTTCCTGACCAAATTTGTTCCGCTGATTACGCCATTTTCAAAGCATAAAATATGTGGCAAGTTACATTATATACATTTTGGTAACCCAAACTGTAAAAAACATCTAATCTTATCCAATTGACTCAAATACCTAATAAAAATTAAGACAGCGTTAAAACACACTGCACTGCACTACGCTAGAAATTAGACGTTTTGTGCAGCTAGAGCTACGAAAATGTATATAATGTGACTTTCCCCATATTTGACGCTTTGAAAATGGTGTAATCACCGAAACTAGTTAGCGGAACAAATTTCAAATTTGGTCAGCAAAGTGTACAAATATGCATTTTTCAAAATTTATTGCTGCCGAGTATCGCCTCACCAAAATGTATTAAGTATTTTTTAATTAGACATTGTGCGCGGTAGGTGGATGCATGAATGTAAATGTATCAGTTTGTATTGGAAAAAGTAATGACAGGTTCTTAAGATATCATGTCATTGTCCAAATCTCCCGCAGTGCACTGTTATTTATGTATGTCACGACAGTGAAGTAATTTTCGTGTAATTACAACATAATGAAGAACCAAGCACCAGTCACTGGCCACTGCACTTCCCTGTCGAACCTGACAACTGCGCTGCTAGCTGTCAGAGCTCAACTCTCGCCGTACGTAGTATAGCACTGTCGATCAATTCACTATACAATTCGCGATCGTTGTTGATATCCTGTACTTCGGTGTATAATGTTTAATTGATATTACATTAGAACGTCGATTATCCGAACTAATTGGGGAACGTGGGTGTTCGGAAAACTGGTTTATTCGAATAATCGAACTGTACAGTTTCAGTTTCATTTGCCAATAAGTACTTTACAGTATGTATTTATAACAACAGGCATCTCTTTTAGTACAGTAATAATCTCGTATTTATCTCTCATAGAAAGGACAGCACTATTCCGTTTAATCATTTTATGCCCTCAAGTTACTTCTTTACGCGGCAGCAAGTGGTCGTAACAGGGAGCAGACGGTAACTGTGCCCCTTCACATGGAGCCAGTGAGAAGCTCTTCTTGGTGGCGCGCGATCCTTCACAGTGTGTGGAGCCGCAAGCGGCAAGGCAACTCTTTGAAGGCGCAGCTGTTGATGTGAGCAGCTTTGATGCTGCCGCCACTTCTGCTGCGGCAACTCTACAGTCGAGTCAAAATGTCGAAGGAAATTGTAAATGCTGGCGTTGTGTTTCTCGCAACAGTTTTAAAAGAACAATTAATGAACCAAAAGCAAAACGGAAAAATAGAAAAGAATAAAAGAAAATGGAATAGAAGGTGGATTGCGAGGAGAGATAAAATGGTGCTTCTGCAAATCTTTTTGTTGAATTATCGTGTGAAGGTCCTTCTGCCTACAGAAATATAATGAGGATCACATAAAATAATTTTGATAGATTACTGTAAATGGTAGAGGATAAAATAAGGAAACAGAATACCATCATGAGGATGGCGATCTCGTCAAGAATAAAATTTAAATATTAGTATTTTTAATGTCCCATAATACTGGAAAACTTCGATAAATTTTCAGAAATTTCATTACAATTCCACTTCATATTTTGTTTGGTGGGACACAGAACTTTTAATATCTTTATTTACGTCATTGATCCCAAAATTTAGCGTCGTTTAGACGACCGGTTTCTATCAGTGATGACCATTTTTAAGTCTGCAGCAAATCAAAAACAGAAGGATACATCTAGTATTAGACTACCTTAGAAAACATAAATAATGCATTAACTTACAGTCATCAATACATGTAATATAGCCATATGGCACCATCACAGCATAACTGTATCTTCATTAAGGAATGTAACTACAGGTATGATGTATAATATTTTAACACGTTTTTTATATTGATGACTGTAATGCCTTATTTATGTTTGATAACCAGAAAACTGCAATGTGTTTCAGAAAACAGTGTAACATTTCGACCTGGTTGCCAGAAAGAGACTGACGTGGAGTAGCAAGTGCTGTAAGTACACCATTTTATAGCAAACAACGAACTGTTTTAAATCAGAAATGAAATGTTTTGTACATATGTAAGAAACCTAACCTATACGTGTAAACAGAAACATGTAAATATTTCCGGACACCCAATGATGATGCCTTGAGAGAAAGGCGAAACGCGTATGGGTGACATAAAAATATAAAATTAAAACCTTTCATTCGCATTAGCAAAAGGCGTTTACTTTAAAAACCTTACAGTGAAATTTTCTAAATTATTTGGACAAGTTGGATTTAATTTTTGAAGATAGGCGTGCACATTTTGGTAACGAGCGTGCAAACCTATACGGTTTCAGAAATTTCAAGAATAACACTCAAAACGGAAACTTCCGTAACAACCATAATAAAGGTAATAGCCAGCTTGTGCCGTATTACTCGCCAGGCCAAAAGAATGCCTACTCTCAGATAATTTATGAAAGTAACTGCTTCTAGTTGCTGACCTTTTTTGAAGAAAAAAATGTTTACAAAACATACCACACCCACCTCAGCCGCAGCAGCCAGCATTTGTTAACACCTCTGGCCAGCAACAGACACAACAGTTGACGAGCGATTCGCGCAGCAGAAATGTGCCACGCTATGCGCCTAATGGCGGGAATTATTATCGCCGTCGACAAGACAACAGATTTAATCCAGGTTATTTTGAAAATAGTAACAGTGTCCCATACCAAAAAGCTAACATCAACAACAGCAATCAATTCAGTAACAAGAGAAATAATCAGTGGCATAATGCTAATTTCAGTGGTCAACCCCGTAATGGTGGCAATCGTGATTTTTACAGTAACGGGAACGGCCAACCTGCACAGAACTTTTATTCACAGACCCCTCCAAACAGTAACAATGGAATTCACAATGTCCATGTGGCTACGATGACAATTAACCGCCCACCGCAGAGCACACACTACACACAAAACGGATCGACTGTGACAATTACTGACGTGACAGACAATACTACTCAGTCGACAAGACAGAATGAAATGACTCAAACAAATTAATTGCGCTCAACTCATGCCCTCCGACGTTGAGCGATGAGACTAGTGAGGTCACATCTCGTAACTGTATAAATTTATTGCGTTACAACGATGGTGTTGACATACGGGAAGAACTACTTGCTGACACACAAGTAAACAAAAGCCAACTTGTTGACACTTTCCAAGCCAATATATTTATAAATGTAGGAGGAATACCTATAGCCCAGTCAAATGGTGGTTTTTCCGTAACAAAATTCCGAA
Organism: Locusta migratoria; assembly: GCA_026315105.1. Taxonomy (NCBI): domain Eukaryota; kingdom Metazoa; phylum Arthropoda; class Insecta; order Orthoptera; family Acrididae; genus Locusta; species Locusta migratoria. The sequence continues at coordinate 465,056,092 of CM048746.1, read as the reverse complement.
AGTTTTTTCTCAACGGTCCAGTATGTTTTTGGGGACGCTGAATTCGAATTTCAAGTTTTCTGTCTTGTAGGAGATCGGCTTCACAACGAAAAACTCAAAAAACCTCAAAATTTTCGCACTTTTTTCAGTTTTTTTGCTTATATCTCGAAAACTACGCGATTTTCTAAAATATTCATTCTGAGCAAAATTAAAGTAGACAAAATGCACTACTCATGTTTGATTTTCCGACGAGTAGTTTAGGTGCTAGAACTCAATGAAAAAGAGCAATCTGTTAGCCCTTCTGCGAAAACGTCGAAAACGCACACTTGCACGCCCCACAACTCGATAAATATACGTGTTATCAACAAAATGCCTACACCACGTGAAAGTACATTAAATTTCCTGCAAGGGACGTCTATAATATCCCATTTTCTTGTAATGGGGGGAAGCACCAAAAAGAAAGTTACGAGCAGTGCTTTCTGCTTCCTAGAGCGTAACGCCCCCTCCCACCTGCCTATCTCTCGCCGGCGCTATATTTTCGATGTGTTGCACTGAAAAGTGATGTTTTGAATGAATTAAAAAGAAAATATGTTTGAAAAAAATCATTATTAAATTATATTTAGATCACATTAGGAACATGCCATTGAACAGAAAGCTGAAGATACATAGCAACATTAAGTACATGTATCATGAAATGAGTGAATGACGAGTTCAGCATTGAGTCATCTTTTCCTATAAGTTTTCCATCTGGAAAATAAAAGAGTGCCTTTAGTGTTACAATATGGTTATAAAAGACAAATAAATTGTGTAGCGATACTTGTATGTAGACATACCTGCACAGTTATTTTATTCGTCTCCATATGGGTGTTTTCGGCACAGGCGATGTTTCTTGGTCACGTGAATGTCCACGTAAAGGATCTCGAGCAACGTAAGGTCCAGGGCTTTGCAAAGTCCAGGCTGAACAGTCAGTAGTTGGTCATCAACTGAAAAAAATGTAATTGAATGATTAATATTATGACAGAGAAAATCTGATTAATAAAGACCCATAATTCTACAAAATATTACATGATTTAATACCTTCTTTCCCCTCAGCTGCTTCAGACAGTGGTGCTGCAAGTGGCACGCCCAAGTCCTCTTCGTCTTCTGTATTCAAAGTGTAGTCAATCTTCGAGCACAATCGTTCACATAGCTGGCACAGTTTCGTGCAGAAAAGTCCTGCTCGCCAGTATCCACACCAACCATGGCACTCCGTCTTGCATTTGCAAGATATAAGTTACATCGTATACTTGCGATCTTATGTCTTCCACAATTATGGCAGCAGCTGCTTCAATTATGGCAAACTTTTCTTCATTCTCTGGTAGCCTCTGAATATCTCGATACCAGGATTCATTAATGATTTTTTGTCCAGTGGTTTTGAAACATAAAAAGTAAGGTTTGCATGTTGTAATGAAAATTTCGTTGCCACACTTCTGAAACTGATGTCTTCTGCTAGTGCTCTGATGTGTACGAGAATCACATTCAATCTGCTCCATGGTGAATTGACATTCCTCGTCGTTGTTTTCTAGAAAACAGTAAATTGCTTGCATAGCATCTTCCACCTCACCGTGAAGAGTCGGTGGAGCCTGGTGTAGAGTTCTCGTGCACAGGAAATGGTACTGCGCATCAGCTGCTACCAAATCAGTAACTGGCTCTACACGTCGTACTATACTGCGCCCATATTCATTATTTAAGTTTCTCGCCAGTGTGAGCAGATTTTCTCAAACGGTTAATTTTCTCACAGGGTACACCAAATTACGTTTTGAGGGGTGCTTTTTTATTTGTATCTTGGCGTAGTCCAGAGGCACCTCCTCTCCACATAAGAAACAGTGAGTTTTAAAGGCAAACTCAGGTATAAATGAACGTAACGGTTTTGATTCAGAATTTTCTAGAGCCCTCTTTAAATAAGCAGCAGTAGACTTTCGTGTCACGTAATTCTTCCTACATTTTTCATGAACCTCAATTTCAGTGTTCCTCTTAAGTATTAGAAACTTATCATCCTGTCTCTTCTTACTAGCTTGAATGAAAGATTTCAAACCTTTTCACTACGGTCGGGGGTTCGAATCCCCCCTCTGGCATGGATATTTGTGCCGTCCTTAGTATTTGCTAGTTCATAAGTAGTTTGTAAGTTTAGGGACTGATGACCCCGTAGTTAAGTCCCATAAGCTATACAAACATCAAACCTTTTTTTCTCACAACACTCCTCTGTGTCTCATCTTCTAACACAGTTTGTCACATGTTGCACATTCCGAACTTGACACTGAAAAGTAAAAAAAAAAAAAAAAAAAAAAAAAAAAAAAAAAAAAAAAAAAAAAAAAAAAAAAAATTGCAGCTATAAAGTTTCGACCACAACACGTTGGCAACTCTGACCTGACTAAACTAAGATCAAATGGACTGCTAGACGGTCGAAAGTGTCTGGAGGGGGATCCTATTAGCAGTGATGTGACCAACAAAGGAATGGAAGGACCGTCCCGTTAGGGGGTGGGGAGGGGTTCAACCACTTTCACTCGACTGTTGGACATTTAATGTATTTTCACGTGGTGTAGGAGGTTTTGTTACAACATCTGATAACCCAATCCTGGGCTCGACACTCAATCATTTCATAACACATGCTGATTTCATAATCAGTTTTCTGCTCAGTGTCATGTAACTAAAATGTTCTAAATATTATTTGATAATATTTTTTTCAAATATAATTTCTATTTAATCCATTCAAAACATCACTTTTTCGTGCAACACATCGAAATATAGTGCCGGCGAGAGATAGGCAGGTGGGAGTGGGCGTTACACTATAGAGCGCAGAAAGCACCGCTCGTAATTTTCTTGTTGGTGCTTCCCCCCCACTACAAGAAAATGGGATATTATAGACGTTCCTTGTAGGAAATTTAATGTACTTTCACGTGGTGTAAGAATTTTGTTGATAACATGTATATTTCTCGAGTTGTAGGGCGTGCAAATGTGCGTTTTCGACGTTTTCACAGAAGGGCCAAAAATTTGCTCTTTTTCATTGAGTACTAGCGCCTATACTGCTCGTCCGAAAATAAAACATGAGTAGTGCATTTTGTAGTAAATTTTCTCTACTTTGCTCAGAATGAACATCTTCGAGAATCACATAGTTTTCGAGATATAAGCAAGAAACTGAAAAACGTGCGAAAATTTTGAGTTTTTTTTAGTTTTTCGTTGTGAAGCCGACCTTCTACAAGTCAGAAAACTTGAAATTCGAATTCAGCGCCTCAAAAAACATACAGAACCGTTAAGAAAAAAAACTTTCGCAATTCTGTTACGAAACAGGCTGTTTTGAGCACCAATTGACTGGACTACTACGACTTTTCTTATAGACATAGGTGCAGCAGTGAACGTTCTATCAAACAGTTTGTTCAAAAAAATCAACCAAATTCAGAAATTATCTACATTTCCAGTGCAAAATTTTAGGATTGTTGGTGCAGTAGGATCTAAATAAAAATTTATCAAAATTCAGAACTAGTCCAGTTAGAATTAGGCAGTGAAACAGACACTTGCATATTTTTTTGTTGTCGATTCATTAATCGACTGCATTATTGGTCTGGAGTATTTACAAACCCGAGAAGCAATGATTGATTTTCAGCAAGGTAAGTGGATACTTACAGTAAACCAACGAGTCTGTATTGTGGATATGGTTAGGAAAAAGAATACTCTGATCAAACCATGCAATTCTGTTAGGCTGAAAGAGTTCCAGTATCAAAGCACGCTTTAAGGATTTTCCAAATAATATTGAATGTGACGATGAAACCTATGAATCCATAGTGCGGAAAGTGACTGAAACCACCAACGTCCCACTTGAACAAAGGCAACAGCTTATTCAGATTCTATACCGATACGTTAAGGTGTTTACTAAGAAACCAGGTGTAGTAAATTCATACCAGTACCACATGCAGGTAAAACCCCATGAAACATATTGTAAACATAGCTATTCTATCCCGTGGGCTAAACAGGCTGCTGTCAAAGCTGAAATCAACCGTATGTTACATTGGAATATAATTGAACCTTCCTTGTCCCCATATTCCAGTCCATTGTTGGCTGTATTAAAATCAGATGGCTCAGTTCGTCTTGTGTTAGACGCGAGAGCAATAAACAAAAGCCGGCCGCGGTGGCCGAGGAGACTGAGACGCTTCAGTCACGGTCTCCACGGCGACTACGGTCGGGGGTTCGAATCCCCCCTCTGGCATGGATATTTGCGCCGTCCTTAGTTGTAAGTAGTTCATAAGTAGTTTAGGGACTGATGATCCCGTAGTTAAGTCCCTTAAGCTTAACAAACTTTTTTTGAATAAACAAAATTCTAGTCCTGGTAAGGACACGACCTGAGAATTTGGAAGAACAATTACAAAAATTCTTCTGTGTTAAATATCTATCTAGCTTTGATTTACGTGCCTCATACTGGCAAGTACCTATTACGTAGGAATCCAGACAATACACCGCTTTCATTTTTGCAGGTCGCACTTTTCAGTTCACAGTTCTTCCGTTCGGACTGAACGTTAGCTCTGGTGTTTTCATCACAGCACTTGATACAGCACTTGGCCCTGAACTTTTGGATTCAGTCACTGTATACGTTGATGATATCTTAGTGGCCACACGCACTTGGGAAGAGCATTTATCACTTCTTGAAAGTGTGTTGTCAAAATTTAAGTCGTCTTTTGTTACCGTCAACTTGATGAAATCAAAATTCGCAAAGACAGAAATCAAATTTTTAAGACACATCATTTCACCTACAGGAATTGTTCCTGATCCAGAGAAAATTAAAGCAATTGAACATTGTCCTTGCCCACACAATAGGAAACAACTGAAAGCCTTCCTTGGGCTCTGTTCTTTATTTAGGAGATTCGTACTGAAACAACTCATGAACAGCAATAATCTGCTTGCTCTTCTACGAAAGAACACACCATGGAACTGGACGGAAGGTTGCCAGAAAGATTTTCATGAAATCAAACAGGTTTTGGTGAATTCGAGCATTTTACGTCATCCCGATATGACACAAGACTTTTGTATTGCTACTGACTCGTCAAATTACGGCCTTGGAGCCTGCCTCTTACAAATTTCTAAAGATCTTAACCCACAATCTTTAAAGGTTATCAGTTATGCCAGCCGTACGCTCACAGAATGTGAACGTAGGTATTCGACCACCGAACAGGAGCTTCTTGGAATAGTTTGGGCGTTCAAAAAGTTCCGCCACTATATATTGGTAAACATACCCGAGTCTTTTGTGACCACCAAGCCTTAAGTTTTCTAGTGTCATGTCGTCTTTTGCACAACCGCCTTGCTAAATGTTGCTACAAGAATACGACTTCGAAATTATTCATATAAAAGGCACCGACAATCAGATTGCCGATGCATTGAGCAGACTTCCACAAGGTCTTCCTGAATTTCAGAATCACCTTGAATCTAACACGGAATTCAGAGTCACGCTGATAGGCAGATGAGCGTTGGTCAAAAATTCAAGTCACAAAGATTCGGATTCATCGTTGCATCAAAGGTACAAATTACACCAAGGAGTGTTATTTTATCGTAGACATCCATAGTCTCAAATTTGGTGCGTGTGCAGTCCTGCTTCCCATGAAAATTCTCTTATATGGCATACACACAAAGTCTGGGGTCACCTTGATGCTCTTAGATGCCTACGAAAACTTAAACAGTATTGTTACTTCCCTAATATGTCGAGGAAAATCCACCACACTCTTAAGTCGTGATTAATATGTCAAAAGTGCAAACCAAACACTCAGTCAAGCAAAATACCTCTTCATACTATTCTACCTTGTGAACCACTAAACCTTGTGGCAATTGGCCCTCTTCCGAGTGATCGAGGTGGTGTTAAATATATATTGGGAATCTATGATATCTTTTCAACATTCGTAAAGCTTTATACTTTAAAGACCGCCACAGCTACGGCAGTTATCCGCCGCCTTGAAAATGATTTTTTCCCGTTCTATGGAAAACCAACCAGTATTTTATCTGATAATGCAAAAATATTCACCTGTCATACTTGGTCGAGTTTCATACGTCGTCATGACGTCAAACATATTTTAATCTCAAGATTTAACCCTGCTGCAAACCCCATGAAACGAATGTTCCGTGAATTGAATAGATTTATTCGCACATACGCGGCCACGAAACAAACAACTTGGCTAGAATACTTAGGACTGTTCGAACAAGTAGTCAACAATTTACCCCTATTTTCCACACAATACACACCAACTGATTTAGTTCTGCAGACTAAAGAAAACAATGAGTGGGTAAACCCAATACCAAAAATCCCACGAGAGCAACCATCGCTGGAATCGAAGGTAAGGATAGTTTTAACAGCACTAACAAACGCAGATTTCAAACGTAAAAACTATTTCGACAAACAATTATAACGCACACAGTCATTCAAACTTAATGATTTGGTAATGTTAAGGGTACATCCAAAGCTTTCAGCTATCCAAAAGAGAAACAAAAAATGGCAATACCTTTATTCCGGACCGTACAGGATACTACAGATTCCTAACGAAGGAAGTTATTTATTGTCACCTGTACACAGGACTCGACCTAGAGCAATCTATCCACACAAAGATCTTAAGAAATATCATGCATAAATTGTTAATAAGCTGATTATATGATTTAATGTGTACCATAAGCCTTCCTAGCATGTACTGTTATGTTTGAAATACTCAGCGAGTGACAGATACCACTTTTAACTACCGACACAATAATAAATACTTTTCAGAGAGGCTTGTGAGCACTATAACATGTCAACATTTATGCTGTGTGACAAATATACTAAGTAATGTTTCTTGAAACGGATGGTGTAACTTTGCAACTGAATGAATGGCATCATTTATTATTTATGTACAGGTTTAATACAATGAGCAGTTTATTATGGCTAGTAGTTGAGAAATATTATTATTATTATTATTATTGTTATTATGCGGGAGGAGCGCACAAGCACACTCTGATTATTTTTGTTAGGGAACCCACTACTGCGTAATGAATTTATATTGTCTAGGTTTAGTTTGTAAGTGTGAAAGAGTGAATGGAAAAGTTTAGATTAGGACCCGTTTGCAAGAATGTCATTGTAGGTCAAGCAACAAATATTTTGACGTAAGCATAACACAGATATATTCTGTAGAAACCTTTGTTACACATGACAGGAATCATTATGAATTTATCTGTTAATCAACTAGGTTTTATAAAAATAACATGTAAGAGTGACGTACAACAGCAATACGTGACTTCGGAAACCACGAAAGTGCACGAACACCTAGGAATTGAAGGTTACTTGTTTATGTTTACACACAGGCTACACATAGTAGTATCTGGTCTTATTTATTGTACTGTGAGAAGAATTTTAATCCTTGGCAAATGGTCCAATTTTTGTTTATGTAAAATAATTTTCATTTTTTATGCAGGTATGTATGTAAAACTGTGCCATTTATTATGTATTACACATACATTAGCATATCAATAGCGTAAGAATAGATTAAGTTTTGTCTTTAAGCTGGTTTCCATCGTCTACGAGAACTTTGGTGCCGTCGTCATCGCAGCGAGATCGTCAGAACTATAAGCCACTTCGGAGACACATGAGATAGAGCTATGTCTATTTTGACACGGTGTATACTCCAAAACACACTCACACTGACAAACATGGATTGGACAACGACATGAACATTCGTAAGGTTGACACAGAATATTCTCCCTAACGCACTGTACTCAGCAGTTTCACACTAGTCAGACAATAGCAACAAATCGTATGGGATGCAGAGAGGAGGAGGAGGGAGGAGCGAGAAAACGCGATGCTTTTATTTAAACTTAATACTTGCATTGTGCCTTCATTGTAATTTATGATTGTGACAGTAATATTTGTTGTAGTTAGGAACTGTATTGCTGAATTTGCAATGCGTATGCTTATTTTAGCGATGCTTTTCTCCCTCTGTCTTATGTAATGAACCCCTCCTTTTTAAATAATTATATTTCCGCATGCTTTAGTGCAAGCCCTCATGGACCACGTATACCTGCTGGTCTCACTTCACCTGTGTCAAAGTTACATAGTAATTGTTTATGTTTATTATAAATGTCATAGACCAGTAGTTGCTATCTTTTTTTTAATATTTAATGGTACAAAAATGACATACAACTTGACACTCATGAATTTCAGTAAGAAATCACGAGAGGAAATATGACGAAAATTGATGACATTAAGACCAATAAAGTATGTAAACAAATGTCATGAGACGAAATGTTACCAAATTTGGTAATGTAGATCATACGGAGGTGCTGAAACAGCCAGTCCCTTTTGCTAACATTCCCCTCTAAGTTGACATGAACACAGCCCGAAATAAATTCGAGTAACTTTGTAAATAACGGATATATATATATATATGTGTGTGTGTGTGTGTGTATCTGTATAATGTTCTAAAGAAAGAAATTGCAAATATCTTCCCTGTAAAAAAAAAAAAAAAAAAAAAAAAAAAAAAAAAAAAAAAAAAAAAAAAAAAAAAAAAACGTGATTAATGTGTCACGAAAACTTTCAAAGTTAGTACCAACATCAGACTTAACATGGTTTATTTATATATTTGTTTTGTAAAAGTACACGTGCCGTTCTGAGATTATCTACATTTATGATCATAGTGAACGTGTGTACGATTGCGTGTGTCGAACTGAAAAGACTATTAGAGCAGTGCAATGCACGTACGAACGAACGCGAAAAACAGTGAATGGACGCCAATCAGCGACTTTCAGTATCCACTGTGTTTTCCTTCCACTTATATGTATATAACTACAAGTGACAAATAGAACTCATTATGAACGAACTAGTCATTGCAAGTGATAGAAACCATTGTGCTGTCAGTAATGGCTACTAACTCGAGCAATGTACTGTGACGAACTAAAGGTAGCAAGTGACCATTATTTAGTGAACGATAAAACAAAAGTGTCATGTGATACGATCAACCTTTTAATCGAAACGACGAACGGGACACTACTCCAGTGCCGCTCGTTTTCTCAAAGACAATGTGGTATATAGGCAATGTATTATGGACAACTGAACACGACTGCATTGAAAAACTATTTTGTGCCGCGCAAATAAAACCTCATGAACCGATAAATTGTCCTGTGAACAGACTATATGAAATGATCTTAAACATAAAACGTAATAGTCACAATGCTGAGGTGCACACACTCACGACGGTGTAATAAACTGCACGGACGTTAAACCAAACGCTGAGCTGCTGCAAAAGACTCAAAGTGTACTTACCGAGCTGCGGTGCATCTTGCAGAGAACTATAATCCAGTGTTTAGTGCACAAACGGAAAAACGGCAAGAAATCACAATTTAGATTCACGGAAGTCGGACAGCGGAGAGCAACCACACTGTAGTAATATTTGAATATGGACTGACACCGACAGAGCGCGTGACCGACTACCGCCCAGCCATGATTGTTGAAGCAACTGCTACTGCGACGCTTGCGCGTTGCCAACTTATGAACCTAAGAAGTGAAATTCAGTGAATACATAAACATTATTCAAACTAAAATAAGACGAACATGTAATAGACACACACACACACACACACACACACACACACACACACACACATATATATATATATATATATATATATATATATATATATATATATATATATATAGTGTAACTATGGGGGGATGAGGGAAATAGAACCCCCCCCCCCCAGACACCACCCCCCACCAAAAAAAAAAAAAAAAAAAAAAAAAAAAAAAGAAAGAAAGAAAGAAATTGAAAGAAATTGTATAACAGCAATCTGGAAAAGGTAAAGATTGGTAACTCGGTGTGTTTTACCATAAGCTTCCATTGGATGGGAGTGAATTAATCTTCAACAGGAGTGGTAGATGGTACTCTGTCTGGAAACTGACTAAAATTTAGCTCGTCAAGCAGATCTATCCCCCCCCCCCCCCCAAAGCCAGGTCCTATGAGATGTAATCAACAGACTGTGCTACCCTCAAATTAAACATGTTAAAAATGCATAGACTGTGCTACTGCACTTTACAAACATCCTGAAACTCAAAAACTGTGCGACGGCACTTACGAAATTATCATTACGATGAAAATATTTTGTTAAATTTTTTAACTTGTCAATATTTAAAATAACTACTTCACGTGAATGAATAAATGAACATATGTCTGTAAACAAATGTACATAGTAGATAGATGATTTTTTAAATGACAAAATATGTAACGGTATGAGTTCATGTCAGAAAGATAGCCGTACAACTTGCATCACTCTTACCTGAAACACATCAAATGTAAATTCAAATGACCACACAAACATACGCACACCAATAACATACTAAAGTGTCCTCATCTTTCAGATGCAAAAAACAGAATGTAATTTTGTGTATATGATTTTGTTTCCATGTTAACCACAATCGGAGGCGCGATGCAGCGCCATACCGAGGGCCAAAAGTTCGATGTTCGGGACGGAGAGGCGCCCTGCTCGAACGCGGCTGGCCGTGACGTCACGCTTCTCCCACCCGCTGACTTCACACACCATCAGCCACCCGTTATCGCCGCCGCGCTCCCGTCCGACGTCATCGCAACCTGTCGCACTCTCGCACCTGTCTTCACCGTCCTTGGCTTCCTCACCGTCACGTCGCTACGATTCCTTATTTCATTAATATACTTATAAAGAAAATAACTTATTTGAATTGTATACATGAAACTTAAACAAACAAATGTAAATAACAAACTGATATTAATATGTAAAAAGGAAAAACAACAACATGAACAAAAATAATAATACCCAACTAGTATGTCTTTGTGTAGGTTGCATTTGCCCCACACAAAGCCAGACGGGGCAAGTATAACGATACACTTTTTTTTTTTTTTTTTTTTTTTTTTTTTTTTTTTTTTTTTTTTTTTTGATCGCCTCCTGTTCCCTCTGACCCGCAATGCAACTAATTTAATTTCGTTCGTCATTTTTTACTTAAAAACAAGCGAGAAGACGGAACCGTGATAGTAGTTTTACTCACTCTCTGTTCTGTATCTGATATGACAAGACGTCTATCATACCTGTATCCACTTATGTAAGTAGGAAGAATGATGCAAGTTGTTGCTGAAAAAATATTATTTAAATTTAAAAGCATTCCCTCTCCTTGGGTTTCATTTAAATCAAACTCCTCCACGTCAAATATTTAATTTCTTGATGTTTTTCAGCTCCTCGTCAAACGTAATAGTTTAATGTTCAGACGCCATTACAATCGCTTCGCATTGTCTGCAAAATTTCAATCAATCAATCATCCTTATACTATAATTTGCTTGAATTTAGAACCAGCAGTCATTTCTTTTGGAATTTCACGAAGTCCGATGATTTTTTTAAATTATTTTATCGTTACCAGTAACTTCATGTTCTACCCACGGTCACACAACAGTGAAAAGCGAAGTGAACAGTCTGAACATTGATCTCCTACGGAAAGTATCTCGAACATTCACAGATTAAATTAAAAAAAGGTATCATTTCCAGCTTCTACAATATGAAGCGCAAGATCCAGCTAGATGCTTTCCGTAAGTCTTATAACGTGATGTTGCTTGTATGGTGCCCGACTTAAATATGCAACCCGCGGTTTATTTGCTTTAATGTTCATTTTGTGCTGTACTTTAACTAACTTATTTCAAATTCAAAAATGCGGTACCATCAATTCCTTGTCCAAAATATAATCGCGGAATCTACTTTAACAATTATGGCATCATACTAAGCAAGGGCAACGTTATATTGCCGCGTATGGGAGTGACACATGGACGATAAACAGTGCGGACAGGAAGAGGATAGAGGCTTTTGAAATGTGGTGCTACAGAAGAATGCTGAAGATTAGGTGGGTGAATCGCGTAACTAATGAGGTACTGAACAGAATTGGGGAGAAGAGGAATTTCTGACACACTTTGACTAAAAGAAGGGATCGACTTGTAGGACACATTCTTAGACATCAAAGAATTGTGAATTTAGCGTTGGGGGGAGGTGTACTGAGTAAAAATCGCAGAGGGAAACAAGGAGATGCATATAGTAAGCAGATTCAAATGGATGTAGGTTGCCGTTGTTATGAGGAGATGAAGAGGCTTGCTCAGGACAGAGTAAAGTGGAGAGCTGCATGAAACCAGTCTCCGGACTGAACACCGCCACAATGACAACAACTAGAACAACAACAAAGATCTTGGAACTCAGTTGTCATCAACGAAACGACGTCTGCACCAAGAGGAAACTAACAAAAACATTTTGTCTCTTGAAATTAATCGTATACTAGGCGAAATATTTTATCTAATAAAATCAGTAGTCCTTTACACGTTTCAAAACAAGTTCGATGGAAAAAAGAGTACATTGTGAAATCGACCAATTTATGTGCCGTTTCGCAGAAACTCTACAATTTTCTCAAGGATAAGCTCGAACCTTTACCTGCAGAGTTAGTCTCGCTATCTTGGATAAACCGCGATTTCTGTTACAATTCATGTACTTCAAATGACATTTTAGTGATGATGAAAATGAAGGCTTAAACAATGAGAGGGAACGAATTACTCGAGTGAAAACGACAGTGTTCGTAGATCTTGTTTACAAGTTAACTTCTTCTCAGAGCCGAGTCAGCAAATGGAATGCTCATTTACAACATTTAGATTGGCAGGCAACTGCAAAAACAGGCTACACTTTGCGTTTCTTTTTGTATCTTTCGATTGGATGCTTGAATTTTCTGAGTCAGAAGTGTATGTCTGAAGGCTAGAGAAGCTACAGAATTTAGCAATAGCATTCGAGCAATAGCAGAACAGCAAAACTACTCATGATTGTTTCAAAAGAAAGTGAAATACACCTCAAGCGCACTAATCAAAAGCGCGGACCATATACTGTAGCGTCGTTCCCGTTAAAGCCGCTGTTCTTGCGTGACGTAACAGCTTCAGCGAATAGCAACACAGAACGCTTACAGCTCAACCTTATGTGTTTTACGCATCTTGGTAACACCGTATTCTGACAATGCTCTTCTTTGTGACGCATAATATTCACTGTTGCTTTACTAGCACGTTAGTAAATCATGCAAATAATTAAGTCACAGTGCATAAGAACTTCCAACACGCATTATTAGTTAAGCTTGGAGATATTCGTTCAACAATGTCATTATTTGTCAACTAAGACAAAAAAAATTGAAACTATTTTTCAAAAAATATTGGGAGGGGGGGGGGACACGTCCCCCCTGTCCCCCCCCCCCCCCCCCAGTCGGTGACGCCCATGCCCTGTGACTGTGGGGAAGCAAATCAAACAATACAGCACATCGCCCAGGATTGTGAGTTAAGAGCCTGCCAGTTGAGTCGGGCTGACTTCTTCAGCGCTACACCGCTGTGCAGATAATATCTGCTGTGATATTACTTTTTACTGTATGTTTATATTGTTTGAAAATGTACCCTTCAATTATGTATTTTATAGTGTATTGTAACATATAACTTTATTATGTAATGAATGCGAACCATGTGTGTAGCGCCATACGCTAAATAAATAAAAATCAATCACAGGCAACGTGAATTGATATCGATCTTTTGAAACTCTCACATCAAAGTTCACTGCCTACTAAACTTTGTGACAGATGTCGCTCTAATAGTCACAAACATATTGCTCACAATTTTAGACGAACAGTGGGTGACAGGTAGGTTTTTAAAAGTGAAATACAGAACTTAGGTACGTTTGAACTTTATTTCGGTTGTTCCAGTGTGTTAGACATACTTTCGTCTAATAATCATACATCATGAAAACGCATGCTTTTTCAGCGCGATTACCTGTAATTACCTCATGACGTCAATAAATGCTCAAATTGATGTCCTTCAACTTCAATGCATTTGTCAATACGCGTAACGAAATTCCTCTCAACAGCGAGTAGTTCGCCTTCAGTAATGTTCTCACATGCATTGACAATACGCTGACACATGTTTTCCGGCGTTGTCGGTGAATCACGATAACAAATATCCTTGAATTTAACCCACATAACGATTTCCTGGGATATAAGATCTGGTGAACGTGCGGGCCATGGTATGGTGCTTCTACGACCAATCCACCTATCATTAAATATTCCATTTGAGACCGCATCAACTGCAAGTTAGCCATGTGCTGGACATCCTTCATGTTGAAAGTATAGCGCCATTCTGTCATACACTGAAACATCTTGTAGTAAAATCGGTAGAACATTACGTAAGAAATCAGCATACATTGCACCATTTAGATTGCCATCGATAAAATAGGGGCCAATTTTCCTTCTTCCCATAATACCACACCATTAAGTGGTTCTCTACAAATGGACTCTCATTAAACTTTGATAAAACCCAGTACATACAGTTTCATACAGTAAATGACATGACACCATTAATAAATTTAGACTTTGAACACAAATCTGTAGCTATGGTAGAATATTCAAAATTTTTAGGTGTTTGCATTGACGAGGGACTGAATTGGAAGAAACATATTGAATATCTCCTGAAACGTTTGAGTTCAGCTACTTATGCTATCAGTCATTGCAAAATTTGGTGATATAAATCTCAGTAAATTAGCTTACTACGCCTAGTTTCATTCACTGCTTTCATATGGGATCATATTCTGGGGCAATTCAACATTGAGTAAAAAAGTATTCATTGCACAAAAGCATGTAATCAGAATAATTTCTGGAGCCCACCCAAGAGCATCCTGCAGACATTTATTTAGGGATCTAGGGATACTCACTGTAGCTTCACAATATATATATTCACTCATGAAATTTGTTATTAACAATCCGACCCAATTCAAAAGTAATAGCAGTGTGCATAGCTACAACACTAGGAGAAAGGATGATATTCACTATTCAAGGTTAAATCTAACTTTGGCTCAAAAAGGGGTGAATTATGCTGCCACAAAAGTCTTTGGTCACTTACCAAGTAGCATCAAAAGTCTGACAGCTAGCCAACTAGTATTTAAAAAGAAATTAAAGGAATTTCTGAATGGCAACTCCTTCTACAATGTAGATGAATTTTTAGATAAAACTTAAAAAAAAAAATAATAAAAAAAAACAAAAAACAAAAATTCTTAAAATATAGATTGTCAAGTATAGACAAAATTTACTAAACTGACACGTTCCACATCATTACGAAATGTCGTATACATGATCCAAGTATTAATCTAATCTAATCTAATCTAACCATACATTAACCCGCCAAGTTCGCTGATGTTCCAGTTGTCGCAGCCATCGTGGATTTTCCGTCGCCCAATAGTGCATATGATGTCTGTTTATAAACACAAATCGTAAAAAATATCTGTTATTGTCCCGTAATTTATTTTGTGTGCAGTGGCAAAACCGTACACGACGTTCAAAGTGTTCGCCATACAAATCCTGGTGCATAGAAACATGGTACTGGTGACATTTTTGTTGATGTAGAATTATCAACACCAACGTTTTTGAGATTCCCGATTCTCCCTCAATTTGTCCGCTATTGATGTGTGGATTAGCCGCAACTACAGCTAAACACTTACTTGGGCGTCATCATTTGTTGCAGGTCGTGGTTGACGTTTCACTTGTGACTGAACAAAATGTTCAAATGTTTGTATAGTTTATGGGACTTAACTACGGGGTCATCAGTCCCAAAACTTACAAACTACTTATGAACTACTTACGAACTAGGACGGCACAAATATCCATGCCCGAGGGGGGATTCGTACCCTCGACCGTAGTGGCCGTGCAGATCGTGACTGAAGCGCCTCTGTCCCCTCGGCCACTGCGGCCGGCAAGTGACTGAACACTTCCTGTCTCTTTAAATAACGTAACTATCCGACGAAAGGTCCGGACAGTTGGATGATGTCTTCCAGGACAAAGACCAACATACATAGCACAGGCCTGTTGGACATGTTGATTACAATAGCTAGAGCTGAGTCAGCCGAGAGGTCGCCACGCGCACACTCCCTGCGCAGCTGATAACGTTTCGTTACACCGCAGCACCACCGCGCCACGTACGAGCACCAGTTGCCAACAAAAGCTTCGAAATTCCGCCGTCCATTGCTGACATGAATGTGAAATGTTCGGAATCCTTTCAGTGCCGCAGTAAGAACATCCAGTCGATAACAATTGATGGCGAAAGAGCTTCACCTCTGGACTGCGGTGACGTCGCTCTACACGCCCACTAACTTGACAGATGCTTCGATCATCTTTCATGATTTGGTGGATTGGACAATAATGTGGCCTCTTCTTGTTTATCAAACGTGAGCTCTACTCGTCTAGCTTATTGGCATCATATAGTTTTTCTGGCAGGATTCTGAAGCATGTGGCAGTGTATTTTATCAGGGCATGTGTTATGTTATGTTGCCATAATAAATGTCGTGAGGGAATAGCAAATCGGTGCAATGGCAAAACAAGTGACACAGGGAGTAAAGGAATTTGAGGCAGTTGAATTGTTGTTAGAAAGTGTAGCAGAGTAGACTGCAGATAATATGGATTTACGAAATAAATTATATCAGAGTGATGGAAAGTTGAACCATGTCTAACTGTCTAGCTATGGGGTGGATCCAGTAGCAACCTCCTTCATTAGTCCGTTTTCGGGAATAATTTTTGAATATGTGGTATCCTTTTATAGAAGATTTGTCCACAACTACGGCTTCAGGAGGTTGTTCTTGCAGGTAGCGTCATTAAGGTTACTTTCATAACCCAAAACTAAGTTACACAGTGGCTATAAGGGTGAAGAGACATTCAAAGAGTTGGAACAGGGTTTGTTTCGACATTATAAGAACCAAATTAGCTCTATGTTTTTTTTTTTTTCAAGATACCTTAACATCCATGGTGAAACGGGGCGATGAAAGTGGGAAGTAATTTGCGGATAGAGTTCGGCGGGTAAATGTAAGAACCTGTGCTATGAAGGTATACCTGGTAAAATGTCCAAGAGATATGATTTCCACCAGTTGATTGTCATGCAGCATTGAGACTGGCAACGGCGTATGAGGAGATTGACTAGCTACTAAGTTGCAAAGAAGGTGAAGTACTTTTCACAGATGTGACATGCTTGTCTTGTGGCCGTATGCGTCATGTGCGTAAGTTTCACCGCCGGTCGTGAATAAGGGAAGGTACGAGGTAGGTTCCGACTTTTATGGGTGACGAAGAAGTACATTTAATTTTTTATTTTTTATTTATTTGGTTATTTAACCTGACCAGATTAGGGCCATAGGACCCTCACTCACATCTGACCAGGAACAACATAAACAAAGGATTTAATAACAAAAACACAGTATTAATAATATCAATATATGACAATACTACTAATAACAATAATAACAAAAAAATCAAAGTAATACTAATTTTAACAAGAGATATTTACATGGAGATAAATGTTTAACACATTTGAATTAAGTTTAATATGAACAGAAGGGGGGGAAATGATTAGCGACAGAGGAGAAGATTGAAAAATTACAGTGCCAATGGTGAGGAAGTGGAGATATATATTTATAGACATCTCTGCTGATGAAAGGAAAGGAAAAAAATTGTGGGGGGGAGGAGAAATTGACAACAGTAGGCTACAGACTGGTAAGTGGAGAAAATGATGGCTATTGTGACAGAAGATGAACCCTTAGCTGTCTTTTAAAGTTTTGAATAGATTTTATCTCTCTTAACTTTAGAGGAAGATTGTTCCACATACGTGTTCCCGATACAGAAAATGATTCAGAGAAGATTGCAGTGTTATGTGATGGTACAGAGACAATTTTATTTTGATGACAGCCTGTGTTTATGATCTGCTGTTCAGAGTGTAATATAATCATTGAGGATAAGTAAGAAGGTTTGAAATGATTGAGAAAGCGATGCAGCAAACATAATGTATGATAGCTTCAACACTTACCTGCATGTAGCCAAGATAACTGCTGGTACACGGGACTGATAGGGTCGTAGAAACCTAAGTCACAAATGTATCAGATACAAGAATTCATCGCCAGCTTCAACCTATGTGAATTTTCGTGTGGCAGAACTTGCAGAATATCATCACCATAATCTAGAATGGGAATATTAGTGTCTCAACGAGCTTCTTTTTCAGCTGTAAAGGAAATGCTTTCTTGTATTTCTGCAGTGAATGAAGTGATGCCTTTAACTTCTTACAGACTGTGGTTGTATGCTCTTACCAGTCCAAGTGCTGATCAAATATTACTCCTAAGTTCTTTGCTGAATGAGAAAAGCGTATTTGTGTGTCGTTAAGTATTAAAGGTGGAAGAGTTTCTCTGAGCTGTGGAGTGGTCTTTCGTGGGCCACTAAGACTGCCTGCGTTTTTAATGGATTCAGTTTCAAGCCCATGCTATGAACCCATTTTAGTAACGAAAGTAAGACCGCATTTACATGCTGGATGGCTGTGCTTAGGTTTTTACGCCCTACACTGAGATATAATTGGTCATCAGTGTATAGACGATATTTACAGTGGAACAGAACAGTGGACACATCATTAACATATAGTGGCCCGAGTATAGATCCTTGAGGAACCCCTGATACAACATCCCTACATTTTTACTTATTTTTTTTTCTTTTTGCTTTTATTACACATTAGAGGGACCACACAGTTCGAATGTAGGGGCGCACTTTTCACTAGTAGTTACTAGGCAAAAGTTTTTGTTTAATACATGGCCAGTGGCTTGTAGGGGCCTAGTTGGTTTGAGGCGATTACAGCCACCACGATACAGGTTACGTACAGTTGGAGATAGTGGTGTTGATCCATTGGAATTAGGGAAGTTATTTTTTTCTGTGGAAGGAGTACAGTTTAAAGCCATGGACGGTAGTCATGCCACATATAACAGTAGCCTATTGCACAATTCTTTAGTAATACTTTCTGTATAAACACGAGCTAAAATTGACCTTCGGCGATACTAGGAGGAACTTCGTAGGAAATCGTTTCATCCAGGGAAAGTTGTCGTCAAGGCTGAACTGTCGCGAAGGGCATCCACTGTTAGGGACAAACCGTTTAAACCAGGAACAAGTACGTTAAGAATAGATTAGCGTAATAATATACCAGTACCAGTCGATACCGGAAAGTCTTTGGATAAATGTACACTGGCAGTTGACTGTAGATATCTTTATGGTAGACGAGACATTGGAGAAAAACGACGTGTTGGCTAATGCGCTCTAGTTTGTGAAGGTAGTAAATGTACAAGAGTTGAGTGGGAAAGAATTGTACTGCTGTATTCAATAATTTTGAAGATATCTAACCGGGGAATTGATTGTCGGTAAAAATTTTGAAGATGAAATTTGGGGTACTGAAAAATCTGAAACGGACTTGGGCCTGGTGGACTTGGGGTAAAATGCTCGAGCGGAGCAGAAGGGTCGCGAGTTCGAAACCCAGTCGGACTTCAGATTATTTTCAAGCCGCGTTTTAATCAATCTTTCACTTCTCAAAGATGTGAGGAGTCGCCAGAAAAGACACGTGGTTCGCATTCCACATTAAGCTGTAGGTCCCCTTTCCCCAGTTGTAAAACTGAGGTAGGCTAGGGACACGCAAGTCGCCGAAGTGGCGTCGAACTGAAAGAGTTGCACCAGGCCGATGAGCCTTAAGGAATTATTACTGTTATCTCAAAAGGAAAGACAGACATCAGTTTTAGTCATTATTAATGGAATTCGAAGATTTTCTTTACTAGAGAGCCATTGCTCGTCTTACCTATTACTCAGTGCCGATTTCCAACAAGTGATACAGCGCCTGTATACTGAAGATCCCCATACGAATCCTCATCATTTGGTGACACTGTGGAGTAGATCATAATCGGTAGTGAGCAGATGGGGTTATAATCAAGATCCCTTATCACACTGGGTTCGTTGTCGTTCGAATGAAGTCTACGGATGGTTGGAAGAAATTTCGTTTCTCCTGTGACTACCAACATCTCACTGGCAAAACAATCAATGATGTTTACCCAATCCCGAAAATAATTAATACATTAGATTATCTTAGTAAATGTAAGTATTTTCCACTCTGGACCTCAGAATCGGGTATCATGAGATAGATCTGCCGAAATTTGCATTTTTGGTTCCGGTTCGCCATTATGTTTGAAGATCGCGCCAGCTACGTGTGAGGGATTACAGTACGGGTCGTTGAAGGAGTTGAAACTGGGTCAATATCTGTTTATTTAGATGATATGAGGTTTGGAACTTAGATAGTGGCAACTATTTATACACAGCCGATACAAAAGCGTTACATGTTTCAACCTCTTACTATCGTTCAAAGTAGTAACCAGGGTTTTGTAAAACCAAGTACGGTGTAGTACACCGTTAGCAGAGCCTGTTTTGCTAATGGTGAGGATGAAGCGGTCTAGTGCCTCTCGAATCTCTGAAACGATTCTAAATTGAAAGTCACAAAGTAGTTCCTTCGTCTTCGAGATCAAATGAAAGTCACAATGGCTTAAGTCTGAGGAGTATGGTGGATGATACAGTACTTCGCAGAGCAATCGACTGAACAGAGTAGCCACAGCTTGCACTGTATGCTCCCGTGCAAATTATGGATAGATTGGTCTGTGTGTCTTACCGTTTCTTTCGCCAAGCTGGTCGCAGGTGATGCTCCAAAAACGAACAGCATCACTGTGCATTGATGGTTTGCCATGGAGTAACGTAGTCCGTTAGGCTAACACCATCAGAGTCGTACGTTAGACAGCTCGCTCACAAGCGAATGTGTTTCTCTCGATTTTGCGCACGCCGGTGACATGGGAAGGGCGAGTCCATTTGCTCGGAGGTAAGGTAGATATGTCAACAACGTGTGCTATCAGCGACAATAGTAGATTCCAATGCGCAGTGTCTCCACAGCAGTTAAGTTCCAATCCTCGTATAATCGTGTTTTCTGAAGATATGGAAGAGTAAGTGCTCAATTGTATACGCTACAGGCTCAGGATAGGGGTTTTCAGTGGTATGACGTAAGCCATCCCTCTACTCTGATTCAGCCTGGTGACCTCGTTTGGATCTTCTTTACCGAACGTTCTGCTGTGTGAGGAGCTACTGAGACATTAATTTGGGCTATGAAACATCAAACGTTATGTATGATAATGAAGATGGTGACCTCGTCACCAGAAATGGCGGAAGGTCAGGGATACAATGTTTTACGAGTGAAACCATACAGCACATTCCAGCCAGTCTCAACAAGGTAAAAGGTAGCGAATGACGACATAATTTCGTCAAGGTCCGCAGCCAAACGAGTACCATCCATCGGGAGCTGCAGTATGTAGGGGTAACTAGTTCCCGCAACAAAATGACGTGAACATAGATACATGGAGGGAGCGATGTCGCAAGTGAAATGTTCAACGACACCAACCATTTGTGGTAATGGCTAAAGTGTTGGATTCTGGAGGAAGGGGCTCTGGGGTTCTGGACACACCAAGTTTGTAAATTTTGGGTATACAGTTGTAGAACATTCTAAATATATTGAGAAGTACTGAACCAGATCTTTTTATTCGTGTATATGCATTTACAATATAAAACTCCATCCTTAGTCAGTTGATTCTGTTCTCTTGTACAGGTCCTAAATATATCATCCCTTAGATTAAACCAGTGTTTTTTAATCAACCAGCTACACCTTAAGACATTGCCCCATGAGAATATCAAAATATGCCATAATTAACCGAGGCCGGCCGCGGTGGCCAAGGGGACTGAGGCGCTCCAGTCACGGTCTGTACGGCCACTACGGTCGGGGGTTCGAATCCCACCTCGGGCATGGATATTTGTGCCTTACTTAGTCTTAGCTAGTTCATAAGTAGTTTGTAAGCTTAGGGACTGTTGACCCCGTAGTTAAGTCCCATAAGTTCTACAAACATTTGAACATTTTTGAATTAACCGAAGTTCATGTAGCCCCCATTTTGCCTAGATGAGTGAAAGAGAAGAGGGGAAATGAGGACAATTATCCTGTAATCAGTTATGGCCAGTAAGGAAACACTAAGAGATTTTGCTCAAAATTTATACTTACATAACCGTAATTTAAGATCCCTGTGATATTCAGTATGTCAATGAGCAAAGAGTAAAGTAAACAAAACGAAATGAGTGCAGCAGGGATGAATGTTGGAGAGTAAAGGCTTTGAGGTTTGCCGATGACATTGTAATTATATGAAAAACAGCAAAGGACTTGCACGATAATTTGCACGGAATCGACGGTGCATTAAACAGAGCAAGTAATACCAACATTAAAAATGATAAAAGAAGGTAATTGAAAGTATCCGAATGGACGAAAAGCAGTTCAGATAGCTTTGAACTGTAGGTACAGTAACATGGTGTTGCAGAAGAATGCTGAAGAGTGGATGGATAATCACATAACAAACGAGAAAGTGGCGAACAGAATTTTGGGGGAAAATAATAGTGGTATAACTAGACTGTATGAAAGAGTGACCTGATAGGACACATTGTGATATTTAATGGCTTTACCGATTTAGTACTAGAGGGAATTATAGGCCGGACAGAGTAGTAGAGGGTAACCTAAAGCTTTGCACATGATGGAGTTGTGTGGCGAGCTGTATTAAATGAGTATACAGTATCATTTTGACACTTTCGAAGACGTTGATTATCACATATGGATGTTTTGCGTTGAAAATCGTTGTAGTCATTTCCCAGATACACAAAATATATACACAAGACGACCTTGTTCAAGATTACTGTAATTTGATATCTTAGCCGCCTTATCGTTAAACAAATGTCTCAGTGATTTCCTGCGCTCTCCGTCTAGACGTCTCTTTCAGTGTGTCCTTATCTGTCTAAGACTTTCTCCACTGTACGCAGACAATGCGATATCAAACGCTGTGTTCTAAACAAGTATGCTCTAGTTAGCGACACAAAATACCTCCTTAGCAAAGCAACACTCCTCCTTGCTACAAGAGTTTCGTCGCTTCCATTCTTGATTCTTATCTCAGTTTACTTCAGAATCTAAATCCATTTATTTATTTAATTTTCTTAATCTTAGTTATTGGTCTTAAAACTAAAAAAAAATAAAATAATAAAACTTTCATTTTTTGCATCTGAACCACGCAACTGATTTCTCATGTACAGGTAAATCTTGGTTCATTCTCAGTTTGTAATTAATTCCTGTGACAAAAAGGGTGACCAAAATTACTATGTTACTAGTAACTTGAAATACGTACACACAGGAAAACGGATTATAACATACCCACGATTCTAGGAGTGACACTTTACATAAAAATGGAAGAGAGACTGAAAATAACATTTCAGTTCCATTTATTTTTCAAGGAAACAAAAATTTACGATAACAAGGGAATGCTCAGACTCATGCCGAAATATATATTGACGTTTTTAGCACTGTTAGTTAACATTGAAGGAAGTCTGTATGCAGAATGTTAGCTGCTGACATGATCTGGAAGTTACCTAAAAAGAATCACGGAAATGGCTGTGTTTCCTGCTTGGCACTTGCGGTAACGGCTGGCCACCCCTGGAAATAGCGAGTCGCGAGCTATTGTTGTGGTGAGCGTTGTGCGCATGGGGGGGAGGTGCTGCCGTCTTATCGCGGCGTTCACTAAAGACGAATATCGTTGCACGGTTTTGGTGGAAAGGGGAAACGAATATTCGTTTCTGTGGCATGCACTTCCTTTTCACTTCTGGTACGTATTTCGAAACATACCGTCCTGAAACTGGTTAGAGATGTGAAAGATATTCTGTACATCTACATCTATACTCCGCAAGCTACTTTACTGTGAACATTCCATCTCCCCTCACAGGTGATGGCAAACCCAAAAATGCGTGTCAGGAAGGTGTCTATGAAGGCATAGGCTTGCATTGAAGTGTAGGCTTGCATGGAAAAGAGACATAGAAAATAGACAGCTCAGACAAGAAGAGAATAAAAGCTTCTAAACTCTCGTGCTACAAAAATGCTTAACACAAATATTCAGCATACACCACATCAAGAATTACAGTGTGTGCAGGAAGTACTTAAAGCCATTCTATTGCAAAACAGCATATGAGAATAAATTAAAACTCACATCAGAACTCAAGTTGCAAAACATCTTTCTCTTTCCGAACACTTATCGCAGTCTGCTGTTTATCACGACGAAGTTTATTACCTGGTCGTTTGTGTGCTAAAACGTTATCTGCCTACTGACACAGGGAAATAATTAACTGGCAGATAACTGTGACCTTAACCGAACTGACGTAACATAACTAAGGCAATAAATTCCCTCTCTTTTAATTTCGAATGTGACAAGTTAGGAAACAAACACAAGCGATAGTAGATCTGAGTATTAGTTTGCAATTCACATTGGAGCGCCTGGCAAAGGGTTCATCCAACAACTTATGTACTATATATATCCAAAATGCCATTAAGAATAGCTTCTCAAATGCTAAACATTGCAGGTGTTTTCGTTACAGATGCTCACGCTAACTGCGCACCACAAATTAGGACTGTTACAACGGCTGAGATATCACGCATTTCACGGATCATTTGTGTCAACCGTCGTAGTACAAAACGTACAATAGACTGCATGATAACGTCCAACATTTTGTACGTCAATTGTGCACTACGTTGATGTCCCGTTGTTAACATTGACGATTTTGTGCCAACTTGCCTCAAGATGATGTACAATGTAAAGAGTTGGCGATCGGTTGTTATGTCAGGAGATATCGCCACAGCCAACACGCCCATAGTTTTAATGTGTTCAAATCCAATTCCCATATCATGTCTGTGATAAACTCTTCTCCGTATCATGATAATACAAATCGAGGTGCCCTTCTTGTCTACGATGTCATCTTTCAGAACTTCCTTATAATGATCCCACACCTCACAGCAGTTGTGCAAAAGAACTAGTTTGTCAAAAAAGCATACCTCGACAGCTAATGAGAAGGTACCTAACGATGACTAACCTTAACATTAAATATAACAAGGCTTACATTTCAGCACATGTAACTCCAAACGACATAAAAGTGAAGATTAAATCTGATAAGTGCACTGCTAAAATAGTTAAAGCATAATGTGAATCCTTGTGGTACAAAACATAGATAAAATGCAGTAAAAAAAGAAAGAGCTTCTCAACACACATCTGAACAGTATACATTTGCAACTTTGTAACAGCCTTTCTAGCGTACAGTTCTACATATCACAATATATAGACAATATCATTGGTAGAGAACATAAAAAAATACTGTGTATGCATAAGAAAAAACTTCAAACGCTGAAAACTAAAAAAAGACTGACTCGTTTCCAGTCCCGATCAATTCCATGAAAGAATTATTAACTCAACTGACATATTTTTTTACAAGTAGTAACTTGAGAAACCTTATTGCAGCTACCAAACTTCCATGTGATGCTAAAATATTAAATTTGAGAGAAAGTAATGGATTAGCCGTCAAAGCTAATAAAATAATAACTAGACACTTAAAAAACCATTCACATGAAAACACTGATGAAATTATTCTAAGATGTATTAACTCTGAACTGTCTGACAATGAAGCTATAATAGTGAAGGCAGATAAAAGTGATTGTGCTGCAGTAATATATGAAAAATACTATATAGGGAAAACGTTGGATTTTTTCAAGTGTAATAACATAATTATGCTACATTTTGACCCCACCTCTAATTTCCAGACTAAAATTAAGAAAACCTTAAAGAACTTCAATTTCCTAATAACTGACTTGGAAATTCGAGACTGCATTACCATGAACTCCAGCACACTTTATCTCCACTCACAACCTAACATCTATATAAAAAAAACTCTGTCCTATTTGGCTAGTTGTTAACTCCAGAAACAGCCCTTCAAACAGATTAAATAACAAATTGCTAATTCTTTTAAACACCTATTACACCTGTGAAAGGCGCTTTTATATCAAAAACACATGTGAACTCATTGACAAAATCAAAGGTTTGCACATTCCAATTACTGCCAGATTTGCATCACTTAACATTGTAAACCTTTATCTCTATAGAGGACACACTAATCAGAAATAAACTACTTAAACAAACAAAAATTAAAATGGCAGAGACCTGTGAACTCTTTGAATGCTTTACATTGGTATTGTCATACAATTACTTCAATTTTAATAACAAAATATACAGACAGAATGACAGGTTAGCAAAGGGTAGCTGCTTATCTGGGGATATATTTTGCTATTAAGACATTTTTGAAGCTAGACACGTGTTTCAGTATTTTCAGAAAGTTAATCATTTAGGGGGTGAACTAAGGGATGAAACGTGTTTTTCAAAATACACTACTACTCAGCCAATTTTGAACCCAGAATTACAGAAATTGTTGTTTGGATACTTAACTACGGTCATCAGTCCCTAAGGCTTACAAACTAATTAAACCAAATTATGCTAAGGACAACACAAACACCCATGCCGAGGGGCGAATCGAACCCCCAACGACAAACAGCAGCACACACTGCTGCATGGAACCTCAATATGCACGGCCATGCTACTGCGGCTACAAATAGTATCACAATATTTCTTTATGATAGTACTTAAGCTATATCTATGAAAATATATATTATGAGGGAGAAACAATTGGTGCAGACAAACGAACCTACACATGCAAAGCAGTGAGCGTTAAGCTAGTTTAGTATAAAAAGGTATGTGAATAATACAATTATCTTTGATGGCACCAAAGATGAAATAGACAGCCCAGCAACAAAACTGACTAGCATGCATAAAAATATACATTTCAGTGTTGAACATGAAACCAATGACAGCAACTTCCTTGACTTTAAAATATCTAGAAAAGACCATAAACTTGATTTTGAAATCTAAAGGAAGGAAACAGCCGCTGATGTATGTATCAACAGCTCATCTTGCATCCAAATCAGCACAAGATGGCATATTTCAAATCCACATCTAATCGCCTATATAAAATTCCTCGCTGGCCGCAGTGGCCAAGGGGACTGAGGTGCTTCAGTCACGGTCTGCACGGCCACTACGGTCGGGGGTTCGAATCCCCCCCTGGGGCACAGATATTTGTGCCGTCCTTAGTTGTAGGTAGTTCATAAGTAGTCTGTAAGTTTAGGGACTGATGACTCCATAGTTAAGTCCCTTAAGCTTAACAAACATGTGAACATTTTTTTAAAAATTCCTCTGGAACTAAATCAACAGCTTAAAGAAATCAATATGATAAAAATCCATCGCTCCAAATAATGGATATAACACCCACATGGTTGAGAAACTATCACACAAAATCAGAAACACTTCAAACAATAAAGGTGCAAACCAGAACCCCATGCAAATATCACAAATTTCAGTATAAAACAGCGGAAAATACGTTGCACTGCTATTTATAGGCAGCATCTCCTTCAAAATAAGTAATCTGTTCAAAAACCTAAACTTAAAGATAAACTTCCAAACAAACCATAAATTACAGCAACTAGGCATTCATAACTTAACAAACAACAGCCACCCCATACAAAAGGTTACACATATATAAAATTAGCTGCCATTGCTAACCCTCCTGTTTTGTAGGACAAATTAGGAAATTCTTTGACGTTTGTTTTAAGGGGAAGCGGTAGGCAAAAATTCAGAGAAAGTGACTTTTTTTCTTATTGAATTTTTTGTGCTTTTCTTGGTATAATGATGCAAAATTTATTGGGATTCATGAATTTTATTTATATTTTTAAATTTATCTGCGTGCAGAAGGTAAGTGCCTCGATTGTATGACATGCTCATTTTTAATATTGGTCATATTATACCTGTTTCATATAGAAGGCAGTGGTTTTCAATCGAGCTAGGGGAGATTTTCTAGCGTATGTTGGCTACACTTCCGTAAACAAAGATATTCCTTTTATGCACGAAATTATCAACAATAGTATGTTTCTATAGTTCCGTAATGCTGTGAGAGTGTTTTCCTGGTTGTGTAACATTATGAAGCTGCTGAAAATGCCTAAAAGTACCATAAATGTAAAGAGACCTGAGTTTTGTTAAAACCAGCATTATACAAAAACCTGATTCACCAAATGTTGAGAAGGAACCGAGTGTGAGGGGCAGTTTGAGCGTCCAGTAACTGAAATTAGTTCACCAATTGGCGCTTCCAGAACAAAGATGGGTCAGTAAATATAGGAAGAGCAATATAATAGTGTTTTTGGTTCACATTATATTTTGCGTGACATAAGTATTTTAATGAAGTTTTTGCAGAATTTGCATGTTGTCTACTATGTATTGGTCTAGTAAAAGTAAATGAAGAGACGTTAATGGCAAATTGTGTTGCATATTATTTCAGTATTATGTGTACAGCTTGTAAAACTGAAAAATCTTTTGGACCTCCAGTTTTTCCATGGAAAATATGTATGTAGTCAATTCAGTAGAGTCTCGGTCTCATGTGGACCGAAGATTGGCCGAGTTTGTGAAAATGCCGGGTTTTCGGGAATGGTGTTAAAAAAAGAATAAGTGAGATTGTTTCGTTATAAAGTACTTTCTGGTGTTACTTTAGAATACAATACAAATGTTGAAATACAATAACAAAAAAATAAATTTAAGACAATATCTTGCAAATGATTCTGGTTATTTTCACTCACATGGACTTTACAAAAAGCGTTTAAGAAAAGATAGAAGCTGTAGGCAGACTGAGAGGCAAAGCCTGCGCAGCCGGGCTACATGTGTGTCATTGTTGACCACTGTAACTAAGTTTATTATCTGACCATCATGCCTAAGCTGATTTTCAACGACACCGCGAAAAGACGCACTCCTGTAGTTTTCATCAGGACTGTTTTACTATTAAAACGCATCTACATACTGCATTAATGAAACCCAATGGATTCTTACATAGAGTGTTCGTGCCATAGAAAAGATGATGTCTTGGCCCATACATAGCATAGCCTGTAACTGCTACACCCATCATTTCAGTTCTATCCAGCATTCTTTGAGCATGGAATAATTCTAGGAGGTGTGTTTAGGTGTGACCGAGTTATCCGGTCTGCCAGGTTACCGACTACAGAGTTTCGGGACTCTACTGTATCAGACTGTTTAATGCAAAGAGAACCATTGGCAAAGGACTTTCAGCTGCTAAAACTTTTGTGACGCCATGAATTTGCCACCACCTCCTACCAAAGTTAGCAGATAGACGAAGATATACGTGAAGTAGTTGAATCTGTTGTAACATCATCAATGAAATCTGTAAAATTAAATGAAAATAACAAAAACATTGTTGTGGCTTTTGATGAAAGTTAGCAGAAGAGAGAGCATACCTCAAAAAATGCAGTTGCTATTGTCACCAGCATTGATACTAGAAAAGTAATAGACAATGAAATACATACTAAGTAATGCCAGAGTTGTGATTATAATTCAATCAAAAAAACATCTGCAAGAAAATGTATGAGGGAACAAGTGAGGGAATGGAGGCAGCTGCTGCTGTAAAAATTTTTAGCAGGTGTGATGTAGGGAGAGGTGTGAGATACACACAGTTTTTCAGGGACAGTGACAGTGAAGCTTACTTGACTGTTGTGACTTCTAAACCTTATGGTGAACATAAACTTTGCTAACTGGAATGTGTTGGTCATGTTTAGAAACAAATGGGCACTCGCCTTAAAAAACTGAAACAGAGAATGAAAAGTACCAAATTTTCTTATGTAAATACATTGAAAGGTCTGTTATCAGACAGAGTTATTAATGAACTTCGTAGATACTATGGGATGGAAGTGAGAAATAATGTCTCTAGTCTCCAGTCTAGGCAACATTTTTCCTCAGACTATCAACAGCTGACAACCTACAGCACTGTCTTTGTCAAGTCCCGAAAAACATGGTATAAATATAGGAAAGATGTAACTGATGGTATAGTATTTGTACACAAACACTCCAAACCTTCAGCTGTAACCTACTTGATCAGGCCTGTGTATCGTGACAACCAACCCAGAGCTTCTCAATAAATGTCTACATGGACGAACCTAAAATCCAAATTAATCGTGTTACATTCTGATCTGCTCTCGAATCCAAATAACCCCTTTTTTGGTATGAAAACACTGAAATTGGGTGTTCCTGATATAGTGTTGTCATTCAGCGATGGTAATGTGGGAAGAATTAGGGTACTGAAAGTTCTTGGTATTGATCCTGGTATAAATACTACAAAAGGTTTGCAGCTAGTGGACAGGATACAACTAATCAAATCAGACTACACCTATCAATTGAGCACTAAGGAAGTGAGAATAATCAGTAAAATGAAGGTTTTGAAGCAGCAGGAAGAACAGGAAGACGATGATCATAATGGGGGTGCAGGCTGTTCTTGAAGCTGGAGGTGGATAAAATTGTAAGTATTAAGAACAAGGAACAATTTCAGCATTTTCCGAGAAACTACATTTTAGTTACACTTGTACGCACTCACAGATTATTTTTCCTTCAGGGTGTTCATAATAAGCTACAAAAATATCGTATCATTATCTTTAACAGTTGAAGAGAAAAAGGTACATAAATTTACTTAATTTAACATTGGCGAGATAGGGCCTACCACCTCCCCTTAAAGAACACTTAGATGCCATACACCTGGGAAAACCATCAAAATCTCGGTTTGCCGGGCACATAACTCAAGGCAGACATAAAGTAAAAAACATTGAAGATCATATGACACTCCTATATAATACAGAAGAAGACAGCTGTATGAATCTGCTTGACGAAATAGAGGCTTATATGCATAAACATAAATCACCACAGTATCTCCTTTATATAAAAATTCACTTGATTCGTTTCAAATTTACAACATAAGTAATAAACACAGCTCCTTTTTCCACATGCAATGATGCTATACAAACACAAAATAGAACAATAGCCCACAAATGTGTACAATCATCAACTATATGTAACCTTCAATTAAGCAACATAATAGACACTATAGTAATACACAACTATGTACACTTATTTATCGCTAATAAACTGACTCTATGTATATCGCAGAATGTGCTATGTAACTAAGTAAAATTGCTTTTAAAAAACTGTAAATTCCGATCTATAATTAATTTATAGTCTATGCCACTGATTGTTAAATGGACATGTATAATGTTTATTGTATGTAAAATATTTTATGTCTCTCCTTGTGAAATACTTGAATGTCAAATCAGTGTACATATCTTTGATAGAGAACATCTTTGGCAGAGAAATGTTGGCGATATCACTATCCTATGTAGGCAAAAATTAGATGCATTTCGAGGCGGAGAGGTCGCATGCCAATTGGCTGACTTCTTGATGTCATATAGTTGACCATGACGTCATAAGTGAGTGCTGCCAGTGCCATCTTGTGACCAAATGCCGAATCCAGCCTTCTGATTCCAATAAAGGCACTCACTTCCATCTTGTTCTGCTTTCAGTTTAACTAGTAAATACTTCTTAACTGTTGATATACGTAGATTTAGCAATTACTTAATGACAAATAAGTAGTTTCAAGGAACTCTCCGATTAGTTATCAAATATAAAGAAACGTTTTTGTACATTGTATTTCATAACAGCAGTATTGATCGTCTTTTTCAGATATTAATAAATTTGAAGTGCTGTGGATGGTTGTAAGAGTAGGGTAATTACAGAATTGAAGTCCGCACATTTTCTTTACCCAGGCATGAGGAACTAAATGTAAAATGGCAGAAAAGAATTAGCTCTGACTTCCCAAAGTTAAAGAAGCATGTAATATGCATGAAGCAGATTGATGAAGAATGTATAGTTGTACAGAAAAGTTCGTACTTGATGAAATAGTAGTTTTTAAGTTTAGCAACTGATGACCCTGCAGTTATGTCTCATAAGCTTACGAAACATTTGAACATTTTTTGATGGAACAGTGGACGCAAGTTATCTATAGCTGGGACCTAATGCAGTGCCATAGATTTTCTATAATTTGCCATTATACTGAACAACAACCAGTTCCTGAAACAGAATGTGATACATTTTGAAGAAAATAGTGGTGTGAAGCAGGGAAAACTGTATGAAGAGCAGAATGTTTTGGTAATCAAAAGACAGTGCTGCATTTGTTACTGCTGGTGCAATAAGTAAATTTTGTATGTTAGTTATTCTTATGAGTGATCTGAGTGGCTGCTTTGCCTTGAGAAAGCATAAAGTTCGCTAATTACTGTAAACAAAAATGTTGCGACGCTTTTTTGTAAATCTAAAGCAAACAAAATTTTGTTGTTAAAAACATAGTGAATATATTACAGGTTTTGGGACAAGTCACAAGTGTAGTACATTATATGTTGCAAATTACAGTGAATAAATATGTAAATGAAATATTTGTTTCAATCGTTAACAGTCTCTTCTATTTTATGGAAAAGTATTCCAGTTTTAACATTGTTTGAAGAAGTAATACAGTATTTTGGACATATTCATTACATTTCATATGTTACACCATCATGAATAGTTTTGCGTATATATGCGATTTAATGGTACAGAATTTGAAGACTGCAGTACTTCAATGTTAACTTTTTGTATGTGTGTATGTGTGTGTGAGAGAGAGAGAGAGAGAGAGAGAGAGAGAGAGAGAGAGAGAGAGAAAGACGAAGAGAGAGAGAGAGATGAAATGCAGTGTCAGGGAATTTGAAGAGTACAGTGTATGACATAAAACTTTTTTTGTGTAGTAGGGTATGACCATCGCTGAATGGAGTGTATTTTTCCAGTTACTTTACAACTAAAGGAGTAAATAAGACTAGTGTACCTTTTGTTTCAAATGCATATAAAAATCCACAAATAGGACATTCATTTTACTTAATATAGTGCAGTGTGGGTTGCAAATAGTGAGTTTTTGCATATCTCAACTTGTTGTTGTTGTTCTTATTCTTGGAATTTAGAGGGAACTAAACTATGAGGTCATTAGTCCCCTCATATCTTATGTCTGTCGGTCAAATTTGGCCTAATTTTACGATGAAATTATTATTTCAATCACAATAGACATCTGTACTCCAGCTTGTCAAAAGTACTTTGCTTACTACACAACATGATGATGCCACAGGTCGAAGCCAATGGGTGGAATTATGTCCTATAAATGATCCCGAAAATTTTGTAAATAATTATTAGACCTACCAATGCTGTATGTTGTTTCAGATGTGTGTAACTGATATGTGTCAACACGATGATAAATTACAGGCTTAGCGTACACAGCACTAGGTTTGTATTTCTGCTGTGACTCTAACTTGCCATACAGTATCAGGGTCATGGTTGTGCAGATCAATTGAACGACCTGTTGGCATTGACCAATTAAGTCGTATCTGCGTTAAAGACTATAGTTTGTTTACAAGCAGAACATACATTATAGATTACGATTTTGTGTTTAAAAATTGATCTGTTGCTTCTCTGTGACGTTAGAACAGGTTAACCGAGAGGTCTTTCGTTTCGTAAATGAACGCCGAAGGCGTGAACTTTTGGACTGAGACCTTCGATCAATGGTACATTCGGTTGCGGTAATCCTTCATTTACTATCACAGCCAAAGATGTTTTTAATCTGTAATACCACAACTAATACGATATTAATCCGTAAGTTTATGTTCGTTGATAGCATATTTTTGCCAATTCTTACTAGAGCCGCTCGCTTTCTGCTGTACTCCTGGCTCACTCCTGCCGAATGAGAGCGCATGGAGGGTAATCGATGACATTACACTGCCGAGAGCAAGACACTTGGGGACAGGACGAGTCCCGATACTCCCGCGGTCACTTCGCTCCGGCCAGGTCTAGTCAGACCAAGCAGCCGGCCTCCTTATTCACACTGTGCGCTGCGCCGAGACGAAAAGACGAAATAAGGGGTGAAATAAACTTTTCCGATAAAAGCGCTATCCCTCCCGCCTGAGACTGAAGTAGGAATGAAATAAGTAAAAAGAATAAAGGAAACTAGAAACATTTAGTTACCTCCTGATAAGAAATGCTGCAACTTATGGCTATGAGGGTAGGTGAGTTATGTTGGTTTTATTTGGGACTGTTTATTCTCATTACCACTTTCGAAGAACTCTACACAGTTCTCAGAATTTTTATTTATTTTGTTAGGAAGCTATCTAATGGGAACTGCTTTTCAATGAAGATTTCCTGAATCATCTGATGACAATTTTCGTTGTCTCCGTGGTACTTTCATTTCGATTTTTCTACTTTAAATGAGAGAATAATGCGGAGATTTAGTTTACCCTCAGACACTTCATATCAGTAAAGAATGAGAAGCTTCTGTCATATTGTTCCTTGTAGTGATTTGCCCAGCAACAAGGGATCCTCACCCACTGTCACTGGAAGATCGAAGGAAACAGTAGTATTTTTTCACTGCAATCTACATGGAGCCAACTAACAGTTAATCGATTTTGTTATTTTATTACTGTTGTTTTCACGCTGTAGTGGCTCATAAAATTATAAGCATATTAGAAATATGTACTATGGACTCATCCAATTACTTTTGACTAACATTTAGGGGAGTTTTTCCTTATTTAACAACTAAAAGACATCTCTGAAATATTTTATTCATAATACAGAATTAATAGTAATATAACAAAAAAGAAATGTATTTTCATAAGTGTAATTGAAAAAACGTAATGCAGAGAAGCTTCTGTTGAAATCAGGCTGGAGATGTGTGACACTTGTGTGCAGAAGCAACACCATACCCCAGTTGGTTCACGACGCCGCTGGCTCACGCAGGGAATATGAAACATATCGAATGTTCACATAAGCAAAAAGTCTCCTAAAATGTCAGTCTAAATTCATGGGATGAGTCCATTATCGCATATTTCGTATGTGCATAACGTTCGATGAGTCACCACAGTGTGATTACAATAGTAATAAAATACCAAAATCAATGAACTGGTAGCTGACTCGAAGTAGACGGC